>CM046669.1:31401434-32771434 GCA_025594165.1 Tamias sibiricus | reverse complement strand
ATCCCTTGGTTGGCAGGCATTGAATCTATCGCCTGAAGGCGAGAGGAAGCTAGGCCTACTAGGACCAGGACGAAGGAAAGCCATTGCAGGATCCCTGCTGTAGGAAGGGTCTGGGGTGTTCCAGGACTCGTGGAGCAGTGCGTATATGCACAGGAAGTGGAAAGGAGGCTAAAGAGAGGGCCATGATTGGAAGGCATTGGCAGGAGCAGGGGGTTTCATTCAGAGTGAGTAGGAAGCTATTGAGGGGTTAACAGGACCCAATTATGGGTTCTAAGATTACTTTGTTGTGTGAAAAATGAATTACAGCAGGTAGAAGGAGAGGTAGGAAGAAGATAGTGACTTGGAAATAATCAGAAGAAATAAGACAGAAATTCAATTTTTGCCTCGAAAGTCTAACCAGTTATGTCTTATTATTAAATTACCTGTCTTTGCTGAGCGCGGTGGCGCACTAATGCAATCCCAGTGGCTCAGGAGGCTGAGGCAGGAGGATCGCGAGTTCAAAGACAGTCTCAGCAACTTAGTGAGGCCCTAACTGTCTCTAAATAAAACACAAAAAAGGACGTGGGAGCCAGACATGGTGGTGCACGCCTGTCATCCCAGCACTTGGGAGGCTGAGGCAGGAGGATCGCGAGTTCTAAGCCAGCCTCAGCAATGGCGAGGCACTTGGCAATTCAGTGAGACCCTGTCTCTAATAAAATACAAAAAAGGGCTGGGGATGTGGCCCAGTGGTCAAGTGCCCCCAGTTCAATTCCTGGTACCAAAAAACAAACAAACAATAAAGGACGGGGGACGTGGCTCCGTGGTTAAGCGCTCCAGGGTTCTATCCCCAGTACTTTGATCACTTGAATTTATATTCTCCATTCCTTATGTATTTCTGGGCTCTATTTCACTCCTGTCTCTTAGCACCAAGCCATTTCATTTGCTTGAAAATGAAATATGGTGTACTTTGGTAGGTGGTAGAGCAAATTCTCCTGTTACCTTTCTTTTAAAGAAATGTTTCTTTAAAAAAATGTAAAAATATAAAGAAATGTCTTGAGTACATGCATTTCACTGATTTCCAAACATTACAGAACATTAGTGCACCTGGGGTGCTTTTCAACACGACTTACCTGGGCATTGGGATTTTCAAAGCTCCCCAGGTAACATGCAGCATATCTGGGAATTGCTATTTCACTTGTTTATTTTTCCAGATGAATTGCAATAGGATTCTGACAAGTCCCACTCTCCTCAGAGTCTGATTATTTTGATTGGGATTGCATCACGTTTTAAAATCTATAATTAGCCTAGTGTGGTGGCACAGGCCTGTAATCTTAGCTACTCTGGAGGCTGAGGCAGGAAGATGGTAAATCTGAGACCAGCCTGAGCAATTTAGCAAGACCTTGTCTCAAATTAATAAAATAAAAGGCCTGGGGATGTAATTGAATGATAGAGTGACCCTGATTCAATCCTCAGCCAAAAATGAAAATGAAATTTTTTATTTAGGGAGCATCAACATCTTCACAATGTTGAATCTTCCTGTCCAACTCTAAGATGCATATTTCTACACAACAGACATATTTACAGGTAATTCAAGTCTTTTTTTATGATAAAGAAATCATCTGAATTTTGCCTTATTTCTTCCTATTGCTATTCATCTATATTTTCACTTGCTGTTGAATACATACTAGGATGATCGTGATTTTATTTTTTAATCTGTTTTTAACCCAGTGCTCTGCATCACTTATAACTTTAGCCTTCATCATTTATAACTGGAATTTTCTTCTCCCATCTCTGCATCCCTATTTTGGCCTAAAGACCCAAATCAAATTAATTAATTTAATCAATTTCCTTTAAAATATAAAAGTAAATCCTTCCCCCTGCACCCTTCCTGTTCCCATTTACTCTCCCCACTACCATTATCTCTGCCCAACATAGACACCCTCACTTTTCTGAACCCAAAGAGTATTTTATCTAGACCTCTCCGGGACCTTTATACAATTTGATGGAACTGGAACTGAATTTTCCAAAAACAGTATGCTTAGGAAGGTTAGGTTCTTTTATGTCAATCGACCATAATTCTCTTTCTTTAACAGATATATCAAAACACAAAAATTGTACTTATTAATGGGTACTATGTTTTTGTTGTTATTTTGCAGTACAAGGGATTGAACACAGGGGCATTCTACCCCTGAGCTACTTGCCTTTCTCTTTTAATTTTCATTTATTTATTTCATTTTTAATTTATTTTTGTGGTACTTACTGGGGATTAAATTCAAGGGTACTCTACCACTGAGCCACATTTCTGGCCCTTTTATTTATTTATTTTTATTATTTTTTTCCTAGGCCTTTATTTAATTTATTTATTTATATTTATATATATATATATTTTAGTTGTAGGCAGACACAATTCCTTTATTTTATTTATGTGGTACTGTACTGAGGATCGAACCCAGGGCCTCACACATGCAAGATGAGCACTCTACCACTGAGCCACAACCCCAGACCTTATTTTTTATTTTGACAAAGGGTCTTGCTAAGCTGTTGAGGTTGGCCTTGAACTTGTGAGCCTCATGTCTCAGCCTCCAGAGTCACTGGGATTTACAGGTGTGCACCACTGCACCTGGCCTATGTAATTTTTTTTTTTATGGGGGTGGTACTGGGGATTGAACTCAGGGGCACTCAACCACTGAGCCACATTTCTAGCCCTATTTTGTAATTTATTAGAGCCAAGGTCTCACTGAGTTGCTTAGCGCCTTGCTAAATTGCTGAGACTGGATTTGAACTTGTGATCCTCTTGCTGCGGCCTCCCGAGCCACTGGGATTACAGGTGTGCGCCACCACGCCCAGCCCTATGTAATGTTTTTTTTTTTTTTTGTTGTCCCGGGGATTGAACTCAGGGGCACTCGACCACTGGGTCACATCCCCAGACCTTTTTTTTTTTTTTGTATTTTATTTAGAGACAGGGTCTCACTGAGTTGCTAAGTGCCTCGCCATTGCTGAGGCTGGCTTTGAACTCGCGATCCTCCTGCCTCAGCCTCCCAAAGTGCTGGGATTACAGGCGTGCACCACCGCGCCCGGCCTATGTAATGTTTTGATACATGTATACCTTATATAATGCTTAAATCAAGTTAAACATGTCTATATCCACAAACATTTATCATTTCTTTGTGGTGAAATCCTTTTTCTAGCTTTCTGAAATATACAATACATTATTGTTATCTATAGTCACCCTACTATGCAATAGTATACTAGGTTAGGGTCTTTTTTGTCTTTTGCCATAGCTTTTAACACAGTGACTTTACCATTTTATTATTCAATATGTTTTGTAAATGAACAAGCAAAGAAATGACACCTGCTTAGAAGAAATAGGTAGACAAAGGGAATGAACCTCTGACTTGCCTACAACTGAGGTTGTTTGATGAATGGATTTAAACCAGCCCCAAAATTAAGATTTAGTGGTACTCTGTAGAAATTTGTCCTTGATTCTACTAGTCTTTGCCATCTAGTAGAGTCTATGGAAAAGTGAATTAATATGAATGATGGAGTATTCCAGATGCTTTGCTACAGAAATCTAAATGGGGTTCAACTGGGACACAAAGAAAGAAGCATTGAATTCCAGGTGGGAGGAAAACAGGTATTGCAGAAGGCTTTGCAGGGGAGGTAACCCTTGATCCAAGTGAGTGTTTGACATTAGCAACTACTTGAATGAAGAATGGAGGTGCGCCTATCACTTTTGTAGATAATGAAAAACTTGGGGATGTTTACCAAATGACAAGCTCAGGAGTTAAAAACAACAAAAAAAAATCTGGCAGCAATACTACTAAGAATTTACCAAAAGAGATAATTGGGTAAGTGCAAAAGGTGTGTTTTTTATCAAAAGGTCTGTTTAAGTGCAGAATGTAATGTGGAAACCAATTATGAGTTCATTAAATTGTCGAGTGCAATGGAATACCAAATAATAATTTAAAATAATGTTGTAGTTCTATATTTATTACCTATAAAGATGTATCTGCTGAGAGAAAACTGGTGAGTTACAAAATGGAACATAGCATGCTTCCACTTTTAAAAACTGTACATCCAAGTCAATATGGATTTTTAATTTTTATTTTATTTTATTTTTTTACAAGACTGGGATTACAGTTTGGCAACTTACGTTTTTCACGTATTATACATGGATTTCTTTCTATCCTTGAAAATGACAAAACATAATTATCAAATTCAACTATGTACTTATTATAAACAATGTTTTTCTTTCATCAATATTACCCTATCTGTTAATTTTAAAAAATTATTCCTAAGTAGTAGAATTTGAGGTGACTTTTTAAATTTTTTCTTTGTACTTTTATGACCTGACTTTTTCTTACAATGAACAAATAATTTTTTAAAAATATTTATTTATTTGCTTTGGTTGTGCATGATGCATTTATTTTTACATGGTGCTGAGGATCAAACCCAGACCATGCACGTGCGAGGTGAGCGCTCTGCCGCTGAGCCACAACCCCAGGCCCCGAACAAATAATTTTTAAAAGCAATTAATTACTCTTAATATTGAAAAGCCAGTCTACATGCCAAAACAAACAAGATGAAATAAAAGGAATAAACGTGAAGCTCTAATTTTATATCCTCCAAATAAAGCAAACAAGATGGCAGAGGAGAAACTTGGTAGTTTCCTTGAAACAATATCTGGATTTTAATTAATTTAATTGCATATTCATTGTGCATGATCCCAAGGTGTGATGTAGTTGTTAAAATCCTCGTGCAATTTTAGATTACATTAACAGAGTTTTAACATGCCACCCATTGGACTGTGAGTTTGTTCAACCACATGTGGATTCAGTTCCAGGTCTACACTGCAGCAGGCGGAGACATTACAATCTAGGTTACACTAGAAGAACAAGATCAGAAGCCTCATCACAGATCAACATTGAGAAAATCCACTACTAGCCAGGAAAATAGAAGATACAAGGAGCACGTGTCTGATATCCTCAAATGTGTGAGCCATCCAGGGAAAGGAGCATAGGGTTCTCTGTATTGCTCCAAAGAGCAAACCTGAGGCAAAGCAATGGAATTTACACAGAACAGCGCTCAGCCCAATATCACAATATAAATCAGAGCTGACCCACAGACCTGGCTGCCCTTGGAAGCAGCAAATGTGGTGGGTTTCCTACTGTTCTCAGTGTCCAGAGCTGGAAGACAACCACTTAACAAGGAAGTGAGGTACTGGCAAATTGTCCCTGGTGACATGTAACATCCCTTCCAATTTTAAGGTTTGATGGTTTGTTTTTTCCTTCATGAATGTTCATCCTCCTTGGCCCCATATTCTGTTGACTTCTGACCATAGCTTCATTCTGCCAGTCATTTAAAATTGCAATCACACAATCTTTGGAAGAGCCCATGGTCCAAAAGCCAGATGACTTCCAGGAAGCTTTTTCTTGGTATGAACTTGGGCTGGAGAAATTCAGAAATGAATCCTGCTGAGCAACCTCATGTCTTTTCACTTACAGGATTTGTCTCAATAAAGAAAAGTTTTGTTAATAATAAAAGACACATAGGGGCTGGGGTTGTGGCTCAGCGGTAGAGTGCTCGCCTAGCACGAGCGCGGCCCGGGTTCGATCCTCAGCACCACGTAAAGATAAATGCATTGTGTACAACTAAAAGCAAATAAATAAATATTTAAAAAAAAAAAAAAAGACACATAGTGTTTCCAGAAATTGGCAATGATCATTTGATTACCTTCCTCTTGTGACCCAAAAGCCATTACAACTACTCATAGCAGGTCTGCTGTAGATTGTACCCACTTGGCAAGTGTACTCTTAGATGACCCTTGACATCTGCAAAAGTACAATAAGGTTATTTTAACACAGCTTGCAAAACATGACCATTTGGATCAAATATTATTTGGTATCACGGGGGTTCAGAACATTGAACTCAGGGGCACTCGACCACTGAGCCACATCCCCACACTTATTTTGTATTTTATTTAGAGACATGGTCTCACTGAGTTGCTTGGCACCTCGCTTTTGCTAAAGCTGGCTTTGAACTCACGATCCTCCTGCCTCAGCCTCCCGAGCTGCTGGGATTACAGCATGTGCCACCACACCTGGCCTTGCTTCAAGTATTCTGTGCAGGATATAGTCTAAACTCTGTGCCATCCCTGAACCTTATTCTAATCCCTACCAATCTTTTGCCTTATCTCTGAATCCTCTCTCATCACAAAATCTTACTAAATCCTTTGTTCCTACTCCACAACAGAGCCTGACCTCACCCTCATCTTTGCCCATCTAGAAAACAGGCGTAGCCGGAGGATGCGGTGGCACATGCCTATAATCCAGTGGCTTGGGAGGCTGAGGCAGGAGAATTTCGAGTTCAAAGCCAACCTCAGCAAAAGTAAGGTGCTAAGCAACTCAACTGTCTCTAAATAAAATGCAAAACAGAGCTAGGGATGCAGCTCAGTGGTTGAGTGCCCCTGAGCTCCATCCCTGGCACCAAAAAAAAAAAAAAAAAAGAAAAGAAAAAAAGAAAAAAATTAGAAAAGAAGCAAGTTCCTTGGAAAAATTGAACTCACAGGGCCTTAGGTTCTTCTTAGGGAACAATAATTTCCCATCTCTCTTTAGGTCTCTTTTCTTAGATGCAAAAAAAAAAAAAAAAAGGAAGTCAAGATGTCAAATGAAGGAGGCTGTGAAAATAGTGGCCAGCAGGTGGTGGTAAACTAAGAGGGGTTAAATCTACCATTCTGGGGGCTGGGGTTGTGGCTCAGTGGGAGAGCGCTCGCTTTGCACGTGCGCGGCCCGGGTTCAATCCTCTGCACCACCTAAAAATAAGGGCATTGTGTACAACTAAAACAAATAAATAAAATGTTTTTTTTTTAAAAAATCTACAATTCCAGAGGGGAAAATAATTTTTTAAGTAAAATTGTTTATTATTTCTAATTAACCTGCTTGCTTAATTTCTGTTATAGTCTATAGTGATAACACCTTTATTTAGTCTTGCTTAGAGGTTGTATTTCTGCTTGATGATCCTCATTCATTTTTTAATTTGTTGATTTGTTCAATCATTCATTCACTGATCCCTCAAACATTTACTTGATATCACAGTCAATAACAGGAATGTGTTGGGCGCGGTGGTGCACACCTGTAATCCTAGAAGTTTGAGAGGCTGAGGCAGAAAGATTGCAAGTTCAAAGCCAGCCTCAGCAACTTAGTGAGGCCCTAAGCAACTAGCGAGACCCTGTCTCTGAAAAGAATATTTAAGGGCTGGGATGTGGCTCAGTGGTTAAGCACCCTTGGGTCCAATTCCCAGTACCAAAAATTAAAAAATAACAGGAACGCAAGAAGCACAAGAGGCCCACATTCCAAACTAGGTTAGATTTCCCTGCTTGATGATCCTGAAATGAAAAGTTCAAACAGTTAAATGACCAGCTGTGATCTCTACTAGCTAATTTCCCGCCCCCCAAGCACCAATCTTTAAAAACGAATTTTTGCTGGCCGTGGTGGCACACACCTGGAATCCCAACACTTGGGAGGCTGAGGCAGGAGAATCACGAGTTCAAAGCCAGCCTCATCAGTGGCGAGGCACTTAGCAACTCAGTGAGACCCTGTCTCTAATAAAATACAAAAAGGACTGGGGATGTGGCCCAGTGGTTGAGCGCCTCTGAGTTCAATCCCCGGTACCAAAAATAAATTAAAAAAAATGAAGTTTTATGAAGAATATGAACACTTCTTTGGAAAATTCCTACTCATCCTTTGAAATTTCTGTAAAATACTTAGAATAGTACCTGAGATGGCATATAGTAAACCTTTCCTGGCTTGACCAGGCCCTGCAAGACGATGCCAATGCCCTGAATGACCTCTAGCCACTTATTAGTTTTTTTTTTCTTCTTCTTTTTTCTTTTGTGGTGCTGGGGGTTGAAACCATGGCCTTGTGCATGCAAGGCAAGCACTCTACCAACTGAGCTTTATCCCCAGCCCACCCTCGATGACCTCTGTACTTGATAGTTAACCACAGGAAGGAGACAGACAGGTGGTTTAACTCCTTGAACAGAGGGACTGAATGTCAGCATCACTGTATCCCAGCACCTGCTCACAGTGGGTGCCGAAACAGCCCCCAAAGTGAACTGAAGGCTCGGCGTTCTGTTCCTGGCATCACAGTCTACTTTCTGAGGTCAAGGCTCCCTCTCTTTCCCAATGACATCTCTTCTAAAGCTACCTAGATACCAAAGTTCTCAGACTTGCTGAGTCGCAATTGGAAAGAGCTTTGAAGGGAACGTCTCTACTCTAAGGAATTGTTATTTTCCTGCTCAGAAGTCTCAGCATTTGCTTCTGCTCTCATTTAGGAGAGCTCTCAAATGGGAGCTCTTCTTTGTAGGAGCTACTGACCGTAGCTTGGTCATTTCTGGACATGCCTGACCTTTATCCAGAGCCACACAGAATGGAATCCTCAAGTTTTCATACAAGGATTCTCTCCTCTGAACCTAATTTAATGTCCCCAGCTATAAAAAGGAGCCGTTAAGTCTGTTACTTGCAATAACCTATCCTGAAGCTGACAAGACTTTATACACCAAGTGTCAGAGCTCTGCTGATCATAGAGGGGAATACCGGCAAGGCGAGGCAGCAGTTGAGACTGTCATCCATAACTGGGTCTTGCCCTCTCCTCCCCCAGTATAATTTTCTTGAATGTCAAGTATGTTTGCTACTCTTAAAAAAATTATACTCTATGTGTCAACAGATGCACAATAATCTCATTATTCTTCCATCTGATTCCATGAGCAGGCTGTGTAGTCTTAGAAAACGAAAATGAACTTGGACCTGGGTTTGAATTCCTGTTACTTAGTAACTTGTGACCTTGCGCCAATTAGTGACTTCTTTTTTCTTATCTGCAAAAGGGTTATTTTGGGAATGCTGTGCTTTGGCTGTGGTTTGTCTTTCAAAGGTTCATGGGCTGGAGGCATGGTCCTTGGTGTGGTGGTATTCAGGGGTCCTGGTGCAAGTTAATTAGGTCACTGGGGGTGCTGCCCTCAGAAGGAATTAATGCTGGTCTCATGGAGTGAGTTAGTTCTCAGGAGAGTGGGTTTTATAAAATAAGGCCTCTCTGCATGTGTCTGCATGTGTGACCAATTCTCTACCATGCTGTGACCCAACCAAGAAGGCCCTCACCAGGGACAAACAGATGCGGCCTTTTAATCTTAGACTTTCAGCCTCCAAAACTGTGAGCTAAATAAATATCTTTCTCTACAAAGTATCTAGCCTCAGGTGTTTTATTACAGCAGCAGAAAATGGACTAATATATGGAATAAACATAATGAAATATGTAACGTATCTAGTAAACACCATAGACACTTGATATGTTCTAGATCCTCTTCTGTTTTTCCCACAGGCTGTGAGATAGCAAAATGATAACTTTATAAAACCAAATCACTGGACTGGGGATATAGCTTAGTAGGTAGAATGCTTGCCTAGCATGAATAAGGCCCTGGGTTCAATCCCCAGCATCACCAGAAAAAGAAAAAAGCTAGATCTTTTTTTTCTTGGTACCAGGGATTGAACTCAGGGGCACTCGACCACTGGGCCACATCCCCAGCCTTTTTTGTATTTTATTAGAGACAGGGTCTCACTAAGTTGCTAAGTGCCTCACCATTGCTGAGGCTGGCTTTGAACTCGTGATCCTCCTGCCTCAGCCTCCCAAGTGCTGGGATTACAGGCGTGCACCACCGCACTGGGCTCAAGATCTTTTTTATTTTTAAACAGAGAGAAAAACACATAAAATCTATTACAGGTCTAAGGCGTGGGAATAGTAGCCTCCAAGACTTCACTATTAGTCAAATAAATTTGAATTAGGGGCTGGGGTTATGGCTCAGTGCGTGTGTGGCCCAGGTTCGATCCCCAGCACCACATAAAAATGAAGGCATTTTGTACAACCAAATAAATAAATAAAAAATATTTTTAAAAAGAAATTTGAATTAAAGACAAAACAGTTTATCAAATTTTCAAAAAATTGTTCAATGCTAGTGCAGAGTATTGAGATAGCAATAGGAGCTACCACTGGGTACTTCTAGTCAGGCACTAAATTAAGCCCTGGAGCTTAAGAAACTTGTTAAGTGGTAGCTATTAAGCCAGATCTGACTTTCTTTAATTCTAAATTCCAGACCCTGAATCATCTATTGGTTGGTTCAGAGAATATGAACACTGAGGCTCTTGAAAATATTGTCAAATTGCTTCCCAGGGGTTTGCATCAAAACAAAGCCTTTCAACAGAACCTGTCCTCTAGGCATTTATATCTCAACTAAGCAAAATATCCAAATATGAACAAAGATAAATATAAAGTTGTGCAAAATTGTAATGTGCAAATTACAGAAATAGTAGAATAAAAACTGTTACATCCTATATTTCTGATCTAAAGCAGTATTTTGAAAAAAAAAATTTTAATGACCTAGCAAAATACTCATGATCTAATATTTTAAGCCAATAAGATACTCCAGCCAGAAAACCACCTGTTGAAGTCCACAACAGACAAATTCAACCTCAGGCACAGAGCTCCCAGGCAAAGTTCTTACTTTTTTAATTAAGAAGAAAAAAAAAAAAATCCCAGTCCTTTGTACATATGAGAAAACTTAAAAAGACACAAATTTTGTTATTAATATTATTAGGATCCATGAAATGAGAATGAAATACTGCTAAAAAGAAAAAGAAAATTGAGAGAACAAAACAGAATTTCTGAAAATTAAAATGATATGGCATGATAAATTAAAAAGAAAGCAAAAAATTAAGAGGATAAAATTGAAGCATCCCTTAGAAGAGAGAATAAAAAGATAAGGAGGGGTTGGGGGTATAGCTCAGTGGTAAAGCATTTAACTAATAATGTGGGTTCAATCTGCAGCCTTGCAAAAGAGAGAGAAAAGGAGGGAGATGGGGAGAGACAGAGACAGACAGATGAAATGTAAAAAAAATTTAAAAATTAGAGAATCTATCCAAGAAGTCCAACATTCAAATAATAGGGTATTCCAAAATGGGAGGAGGATCAGGGGAACAAAAAGAAATCATCAAAGAAACAATTTAAGAAAATTTCCCAGATATGAAAGAGGAGTTTTCAGATTAAAAAAGCCTCTAAATGTCCAACACAATGAATAAAAACTGACCCACACCAACCACTTCATCAAACACTTCAAATAATGAGAAATAAATCCATACAGAAAAAAAAGTAAATTTCACAAAAATGTTCAAGTCTAAGAAGGTAGTTAGCTATTCAATGGCAATCCTAGAAGGTAGCAGGTAATGATAAATGTCTTTAAAATTCTGCAGGAAAATAGTTTATAAACTAGAATTCTGTACTATCAATTTGAATGGAAGACATTTTCAGATATGTGGTGTAACAGCTTTGCCTCCCATTCACTCTCTGTGAGGAAGCTACTGAAGGATGTGCTCCACCAAAAAGAAAGAGTAAACCCAGAGAAAGGAAAACAAGGGGTCAGTTGTGAGATAGATTGAGATTAAAGAAAGCCAAATTTATATTTTATATTCCATTTTGGAATACCCTGTTATTTTGAATGTTGGAAAGTCCATAGATTGAAACCTCCCCTGAAAATCAGTAAGTAGTGATATAATTCTATTATTTAGACAAACTGAAAACACAGCTAAAAGAGTGAGAAACAGTTGCCTCTGGAAAATGGGAAGTAGGAGGGGGAGATCCATATTTTTTATTATGGGTCTTGCAGAACTGTTCAACTCTAAACCATGTAAAATCTGTAAATTTGATAAGGATAAAAAATAAATTTAAGCCGGGCGCGGTGGCGCACGCCTGTAATCCCAGCACTTTGGGAGGCTGAGACAGGAGGATCGCGAGTTCAAAGCCAGCCTCAGCAATGGCGAGGCACTTAGCAACTCAGTGAGACCCTGTCTCTAAATAAAATACAAAAAAGGGCTGGGGATGTGACCCAGTGGTCAAGTGCCCCTGAGTTCAATCCCCGGTACCACAAAAAAAAAAAAAAAAATTTTAAACTTCATCAAACACTTCAAATAATGAGAAATAAATCCATACAGAAAAAAAAGTAAATTTCACAAAAATGTTCAAGTCTAAGAAGGTAGTTAGCTATTCAATGGCAATCCTAGAAGGTAGCAGGTAATGATAAATGTCTTTAAAATTCTGCAGGAAAATAGTTTATAAACTAGAATTCTGTACTATCAATTTGAATGGAAGACATTTTCAGATATGTGGTGTAACAGCTTTGCCTCCCATTCACTCTCTGTGAGGAAGCTACTGAAGGATGTGCTCCACCAAAAAGAAAGAGTAAACCCAGAGAAAGGAAAACAAGGGGTCAGTTGTGAGATAGATTGAGATTAAAGAAAGCCAAATTTATATTTTATATTCCATTTTGGAATACCCTGTTATTTGAATGTTGGAAAGTCCATAGATTGAAACCTCCCCTGAAAATCAGTAAGTAGTGATATAATTCTATTATTTAGACAAACTGAAAACACAGCTAAAAGAGTGAGAAACAGTTGCCTCTGGAAAATGGGAAGTAGGAGGGGGAGATCCATATTTTTTATTATGGGTCTTGCAGAACTGTTCAACTCTAAACCATGTAAAATCTGTAAATTTGATAAGGATAAAAAATAAATTTAAGCCGGGCGCGGTGGCGCACGCCTGTAATCCCAGCACTTTGGGAGGCTGAGACAGGAGGATCGCGAGTTCAAAGCCAGCCTCAGCAATGGCGAGGCACTTAGCAACTCAGTGAGACCCTGTCTCTAAATAAAATACAAAAAAGGGCTGGGGATGTGACCCAGTGGTCAAGTGCCCCTGAGTTCAATCCCCGGTACCACAAAAAAAAAAAAAAAAATTTAAGAGCTGGGCACGGTGGCGCATGCCTGTAATCCCAGCACTTGGGAGGCTGAGGCAGGAGGATCACGAGTTCAAAGCCAGCCTCAGCAATGTCGAGGCACTTAGCAATTCAGTGAGACCCTGTCTCTAATAAAATACAAAAAAGGGCTGGGGATGTGGCCCAGTGGTCGAGTGTCCCTGAGTTCAATCCCCAGTACCAATAAATAAATAAATTTAAAAGTTCATTTAAAAAATGTCATCACTCAACAGAAGATTTTTTATAATGGAGCAATACTAATGTGATCTAAACAGTGTATTGGTGTCTGATGGTGTGACTTGTAAGAAAGAACACTCAGAGAATCTAGGAAAAGTTGATGTATATCCTAGATATGACAGTATCAGGTATCCCAAGGCTTTAGCAAGTGCTGGGTTGCCATCAATGTATCCTTGAAAACCTTGTCAAGTGCCCAAAGAGCAGATAGTCTGTTGTTGATAGGAGGACTTCCAATGAACCTTAGAAACTAGATACCTAAGGCAAAATTGACTTCATTTCATGCCATACAAAACCTGTACTCTTGTAGACTGTGGGTCAGCACTTTTGTACGTGGATGAAGGAGAAGGGATACGTCCTTTTTAAATTTTTTTGACATTTATTTTTTAGTTGTAGGTATACACAATACCTTTATTTATTATTTTTATGTGGTGCTGAGGATTGAACCCAGTGCCTCACACATGCAAGGCCAGCGCGCTACCTCTGAGCCACAACCCCAGCCCCCATACTTTTGTTTTTGAGCTTTTTTTTTAGAGCTATCTAGAATTCCAGAATCTCATAGCAATAACACATTAGTGATCATCGTAGCCTGAAGCAGTCTGACCTGAAGAGTATGTTCCAGTAGAGCTCTCAGTATGTTAGTCCCAAAGGCATTCCCAAGTGGCTATCACCCAGTTGAACAGTTATTTTATGTCTACTTAATCAATAAAGTTCAATTGAATACAAAACTCTTGTCAATATGTTTGATGCTTCTTACTCTATGAAGTCAACGGGATGAGTTGCTCCTGAAGTCAGCACTCAGATCACAGAGACTACAGATGAATAGCCAAGTGGCAAAGCTTATTCTGTTCTTAGGTAACTGTCATTTAATTTAACCATAAATTAAAATAAGGAGGACGATACAACAGTCTTTTACATTCTTTAGTGCTGCAAGTTCTTTCCCCTGATGTAAGCAGTAATATTATACGACAAATTTTGAGCAAGGGTGACTAATAGCCTGGGGTTTAGAGACAATTTCGATGCTATTTATGGAATCAAGAGCTGAAAAGTCTTAGGTTGTAGAGAGACATTATCCTCAACTAAGTAAAACAGAATGTGAGCCAGAATAAACCCATTGCTTTTGAAAGCTGCTTGACATTCACATAGATTTCAGGACAAGTCAAAAGAAATTGTTGAGTAAAATATTCAAAATATTTGTCAGCAATAGTATAGTTAGTTTCACCTTTCAAAGATGGGTTAGATAAGAGTTTTAAACCCAGCCAGGTGCAGTGGTGCACGCCTGTAATCCCAGCACTTGGGAGACTGAGTTCAAAGCCAGCCTCAGCAATGGCGAGGCACTTAGCAACTAAGTGAGACCCTGCCTCTAAATAAAATACAAAAAAGGGCTGGGATGTGGCCCAGTGGTCGAGTGACCCTGAGTTCAATCCCCAGTACCAAAAAAAAAAAAGACTTTAAATCCATCTAATGAATTTGTGTTCATATATTTTTTTGCATTTTTAAAATTCTAAGTTGTTTCATATGACAGCAGAATGCATTACAATTCATATTACACATATAAAGCACATTTTTACATATCTCTGGTTGTGTACAAAGTATATTCACACCATTTGTGTCTTCATAAATGCACTTAGGGTGATGATATCCATCTCATTCTACCATCTTTTTTCTTTCTTTTTCTTATCCCCTTGACCCCTCCCTTTCCCTCCCTCCCCATTGGCTTTTCTAGTGTGTTCCTCTAATCCTCCTATGCTCCCCATCCCAACCCCACTGTGAATCACCTCCTTATATCAGATAAAAAAATTGTGTTCATATATTATTTTTTGTAGGAAATTCACTGATTAATTTTTGGTCTACATATGGAGTGGGCAAAGATGGGAACTGGAAGTATAAAAGAGAAGTAAACAGGAATAAACCATTCTATTTGTTAAACAGAAGTGTGATAAAGTAAAACAAGAGGTAAACTGGGGTGGGTGGCACCCACCTATAATCCCAGCGACCCAGGAGGCTGAGGCAGGAAGACTGCAAGCTCAAATTCAAAGCCATCCTCGGCCACTTAGTGAGAACCTAAGCAACTTAGTGAGACCCTGTCTCAAAATAAAAAATAAAAAGGGCGGGGATGTGGCTCAGTGGAAAGAAGCCCATGGGTTCAATCCCTGGTACCAAACAAACAAACAAAAAGCTAAACTCAGGGGCTGGGGTTGTGGCTCAGCAGTAGAGCACTTCCTAGCACGTGTAAGGCACTGGGTTCGATCCTCAGCACCACATAAAAAGAAAATAAAGTATTGTGTCCATCTACAATTAAAAAAAAAAAAAGTTAAACTAGAATCCCAAAATCTAGGTTCTACTTTTCTGCTATTGCATTTTATAATCTTGGGTAAGTCACTTATTTTCCTTCTTTTTTAGAATGAGATATAGAGAGGCTAAAATGAGATTGTCCATAAAAGTAACTTACAAAGTATAAAGTGCCATGTAAATGTTTACAAATGAATAAATTAAAATGTCAGAAACTGGAAAAAGAGACTCACAGGGGGCCCATCCTAGAGGTTCTGGCTTGTATAGATTACTATGGGGAGGACTGGAATTAAGCGGGAATTTCCAAACATTTTGCCTTATGCCATCTTCTCATTTTTTTCCCCCAATTTTCACATATATTCTGTACTTCAAAAAGGTTGTGTGTATGTGTGCAGTACACCAAGTTTTATAGCAGCTGGTATACGCATGATAGAGGAAACTCTGGGTGTGCTAAAGCAGAGTCTGGAGACTGTAATTCTGAACATCAAGTGATCCAGGCCATTTAAGCACTCAACTCTACTTATTGGAAGAATGTTGGTCCTGATGACCTCTACTTGAAAGGGGATGACAGGACTGCTTAGCACCTTAACATGATGACTCAATCATGCCAAAGTGTCCCACGAGTTATAATGGACTATGGCAGAAGGCAGAATGCAGTTAAACATGCCAAGATTTTTATGCTTTGTTTTTTGAATATTTCAGCAGACTGTGGCAATTGCCCAGTCTGTTTGCCTAGAACAATTTACTCAAATTCCACAGTAGACTCAGGCTACTGTGGCCTCTTTTTGGTTTGTATCAACAACCTATCTTCTCCATGTACTGTTACCAGATGACAAACCAGCATAACATACCTATTTCCCCTAGGTCATCTACTCTATGCAATTATCTTCTAGATATAACAGGAAGTGAAGAAGTTGTTAATTCTGATCTTCTGGAAAGTTTTTGGAAACATAACAGGTTGTGAATCTCTGATAAAAGGTTAGATATTTTTTCAAAACTCTTTCTTGAAAATATGTAGTGACTTTTTAAAAAAATTCTAATTTGTTATACATGCTTGCAGAGTGCAATTCATTTCATATTACATATAAAGAGCACAATTTTTCAAGTCACTGGTTTTACATAAAGTATTTTCACACCATTTGTGTCTTCATACATGTACTTAGGGTATTTTTTAAAAAATATTTATTTTATTTACTTTAGTTGTACACAATACAATGCATTTATGTTTATGTGGTGCTGAGGATGGAACCCAGGCCGTGCACGTGCAAGGCGAGTGCTCTACCGCTGAGCCACAACCCCAGCCCCATGTACTTAGGGTATTGATGTCTAAATCATTCTGCCATTATTCCTATCCCATTGCCCCCTCCCCTCCCATGTATTGACATTTTTATAAATGAAAATGAAGTCATAGTTCATCAATAATTAGCAGAACAGCTATGCTGGATATTTCAGATTTTTATTAGGTTCTTATGTTTATGGAGTCCTTTGCGCACGACTATAATCCCAACGACTCAGGAGACTAAGACAGGAAGATCGTGAGTTCAAAGCCAGCTTCAGCAACTTAGCTAGGCCTTAAGCAACTCTGTGTGAGACTCTGTCTCTAAATCAAATACAAAAAAGGGGATGTGGCTCACTGGTTAAGCGCCCGAGTTCACTCACCAGTATAAAAACAAAACAAAACAAAAAAACGAAGTTCTGGTTATAAAGAAAATATGAACTCATTGGAAAAAGAAGAAAGAGAATAAAAATAAAGGAAAATGATGCTACCTTAAATTTTATCATGTAGTAGCAACATTTAAACATATGGTATATTTTTGTCAAGTGTTTCTATGAGTATTTTTATATAGTTGTGATAACTGTTCATGAGGCATTTAACAGCTTAGAATATTTACTGCCCACATCATTAAAAATTTTTTAACAACCTAATTTTATAAAATATTTTTCTAGCTGGGCACGGTGGCACACACCTGTAATCCCAGCACTTGAGAGGCTGAGACAGGAGGATCGCAAGTTCAAAGCCAGCCTCAGCAATGGCAAGGCACTTAGCAACTCAGTGAGACCCTGTCTCTAATAAAATACAAAAAAAGTGCTGGGGATGTGGCCCAGTGGTCGAGTGCCCCTGAGTTCAATCCCCAGTACTAAAAATATATACATATATATATTTATTTTTTTCTGATAATAAGAAAAGTAGAAAATTTGAAAAAAAAATGTATAAGAAAAATTAAAGTTATCCATAATCCCACATCTCAAAGGTAATCATCATTAATACTTTGGCACATACCTTTTCATTCTCTTTATTTTTTTTAATTTTTTTTTTTAGTTGTTGATAGATCTTTATTTTATTTATTTATTTATATGTGGTGCTGAGAATCGAACCCAGTGCCTCACATATGCAAGGCAAGTGTTACTGCTGAGCCACGGCTCCAACCCCCTTCCATTTTTCTTTAAATGCATTTTCTGTTAACTGGCTGAGAAAACATGTATTTGTATCCTGTTTTCTTCATTCATGCAGGTGGTCCTTCATTCATTAAGTAGTCTCCTACACAATTAAAAGTTTTCATAAAAATTATTTTTAATGTCTGCATAATGTTACATCACATAGATATATTATAACTTACTTGACTTTCCTCTACTCAGGACTTTTCTTAACAGTTTAATTCTTTCCATGGATAATCCAGGAGTTTTATGACTTTGACTTTTATGTTAATTTTATAACATTGACTTTAATGTTAATTTTCAATACATAATAAAGTAGCTTGAGAAATTTACATCAATAAACTATGACAGAAAAGTGGGTCATTACAAATATGAAGTCAAGACATAGTCACTTATGACTACAGGCACTATATCAGGCTGCAAATATTATATTCTGTATGTTATTTCTCACCTTTTCCAAAAAGGACTTGAGATACTTTATAGAAATACTCAGAAATCAGGTCAAGATAACAAGGTGTTAATGGAAGGCCACAGATTTGATTCTGAGCCTTCAGCAGCTAAAGCAAATTAATTATAAGAGGCACAGTTTCTTTAAGATGAAAACCAAACTCCTTCATTCGCTTGTGTTGTCCCCTTCCAAAACCTTTAGCCTAATGACCCTCTCATCACATTGTTATTGCAAACACCTCATTACTGCTTCACCCCCAAATTTAAATATTCACATTTTTTTCTTTTCTTTCTTTTTTTTTTTTTTTCTTTTTCTTGCATCCAGTTCATTAAGAGGAGCAGCTTCACCCAGAATTGAGACCTAAGTGAAATCCTTATAAAATGGTGCAAGATGGGGGCATGGTGTGATGGCTTATGTATGAGCCTAGGTGGCAAAAGATCTGGATTCCAGATTAGGCTTTGCTGCTAACTAGCAGTGCAAACTGGTTAAGTCACTTAAACACTCTTACAGCCTTTATTTCTGTCATTTAATGGTCATTTTAAAGTACCCACTATGTTCAAAGCATGAGAAAAGAAGTTTGTGTCTTCCAGGTGCAGAAGTCCTGGTGGGAAAGACAAGCATGCAGGCGGCTTGTTGAATATGTGGCTGAACGGTGACAGAGGTATGAAGAGGGGCAGGAGGGAGGTTGTGCTATCAGACATCCTGTGACTTTCAGGTTAATGCAGATGTCGAACATCACCCTCTGTAAGTTTTAATTATGTTTATCAAAAGCAATATTGTGAATTAAATATTAAAACATTAATAGGATTGAATTCAATAAAGTATTAGAGAAGCCACCATCAAGGGAAATGGTAACTATTACACAAAACTGGATAGGCACAGGGTGGAAATACCTGTCATATTCTTTGTCATTTTTAATAACTAAAATATGAATTGTTTTACAAAATCTGTTCCATCAGAGAGTTGCCCTTTTTAACTGTGTAATGTCTGAAAGCCAACTCTCTTCATCTGCTTGTGTTGTCCCCTTCCAAAACCTTTAGCCTAATGTCCCTCTCATCACATTGTTATTGCAAACACCTCATTACTGCTTCACCCCCAAATTTAAATATTCACATTTCTTTTCTTTCTCTCTTTCTTTCTCTCACTTTCTTTCTTTTCTTGCATCCAGTTCATTAAGGAAAAAAGTTCCAATTAAAAAAATACTTATTTATTTGTTTTAGTTGTACACGATGCCTTTATGTTTACGTGATGCTGAGGGTCGAACCCGGGTCCGCGCAGGTGCTAAGCGAGTGCTCTACCGCTGAGCCACAACCCCAGCCCCAGGTTCCAATTTTTCATTCACCTGTTTGGAGAATTCCTTGCCTCCACTCTCTTGACTCTCATTTGGGATCCTCCAATATCTTCTTCATGTAATTTTCTGCTCTTCTTTCCTCCTAATTATTCCTCTGCATCTTTTCATTGTTAGCTTCTCAAAGTTACTTAATCCTTAGAATTCCTTTGTTAGCCTTGTCATTTTCCAGAGTAAGGGACTAATTTGGACTTAGTGCAAAACTATGAAGAACTTTCATATCAGGACTTTCCATCCAAACAGGTTTTATTTCACACACTCTCTTTTTTATTCATGTTATCATTGATTTTCAGGCATGGGAGCTTCTCTCATTGGTCACAATGATTTTCTCTTCTACTCTGTCAACATCATAGCTCACTTTAGTGTGTCTTCCTTCATTTTCCCCCCCCCTGTGGTGCTGGAGATTGAACCTGGGACTTTGGGCATGCGAAGCAAGCACTACCAACTGAGCTACATCCCCAGCACCCTTCCTTCATTTCTTACACACAAGTTTACTGGTTCTGCTCTCCCACTGAACGTGGACCGCTGTCCACGTGGACCACTGTCCCAGGCTGCTGATCCCTCAGGTGCCTATTTCTGTCTTTCTCCCTCTCCTGGCTGTCTAAGCAGTCTGAATGGAAGTGGCCAGTAGTCTCATGTAACTTTCTTTTCTAACCATAGAATTAATTGATGGATGCACTTGCAAATCAGTTTGAGCCAATCACAATCGCCACTCCCCAGACCACAGTGATTGGGCTACTGGTGATCATGTGACCAGAATCCGGCCAAACCCCTGCTCAACAGTTGAATGAGAAAAACCATTTCCGGGCCACGGGAGGTGGCGCACTCCTATAATCCCAGCACTTGGGAGGCTGAGGCGGGAGGATTGCAAGTTCAAAGCCAGCCTCAGCAATTGGAGGCACTTAGCAACTCAGTGAAAACCTCTCTCTAATAAAATAACAAAAAAGGGCTGGGGATGTGGCCCAGTGGTCGAGTGCCCCTGAGTTCAATCCCCGGTACCAAAAACAAACAAAACAACAACAACAGAACCATTTCTTCTCCTGTTTCAGAGCTGGAAGACTCATGTAACTTTCTTTTCTAACCATAGAATTAGTTGATGGATGCACTTGCAAACCAGTTTGAGCCAATCACAATCGCCACTCCCCAGAGTGAGCCTGGGATTCTTGGATTCTTGGATTCGTGATCTCCCACCAGAGAAAGGAGATCTAAGAGAATGCAAAGAAGCTAACAGAGAACGCTTTTGTTCCATACTGTTCTTGGCATTCTGAGAAAGTATCTTTACAAGGAACCTCATCCCCTCTATTCGTTTCATCTGGTTTTAGTCATTTGCAAATGAGAGGGTTCCAACACATGTAATATTAAACTATATTTTGAAATCCTAGTAGCGCAGACCTGGTATGCCCTGTATCACATCTGACCTATATCCTCTTACCTTTAAAATATTTTTCTTTCCGAAACCCTTTAATTTCTGTTCTGTATTTTTTTCTTTATTGCTATACCATTATCTTCTTCTTCTAATTATGCTCTCATATTTATTTTTTAATATTTATTTTTTAGTTTTAAGTGGACATAATATCTTTATTTTATTTTTGCGTGGTGCTGAGGCTCGAACCCAGTGCCTCATGCATGCTAGGCGAGCACTCCTACCACTTGAGCCACAACCCCAGCCCTATTTATTTATTTATTTATTTAGTGGTAGATGGACACAATATCTTTAATTTATTTGTTTGTTTATTTTTATGTGGTGCTGAGGATCGAACCCAGGGCCTCATACGTGCCAGGCAAGCGCTCTACCACTGAGCTAAACCCAGCCTTGGATTTTTTTTTTTCCCCTAATTTATTTGCTCCCTATATATATTCTTTTGGATACAACTCCTTGAAATTTATTTGGTATATAATTTATTTCATCTTCAAGAAAAGGCAGACGTGGGGCAGGGGGCGCAGGCCTGTAATCCCAGTGGCTCAGAAAGCTGAGGCAGGAGGATCGTGAGTTCAAAGCCAGCCTCAGCAACTTAGCCTCAGCAATATATATATATATATATATATATATATATATATATACATGGATATATATATATATATATATGGGATATATATATATGGGATAAGATATATATATATATATATATGGGATAAGAATGCGATTCAGTGGTTAAGCATCCCTGGGTTCAATCCCTGGTCCCTGCCCCCCCAAAAAGGAGAGAAAAGGCACACTCCAACCTCCCTAAAGTTACAGATGCTTTTATTTGTTGACTATCCCTTGCAGCAGGGATTTATGTATTTTACATAACAAATAGCTCAAAAATGCTTTTTGGGCCTGTCTCTATGGCGCATGCACGCCTGTAATCCCGGCACTTGGGAGACTGAGGCAGAAGGATCATGAGTTCAAAACCAGCCTCAGCAATGGTGAGGCACTTAGCAACTCAGTGAGACCCTGTCTCTAATAAATTACAAAAAAGGGCTGGGGATGTGGCCCAGTGGTCGAGTGCCCCTGAGTTCAATCCCTGGTACCAAAAAGAAAAAAAAAATGCTTTTGGGGGGTCAGGAACTGTGCTAAGCATTTTACTAGATTCTGTTCCACGTACTCAAATGAATTCATTGGATCATACTAACAAATCTCTGAGGAAGGCACTATTATTACCTCCATTTACAATGAGGAAACTAAAACAGAGAAATTGTGAAATTTGTCCAAGGTCACAGAGTTAATGCATAGTGGAGCTGGAATTAATTCTTAAACTTTAGTATGCATCAAGACAACTATAGGGCTAGGGTTGCGGCTCAGTGGTAGAGTGCTTGCCTAGCACGTGCACGGCCCGGGTTTGATCCTCAGTACCACGTACAAATAAACGCATTGTGTACAACTAAAGCAAATAAATAAATATTAAAAAAAAAGACAACTATAGTTTTTTTTTTTTTTTTTTTTTTTTTTAATGCAGATTCCTGGGACCTATTAATTCAGAACCAGCCCAAGAAAAAGCTAAAAGTGTTCTTTAGATTTTTTTTTTCCCCATTTACCAAAACGTTGTGATCTTTCATCTGCAGGATTTAAATTTGGTCAAAAATACAATTCATTCTCTTTAATTTTTGTAATAGAAGGAGAGTCTGCCACATGTGCCTCTGATATTTAATTTATACCTACCTTACTTCAGTAACTAATACCAAATATGCGCCCTTCAGGCACCTACTAGATAAAGATCTTAATCTTGAACTAACTACCACCCAGTTTACTGCAAAGGAATATTGGAAACATATCTGAGAAAGACAATTACCATTTATTCTTTTTTTTTTTTTTTTTTTTTTTTTTTTTTTGTGGTACCAGGGATTGAACTCAGGGGCACTCGTCCACTGGGTCACATCCCCAGCCCTTTTTTTGTATTTTATTTAGAGACAGGGTCTCACTGAGTTGCTAAGTGCCTCACCATTTCTGAGGCTGGCTTTGAACTCGCGATCCTCCCAAAGTGCTGGGATTACAGGCGTACCATTTATTCTTTAATGTTTCTTTTTCTTTTTTTTTTAGTACCAGATATTGAATTCAGGGGCACTCAACCACTGGGCCACATCCCCAGCCCTTTTTTCTTTTTCTTTTTTTGTATTTTATTAGAGACAGGGTCTCACTGAGTTGCTAAGTGCCTCGCCATTGCTGAGGCTGGGTTTGCACTCGCAATCCTCCTGCCCCAGCCTCCCAAGTGCTGGAATGACAGGCATGCGCCACAGCACACGGCTTCTTTAATGTTTTTTACTCTATCACTCAAATGAACTAATGTTACCACAGATCCACATGCTTGGACTTTGTTAGTCTGCTTCTCTGTGGAAATGCTTTGTCTCTATCTTGACTAAACATCTCCCATTCATTGCTCAGTTTACTGCAGTCTGAGTACTGCTCCTCATGCTTCTAAAACCAGGATTCCTGAAGTCACCAGCAGCCACCTGGGAAAATGATGTGGTTCAGAGGTTGAGGGGTGTTCTCTGGAACCTGCCCAGCTCAAATCCCATGTCTGCCACCTTCTGGCTTGGGGACTTTGCTTAACCTTTCTGTGCTACTCATTGTTCTCATCGGTAAAATGGGGATAATGTGGCAGCTACATACTAGGCATGAGTGAGGTAATAGCTGTCAGGCTATTAGAGCAATACATATATTATACATTCAATAAGTGCTGTTCACCAGAATGTATGTTCTATCAAGGGCAAGGGCAATGTATTGTTTACAAGTGTATCTGCAGTGCTTGCCATATAATGAGCATTCAATTATAAATTGAATATATTACTAACTGCATAATCCAGTGGCATTTTCAGGTCCTTTCGTACTGTGAAAATTGATCAAACATGTGACAGCAATTACCTTGTGCCAGAATTTTAAGCCCTTTAACAAATACTAACTCATTTGATTCCCATAACAATCTCATAAGACAAGTACAATTGTTGTATACTTTTTATAGATGATGACACTGAGGAACAGAGAAGTTTAGCAATTTCCCATGCTCACACAGCTAGTAAGTGGCAGAGCTAAGACGGGACCCTAGGCAGTCTAGTTTCAGAGTCTACCTTTAACCTATTTTTGCTGCTATTTATTTATATCTCCCTTGTGAAACTCTCCCAATGTCTTCCCTGAAAACAACCTCTCTTTATTTCTCTGACTCCCCTGGTTCTGCTCATCTCTGAAGTGTTCCCATTTTGCAGAACTCTGTCCAAAGCTTTGGTCTTCATTTACTTTTTGCACTTGTTAGTTGGTGGCTTTCATGTCCACCTCTACCCTAGCGATTCCCAAATCCATATCTCTGTCCCAGATATTCTCTGTAAGTCTCAAACTTCCGTGTCTAATTGCCCACTGGACCACATTCACACTGAACATACATCAAATGAATTTCTCACTTTCCCCAACAAACATGCATGTGTTTCTATTTAATCTTCTACCTTAGGAAATGGTACCACCACCCACCCCATCACAGGAGCCAGAAATCTGTCTCTCAGTTCTGTCCTCCCCGCCCCCATGTCTAGTCAGTATCCACATCCAGTGAATTGCGTCTCTTAAATGCCTCTGAATTTTCACAACCATTTCTTTAGTTCTGGTTGTCTTACTGAACTATCCAGACCTAACTGGTTGCTAACTCACTGCTTTTAATCTGTGCCACGTTCAACTGTCTCCCTCATCACTACAAGCCTTTTATTGTTGTTGCAGTTTTGTGCAGTGCTGCGGATCAAACCCAGGGCTTCCTGTGTGCCAGACAAGGTTCTACCACTGAGTAACACCCTCAAGCCCAGTTTTGAGTATTTTGGAGGATCACAAGTTCAAAGCCAGCCTCAGCAACAGTGAGGTGCTGAGCAACTCAGTGAGACCCTGTATCTAAATAAAATAAAAAATAAAAAATAGGGCTGGGGATGTGACTTAAGTGGTTGAGTGCTCCTGAGTTCAATCCCCAGTACCAAAAAAAAAAAAAAATTTTTTTTTTTCTCATTATATCACTTTTGCCATAAAAATTCTGTGATGAGGGGCTGAGGCTGTAGCTCAGTGGTAAAGCGCTTGCCTCACATGTGTGAGGTACTGGGTTTAATCCTCAGCACCACATAAAAATAAACAAAGATATTGTGTGTTCATCTCCAACTTAAAAAAAAAATTAAAAACAAAAATTCTGTAAAGATCCCTTTCACGTAGAGAAGAACTGAACCCCCTGCATGATATGCAAGATCTTCATGATTGGGTCCTTTTTTCCTTTTTCCAATTTTATTTCCTTCCCTTTTCTCATTTGAAAACTATTTGCTTCGCCAATTCTGAGCTCCTTGCAGGTAACTGGCTTGCGTGGTGCTCTAGCAACACTGTGCGTTTGCCGATTATTTCTGTGAAATGATCTTTCCCAGCTGTCTCCTTGATCATTCCTCCTACTTCCTTCAACAGTCAGACCTTCTGGAAAAAGTATCAAATCAAATGCTTAACACAAAAGAAGCAACTACTTAATATATTTTAGTTCCCTTTCCACAACCCACCCACTCCTCCTGGCAAAATTGATTATTTGTTCCAGTGTATGACCTACTCACTGTACAAGATTCTTTCAGTCTACTGATCATAATGAATATACAATTATTTTTAAAATGTCACTCCTTTACTAGCCTTCCTGACAGCAAGACCAAGTCCTAATGCTGTTCATCACTTGGTGACTGATACCAAATGAGTATTCAGTAAACATAAGTGAAAAATGTAAGAATGAGTATGAATTAATCTTGTGTGTTTAGTTTTTATTGGGAGTGGATAGAGGACTTTTTTTTTTGTTTTTAAAGAACTTAAAAAGAATAGGCAGTCCTTATTGAATTTTCATCATGTGCTGATCATCAGGCTGTGTAGCCAGCCGGCTTCACAGCAATGACAATGTACAATCACTCTTATTACAGGATGGGGAAGGCTCAGAGAGGTTAAGAAAACTGCCCAAAGTCACAGGCCTGGAGTGTGGGAGAGCTGGGAGCATATCCAGGTTTGTTGGACCCCAGATCTTCTTCTTTTTTTTTTTTTTGCGGGGGCGGGGGTGGTTACCGGGGATTGAACTCAGGGGCACTCAACCACTGAGCCACATCCCCAGCCCTGTTTTGTGTTTTATTTAGAGACAGGGTCTCACTGAGTTGCTTAGCACCTTGCCGTTGCTGATGGCTGGCTTTGAACTCACGAATCTCCTGTCTCAGCCTCAGGAGCTGCTGGGATTACAGGCGTGAGCCAATGCGCCTGGCCCAGATATTTAGTTTCTAACCTCTACACTTGACCACTTCTTCAGATCCTCTTTGTTTCTTCTGCAAAACCTCCACTTAAGATATTCTCCTTTGTACACAGGCCTGTAATCTCAGTTACTCGGGAGGCTGAGACAGGAAGTATTGCAAGTTCAAGGCCAGCCTGGGCAACTTAGGGAACCCTGTCAAAATAAAAGTAAAAGGGCTGGGGATATGCCTCAGGGAAAAAGTGCCCCTGGGTTCAACGCCCAGTACTAAAAAAAAAGTGAAACCATAGATAAGGGGAACACTCCTATATGAGTTAAGTCTGCTATATATGTGTGTGTGTGTATGTCTATATTTAAAAGAAAGAAACCAAAACCCTAGGGGGGAAAAAAAAAAGACAAAATAATGAAATAATTACATGAGGAATTTCATCATTATTATCATCTATATTTCTCTATAAAGTAGTCATACTAACAAACAATATACTAACATCTGTAAATACCAATAATATAATTGGAATTATGAGTGATAGAGGTGTACTGTGCTGTAAAAAAATGAATGAATGAATGAATACACAAATAAAATTTAAAAACAAAAAATAAACTCACTAACAAGGCATGATGGCATATACTTATAATCCCAGTGATTTGGGAGACTGAGGCAGGAGGATGGCAAATTCAAAGCCAGTCTGGGCAACTTAATGAAATTCTTAGCAATTTAGCAACACTGTCTCAAAATTTAAAAACTCAAAAGGCTGGGGATGTAGCTCACTGGTAAATCACCCCTAGATTCAATCCCTAGTACCAAAAGTAATAATAATAATAATATAATAAACCAACTTTATGGGTTGGGGACATGGCTCAGTGGCAGAGTGATTGCCTAGCACTTGTGAGACTCTGGGTTCAATCCCAAGCACTACAATAAATAAATAAATAAATATAAACCTACTTTAAATAAACCCACTCTTTTGTTTAAAATTATTTTAGGCTTTTTATTAAAGTAATAGGAATCAAGAAAAAAAATCTACAATCTTATTCCAAAATCTAATCAGTATTTTATTTATGTATCTTATACAGTTAGCTTTCCATATCTGTGGGTTCTGTATCCATTGGTTCTGAATCTGTAGATTCAAACAGCTTTAGGTCAAAAATATTTTTTGAAATATTATATTTGTGCTGAACATATACAGACTTTATTCTTCTCATTATTCCATGTATGTATGTGCATCAAAATACTATATATTCTCTAAACAACTGTTTACATACATTTATGTTTTGTTAGGTATTATAAATAACCTAGAGATGATTTTAAGTATATAGGAGGATGCACATAGATTATATGACAATACTATGCCATTTCATAGAGGAGACTAAAGCATCCTCGGATTTCAGTATCCACGGGAGATGGGGGCCCTAGAAACAATCTCCCATGGATATTGAGCAATAAGCGTGTTTAGATCCTTACCCAAAAGCAGATTCTGTTTTCTGCATTTATAGTCATACAATACATGGAATGCCATATTCCACCTCTTCTGTTGATAGCAATGCATTTTTCTAGTTTGCCTCTTTCTTGCTTCATTCTGGACTTACCTCTTCTCCTTCTTATCCTTCCCTGTAGGAAACAGTGACAGTTCGATGTGCATCCTTGGACATCTTTCTACTGTTTATTCAGTTATATTTGGAGTGAGGAAAGGGAGAGATTTGCTTTTGTTTTACAAAACTGAGGATATATATGTTTTTTCCTCCTGCTTTTCATTTAACAATGCATGGACATCTCTCCAGACCAATAAATACAGTTCTAACTCGTATTCTTTTAGCTGCCTAATTTTCTGAAGGATGAAGATGCTACAATTTATTCAGCCATTCATGTGTGGGAAGGCATTTGGGTCGTTTTAGTTCTTTGTCTCTGTACACAGTGCTGCAAAGAACCTCAAATATACATATCCTTGTACACTATTGTTTCTAGAGGATATGGTCCCCCAAATAGGATTTTTTTTTTAATAAAAAGTAGGCTGGAGCATGATTTATGAATAAAATACACAGCATAATGCCACACATTCATAGAAATTCAGTAAATCGTGATAATGATGAAAATATTTGACTATGTGGTTACCTAGCAGCCTTCTGATGGGAAAAGATATGTTTCCAAGCAACTGGAAAGTGTATATCATTGAATAAGAATTTGTAAGCAGAGAATAAAAGCCTGAACCTGACCCAAAGCTACTGAGAATCATTGTTACAAAGCATATTTCCTGTTGTGCTTTCTAGGCCATCTTAGAATGGTAGAGGAGCAGGGTAGTCTGAAATCTGATTACTGGACACTGAGTCCCTAACACAGAGTTAATCAAACTGCTATATGTTTTTTTTTTTTTTTCTTAAACAAACCTGAGTTTTAAAAGGTCTTGCTAATTGCATTATCTTATGGCTGGTGAGCTGAAGAGTTCTGAGGTGTCTAGATTAGGCAGTGTGTGTGAAAGAGCATTATATTAGGAGTTCAACACTAATCTTTGGCTTTGCCAACTTGTCAGCATTGTGGCATTTCAACCAAGCCTCAAAATCCCCTTATATACAATAAAACTAATAATACTATGCTGCCTACTTTGCAGTATTGTAGTGGGGGACAAATGGAATTATGTAAATGAAAGAGCTTTGGGAAAGCTATACATATATTAGCATTGTTAATATTATTCTGATTCTTGAGTAGGTGACTTCCCATGTACCTAGCACCTTTCCTGTCCTTTGTATCACCAAGAAAGAACATATTACCACTTAAAAAAAGATTGATTTCATACCAATCATGAACTACACCATAAAAGTAGGGAACAATCAATAAAAACAATAGGAGACTAGATGTCAGCCATTGAGCCCATCTGCAGCTATTGTTCAACGGACTTCCATAACAGTGAAAATATTTACAAAGCTGCCTCAGCTTTTAATGTTTCATAGATAAATGAACATGAAATAATGGAGTATTTTTTTTCCTCTTTCCATTAAGTTTCTATTTTTAACTCCTGTACAGTATCAGATGCAATATCCTGATGTTCTTTTCCTAGTCCTGGCCCCTGCCCATAAAGTACACACATGCTTACAGGAATCCAACTACGCTTTAGATGCTTCCTGCCCAATTATTGTTATTTTCTGTGATTAAAACATTGAAGAAATTGGTACCTCTATAAATAAATACTCCAAATATATTACAGATGGACATGTCTGTGGATGGAGTAGAAGAAACTACCCATCAGACATGGGGGCTCATTCATTTTAAAAATGTGGTATGCTTCTGGTATTCACTCTTTAGTAAGACAGAGCTTTGGTATAAGGAGTTCCAGAAATCTCAGTGCCAGTTGAAGATTGGCAGTTGGTTCCTTCCAGCTGTTCTCAAAGGTATTCTCTCTGCAGGGATTTAAAAGTGGCTCATCGTTATGGCTTAAGATGTTGATGTGTAGCTGTTTCTATTTTTGATTCTTCCCTTAGAAAAAAATAGGATGTTTTTTAGTACTGAAGGGTTTATGAAGTTCTGCAGAGTTAGACCTGAATAAATGATCATAACTGTCATTAGCTAGTAACAGTGGTGGGGAAAACATAACCATGTGCGGGGTGTACAATTAAGTTAATTAATTAGTATTTTTATTTTCACCTTTTGTTTTTGTTTTACCTTTTGACTAGTTGGGGCAGCATCAAGTAAACACTTCAAGAGAGGTGCAGAGTTCTTGGAGTGATTTCCAGTTGCAGACTTTTGCATGATCTTTCGAAGCCTTTCTTTTAGGGCTTGCTTATCATGCTGCTGACTGTACATATGTTGAGGAAAAAGAGAAAGGAAAAAAAAAAACTTTCAAGATTAAAACTGCCTGTATCTAAAATCCTTTTTCAGTTTAAATCCTGTTTTCAAAAGAGAGATTTTCATTGTTGATCATTTTGTGTTAGAGTTAAGTGAATTACAGTATAAGATATATACATGACATGGAAGTGCAATAAATAAAAATATTGAGACACACTCCATGTTCTCCTCAGTTTACTAAGACATGAGGGAGGGGCTGGGGTTGTGGCTCAGCAGTAGAGCGCTCACCTACCACGTGCGCGGCCCGGGTTCGATCCTCAGCACCACGTATAAACAAATGCATTATGTACAACTAAAAGCAAATAAATAAATATTTTTTTAAAAATGAAGGAAAATGTCATTTGTATACTCTCCTTTATTTTAAAGATATCTTAACAAAAATACATAAATTATAAAAGTGATTGCACCTATTATAAAAGGGCCCTTTCAATTTCAAGACATCATAGCATGTAAACAGCTGGGCTTCTTTACATGTAGTTTATTTACTTATTTTTATTTACTGGGGTTGCTCTCTGGGCATTCAACCACTGAGCCACATCCCCAGCCCTATTTTGTATTTTATTTAGAGACAGCGTCTCATAGAGTTACTTAGCATATCACTTTTGCTGAGGCTGGCTTTGAACTTGTCATCCTCCTGCCCCAACCTCCGGAATTGCTGGGATTATAGGCACTTGTCACTGAGCCTGGCTGAGCCGGGCTTCTTATATGGAATTCATAATATATGTTGTTCAGTGTTCAGGAAATTTTATTTATTTAGAAAGTCATCTATTGCACAAAGCAAGATATTTCTATCTCATAAATAGAATTAAAATTTGAGAGACCTTTAAATTTTTTATCTATAAAGCAAAATATGAAATAAAGAATTAAAAATTTTTTGAGAGAAGAGGGACTGTTAATTATATTATGGTTTTCACCTAAATAGGAGAAAAAATATTTTTCCTTGAATTCTCTGGAATTATCTAGAATGGAGCAAACAAGTAGCTTGTAAAATATGTGCCATCCAGGGGCTGGGGATATAGCTCAGTTGGTAGAGTGCTTTCCTCACATGTATAAGGCCCTGGGTTCAATCCCCCAAACTAAAAAAAAAAAAAAAAAAAAAAATTGCCATCTAAGCAGCTTGAATTCAATCTACAAATCTAGAGATCTAGACGAAATCTACCACGAAGATGGGATTGAGTGTTGGTATTGCACTTTGGTATAACATGTATACACAGTAAAAAAAACTGACTATAATTTTTTGAAGTTGATGGCCAAATGGAATTTTTTTTGTTTTGTGGTACTAGGAATTGAACCCAGGACCTTGTGCATGTGAGGCAAGCACTCTACCAACTGAGCAATATTCCCAGCCCTGGAGTATTTTTTGATTCTGCAAAACTCTTCATTGATCTTTCCTATTAATACAAATACACATACTGTAATAATGTTACTTTCTGAAACTATATAGATAATGATGAAAATTGGCACGTTTCATTGAACCAACATATCATATTAATGTAAAATGTTCACAATAGAGGGAACTGGTTAGTGAACTCTCACTACTATCTTAATTTTTCTGCAAGTCTAAATTTGTTTAAAAAGGAAGCCTGTTAAAAAAGAAATAACAAGAAGAAAAATGTTTCTGTTTTACATGACCACCTTATTCTAGAACTGTTTATCTGTAAGATGTAAGTATTCTGAGGTAAAACAAATATTAAAATATTCTTATAATATTTCCTTTTGAAGCCCTTTGTTCCTGCTGATGGACAGAACCACTGGGACAGGAGTCCCCTGTGTTTCTGCTTTGCTAACAAAGCAATAAACCTTCTTTTTCGTTTTTTTCAAAACATTTTTTTTTCCTTTTGAAAATACGCTATTTAACTATTTGGAACATTTCCAGATTTAGTCCAGACTCCTATTTAACATTTGGTTTACTAGTACCTAACAAAATAATTCAACATATATTTTTATTTCCTCCCCAGATGAAAACATGGAAAAATTTCTTGTTCCATATCATCTCTAATAAGTTTAAAGCACATCATTTATTTACTTATAGATATTAAGATTTTTAGATTTAAAAGTGAGGATTAATTGTACATACAATTAATTAATCATTCTCTGAAGCTAAAGACTAATAAGTAGCAGTTTGGGGGAAACTTTACTACATATAGGATACAACAAAATGTATGCACTTCAAAAAAGCTAATAATATGGAATCTTATCTCAATTTCATATCTTAACTTGAACTGTATTTTAAGTATCATTTTAAAAACTATTCATACTTATTACCTTAAGTTTATCCTGTTAGTGTTTTAGGTTTGGTAGTGGTGTGTGTGTGTGTGTGTGTGTGTGTACATGTTTTGTTTGGGCAGTGCTAGGAATCAAACCCGGGGTCTGTTATATGACAGGCCAAGTGCTCTACCACTGAGCTGTGCCTCCAGCCCCCCAGAGTTTCATAATAATTTTTGTATTTTTACCCCACCAAAGATTGTAACAAATATATTCTACTTGCTGCAGTCTAAAACAATGCTTAGTAATACTGATGCTTAGTGCTAGTAATATAATTACTTTGATGGCATTTTTTCTGAGTTTAATTTTCTCATCACTCAGCTATCTTTCAGAGCCTAGTATTTTGATTTTCCTAATTACTATTCTATGTACTACAGATGGCATTTTCTGTTTCTAAAGAATTGAATAACACAACCATTGTAAGTGATGTGCGGGTATGTTATCATATAAATGCTCAAGGTACAGCTTCTAATGTTGAAAAATAGGAAAATAAATTGACCTTGATGAAGTGTGTCTTCTTTTGTCTCTTCCCAGGAAAGTTTATTTCAGGTATTTCTACTGCTGAAATGATTAGCGTTAACAGCTTTTCCCCTCCATTTTATTTTACAGGGACTCTTCATCTTCCTGATATATGGGGTGTACAACACAGAGGTAAGTCTGCTTGGAGTATCTCAAGGCTGACAGAGTGAATGAGAGAAATGACAGGTTTCTTATCTTGATAACTGAGGAACAAAGTTGGCTTTTCATATGAGTGTCCTACTGCCCTTCATGCTTGGACTAGCTTATATGCATCCCAGCTTACTATTAAACACTGACACCCTGAATAAAGGGACAGCCTCATTTCTCACAGGCATTGACTAATATTTTACTACTGCCTGAAGTTCTTGAATTTTCAGCCTTTAACACTTAGCTATACTTGACAATATTAAAGTTTCAGTTTAAATGGTGGAATGCTTATATGTAGTTGCATGGAGTTAGCAAAGTACAATTATTTCTTATCTCAAAATGTTCATCAAATATTGTCTTTTAAGTTTTTCAGGCAAACTCAGAGAGGCCCATAAGTATTAGTAAATAATCCTTATGGTTTCAATTGTGAAATTTCTCAGAGAAGCTATTTATTCTTTAATTATGAGAAGTTGTTTAGCTAGGGAAACATTATAAAAAGATGGACTAATATCATCAGGAAAATATACTATGTAAATAAACTATTGTCATAACTCTAGTTCTTTTATTAAAAACTTTCTGTGGTTTATAAATACCCTTAGGGAGCCAGGCATGGCCCACGCCTGTAATCCCAACACTTGGGAGGCTGAGGCAGGAGGATCATGAGTTCAAAGCCAGCCCCAGCAATGGCGAGGCACTTAGCAACAGTGAGACCCTGTCTCTAATAAAATTCAAAAAAGGGCTAGGGATGTGGCCTAGTGGTTGAGTGCCCCTGAGTTCAATCCCTGGTACCAATAAATAAATAAATAAATAAATAAATAAATAATAAAAATAAATAAATAAATACCCTCAGGGAAGTTGCTGGTTTAGATTTCTGCATGCTTATTATGAAAGTGTCTTTTCTACATTAGAGACTGATTAAATGCTTATTTGTTTGGTTTTGTTGATACAACTTTGATTTCAAGGTTTTACTTTATACTTTTCCCTTAACAGAAAAATGTGTGATTTTGCATTAATTTTTAGGCATTCTATATTGAAGAGGAAAGAATGGATCCTAGCAGAGAACTTAGGAGGGCCTGCTGGACAATTTTTCACAAATAATATAAAGGTCAGACAGCAATACAACGTGGCAAAGATTCATTAGGCAGAAATGAAAAGGTATGTGAACATTTAAATAACATCTGATGCTGATGAAGTATGTGTGTGGGCGTGTTTTACAGGACAGCTGCACCTGGATTACGCGCGGTTTCCCTTTCCAGTAGCCTTCAGGTAGGTTGGCAGTAAGACAATTTTTTTTTTAATTGCAACAGTACCTCTATTGCGGTTTCAAACTCGATTCCTCCTATAAATGCAAAGGATGCTGATTATTAGTGCTTCCAAAGTAAAAGAGATAATAGAGACATCTACAATAAATGGTGGGCATTTTAAGTTTAATGCTTGTACACCAAATTAAAGGTGCCTTAAGTGGTCCACTTTTGGTTTGCATTTTTATTCAATACCTGGATTGCAAACCCTAAAGTGAGGAAAGCCCCAAAGTTCAGCCCTCGGTTTTCCTCACCTTCTCCTGCAACCTCTTTCTCTGCAGCTCCCACGCCACGCTGCAGTACGGATGCCCCCTCCCCCGCCCCAACTTCCCGCCCCTTGGGTTCCACCTCCTGAGCGTCTTTCCCCCAGAAGCCCTCAACAACTTTCATCTCCTTCAGTGTAGTCCACCAATCACGTCTATTCTCCTCGGAAGCCCCCTTTCAGTAGGGTTCCAAATCCCCGCCCCTCCTACCCTGGCCCCCCCCCCAACTCCGCCCAACCGCTCCAGTGATTGACAGGCAGGCCGGGCGGAAACTGCGGCGCAGGCGCCGTGAGTCCGTACAGCTCCCCTCTGGTCGGGTTGAGGAGTTCCCAGCAGACACCGCGCCGCGGCTGCGCAGTACGGGGGAGGCTTTTAATTCCATTGTGGAGAGGACGGCGTTATTTTTATTAACTGGAGGCGACGGCGGCTGCGGCGGCGGCGGGACCCGTAAGTGTTGCCGGTGGGTCCGGGAAGCAGTGGGCGAGGCTCGGGGAAGAGTCGCTGGGCCTTGCGTGCCGGTGCCGGAGGCGACGGGGCTGGGAATTAGTGCTGGGCGCGTTGCGGTCTGGGCGGCGGCGCGGCGGGGTCCTGAGTGCTGCGGTGGTCCCGGCCCGGGGCCCGGTTCCACCTCCTTTCCTCCCTCTTCCTCCTCCTCTCCTCAGCCAGGCCACCTCCGGGGTATGAAAATCGGCAGCGGGTTCCTGAGTGGCGGCGGTGGTACGGGCAGTAGCGGTGGTAGCGGCTCCGGCTCCGGCGGCGGCGGCGGCGGCAGCGGCGGCGGCGGCAGCAGCAGCAGCGGCAGCAACAGCAGGAGAGCAGAGATGGAGCCCACCTTTCCCCAGGGTATGGTTATGTTCAACCACCGGCTTCCCCCGGTCACCAGCTTCACCCGGCCGGCGGGGTCGGCCGCCCCTCCCCCGCAGTGCGTGTTATCCTCCTCTACCTCCGCAGCCCGGCCGCTGAGCCCCCCCCTCCGCCAGCCCCGGACATGACTTTCAAGAAGGAGCCGGCGGCGTCAGCCGCGGCCTTCCCTTCGCAGAGGACCTCCTGGGGATTCTTGCAATCTTTGGTTAGCATCAAGCAGGAGAAACCCGCGGATCCTGAGGAACAGCAGTCCCACCACCACCATCACCACCACCACTATGGGGGGCTGTTCGCTGGAGCTGAAGAGAGATCTCCAGGCCTAGGAGGAGGGGAAGGGGGGAGCCACGGCGTCATCCAGGACCTCAGTATTCTCCACCAGCATGTCCAGCAGCAACCAGCCCAACACCACCGTGATGTATTACTGAGCAGCAGTAGCAGGACTGATGACCATGGCAACGAGGAGCCAAAGCAGGACACTAATGTCAAAAAGGCAAAGAGGCCAAAGCCAGAATCTCAGGGAATCAAAGCCAAGAGGAAGCCAAGTGCATCTTCCAAACCTTCTTTGGTTGGAGATGGAGAAGGTGCCATCCTCTCCCCAAGTCAGAAACCTCATATCTGTGATCACTGTAGTGCTGCTTTCCGAAGCTCCTATCACCTGCGGAGACATGTCCTCATTCATACAGGAGAAAGACCTTTTCAGTGCAGCCAGTGTAGTATGGGTTTCATTCAGAAATATCTATTGCAGAGACATGAGAAAATTCATAGTAGAGAGAAGCCCTTTGGATGTGATCAATGCAGCATGAAGTTTATTCAGAAGTACCATATGGAGAGACACAAGAGGACACATAGTGGAGAAAAGCCATATAAGTGTGATACTTGCCAACAGTATTTTTCAAGGACTGATAGATTGTTGAAGCACAGGCGCACGTGTGGTGAAGCCATAGCGAAAGGAGCCGCTAGTGCAGAACCTGGGTCATCAAACCATAACAATATGGGTAATCTGGCTGTGTTGTCTCAGGGAAATACAAGTTCTTCAAGGAGAAAATCAAAATCAAAAAGCATAGCTGTTGAAAATAAGGAACATAAAACTGGTAAAACAAATGAATCACAAATTTCAAATAATATAAACATGCAGAGTTATTCAGTAGAAATGCCTACTGTGTCTTCCAGTGGAGGCATAATTGGCACTGGTATAGATGAACTACAGAAAAGGGTGCCAAAATTGATCTTTAAGAAAGGAAGCAGAAAGAATACAGATAAAAGCTACCTTAATTTTGTGTCACCATTACCAGACATAGTTGGACAGAAATCCTTGTCTGGGAAGCCAAGTGGCTCACTTGGTATAGTATCAAATAATAGTGTGGAGACCATTAGTCTTCTCCAAAGTACAAGTGGCAAACAAGGTCAAATAAGTAGTAATTATGATGATGCCATGCAGTTTTCAAAGAAAAGAAGATATTTACCAACTGCCAGCAGCAACAGTGCCTTTTCTATAAATGTAGGACACATGGTCTCCCAACAGTCTGTCATTCAGTCTGCAGGTGTCAGTGTTTTGGACAGTGAGGCGCCATTGTCACTTATTGACTCTTCAGCACTAAATGCTGATATTAAGTCTTGTCATGACAAGTCTGGAATTCCTGATGAGGTTTTACAAAGTCTTTTGGATCAATACTCCAACAAATCAGAAAGCCAGAAAGAGGATCCTTTTAATATAACAGAACCACGAGTGGATTTACACACCTCAGGAGAACACTCAGAATTGGTTCAAGAAGAAAATTTGAGCCCAGGCACCCAAACACCTTCAAATGATAAAACAAGCATGTTGCAAGAATACTCCAAATACCTCCAACAGGCTTTTGAAAAATCTACTAATGCAGGTTTTACTCTTGGACATGGTTTCCAATTTGTCAGTTTGTCTTCACCTCTCCACAACCACACTTTATTTCCAGAAAAACAAATATACACTACATCTCCTTTGGAGTGTGGTTTCGGCCAATCTGTTACCTCAGTGTTGCCATCTTCATTGCCAAAGCCTCCTTTTGGGATGTTGTTTGGATCTCAACCAGGTCTTTATTTATCTGCTTTGGATGCTACACATCAGCAGTTGACACCTTCCCAGGAGCTGGATGATCTGATAGATTCTCAGAAGAATTTAGAGACTTCATCAGCCTTCCAGTCTTCATCTCAGAAATTGACTAGCCAGAAGGAACAACAGAAAAACTTAGAGTCCTCAACAAGTTTTCAGATTCCATCTCAGGAGTTAGCTAGCCAGATAGATCCTCAGAAAGACATAGAGCCTAGAACAACGTACCAGATTGAGAACTTTGCACAAGCATTTGGTTCTCAGTTTAAGTCGGGCAGCAGGGTGCCAATGACCTTTATCACTAACTCTAATGGAGAAGTGGACCATAGAGTAAGGACTTCAGTGTCAGATTTCTCAGGGTATACAAATATGATGTCTGATGTAAGTGAGCCATGTAGTACAAGAGTAAAGACACCCACCAGCCAAAGTTACAGGTAAGGTCCCAAAAGTGACCAGGCTGGGGGTCTTCTAATGTAATTTTGTTTTATTTTGAGAACACTGCCATTGGAATGTTTCTACACGATCCTATTAAGAATAATGTAATGCCCTTTCAATGCAACTTTTCATATTTAGTTTATTTTGTTAGCGTGATTTTAGCTCTGTTTGTATTATGATTTTTAATCAAAATCAATAGATTAAAAATAGTTTGACATTCAAAGTGACAATGTTTAGCAATCAAATTTACATGTATAGATCGTCAGGGAATAGCCCAAAACTTTTAAATGCAAAAAAAAAAAAAAAAAAAAAAAACCCAACAACAAAAAAACCCAAAAAAAACAAAAACAAAAACAAAAAAACTAAAAAATAACTAAAATCAAAAAACAAAAACTACAAAAAACAAAACAAAAAAAAAACTTTGTTGCTAGGATTAAGGTTATTCTAATTGCTTTACTCTCAGGAAAGTGTAATAACGCATGGGAATTCTGTACGTTATCACCGTAATGGAATATCCAATTTACAAATAGTATGATATACATTTCATCATTTAAGTAAGGGATCGAAAACATTTCAAATTGCTCTTTCTGGCTGGTATAATATACATTTCATCATTTAAATAAGGGATCGAAAACATTTCAAATTGCTATCTCCATCTGGGCTGATCCAAAATTCTGAGATTGTTGGCTACCTATGTTTTGTTGCAGCTTTTTAATGTACTCTGAACTTCCAAACCACATTTCATTCCAGCCTGGTAGAACAAATTTTCTTGGATCTTTGATCAAAGCCTGGAATGATAGCTTTAATAAAAGAAGAAGAAAAAAAAGCATCCTCTAGTTATCCCAACTATAACAAGGCTGTAGTTCCATTAAGTGATTCTATTGACATCTAGAACAGTGTTGAAGCCCAAGTGGTTGGTGGGTTCCAGTTTTAGAACCCAAGTTGGAATCACATAATTCATTGAAATTTGGGGTATGCATTATTTATTATACATGGCCTAAAAAACATTCTTTTATTGTGTTATTATCATATCACCCTCACGGTTTTTTGGTTCTTGTTAACCTATGCTCTTTAAGAGTTCTGGGCCTGCCTTGTTCCCTCTTCTCCCATCAATTTAGAATGATAAGTAATTGATTATGCATTTAAATGCCTTATGGCATCTAAATACTAAACAGTAGGTTAAACAGCCCCAACCTCACTTTTTTTTTTTTTTTTAAGCAAACCCCATATAGATATCTATATATAATAAAACTGCATGGACTCAGAACTATAGATATTAATAGGGTTGTGATTCCGCCTGGTGACATAACTTGTGAGGGATAAGAGTGTGTATTTAGTAATGCCATCAGAACCTCTTTGTGAAATTGCAGCCTTTAATGTACATTTTTGAAGGAGGGTGTGTTAGTCAGTATTGTACAGGGGGTCTTGTAAAGTCATCAAAACTTGCTATGAACGCTAATTGCCATTTAAAGCTACTGATAGGCAGTGGCTCTGCTCTAAACCACTTTTTAGCAATTGTATTTTTTTTCCTGATTATATTTTTTAATGTACTTTGATGTTTATGCTGATGAGTTTTTTATGTACTTTTGGTGATGTTTCAGTCTTATGTACTCTTCTGACGTCAGAAAAGTACCACTGGTTGTTTGCAGTCTTATTGTGTAATCAGCCTACCACAGGCTTCCATGTATAATAAAGTAATTAATATTGTGCAAGTGTAAAACACTTCTGTTATAAAAGCAGTGTTTGGAAAATAAGAAATTATTAAAAATGGTTACAAAATACTAGTTAATTTCCTTTCCCCATGTTCCTCCCTTTAGCTTTTTAGCAGCTACAGGGTCACCAACTTGTCATTGAAATATTTTTAGAAAATGTGTTTAATCCTTTTAAATACACTCAATACTAAAAGTCTGTATTTCTTATTTCAGTAAGTGCGGTAAGTTCTGTTGCGTACAGAGTACAAGCTGTAATTAAAGGATGGAGAGAACCTTTACCACTGTATCTCTTAAGCTGTATGATTTTTCTCCAGTTTTTTTTTTTTTTTTTTTGTCTGTTTTATACAGGTTTTGAATTTCTTTAACTTTTATTGTGTGTACTGAATACTGCATATGTATAATTCTGATTGTTTGCTCTAGTTTACTACCAATAAAAGTCCTGTTAATCACAAAATTGAAGAAAGGAGATATCACTTTAATCAGACACATTTTTTCAGAGTTTTCTATGGACTACATTTCATAAAATATTCACATTAATGGCATAACCTGCAATTTAGGAGCTTGCAATTTTATTGTAAAGAGTGTTTTATGATTCTAGGTTTATTTTATTTGAAAATGGGTTAAATATTTTGTTTGAGGTGCACTATAATATGGAAGAATAAAAATCTAGTATGTGAATTAGAACACGTTTTATTGAATTTGGTTAGCCACCGTAAATATTACTCTTGAGATTACTGATAAAGGCTTTATTTTTAAATCAATATTTTAAACCCAATATTTTTGGTTCAAGGTGCATCCTTTTTTGCCTCAGGTTATTTTAAAATGACAGGATAACAGGTATAAATGGTCTTCAGCATTTTTGGTAAGAAAAAAGTAGTGTTAAGTCATAATTAACTTAAAAGTTGAAAGTATAGGTATTAGGAGAGATGCAGAAAAGGTGCTTCTGGACTGATGATGTGGCTCAGTGGTAGAGTACTTGTCTAGCATGCATGAGGCTCTGGGTTTCTATCCATAGCAGTGAAAGAAAAAGGTGTTCCAAGGTAAAATATGTTAACTTTTAAAGATGAACGAGAAGGCTTAGACATCTGAGGTCATGAGGAAATTATGCTCTGATATTTTGTGGCCACAAATGTTGAGGTATTAGGAATAAAATATTGAAGAGTAGAATAGGTTTTGGATGTTTTGCTTTTTAAATATAGCATTTTAGGGAAATGATTATAATCATGTATATTAAGCATAAGCATGTGCCCGTATGATTAGGAAATAATATAGATTAATTTCTCTGTTGCTGTTATTTCCATATTTAATTGTTTTCTTGAATTGATTGTTAAGCAGAGTCTTCACTGATTCTGCATTGAAATCCAATTCTTGACTTCCCTGTACAGATGATTTATTTCTTTCAGATTAGTCCTAACAAGTTAATTTTTTTAAATCCACCCCACTACCTTTTTTTCCTTTGTAAATGTCTGTATCTGAGTTTGATCACTTTAAAATTAAAGATTTTTGCTTTTAAGATGTTGGAAACAATGCTTTGGATTTCTATTTTACTACTATAAATTTAGAATGACTAACATAATTTGGCAATTGATGGTTAGTAATTTGTGAGGTAACTTAATGAGAACAAAAATGTGGAAAAAATTGTGCTTCAAGTTTTTAATTGCAAAGATATAAATATCTGTATTTAGTTTTCTGTGTTAACAGTTATCAGATGAGAGAGGTAAAAACTCTTCTTGGTGTCTGGTATTTTGTAGTCATTTGCCTTTCATTTAGTATCCTTTAAACCTGAAGTGGGTGGGAATTTGAGTGATATGGCCTTGTGAAGGCATATATTATTAAACACAAGTTCCTCTTTACAAAAAAAAAAAAAAAAACATACCGCTTTAACTTCCAACTTCTATTTTTTAGAGTAAAACACCTGAATGTAGATTTTCTTGTTTTCTGTGATACATAATGATAAGATTTCAGTTTTAAAATGTGATACAAAATTCCTTTGTTAGTGCTATGATATGATCCATGCATCATGTTTCTTGAGGTTGCGTCAGTAATGTTCTACATATGTTTTTGTTATGGGATATCTCCTGGTGTTTGAGAAGAGAGATCTCTAGTGGTTTGCTAATTTATTTGTACCATCTATGAGATGATAAAAGAGTTCCTGATAGATTTTTGAGGGAAATTGTGTTCTACTTATTATACTTTTATGTCCTTAATAATTTATTATATAAAATGAACATTAACATGAAGATAGTATCTTGGAATTCTGTAGATTTGCCCATGATCAAGAAATTATAAAGAAAAAAAAAAAGACTGTAAGACTGTACTTAATTTTTAAAGAGATTATGATCATAAAGAGGACATACACTTAAAATTGTTTCTGCTTTCTTTGTATTTGTTTTGCTTTTTAAAAAAAAATGCTGGCTATAACTGAGTGTGACTAAGTAGATTCTGTCTAAATTCTTAATGAATCTTTGGCCCATACAAGGAAATACTTTACATTTTGGTCCTTACAGACTCTGGGGATAGCTAATAGAATTGTCTCCTGAAATCCATACATTATCAGGAATATATCTGCACATGAAAATTAACAAGTCAATCTACATGCTTAATGACTCAAAAAAATTTCTTATCTTCAGGTTAAGAACCTCTTTCTTAGAATGACTGCCTAAATACTGAAACTTATTTTAATTATACAGGTAATTAGAGAATCAATGCCTAAACTGAAAATCATCAAATATCCAGGTGACTTTTAACCCTTTCTGCATTCAGCCAATTAGCATTTTGGACTACTTACAGCCACACAGTTTTATGATGAGCTGGTCATATAATGAACTGAATAGAATTTGTAAATTCTTTGCACACTTTCTCATCTAATAACTACCATATGGATGGTAGACTTGATGATAGTTCAGTATTTTCCATTAACAAATAAATGTGTTAAATGTATAATAATTAACTACTGAAGTTCCTGTGCACAGAAGTAGATTACCAGATAAATATTAGCAAAAATAAAACTCACAGCCAACCCATACCATTTTACCCTAGGAGGAGTAATAACTGAATTCTTTATATCATAAAGACTATACTTAATATAGCTGGAGTGTGACTGGCTAGGTTGACGTAAACTGTGCAAGATAAGACTTGCAAAGCCTGTTATGTGTTGAAATAGGTAACTCTTGGAATATATAGCTAAATAGCTCTGGAAATTTTTAAATGTCTTAAGCCTTACACTTAAAAGGGAAAATTTATTCCCTGTGTTTGTAGAGAATAAAAGAATATTGGGTAGGGGTTGAGTGTTAAAGGGAGGTAAGGGATATCTTAAATGGATTCAAAGAAAAGGAGTTTTGAAGGAAATGTAAAATTTACCCCAATCTTACTCGAATTTGACTAAAAGGGTAAAGGAGGGGCTGGAGTTGTGGCTCAGTGGTTTAGCGCTCGCTTAAGCACGTACGCGACCCAGGTTCCATCCTCAGCACCACGTAAAAATTAAAGCCATTATGTATACCTAAAACAAATAAATAGATATTTTTTAAAAAAAGGGTAAAGGAGATCTTTGGTTGAAAACTTGTTCTATTTTGTCATTCTTCGAGTTCGGACTCATTTTGGTGCTTTAGTTTGTTATGAACTTTAGTACTATTGTGGAACAATTAATAAATAACTCTTAATAGACAACTGTGGTGAACTTCTGTTTACATTACCAATCTAGGAAAAAGATGAGTAATCTTCATGTTTATATATTAAATCTTTTCTTTACTAGCTTGTGAGATTACACAGCTTTTCATTGATCGGAAAGAATTTTAAGTAACTTTTCTTACCAACACAGTCAAAATTATTGTCATATGTGATCAAATGAGTATGCGCAGAATTTAGGAATTAAGACCAAAGCTCTGAATCCTCATCCCCCATGCACCAAAAAGAATTTACAAATACAGCGTATGAAGGCACATTGTGTTAATGACAGGAAAAGTGAGTAATTGTCAAAGGTTAGAAAGCCTTAATTGTTTTTAAGTTTTGCCTTAATGAGTGTTTCTCAGTTTTAACTGGTGACTAGTTCATTTGTGTATTCCAACATGGGTAAGAATCTTGTTTTAGAAGCATTATCTATTGGAAAGTTAAAATTTTAAATGGGAGCTGTTTTTGTCTTGAGTTTGGCATAAATGCAGTTTTTTAAGTCTGAAAGTAACATTTTCAGATTTAATTTTTAAGAGTGATTGCAAAATTGACAAGATCAGCAGTATGACCATTTTGTTTGGTTGTGCATAAAAAAACTAGATTCTTCCTACAAGGAAGCCAAATGCAAACATTTGAGAGAGAGAGAGTTCCTTCTTTTGGGTGGATAATGAGAACTGTAAATGGGTATCATTGTGGGTCTCCACGAATAGACAACCCATGACCTTGATCCGTTTAGTGGTTGAGCTGCAAAGTCTGAGACTTGCAGTTTTCTTAGTAGACCCAAACAAAAATGCTTAGTATAGGTTAGAAAACTGACTGAAGTGAGACCTTAAGTTTTCATCTTACAAGTAAATGCAGCAGTAAAAACTTTGAAAATGTTTGCATTTAGTAGGCCAAATATGAAAATTTTATTTAGTCATAAGCACATGAGAAAATTGAGCAAGGGGCTGTTGTGTCTATGGAGTGATCAGCTTTGTTCCCTAGCTACTCAGCCTGTGGGGTATACATTGTCTATATGAGATAGTGCAATAAGTGCTTGTTTATAGTCCTTAAGAAAGAACAAAGAAAGCAAACTAAGGTTTACAGAACCGCATAAATGCATTAAAACTTTAAAAAAAATTGGTCTTGTATTGCTTTCCACTTTTATTCATAGTAGCCTTTCAAAGAACAAAAACTTAAAATTGTCTTACTATGTTAAAGATTATATTGTTTGCAAGGTAAATTATCCGGGAATTTTAATTTAGATTTGGAGGACAGCTGCAGAAATCCCAAATATTTAATTGTTTTATAAAGCCCACTAAAATATTCTATTCCCAGTCATACTTGGAATAGTTGACTATGTATTTTTGAGTGTGTGTACATGTGAGCAAATTTATGTTGGTAATTTGATCTCTTAAAGGCCTGGTTTAAAAATTTTGCAAAGGTAATCCAAAACCATTACACTCTAGCTATTTAAATTGCCTCTTATTTTAGTAAGTAAAAAATTAGGTTATGGCTATACTTAACATAGATCAGGATTTATCTGAAGAAATATAAAAACCTGTGATATTGGACAAGGCATAAAAAACAAGCTATTAAAACTGTTGAGACAGATTTGTCTTTGAAAGGGAAGGAAGAACTGTTGTGAAAGGACACAATAAAAGACCAAGGAGATGAATATTAATGGATATGTTTATTGTGGACTTCTTAAAAGATCTTCAAGTTTGAATTAGATACATTTGGAAGACTGGTACTAATGGTAAACTGATCATGAATTCCTGTGAGTTACTGCTGATGAATCATAGGAATGTATTTAAAGGCAAAAATTACGGTGTAATGTGGGAAGATTTCTAGGGTGGCCTGGTGGAACATTACAACTTTTCATTTTGTTCACTGTGACTTTATTAAACCTCTAAGTTGAGATTTGGAGAGGAAAGGGAAGGATTGCTAATGATGATAATACTTTAACTGATGTTGGTGTATTAGTCTTATATTAAGGAGGAAGGGTAGTGCTTAGGAGATGATAAAAAGGAATGTCTTGCTTAATAGTTTATTTCTAATAAGAACATTTAAATTTGCTCTCCTAAAACCTGAAATTTTGAATTACTGTAATTCAGTATGGGTGACTATCATAATTTTAAAAATTTATCATAAATAACTGATTCGTAATATAAGGGAAAAGGTAATGTTTTTATTCTTAGGTAAGTATTAAGTGATAAAGAATTATAATGAAAATATTTGTGCTTTTAAATCTTGTTATTTCATTTACATATGGAATTGAAGTCATGCAAGTAAAATTCATATAATTTGTTTATATAATCATGAAATAATTTCAGAGCTTCCCATGACATTTAATGGTGGAAATTATTTTTCTGGTTTCCAAAGCAAAATTGAATAAACATATATCTTGTCATAAAAAATGATCACCCTGGATTACATTCAATTATTCACCCAACTGAACCAATACTCCATATGGAACTAAAATACAAAAATATTTTGAACAGTCTGAAAGTACTGTTTGTTAAAAATGCTCAGTACTGAAATATCAGTTGGAAGTTGGGCAGCTGAATGTGAGAACATAAATTCAAAACATATATAGAACTGCCTTTCACAAATCAGTTTGCGATTTTGCTTGTAATCCATATAGATATGGTGTTTAGATGAACAAATTTATTCTTAATACCTTTCTCTCCTCATGTACTTGCTTTGTTATAATAGTTTCAGAACACAAATTACTAGGAGCTGAATATATATTTTAAAAAAAAGAAATATATTTTCAGATGGAATATTACCAAGAACAGATGGTGGGGACATTGCTAGGTGGTAAATAAGATTAATGCATGTAGAGCTATTAAGATTGTAAAGAGAAAAAAGAAGTTTAATAATCAGTAGGAAGCAATCCACTGCCTGAACCTGACTTGACTTGTTTTGAAAAACTTATTTCTGATAAATGTGCTCAGAAAATTGACCTTCATAGAATAGATATGTATTTTTAATTCTTTGCTCATGTAAGGAATAAACAATATCTGCTCTGTTTCAAGAAAAACCACTTTAAATCTTGTTAGGAGGCTTTCAAATATTGGACAGCAACCATTTGTTTGGGTTTAAGGTGAAATGTAAGTCAAAAGTTTAACAGGGTTTCTTGGAGAAAACAGTTTTTTTTCATTTGGTAAAAGAATGCATTTCTAGAAATGTCTAAAGGTGAAAATTAAATACTTTGAGGATATTATTAATAAGTAAATGTTTCCATTGTGGGCACACTGAATTATACATTAAAATGTCATGTTAGTGTTGTTTGAACAATTAAACTGTAAACTTCATTTATATTTCAGAAATTGTTATTCCTTTTTGCCATTCATTTTTATGAAGCCATTAGATTAGCTGAAGCTTATTAATAGCTGGAGTTTACAAATGAACCTAAGGTCTTTTGCTTTGTTTGTGGTACTAAGGATTAAATTGGGGTGGTCTACCACTGAGCTATATCCCTAATCTTTTTTATTTTGAGGTAGGTCTTGCTAAGTTGCCCAGGCTGGCCTTGAACTTGTGATTCTCCTATCTCAGCCTCCTGACTCATTGGAATTACAGGCATGCTCCATCATGCCCAGCCTGTATCTAATTTTTAATTATATTATCTTTTATAAATACAGTGTAATTCTATTTTAAATTAGATATGGATAAAGATGTTTTGGAAACTTTTGCTTTAGTTTCACTTTGCCAGTTTGATTTAAAATTGCCTTTTGTAGCCAGGCGCGGTGGCACGCCTGTAATCCCAGCATTTGGGAGGCTGAGGCAGGAGGATCACGAGTTCAAAGCCAGCCTCAGCAATGTCGAGGCACTTAGTAACTCAGTGAGACCCTGTCTCTAATAAAATACAAAAAAGTGCTGGGGATGTGGCCCAGTGGTCGAGTGCCCCTGAGTTTAATCCCCAGTACCAAAAAAAAAAAAATTGCCTTTTGTAGCCAGGTGTAGTGGCACAAACCTGTAATCCCAGTGGCTTGGGAGGCTGAGGCAGGAGGATCACAAGTTCCGAGCCAGCCTCCGCCACTTATCGAGGCCATAAGCAATTTAGTGAGACCTTGCCTCAATAAGTAAATAAATGAATAAATGGATAAATGAATAAATAAAAAAATTTAAAAATGGACTGGGGTTATGGGTCAGTGGTTAAGCACCCCTGGGCTCAATCCCTGGTACCAAAATAATAATAAAAACAACAACAAATAAAATGGCCTTTTGTAATAAAAACAAATTGAGCATTTTACTGTTAGCAGAGACTCTTGAAAGCAAACAATTTATAAGTTGGTTGTGAATGATGTTCAGTGCTCCTCTTGACTTCGGTCTCAATTATGTTATCCAAATTGAAACTGGGTAGACAACTGTATAATTTTGAACTTGGAATGTATTCTTTGCTTCATTTAGCTACTTTTAATATTTTAAATTTCAGATATTCATAATCCACCAACTACTAAATTTCAAGGTTGTATAGGTAGACGACATATTAAGTAATGTTGGAACAGTATTGTGGAAAAGCTTTTGATGATCTATTGAAATCTGATATATTAGTCATTAGTATGCTCTATTGCTTACGTGGTAATCAGAATTTAAGCTAAACATTTTGATCTTTAATATTTCATTATTATTACTCTTCCAAACAATACCAAAATGTACATAGATGATCATTGCATTATGAAAAATATGCCAGGTAATTTTCGTTGTTTAGTACTGCGATGCTCACATTCTTCATTCTGTGAAGTTTTCTGTGTTGCTCATCAGCTTAGAAGGTGAAAGGAGAGCAATACAAAGAGGGCATGCACTTTATAAATGAACAACTCATCAATTTTGTACTCTGCAGCCCTGATTTCCTTCTTGATGTGAAGGTATTTAGGCCTACCCACATGCACTCTGGCCTAGGACTTGGCTATGAAAGGCACACTTTTATGTCCTACAAGCAGAGTCCCAGCCCCACCTAGGCACTAAATCAGACTATAGTCTAGTCCTCTTGAGAACCACTGTCTTAGAACTCTATGTTCCAGTACTTTTTTCCTTGGGTTTCCTTTCTCATGTCCTTACCAAAATCCATCGAATTCCTATAGGTTCTTAATTCAAATTTTACTGATTAGGTTTTATAAATTTGATCAACTGAGCAATGTGCCCCACTGTGTGTCACACATCATTCTAGGCGATAAAGGTGAAAAGGGAACAAAATAAAGTGCCCTTAAATGCCAGTAGCAGAGCTGGGCAAAAAAAAAAAAAAAAAAATGCATCTTGTGCTGGGAAGAGGGGGAAGGGCTGAGTGCTAGGGAGAAAACTAAAGTGACTGGAAAGTGATAGTGAGGTACATGCTCGTTTTAGATAGGGAAGTCCTGAAAAGGGTAACATTGGAGCAAGGACCCAAAGGAGGTAGGAAAGCAAATCTGGGAATGAAATTTTAGGGTGCTAGTAGCTAACAATATTTTTTTCAAAAAGTCACTGATGATAATTACTTTTGTGTGTCAGTCACATGTCACCTGTGTGTTGTAGGTGGGCAGAACAGGCTCAGGGAGGGAAGTGCTTTGGGGTATTACTGGTAGAATTGGTGCAACCCCTTTGGTGATTCCAGATCTCTACTGTATTTACTTTCTTCATAGGTCTTGGCCTTATGCAAAAATACCTGGAGAAATCTTTAGTTGGGCCTAACTTAAAATCTTGATTCTGGTATTGAACAGAAATAAAAGTACTTCATCTTTCTGCACTTGAATTTCCTCAGCTTTAAAGTGATGCCTGTAGCACCCACTGTTTAGGGCTAGGTAGCATAACAGTGTTCCAAGATGTTGCAGTTGCTGTTAGAAAGCCTACCCATCCCAGGGAGTGCGTGTACACTTTAACAAGGGTCTTGGGGAGGTAAAGACACCAAAAGAATGACTCCAAACCATGGTTCTCATCTGGGGACAATTTTCCCGCCAGGGGACACTGGGCAGTATCTGGAGATATTTTTCATTGCAACTAATCGTGTGCTATTGGCATCTAATATGGAGAGACCAGGTATTTTGCTAAACATCCTACAGTGCCCTTCCAAGCAAAGAATTACCCAGCCCAGAAGGTCAGTAGTGTTGAAGTGAGAAACTGCTCTGAATAATGTGCTGCTATTGAAATGGGGAACAGATGGAGAGATCTTTTGGAATATTTAAGTAATTTGACCAGTCATTACTGAATAAATGAATAGAAGGCTCAGAAATGATTAAAAATGGGGGTAATTTTTAGTGAAAAACTTTCCTAGAAAAACTCCTTGGGTCCACCCAATTCAGTTATTAATTTTTAAGTTTATTTGGTTGCTCTTTGCCTTGTGATTTCTCTTCATTGTTTTGCCTAATAACTATACAGATTTATCGAAGTAACTTACTGCTTCTTAGATTGTAAACTGAAATTCACCAATGGACGGTTAGAAGCATTTGTAAATTTTATACAAACCCCTAATCTGGTGTATCCTAGGTGATTTCTGGCTCACTAATTACATTGATAGATTTAGGATTATTATGTGGTATTTAGAATTTGATATCAGCCTGTTATTTGTAATAGGAACAAATCTATTTGAAGTTACCTAAAACTCTCTAATTCATATTTACAGATAACATTTAAAAATATTAATTAGGGCCAGGTATGGTGGTATACACCTATAACCTTAGTTACTTTGGAGGCTATGTTAGGAGGATCACAAATTTGAGACCAACCCAGGCAAGTTAGGGAGTCCTGATCTCAAAATTAAAAGGGCTAGGAATGTAACTCAGTGATAGAAACTTCCCTAATGTGGGCAAGGCCCTGGGTTCAATTTCCAGTGCCTCAAAATAAATAAATTAGGCAAGATAGAGAGAGGTACATAATCTTTTATTCCAAGATTCTTCCTTTCTTCCTTAAAAAAGAATCTTCTCCCTTAAGAACAAGTCTTATAGCCAGGCGCAGTGGCGCGCACCTGTAATCCCAGCACTTGGGAGACTGAGGCAGGAGGATCAAGAGTTCAAAATCAGCCTCAGTAGTGGCGAGGCACTTAGCAACTCAGTGAGACCCTGTCTCTAAATAAAATACAAAAGGGCTGGGGATGTGGCCCAGTGGTCGAGTGCCCCTGAGTTAAATCCCCAGTACCAAAAAAAAAAAAAAGAAGAACAAGTCTTATATAGCCAGGCACGGTGGCACAGGCCTGTAATCCCAGTGGCTCCGGAGGCTAAGGCAGGAGGATTGTGAGTCAAAGCCAGCTGCAGCAAAAGCCAGATGTTAAGCAACTCAGACCTTGTCACTAACTAAAATACAAAATAGGGCTGGAGATGTGACTCAGTGGTTGAGTGCCCCTGAGTTCAATCCCCACTTCCCCCGGCAAATAATACCTACAATATAAGACTTACTCTTAAGGGAGAAGATTCTTTTTTAAGGAAGAAAGGAAGAATCTTGGAATAAAAGACTTGTTCTGATATTGTAGGTATTATTTGCCATGCAACTGTGGCAGAATTGAGGAGCAATTACTGCTTCTTATTAGTAGCAGCTACTGATTCAGGTAGAGGGAGGGGTACTGGTGTATTATGATTTAAGAAGTAGTTTATATGTGACTTGAAACTCTGGTCCATCATTTAGAATGTCTGATTTTGGAGTTGTGTAAGTCAAAAGAGCCCCTAATTGTTGGAAGCCCTGTAATACTGGAATAGAAAGTACTAATATACAAAGTATAAATTCTGAAGAACTCTGGGTGGCTTATGACAGTTCCATAGGCTGCTTGTTTCGGGTTAGGTAGTATCATTTGTTGAACATCTATTTTGTTTCAGGGTTTTTTCCTGGCTTTGCCTCATTTAATTGTCCTGACAAACTGAGAGGATAATATGAATCATTTCACAGATGAACAAATTAAGTTAGGAAACTCTCCAGAGAAACACCAGAAATGGTTGCACTACAATGCAAATGTGGTCTTGGCTTTAGGTCCTTTTTATTTTCTGCTGTGCTCACTGTCCAGCCAACACCAAGCTGCCTCACAGTGGTATAGAAGGAGCTCAAGCCTAGGGGTGTGAAGAGGTTTAAATCCTTCTCTTGGGTGAAGAGGTTTAAATCCTTCTCTTGACTCCAGGACTTTTGAGCTATGTGGATTCTGAGAATTGTGCTGAGCCTTTCTTGGTTGTATCTTCCATAAATGCAAAGTGGGTATAAAAATGCTTGCCTACGTGGCAGTGGCGCGCCTTGTAATGGCGCACGCCCCAGCACTTGGGAGGCTGAGGCAGGAGGATTTCAAGAGTTCAAAATCAGCCTCAGTATGGCGAGGCACTTAGCAACTCAGTGAGACCCTGTCTCTAAATAAAATACAAAAAAGGGCTGGGGATGTGGCCCAGTGGTGAGTGCCCCTGAGTTTAATCCCCAGTACAAAAAAAAAAAAAAAAAAAAACAAGTCTTATATAGCCAGGCACGGTGGCACAGGCCTGTAATCCCAGTGGCTCCGGAGGCTAAGGCAGGAGGATTGTGAGTCAAAGCCAGCTGCAGCAAAAGCCAGATGTTAAGCAACTCAGACCTTGTCACTAACTAAAATACAAAATAGGGCTGGAGATGTGACTCAGTGGTTGAGTGCCCCTGAGTTCAATCCCCACTTCCCCCGGCAAATAATACCTACAATATAAGACTTATTCTTAAGGGAGAAGATTCTTTTTTAAGGAAGAAAGGAAGAATCTTGGAATAAAAGACTTGTTCTGATATTGTAGGTATTATTTGCCATGCAACTGTGGCAGAATTGAGGAGCAATTACTGCTTCTTATTAGTAGCAGCTACTGATTCAGGTAGAGGGAGGGGTACTGGTGTATTATGATTTAAGAAGTAGTTTATATGTGACTTGAAACTCTGGTCCATCATTTAGAATGTCTGATTTTGGAGTTGTGTAAGTCAAAAGAGCCCCCTAATTGTTGGAAGCCCTGTAATACTGGAATAGAAAGTACTAATATACAAAGTATAAATTCTGAAGAACTCTGGGTGGCTTATGACAGTTCCATAGGCTGCTTGTTTCGGGTTAGGTAGTATCATTTGTTGAACATCTATTTTGTTTCAGGGTTTTTTCCTGGCTTTGCCTCATTTAATTGTCCTGACAAACTGAGAGGATAATATGAATCATTTCACAGATGAACAAATTAAGTTAGGAAACTCTCCAGAGAAACACCAGAAATGGTTGCACTACAATGCAAATGTGGTCTTGGCTTTAGGTCCTTTTTATTTTCTGCTGTGCTCACTGTCCAGCCAACACCAAGCTGCCTCACAGTGGTATAGAAGGAGCTCAAGCCTAGGGGTGAAGAGGTTTAAATCCTTCTCTTGGGTGAAGAGGTTTAAATCCTTCTCTTGACTCCAGGACTTTTGAGCTATGTGGATTCTGAGAATTGTGCTGAGCCTTTCTTGGTTGTATCTTCCATAAATGCAAAGTGGGTATAAAAATGCTTGCCTACGTGGTTCTCAGGACTGCTGTGACTATCAGCAGAGAACAGGGAAATGCTTTGTAAGAGCCTTGATCCCTAGCTGGGTGCAGTGGCGCACGCCTGTAATCCCAGCACTTGGGAGGCTGAGGCAGGAGGATTTCGAGTTCAAAGCCAGCCTCAGCAATGGTGAGGCACTTAGCAACTCAGTGAGACCCTGTCTCTAATAAAATACAAAAAAGGGCTGGGGATGTGGCCCAGTGGTTGAGGGCCCCTGACTTTAATCCCCGGTACAAAAAAAAAAAAAAAAAAAAAAGAGCCTTGATCCCAAGCTATCCTAACCTGTATGTTGCAAAAAAAAAAAAAAAAAGAAGAAGAAGAAGAAGAAGTTGGTGTGGGATAACAAATAGAATGGACTGTTTCTATTTTTACTCATTCCTTTTTTTTTTTTTTTTTAAAACACAGATGCTTCCTAAGACCTATTTGGGATTATTTAGCTAGGCAGTGTTAATGCTGTTGCATTCTGCAATTCTTTTTTTTGGGGGGGGTGGAGGGGGGATGTTGCATGATGGGAAAGTTTTGTTTTTGCAGAAAGCAAATTTTACCATATCAAAAGTAGATTATTTTCTGTCTCTATGATGTTCAGATTAATTTTGTAGTTTCCATTGGAAAGATTAATGTAAGGAAAGTTAGTGTTAACATTATCACCTTCCTCATTTTGTTTCCCTAAAATATAATTCATAGAAACACTTAACACTTCTTTTTATCTTGTTATGGCATTATTCTTGCTTTATTTGTATTAATAGGTAAATAAAAGGAAATATAATTTTTTCAAGTAGATTTTTAAAAAATTTTCTACTGCTTCATTTATGATCTGTCTGGCAATCCTTTTTGTTTAACCAGTTAGCCCATTTAACCTCTTCCAAAAAAATACATAAAAAGGAAAACAAACTATTCTGCTTGCATTTGGGATTTGACTTCAATATTCTGCCTCTAATGAATATCAAACATAAAGCATGCAATTTAAATGAATTAGACACTTTAAAACAGGTCAGTGTTTTTTTAGTGTTATCATTAAGGTGGAACTCCTACTTTTTAAAATTTTTAGTGATTTGGTCATTTTTAGAAAAAAAGATATCTAAGGTTAATATCATAAGCTGGGCAAGGTGGTACATGTATATAATCCCAGCTACTGGGAGGCTGAAGCAGGAGGATTGCAATTTAGAGGCCACTGTGGGCAATTTACAGACCCTGTCTCAAAACTGAAAAGGGCTGAAGATGCAGTTCAGTGGTAGATAGCTTGCCTAGCATGTGTGAAGCTCTGGGTTCAATTCCTAGTACTGCCAAAATAATAATAACAATATCTTAGTTATATGTAACAGATGTGCTTCATTGTGGAGAACTCACGTTTTAACATGTTGGCATTTACTAATTAGTGTTTTTCAGCAGATTTAATGGCATAAACTTTTTTTTTTTTTTTAAATAATGGCAGTGCATGAAGATTGGGCCTCATGCAAGCATTCTACCACTGAGCTACATCCCAGACCCCCAAAATTGCAAAAGGGTGATTTTCTTTCCTTTTTTGGGGGGTGATTTTCTGTATTTGCTTTTTAAAACAATTTGTCATAAAAGAATAAGCACATGAGCATTTCAAGTAGTTCGTGTTTCAGATATTTGGTACTATTGAATAGATCTTAATAATCAGACATGTTGTAGACATACACCATTGATCAAGAGTTGATTGATTCCTGCTGGTGATAGTCAAATTTTAAATCACCTTGCCAGTAGACCAGTGTTTCCTTTACATGTAAAGAACAGTTGAGTAGGAAAAGTTAGCGAAAGACTTAATGGGATTTCACTTTCCTACTCAAAAGTAAATGCACATCGCTACCCCTGCCCAGTGCTGGGGGTCGGACCCAGGGCCTCCTGCAAGCTGCACTGCTCTACAGGCAAGTGCTCTACTACCGAGCTACCTCCTAGCCCAAAACTAATTCCACCTTTAATATTTTTGTTTTTAAAATACAACACATAGTTCTGAGCGTCAGGCTCTGGTAGCTGCTAGCAATGGAGTGAAGCATCAGACATGGCTCTTCCTCTCAGAGAGTTTAATTAAAAAGTCTGACAAAGAAGGACCCAAAGCAGGATATCATGAGGAGAAAGAAATGAGGGTGCTGTGGATGTTTATGGTCAGAAATTTACCCTACTTTAGGAATCATGGAGACTTGAGAGACACAAACGAGTTAGGCAGGCAAAGAGTGAGCATAAAGAAAACAAGGGCCAAGACTGGGAGTGACCATGACAGTAGAGTTGGTGGTCACAACTGGAAAGAGCAGCGGTGGGTTTGCCAGGCAGTGGGACAGGACAACGTTGAGACATGGAGTCTTGGATGTTAGGGTGGTGTCCGAGCTCGAGTAGAAGGGGACAGAGGCAAAGAAAATTTCTGAGGGGTGTAAAACACTTGTGAAGTGAGGTGTGGAAGCTGGAAGGAGAAGAGGCGGCATTCAGCCTGGAATGCCTCCTTTCAGAGAGCGAGCGGGTCGGGAACGGAGGAGGACCAGGCTGCCACTGTGAGAGATGGGGCTGAAGTGGTGCGAGGCAGAATCAAGCTGGAGATAAGGAGGCCAAGAAAATGAAGGGCACATGGAGGATTGCTGGTCTGCTTGGATTTGAGGGTATTCAGAAAGATGGCAGGATGTGGGGAGGAGAGGAGCCCATTTTTAAAGTGTTCCTCTTAGGCAATGGCTAGGCAGCAAGTAGATGTCAGCTAGGAGAAGTGATGGAGAGGAATACAGTTAATGCCATGAGGTTTATAGAAACTCGTTTTATAAGAGTAAAAAGGAGGTCTGTTCCCTGTCCAGCCCCAAACCCTGGTCTCTCTGAATTCTCCCCATTTGAGTCTGTTGGCAAATTCTATTGGTTGACCTCCAGAATTTATTTCCAGTCAGTTCTCTTAATTTCCACTGTCACCAACCAGGTCCAAACCACATTATCTCAACTTTAGACAGTTTTCACCCCTCTTTCTATTTTGATTTTTGACCTTATGCCATCCATTTCCCTCTAGAATGGTTTATGCAGTGTCACTTACCTGGTTTAAACGTCAGCCTGCTTCAATAGCTTCCTCCCACTCTTGTAACAAAACCCCCATTTCCTGGCCTGTATAGCCATTCTTGCCAGCTCTCTCTGATCGCACTCTACTCTCCTGACACACGACTTCCTCTGCTCCTACAAGAAAGCAAGCCCAGTGCCACCTCAAAACATTGCATCTATCTCTGCTGTTCATTATATTTTCATGGTGCTTTGCACATCACCTGGCACTTGGAAGGTCCTCAGTTCACGTGTGTCAAATGTGTGAAAGCCTCTTCTTGAGGACTGTGGGAAGAGGAGGTCGAAGGTAATGCCAGGATGCTGAGGTTGCAGGAGAGTTTGACTACGGAATAGCAGCTCCAGAGGCTTTAAATGGAGAAGAGGAGTGTGGCCAGGAGAATAGACACAGAGGATTTGAGGTTTGGAGCGGTAACGAGCTGTTTAGTTTAAACTAGGTCCTAATAGATCAGGATTTAATGTGGTGGTACTACCAACACTCCTGTGATTTGGGGCAACTCAAAACTGCTGAAGATTTACAGTTAGTTTTCATACTTTCCAGAAACACTTGATTTGGGAATTTGATTTTTCATTAGAGGATGAGAAAGAATGGCTTATTGTTGATTATATTGAAACTTTCATTTTCCCTCCACAAATCCACAGTAAATAATAATAATAATAATAATAATAATAATACATTTACACCAGCTATAATACAAACCATAAATTGAAAATTTGTCACACAAAATGTTATTTTTGTTATTGTCCTCCAGTGTAATTTATTCTCTTTTAATTTTTGAAAAGTGCTGGATGGAACCACTAGAAAACAATTTATAAACTGGATGCAGTGGTGTATACCTGTGATTCCAGCAGTTCTGGAGGCTGAGGCAGGAGGATCTCAATTCAAAATCAGCCTCAGAAATTTAGCAAGGCCCTAACCAACTTAGCAAGACTGTGTCTCAAAATAAAAAATTAAATGGTCTGGGGATGTGGCCAAGTGGTTAAGCACCCCTGTGTTCGATCCCCAGTACCAAAAACAAAACACAATTTATAACTTGAAAAACATTGTTCTAGGAGTTGAAGAGGATCATTGCTCTGAATCAAAGGAGGGCTTCCCTGTCTCTCTTGGCTTCATCCCTTCTAAAGGCAAAGAGATGGAAAGGAAAAAGCTCCTGTTAGCAACTCTTAGTCTTTATATTAATACTTAGAACAAGTTCTTAATATTTTTGAATGAATCAACAAAAAATTCAAAAGTCCTCTGCCCCATTTCCTTTTGTTTGCTCTGTTTCCAATGTCAGATAATTGTACAGGGCAATGAAATAGAGAATAAATGATGAATTTTTATCTGTTACCTTTCTTTCCTCATAATTTTCTTTATTTGAAGGAGATATCACCTGTCACCAAATGCCATAGATAGGCCTTCATTAGCAAAGATGCAGGGCTATTAAAAGCTAATTAAAATTATTCTGAGAAAGGCAAATTTTAATCATTTCCATGAACGTATCTAGAAATTATGGGACATGTAGAAGGAAAAGTATCTCAAGTTCTAGTCTTTTGTAGTCCTTAGCTTAACTATATAAGCTGTTAAAGATAAAACTCTTCTGCTTAATGAGGATTTAGTAGCATTTTATGGGTTTGTTTTTGCGTTTTTTTGGTGTGTGTGTGTCACGTTCATTAAGAAGTTGGAAAATATGAAGAGAAAGACATCTAGCACCCAGACAATAATTGGACATTTCATTTTATTTCCTGGCACTTTCCCCTAGATATACATATTTTTGTCCTTTCATTATTTCCCTATGTATTTTTTAATATTTATTTATTTGCTTTAGTTGTACACAATGCAATGCATTTATGTTTACGTGGTGCTGAGGATCGAACCCAGGCCACGCACATGCTAGGCGAGCACTCTGCCACTGAGCCACAACCCCAGCCCTCTATGTATTTTTTTTTTTTTTTTTTTTTTTGTGGTACCGGGGATTGAACTCAGGGGCACTCGACCACTGGGCCACATCCTCAGCCCTTTTTTGTATTTTATTTAGAGACAGGGTCTCACTGAGTTGCTAAGTGCCTCGCCATTGCTGAGGCTGGCTTTGAACTCGCGATCCTCCTGCCTCAGCCTCCCAAAGTGCTGGGATTACAGGCGTGCGCCACCGCGCCCGGCTTCTATGTATTTTTTAATCCTACTTAATTCTTTGGTTCCGCTGGCCGTGGTGGTGCATGCCTATAATCCCAGCACTTGGGAGGCTGAGGCAGGAGGATCGCGAGTTCAAGCCAGTCTCAGCAATGGCGAGGCACTTAGCAACTCACTGAGACCCTGTCTCTAATAAAATACAAAAAAGGACTGTGGATGTAGCCCAGTGGTCAAGTGCTCCTGAGTTCAGTCCCCGGTACCAAAAAAAAAAAAAAAAAAAAAAAAAAAAAAAAAAAATTCTTTGGTTCCCCATTTACTGGCTGTTGATAAATTCTTCATAGTTGTGATAGTGAAGTATATAACACTCTCACTACTTTGTGTATAATTTTTTATGCCTCTGACTATTTTAGTATGATAAGGTCTCTAAGTAAAATATAATACTAGGTTAAGGGACTTTTTTGTTGTTGGTTTTTTTGGTTTTGGTGACAGGGTAGTGCTAAGTTGCTGAGGGTTTCTCTGTATTGCTGAGGCTGGCTTTGAACTTGGCAATTCTCCTGCCTCAGCCTCCTGAGTGGCTGGGATTACAGGCGAGCACTCTGCACCTGGCTAAAGAAAAAAAATTCTTTTTTTTAAAAAAATATTTATTTATTTGCTTTACTTGTACACAATGTGTTTATTTGTATGTGGTGCTGAGGATCGAACCCGGGCCACGCACATGATAAGCACATGCTCTACCGCTGAGCCACAACTCCAGCCCCAAGAGATAAAATTCTTAAGGTTTTGATATTGCTACATTGACCTCCAAAAATTACTCACCTGCACATATGAAAGTATCCATCTTATGCCTACTTTGCCAGCTCTAGACATTGATATTCTATCTTTTGATAGAAGGGAAATGCAGTCATTTTAATTCGCATGTTTGTTATTATTTTGAAAGCTGTTTTCTTATATTTATTGGCTATTTTCTTTCATTAATTGATTTTGCCTACCTTTGGACTTAAGATACTATTTAAATTAAACAACCTTTATTAAGTGACACCCTTTAAAATGTGGCCTAAACTTTCATGTACTGCTTGTCAATAGTTTAAATTAGTGCAACCTTTCTGGAGATTGATTTGTACTGATGTAAAATATATACATATATAATGTGCATGCAGCATTTGAGCATTTGCTAAAATTCTAGAGACATTTTCTATGGGAAAATTGTGGGATATGAACAAAAATAAACAGCAATGCTCATCCCCTTGGTTTAGAATAGTGAAAAATGGAGACATTCTATGTGTCCAGATAGGTTGACCAACCCATTCTGTTTCTACAGAGTGCAATTAAAAGTGATGTGATAAAAATGGAAATACGCTGAATATTTATTCAGTTTTTAAAGAGACTATGAAATAAAATGTAGGATAATGACTTTTTTTTCTTTTAATGGGTTTGTGTGGGGGTGTTGCTTGTTTTTTTTTTTTTTGTACTCAGGATAGAATCCAGGGCCTCTTGCATACTTGAGAAGCACTCTACTACAGAGCTATATCCACAGTCCTTTTTAAATTTTATCTTAAGTCAGGGCCTTTCTAAATTGCCCAGGCTTGCCTTAAACTTGTGATCCTCCTGCCTCAGCCTCCTGAGTAGCTGATATTACAGGCCTATGCAACCCTACCATGCCCAGTATGTTTTTTAAGTTTTTGCTTATCAGTATATTTCAATTTGTCTGCAGTACCAACTGTATGCATAAAATATAGCCTTTAAAAAAAAGATGGCCTATGGGCTAGGGTTGTGGCTCAGCGGTAGAGCGCTCGCCCTAGCACGTGCGCGGCCCGGGTTCGATCCTCAGCACCACGTAAACATAAATGTGTTGCATAGTGTACAACTAAAGCAAATAAATATTTTTAAAATAATTTTTAAAAAAGATGGCCTAAGCCGGGTGCGGTGGTGCACGCCTGTAATCCCAGCACTTTGGGAGGCTGAGACAGGAGGATCGCGAGTTCAAAGCCAGCCTCAGCAATGGCGAGGCACTTAGCAACTCAGTGAGACCCTGTCTCTAAATAAAATACAAAAAAGGCTGGGGATGTGGCCCAGTGGTCGAGTGCCCCTGAGTTCAATCCCCGGTACCACCAAAAAAAAAAAAAAAAAAAAAAAAGATGGCCTAATTCATAAAGCATATTATCAAAAACAAAAGCTATTGATGTAAAGTTATAGGGTACATTAATACATGGTTGCTTTACTTTGAATATTACTGTTTTAAAGTAAGCTACTATATGTAAAGTGTCTTTAAACTCAACTGTCATCATTTAATTGGAATATTATCACTCCATTTAAGATGATTGTGAAATTTAAATTAACTTCCATGTTTGTTGATAAGTCTTTTGTGAATGTGCTAATATGAAATATGCTTCCCTTGCTTGGTTCGCATCATTAGTTGCTGAGATGTTGCCCTTCCTGAGCAGATTAATCCAGTGTCATTGGTGGTGCATCCCATACTTTTTTTAATTAAGGAAAAATTTAAAAGGTTGAATTGGGTTGTTGACATGAATATTAAGGGATACACTAGAAATTCATTATAAAGTCATATATGATATGTCTTGAATAGATGTAATCATTTTCACATTCTTTAAATCTGCTGTCTTTACTGTTGCCTTCAGTGGGTGATTGAGTCCTCTGCATCCTTGTAGCTTTGGATAATGAGCACATCTGGCATTGTACTCTAGTCTGTAGGTACTGAAGCCACAGTATCACTTTTTTTTTTTTTTTTTTTTTTGGTACTGGGGATTGAACTCAGGGGCACTCGACCACTGGGTCACATCCCCAGACCTTTTTTGTATTTTATTAGAGACAGGGTCTCACTGAGTTGCTAAGTGACGCGCCATTGCTGAGGCTGGCTTTGAACGTGCAATTCTCCTGCCTCAGCCTCCCATGTGCTGGGATTACAGGTGTGCGCCACCGCACCCGGCACACTTGTTCATTTTTTATGCAGTATTTAGCATTCATTAGTTACCAGAAGACTGCACTTAAATGTTACCTACGCAGAAAATGGTGCTCAGACCAAGAGAATATCCAGTGCTTAGTGAAATATAATTGGAATAGAAATCTCCATGGAATTGAGAAAAGGGCAGTTTGCTTAGATCCTCAAGCATTCTTTTTCTTGATACCTTTCTAGAAAATCTAAAACGTGTATTATTTTCATAAAGATGGTTTATGCTGAACTCCACAGCCACTGTAGACTACATTCTAGTAAGTAAAAGCCTCAGAGTGTAAAGCAATTGGATAAAGCTTTTTCTTTTTCTTTTTGCCCCATGTAGTCTCTGTTGAATTTCCTCTCCTCTTTCCCTGGTTAGTCCAGACTCCATGGTGGCTGGGAGGGCTGCATGGCCAGCTTGAAGAGGCCCATTGTCTCCCAAGTCTTGTGTGTCGAGATTTGTGGCAGGGCTGCTGTTGTTTCCTAGGGGCTCTGTAATTTGGTCTTTTCATCTTCTTAATTTCCTTGGGTGAGAATTACCTATGATTCTTGCCATGGTTGTTTCATACTTTTATTTTTTCCTGTTAAATTTATTTAATAGAATTGGTACAGAGTTTGGTCCTGTAGGGAACAGAAAAACAGGAAACATTAGCAAATGGTGACTGTGTGTCAGGGGGCTAGTCCACGTGGGGCAGATGTTGGGAAGTGAGGTCAAGAACAGCAGAACCACTGGGTGCTGTGGCACAGGTTTGTAATCCCAGGGGCTCGGGAGGCTGAGGCAGGAGGATCTTGAGTTAAAGCTGGCCTTAGCAAAGATGAGGCAGTAAGCAACTCAGTGAGACCCAGTTGTTAAATAAAATACAAAATGGGGATGTGGCTCAGTGGTTTTATGCTCCTGAATTCGATCCCCACCAACCCCACCCCCACCCCAAAATAAGTAATATAGGACTAGAGAGAGAGTTCAGTGGTAAAGTACCTCTGGGTTCAATCCTCAGCACATATAAAAAAGCATAAATAACCGGAAACTTAGTTACTTGTTCAATTGAATGTCTTACAGATGGTGCTGTAACGAGAATCTTACTGTTTAATACCTTAGTTTTAATTGTTATTTATTTATTTATTTTTGTGCTACTGGAGATTGAACCCAGAGTGCTTTACCACTGAGCCACGTCCCCAACCCTTTTTATTTTTTATTTTGAGATATGGTCTCACTAAAGTTGCTGAGGCTGGCCTCCAATTTGCAATCTTCCTGACTCAGCTTCCTGAGTTGCTGGCATTACAGGCATGTGCCACCATACCCAACTAATATGGTAATTTAAATTTTTTTTTTTTTTTTTTTTTAAGGAGACTGGAGGTATAGCTCAGTGGTAAAGTGCTTGCATCACATTTAAAAGTACCTGGGTTCAATCCCCAGCACTACATTTAAAAAATAAAATGGGCCTCTCCTTAAATTTGAAAGAGGGGGCTGGGGTTGTGGCTCAGTGGCAGAGCGTTCGCCTAGCATGTGCGCGGCCCGGGTTCAATCCTCAGCACCACGTAAACATAAATGCTTTTCATTGTGTACAACTAAAACAAATAAATATTTTTAAAAAATTTGAAAGAGGTTTCAACTTTGAACTGTCAGGATTTTTCTTAGGATCTATCTAGATTAGGAGGACTTGGATCATTCATCCATAAAAAATATGTCAATTACTTAGGAAGACTAATCTTATTTAAAAGCAGAATCTGTATTGTCATATAACAGAGTAGCAATCTTTTTTACTTATACTTTCTTGTCACCAGCAATAAACTACTTATATCATCCTTGGATCTGGTATTCATTTAGTCACTCTTTTTTTTTTTTTTTTTTTTAACTTGAATATCTTCTGGGTACTAGGCCCTGGTCTGCAGTGATAACCTAAGACAGTCAAGGTTCTTGCTCTCCTGGAGTAACATTCTGGTGGGAGCCAGCAGACAGCAAACAGCAAACAGCAAACAAACATGATAACTGGATTGTGATAAGTGCTACAAAGGAAGGACACAGGGTAATGAGCTGGGGAAGAATGGGGGTGGGGTGCACTTTGGATTGCTGCTCTAGGAAGAATTAAGATGCAGATGCCTTTGGGACAGTGTCTCCCAATGATACACATATTTGGAATGGCGAAATAGGGTGGAATGGGAGGTGATGGTGCCCAAAACCTATTAGCCAATTTGACCAGGAAACTCGCAAACTCCATGACTGACTCTTCAGAGACCTTTTTTTCTGATAGCCTCGGCTGGTTCTTTTCATAGCTTAGCTACATTTTAAATGTGGGATTAAATTTTAACACCCAGTGTTTAAATACAGTACGCAGCGAACATACTTTTCTGACTTGTTAAGGCAAGTATGCCTGGCTCTATAATTTAACAACACAAATTGTGCTCTTACTTTGGTGAGCTTTGTTCCCTTATTTGTGCATTCATTCATTCATTCATTCATTCATTCATTCAACAAATATTTGTTGAATACCTTTTGGGTCCAGGGGATACTTCAGTGAGCAAACTGAACAACAGTCTCTGCTCTCTGGCAGGTACAGCTTCTGGTTTTGCCACTTGATTTTCTTTCTGACTTTATACTAATACACTGTTAGCTAATAACCACTACTTAACCTAACACCAGTTTGGGGAAGACAATCTTTATGTGATGTAAATAGATCTCTTTTATGTTCTGCTGTTCTTAACACTTAAGCATTATTATTGTCAGTGATTTTTTTTTTTATTCTTGGGGATGTGGGCAATTTAACTTTTATTAAGGTAATTTTAGAATGTTAGGTACAGGGCTCTTTTGGCCATTAGAGTGCTTTTCTTTGTTTAGGAGCATATAACTACTAGTCCCTGACTGATTGTGCAGTCATGACACAGCTGGAGTGAAGATCCAGCTTTAAGCATTGTGAGATAAATCATTTCCACATTCTTGCTTAAGTGGCCATTTTAGTGTAGAGAAGCACATTTTCTGTGAAATCCAACGTGAGTGTCTCCTTGACCCAAGGTCTCAACAATTTTTAAGCAACATAGGTATGATGGTTTAGAAAGACCTTGATGGATTTTTTTTAATCCTGTAAAATTAAAAATTTTCCCTTTGAAGAATTATTGACAAAAGCATTAATTTGGAACAGTATGTAATTCGTGTGTGTGTGTGTGTGTGTGTGTGTGTGTGTATAATGAAAAATGGAATGTTTTCATTTTTTAGTATTCATTGACGTACAGGAGTGAATGTATGAGTTTCTGAAGCATTAGCTTGACCATAGCTCTGTTGCCCTAGACAGATTTCTAGTTCCCATCAACATTTTGTTCTCAAGACAGTGAAGTCAGTAGAAGTTCTTTCCCCCGTCTTAATGCTTCTTTATAACAAAGCCTGTCTCCTTTCATGTGTACACATGACTGACGGCTGTCTGCGTGGAACAGAGCCTGTGTGGTGAAAGCCAAGGTTCTTTGCCTGCACTCCATGGGGATGGTTAATTCCTTTTGGTAGCACACAGACCTCTTCATCTTCCTGTGGAGAGCTGTAGGTGTGTGTCCAGGAGAGAGCAGCTTTCCAGGCGCACTAGGTATGAAGAAACCCATTTTTGAGAAACAAACACCAAAACAAAGCCATCACAGCTGTGTATTTTCCTACCTTTGGTCCAGGATCCAAAGTCCAGTTTGGGAAAGGCTTATGTGTCTTCCAGAGAAAGGGGTGACTGCAGGGGGTAAACCCAGAGGTTTTCAAAAGCAAGGTCTTTCTGGAAAACAGTAGAAGCTTAGGGCCCAGAAACCTAACGCTTTTTTCTTTTTGGGAGGGCCTAAGCCAGGAGCTCTGCAAAGGCACAGGCAAAGCCAAGCCCTTTAAGATCTCACTGTACTCTGGGAGGTCAGAAGGGTTGAAGCAAAATTCACATGCATCTTCTGCTTATTGTCAACACTAGGCAAGTAAGTACCCTGCCCCCAATTTTCAAAGGACAAATACTTTAAAAGAACTCTTGATATTTTAAAATGTATTTACACACTGATTTATTATATAGAAAGGAATATGAAACATTATAATATTTTTTTCCTTTTAAAAATTATAAATTGGCATTATAAAAAGTTAAGGAAAGACAGGCACAGTGGCACGTGCCTGTAATCTCAGCATCTTGGGAAGCTGAGGCAGGAGAATCAAGAGTTCAAAGTCAGCCTCAGCAACATAGTGAGACCCTCTCTCTAAATAAAATATAAAAAGGGCTAGAGATGTGTGTGGCTCAGTGATTAAGTGTTCCTGGGTTCAATTCCTGGTACCAAAAAAGAGAAAAAGGAAAAAGCTGGAAAAAAAAACAAAATACTCATGCTCCTATCATTCCATTTTTTCCTACGTGCAAATATATTTGAACATGGATATAATTATAATACATATACAATTTGTATTCTGATTTTTATTTTTAAAATGTTTTTCATACTACGGATGGAACCCAGGGGCACTCTACTATTGAATTATACCTCGGTCCTTTTTTATGTATTTTGAGACAGGGTCTTACTTTGCTGAAGCTGACCTCGAACCTGTGATCCTCCTGCTTCAACCTCCTGAGTCCTTGGGATTACAGGCATGTGCCAACACACTTGGCTACTTTTTTTTTTTTTTACTGTGTTGTGACAGTCTTCATAATTTGCAATGGCTGTGTACTATTTAATTAAGAAGATGTATCACAATTAAGATTTTTTTCTATTATTCAGCATTTAGATTGACTCAGATTTTGTAGCAAACATCTTCTCTTGTGAATCATTTTTTAGGATCAGTTTCCAGCAATAAGATTACTGTGTCAAAGAAGCTAGACATTTTTACAACTCTTGACACACATTATAAATTGCATTACAAAAGGCTTGGCCTTTGTCTTTGTACAATTTTAAAGGTGAATCACCAGCCATGAGCCACTGCTTACATTTTTGGACAGTTAATTGTTATTCCCATATTAGGCAGAGAGAGAAGGTCTGTGCACATCTGATTTTCTTCTAATTGCTTTCATTATATAAGTTGACTTGTTAAGAAAAATGTCCTGGCCCTGAGATGTTCCAGACAACAGAGCCATCACTTTTGCAAAGTTTGGACCAATTCCAACTTTGTAATCAGTTGCCAGAGTTGTTCGTATTTCTTTTGGCAAAGATATCTATCGCTGTGATCAAATGCAGCTGAGTGGTTGAAGTCACAGGGTGAGCTGATCAAGGTGCCTATTTTAGCATTAGATTAGCAGTCTGTGGCCAGGTGTCTGGGTATTTTGAGAGAAGTAATTTTGAAAAGTAATTTGCAATTCATAACTGAATAGCATCAGAAGAGTCGGATGCAGGTCTTCTGTGGAAATGCATTCTCTCTTATACACACCCCCTGCCTTCCAGACCAACTGAAGGATAATCATTGGGTTTCTGAGAAAATGCACTAGCTGGAACTGGGCGCAATAGTGGCATATTCCTGTGATCCAGCCACTCTGGAGGCTGAGGCAAGAGGATGGCAAGTTCAAGGCCAGCCTGGGCAACTTAGTGAGACCCTTAGCAACTTCATTAGACCCTATCTCAAAAAAAAAAAAAAAAAAAAAAAGAAAAGAAAAGAAAGAGAAAATGCACTGATTACAGGGAAGTCAGGAGACCGTGGTCGTTGCTGACTGTCACAGTGACTGTGCTTTACAGCAAGTTGCTCGTCCTAGGTTTCCCATTCAGACAAGCAAGCGTGTTAGAAACAAGAGTCCCAACACCCCTACATTTCTTCAGGTTATCTGTCCCGTGAATGACTGTAATTTTTTTGCAGTGCTAGAGATGGAGCCCAGGGCCTCACACATTAGGCAAGCACTGTACCACTGAGCCTCACATCCGGCCCCGTAGCTTCATTTTTGTAGCCAAAGGTATAATTTCCCTATTCATTGGTGCTTCTGTCAGGCAACAATGGAAAAGAACAGGATGTGAAATCACAAACGGATGTCTATGGTTTGTCATTTCTACCAGAAGATTTCATGGCACATATAATTAGAACTAATGGCAAAAAATATTTTGGCCGCCCTCTGGCTTGAATTTACTTAGGCCACTATGTTCCTGTGAATGTTAAACATAAAGGGAAAAAAATAGCATTCTTCACTCTTGTCCAGTAGATTAATAGTAATTTGATCCATTCTGTAAAACAGGTCTTAAATTTACTGACAATTTTTTTTAATTTACTGACTATAAAAATTTTAGCATAAATCATGGCTTTCTCAGCAACACCCTTTTCAAACATGAAAGCCAAAATGTATATATTTGGGGGAGCGGGTATTGGGGATTGAGCCCAAGGGTATTTTACCACTAAAGTACATCCCCAATCCTTTAAAAGAGAATTTTTTTTTTTTTTAAAGTTTTGAGACAGAGTCTCATTAAGTTGCTAAGGCTGGCCTCAAATTTATGATCCTCCTGCCTCAGCCTCCTGAGTTGCTGGGATTACAGGTATGCTTCACCGTGCCTGGATCAATGCTATTGTATTTAGCATAGCATTTTGAATAATGGTGATTTGGTAAGAAAGATTTAGACCATTTAGGGGAAGAGTAAAAAATGAAAGCAGGTGTAAAATTCACTTTCTGTTACCTGTGTTAAATTATTTTCATTTGGTCTGTTACAAAAATAATTATTCTCATTTTCTCCTATGAAGGCATAGTCAGCAGAGATATTTAATAGTGAAGTTATATGGTCACATAAATATGTAACTTTGTAGCTGTCCTTAGAAGGGGTTGGTATTGACTGAAAACCCCATAGTGAGAAGCAAGGTGAAGGTCGCTCCAGCTGAGCTTGAGAAGTTTACCTAACCTGTTTCCTTACTGGTAAAATGGGTTGTGGTGACAGTTAGAACAGAGCCAATACAGTTGGAGCACCCAGCTGCCCTCATGCACGGAGGATACAATATTTAGAGTGAACCCAGTTCCAACTTTCAGGGAATAGCTGCAGGAGAGTTTTGGATCCCCGGCCAAAGGGCCCAGACCTGTAAGTAGTCTTCAGCGTCATGAGGCCGTACTCTTCTGCCCATCATCATACCCGGCATCTTTTATGTATTAAGTTTGAGTGCCTGTTCTACAGTAGGCCTGTTTCAGGTGTTAAGGACATTGCTGCAAACAAAACAGAACCCCTGCCCCTGCTGCTGGAGAAGACAGACAATAAGTAAAGCAACGCATGTATGTGCTATAAAGCAGCAGCAGAGCATGGAGACTGTGGGAGGGCTGCCGTGGGACTGTGCATTTAGTTAGGTAGGGTGAGGTTGCCTCTCATCAGAGCACACTGGAGCAGAGTCCTGAAGGCAGTAAGGGAGCTCCCAGCTTGTTCTATGAATAGTGGGCCAGAGATCAGCTCAGTAGAGTCAACAGCATGAGAAAAGGCCCTGAGGCAATTCCTTGTTTTTTGTGTTCCACTAAGTAGGATGGTATTGCAACTAGAGTGGAGTGAACAAGGAAGAGAATGGGAGAGGGATTGCGGTCAGAAAGATGGGTAGAAGGGTCAGGTTATATAAAGCCTTATAGATAAAGATGAAGACTTTCTTTGGCTTTTGTTTTATTTAATTAATCTATTGCAGTGCTGGGGATTGAAGGTTGACCCTCAGGCATGCTAGGCAGGTGCTCTACCACTGGGCTACATCCCTGGCCCCAGCCTCTATTTTATTTATTTACTTACTTATTTATTTATTTATTTTTGGTACCAGGGATTGAACTCAGAGGCACTTGACCACTGGGCCACATCCCCAGCCTTTTTTGTATTTTATTAGAGACAGGGTTTGACTGAGTTGCTAAGCGCCTCACTATTGCTGAGGCTGGCTTTGAACTCGTGATCCTCCTGCCTCAGCCTCCCAAGTGCTGGGATTACAGGTGTGCGCCACCGCACCTGGCTCCCAGCCTTTATTTTGAGTAAGATGGGAAGCCATAGAGCAGAGAGGAGTGACATCATCTGACTCTGAAGGAATTTTCACAGAGTGATGCAGGCCCAGGCAAGAGGAGATAAGGGTAGACAGGAGAGAATCGAAGAGAGCTGTGTCTTCTCATATGGTAGCCTGTAACCACAGGGAGCTACTTAAATGTAGGTCAATTAAAAATTAAAAAAATAGCCAGGCATGGTGGTGTACGCCTGTTATCCCAGCACTTGGGAGGCTGAGGTAGGAGGATCGCGAGTTCAAAGCCAGCCTCAGCAATGGCAAGGCACTTAGCAACTCAGTGAGACCCTGTTTCTGTTTCTAATAAAATACAAAAAAGGGCTGGGGATGTGGCCCAGTGGTCGAGTGCCCCTGAGTTCAGTCCCTAGTAACAAAAAATAAAAATAAAAGACTAATTTCCTCAATTACACCGGGCATATTTCTAGTGTTTGTTGGCACAGATAGCTGGTGTCTACTGGGTTAGACAGTGAGATAGAGACCGTTTTCTGCCATCACGGAAAGTTCTATTGGACAGTGCTGGTACGGTCTTGGCCTGTGTGTGAACTCTGACTTTCACGCTCTGGTGGAAAGCCACTGGAGGGCTTTAAGCAGAGGAGGAACGTGCTCTGCACTGTGATTTCAGAAGATGGCTGTGTTGCGGAGAGACTCTAAGGGGGCAATGGTGAAAGCCCAGAGACCATGAATAGTCCAGAGTTGACTGTCTTGGGTGAGGGGAATAAGGGAAGATGAGAATAAACTGTTGGATCTTGGATCTCTTTTGAAGGTAGAACCCATAAACTTTCTGATGGAATTGAAGGGGAAAGAGGAAAAAGCAGTGATAAAGTGTTGTGGGTGATGGTGGGAAAGAGAACTGATCTCCTACTTGCTTGAACCAGGAGGGAAGGCAGAGCTCTGTGGGTGAGAGGAGGGCTAGAGGGTGCTCACGTAGGCAGGAGGAGATGAAGGGGTGGGGGGGCGGACTCTTGGTGGACGTTTAATCCTGGTGGGGTAAGTTCCAAATAGTCGTTGAAAAGTGGGTTCGAAAGCATCCTGGTTGCTGGTGTTCGTCTCCAGCAGCGCCTGCGTGTGTGCAGGCAGGAGGGCAGGGTCGCATGGGTTCCTCCAGGACAGGCTTTTATCCCCCCCCCCCCTCAAATGGATTTGTAAGAAAATACAGAGTGGAAAGAGTTTAAGCAGTTGGCAAGAAGGACATTACAAAACAGACCAGGGAATCTAAACTGAGTAAGTAGGAAGATTTTTTAAAAAGCTGAGGGCTGATGCATGGGGGAAAGACTGGAGGCCCCCATATTTCTAAGAATGGCTGGGCTGCTCCTCGTGCAGGTTGGAAAGAGAGAAACTTGCGAAAGAGCTAGTGCTTGGATCAGTAATTCTACAAGCAGAGCTAGTGTCGGCGATGACAAGGTCGTTCTTTGAACTCTATCCAGATGTGTCTTCATTGTGGGCCAAATTGCCAAGTCTCAGAATTCCAGGTGGTATACTCTGTGAATCCCAGCTAAGCATATTTGGTAACCAAAAGCCCCAGAGTGCAGAACTGCGAGCCTGGAGACCCAACCTATAATTCCAGGCCTGACACAACACCAGCTGTATAACTATGGAGCTTGAGGAAATGACCTTGTGGTCTCTTGAATCTCTCATTGTGACTCCATAGTCTTACCATGATATAGTCTTTTTTCTCCAGACACTGATCTTCAACGTGAACCTAGAAGGACTGGTCTCTGAGACATTTGCACCTCTGCAGATTTTTATCTGCCGATGTCCCTTAGAATATCAAACACGAGAAAAGCTACCCTCCTGATCATGTGCTGGAATCTTGACCACATAGTCATTCGGGTGGGTGACACAGGGATTACACACCACAGTGCCACATGTCTCTGGTGTCTTTCAGGTCCTGGGGTGGTTGATCTTTACGTTTTTCCCTCCAAGTTTCTCCATCTAAAGATCATACTTCTTTCCATTTCTCTTTCCCTTCAAAGGGCACAAGAGAGAATGGAAAACAATCTGAGGTAAATTTTTAACAAGATGGTCTAGGCTTTGTAGCCATGGCTGAGGAAGTTGAGTGGTAGTTTTTTTAGCTAAAAGAGCCACATTGTGAATTTTCTCCTTTGAGTCTTCTTGGGTGTTTGGAATGATCTAAACTGCCTTACCTGCTGTTTGAACTAACTGGTTGAGCCTCTTGAGGACAGAAAACAAAAGAGGAATGTTGAAATGCAAATAGACAGCTCCAGGTTCCAGTCCCCAGATCAAAATGAAGCCAAAACTGACCCCGGTGTCTCCACAGACATAGATAGGCTCTAGAAAAATCTCACTAGTTGTATTTCTTTTCCTGGATTGGAGTCCTAAGGTAGGTAAGGAAAACAAAAACAAAATAAAAACAAAGGATCTCATACTTGGAATTTACTCAGCACCAGTTGAATAGCGAATTGTTTTTGGAGTTCGTCCCCCTCCCCCTCCTTTTTTCTGCCTGAATAGATAATCTTTACAAAACATCTATTCATTCTACAAGTGAAAATTTCAGGAATACTCAATACTGACCTTGGCAAGAGTAATGGACTGAGGTTGAGTGATGGATATGAATGGTTGTGGCTGATGTGTGTTTTTTGTGTTTTGTATGCCAGTTTACAAGTATTTTAACAATAGGAAAAGAAGATTTATGGCATTTTAATTAATGAATGCAATAAAGGTTAGAACTTGCAGATAAATATATAAGATACAACACTGTAAAAAAATTTTTTTAGTTATAGTTGGACATTTATATATTTATTTTTATGTGGAGCTGAGGATCGAACCTAATGGGCCCCAGCCCCAGATATAACACGTTTTTTTTTTGATACCAGGAATTGAATTCAGAGGCACTCGATCACTGGGCCACATCCCCAGCCCTTTTTTGTATTTTATTAGAGACAGGGTCTCTGTGAGTTGCTAAGTGCCTCGCCATTGCTGAGGCTGGCTTTGAACTCGTGGTCCTTCTGCCTCAGCTTCCCAAGTGCTGGGATTATAGGTGTGCGCCACCACGCCCAGCCCCAGATATAACAGTTTTTTTTTTTTTTATATTTATCTATTTACTTTAGTTGTACACAGTGCAATGCATTTATGTTTACATGGTGCTGAGGATCGAACCCGGGCTGCGCACGTGCGAGGCGAGCACTCCGCCGCTGAGCCACAACCCCAGCCCCAGATATAACACTTTTTAAAATATATTTATTTATTTACTTTAGTTGTATACAATTCAATGCATTTATGTTTACGTGGTGCTGAGGATCGAACCCGGGCCAAGCACGAGTGAGGCGAGCGCTGTGCTGCTGAGCCACAACCCCAGCCCCCCCACCATATAACACTTTTTTTTTTTGTGGTACCGGGGATTGAACTCAGGGGCACTCGACCACTGGGTCACATCCCCAGACCTTTATTGTATTTTATTTAGAGACAGGGTCTCACTGAGTTGCTAAGTGCCTTGCCATTGCTGAGGCTGGCTTTGAACTCGCGATGCTCCTGCCTCAGCCTCCCAAAGTGCTGGGATTACAGGCGTTCGCCACCGCGCCCGGCTCCCATATAACACTTTTAATAGCTTGCTTTTGAGCATAAACTCAGTTGTTTTTGTTGCTTCAACAAAGGTCTTAGGGCTGGGATGTAGCTCAGTGGCAAAGCGTCTGCCTTACATTTGCAAAGCTCTGGGTTCAACTCCCAGTTCCAAAAAAAAAGAAAGTCCTAATAATTAATGTTAAGATTTTTTCTTTTCTTTTTTTTTTTTTTTTTTTTTTTTTTTTTTTTTGGTGCTGGGGATTGAACCCCAGGCCTTGTGCATGCAAAGCAAGCATTCTACCAACTGAGCTATAGCCCCAGCCCAATAGTGGCTTTCTTTTGTATTTTGATGTGACCACTTTAATTGGTAAACAATTAGCTAAGGAGAATAAAGCTTAGTGAAAAGAACATTACCAGGGCTGGGATTGTGGCTCAGCAGTAGAGCGCTAGCTCTAGCTCGCCTAGCATGTGCATGCACAGCCTGGTTCCATCCTCAGCATTGTGTACAACTAAAGGCATTGTGTACAACTAAAATAAATAAATATTTAAAAAATAAAAAGAACATTACCAGGTTTTTAATTGCTAAATTATATGAGATTTTATTTTGATTTTTGTTTTGAGCTGACTGCATGGTTTTAGGGAAGTTGTTGATCTCTTTTTAATTTCAACTTATAAAACCAGAATGAGAAAAAATCTTAGTGAAAAAAATCGTAAAGGGCTGGGGTTGTGGCTGAGTGAAAGAGCGCTTGCCTAGCATGGTGAGGCACTGGGTTCAATTCTCAGCAGCACATATAAATAAAAATACAAAAATAAAGGTCCATCAACAACTAAAAAATATATTAAAAAGAAAAAAAATCGTAAAATGTTTTAAAGTGCATGTGAAAGGCATGATCTGAAACCACAAGTTGGGTTGGTTTTTTAAGTGAAAATACCTGATCTTGTCCGTAAACCTAAATTATTTAGCATGTTAGTTTATTTTTTTCAGCTTCCATTTAATTTTAGGTGCTTATCAGCTCTTCAATTTGTTAATGGAAAGGAACGCCATTTACACGGGATGGCTACACAGCAACTTCATTCTGGTAAAATAATCTCTTAAATCCTTATATACACAGTCACTAACCGTTGGCTTTATAAGGTCAGTACCAGCAGACCAGTCCTGTGGCTCTTAGGAGCTCAGCGTGTCCAAGATAGCGCTAACTCGAACAAACACACAAAATAGCAGGTAGTTTAAACAGTACCTTTTGATTTGAATTTAACCTAGTCTGAACAGAGGACTCTTAAAAAAAAAAAAAAAAAAAAAAGTCACCAACAGAATTGCATTAAATATAGAGATTGTTAGGTTTTATCAATGCAGTTTAGCTATGCTTTTTAAAAAAGTTTAAAAAGTTTGGAAAGTCATATATTCTTCAACTGTTACATGCTACAACTTGCAGGCCAACATTCATTTCTGACTGCTGACTACTTTAGAAGAGGCTTTACAAACCGAGAGTGCCAGTCCCAAGGCCACAAAGAAGCATAGTCCCCCATAAAGGAGTAAATCCTGCTGGGGTTAGCTAGAGCCTGGAGGCTTTAGGAACTCGGAATGCCAGGCTCCAGGGTTTTGAGTTCCAATATTGACTCTGCCTGTGAGTCACCCTGAACCAGTCACCCAGGCTCTTGTGTTTCTCTCTTTAGAGAAGAGCTAAGACTATTGACTTTTCAGTGGTTGCAAAACATATTATAAAAGGCTAGGAAAGTACTATGCAAACATGTGAATATCATGAAATATAGGAGGTATGATTTCAAAATAGAGGTTTTTTTGGTTTTTTTAGGTACTGCAGATTAAACCTAGGGGTGCTTTGCAACTGAGCTACATCTCCAGCCCTTTTTATTTTTATTTATTTTTATTTTGGGGCAGGTATCAGGGATTAAACTCAGGGCACTCAACCACTAAGCCACATCCCCAGCCCAACTTTGTATTTTATTTAGAGACAGGGTCTCACTTAGCACCTTGCTGTTGCTGCAGCTGGCTTTGAACTCTCCATCCTCCTGCCTCAGCCTCCGGAGCCACTGGGATTACAGGCATGCATGTACCTGGCCCCTTTTATTTTTTAAGACAAGAGTCTTGCTTAATTGCTGAGGCTGGCCTCAAACTTGTGATCCTCCTGCCTTAGTCTCCCAAGTCACGGGGATAACAGGTGTGCACCACCATGCCAGGCTAGAGGTTTATTTTTGGAATTTTAATTTGAACTGTGTAAGTTTGGTCTGTGTTGCTCACTGAAAGGAAACACTGAGCAATTGCTTTACTACAGTGGTTAATTGGATTATTAAGAGATCAGATACAGCCGGGCGCCATGGCGGCGTGCCTGTAATCCCAGCACTTTGGGAGGCTGAGGCAGGAGGATCGTGAGTTCAAAGCCAGCCTCAGCAATGGCGAGGCACTTAGCAACTCAGTGAGACCCTGTCTCTAAATAAAATACAAAAAAGGGCTGGGGATGTGGCCCAGTGGACGAGTGCCCCTAAATTCAATCCCTGGTACCACAAAAAAAAAAAAAAAAAAAAAAAAAAAAAAAAGAGATCAGATGCACAGGCTTTATAGAATTGTGTATTAAAACTTGGTAACCTTATTTTCCAAGAGGGAGATTGACATTTGTTGATTAAAGGCACCGTGGTTGTTGGATTTCCATACATATCATAAACAAACCAAGAAAAAAGAAATGTCAGGGGACCTTTTAAAAAGTCTTTAGCCAGGTGTAGTGGTGTACGACTATTACTACCCTGGAGGCTGAGGCAGGAGGATCACAAGTTTGAGGTCAACCTGGTAAGACCCTGTCTCCAAATTAAAAATAAAAAGGGCTGGGTATGTAGTTCAGTGGTAAAGCATCCCTGGGATCAATCCCCCTGTACTGGGGGAAATGTCTTTAATAAAATTTAAAAAGAAATTGATTAAAGCGATTAGTTAGCTTTTCAATACAAGTTTGAGTTTTTGAATTCTGACTTGCTGGATACTACTTGGATGTTTCCTTAGTACAGCAAACCTTTCTAAAGGTTTTGGTTTTGGTTTTGGCAGTGCTGGGGATTGCGCATGCTAAGTAAGTGTTCTACCTGTGAGCTACACCCCAGCCTTGTTTTTCCTTCTTGTAATGATGTGGCCAGCTTCTCATCCATAAGAAAAAAAGAATATAATTTTCATATCTTTACTCTTTCTGGATTCTTTAAACCCTTGGCTAATCTAATCAGTCCTAAAATCCTTTCAGTTTAGTTTTAGATACTAGTGTCTAGCATCTCTCTTCTGCTTTCCCAGTAACATTGTACTATATTCCTATCATCCAAAATTAACAGCTTATCTTTTTTGTTGTATCTATTTCAACTTATTTAACAAAATAAAACATTGGAGATACTTAAGTTCCCTTTAAATACTACTTCTAGTTCCAATCTTTGTCCCTACCTTGCAGACCCATGTTAATTTGATGTGTGATTTTTTAAAATATTTTGTATATATCTACATGTACCATAATCAATCTATTGTATCCTTTAATAAGTTTAAATATGCATAAATAGTTTCCTATATACTAATTGTTCTATTATTTGCTTATTTTCTTATTTTACAGTTTTTAAGGTCTATCCTGTTTGTGTGTGTGTGTGTGTGTGTGTGCGCACGCGTGTGTTCACGCACACACACGCATACATACATTGTTATTTTTTTTAAATATTTATTTATTTGCTTCAGTTGTGCATAATGCATTTATTTGTACGTGGTGCTGAGGATCGAACCCAGGCCGCGCACATGCTAGGCGAGCGCTCTACCGCTGAGCCACAACCCCAGCCCCCATTGTTATTAATTTGTATTTCATGGTATAAATAGTACCACATTTATTAATCAGTCCATTAGTGGATATATGATTGTTTACATTTTTTCACTACTATAAATGATGCTTCTATTATTTTTACATATGTCGATATAGGCAATAGTTTCTTAATCTAGACACCTAGATGCACAATTGCCACATCTTGAATATGCACAATTTAACTTTTAAGAGATATTATCTAATTGAATTTCCACTGTTAGAAAACCATTTCCCCAAACACTCTCCAACACCTTTCAGACTTTGCAGTCTTTGCCAATTCTGGGGTAACAAATGGTTTTCTCTCGGGTTTTTTAGCTTGGTTCCAGTCTGCCTGGTCACGGTTACTGGGCTAATCCTCTTCCCTAAGTGCAGCCCTATCAGGCTCTCTCCTAGTCAGATACTGTCCAGGACTCGCCACTGTTTCCACAGTCCACATTGTGCCAGGTCGCCTGTGACTCTCCAGTCTTGCCTCATCTATCTGGGTGCAGCTGGGCCAGAATGAACAGCTCACCGTTTTCTCAAACTCAGCTTTTACTTTCCAGCCTCTGCAACTTGATCATGCTCTTCTGAGTTCTTTTATTGATTCAATAAATATTTATTGAGCTCTTTACTTCCTGCCAGGTGCTGGGAATAGAAGGGTGAAGAAGAAAGACAATATCTAGGCATTCATGGAGCTTACAATTTTTAGCAGACGGTGGAGATGAGTAGGAAAGAAACTGGGGAAAAGATGGAACAAGAAAATTTTCCATAGTTTTAAGTACCATACAGAAAGCAAAATAGCATGTTAATGTGAGATTGTGTGGGGGATGGTGGTGGCGAAGGATGTGGGCAAGTCCAGGTGGGAACATGAGAGGGCAGGTGCTCTGGGAAGGCTGTGCGGAGGTTATATTCCTCCTGAGATCAGCAACGTGAAACTCATTCACACCACAAGTGTTTCTGATCCAGAGCAAGTGCAGATGCCCTTGTGTGGAATGGCCTCCGTGTTCCAAAGAACAGAGCTGCCCTTGTGGCTGGGTGGTCGGGGCTGGGAGAGAGGCAGATGCTTTAGGAGACAGAGGCAGGCGCAGCCATGCTTCCCTGGCCTTGCTGATGCGCTCTTCCAAAGCCAACACAGCTGAAGGTGCTTTTGACTTCAGTGCTGCGCCCCATCCTGTCTTCCTAATCCTCTCTGCCTAACCTAATCCTGTGGACTGAGAGCCATCCTTCTGGGCTCCCACCACACAGCAGGATCCACAGTATCCAATGTAGTGCTTTGGGGTCTTGGGGTCTTCCCAAAAGCCAGTTTCTTTTTTTTTTTTTTGTGGTACCAGGGATTGAACTCAGGGGCACTTGACCACTGGGTCACATCCCCAGACCTTTTTGTATTTTATTTAGAGACAGGGTCTCACTGAGTTGCTAAGTGCTTCCCCATTGCTGAGGCTGGCTTTGAACTCGCGATCCTCCTGCCTCAGCCTCCCAAAGTGCTGGGATTACAGGCGTGCGCCACCGCGCCCGGCTAAAAGCCAGTTTCTTTTCATATTGTCTTGTTACTACTTACGAGGGACAGTACTCCATGCTCCAGAATGAGCAAAGTAGAGGGATAAAAGGTACAATGCAGTCAAAGCCTGTCCTTTCTGATTGAATCACTGGAATCTCAGGGAGATAAACTTTCCTGCAGTGTATCTGAGCTGATTTTCACAATGACAAATAAGACAAATTGAACATTCCTTAATAATCGATAAGACCGATTGGACTACTAAAAATGATTTTTTTTCATCCTTCCTCCTAGGTTTTGTTTCTTTTTTACTTTGTTTCGCAGTTTGTGGACTGTCACCTAAAGCATCCTTTTTTTCAGTGCTCTACATACCCTGAACATTTTTATGAAGAAGTCACGGGAGTGTTTTGTGCAATGGGGACCTTTTCCCCAGCCTCAGCCAGTTTGTGAAGATAACATTGTATGCTAGAGGCCTTGATATGTGTGTTTTATATCTCTTTATCTTCAGGAAAATCTTTGAGAATGACCTTAGACCTGATTTACAAATTAAAAACAAAAAACAACTGAGGTTCATAGAGGATGTTAGTAGTTCTGGGTTGCAGAATTAACAGTGAGGCTGGCTTTTATATTTGGAGCTTCTGCCCAATTCTCCATGAGGCTGCCAGACTTGAAGTCATAATAGAGCAAACACTAGGCACTTACTAATATCTCTAGATACATCCTGTGTGATCATAACCACTGAGATGTGCGTGGATCACGTCTTCCTTGGGGGAACTCCTCTGTTCTTTGTATATTCAGCAGAGACAGTAAGTGGCACCCTGTGCAAGCCAGGCGCGGTGGCGCACGCCTGTAATCCCAGCACATGGGAGGCTGAGGCAGGAGGATTGCGAGCTCAAAGCCAGCCTCAGCAATGGCGAGGCACTTAGCAACTCAGGGAGACCCTGTTTCTAATAAAATACAAAAAAAGGCTGGGGATGTGGCCCAGTGTTCGAGTGCCCCTGAGTTCAATCCCTGGTACCAAAAAAAAAAAAAAAAAAAGGCACCCTGTGCGTTGGGGAGAGCACTGACTGTGCCTGCAGCTGCACCTCCGGGTCAGGGTCTTCCCTGAGCTCACGAGCTTCATGGCAAGTTGCTTAGCATCTCTGTAGTTTGGTTTCCATATTTTTATTTCTTTTAATTTATTTTTAATTTTAGGGGGTACCGGCTATTGAACTCAAGGTCACTTGACTACTGATCCACATCCCCAGCCCAATTTTGTATTTTATTTAGAGACAGGGTCTCACTGAGTTGCTCAGCGCCTCACTTTTGCTGAGGCTGGCTTTGAACTTGCTATCCTCTTGTCTCAGCCTCACCAGCTGCTGGGATTACAGGTGTGGCCCCTGCGCCCGGTTGGTTTCTATTTCTGTTCTTTTGTTGTTGTTGTTGTTGTTTGTACCAGAGATTGAACTCAGGGGCCTCGAGCACTGGGCCACATTCCCAGCCCTTTTTTTTTTTTTGTATTTTATTAGAGACAGGGTCTCACTGAGTTGCTAAGTGCCTCACCATTGCTGAGGCGGACTTTGAACTCGCGATCCTCCTGTCTCAGCCTCCCAAGTGCTGGGATTACAGGCTTGTGCCATTACACCTGGCTCTGTTTTTTGAGGGGATAGATGATAACAGTACCTGCCTCATCCTTGAGTTGATGTAAGGATTTTTTTTTTTTCTTTTTTGTGGTGCTGGAGATTGAACTGAGGGCTTCATGCATACTAATTAAGCACTTGACCAATTTAGCTCCAACTGAGCACCACCCCAGCCCCTGTTGTAAGGATTAAATGGGACATATACTTACAAGGGTTAGTATGGAGCCTTGCACTTGGTAAACCCTCACTTAATATTTTATCAGGTGTCAGCTCAAATGTTACCTTCCGGGGAGGCCTCACCTGACTCCTGGAGCTAGCGTGGACACCCCGCCCCCACCCCAGGTACTCAACACATATGCCCTCTGCCTGCATCTGTCTGCTTCCCTTAAAGAGGTTTTTTCCTATTCTTGGGATCTCAGGTTTATTAACTGTCTCCCCTGCAAAGATGTGAAATCTCCATGGATCTTTTTGTTCCGGCTTTGCAAGCTCCAGGTCAGCGCCTGGCATGTAGTTGGTTCTCAGTACACATTTGTTTCAGGGTCGTCTGTTTCTGACAACCTTGAACTAGAGCTTTCATTTTGAACAAAATAATCAGTACTCTGCTTTCCCCTCAGTATGCCCTACAGATTCGTGTTCCTGAAACTCCATTCCCAAGGCTTCAGCTAGGATCCCCAATGCCTCATGAATCTCTACTTCTAGTTCTCTTTCAAACTCTATTTCCAAGTAACTACCAATAAATTCTGCTGGGCGTCCCAAGCACAACATGTCGAAAACCAGGTTCACCACCTCTTCTAAGCCACCTTCTCTTTCTGTGCCCCCACGCTGGTTGATAATGCTTTTTACCCACCCTCTTGGAAACCTGGGAGATCTCCTGTACTCTTCCCCTTCCCTCAGGCTGCAGCCAGTCAGCCCCTAAATGTCACTGTTGCCATTGTCATCTTTACCATCATTATTGCTGTGTCACCATTGATTGAGAACCTTGTGCAGATGAGCATAACATCATTTCATTGGCAAAATGACTCAGAAGACAGATTTTTTTCTCCCATATGAAATAAGCAGAGTGAGGTTTTCAAGAAGTTCAAGACGAGCCGGGCAAGGTGGCACACTCCTGTAATCACAGCTACTCAAGAGGCTAAGGCAAGAGGGTCACAAGTTAGAGGCCAGCTTCAGCAATTTTAGTGAGACCCTGTCTCAAAATAAAAGATGAGGGCTGGGGCTGTAGCTCAGTGGCAGAGTGCTTGCTAGCATGGGTGAGGCACTGGGTTCAGTCCTTAGTATACTGCATACAAAAATAAGCAAGTAAAATAAAGGCATGCTGTCCATCTACAACTACAAAAAAAAAAAAAAAAAAAAAAAAGAAAATAAATAAAAAATGAAAAGGGCTGGGGCTGGGGCTCAGTGGTAAAATGCCTTGAATTCAATCTCTAGCATCACTGAACACATGAAAAAATGTTCAAGGCATCCCTAAGACCCACAGAAGTCAAGGAGAGCCAGCATTCATTCCGCCCACCTGACTCCAAAGCACATGCCCTAAACCTCAGGAATTCCTCCAGTGAGCTCCATCCTCTAAAGGGAAGATCAAGGCTTTAATTTGGGCTAGATCTGCCCTGATTGATGCAACAGCCTTTCATCTGACCTGCCAAACCCTGTGCCTTCCATGACGCACCTTCTCTGCCTTGCACATTACCTTCCAAAAATACAAATCCAGTCCTGTGACTCCTCTGCATAAAGATTGCTCTTGGTTCCCTTTAGCATCTTTTGAAGTCTAAACTCCTCAGTAGTATACAGTCTCTCGTCTGCTCTTCTCATAGCCTCTTCCTCCCTCCATCCCTCCAACCCCCAGCTGCACCTGAGCCTCACAGTCCCGCTAGACGCAGGCAGGCTCAGCACAGGTCGCCCTGGGCCCACAGCACCCCTTATCCTCTTTGCTTAGTGAAATTTTTTTCATCCTTTAACTTTCAGCTCATAAGCCACATCCTCTGTGAAGACTTTCAAAGAAGGCCACAGCCAGCACACTCCCACCTGTGTTCCTCAGAGCTTTCTGCACCTATACTATGGGAGAACACATTTCTGAATCAGAGGTGGCAGTTCAGTTGGCTAAGCTGAGAATGTGCTGCTGGAGACGATGGGCCAGTTAATGGAGCAAAGCCCACAAAAGATGCTCAGGGAGGGTACACTCTTTGCCCTCTGCTACCATGCTGGGGGCTGGGCAGCAAGGTTGGGAGCTGCTGGGGCTCTTTGTATCTGCCCTGCGGTGGACATGCTGCCTGTCAGTTGTTTGCTGAAGGTATGAAGGTGACGGGCCTAATGACAGTCTAAGACTTGAACCCAGAAATCATTTAGAGAAATGCACTTGCAAGACATGGGAAAATACCTCACTGATGCTAAAAAAGTGGAAAACTGGTAACGTTTGCGCCTCCCCCCACCCCATGTTTTAATGATACCAGAAATGTATCCATCCTGTGCACATTTTTTCTCCAAATAATCAACCGGCCAACCAACCAACCAGCTGTTTGTAATGGGGACTGTATGCTACTGAGGCAGTTTAGACTTCAAAAGATGCAAAAGGGAACCAAGAGCAGTCTTTATGCAGAGGAGTCACAGGACTGGATTTGTATTTTAGGAAGGCAATGTGCAGGGCAGAGAAGGCGCGTCATGGAAGGCACAGGATTTGGCAAGTCAGATGAAACTCTGTTGCATCCATCAGGCCAGATCTAGCCCAAACCAGCATCGCATCGGCATGAGCGCTAGGCCTGGGCTGAAGTCTTGGCTTCACCACTGGGACACTTCTCTCCTGGCCTATACTTCCTCATCTCTAAAATGGGGATAATAGTGGCTACTTGCAGGGGTCGCTGTGAAGATTCTATGAGTGAATTGAAGGAAATTAGCAAGCACAGGCCTGACGAAGGAGTCTTTGTTACAAGCACAAAGATAATGTGTGGCTCATCACTATAAACAGGAACTAGAAGGCAAGGTCATGGCTGGTCTAAAATAACTTTAAAGTCAGGATTTCATTGGGAATTATAAAAGTTAAGTCAGTTAAGAATATTACTGACATTCGATCACTTTAACGTAAGAAGATGCATTCCCCCTAAACTTCAAAGTTCTCTGACTTTCACCCATGCAGTTTACAACCGGGCTGGGGGAGGTGTGACTCTCCATTTGTTTTCCCTCACCTTTGTGATTTTGATCGGCTTGGTCTCATCCCAAACCTTGCTGTGTGCCAGAATCACTAGAGTGAGTGTTTTACAGACCTCTGGGCTCCACCCCAAACCTCCTGAATCCGTATCAGGGACAGGAAGGGAATCGTAAATCTACATTTATAAAAGCCTCCCCTTGTGGTTTTGATAATCTGCAAGGTTTGGGAACTGCTAGCATACACACTGCTCGGAGGAGTTTAGCTAGTGCTCGACATTGAGAAATTTCTGAGCTTTTTATTTCTTTTAATTAAAAAAAAAGTTTATCTTTACATAGAACCTATTAGCTTTCTCAATGCCCATTTCACTTTCACTGTTGTCTGTAGGGGAAAAAAACTAGCACCACCGAAACAATAGGAGAAAAAAAGGTGCAAACTTGGCCAGTTTCCCACCTTGTTAGCATCGGAGAAGTATTTCCCCACGTCCAGCTGCGGCAATTTACATGCTAATGTAGTTAAGGAGGATAATCTTTTAGCAATCAGAATTGTTTTTATGACAATCTTGTTTGACTCTTCTGCATTCTGTATTTGTGTTTTTGCTTTTTTTTTTTTTTTTTTTTTTTTTTTTTTTTTTTTGGTTAGAGAGGCAAGCGTTTAAATTCTTTGGACTTTCAAACCTTAAAAAGAAAAAGAAAATGTGTATCCTATCCTAATATCTTCTCAGCAGTAAAAGAGGAGGAACACACCCACCCTCTGAACTTGAGCTCTGCAATTTGAATGTGCTGAGTCACCTACTCTTTGCAGGGTCCAGCGCCTAGGAAAAGTACAGCTGAAAATCACACTGGGAGCAGCTACCTGGAGTGTCGTTATTTAAATATGAATAAGAAGAGTAGACAGGGGACAGCGCATGGACGCCTAGTAATTTGTATAGACTTTTAAGCTTGTTTGGGGGAATTTCTAATGGTTGGATAAGTCCTCTCTGTGTTTGGTGATTTATTGGTGAACTTCTTTAAATATTTCTTGCTGTTCCTAGAACATGAAAATAAATAGAAACGATAAAGCACTTGTCTTGTAATGTCTAGAACAAGGAGAAAAATCGTCTCTGCCATTATTTTGAAGCTTTCCGTAATAAGATTCTTGAATTAGTTTTCTTTTAAAGAATTAATATTAAAAAAAAAATACAAGAATTGAAAGCTGATGTCTGAGTCCAGCTCAGGTTTTAGGAAGTCTGTTTTCCTATTTTGTTCACGTAGATGAATAGGCAGGAGATGTTACTGCTGCATTAACAGGGGAAGTGGAAGGAAGCTACAGTTTCCTTAGAATCAGAAAGTTTGTAGGACTCTTGCTGGGGATGTGGATTATAGATAAGATAAAAGTGAAGATAATTTGTATATGGTGCTGTTATTTTATTTTCATATTGTAAAAGCCCCACTTTGTGATCCTTTGGGGCTCCTCCGACTGGAAACAGAAAGCTTACTACTATTGACGCCCCAGGGTCTTTCCACAAGGTGGGAATTTTACCAGCAGATGTGATCTTCCTCCAGAGTGCTTTGAGTCAGGAATGGGGACCAGCATCCCTGCACAGGCTCCTGTGGACTATCAGAAAAAGCCTGGCACTCCCACATGCCAGTGGTTGGCTCTGTGATTTAATTTGCATTCTCTCACTCCATCCCTACAGTCCCCTATAAAAGAAGAACTTGTTTTCAATGCCTTAAAGAGGTTAAACTTTTCTGTAGCACTCCTAGTTGGTGGCAGGGTGGGAATCTAAACCCAGGAAGGGGGACTTTAACATCCTGGTGACTAAGCACCAAGGAGGCTGCCTTTTAGCTCATAAAAGTGACTACTCACCGGCAAGTAATGCCAAGTATGGGGAGAACGTCATCGGTTGGTTGGATTCCTGCTTTCCCTCACTGCACAATGAAGGTGGGAGCGGTGGTGGGATGGGGTGGGAAAGGCTGGGAAGAAAAGGGCAGGAAAGCTGCAAACTTCATCCAGCCGCTCAGTGGGTCTCGGGGAAAGATTCTTCACTGCTCTTAGCTCTTCTGTAACTGACACCTACAGCTAGCTACAAAGTGAGATGTATTAATAATCTGTTGTGATTTTTTTTTTTTTTTTTTTTGGTACCAGGGATTGAACTCAGGGGCCTTGACCAAGACAGGGTCTCACTGAGTTGCTAAGTGCCTCACCATTGCTGAGGCTGGCTTTGAACTTGCGATCCTCCTGCCTCAGCCTCCCAAGTGCTGGGAGTACAGGTGGGCGCTGCCGGCTGTTGCCATTTTTATGTAGTTTCAATCGGTAGACATAATACAATGACTTGACAATTAAAAAAAACAAAACCCCTAAACTAACTGCCTTTCATTACTGTACTTCCTGACTACACCTGGAATTGGGCTGATGTTGCTAAGGGTAGAATAAGGGCTTTTTCTAGGGGAGGACCAGGACATGGGACTCCCCAGCATGCAGCGGAATGGGACAGCATTAGCGATCAGGAATCACTCCAGGGCCGAGGGTGTGGCTCAGTGGTAGAGTGCTTGCCTAGCATGTGCCAGGCCCTGGATTCAGCTCCAGTGCCCCACCCCCGCCTCCCCACCCCCCAAAAAAAGGAAAGGAAAAGAAATAATACAGATCACTCTGATTGCTGTATTGAGAGTAGACTGGTTTGATGAGGCAGGATGGCCAGTAAGGAGCCATCACTGTAACCGAGATAAAAGATGATGAAGGGCCGGGCGCGGTGGCGCACGCCTGTAATCCCAACACTTTGGGAGGCTGAGGCAGGAGGATCGCGAGTTCAAAGCCAGCCTCAGCAATGGTGAGGCACTTAGCAACTCAGTGAGACCCTGTCTCTAAATAAAATACAAAAAAGGGCTGGGGATGTGGCCCAGTGGTCAAGTGCCCCTGAGTTCAATCCCCAGTACCACCAAAAAAAAAAAAAAAGATGATGAAGGCTCAGACCAAGGTTCCCACTGTAAGGAGGATGAGAAGTGGGAAGATTCTGGATCTGTTCTGAAGCAGAACCAACAGGACTTATCTCTGGGTTGGATACAGAATTGAGAGGAAGAGAGAAGTCAAGTATTGAGTCCAGAGTTTAGGCATGAGGAACTGGAACACTGACCTTGCCAATCCCTGGGTAGGGGAGCTGTGCAGATAGGATAGGTTGGACACAACACCAGGAGTTCATTTTGATCCATGTTGGGTGGAGAGGTTCACCCATCAGCCAAGTGGAGGCCAACAAGTGGAGAGAGAGGAGTCTGGGATGGTGAACGTTTGGAAATTACCAGCAAGTTAATATTTTAAACGTGAGAGAAAAAGGTCCTAAAGGGAGTGTTGATAGAGAAGAGAGAGCCGAGGGAGTTCAAGACTGCACTTTGAGCCCGGCGCGGTGGCACACGCCTGTAATCCCAGCACTTGGGCGGCTGAGGCAGGAGGATCGAGAGTTCAAAACCAGCTTCATCAATGGTGAGGCACTTAGCAACTCAGTGAGACCCTGTCTCTAGTAAAATACAAAAAAGGGCTGGGGATGTGGCTCAGTGGTTGAGTGCCCCTGAGTTCAATCCCTGGTACCAAAAAAAAAAAAAAAAAAAAAAAAAAAAGACTGCACTTTGAGGGGAGGGTGGGTGGGGGAAGGAAAGATGGTGGAATGAGGCGGACATCATTACCCTAGGTACATGTACAATTGCACTAATGGTGTAACTCCATGTACAACCAGAGAAATCAAAAATTATGCTCCATTTGTGTCCAATGAATCGAAGTGCATTCTGCTGTCATGTATAACTAATTAGAGAAAAAAAAAAAAAAAAAAAAAAAAAAGACTGCAGTTTGAGTCACCACAGTAGAAAGAGTTCTCGGAGAGGAGGAGGGATCAGCAGAGGGGAGTTGAGAGAGGGCAGCCCACCAGGCCCTTTCAGAGGTGGGGCTCACCAAGCTAATGGCAGGGAAAGAATTTTAGGTGAGGCAAAGGTTGAGTGTCCAGACCTGTGGTGAGAGAAGGAGGGAGAGGAGAGTAGGTGAGGTGACATGGGGCACTTAGGAAGGCGTGCAGCTGAAGTGGTTGGAGGTGAGGCTGGAGAACGAGTTTCCCTGACTTGTTAGGGTCTGCACACTCAACTGAGGACTCAGAGAGTTATTTCCTGATGATAAGAATGATGATGGGGGTTAAGATTCATTGAAGTTTTAAACTTACTGGGCGAAGCACGTTACCTATGTCATTACCTCAATCTTTACACTTACTCCTTAGGAAGAGTAGAGTATCCTCAGAAGGTAGAGAAATGAGGGCTCAGAAGGGGCAAAGACTTCACTCACAGTTCCCCAGTAACAGAGGAGCTGCCAGTAACCCAGGCAGGCCCACGCTGGAGTCTGTCCTTTTAATTACTGGCCATCCTGTCTCCTGGAGGGCTGGCGCCTCTCCCCAGGGCTTCTGAGACCCAGAAGCTGACAGCACGTGTGGTTTCCCTAGAGATCACCCAGCTCCACGGGTTCTCAGAGGAGGTGTTGAGGTAGTTTTGGGGGACTGGTGAAGGAGTGCAGGTGGGGCACAGACGTGAGGGGATTTGCTCCTGTGAGATGTTGATTTGGCAGCAGGGTAGTGGACAGAGTGGAGGAGGCTGTCTGGGAGCTCAGGGAGGGAGATAGGTTTGGGGTAGATTAGCTCAGCATGAGCCCAGCTGAGGGCCAGCTGGGCTTGGTAGATGAGGTGGAGCGTGGAGTGGAGAGTTGACTAGTTGAAGGAAATTGAATCAGTGGTTCTGGGTGAGGGAAGCAGCTTTCAGATCTCCACCATCCATACTCCCTTTCCTGACTCAGATGCCCCTGGGAACAAGTCTGTCTCCTGCTTGACAGAGGAGGGACCTACCCCTTGCTCTGCCTCCATCTACTATGGTATGTTGGAGAAGGTCAAAAACCTTGCTGGGCTCTAAAGAGAGGGGGCCAGTGTTCCGAATCAAAAATTGATGCAGGTGTGAGAAAATGACACTTCCTTTAACAAGTCAGGTGGCTCTGGGTGTTTGCTTTCAACACCTTGGAGGGGAGACCTAAGCATGACTTGTGATGATAGATTACAAAGTGATTGGGGTGCTGTGACTTGCAAGGATTTAAAAGATTTGAGTAACATTACTATAGCTAGAATACTTCCATTTCTTCAGTTATGTATTTGAAAAGAGGTTCTTGGGGACTGCATCTATAAAAAGGAAAACTGGTAATGAAATTATTATTTTTTTTTTTTGGTTTGTTTTATTTTTTGGCACTGGAGATCATGGCGATGCAATTATATCAAACAATTTCCTCATCATATAAGGCATCCATTGGCCTGCCTACCTTTCTTTCTTTCTTTTTTTGGCACTGGGGATTGAACCCAGGGTTGCTTAACCACTGAGCCACATCCCCAGCCCTTGTTTATGTTTTATTTTGAAACAGGGTCTCACTGAGTTGCTTAGGGCCTCACTAAGTTGCTGAGGCTGACTTTGAACTCGTCATCTTCCTGCCTCAGCCTCCCGAGTCACTGGGATTACAGGCATGCACCACCAAGTTTCCGTAATTTAATGAATTAATTGATGGTATGTAATTAATTTATTTATTATACATTTATTTTAGTTGTCAATGGAAGTTTAGTTTTATGTATTTACATGCAGTACTGAGAATCAAACCCAGTGCCTCACACATGCCAGGCAAGCACTCTACCACTGAGCTACAACCCCAGCCTAATGATATGTGATTTATACCTGAACAAAGCTGTTAAAATTCCTGTAGGACAAGTGGAATGAAAGTAGGAGTTAAAGGAGAACTAAGAACAACATAAGCTGGGTGCGGTGGTGCACGCCTGTAATCCCAGCACTTGGGAGGCTGAGGCAGGAGGATCACGAGTTCAAAGCCAGCCTCAGCAATGGTGAGGCACTTAGCAACTCAGTGAGACCCTGTCTAATAAAATACAAAAAAGGGTTGGGGATGTGGCCCAGTGGTCGAGTGCCCCTGAGTTCGATCCCAGTACCAAAACAAACAAACAAAAAGAACGACATAATAGTTCATTAAAGAAGAACTTCTAAGAGTACAAAATGCTATAAAGTAGATTCTTTATAACCATGTGAACTTGGGGTAAGAAAATTGGATATCAAATTAGAAATTACATAGAAGTGTGTAGTTTTCTAGCTGGGCGCGCGGTGGCGCACGCCTGTAATCCCAGCACTTTGGGAGGCTGAGGCAGGAGGATCGCGAGTTCAAAGCCAGCCTCAGCAATGGCGAGGCACTTAGCAACTCAGTGAGACCCTGTCTCTAAATAAAATACAAAAAAGGGCTGGGGATATGACCCAGTGGTCAAATGCCCCTGAGTTCAATCCCCAGTACCACAAAAAAAAAAAAAAAAAAAAGTGTGTAGTTTTCTTTTCTTTCTTTCTTTTTTTTTTTTTTTTTTTTTTTTTTTTTTTTTGTGGTACAGGTATGCGCCACCACGCCCGGCAAGTGTGTAGTTTTCAATTTGGGAGATTCACGAACAAAAAAGCATGAAGCCAAGTTGATTATTTCTCCTAAAGAGATTGGCTAGATTAAATAAGAAAAATGGACTGAAAAAAGGAATATTAGGAGCACCAGAATTTAAAGATAAAGCAGACAAACAGAAGTAGAAGGAGGACCAGGGAATAATAGTTCCCAGGTGGAAGGGGTTGTCGGCAATACTCAAGATCATGCAAAACGAGGCCTGAAAACAATTTGTGATCAGCAATTATGAGGTTTTTGACTTAGGTACCACATTTGTGTGTATGTGGAGAAGAGGAGATCACCAGGGGTCTTGTGCATGCTAAGCAAGCCCTATACCACTCAACTGTATACCCAGCTCTTTTTATTTTATTTAAAAAAAAATTTTTTTTTAGTTGTTGATGGACGTTTATTTTATTTATTTGTATGTGGTGCCGAGAATCGAACCCAGTGCCTCACGCATGCTAGGCAAGTGCTCTACCCCTGAGCCACAACCCCAGCCCTTTATTTATTTTGAGACTCCGTCTTGCTGAGTTGCCCAGGCCGGCCTGGAGCTTGGGATCCTTCTGCCTCAGCCTTCCTGAGATTACGGGTGTGTGCCACTGTGGCTGGCTGGCACCATCCCCCCCCCCCCCCCGCCCCCCCAGTGCTGGGTATCAAACCCAGGGCTTCACAGACACGCAAGGCAAGTGATCTGCTATAGCAGGCCCTGGCACCATTCATTTTAATGAACTAATCGCAGTCCAGTCCAGACACTGGTGGCCGGAAACAATTTAGAGAGGTAAGAGGAAAGAAACAGGGAGGAAGTGTGGACACCATCTAGGGCCTGCTCTCTTACGAAGTTAGAACACAGAGATAATAGGCAGCAGTTTGGTAACTGGGGAGAAGTGGTGTAAAGGGAGTTGTTACTATTGTAAAGATGAGATCCATGTGAACATGTTTGTAGACAAAAGGTAAAAAGCTGGTGAGGGAGACAGCGCAGAATGTCCTGCAAAGCAGTTAGCCTTGGCGGTGGCCACAGGGAGGCCAGAGGGACACCTGCTCCTTTCCTTCAGAACCGTGGCCCTTAACTCCTGGCGAGCCAGGAGTTTCACTCCGTGGTTCTGCAGGAATTTTACATGCAGGCAGTGAGCCATCATCTTCTGATTTGCATTTGCCAAAACAGTCTGTTTCTTCACAGCTCCTGTGTCCAGTGTGGCGGATGTTTAGACCTGCGACAGGACGGGGATGGGGATGGACCAACACACTTGTTCAACATTCTTTTTAATTTGACTGGCTGACTTTTAGGGTAAAGCGGCTCCTAAATTTTCTGGGTAGGAGTAAAAAAGAGCTTTGAACACGCACATCTTTTTACTCACTTTAGTTCTTTAGGATTATGCTGGGAGTCAAACCAGTCCATCTCGGATGTTAAAGACAGGAAGGAGTCAGATAGTGGGAGGGGAAGAGTTGCCTCCTCCTTCCAGGGCTGCCTGCATAACAAAGACTGGCCCTGGCTTGTCACACCTGCTGGGCCCAAGTGTGAAAGGTCGAATGTGCAGTGTGAGACTGCAGAGGCTCATGTGAAAATCCACAGTGAACAGGAATTTCTTTTTTCCATAGGTTCTTCACTGTTTAGTCCAGTGTGCTTGAACTTGTTTCATTTTTACTCTTATGAAATGCTCTCAACAATAACCACAAAGAACAAAAAGAGAAGAAAGGAAGTATTTAGTAATATTAAGAGAGGGACATGTTTGGGGCGAAACGTTGCATTATTCACTGCTGCAGAAAAAGATGAGCCAAGGGAATTTCTTATATTTTCTTATGTACTTAGAGATTTGCATGATTCATTTGAAGGTCATGTTGCACATAGCAAGGTCATTGTAAGGGGGCTGACTTGCTCCTCTAAATCCCCCAATCCTTTATTTTTTATAAGTCCTCCCCCCCCCCTTTTTTTTTTTTTTTTTTTTTTGTGGTATCAGGGATTGAACTCAGGGGCACTCGACCACTGGGTCACATCCCCAGCCCTTTTTTGTATTTTAATTAGAGACAGGGTTTCACTGAGTTGCTAAGTGCCTCACCATTGCTGAGGCTGGCTTTAAACTCACAATCCTCCTGCCTCAGCCTCCAAGTGCTTTTTTTTTTTTTTTTGTGGTATCAGGGATTGAACTCAGGGGCACTCGACCACTGGGTCACATCCCCAGCCCTTTTTTGTATTTTAATTAGAGACAGGGTTTCACTGAGTTGCTAAGTGCCTCACCATTGCTGAGGCTGGCTTTAAACTCACAATCCTCCTGCCTCAGCCTCCCAAGTGCTGGGATTACAGGTGTGCGCCACCATGCCCGGCTTCCCCCCTTTTATTAAAAAAAAAAAAAAAAAAAAAAAAAAAAATTTAGTTGTTAATGGATCTTTATTTTATTTATTTATATGTGGTTCTGAGACTCGAACCCAGTACCTCATAAATGCTAGGCAAGCACTCTACCACTGAGCCACAACCCCAGCCCCGCCAATCTTTATATGTTTCTTTTTGTGGTTTTAATGCTAATCTTTTGAAGGATTGAAGAATATGTTATCAGGTAGCCAGAGAATGACGTGCCAGGTAGATGTGTTCCAAGTTCCTCGGCAGTCAGTAAACCATCTTTCAGGATATACTTCTATGTAAGCATACCAGCAGCAATGGTTATAGTTATTAGCAGAAAAAATTATTTATATCTGCTTTTGAATTTACATTTGATATCCCTATTGTTATTATGATGGGCCCTCCGTATCTGCAGGTTCCACAGCATGGATTCAGCCCAGCAAGAATGGAAAATGTAGTTAGGCCAACAGATTGAACATGTACATTTCTTATCATTATTCCCCGAACCATAGAGTGTGACAGCTATTTACATAGCATTTACATTGTATTAGGTATTATTATTATTAATCTAGAGATGATTTGAAGAATATAGGAGAATGTGCATGAGTTATATGCAAATACTATACCATTTAATATAAGGGACTTGAGTATCCACTTACTTTGTTAGTCTCTGGGGTCCTGGAACCAATCCTCTACAGACACCCAAGACAGCTGTATTGGATTATTTTGTAGCTGGGATTCTAAGTACCCCTCCCCACCATGTACTCAGAGAATCAAGAACACAAATGTAAATAGGCAAGGCCCCTCTGAAGAGCTGTCCTTATAGAGGAGTCCCTGGATCCCTGTCCTTGGGTGGAGTTCAGAGGCCCAGAGAACGGGGATGAGGGAAGGTTACATTTTCACTGAACTCTAACTGCAGTGCACATTTCCTTCAGTTATGAATAGTGAAGATAAACCACAACAGTATTAATTATACTTGTTACCAGGAGAAATCACACCTATTTTTATATCATATTACAGCTGGTGCCTCTCTCTCTCTCTCTTTTTTTTTTTTTGGTACCAGGGATTGAACTCAGAGGCACTTGACCACTGGGCCACATCCCCAGCCCTTTTTTGTATTTTATTAGAGACAGGGTCTCACTGAGCTGCTAAGTCCCTTGCCATTGCTGAGGCAGGCTTTGAACTCGCAATTTTCCTGCCTCAGCCTCCCAAGTGCTGGGATTACAGGCATGTGCCACCACGCCGGGCTGGTGCCTCTCTCTTGAAATGTTATTTATACACAATCACTATTGGTAATAATTTGACCTAACATAGATCTTGTTATTTAATACATCAACAAAAAGGCATATATGTTACCACTTCAAATATAGGCTTTTTTAAAACCAGGGATTGAATTCAGGGGCACTCGACCACTGAGCCACATCCCCAGCCCTTTTTTGTATTTTATTTAGAGACAGGATCTCACTGAGTTGCAAAGTGCCTCGCCATTGCTGAGGCTGGCTTTGAACTCACGATCCTCCTATCTCAGCCTCCCAAGTCACTGGGATTACAGGTGTGAGCCACTGTGCCCTGCTTTAGGCTTTAATAATTTGATAACTGCATTTCATAGTCTTCTGCATGCATTTGTGTATTTTACTTTATTCTGAGACTTCAGGAGAGTCCCCGTCTCAAAGAAATGGTGAAGAATGCTTTGAGGTTTACAGTCTCACAGGGGAGACTAGGAACCTAAAGAGATGAAATATGTGTAAAGTGGAGAGGGGCAGCTAGAAACATGCCCAGGAACTTGGGAGCACAAGGGCAGGCTTGAGTCCATTCAGGGTCTGCTTGTGGAGAGGATTCCTGGGCTGCATCTGAGATGAAGGGGAGGAGAAAGAAACAGAATGACATTCCTGAGAGGGAACAGAGGAATCCTGGGACAGGAACCTGCCAAGCCTGTGTGGCAAGGGAGAGAACTGGGAGTCAGGGTTCCCTGTGCTGAGTCTCCAGGGGTCTGAGGATGAATGCAGGTCTATGTCTATGGGGACAAGGTGGAGGGGGTATAGTTTGAAAAAAGAAATTCAATTGTATAACAGAATTTTTGAAAATGGCTATATTTATGTGTAAATGACAAAAATACATTGCACACACCTGGAAGGTTTTTTTTTATTATTTTTTTTTTATTTATTTTTTTATTGTACCAGGGATTGAACTTGGGGCACTCAACTACTGGGCCACATCCCCAGCCTTTTTTGTATTTTATTAGAGACAGGGTCTCCCTGAGTTGCTAAGTGCCTCTCCATTGCTGAGGCTGGCTTTGAACTCACGATCCTCCTATCTCAGCCTCCCAACTGCTGGGATTACAGGTGTGTGCCATCATGCCCAGCTCATCTGGAAGTTTTGACAGTGGTGTCATCTGTGAAAAATCACAGTTCTGACAGCACATCTGTCACCCCCTCTCCAAAATTACCTAGAGCCCGTCTTGCCTCTTCTGCCCCTGCAACTGCTCACCCACATCAGCCATAGAGATTGGTTTGCTTTTCTCAAATTTTATATGAGTGCCGTCATACACCATGGATTTTTTTTTTGGTCTGGCTTCTTTCACTTGGCAGAATGCATTTGAGATTCATGCCCGTTGGTGCAGATCAGTAGTTTGCTTCTTTTGTTTTCTGAAGAGTATTTATTATAGAATTGCATACTTTGAAAAGGGAAACAATTAATCTTTGTTTTCATAGTACAAAAATCTAAAAAGGAGTGAGTTTTTTTTTTTTTTTTTTAAATGCTTATCAAGTGGCTGAGAAACGCTGCTCTCCAGTGTGGTCAGCATGCATTCCAGCCCAAGATGTTCTTACCGTCAATGCTAAATTTGAGCACATTTGGAAATATTTTAGTCCTGAAAGAAGGCAGGACATCAAAACAACCACTGCAGCCGAGAGGGTATTTGCAACCACAGACTCTCTGATGAAAAGATTGGTAAAGACTCTGCCTAATGAAGTGTTCCAAAAGCATTTTCTGTGTCATCTGTTTTCCTTACAGCCTCTCCACTTGGTAGATAAGGGGCAGGGATTATTTTCCATGTTGCACAAGTAGGAAATGAGGTGTAGGGAGTTTGAGAGAATCATTACCCAAGATCACAGTGAGTCTGGGCGAGGTCCTCTCCTGACCCCTCGTCCCAGCCTCCCTCACTCAGGGGTTTGGAGAAAATGCAGTAATTTCACTTTCACTGTTGTTCTTGTTTGGGTTGTGGTAATATCTTTAGTTTGGAGGAGTTAAGTGTTTTCTCCTCTTTCTTTTTCAAATGTTCCCTTTTTTCCTTGATAAGTGTCAACACGTGTGCTGGCTCTTCAGCTGAGCTCAACAGTCCAAGGGCCTGCCTTATGTTTTTATTTTTATTTTTATTCTGGTACCAGGGACTGAACTCAGGGGCACTCAACCACTGGGTCACATCCCTGGGGCCTTTTTTGTATTTTATTTAGAGACAGGGTCTCACTGAGTTGCTAAGTGCCTTGCCATTGCTGAGGCTGGCTTTGAACTCACAATCCTCCTGCCTCAGCCTCCCAAAGTGCTGGGATTACAGGTGTGTGCCATCTTGCCCGGCTAAGGGCCCCCCTTATGAAAGAGAGGCTTTTTTCCAGGCCCTGAGGAGATGCTGAGCTGGGTAGACCCTGGAGTGGATGGGACTAAAGGACCAAATGAAAACCAAATTAATTTTTAGGGGGTTATGGAAAATTTGAGAACCAAGGGAGAATTATTTGTCCTTTCTCCCCACCACAAATGTTCATGAATGTATATGCACGTGATTTCGGGGTGTTTAGGAGCTCTTCCTGATCTTGTCTGTTGGATTGATCTCAGGCTGAGTATTTTGGGCATAGAGTGAAATATAATGCCGTGAAGGAAACACAAAGCTGCAGTCACTGAACAGAAAGAGAGATTAGAGATTAGATCCAAGTGGGTCAGAGAATCTGGGAGCGTTTTTTTTTTTTTTTTTTTCTTTCAGAGATAGGCCTTCAAGTCAGCGGTGGGGTGTTAGTCTCTGGAAGGCAGTATTGTGGGCAGAGGGGAAAGAAGGTGAAAGGCAGGGAGAGTGGAAAGTAGGAAAGTGCCAAGTCAATCCCAGAAGTCTGTTTGGGATGGAGGAGAGATTATATAAAGAGGGATCTTCAGATGCAACCATAGAAAAGTAGGTAGGTAGGGGTCATATTATGAATGGCATTGAAAGCAAGCTGAGTATTTAAAAAGATTTTCCCCCAGTAAAATATTTTGCAATTCCTTTTATTTTTCAGATGGAGGTTTTCAGGTGTATATGTATGCTTTTTTTTTTTTTTTTTTTTTTTGGTACCAGAGATTGAACCTAGGGTGCTTAGTCACTGAGCCACATCCCTAGGCCCTTTTTTTGGTATCAGGGATTGAACTCAGGGGCACTCGACCACTGGGCCACATCCCCACCCCTTTTTTGTATTTTATTAGAGACAGGGTCTCCCTGAGTTGCTAAGTGCCTCGCCATTGCTGAGGCTGGCTTTGAACTCGCAATTTTCCTGCCTCAGCCTCCCAAGTGCTGGGATTACAGTCTTGCTCCACCGCACCTGGCTCCCAGGCCTTTTTTATATTTTATTGGAGACAGGGTCTCGCTGAGTTGCTTAGGGCCCCGCTAAGTAGCTGAGGCTGGCTTTGAACTCACGATCCTCCTGCCTCAGCCTCCCTAGCCGCTGAGATTACTGGCGTGCTCCACCGTGCCCGGCATGTATGCTATCTTATTTTATTTGTTACTTACTATTTTCCTGTCGGTATCCTTTGTGGGCTCCTTAGCTTCTTTCTTAGATACTGGAGCTCCCCAAATCCCTGCTCCTGAGCCTTTTCTCACTTTGAAAATTTTTCTTGCTGATTCTCATTCAAAATATGATAGCATGTGTCGAATGCCCGTCATGTGCCACGTACTGTGTTCCACTTACTAAGTGTAATTTTGTGTGTGGCCCCAAACCTGTCCCATAATGATGAATGTCTTCATTGGACACATGTGGAAAATCAAGAGAGGAGTATTACTTTCCTATGGGTTTAGCCACAAAGGCTTTGGGGCAATGTCTTTCATGTTTTATCTCCCCAAATCTGTTTGTTATCTTCAGGTTCCAGCTGTAGGGCTCTGGAGCAGCACGGATTATTACCCAGCCTATATTTCCATCGGCGGCTTCCACAACACCCAAAACTCAGTATTTCAAAGCTCAGTCATTGACTCTTCTCCAAACCTGCACCATTACCTCAGTCTGTAACTAAGTAACCTCTGACCATCATCTTTTCTTTTACTTCCTCCTGAGACACCAACCCCAGCTTTATGCTGGATGGAGATGGTCACTATACCTTCCCAGCCACAGGAGATCAGTCTGTCAAGATTTATGGGAGGGGAGCTGGGGTTGTGGCTCAGCGGTAGAACGCTCGCCTAGCACGTGCGAGGCCCTGGGTTCGATCCTCAGCACCACGTAAAAACAAATAAATAAAATAAAGGTATCGTGTCCAACTACAACTAGAAAATAAATATTAAAGAGAGAGAGAGAGAGAGGGCTGGAGTTGTAGCTCAGGGTAAGAGCACTTGCCTAGCATGTGTGAGGCCCTGGGTTCAATTTTCAGCACCACATATAAGTGAATGAATAAAATAAAGGTCCATCAACATCTAAAAAAAATTTAAAAAAAAATTTACAGAAGGGGTGTAGCTCAGTGGTAGAGTGTGTGTGAAGTCCCAACCTTGATCCCCAGCACAAGCAAACAACCCACCCTCTTTTTTTTTTTTTTAATATTTATTTATTTGCTTTAGTTGTACACAATGCATTTGTCTTTACGTGGTGCTGAGGATTGAACCCGGGTCACGCACATGCTAGGTGAACGCTCTACCGCTGAGCCACAACCCTAGTCCCAACCCACCCTCTTTTGTTTTTTTGTTTTTGTTTTTTTTTTTTTTTTTTTCTGGTGCATAAAGCACCAGATGATTTCCTCTCAGTATTCTTTTTACTGCAAATTTGAGCAAACTGAACTTTCTAAAACTCGTCTCACCACCTTAAAAATGTTCAGTGGTTCCCCTTTACCTTCAAAATGAAATTCCTTTTTCTCAGCATGACCAGCGATTGCATTGAGCATTGAGATTGCTGTCACCTCCCCTCCACCTCTTTTTTTTTTTTTTTTTAAATATTTATTTTATTTGCTTTTAGTTGTACACAATGCGTTTATTTTTTACGTGGTGCTGAGGATCGCACCTGGGGCCGCGCACGTGCTAGGCGAGCGCTCTACTGCTGAGCCACAACCCCAGCCCTCCCCTCCACCTCTTGGACTCCATTCATGCTGCCTCTTTCCTAGCTGCAAAACCCACTTGCAGTCAGAATGGGATCCTGCCTAGGTCCTCCTTTCTCCTCTGCCCTGGTGACTCCCACCCTGCTTCTCTTGGCCACCTTCTATTATCTTTCAAGATCTGGCTAAGGTGTCAGGATCTGAGTGCCTTTCCTTCCTCCTTTTTCCTCCCGGCAACCTCTAACATACTTAAGTCCTTCATAAAAATTATCAGATCCTATTTTAATCATTTGATTACCCTTGTGTTTTTCCATTTCCCTGAGGTAAGAATTTTTTAGGGTAGAGCCTGAGTTGTTTTGTTTTCTCTGTAACCTCATAGAAAGACAGCCCAGGGCATACAACACATCTCAATAAATGTTTGTTGAATAACCCTTGGTGCTTCTCCCAGGACTTGGCTTTCAGTGGCTGTCACACAGGGCAAAGGAGACTAAGACTTTTGTGGATTCAACATTGTAAGGATGTGCTATATAAATCCACAAATAAGAATTAATTTCAGTGGCTGGGAATGTGGCTCAGTGGTAGAGTGCATGCCTAGCATGCATGAGGCACTGGGTTTGATCCTCAGCACCACATAAAAAATAAAAGATAAAGATATTGTGTCCACCAAAAACTAAAAAATAAATATTTTAAAAAATAATTTCATTTATTAATTTCACAATAGCATTTTGAGTTATAAAAATTACCTCCTTTTTTCTTGCAGTACTAGGGATTAAATCTAGGGGTGCTCTGTCACTGAGCTATATCCTCAGCTCTTTTGTTATTTTGAGACAGGGTCTTGCTAAGTTGCCCAAGTTAGCTTCAAACTTGCCATCTTCCTGCCTTGGCCTCCCATGTTTACCATTGCAACTCTTTTTTAATTTTTTAAATATTTATTTATTTACTTTAGTTGTACACAATGCAATGCATTTATGTTTACGTGGTGCTGAGGATCGAACCCAGGCCGCTCACGTGCGAGGCGAGCGCTCTGCTGCTGAGCCACAACCCCAGCCTGACCATTGCAATTCTTATATCTCACTTTAATCAGTTGGTTTTTCCTAACAGCAATCCCTACTTCCCTTCCCTGACATTTGCTATTTTAAAACAACCATAGCTGGGCACGTTGGCCCATGCCTGTAATCTAAGCAACTCAGGAGGCTGAGGCAGGAGGATAGCTGGTTCAAAGCTAGCCTCAGCAGATTAGGGAGACACTTAGCTACTCAGTGAGACCCTGTCTATAAATAAAATACAAAAGGGTTGGGGATGTGGCTCAGTGGTTAAGTGCCCCTGGGTTCAATCCCTGGTACCAAAAAAAAAAAAAAAAAAAAAAAAAAAAAAAAAAACCAAAAAGAAAACAAAAAAGGCCAATCATATGTTTAGCTGGTGATCCTGTGGTCAGATGGTTCAGATGGTTCTGGTCTGGGTAGGTCAGCAGACCTCCCCTGGGCCTGACCCGTGTCTGGAGCCTCCAGGAAGGCTTCACTTACTCATGAGGCACCTAGCTGGAGAGGCTGGGTGCTTTTCCTTGTTTCCACTTCTCTCGCAAACTAGCTCAGGCTCATGCATAAGGGTCTTAGAGATCCAGATGCTGCAAGAAAGTAACCCCATTCTACAGGGGAATCCAAGCTACTGCCGTGCATCACATTTTCTTCACAAGTCACAGGGCTCACCAAAATGCACGAGTAGAAAAACAGACTCCACCTTTTGATGGGCAGAACTGCACCACCATATTGTAGGAATGGGGGAGGGAGAATATTGGGTCGTTTTTTAAACTTTTTTTTTTTTTTTCTTTTTTTTTTGCGGTGCTGGAGATCGAACCCACTTTTCTCCCATTAGTTCAGTTTACTCAGTGAGGTAAAAAGTGAGGTAGTTAGCTAAGTGGGAGGACAGGGGACAAAGGCTTGATGTTTGAAAAGAAAGAAGAGGTGTGGATTATTCTTGGTTTGTATTCCATGGGTAATGATGACAGAGCGAGGCACAACTTTGCAGATGTAGATCCAGGAATAGCGAATTATCCTGCAAAGAAATGCAGAGCAATATTATTTGAATATTGACTCTGAAGTAGGTATAGTTCATTGCTTTTTTTTTCTGGGCACTATCTTGTTTCCAAAAAATGTAGGGGCTCAAGTATAAACGAACATGGATAATTCTGGAAAATGAAGGAAAACCTTAAAATTCTCAGTGTAGGGGGAATAAGAGACCTCTAGGCTATCTAAAATAAAGGAAAATAGTAAAGAATTTAACAGTATGTCAGAATTGGGAGTGTAGCAGAATTTAGATTCATGGTGCTAAATAAATTGTATGTTCTAGACAAAAACTTCAGAAATGGGTGTAGGTTTGATAAAGGGAGGGGGGTTCCTTTGTGTGCTCTGCTTGTGGTTCAGCCTGGATGGTTCTAACCCTCCCTAAGCCACATGACTTTGATTAAAAGAGGGAGTGAGGCCATTGTCCCTAAAGGTTAATATTTTATTAGAGTCATCTGAGGTACCTAAATGGAAACACAGGCACAGCAAAAGACTGCCTTGTGTGTTGGCAATCTTATTTACTCCTCCGTTTTCTACTCTCTTCACGTCTCCACCCTGCCTTCTTGCAGGGCCATCCAACCCTCATGAACCACAGGGAAGGACCCTCTCACTAGGGTTGGGTTTGGCCACTGGGGAGTCCCCAGCAGACAAGTATTTATTACCTTATCTTCTCTTAGCAGTGTCCCCTCAGCTCAGCTGTATCCCTAGGTTGAAGGTCACTGGTGTCCTCTCTACATGTGTCTAAAGTTCCAGAGACTATACCATTTCTGAAACCCTTGGGGCCCAGGAGGAGGCAGCCCAGGAGCCTGCATATTTTCTGGGGAGTTTTCTGAACTCTGTCTATGTTTATAAGTAGTCTCTATTAAATCCGATTTGTGTTATTCAGAGTTAAGTATGCCATCAGTTTTTTTCTATGGGGACTCTGAGCCTGCTTTGCATTGATAGAAGAACCTCCAATTCTTGGAAACTTCCATGGTGTTTCACACTGAGCATTGCTGTTGTAGTAGATTAACACTCTGGAAAATGGCACCATTTTCACACTCATCCCTTTTCTAGTAAAAGCTCTTCTGACCACTTTTAATACTCAATTTCTTTCTTTCTTTCTTTTTTCTTAAATCACCATAGATTTAATCTTTTTTTTTGGTGGGGGGAGGGTACTGGGGATTGAACTCAGGGACTCAACCACTGAGCCATATCCCCAGCCCTATTTTGTATTTTATTTAGAGACAGGGTTTCACTGAGTTGCTTAGTGCCTCACCATTGCTGAGGCTGGCTTTGAACTCAAGATCCTCCTGCCTCAGCCTCCTGAGTTGCTGGGATTATAGACGTGTGCCACTGAGCCCAGCTCAATCACTTCTTTGTTTTTTTTTTTTTTTTTTTTTTTAATACCTTTAATTAATTAATTAATTAATTTTTGGTACCCGGGATTGAACTCAGGGGCACTCGACCACTGGGCCACATCCCCAGTCCTTTTTTGTATTTTATTTAGAGACAGGGCCTCACTGAGTTGCTAAGTGCCTTGCCATTGCTGAGGCTGGCTTTGAACTCGCGATCCTCCTGCCTCAGCCTCCCAAGTGCTGGGATTACAGTCTTGCGCCACCGCGCCCGGCTGCTTCCATAGTTCTTTATGACATTCACAACCAACCTGCTAATCACCCTCACTTCCATCTTTGAAACTTGAGTCTTTGAGGACTGAAGCACAGAGTGAAGACTGGACCTGGAGCTCCCTGACTCTTATCTCCAAAGGTCTCCTTTCCAGCCACTCCTCAGATCTTGGAGACAGCACCTAGGTTTGCAGCCTGTCTTCCCCCGTCACCAGTTGTGAGACTTCAGACAAAGTTTTCTCATCTTTAAAGTGGGGACGGTGCCCCACAGGGTGTCCAGCAAGTTAAATGTGGTTGTGGTTGAGAAAGCACAATGGCCTCCCCTGGCCTCTTCCATTATCCTCTCTATTTTTTTTTTTTTTCTTTACCAAGTACCCAGCCTGCAATTATCTTGTTTGCGATCAGTTGTCCTGTTTAAAACATGTGCTTCCTAAGGGCAGGGACTTTGCCTGGTTTTCTTCTCTGCTGTATCCTCAGCAGCACTTAGCACAGTTCCTGACGCAGTAGATCCTCAATAAACATTCTTTTGTCTTCCCACTTCCTTGTCAATTTGTCTCGAATCATTTCCTAAAGCAGGGGTTGGTAGACTACAGCTCAAGGGTCAGATTCAGCTATCACCTGGTTTTCGAAGACTTCTAAGTCTGGCTTTTTCAAACATTTTTAAGTGATTGGGAAAATGTAAGTGATTTGTGACATATGAAAACCATGCAAACTTCAAATTTCTGTAACTCTGTCCATAGCTTTATTGGAACACAGACCCAGCCATTCATTTGCATCTTGCTTATGGCTGCTTTCAAACTGTACTGCAGTGTTGATTAGTCGCAACAGAAACCATATGGATCCCAAAGCCTGAAGTATTTATTATCTGGTTGCATCTTGCAAGGCCCACCCCTGTTTTAAAGGGTGAACAGAAATTGCTTACATATTAAGAATCTGTCTGCTTCTTTACCCTTAATTACTCAGGTGTATTTAACTCTCCTTCATTCAATATGTATTTATCCAACAAATATTTATTGAGCATCCACTGTTTCACCAAATAGGTCGTGGGGTTCAGCTCTGGTTGTCCCCCAGAGTTAGGAAAGTATGTTCAGAGCTTCGTGGGAACGTGGCCTCAGTGGTGGTGACTGCAGTGGAGTTAATTCACCCACCTGGTACCCTATGTTAAGGTGGCATACAGCGGCTGTTTGGAAGAAGCCATGTGCAGGGCCAGGGGTGGTAATGCACGCCTGTAATGCCAGCTGCTCAGGAGGCTGAGGCAGGAGGATCGAGAGTTCAAAGCCAGACTCAGCAATCTAGCAAGATCCTGTCTCTAAAATTAAAAAAAATACAAAAAAGGGCTGAGATGTGGCTCAATGGTTAAGTGCCCCTTGGTTCAATCCCAGGTACAAAAAAAAAAAAAAAAAAAAAAGAGAGAGAAAGAAAGAAAGAAAGAAAGAAAAAACCACATGCATTCCATGGTACTTGAACCCATGGCTTTGGCATGATCAGAAGTGGAAACCTTAGTATTTTCTAATCCTTTTCTGTGTCTGGGGCTCACCTGTTACTTTGCGAGGCTCAGGAGCTTTGATCTTTGCTTTTGTGTCTCTGACTTCTCCTCACATTGTGAACACATCCTCAGGCACCCTTCTTCCTCTTCCTCTGAAGTTTCCATTTCCTCTATCCTCTGTCCCAGCTGTGAAAACTACATTAACTAAGGAGGGGGCAGAGGAATGAGAAATAACAGCAGGCAACATTCACCAAGTGCCCAGCACAAGCATTCTGAGTGCTTCGTGTATCGTGCATTGTCACTTTTCATCTTTTCTTTATGTATTTATTTTTATTTTTTATTTTTTTGGTACCCGGGATTGAACTCAGGGGCACTCGACCCCTGGGCCACTTCCCCAGCCCTTTTTTTGTATTTTATTAGAGACAGGGCCTCACTGAGTTGTAAGTGCCTCGCCATTGCTGAGGCTGGCTTTGAACTCGTGATCCTCCTGCCTCAGCCTCCCAAGTGCTGGGATTACAGGTGTGTGCGCCACTGTGCCCAGCTTAATCTTTTCTTTAAAATCTTCTCTTTAAAAGGGAGGTCATGTTAGTGTTCTGTTTTGTAGATGAACAATCCCAGGCTCAGAGAGGTGAAGCAATCTGCCCAAGGTAACATATCTGTAAGGTGAGGAGCCTGGAATTTGAACCCCGGCTATGACTCAAGCTCTTAAGTACCATGGTGATAGATAAACCAAGCATATCCGCGGTGTGGGTAGAGAAGGGGATGGCCTATTTTCTTCTTCTTCTTCTTGGTAATGATATGTTGGGTTGTGCCCCCAGGTTCAAGGCAAAGGGAAAGCTGGTAGTCACTGTTAGATCAGATGCCATGCCTTCTAGACCGACCATTTTCTATTAAAGGGATGTAAGGTACTACTGGGTCAGGGCTGGGGTTGTGGCTCAGAGGTAGAGCGCTCGCCTAGCACGCGCGTGGCCCTGGGTTCAATCCTCAGCACCACATAAAAATAAATATTTGAAATAAAGGTATTGTGTCCAACTACAACCAAAAAAAAAAAAAAAAAAAAAAAAAAAAGTGCTATTGTGTCAGAAACTGGCTGAGGGACAAAAAGATGGACAAATGTGCTTTCTGCTGGTGGGCAGGTGTCATTGCTTTACAAAATTAAACCATCCAGGGGCTGAGGCTGTTGCTCAGTTGGTAGAGTGAATACCTAGGCATGCGTGAGGCCCCTGTTTCAATGCCCAGCACCAAAACAGACAGACAAACATCTTGATATCTGATTACCCAGGATTTTTCTTGGCTCAAACTGTGGTTATCCAGAATACCCGGAACTGGAAATTTAGCAGAATTGAGCAGACCAGCAGTGCCTCAGGTGCTGAGGTGGAATGTCAATCATGTTGCTAGAGGAAAGGAATGATAAGTAACACGGGAATGTGGAGTAAAGTCAAGCAGGACCTTGACTGTGTGGACCTCTGTGATCTGCCCCCCTCCTCCCCCAAGAGGGACATGTTGTACTGTAGGTAGCAATTACCAGACTCCAGCTCTGCATCAGTGACTGTCTCTCAGGACGAGTGTTCCGGGGAACTTGGCGATGCTGCATTAGGCATTGCCTTTTCCCTTTTCCTTTTAGTTAATAAGTCCCAAACACTCTGGTGACAAGTCTGTGACTTGTGTCAATTCACTACTGCTTCTGGGTTAGGAAGGGAAACAGATCAATACCATGTTTCCAGATGATGGCAAAACTTTGTTAGAAAAAGATTAAGAAGGGAAAAGAGTAAGATTAAGTTTAGGGAAAGATTTAGTAAAGATTAAGCCAGGCATGTTGCTAATACCAGCACTCTCAGCTACTTGGGAGACTGAGGTAGGAGGATTGTAAGTTCGAGGCCAGCCTGGGCAAACTAGTAAGCATCTGTCTCAAAATACAATTTTAAAAAAGGGTGGGGATGTAGCTCAGTGGTAGAGCACTTGCTTAACATACACAAAGTGTTGGATTCCATCCCCATTACTGTAAAAAAAAAAAAAAAAAAAAAAAAAGCTGAGATTAACAGTACAAAATCAGATTGGAGTTTTGTGAGAGCCTTTCAGTTCCTGGACAATGATAACTGGGATCATATAAACCTTTCTCAAGTGTTGAAGTTTTATGTTTTTTAGTCTGTCCAATACTTTATATGCTGTTCAAAACATTGAGAAAGTCCTCAGAATATAAGACATGTCTATTTCATAAGGATATAGGAAATACACATTCTGTGACTCAGCTGTGGGAATGGGTGGCCCTGGGCTCTGCTAAAGTAAACATGGGAATGTGTGGAATTTACTTGTCTTTTGCAGGAAATAAGGTGTCATTGTTAGAATAGTTTCCTGTCATAAAAAAAAAAAAAAAAAAATCTCTGATTTCGTTTTAAAATAGCAACCTTAGAAGTTGTTTTTGACTCAGAAATCTATAGGAAATCCAAAATTGTATGTTTTTTCTTTTTGGTGAAAGAATTTTCCACAGATAAGAAATTAGACATTTCTGTCCTGGGTACACACAATGTAATGATGTGTGTATTTTCCCTATTCACATGTGAAGGTGACCCAACATTAAAAGTAGGAAAACTGTTGATTTCAGTGACAAGTTACATGTCATCAAACCATCCTTCTTGGCCATTTCTACATATCTAGTCTAAGAACGGTGCACCCCAGCAGACTTAAAATCAAAATCTGTGGCCATCAAACATTCTTATCTGACACTTCTTTGGTTTGAACTTTGTTACGACCTTGCACTTAAAACCACAGGGAAAACACTTCTGGACAGACCTAGCAATGACATTTTCTATAAAAGCAAAAAGGATTTTTTCCCTCCTAGCAAAAAGTAATTTTTACAAGTAAAAAATTGTTTGACTGTAGTTTCTCTATGTAAAGAATCAGGAAAATAGCTGGGCATGGTAGCACATGCCTGTAATGCTAACAACTTGGCTCAGAAAGCTGAGGCAGGAGAATTGCGAGTTTGAGGCCAGCCTCAGCAATTTAGCAAGACCCTAAGCAACTTAGCAAGATCCCAGTGGTAAACCCCCTTGGTTCAATTCCCAGTACACACACACACACACACACACACACACACACACACAAAAGGGAAAATAAATGCTTTACAAAGTTTTTTCAGTGTTATTGAAGAAGTTAAATATTAAATAAATATTAAAGATTCAAAACCTGCCCAGCCCAGTGGCACATGCCTGTTACCCCAGCAACTCATGAGGTCAAAGCAGGAAGAGCTCAAGTTCAAGGCAATTAGCAATTTAGCAAGACTCTATCACAAAATAAAAAACAAAAAAGGACTGGGAATGTAGCCTAGTAGTAAAGTACTCTTGGGATCAATCCACAGTACTGAAAAAATAAAATTAAATTGAATGAAAATTAAATAAAAAGGACTGCGGGTGTAGCTCAATAGTAGACACTTCCCTAGCGTGTGCAAGGACCTGGGTTCAATTCCCAGCACTGCAAAAGAAAGAAGAAACACCACAAAATCCTAATCAGAAAGTTTTTTTTTTTTTTTTTTAAGTGTTGCCATGTCACTTTGACCTCTTTTTTAAAAAAATATTTTATTTATTTGTTTTAGTTGTACACAATGCCTTTATTTTACGTGGTACAGAGGATGGAACCTGGGCCGCGCACGTGCAAGGCGAGCGCTCCACCGCTGAGCCACAACCCCAGCCCCAGAAAGTTTTCTAAAGGAAGTGCTGCTGCTTACCAGAGAGGTAATAAGAGTATGGCTGCTTTTGGAAAAGAAGGGGAGACCTAAAATCAGAAAGGCCAAGCTCTCTGTGAGCCATCAGGTCATGAGATCACGTCCTCAGGATTCCAACCCAGGCCCAGCTGTCTTCTCTTGCCTTTTAAAAATTGAAAACATAGCCTGGCGGGTTGGTGCACCCCTGTAATCCCAGCACTTGGGAGGCTGAGGCAGGAGGATCATGAGTTCAAAGCCAGCCTCAGCAATGATGAGGCACTTAGCAACTCAGTGAGACTCTGTCTCTAATAAAATACTAAAAAGGGCTGGGGATGTGGCCCAATGGTCGAGTGCCCCTGAGTTCAATCCCTGGTACAAAAAAAAAAAAAAAAAAAAAAAAAATTGAAAACATTTTTCGTGTGGTACAATACAGGTAAAATAAAACTCACCAAATTAACTACCTAAAGTGTATGATTCTATGGTGTCTTGTACATTCTCAGCATAGTGCAACCACCACCATGATGCGTTCCAGAATAATTTCATCAACCCAAAGTCAGCTCCCACCCATTACACAGTTATTCCAAGTTTTTTTCCTCCCCCGGCTTTCTGTCTGTATGAATTTTCCTATTCTGGAAAATTGACACACATGACATAATAAAAATATATGGTCTTGGGCTGAAGAGGTAGCTCAGTGGTCAGTGGTGGAGCATTGACCTAGCAAGTGTGAGACCCTGGATTCCATCGCCAGCACTGGGGAGTGGGGAGTGATCTTTTTTTTTAAAAAAAATATTTATATATTTACTTTAGTTGTACACAACGCAACGCATTTATGTTTACGTGGTGCTGAGGATCGAACCTGGGCCGCACACGTGTGAGGCGAGCACTCTACCGCTGAGCCACAACCCCAGCCCCCGGAAGTGATCTTTTGTGTCTTGCTTTTTTCTCTTACAATATATGTAATGCTTCAAAAGTTCATTAATGTTGTAGCATGCATGTATCGGCACTTCACTGCTTTTTTTATAGGTTAATAATATTCCATTGTATAGGCATAGCATATTTTGCTTAATCAGTTTATGGACATTTGAGTTGTTTTCACATTTGGCTATTGTAAATAAAGCTCCTATGAACACTCATGCTCAGGGTTTTTTTGTTTGTTTTTGTTTTTGTTTGGCACTACTGGGGATTGAACACAGGGGGCTCTACCATTTAGCTACATCCCAAGCCCTTTTAATTTTTTTTTTTTTTTTGTACTAGGGATTGAACCCAGTGGTGCTTTACCACTGGACTACATCTTCAGCCCTCTTTTAAATATATATATATATATATTTATATATATATAACACTGGCCATGCACGTGCTAGGCGAGCGCTCTATCACTGAGCCACAGCCCCAGTCCCTGTCCTTAGCCCTCTTCATTTTTTATTTTGAGATAGGACCTCACTAAGTTGTTTAGGGCCTTGCTAATTTGCTGAGGCTGCCCTCAAACTTGCAATACTCCTGCCTCAGTCTTTTGAGTCAAGTTGCTAGCATTATAGACACGTGCCACCAAGCCCAGCTATTTTTCTGATTCTTTACATAAAGGAACTACAGTTAGGGCTGGGGTTGTGGCTCAGTGGTAGAGCTCTTACCTAACATGTGTGAGGCCCTGGGTTTGATCCTCAGCACCACATAAAAATAAATAAATAAAATAAAGGTATTGTGTCCAACTACAACTAAAAAAAAATAAATAAAAGAACTATAGTCAAACAATTTTTCACTTGTAAAAATTACTTTTTGCTAGGGGGAAAATAATCCTTTTTACTTTTATAGAAGAAGTAATTTCTATATTTCTATCCAGAAATGGTTTCCTTGTGGTTTGTTTGTTTGTTTTTTGGTACCAAGGATTGAACTCAGGGGCACTCGACCACTGGGCCACGTCCCCAGCCCTTTTTGTATTTTATTAGAGAGAGGGTCTCACTGAGTTGCTAAGTTCCTGTCATTGCTGAGGCTGGCTTTGAACTCATGATCCTCCTGCCTCAGCCTCCCAAGTGCTGGGATTACAAGCGTGCGCCACCGCACCCGGCTTGTTTTTTATTTTATTTTATTTTTTGGTTGTAGATGGGCATCACAACTTCATTATTTGTTTATTTGGTTTTATGTGGTGCTTAGAATCAAACCCAGTGCCACACGTGTGCTAGGCAAGCACTCTACCACTGAACCACAACCCCAGCCCTCCCTGTGGTTTTAAGTGCAAGGTCAAGTTGAAGGGATAACAGGCATGAGCCACTGTGCCTGGTTTAGAAATTTTTCCTTGAATACCTGCTTTCAATTATTTGGGGCATATACCTAGGAGTGGAGTTGCTGGCTCATGTTGTAATTCTACATTTAACTTACCAAGGAACCATCAAACCATTTTTCTCTTGTCTCTTAAAACCTCTCAAAAAGCAAAAAAAATGCAGGCTGGGGGAGTAGCTCAGTGGTAGAGCACATGCTTAGCATGTTTATGACCCTGGATTCAATTCCCAGCACTAACGTGAACAAACAAACAGACAGAAATAAAAATTCACCACAAATTTGATATTCCAGGGCTGGGACCATAGTTTGGTGGCAGAACAATTGCCCTGCATGCTTGAGGTTCTGGGTTCAATCCTCAGCGTAAAGATTAAAAAAAAAACAATCATGATTCCAATGTCAATCATGGAACACGTGTTAAAGAATGGGTAACTTCCTAGACTGAATATTAAAAGTTTAGGAGGTTTCCTTGAGGTCAAAATCTATTCAGAATACTTTGCTAAATGAACAAGCAATCGCAGGCCATTTGCATGTATTTATTCACTTCTTGCCATGGTTTGCTTTTTCCTAAAACATTTGGCTTTTTACAAAATGCAGTATCTCTTAGGAGGATGGTTATAAATAGATTATGCTGTCACTGTCCACTTTGGTTTTGTACTTTTTCTGGGTCAAACGGAAGCTCTCTAATCTTTTGTGATTTGGTTGAATATAGAATAATCCAAGGGCAAATCCGAGTTAGCTACTCATCTTCCTTTTTGTTTACTTTCGCTTAAATATCATGGTTCCCAGCACAGGGTAAAAGAGAAATAAAATGATTACAGATAATGCTGATAATTTCCCAACATCAAATTGGCTGGTGACTACCTTTGTCCAACCCAGTGGCAACACACTCAGTGGGGTGTTTGTCACAGACAGTGAGTTCCGCAGGAGGGGTGCAAGAGATGGTAAAAGTCAAACTGCTTTTCCCACCCTCATACTCACTGCAACACAGAATGATCGGGTTGCCAAAATACGGGGGATTCCCCTGCCCCACCAAGCAACTCTCTGGCAGACACTGGTGGGGTGTCCCATGATGCAATTCAGTTCTGACACTGACTATCTGGAGAGAGCATCAGATTCCATTGTTTAAGGACTCAGAAGCACAAGTCTGCCCCTACTTCAGATGCCAATTGCAAGCTGGGGCACAGCGGTGCACACCTACAATCACAGTGACCAGGGAGGCTGAGGCAGGAGGATTGCAAGTTCAAAGCCAGCCTCGGCAATTTAGTGAGGCCCTAAGCAACTTAGTGAGATCCTGTCTCAAAATAAAATATAAAAAGGGCTGGGGGGGCTGGGGTTGTGGCTCAGCGGTAGAGCACTCGCCTAGCACGTGCGCGGCCCAGGGTTTGATCCTCAGCACCACGTAAACATAAATGCATTGCATTGTGTACAACTAAAGTAAATAAATAAATATAAAAAAAAAAAAAAAGGGCTGGGGATGTGGCTCAGTGGTTAAGCACCCGTGGGTTCAATCCCTGGTATCCCCCTACACCCCCAAAGATGGCCTAGTTGCCAGTTGCAAGTAGTAGGTTGCCTCTCTAACTTCCTACCACCCCCTCCTGGGGTTCTGGTCATTTTCTGAGGTGACTCACAAAACTCAGAAAAACACATTTACCCGTTCATTAACACAGAATATATACAGGGTACAGGGGAAGAGCCAGTCGCAGAGCGGGATGCCCAGGGCAAGCTGGTGGGGAGGGTCCCAGAGCCTCCACACTGTGTGGGGTGGTGCTACCCTCCAGGCCTCTCTACCTGTCTAGCAACCTGGAAGCTCTCCACATCCTACCCTTAGGTTTCTTTGGAGGCTTCATTATGAAGGCCTGCTAGATTACATCACTGGTCATTAGTGTGTAGCTCAGGCTCCAGCCCTTCTTCCCTCCAGGAGGTGGGGGTGGACAGGGTGAAAGTTTCCTCTCCTTTAGAAGGCTATCAAAGAAGCCCTAGTCACCAGTCATCTCATTAGCATACAAAAAACGCTTATAACTTAGGAAATTCCAAGGTTTTTAGGAGCTGTGTGTTAGGCAACTGGGAGGGGGACCAAATGTATATTCTTATTATAAATCACAACATTTCAATAACCCATTCCTATAGGCAGCCTCCCATCCCTCAATGACTCTAGAGGCCCAGCATCCCCCAGAGCTTCCCAGATTTGGGAAATACTTAAGGAATTTTTCTTCATGGGAGAACTGCTCTTACTCAAGGCTTACACCCCAACAATTTAACAGCCGCTATGACATGGACATCGACAAGTCTGCACAGAGGACCTGGGTCATTGAACAGCACTTTGGGTTCTGGACCCCTACCCCCTCTACTGTGGGTCTGGGTGGGTCTGATTCAGTGCTGCAGTTGCTGGAACAAGGGGAGGTCTGAACCCTGAGTTTAGGTTAAGGAGTCTGTGGCCTTGCGGGGAGACGTTCTGTTCAGGTGGTGACTCTTTATCAATTGATATAGAATTTTTTTTTCTTTTCTTTTTTTTTTTTTTTGGTATCCAGGATTGAACTCAGGGGCACTCGACCACTGGGCCACATCCCCATCCCTTTTTTGTACTTTATTAGAGACAGGGTCTCACTGAGTTGCTAAGTGCCTCACCATTGCTGAAGCTGGTTTTGAACTCGCAATCCTCCTGCCTCAGCCTCCCAAGTGCTGGGATTACAGGCGTGTGCCACCGTGCCCGGCTGATATAGGATATTTTAAAAGTATTTTAGCAGCCAATATGGCTGTACAGATGCAGTAGAAGGATCCTGTTAGTAGAAACTGTGGTAATGTTCCCCTTCCCCACCATTCCTAACCAGAAATCTTCAGGATCAAGATTTTGCTAGGCAGCTGGGCACAGTGGCATGTGCCTATAGTTCAAGCTACTCCAGAGGCTGAGTGAGGCAGGAGGATCACTTGAGCCCATGAATTTGAGACCACAGCTTGGTAACCTAGTGAGATACCAGCTCAATAAATAAATGGGGGTGGGGAGGGGATAGGTTCTGCTAACCTTTTTTTTTTTTTTTTTTTTGGTACCAGGGATTGAACTCAGGGGCACTTGACCACTGGGCCACATCCCCAGACCTTTTTTGTATTTTATTAGAGACAGGGTCTCACTGAGTTGCTAAGTGGCTCGCCATTGCTGAGGCTGGCTTTGAACTCTCAATCCTCCTGCTTCAGCCTTCCAGGTCCTGGGATTTACAGGTGTGCGCCAGAGCACCCAGCTGATTCTGTTATCCTTCCCACAAGAAATAGTTAGCACTTTTCCTACAAGGCAAGGTGTTAATTGGGCTGCTTACCTCAGCTTCCACTTGTGGAGACAGGACCCTCCTGTGTCCCTTGAGGGAGGTTAGCATCATGACTCGCAGTTCTGTGAGCATCCAGGAATCCCCTACTGTCTGTTGAACTTGGTATCACCATAGTCTTTTTTTTTTTTCTACATCCCCAGTTGCACTTGGTCATTGTCCTGTTAAATAGCCATCAGTACTCTGTTAACACCTAAAAATATCAACACCCCCGCCCTACCACAAGGGGAAGAAAAATTGCAGAGATAACCTTTGGATGGCATTCTAGGCCTCGGTCTCACTCCTAATGTCTCTTCCTATTCCATACCCTCCTCCCCATAGTTGGGATTGTGTGCTATACTCCAGAGGCATGCTGTCAATCACCACGTCCATCTCATGATTCTAAGTCCTTTCTTGTAGAAATTCTATCATGTGCTCTATTATTTGTTAGTATTAGCAGTAGAGGAAGCATGTGACTTCAGCTGAGTGGCCAGCCTTTTTTATTCTGGGGTTAATTTGGGAACCTGGAGAGAGACTGTGGCTATCATGTCCAAGGTTGTGTGAGCACGGAGCTGCCATGGCCATTTATTCAAACAACATGGACAAAACCCTTTGGACAAGAAGCATAGAATGGGAGCAGGGTCAGACATCCAGGGAATCCAGCAATGTGCACTGATAGGCATCGGTTAAACCCTTGGCCACTCCTTGGGCGTCTCTTCTGCTGGGGCCAATAAATTCCCTTTTTTTTGTACCAGGATTGAACTTGGGGCACTTGACCACTGGGCCACATCCCCAGCCCTTTTCTGTATTTTATTAGCGACAGGGTCTCCCTGAGTCGCTAGGTGCCTCGCCATTGCTGAGGCTGGCTTTGAGCTCCCAATCCTCCTGCCTCAGCCTCCCAAGTGCTGGGATTGCAGGCGTGCCCTACTGAGCCTGGCTTTAAATTTCCTGTTTTGCTTAATTTGAGTTGTGTTTCTGTTGCTACTGAGAATGAGCTGGCGTATCTTTCAAGGCACGGGTCGTATGCCCATTTCTTCATATTCTCTTGCCTCCTTTCTCTTCTGGCTCTTCATTCGCGCTGTTTGTGGCCTTGAGTCCTATTGTTTGTATACACACTTCATCCTGCTAGAAAGCAAGGGTCTTCCAGATAATGGACTCTTGGAGGGTCCAGACTAGATTACAAGGTGTTAATGAGGCTGCGAGTGGGTGGGGAGGACAGAGCTGGAGCTCTTTTGTAAGACTGGTCAGGAAGAGAGAGGAAAGGGTGGTAGGAAAGCGGCAGGGTGCTGGGCTTGGGGTTGACCAGAAGGCTCAAGAAGAGGCACAGTGGCACACACCAAGCTACGAGGGAGGCTGAGGCAGTAGGACCACAAGTTTGAGGGCAGCCTGGGCAACTTAGTGACACCCTGTCTCAAAATAAAACAGAAAGGGGCTGGGCGCAGTGGCACATGCCTGTAATCCCAGCACTTGGGAGGCTGAGGCAGGAGGATCGAGAATTCAAAGCCAGCCTTAGCAACTGTGAGGCACTTAGCAACTCAGTGAGACCCTGTCTCTAATAAAATATATAAAAGGGCTGGGGATGTGTCCCAGTGGTCGAGTGCCCCTGAGTTCAATCTCCGGTACCAAAAAGAAAAAAATAAAATAAAATAAAACAGAAAGGGCTGGGATGTAAATTCAGAGGCATAATCCCCAGTATCAAGAAAAGGAGGAGGAGAAGAAAATAGCTGAAGAAGAAGAAAATCCATCTCAGGGTAGATATGAACATTAGTGTTTCTCAACAAAGAAAAGTTGGGGAAGAGGGAGGAAGATGGTATTAAAGAAAGAGGGCTCCCTGCAGGAACTCAGGCTCAGGATCAGCAGGTGGGCTGGAGTTGGGAAAGGGTATTTATTCTGAGACAGGAGTGGGAGAAGAGAGAATGTATCAAGATCTGGTGACTTTTTAAAATGCTTTTATTACTGCATTATAGTTACACTATGGTGACATTTTAACACGAAGAGGAATGGGAGGAATACGTACTTTATGGATTTTAATCTTCGAAAAAGCAGCACATGGTTCGCTGTCATGCTGTTTGGGTGTTTTAATTTAAGACTTTCTTCAACCGCTGCCAGGATGTAACAGCTGTGCATTTTTGCTCTAAGTGGAGGTTACCTCTCACTGACTTGCCTAAAGTTCTTCTTCTTCTTCTTTTTTTTTCTGTGGTACTGGGGATTGAACTCAGGGGCACTCGACCACTGGGCCACATCCCCAGCCCTTTTTTTTGTATTTTATTAGAGACAGGGTCTCACTGAGTTGCTAAGTGCCTCGCCATTGCTGAGGCTGGCTTTGAGCTTGTGATCCTCCTGCCTCAGCCTCCCAAAGTGCTGGGATTACAGGCGTGCGCCACCGCGCCCGGCTTCTAAAGTTCTTCTTGTCCCTATCCTCTTTCCATATCCAACTGTTTTCTACCTGGTGTCCTGGTGTCAGATGCTTTCCAGTGCAAATCTTGTCATCTCCTTTTTTTTTTTTTTTTTCTCTCTCGAGACACTGTAAAGGCTTCCCAGAAATTCTCAGCTCAGCACATAATGGGCCTATAGTCTGTCCCTGCTCAGCACCTGGGGACAAACCTCCAGGCCATTGTCATTTCTACTTGCCCTTTTTATTCTTCTCATCCTTATCGCACATTTTCTACCTCCATGATTGTGACGTTACCTGGTACTTTTGGCCCAAAGGTTGTCCTCTTTCATCTCTAAATTGTTCTGTGTGTTAATTGGGCAACATTCGCTAAGCATGGAAAAGGTGCTGGATGTTGCAAAGAAAGCGACAGCAATCTTATGCAAACTGACTTACTGGGCAAAGCCTCTTCTCAACTTCAACTCCAGCCCCTCCTTCCTGAAACCTTCCAGAGAAAACTGAACATTGATAATACAGGAAGATCACGTCAGATGGGAATGTGACTTCATTTACTTATGCAAATTCAAGTCTGCATTTTTTCTAGATGTTCTAAATGTGAGCTATGTCATCTAGAAGTCAACTGTAAAATCATGTTTTTCATGCTCATTATTGTATAGTAGACATTGCTGTGTACTTCACTATTATTATGTAAGATTATGTATATATGTATATGCATAAACTGTATGTATTATGGATAATTCAAGGGGTTTTCCAGGAAGTATGTTTTTTCTTCTTCTTTTTTTTTTTTTTTTTTGGTGCTACTGGGTATTGAAACAAGAGTCACTCTACCACTGAGTACCTACGCCCCGGCCCCTGTGATTATTATTTTTCAAAATACTTTTTAGTTGCAGTTGGACACAATACCTTCCTTTTATTTATTTATTTATTTATTTTATGTGGTGCTGAGGATTGAACCCAGTACCTCGCAAGTGCTAGGTGAGTGCTCTACCACTGAGCCACCACCCCAGACCCCAGACTCTGTTATTTTAAAAATTATTTATTTATTTATTTTTTTGGTACCAGGGATTGAACCCAGGGTGCTTAACAACTGAGCCACACCCCCAGCCTTTTTTTTTTTTTTTTTTTTTTTTACTTTGAGACAGGGTCTTACTAAGTTGCTTAAGGTCTCTGTAAGTTGCTGAGGCTGGCTTTGAATTTACAATCCTCCTGCCTCAACCTCCCAAGCTGCTGGGATTACAGGCATGCACCACTGAGCCTGGTTTCACCCTTTTTATTTTTAATTTTGAGACAGGGTGTTGCTAAATTTCCCAGGCCAGAGCTGCGCACGGTGGTGCACACCTGTAATCCCAGTGACTTGGGAGGCTGAGGCAAGAGGATCATGAGTTCAAAGCCAGCCTCAGCAACTGTGAGGTGCTAAGCAACTCAGTGAGACCCTGTCTCTAAATAAAGTACAAAATAGGGCTGGGGACGTGGCTCAGTGGTTGAGTGCCCCTGAGTCCAATCTCCAGTACAATAAAAAAAAAAAAAAAAAAAAAAAAAAACAATTTCCCAGGCTGGCTTTAAACCTGTGATCCTCCTGCCTCAGTATCCTGAGTTAATGGGGTTATAGACGTGTGCCACTGCACCCATTACTCCAGGCTGTAAGCTGCCTGTCATGGCCAGCCACGGCGCCGCGGGAGGAAAACTCGGAGGCAGAGTAAAGCTATTACTACTTTTACTTCTACTTTCTTAGAGAGAGCTTAGAGAGAGAAAGAAAGATTTTAGAGAGAGCTTTCTTCTTCTTTTCTTCTTAGCTTAGAGAGAGAGAAAGAAAGATTTCTTCTTAGCTTAGAGAGAGAGAAAGAAAGATAGAGCTTTTCTTCTTAGAGCTTAGAGAGAAAAGAGAGAGAGCTTGAAAGAGAGAGATTTCTTCTTTAGAGAGAGAGAGAGCTTAGCTTTAAGAGCTTCTTTCTTCTTTCTTCTTTCTTCCTCGGGAGCCTCAGCTTGACTCTGACCAGGAATTACTTCTTCTATCTGGTTTCTCTTCTGTAACCGCTCTGCCTACGTTCTGGCCGCTCTGATTCTTTTCTTCTTCTCCGACCCGAACTCTTCTTCCGACCGAGCGACTGCATGACTGACTGAATGAATTCATTCTTCTCCTTACTCCGACCGCTTTCACCCGGTTATATACCTTTAGCTCTGCGGGTGCCTCACGTGCATTTACAGGTGCGTCACATACATACTTATTATCAGGTGGAACTTATGGCTTCCAGCTGACCGCAATAGCCATCTCCCTAATTGGGGCTCCTTCACCAGGTAGTTATGTTGAGTATACCTTAGTATCACTGACTTTAGACCCTACCCCTTTCTACCCCCTTTATTAAGGTATAAAGAGCAAATTGCATAAATTATATTAGAAAACCTCTTATGAAATAGCATTAGGTTGGAGAATGACGTTCAGATGCAAGTGTGGTAGCTTCTGCTCTAGCATTGGAAAGAGAGAGGCCCTTTTTCTGTTGAGCATGAGATGAAGTAGGTGGCACGTGCTTGAGGCGAGGAGAGTCTTCAAACACTAGATTCTTTCTAGTGCTCATTGTTCCAGAGGCATTTAGGAGAGATGTGTGAGGAAATCACAGAGTCACATTCAGGACAATTGGGCTTATTTTGCAGAATGGCCTGGGCTATTTTTATTTCTTTATTTCTCTTATTTAAACCAAATCACTGAAAAAGTATATTTGAATTCATTTATGTCAAATACTAATGCCATATGGCCCTGTTTACTGTCCCAGTCCAAGTTCTTCAGAAACTGTTGTATGGGAATGTGTTTGGGAGGATCATCAGTATGTAGGTAGTTGTTAAAGCCCTGAGCCGAGAGTGGTGGTACACACCTGTGATCCCAGCGTCTCCAGAGGCTGAGGCAAGAGGATTGCAGGTTTGAAGCCAGCCTCGGCAATTTAGTGAGGACCTAAGCAACTTAGCAAGACCCTGTCTCAAAATAAAAAATAAAAAGGTCTGGGGGTGTGGCTCAGTGGGTAAGCACCCCTCTGTTCAGTCCCTGGTACTTCTCCTCAAAAAAGCCCTGAGTCTGGATGTGTTCACCAAGGGGCCTGTGTGTGTCAGGAGCCAGGGCTGCAGCTGAGGCAGGGCCGGCATGTGCACTGATGCATGTGGATCAGGATGAGAGAGAGCCCAAAAAGGAATCTAGAAAAGTCTGAGCCTTGAAAATGACCAGGAGATGCTGGAGATGTAGCTCTGCGATAGAGTGCTTGCTTACCATGCACAGGCTCTGGGTTCAATCCCCAGCAACACACACACACACACACACACACACACACACACACACTCACTCACAAAAGAAAGGGAGGAAGAAAGAAAAAAAGAGAGTGACTAGGAGGCTAAGGAAAAGAGTTTCAAAGAAAAGACGGTGGTAAAATGTCTGGTGATATGGAGGAGGCATCCCCCTCTTTTTTTTTCTTCTGGGTACCAGGGATTGAACTAAGGGGCACTCGACCACTGAGGCACATCCCCGCAGCCCTATTTTGTAATTTATTTAGAGACAGGGTCTCACTGAGTTGCTTAGCGCCTTGCTGTTGCTGAGGCTGGCTTTGAACTCACCATCCTCCTGCCTCAGCCTCCAGGCCGGTGGGATTACAGGCATGCGCCCCTGTGCCTGGCACATCCCCACTCCTCTTAAATCAGGTAAGCCTAGTGGGTATTTTTTTTGGAATTAGCAACTTTTCCATAATGGACTTTGCTAATCTGCTGTTGAGCAGCACGGGGTGGCATGGGGTGTAGAGATCAGATTGCAGGGGGTGGGCATGGGTGACTCATTTTTTTCAAGAGTTAAATGTGTTGGAGACCTAGTACTCCAGTTTATGGCTGGGGAGTGATTTCTTTAATCATATTTCCTTCCCTGCTTTGCCCTTGGGTTGGCACCATACTGATCTTGGGAGCCCCACACGTGCCCCCACCCATGGCTATCTAGATCCCTTCCCTCCAGTGTGTAGGTGGGGGAGCTTTTCCTGGAAGTGCTTACCCCCCACTGCTCCCTCTTTAGCCACACACTCAGGTGCCTCTGAGCCTTCCCAGGAGTGGTCAGGTCCCTGGCACATCTTCCTGTGCTTCTGCCTCAATTTTCTCTCCCAGTTGGCCTTAGCCCCTCAACCTCACCCCCACATGCCTGCTGAATGTGACCTACAGTCCTCTCGGATGTCCTGAGCAAAGATGGAGTGAGTAAACTTGTCATGGTGCTTTCAGTAGCAAAAATAAGCCATGGCTACACATGGAAAGTTGGATGAATCCCACAAACCTGATGCTGAATGCCAAGCCAGACTCAAAGCGGTGCAGGCCATGTGTTGTAACTGGATGTACATTTCAGAGAAAAGGAAAGGTTGGGGCAATGACTGGGAGGAGATCTAAGGGAGGTGGGAGAGTTGATAGTGTTCTACATCTTATCTGGGTGGTGGAGGACTTTTAAAAGTCATCAAATGAGCCAGGCGCGGTGGCACACGCCTGTAATCCCAGCACTTTGGGAGGCTGAGGCAGGAGGATCGAGAGTTCAAAGCTAGCCTCAGCAATGACGAGGCACTTAGCAACTCAGTGAGACCCTGTCGCTATTAAAATACAAAAAAGGGCTGGGGATGTGACCCAGTGGTCCCCTGAGTTCAATCCCCGGTACCACACACACACACACACACACACACACACACACACACACAAAGTCATCAAATGGCTGGGCCTGGTGAAACCTGCCAGTAATCCCAGCGGCTCTGGAGGCTGAGACAGGAGGATCATGAATTCAAAGCCAGCCTCAGCAAAAGCAAGGCGCTAAGCAACACAGTGAGACCCTGTCTCTAAATAAAATACAAAATAGGGCTGGGGATGTGGCTCAGTGATTGAGTGCCCCTGAGTTCAATCCCCAGTACCCCCCCAAAATAAAATAAAATGAAAAAGGTAATAATAATAATAATAATAACAAATTTAAAAAACCATCAAATGTACCTTATTAGTTCATCAAGTAGGATTGGGAGTGTAGTTCAGTAGCACGTACAAGGTCCCAGGTTCCATCCCATCACCACAAACAAACAAACAAACAAACAAACAAAAAACAACCAAGTATATTTATCATTTATGATATTTTATATGTAGAACTGGAAAACATTATTTAATGTTTAATTCTGTGATTTACTCCAAGTCCTTTATATACTATAATGTCCGTAATATCGACTGTTTGTTTAATGTTATAGGTTATTTAATTAACTTTAAAATCTTTATTGTTATTTCCTTTTAAATTTTTCTTTGGTTAAAATGTACCTTACTGAATTATGAAATGCTGATTTCAGTCAGTTTTTAGTTTTAGTTTTTGTTTTTGGTGATGGAGATTTAACCCAGGAGCATTTTACCACTGAGCTACATCCCCAGCCTTTTGTATTTTTTATTTTGAGACAGGGCCTCACTAAGTTGCTGAGGCAGCCTTGAACTTTCAATCCTCTGTCTTAGCTTGTTCCTGACCCTGTTTTTTTTTTTTTTTTTTTAATGTGTGTGTGTGTGTGTGTGTTGTTAATAGATCTTTATTTTATGTATTTATATGCGGTGCTGAGAATCAAACCCAGTGCCTTACACATGCTAGGCAAGTAGCCCCTGGCCCTAGTTTTATTTTCAATGATACTTAAGGGAATTTATTTCCAGATAATCTAAAACAAACAATTTGCTCTTTGTGCTTTTTTTATGGAAGACCAGGACTGAAATGCAAAACATGTAATCAATCGGATTGGTGACTGATAAACAAGTCGTTGTTTGCTTTTTTCCTCCCTGGTGCTGGGGCTAGGACTCAGGCCTTATCCTCCTGAGACAGGTGCTCTACCATTGAGCTACACCCCCAGCCCACTGCTGTGCTGGCCATGAAGCCTCTATTCCCCATTTCTGGGACAACAGTACTATGCTCTGTCTTTGCTTTTGTGGGTGCATTAGTTATCAGTTCCTACTGCTTCGATCTGTATTTCTATCTCACAGTTTCTGAGGGGCAAGAGTTATGCAGCATCTCTTGCTGGTTTGAAAGGCAGCAGAGGCTCACCAGGGGCCTGACTGGGAAAACACCTGTTTCCAAACCAACGCGGTTGTTGGCAGAATCCATTTTCTTGCTGGTTGCATTTCTCATTGGTTGTCGCCTGGAGGCCAGCCTTGGTTCTTAGAGGCCACTCCCAGTTTCTTGCCACACAAGCACTTATTTTGTCTAGCTGGCAAGCAAAGGAAAGCCAGCAGCAAGACAGGCTCTGCAGTCTGTGAAGCAGAGTCACAAACACTGGGTCACATTGGTTGTGTTGTGTTGTTTAGGACCAAGTCACAGGGTGTGTTCATTCTCAAGTGATACACACACACACACACACACACACACACACACACACAAGGGTAGACACAGGTGGCCACCCTAAGGGTCTATTTGCTCCAGAGGGGAACAGTCTGTGTTTCCTGCCAGGGTTCAGGTGAAGCCTCTACCCTGTGACTTTGGCTAAGCCATTCATCACTTTGGTTCCCAAGTGCTGGGTAAATGGAATGTTGAAACTTCACCAAGGCCACCTGAGCCTTCCTCAGGACAGGGAAGGGAGCCAACCCAGACTCCTCCGTGGAGCTGGAGGTCTTGTATCCAGAGTCAGGTCCTCCTGTCTGCTGAGTTGTGGACACACCCTCCTTTGGAAATCCTTCCTCCATTTAATTGTATACGTATATGTGAAGTCACCTGGACTAGACTATTGTTATATCCAGGGTTGTCATCCTGTCACCACCTACTGTACGTTCTTCGTATTTAAAGATTAATGTGGCCCCTGCGGTGGCCCACTCCTGCAATCCCAACCATGAGGAAGGCTGAGATGGGAGGACAGCAAGTTAGAGCAATTTAGCGAGATCCTCAGCCACTTAGCTAGACCCTGTTTCAAAATAAAATGAATAAATAAATGAATAAAAAGGACTGGGGTTGTAGCTCAGAGGTAAAGTGCCCCCTGGGTTCAATTCCCAGTCCACAAAAAGAACTACTGTATAAACTTGAGATCTTTGTCTCTGTTTCCAGGAATCCTACTCCTAAAATCCTTGGAATCTCCGAAGCGATAAGTATCTTTTCGTATGCTAATGAGTGGATAAGGAGCTGGCCGCCTCTAGGGTAGCTTCGGGACCCCGGGGCTGGTCGCAGAAAGACCAAGCCTTCCGGGAGGAGAGAGGTTGAAAGTTCTCTCCTGCGGTCGGTGGTCGAGTCAGTCTTGCCTACACCCTGGAGCTTCCGTAAACTTCCAAAGGGACCCGGTGTGGAGAGCACGTGGGGCTTCCTGGAGGGTGCCAAGGAGGGGGCGGGAGGCTCCTTCCTGTCCCAGTGCTTCACCCAAGGGTCTCTTCAGCTGTATCCTTTAAAAATGTCCTTTGTAATAAACCATAAATGTAAGTATTTCCCTTACTTTTGTGAGCTGCTCTAGCAAATCATCAAGCTCAAGGAGGGGCTGTGGGAATTCCGGGGAATAGCGGGCTGGGGATGTGGCTCAGTGGTTGAGTGCCCCTGAGTTCAATCCCCAGTGGGGGAAAAAAAAAATCCACACAAACAAACAAACAATAACAACAAAAGAAAAAACAAAAACAAAAACAAAAAAAGGGAGGGGTTGGGGCTTTGGCTCAGGAGCAAAGCACTTGCCTAGCATGTGTGAGGCACTGGGTTCCATCCTTAGCACCACATAGTAAAACTAAACAAATAAAGGCATACTGCCCATCTACAACTATAAAAAGGCGGGGCGGGTGTGTGTGTGTGTGTGGGGGGGGGGACTGGGGCTGTAGGTCAGTGGTAGAGCGCTTGCCTAGCGCGTGTGAGGCACTGGGTTTGATCCTCAGCACCACATAAAAATAAATAAATAAAACAAAGGTATTGTGTCCATTTATAACTAAAAAAAAAAAAAAAAAAAAAAAAAAAAAAGAGTGTATATAAGCCTATAGCCAGAGTTGGTACTGTGGGTTGTATCATAATCTAAAAATGAAGTGGGTTCTGCCCTGTCCATCTGTAACTGTATTAAGCAAAAATGTCTGGGCATCTTTTCACCAACTTTAGAGAATGCATTTGGCAAGGTTTGATGTAAAGCACCTGCTTTGAGTATTATGTCCCGGCATTCTGGTTTACCTGGGAAAGCTCCAGGTTATGCCTGTTGCCCCAGCGTAATTATTAATAGTGTTCCCCTTCCGAAAAATTGTGCTCTTTATATGTAATATGAAATGAAATGTAGTCTGCAAACGTGTATAACAAATTAGAATGATCAAAAATTTAAAAATGTAGTGTTCCCCTTCACTCTCTATAAGGTGTATTTTTTTTCAATAGTAAATTATATGGTGACTCCAGCTTTGAGATATCTTTCAGACTGACTTGGAATGCCTCGCAGAGATCCCCCTCCAGGCCTGCCATTCTCACCCCCCAAACTGAAATTCAGAGTGAAAAATCCCTGTGACTGTAGAAATGCACTGCGGAGGCTGAAGCAGAAGCATCTGAGGTTCAAGGCCAGCCTGGGCAAAATAGTGAGACTGTCTCAAAATAAAATAAGAAGAGCTAGAGATGTAGCTCAGTACTTGCCAGGCATGTGTGAGATGTTGAGTCCAATTCCCAGTACCAATGAAGTGTGCATGAAGTGTAAGTGAGAGGGTCCGAGAGCACAGAACACTTGCTAAGCCTGGTGGAGGCCTGGGGTGGAGGCCCTAACACAGAAAAAAAAAAAAAAAAAAAAAAGAAAGAAAGAAAGAGAGAGAGAGAGAGATCAGAGGAATTAGAATTAGGACCCTGTTAGGAAGCAACAGATAAGAGGAAGATATGAATAGCAAAGCTGGGCATGGTGGCACATGCGTGTAATCCCGGCACTTGGGAGGCTGAGGCAGGAGGATTGCGAGTTTAAAGCCAGCCTCAGCAATGGCAAGGGACTTAGCAGCTTAGTGAGACCCTGTCTCTAATAAAATACAAAAAAGGGCTGGGGATGTGGCCTAGTGGCCAAGTGCCCCTGAGATCATCCCTGGTACCAAAAAAAAAAAAAAAAAAAAAAAAAAAAAAGATATGAATAGCAAGCAGAAAGTAAGGAATCATGAAGGAGGGAGGTAGAGGTCCCAGGTGCCTTCCAGAATCCTCTCTTCTTCTTAGTCCTTCCTTTCCTTTAGAACATAGACTAAAAAATTGGTTTCAAAGAAAATTTTGGAAAGGAAAGGAAGATGGAGAGTTGGGGTGCGGTTGGGGAAGAGGAGGGAGATGGCCTAATTTGTGAGTACCAGCTCTGCAGACAGGCTGCCTGGATTTGAGTATTGACCCTTGATCTTGACAGTGGTATGCATTCGGATGAGTTACCATGTGTTAGATATGTCTGCCCTACAACAGGGGCAAAATGCTGCATCGTGAGGATTAAATGAGACTATGCTTGTGATGTGCCTGCTGAGTCTTTGGAACGTAGCAGAACCTCAGTCAAGATTAGCTTCCATCAGGAACATTCATTGGCTGCTCTTATTTATCATGTGCTTTAAATATCTTTACCCAGTTTCATCCAATGGACTGGATATTTCCCTCCTTTTATAACCAAGGAAACCAAGGCTCAGGGATGATATAGTTTGCTTGGTTGGCTGGTGGGGGGTGGTGCAATAGGATGAACCTGGTAGCAGTTGATGCTTCTCCACACTAGGCTGCCTCATCTGAACCATCGCTGTGTCCCCAGAGCCTAGGACACTGCCTAGCACACAGGCACCCACAGAATATGTGCAGGCTAGCTGCATGAATGCCTCACGTCTCCACCGTGTCGGTGCCTTTGTTCAGTTTGTTGGCCATTTGAGTATTTGGCTCTCATTGTATTCCACTCCACTCATTCACTCATTAGTATGCTGCTTCTTGTCTTTCAGCCTTTGTTTGTGTGTTTCCAATTCCCCAGCCAGACAGGGAACGTTCAGAAGGCCTTGTATTCACTACTGCAGGAACACGTTGGAGCCCAAGTAGCACTTTTCAGAACGATTGCTCGGAACATCCACAGTTGGAGAATCTTGACTTTCCTTTAAAGATTCAAATACCAAGTGTGCACATGGTTAGCTGATCCTTCCTGGTTAGGATCAAATATATGACCCTGTCTTCACCTTGGCAGCATGGCCAACAATGCATATTTGGCATGCGTAAATGACTGCTGTCTGCTTTTATTTTGGAGGCTATACAGGGGAAAGAGCACTGGACCTGGAGGTTCTATCACTAACTTCTTGGGCCCCATTGCTTTCCCTAATAAAAACTGAGATGATGACTGGCGTGTGCCCTGTTGACTCAAAGCTTGGTAAGTTTGGAAGACACAACCTATCTTAAAGGTGTTATCATTGTAGAGCACTAGGAATATAAAACACCATCTGAGTAGCCAATTTTATTTAGTTAACTGATTTTTTGCCTTATTTTTTTTTTTTTTTTTTTTTTTTTAAATTTGTGGTGCTGGGGATGGAACTCAGGGCCTTGAGCATGCTAGGCAAGTGCTCTACCTCTGAGCCACATGCCCAACCTGAGTTTTCAATTTTAACATGTAGAGTTTCAAAAGAAGATATACAGGAGGGTCCTATTTTTGTTACCCCTGGGTGAGGAGATTATGGGTAATTTTATTTTGTCAGTCTTGTCTGTCTGCACTTCCTAATTTTGCTATCATGAACTTTTTTTTTTTGGCTTGGTTGAGTCATTAAAAAAACAAGTCATTAAAGACACCCAATAAAAGAAGTAGTGACTTAACACTTTGATATTTTAATTTACACTTGAGAATCTTTATTGCAAGATATTTGACATTGTACAATTGATGTATCTCAGTAACAGCATAATAATTATAACAGAGTGATTGCCATTGATTTTTAGAGGTTGTGGTTTTCCTGCCACAGTCTGATAAGGAGATTCGGTTTGTCCTCAAACCTGGCATCTGGCATGTGGCTGGTGGTAGGACATCAGGTCTGGACAGCTTCGTCTGTGAAGGACTGAGGTCCTTGGGGCTCTCCTTCTCTGTATATTCTTTAAAAAATATATATTATTTTTTTGGCTGGGGAGGATTGAGTATATCCTTAGTTCTTTTTATTTTTTTTGTCTTGAGACAGGGCCTCACCAAATTGCTTATTGCCTCATAAGTTGCTGAGACTGGCCTTGAACTTGTGATCCTCCTGCCTCAGCCTCCTGAGCCACTGGGTTTACAGGATTGCACCCAGCTTGCAAACTCACTTTTAAGCATGGATAAATATGTTACATACACATGACTACAACAGATTCAAAAGAAATAAGATGTGATCTGTGACCCGACATGCTTAACCCTTCCAGGGAGTTCTTAGGTTCTCCTTAATTCAGCCTCCTTAAGTTATCCTTGGTCCCCAAAGCACATGGCTTTAAAATTATTGAGGAATAACACATACTCATAGTTTGGGGCTGGGATTGTGGCTCAGTGGTAGAGCGCTCTGCCTAGCAAGCGCGCGGCCCGGGTTCGATCCTCAGCACCACGTAAAAATAAGCGCATTGTGTACAACTAAAGCAAATAAATAAAATAAATATAAAAAAAAAAAAACCCACCATATACTCATAGTTATGTCTGCATCCTTGTTTTGGTGCTGGGGATGTAACCTAGGCCTTGTGAATGCTGAGCACACGCTCTAACCCTGAGCTGCACCTCTGGCCTCTGCTTCTGTTAAGCTGGAGATTATTCCAAGTCTCCATGTTCACACAGCATAGCAACACTGCCTGTACGATGGTTCTGCTACTTCCTTCAAGTTCACGGGCCTGAATCATTCTAGCAGTGGAGTTGAGTGATCCAGCCTCAGCACAGCTTCCTTCTGCATGAACCACACTTGTTACCAACTGTTCCTCTTACACTCTGTGGTCTTGGGATGTTTTTACCCATATAGACTTCTAAAAATAATTTTTAAAAATTACAAGCCTTTTGCATAATTTTTAGTGCACATATGACATTTTAAATAAATTTAAATGTCAAATTTGCTTGCCTAGCATGTGTGAGACCCTGGTTTTGATCCTCAGCCCTGGGGGGATGATGGATGGACATATATATATATATATATATATATATATATATATATATAAAGTACATATGTATATATGTATGTATATACAATAAATTTGTTATATTCCTTGTTTAAGTTTCTTCAGATAAGGGTAATTTATTTCCTCTCCATGTTGTACAATGTCTGGAGACATTTTTAGTGGTTACAGTTGTGTGGAGATCAGGGGTGCTGTTCAATATCCTATAATGCAGTTGGGGCTGGTGGTATATGCCTGTAATCCTGGGACTCAGGAGACTGAGGAAGGAGGATCACAAGTTCAAGGCCAGCCTGGGCAATATAGCAAGACCCCCATCTTAAAACAAAAAAGTGAAAAGAAGGGCTGAGGCTGTACTCCAGGTTCAATTCCCAGTACCTGCCCCCCCCACCCCCCTGAAAGAAAATCCTGTAATGCACTAGCCGGCAAATTACAGGGAATTATTCAGCCCAAACAGTCCAGTGGTGAGGCTGAGAAATTTTAGTTTGAATGTTTCCAAAGGAACATGAATTTTTTTTTTTTTTTTTTTTTTTTTTGGGTACCCGGGAATGAACTCAGGGGCACTCGACCACTGGGCCACATCCCCAGCCCTTTTTTGTATTTTATTAGAGACAGGATCTCACTGAATTGCTAAGTGCCTCACCATTGCTGAGGCTGGCTTTGAACTCATGATCCTCCTGCCTCAGCCTCCCAAGTGCTGGGATCACAGGTGTGCGCCATTGCACACCTGTGAATGAATTTGATGGTGGTTTTTGTACTCAACAAAATACACAAACTCTTCAACAGTCTTGTTCCATTTTCTCCTTGGAATTATATTTCTGTTATCTTTTTTGTACAGAATTTTAATCCTAATGAAATATATCTTTATGCTTAAGTCTTTTTTTTTTTTTTTTTTTGTGGTACCGGGGATTGAACTCAGGGGCACTCGACCACTGGGCCACATCCCCAGCCCTTTTTTGTATTTTATTTAGAGACAGGGTCTCACTGAGTTGCTAATTGCCTCGCCACTGCTGAGGCTGGCTTTGAACTCGCGATCCTCCTGCCTCAGCCTCCCAAAGTGCTGGGATTACAGGCGTGCGCCACCGCGCCCAGCTAAGTCTTTCTTTTTTAATAAATATTTTTTTAGTTGTTGATGTACCTTTATTATTTATTTATTTATATGTGGTGGTGAGGATTGAACCCAGCGCCTCACACATGCTAGGCAAGCACTCTGCCACCGAGCCACAAACCCAGCCCGTAGAGTCTTATTAATTACCATTTAATTCTCTGCTTCAATACTGCCATATAAATTAAAACAATGTTCTCAAATGTCTCATCACTAGAAGGTCCTAAAGGTTAACATTTTCTTCCATTTTGAGGGTACCATTAGAAATTGATTAAAACCATCATAAATATATTACTTTTTTTTTTTTTTTTTGGTACCAGGGATTGAACTCAGGGCCACGCGACCACTGGGCCACATCCCCAGCCCTTTTTTTTTGTATTTTTATTTAGAGACAGGGTCTCACTGAGTTGCTAAGTGCCTCGCCATTGCTGAGGCTGGCTTTGAACTTGTGATCCTCCTGCCTTGGTCTCCCAAGTGCTGGGATTACAGGCGTGCACCACCCATTAGAAATTGATTTAAAACCATCATAAATATATTACTTTTTTTTTTTTTTTTGGTACCAGGGATTGAACTCAGGGCCACGCGACCACTGGGCCACATCCCCAGCCCTTTTTTTTTGTATTTTTATTTAGAGACAGGGTCTCACTGAGTTGCTAAGTGCCTCGCCATTGCTGAGGCTGGCTTTGAACTTGTGATCCTCCTGCCTGGTCTCCCAAGTGCTGGGGGATTACAGGCGTGCACCACCGCACCCGACTTCCATAAATATATTACGTTTGATATATGAATTCTTAACACAGAGAAAGCTTTTGGTCAAAATACATCTCTTAAATGGGATGCATTGGGTAGGGGCATTTAGGAGCCTGTTAAAAGTAGTCTAGTGAAGAGGAGGTTCTCACTCTTGGGACAGGGTGCTGGGAGGGGGTGGTCAGGGTGGGAAGGGGTGTGCCTTTTCTTTTTGGTACTAGGGAATGAACCCAGGGGTGTTCTGTCACTGAGAAAAATCTGCAGCCTTTTTTGTTTTGATATGGAGTCTTGCTAAGTTGCCCAGGCTGGCCTTGAACTTGTGATCCTCCTGCCTCAGCTTCAGGATTACAGGTGTGCGCCACTGTGCCTTTTGAAATAAGGTTGGAGAACATTCATTGTGAAAAGGGGTAGAAAATGAGAATTAGCACTCTATTTTCTTAGGATAATTGCTTTTAGGAAAGAAAGCATATGGCCACTGAGGATTTTGATGGACTTCCTTAAAACTCCCCGTGCCCACATACCTTCTGGAAAATCTTCGTGTTCCCATGGCAGTGCTGTGTACCAGCTTGATTTGATTCACTTTGGCTCTCTAAGTAACTAAGCAACTCTTTGCTTTTAATGATTCAGAAGGCTTTTGCACACAGCTAATGTTATGTTAAAGAAAGCAAAGCCAGTATGTATTACAAATACTGTATAAGTCAAGCAAATAGGATTTCTCATAGGAGGAATAATTGTAATGGAGGCAAAGTTGGCATCGTGGTTGAAAGTTCTTGTTCTAGAGTCACAAGATTTATTTCTATTCTTCATTACCAATAGCTGTGTGATCTGAGACACATTATTGCCTGCTCTGATCCACAACTTTTTCACCTATAAACAGGGACTAAAGATAGATTCCTCATTAGATTGTGAGATTTAAATAATGTCCCATACAATGCACTTAATACAGTGTCTAACAGATACTAAAACACTCAATAAATATCCGTTTTTATTGCTACAGTGTCTGCCTTCAGGAATGAGCACTAGAAAGCTGATGTAAAAATCTTCTCAGTCTTATTTCTTATGTCATAACTCTACTGTGCACAGTTATTGTACCCAACTGCCCTGATTCTATGGACTGCATTAGGTCTTTGATATTCCTATTGAGTTCTGGAAGCCCAAGGCTCGCATATGCGCTCATTTTCTGATCAGCCTCACAAGGACAAATGTAAACACTAGAAGAACACTGTCTGCAAGGGTGGAACTTGAATGTCCGCAGTTATTTTTAATGTTCTCAGAATACCATCTGGGAGTTGCATGATGTAGATGGACGACATTCAGCTTCCTATGGGGTCACTTGCTCAAAACATCTGTAAAAGCATGACTTCAAGTAACAATACCAAAGTACCTTAATCCTTATATCGACAACCATCCTATTGGGTTACACAGTTTTAATCCCAGAGGAGTTGTCTCTTGACATTAAACTGTCCAAACAGTATTTATATCTGCAGTTGCCCTGCAAGATCACTTAACCCTGCACAGCCGTTTAAAAGTAGTTAATGACAGCGCCGGCAGGACTTGCCCCTTATGAATGATCACGTAAGTTCGACCTGTGCTGTCATGGTTTATGGAGGAAGGCAGTTTGTCCATACCCTGCTCCAACCACAGCAGGTAATTTGAAATGAAATGAGACAGTTTCTACAAGCAGATTGATTTGGGAATCTTGCCTGTTCTTCCCTTTGACCCTTGACAAGTTGACACTACAAAGATTGTGACTTTAAAAAATGATTGGGTGCAAATACATTTAGGTAGATGATTTACTGTGTGTGCTGAAGCAAGGACAGTGCTTTTAGAGGGATGCCGCGGGGGAAGGTAATTGTAAACTTTAACAACTCCTGTTTTATGTTTCTGTGTCTTATTAATTATCCCACCAGGTGAATCTACTGATAATGCTCGATCAGGTAGTTTATATTCTTGGTAAGAGACCAGACCCTCAATTCCATGATTAAGAGAAAGTATTTATGATAAACTTAGTAAAAGTTACAGATTTAGTTTGCCATTTTAGTCAAAAACCACAGCTTGCATATAAGGATGAGAAATCAAGTTCTCTTTCATGGACTGCATTATTTTGTTTTGTGGTTAAACCTATATAGAAGGAAACACTGTGATTAAAAGGATGAGAGGATTTGAATTTTTTTGATAATCAAAAGAGTTACCAGGGATACCTGAAAATCCCAACTATATGTGATCACATTTTTACCCCTAATCCTTTATAATCATATTTAGATTTTTTTTTTTTTTTTTTTTTTTTCCTTCTCCAGTACTGGGGATTGAATCCAGGGCTTCAAACATGCTAGGCAAGTGTGCTACCACTGACTTACACTCCCACCCCACATTTAGATTTTCACACTATATATTAGTGTAATAAGTGAACAAGTGTCTCCCATGTCAATTCTATTTAATTTTTCTGGTGTTGTTTTCTTACAAGTTTAGTTTGTCCTGATTCATAAACAAGATTTAACAATTAACTCTCTTCCAAAACAACAATATAAAAGGCAACCAGGAAGGTAATTTTTAAAAAGCTGTTATCTCTGTTCACAATCACACAATGTTTATGGCTAGATGATTTTAAATGAATCGATGATAAAATTGTTGATTCATTCATGTTCAGGTTTGAGCTGAAGTACCACGACCCTTCAGATTTGCCAGAGAAAATATCCACAACATAAGGATTGTAAAACTTGAGCTGTTCTCTGTAGCTTTTGTGTTTCTCTCTATTCTAACCACTTTGTTTGAAATATAATTTTGAAGATGCTAGTAAAAAAATGTAACAAATTCCCTATTGGTCTCCGTTTAAATTATTTACTACCCTTTGGAGCCATATCTTCATTGAACTATGTTAAAAGTATTTTGCTGAAATGTTTCTTTATGTTGTCCATCGGGTTTAATAGACGTGCCGTTTAATAAGCTCTCTACCTGTAAGGATAGACTATTTGACCTCTATGCCCTGCCACTGGTAGACATAGTATAAGATTGCTTTGTGAAATAAAGCTGTCGGTAACATCAACAAAATAAAAAATGATCGTATTCCAATACTCTCTGCTGAGTACTATGACAGCACTGAAATATGGAAATAAAATTGAAAGTAGATTAGTTTTGGGTCTTAAGTCATGTTTTGACAAGAAATAAGAGAGGAGAACATATCTTTGAACTTTTAGTTTTAAAGTTTTTAATGAAAATATTTATCATTTTGTAAGGTTCCTTCTTTCTTTATCACATCTCGGCTGTATAACCTTAAAACAATCCATTCTCTTATTGTGAGGGATATAAATACTGTTCTATCTTTATATTAAATATCATAAAGGAGACGCGTACAGTGCAAGATGGCTTGACACTCAGAAGTTAAGGGATGTCATGCTAATAAAACAGCTTATTGAAGAGGCTGGAGAATCGGTCATTAATAAGCCACATATTTCGAGGGTATGTAAAGCATGTAAATACTGTGGACAAGCTTTCTGCTTTTGCTGTATTTTTGTCCCCCTGTTGCAATGGTTTAAATCTGAAGAGGAAGAATCAATACGTCAGCGTGGAGAGGGCCTGGATTGCTCTCCAACTGAAGGAATCTGAAAATGGCCAAGATGTGCAGATTGCGAAATTATTTCTTTCACGTCTTTGGTTACAGGTTAATCAGGTGAAAGCATGCCTAGCGAGCAGAGGGTGTGGGCTGAGTAGGTAACCGGTACTCCCCAGGAGGTGGCATGGTAAACATCTTGTGTTGTCCTGTGAGGCTGTGGAGCTCTTAAAAATGCAGTCCCTGATTCCCTTCGTTTCATATGCAGAATGATTCTAAAGAGGGCAGGAAAAACAGCCCAGGGAGCCCTGGGCATCTCAGAACAGCTGTCCCTTCAAAACACCGGATGCGGATTCTCCCCTCCGGTCAGGGGGGCTGCCCTTGCCTTCCCCAGGAGTCTTATTCAGGGGCAGGCTGGCCCTGAGAGCCTTTTTTTTTTTTGGTGCTGGGGATTGAACTCAGGGGCACTCGACCACTGGGCCACATCCCCAGCCCTTTTTTGTATTTTATTAGAGACAGGGTCTCACTGAGTTGCTAAGTGCCTTGCCATTGCTGAGGCTGGCTTTGAACTTGAGATTCTCCTGCCTCAGCCTCCCAAGTGCTGGGATTACAGGCATGTGCCACTGTGCCCAGCTCCTTTAAGGTGGCTCCTTAGGGAAAAAAGTCTCCCTGGTTAATGTGGGTGGCATGTCAGCACAGGGCTAAAAGTTTGGCCAGACCCTGATGGAGTACTGTTTTCAGTCATAAAAAGGACAGTCCTGTTGCCCTAATCTTAAAATGTCCATGCTCAAAATGTAAAAAGTACATTAAAAAAGCAAACATCATATTGGTTAAAGGTTCTGAAAAAAAAGTTTCTTTAAGGTCTCAAACAGTCTCTGCTGAGTATTTATTTATTTATTTTTGTTTCTCCCTGAGATTCTAAAGCTGTTACAAAAGGGGGAAATTTTAAAAATGTAGATGAATATTAAATACAGCTATGTCTCTAAGTAGTTGGTATATGCTGAAGGTGTGATGGAGGTCCTGTAATGGCACCCCTTAATTTGTTCCATTACATGGTTTTAACCTTGACTTTGCTAAATAATTTCTTTAAACAGGACAGTGAATTACTGTGGTCATTAGGTTGGTGTCATTTGTCATCATTGATGCAGACTTATGCCCCTGAGTATAGAAGGTTGTTAAATGACTGTACAGTTATCAACGATCCAGACCAAGTTTCCATGTGTGTCTTGGTCATAGTTTTCCTGGTCAAATGTCAGAGTCCAGGAAGGGCCCTGAACACTGTGGGAGGGGTCAGAGAGAGTACCGCAGCCCCCTGGAGGGCTGGGGACAGCACACCCTGGGAAATGTGTCCTTGGGCAGGAAGAAAACAAGGCTAGGAAAAGAGGTGACTGTGTCTAAAGGTAGGACAAGGGTAATAAAATTAGAGGTGAGATGAATTTTAGCATTCAGAAAGAGGGAAGCATCTGTAGAAAAGTGAAAATAATTATGCCACAGGGCAGGGGTTACAGGTCATGCCACTGTGAAGCCTACCTAATAAAACAGGTGAGGGGTAGAATTCTCATGGTGGCATTCTGTATGTTAGCCTGGGACTCAAGTGTCAAGCCTGACAGCCAATAGCTGTAGAACTTTTAGCAAAAGATGTGAACCTTCAGGGTTTTAGCCTGTAAAGTGGGTGTCCTCCTGCCTCAGCCTCCCAAAGTGCTGGGATTATAGGCGTGCGCCACCGCACCCGGCTTCTTCTTCTTCTTCTTCTTTTTTTTTTAATTTTATTTATTTGCTTTAGTTGTACATAATGTGTTTTATTTTTACGTGGTGCTGAGGATCGAACCTGGGCCACGCACATGCTAGGTGAGAGCTCTACCCCTGAGCCACAACCCCAGCCCTTGGTCATTCTTGAAAAGATTTTTTTTTTTTTTTTTTTTTGGTGGTACTGGGGATTGAACCCAGGGGCACTTGACCACTGGGCCACATCCCCAGCACCACCACCCCCCGCCCTTTTTTTTTTTTTTTGTATTTGATTTAGAGACAGGGTCTCACTGAGTTGCTAAGTGCCTCACCATTGCTGAGGCTGGCTTTGAACTCACAATCCTCCTGCCTCAGCCTCCCAAGTGCTGGGATTACAGGCATGCACCACTGTGCTGAGCTCTTGAAAAGAGTTAATTGGGTAGAAAAAGAAGATTTCCTAAAGCAATGTGCTGCAATAAGATCCTCATTCTTAAGTAATTTCCGATCTAGTTAAGAAGGAAAGCATGCCCAGTGAAAAGTTAGACTAAGCTTTGTGAAGGAAAGAGACTATTATTTGGGAGGGCTTCATGAAAGCATTGCAGTGATCTTCAAGAATGTGCCAGATTTGAAACCCAGGATGGAGGTGAGCATCCTGGGGAGCAAATGGGGACCAGGAGAGCTGGGCAGGATGTTCTGCTTACATTGGGGAGCATCTGTCCTGGGTACTACCCTCCAGGGGGAGCACACCAGTGTATCCCACCCACAGCTGATGGTGAGAGACTGCGTGGGGATTGGCTCAGCCACAGCCTCTGCCAGGTTTGCTGGGCTGGGATTAACTCACGGTACCACTTAGACATTGTTAGTCTCATCAGGATCTTGAAGTGCAGAAACAGCAAGATAGTTGAACATTCTACTAAGGGAAGGCAAATGATTCCAATGAAAAGAAAGGCTTTGTTTGTTTGTTTAATGGTGAGCAAGGACATAGGCCATAGCCTGATTAAGGGATGAGTCTTCAGTTGGACATAAATTCAAGGTATCACAAGGTTCAGGATAAGAACTCAAAAGATTTAACATTATAATGATTTTAGAGGCCTTTAACTTCTCCCTTCTTCTTCTTCTTCTTCTTTTTTTTTTTTTTTTTTTTTGGTACTGGGGATTAAACCCAGGGGCACTCAACTACCGAGCCATATCTCCAGCCCTATTTTGTATTTTATTTAGAGACAGGGTCTCACTGAGTTGCTTAGCGCCTCACCTTTGCTGAGACTGGCTTTGAACTCGCGATCCTCCTGTCTCAGCCTCCCGAGCTGCTGGGATTATAGGCATGCACCACCGTACCCCGCCTCTTTTTTCTTTTAATTGTACATAATTTTCTAAAAAATTTTTAATTTGCTCTAATTAGTTATATGAGGCCTTTAATTTCTTTGAGGATATTTTGAATCACCACAGATGAGATGGTGATGATGATAGTGATATATATGTTCACGGTGTTCATTGTGATTTGTACATGTCAATTCATTTAAACCTTATTACAATTCTATAAGGTACATATAATTATTACCTCTATTTTATAGTTGAAGAAACTGAGGCAGAGAACTTATAAATAATGTGCCAAAGGTCAGTCAGTAAGTGGCAGAGCTGGAATTCAAAACCAGGAAGTCTGGCATCAGAGTCCATGACTCATAAAGTCTGGCATGAAGCAGTATTGTGTGATTTATTCATTTATTCATTCCACCAACCAACCAACCAGCTGCCAACCAGCACATTTGTTTAGCATCTGCTACATGCTAGTTACTCTGCAAGACACCGGAGCAGACCTGGGGCAGTAAAAGCAGACAGTGCCTCCATGCAGCTTACAGATAAATCAGGGAGAGAGTCACATACCAACAGAAGCGATCATAAGATTGCAATGTGAACCAGAGGTACTGGTGTTCTAAGAAAGCTCACAATAGGAGAATTTGGCCTAGTAAGGGAAAACTTCCTGGAGAAAACACGCTTTGGCTGGATCTGAAAGAACAGTGAGTCAACTAGCAAATGGGAGCCCAACACATGTCCGCAAGCCCCTATGACAGAGGGAGAGCCAGTGCTGAGGGACTTGAAGATTATGTGATCCTTGGGAGAGCCCAGTGCTAGCTAGAGGAGGCCAAACCTTGCAGGAGGACTGGTGGGCTGTGGGAAAGAGTTTGCTGATGACTTCAAGATCAACAGAGCAATGCATGCATCTTCAGTGGGGAGAGGGAGGCACAAGTTGAATTTCATGTCACTTCTTTTGCTATGACATGGAGAACAGATTTGAGAGGGACCTGAGCTGGGTGTGGGAGATGGGTTTTGGGACCACTGCAGGGGCCCAGGTAAGACATGGTGACGCTCAAACCAGACTATGATAGTGAACTTGGGGACAGGTGGACAGATTCAAGAGATAATTAGGAGGCAAAAATTGGGAGGCTCCATGATGGATTAGACAGGGGCAGTTGAACAATGATCCTGGGTTTTTCGTTTGGGAGCTTGATGGGGCCATCCCCTGGGGTGGAGGCCTGGGATGAAGACCTGTTTTGGATAAGTTGAGTTTGGAGCCATAAACAATTTTTGTGCTGCAAAGAACAAACTCAAAATGTAAATATTGTTATGTGAAATTTTATAAGAATTGAGAAGTAAGAAGAATCAGAACTGATGTCATGTTTAACATCCATTGTTCTCTTAGAAAGCTGGGTTTTGTATGAATGTGTTCATTTCATTCTTAGCACCAGTTTATGTTTATGAACACTTGCATTTAAAATCATCTTTTGGAACAAAGCGTGTTACTAAAGAGACGACTACGACGAGTGTAATTGCTTCTACACTGTCTGCTTGTGGACAGACTTGTGTAAACCATCATTAATTCTTTGTATAATGAATGTATAAAATGCAGAGTTTCCTATTTAATGGAAAAGTAAACTCAGGCATCACGCTGATAACATCAATAATATGCATTTGTAATTACATAGTGTAGATAACTGTAAAAGCTACATTTTATTACATTAATAAAATGTCAAACTTCCTGAAACCACCCAGAGCCAGGCGGCAGCCACACTATTAGGGCTCACTGCTTCATCAGGCAGGAATCTGGTAAATTGTTGTGAGCTGGTGGTAGCACTGGCGGTGCGCTGGGGAATCTTCTTCTCCCATAAAATGATGATGATTTATTTTTCAAGAGAAAATATTGCATGTTCATGGAATAACACACCGTCTGAGAGTTATGAGAGTACTGGCAAAGATAAAATTCCAACTTAATGAGGATAAAAAGCAGGATGGGAGACCGTGCTTCCCCAGGCGGACTCAGGGACCAGGTTCTATCACTGTATGTTGCTGACTCCCCAAGCCTGCAGCCCGTATCAGGGGGAGCTCAAAAGGGAGGGCTGATTTTACAAAAGGGAAGCGTATAGGGCTGCAAGTGCTGTTGGGCTAATACCTTGGTCACACTGACAGGCGAAAGGACCAGCGTGTTGGATGAACTGGACCAATCGATACTTCTTTAGGTATCTGCCAATCACTCCATTAGGGAGGAAGACTGGGTGGATTAGTGTGAGCTGTGTTTCAGATGCTCCAAGGACTCAGCCAGTCTCTCTTCTATAGGTAGAAAAGGCTTCATTTTGGGGGTGGGGTAGGGAGGCCTCCAGATTCAGAGAGCACTGGCTTATGTTCAAAACAACTTAAAGGCAGCTGACAGCTCCATGTAATCTGTGCTTCAAAAATATTCACATTAACACTGAAGACATTTCTAGAAGCTAAACAAATAAACAGACCATGTGCACCAGACCCTGTCACCTGATCCAAAACTCAAAAGATGGGAGGATTTAAGATATCAACAACCGAGGTGTCAAAAGCATAATGTTTCTGTTGGAAATACCACCCAGAATTCCCAGAGAGCCTTTCCCATTGATTAACTTTGAAATGAAATCCAAACGTTTCTGGCTACAGGGAAAGTTTTTTTTTTTCCTTGCAGTAACTACCAATTTTGAACTAAAAAAAAAAAATCATTTGAGGTTAAAATTTTCTTCCGAATAACCTCACAGTCTAATCATCCTTCAGGAATGCCTGCTTCCTCCCGTTTTACAGAATTTTTGCCACAACATAAAAAATGAGGATGATCTGCTTTTAGTAGTTTAGAAAGTAATTAGGCAGATGAGCTTCAGGTTGTTCAAATTTGTCTGCAAAAATCTTCTGTATGTGTGTTTTCTTGTTTTTTCTAAGGAGAGGGCCCAGGCTTTCATAATACTCCCCAAAAGGACTAAGATCTGCGTTCCCCCAACATCAGAAGCATTTAGGAACTCCCAACACAAATAAAATATGATTACAAGGCCAGTTCTCCTTTCCTCTCCCTGTGATGTATTTCCCTGTAGTTCCAACAGGTGGCAGCATAAACACCAACCTGCAGCAGCCCCATTTCCCTGACCTCAACGAACTTTTACCAGTAAAATTTAAGACCTGAGATCCTTTCAGTAACCTGGCTTTGATTTGGATAGATTGTGGATGTACTGTCGCATCAAACTGTCCAAAGTCTTCATGTAGGAGTAGAGTGAGATTGAATGAAGAATCCTGGACTTTTTAAGGTCACAAAAATTGAGAGACATTTGATATGCTTTTGTTAGGGAGCTGAGAAGCTCCAGGAGCCAAAGGCAGAGCTTGGCTATTGTTTGAATCAAAGGTTCTCACATACTATAAAATCGAAGATACTTGCCTGTGCTGGGATTAGCACCTTATTTGACTGCACAGTATCATTGCTTGAATTGTTTCTAGACGGCCATAAGAAATTACTTATTTTGAACAGGAAGATATTTTCGTTTCTTGGAACCAACAGCCTGAAAGATCTCTTTCAGTTCTTCTGGTCCTTAGGGGATTGAATATATCAAAGAAAGAGGAAGTCGTTTTGCACATATGGCTTCTGAGGGGTTTTATTTTGACAGTCAAGTATCACTTTCATTTTCTGTGAGTGAGGACCTAGGAGGTGGATGTATGCCATGTATTCTTAACTAAATGCACAGTGGATAAATTTATCTTTTAAAAAACATAGGTAGTCAGTTTAATCATCAACATTTGAAGGAGCAGATTATGGGTATTATCGTGGCTGATGACAATGAAATTTGTCAGGATAGACTCACTTGTTTAATGGTATATGTTGTGATACTAGTCCTTCTTAGTGATGAAATTAAGCCTCTGCCTAAATCTTAAACAAGCCAAGCATCAGATCTCTAAAAAAACAATCACTCAGCCGGGCGCAGTGGCACATGCCTGTAATCCCAGCACTTGGGAGGCCGAGGCAGGAGGATCGTGAGTTCAAAGCCAGCTTCAGCAATGGTGAGGCACTTAACAACTCAGTGAGACCCTGTCTCTAAATAAAATACAAAAAAGGGCTGGGGATGTGGCCCAGTGCTCGAATGCCACTGAGTTCAATCCCTGGTACCAACAAAACAAAACAATCATTTGATGGGCTTTCATGAGATATATTTTGTTTTTCATCTCTTTTCCTTTCAAAAACTTCCCCAAATTCTCAATTGTTAGGTAATTGAGAAAACATACACACACACACACACACACACACACACACCCCTTCACAGTTTCAGGCTGTTCTGTGTGGGAGAAGATGATGGATAAAAAGGGCCAGGTGACATTTGACAAATATCAACAGAAGGGAGGCAAATTTTGTGGGTAGAATAGAATATTTGAACTATTTCTAGCCTGTTTTTGTTCATTTTTCACAGTCCAGTTCAAAATGTGAGGCTCCCTTGAAATGTAAACTAATTTTCTGGGGTAAAACAGGAACAAAGTGTTTGCATTTTGAGTCCTGATTTTCTCAGATAATAAGTAACTTTAGAAGGACCATTGGTCAGTCAGTTGATCAATCAGTTTGCATTTACAGAAATCTGTTTTTGTTTTTGGTATTTTTTTGGCCTCGTCGTCCTCCACTAAGTGTTGAAAGCAATATGAGACAAATGTCATCCTTTAGTTGTATCCATGTGGCCTTCTGTGCCTTACTGTGTAGGGTAGGGGAGAAACTGCTCTACAAGCGGTATGGGTAGGCAGGGACATTGGAAGGCAATTTGTCAGGTGTTTTAAAGTAAATCCTGTCTGACTGTCTGCAAGGTCTCTTGGGTAGGACTAAGTGCAACCTCTTTCATTTGGCCCTCTTCCTATTAGTCCAGGTGCATGACACACCTGGAGCTCTTTATATGAAAGGTTTCATTGGATAAAAATTAGTCCAGATGGGTCACAGTTTGAACAGCCCTTAGTCTGCTAGTTTGATGGTCTGTCTTGTTCACAAGGGTGATGTTTGTGCTCCCGCTCCCCCCCACCTTTTGTTAGCTCTGTCACAGGGGGGAAAATACATGGATTTGTCAAGCATGCAGATCTTTGGGCAGTTAGGAGTCTGCAGGCTGCATGGTTGTCTTTGGGGGCAAAAGTGGGACTACAGCAACAGAATAGGTTTGGACTGGATAGCCCACTCTCCTGAGCACTGAATTCACTTCCAAGAACACTGTAGAGTCTGTATCTAGAGGACTATTTTTAAAAACTCCAGGTGTGTTGGGGGCTCATGGAGAGGCTGACTCAACAAAAGTGGAATGTATCATACTTTAGGTTGTAATTTTTCCATGATGGAAAAAGGGCTATTCTTCACCATTTCTTATTCAGTGTAGTTTCAGGATTTTAACATGGTGCCCACACATCTGATTACTTAAAGCAAAAGCAAACAAACAAAAACCACACCAACACACACACACACACACACACACACACACACACACACACACCACCTTACCAAAACCAAAAACCGAAAACCACAGAAATAGATTTGTGAAATTCATAAACAGCAAGTAAGATCATCTTAATTCTCTCAAAAAAATTTGCTTACAAGGCTGCATCTTAACAATTTTCTTTGACCTAAAACTATTTTTATTCCACATATTAGATGAGTTTGAAAAGCAGTTTCCAAAGTGTAATCCTAGAAATATAAGCTCCATAGCATATTAATAACTGTTACTTGGAAAAGGGTTCCATGTGCATATAAATGTAGGAAAAGCTGGACCAAGCCAATTCAGCAGGCTTCTTGATGGGAACTTTTAGTGAGGTTTGTAACCCCAGGAGGAGAGAATGTGCCTGTTTCCTAAATGCATTAGATCTTGCAAGACTGTTGTTCTAAGAACCACACCTTGAGAAGTACTTGCTTGTAAATTCACATATGTTTGAAAAGACTATTATTACAAAGGAAAAGTGGACTAGGAAGTCAAGAACAAAACAGAACAAAAACTATGGTGTTTTGAAGGGTAAAATGACACAGTACGATGGTATGTCATTTTGGAAAACTTCTTTTAATTACACTATTTTTTTGGGGGAGGTCATCAAAAAGTAATCTAAGGTCAAAAAAGACAATCAACAGGTCTAACGTGGTGAATGAGCATGAACATATAACAAGAAAATGCATTTTACAAAAACTGTTTTGGAACTACTGATGATTGATCAGGGCCTCACATGCTAGGCAAGTGCTCTACCATTGAGCTACATGCCCAGCCCTTTAAAAAATTTTTATTTTGAGACAGGGTCTTGCTAAGTCGACCAGGCTGGTTTCAAAGTTGGGATCTTCCTGCCTCAGCTGCCAGAGTCACTGGAATTATAGGCGTGTGCCACACAATATTAAAACAAAAACAATACCTTTAGTATAACACATAGTTGAAGACATACAGAAGCAGATAAAATAATGCATCTTCTCAGGCATGATTTAAAATAAGGATCTCATTAAGATTCATGTACTGAAAATGGCTTCTTTTCTAAACAGGCTTGGTGCAGCTTGGCCCTTTTATGTATAATTCAACAACGGAAACCATAACAACAATAATAGATGGGTAGGGGGAATATATCTTCTTGAATGAACAAATTAGGTCATCATCAAGCAGTTTTATTTAATGGGAATCCCCTTAGGTACTCACACAGTGAGAAATAGCTCTTGTCGCCTTAGAAAAGAGTGCTTCCTTTCGCACCAGGGGGGAAGGTGCGATGAAAATCCGGAACACGGTAATTCTGCGGAGTGGTGCTGGGTGGGTCTTCCAATCCAGTCCTCAGGACTGTGGGGCACAAGTGCTAGGTCCAGCGAAGGAAGGACAGCAACTTCTCACTGGCTTTCTGCTCTGTGGCTCCAGCTGGGGTAAGACTGGGTGACTCCAGCAGGTCTGATGCGGAGTTTATTGCTGGCTTCTGCAGAGATCTTCGAGTAAACTCAGGCACACTAAATGCATCTACAATGTAAGAATTCTTACCCGAATGGCACAAAGTACACGGGTTCTAATTTTGACTCCTCCACCCCTCTTCCCCTTCTCCCCCCCTCCCCCCCCAGCGATGGGCGTGTAGTCTTAAAATCTGCCCAGTGCTGGAGGCTAGGCTCGGGGTGCTGGGAACGAGCTTGGAGATGCACCTCCAACGTCCTTCTCTGCAAGACAATCTGAAACCCAGAGAAGGGGCATTTGCTGTTGGTGGGTTTCCTAGAACACAGAACGGGGGGGGGGGGGTGGGGGGTATCCGGACTTGGACTTTCTTTGCAGACAGCGTTACCTCGCTAACAGGTCCCGTTATCAGGACAGTCGCACTAACAATGGCAATGCCAAAGACACAACTGGATCCTTAGTGGATTTTTACGGTATAGACGCGACTCTTTAAGGCAAGAGAGTGCCAGATCAACCGGCTCAGTTTCGGTTTCCTTTTGCAGGAGCTCGCCCCGCAGGGGGAGACAACCCGCTCCACCCGGGGTGCTCCTCCTCCTCCAACCCCGAAGCCCGCGGGGCGCGCAGGGCTGCGGGGGCCGCGGATCCGCGCCGCGGTGTGGATTTCATCTAATATTAATTGCTTTAACCTCTGGTGGTTTAAGCGGTTTTATTGGCAGGAAGATGCAGGCAGTAGCGCGTTATGGGCTCAGGCTTCGGATCGCGCTCACAGGGGAAACAATGGGCTGGATTTTGAGAAAACAAACCCAAGATGTTAATTAGCCGCTAAAGCACTTTGCACATGTGAACAGAGCCTAGATGGAAACTCCCGAGGGCCAGCGCTCCGTTATTTGTTTGGTATGCTTTTTATTTATAAAGCATTGTGGTGTCACTTCGAGTACTAAATAATTCCTTAAAAAAGTTTGGGGAAGAGGATGCACAGTAGGGAAAAAGTAAATTCCCCCAACTCCATCTCACTGGATTATTTTTGCATTTTACAGACTCACATGCATCAGAAAGAACACTGTATTTTAAAAAGGAACAAGAGTGGTCCAGTTAGATGATAAAATGGAATAGACTAAAAGAGAAAAGGTCGCCTCTGATAGCCCTCGGTGAATGCTCATTGGATGCCAGGTGCTGGGCAGTATTTTCTTTATTTGATTTAATTAAGCTTTTTGCCACTTTTATCCCACCTCCTGGGTAAGGCAGTAGATGAGTAGGTGACCTTATCCCTCTTCCTGGGTAAGGCAGTGCCTTTTTTTTTTTTTTTTTTTTTTTTTTACAGCTGGCTGGCTGGTTGAAGTGTGTTCAGACCAGTCTCTGAGCTGGGGAGGGGTGGAGGGCATGTGGGTGGGGGAGAGCCCTACAGCAGGGATTGATAAGCATTAGCAGCCTGTTTTTGAAAACAGCCTTCCTCCCTTGAGCTGAGTGACTTTGACCAAGTTATTTGACCTGGTTGGGTTTCAGTTCATACCTAGCTCCTGAGATTTTGCTCAACTCCGAGTCAGGCAGGGTGCTCAGTGAGTCTTAGAAAAGCATGTTGCCTGTAATCCCAGCTCTTGGGAGGCTGAGGCAGGAGTTCAAAGCCAGCTTCAGCAATGGCAAGGCACTTAGCAACTCAGTGAGACCCTGTCTCTAATAAAATACAAAAAGGGGTGGGGGCTGGGGATGTGGCCCAGTGCTTGAGTGTCCCTGAGTTCGATTACCAGTACCAAAAAAAAAAAAAAAAAGACATGCATGTTGGTGGGAGTATTACCTCCCAGGAGCATGTACCTATGCCCTCCTCAACCTACACATATATTGGAAGTTATACTTAGTAATTGAGGTTGAATCTGGAAAAGATGCTACTGGGATTCAAATCCTAACTCTTGTCCTGCTTGTTATAAGACCCTGAGCAAGTTACTGTTTTGAGCCTCAGTTTCCTCGTGTGCAAAATGGAGATAATGATTGGGCTGTTAGGAGAATGAAATGATCCTTCAGAAGCACTTTTCAGGGGTATGCCACCTAGTCAATGCAAAATAATTGTTGTCTGGAGCTGGGCATGGTGGCAAGCAATGTAGCCCAGCTACTTCAGGAGGCTGAGGCAGGAGGATCACTTGAGCCCTTGAATTGGAGGCCAGCCTGGGCAATATAGCAAGATCTGTCTGAAAAGAAAGAAAAAGAAAAGAAAAGGAAAAAAAGAGGAAGCTGGGCTCATAGGTGCATGTCTGTAATCCCAGCAGCTTGGGAAGCTGAGGCAGAAGGATGGCAGAGAAGAAAAGAAATTGTTGTCCATTATTTATGTTAAGTTGGAGCATGTTTTGGTACTGGGGATTGAACCCAGGGGGGGCTTAACCGCGGAAACACATCTAGCCCTTTTAAAATTTTTATTTAGAAATAGGGCCTCACTAAGTTGCTTGAGATAGGCTCAATCTCTGTAGCCTGGAATCACAGGTGTGTGCTACCACACCCCGCCGTCTTTTCTGTACTTAAATGCTGGTGGTTCTAGAAGAGAAGTGTTGTGATTCTGACTGAATAGTGTCCTGTTTACATCTTGATTTATTTTTCTATGGTATTTAACTTTTGTTTAGGTATTGACATTGTTTCCCTCTTTTTTTCAGTGCTGGGGACAGAGCCCAGGGCCTGGTGCTTGTGAGGCAAGTGCTTCACCACAGAACCACACCCCCAGCCCTCACCTCTCTTCTTAATGGGTTACAGACATTGTCCTGTAATGTCCCTCTGCTTCCTTTTTGACTTAGGGAGACACAAGACCACGGAGCCCTATTTTATTCACAATTAGCTGTGTGTGTGTGTGTGTGTGTGTGTGTGATGTGTATCTGTATTTGTGTACAAGCACACGTGTGTTGCACTTGTGGTGGATGTGCAATAGATGTGTGTGCTGTCTGTGTGTATGTGTGTGTGTCTGTGGTGTGTGTGCTGGGGTGGGGCCTCCTAAGGAGGCTGTGCTTCTCTGGGTCCTCTAGGACCTCCAGAAGGAAAGAAAGGAGACGGGAAATTGGTTTAGTAACCCAGGGCTGGGTGAGGAGAGTGCAGATGAGGATACGAGCTGGGCTTTGGATCAGCAGGTTTCTAGAAGCATAGATCGGAGGAGAGAGGCCTGGGAGGAGGGAATAAGGACGTATGGGAAGCGGTAGAGGTTGGACAGGGCAAGGTGGGTTTGGGAAACAAGCTTACTTTGTGAGGGGGACCCAGGAGATCGCAGAGGGCGCGGCTGTGGGAGGCTGAGGGGAGCCTGTGCACAGGGATGTGGAGAGGCTGAGGTCGCCAGTATCTGATGAGGGCGAGGAGCAGTTTTTGTTAGCATTTCCAGTGCAGTGTGCGAGGTGAACAGCAGGGACCATGACTGCCTGAGCTCTCTGGTGGGTGGCAGGTTGGTGGTACGGGGTTGCAGTTCCCCCCCAACCCTGAAGAGCATGGTACAGTGATGGAGATCAGGGTTCCTCTATGGCCCTGGGCTTCCATGCTAATGCTGGCTGCTTTAAGGAGGGTGGGTGGAGGTGGGGGAGATGGAGATGTTTTCCTAGCTTCTGGGCTAACTGTGCCTTGGAACTGATTTTCTCATAGGAACCATATTAGAAAAAAGTCTCCAGGTTCTAAAGTGAACTCATAAAGCCTGTTTAATCCACAGTGTTTCACAGCATATCTGAGTACACAAAGCCCATTAATCCACAGTGTAGCCTAAACACAGCATAGTGCAATTGGTATCAACCCCTGAGACCGTGTCTTAGGCGATAATGTCCGTGGGAAAATTCATTACGAATTTTAAATTGTGAGCACAGCCGGGCCAGCTGGGGACTCTGCCATGAAATGCTTCCGCTGTCACGGGGGGGGGGGGGGGTATGTTTACCTGGAGAACACCTGTTCTATTACAAATGGTCAGATAACACTTATGTGCATAAAAACTATATAGAGCTTAATTATGGGGCACTTTTAAAAGTTCATCCTGCTAAAGCAAAAAGTGTTATTCTGACACTTGTTAAAAAATGGAAAGCTGGGCTGGGGTTGTGGCTCAGCGGCAGAGCGCTTGCCTTGCACGTGCGCGGCCCGGGTTCGAGCCTCAGCACCACGTAAACATAAATGCATTGCATTGTGTACAACTAAAGTAAATAAATAAATATTTAAAAAAAAAAAAATGGGAAAGCTTTATTCAGGACTGTTGTGATAGGTGTTAAGACTGTCACAAGAGCGGGGAGAGATCAGGCTCAACTGAGTAAAAAGGACAGCTGGAGATGGACAGCCAGGATTAGAGCTGGAGGAGGAGGGCAGGGGGTGGAAAGTTAGGGGGGGTGGGCAGGGATTCTTGCTAAACAGACCTAACAGGATTCTTGCCAAAGGCAAGGCCAGTGGGATCCAAAACCTGGAGCAAGGGTGGGAGGATTCCCAAGAGACTGACTTAGCAGGTTTCTTGCTGAAGCTGGCTGGAGACAGGGCCAAGATGAGGCCTGCAGATCAGAGAGGCCTCAGAGGAGTGTGGCTAAAGTTCCATCAAGGACAGTCTTTGTCAGTTCTCTTAATTTACAGCAGTTTGTTTCTTATGTTATTCTCAAAGTCATCAAAATCAGCAGCAGCATTGCACCTGACCTTTATTCAGTGCTTACTGTGTGCCTAGCATCATGCTGATGCTTACTTAATTTTTATCTCGGCCCTCCGAGGGGGTACAGTTGTTCTCATTTTATAGGTGAAGACACAGAGACTTGAAATAATTAAGCAATACCTGGGAAGCCTCTATTTTACCTATCATTCCTTTTAAAAATAATTTCTTCTTTTGAACAAATGATGCATTCATGAGGTTCAAAATCAAAATAATAATTAAAAAAAAAAAATCTCAGTGACCTTGGCAGCTATTCACTGCCTCCTGAAACATATATACTGTAATCATTGTTACTATTTCCAGAGTATCTTTGTAACTATATAAATAAATAAATGCAGACATAGATTCTTATTTTCCCTCTTTAACAGAAAGGTAGAACATCGTGCTTATTATTCAATACTCAGCTTTATTTTCTCACTTGTCACTATAATTTGAGACTCTTTCACAGCAGTGTGTAGAAGTGGAGTTGGTATTTAAATCCAGGAAGCCTGGCTCAGAGCCTGTATTTTTTGTCACTCGGTTTTTGTTTTTTTTTTTTGTACCAGGGATGGAACCCAGAAGCACTTAACCACTGAGCCACATCCCCAGCCCTTCTTTATATTTTATTTACAGACAGGGTCTTGGTAAGTTGCTGAGGGCTCACCAAGTTGCTGAGGCTGGCTTTGAACTCTCCATTCTCCTGGCTCAGCATCCTCAGCTGCTGATACAGGCTTGTGGTGTGCACCACTGCGCCTGGCTACTCTGTTCTTTTGATGTTTGTGTAGCTAGACATCTTCCATTTTTTTTTTTTTTTTTTAGTGGAGATTTTAGCTTTTTGCTCCAAAATGTGTGAAAATCTGTTATGAAGTTCTGCTTGCATGTATATTTGTCATCTAAAGTATTTGTGATCAGTATGGAAAAATCTCTTGGTCCATCAATCTCATTAAAGAAGCATGCCACATTCAATTGTGTATCATACAGGTATGTAGTCTCTGTGTGCCAAACAGAATTTATTTTCTATATAGTTAAGGAAACAATGTGCTTATGTAGTAAGGGATTATCCTTTTTTTTTTTTTTTTTTTTTTTTTTCTGTTCTGAACTTTTTCATGCTACTTTTGCTAATTGTATTCCAATTCTTTCTGGGGCACTCCCCTCTCTTCCTTTTTTATTTTTATTTTTTGGTACTGGGGATTGAACCCAGAGGTGCTTTTATGCTTTGTCACTGAACCACATCTCCAGTTGCCTTTTTTGTTTTTTAATTTTAATTTTGAGACAGGGTCTCCCTAAATTGCTGAGGGTCTTCCTAACTTACTAAGTTGGCCTTGAACTTGTGATCGGCCTCTCTCAGCTTCCCCAGTTAATAGCATAACAGGCGTGTCCACTGTGCCCTGCCCTTCTCTCATTCTTCTTTCTTTTTTTTTTTTAGTACATATATATATTTTAAAAATGTTTATTTATTTGTTTTAGTTGTACACAATGCCCTTATTTTTATGTGGTGCTGAGGATCGAACCGGGGCTGCACACATGCTAGGCGAGCGCTCTACCACTGAGCCACAACCCCAGCCCCAGTACATATATTTTTTAGTTGTCAATGGACTTTAGTTTGTTTATTTATATGCAGTGCTGAGAATCAAATCCAGTGCCTCACACATGCTAGGCAAGCACTCTACCACTGAACCACAATCCCAGCCCTCCCATTCTAACTCATGTGATTCAGGTGAATTCTGATGCCAGTTCTCCAAATCAGGGTGTGGGGCATGTGATTTAGGTCTTGGTCAATCAGCAAATTATATTTGTACGACCACAGTTTGAGAAAAACTCTCACCTTAAAGCACTAATTTCTGTCAGACAATGGAATCAATTACATTAGCTGTCATCCAAGATTTTTTTTTGGGTCAGTGACTACTATGGTGCACCTTCATATACACGTGCCAAATACTATGCTAGAAAATGGAATCAGTTCTGATTACAACGAATCCCTGTTGGTATAGAACTTCCAGTTGGAAAGACAACAGTTAAGCTAATAATGAAGCAAAGCATTCCAGGTTTGCAAAGTGCTCTGCAGACAAAGTGCAGAGTGCTTTGGGAGCACATAGTAGGGATTATGCCTGTTCCTTGGGGAGAGTGAGTGGGCAGGGCTGGCTTTACATACAGGCTGGACAGGTGGATAGGTGGGAGAGAGCCAGGTAAAGGAAAGCGGGGTGAGCTCCTAGAGGAAGCAGGGCAAGAGTGGTTGAGTGGTGGGTCAGAGCATTTTTTTTTTTTTTTTTTTTTTTTTTTTTTGTGGTACCGGGGATTGAACTCAGGGGCACTCGACCACTGGGCCACATCCCCAGCCCTTTTTTTATATTTTATTTAGAGACAGGGTCTCACTGAGTTGCTAAGTGCCTCGCCATTGCTGAGGCTGGCTTTGAACTCGCGATCCTCCTGCCTCAGCCTCCCAAAGTGCTGGGATTACAGGCGTGCGCCACCGCGCCCGGCTGGGTCAGAGCATTTTAAGTGAAGAATTGAGAGGGGTCAGCTGTGGCTGAGGTGAGCAATTGACTGAGAAGGTGCTGAGAGATGAGGCTGGACAGGTGATAGCAGTCGGGGCGTTTAGGGGCTGGCAGGCCCCCCTAAGTAGTTAGATCTTTATTCTAAGGGCCTTAGGAAGCCATTGGAGACTTTGAAGCCAACAATGATCAGATTCGTATCGTAAGATCAGAGATGTGTTGTGAAAATCATCACTTGTGAAATAGTCGTTTTGGTAGTGGAGAAGAGAATAGATGGAGAGGTCAAGAGTAAAAGACGCTAGTTAGACAGCGATTGCTGAACCTTAAGAGACATATGAAGAGGGTCTGGCTAGGGTGGTGACATTGGGACTGGAAGGATTTAAGATTAAGATAGGGCTGGGGTTGTGGCTCAGCAGTAGAGCGCTCGCCTAGCACATGAATGGCCCTGGGTTCGATCCTCAGCACCACATAAAAAATAAATAAATAAAATAAAGATATTGTGTCTAACCACAACTAAAAAATAAATATTGTAAAAAGAAGATTAAGATATACTGTATTACATTGAAATATAGATGTGCTTCATATATATGTATATATGTGTGTGCGCATATATATATATATATATATATATATATATGCTTGTACATATATCATTTTTTTTTTCTTCTTTTTGTGGCACTGGGTTGAATCTAGGGCCTGACGCATACTAAGCAAGTGCTGTACTCCTGAGCTACATCCCTAGTACTTTTTACTTTGAGACAGGGTCTTGCTAGGTTGCCCATGCTGGTCTTGAACTTGAACCTGCCTCAGCTTCCTGAATGGCAGGGAACACAGGCATGTGCCATCCCGACTGGCATGTTTTATATTTTCATCTCTGAGATTTGGATAAGGCTTAGATTTGATGACCATTTTTCTTTATTGGGAACATATACGACAATGGCGTGTCTAGTAATCAATACCCTCTTAAGTCAGATGAAATTGGTATTTAGGAGACAAAAGTCGTAGGACTCAGTGGTGTTATGAAGCTCAAGGCGCTGGTGGTTTAAGCAGCCAGAGAAATGGTGGCACTGCAGGCTGCAGCAGAGAAAAGACTTTATGGAAAGAGTTATATTCTTTAGCTTTCTTTTTTTTTTTTTTTTTTTTTTTTTGTGGTGCTGGGGATCCAATCCAGGACTTTGCATATGCTAAACAGGCACTTTACACCTCTAGCCCCTCCCCTTTTTCTTTTTTAGTATGACAAAGTCCAAACTAGAACACTTATTAGTTAATATGTAGCAGGAGTTGGACGTCTAAGGTGGTTTTTTTGGTTGTTGTTTGGTTGGTGATACTGGGGATTGAAACCAGGGGTGCTCTATCAAATGAAGTGCATCCCCAAACCCCAGACCTTTTTATTTTATTTTGAGACAGGGTCTTGCTAAGTTGTCCCGGCTGGTCTCTTGTGATCCTCCTGCCTGAGCCTCCCAAATAGCTAGAAATTACATGAATTAAACTGTGCCTAGCCAGGATATCTAAGTTTTTCGTTGTTATAATTAAAGTGTTTTTATTAATTTTATTAAATACTGCTTTATTAAAGAGGAGTTACTGGGGAATGAAATTGACAGAATTATATTGTTATGTGCCTATACAAATATGTCCTAACAAATTCCACTATTATATGTAATTACAATGGACCAATAAATTTTTTTTTTTTTTTTTTTTTTTTTTTTTGTACCAGGGATTGAACTCAGAGGCACTCGACCACTGGGCCACATCCCCAGCCCTTTTTCTGTATTTTATTAGAGACAGGGTCTCACTGAGTTGCTAAGTGCCTTTCCATTGCTGAGGCTGGCTTTGAGCTTGTGATCCTCCTGCCTCAGCCTCCCAAGTGCTGGGATTACAGGCGTGCACCACCGCGCCCGGCTTGGACCAATAAAAAAGAGAGAAAAAAGAAATGAAGTACTGTTTTAAGTATAGATAAACCATTTCCTAGCTTGGTCTCTATTGCTTTCCTTTTGAGAAAGTGCATTTACATTTCTGGTTGTCATTTAGCATTCCTTTCTGTAAGTTTTACTCTGTACCTTTTAAGAACAAAATAACTTTACTTTGTATGTGACTGACCATGTGGTGATACCAAATATTTGTTGTATTGGTGTCTTTTATGGCTCAGATGTTCTGGAATGTCCTATTTTGCCCTGCTGCTTGGCAAAGCAACTAAGTTTGATATAGGATTTACAAGGGAAGAGTCATTATAGGTAAATAGAGAAGATTTATTTCTTTTCCAGTTTACATAGCATAGAAGATAATTTTAGTCCAAGAATAACAAGCCTACAGGTAGTAGCTGTTAGCAACCTGAGTCAGTCAGGATCTTAGAAGTTCTTAGACTTGCCTATGGCAAAATGTAAAGCCTTCCTCTCTGCTGTAGACTGAATGTGTGTCCCCATAATTCTTATGTGGAAGCCCTCATCTCAGTATCATGGTATTTGGGGTGGGGCTTTTGGGAGGTAATTAGGTCATGAGGTGGAGCCTTCATAACAGTAGAGTCCTCATAAGGAAAGATGTGTCTGGGGCTGGGGTTGTGGCTCAGCAGCAGAGCGCTTGCCTAGCACGTGCGAGGTCCAGGTTTGATCCTCAGCACCACATACAAATAAAGGCATTGTGTACAACTAAAGCAAATAAATGAATATTAAAAAAAAAAAAAAAAAAAAAAAAAAGATGTGTGAGAGAGAACCTCTCTCCCTGCCACGTGAGAATATAGCAGGAAAGCTGCCATTTGCAAACCAGGAAGAGGACCCTTACCACCAGCTCCATCTTACCATGACTTCCGTCTTCCAGATCTGGGGGCAAGAAGCCTTTGCTGTTTAAGCCACCTGGCCCATTACATTTCCTACAGCCACCTGGGCAGACAAAGATACCGTCTAATGCAGTCTCCTTTCATTTTGCAAATACACCTGACAGCATTGTTGATGCATTACACTGTACCCCTGACCAAATAATTTTTATTTAGCAGTCAGATGTTAAATTTCTAATGTTGTTATTTTGAAGATGATCATATTTATTTACTTTTTAAATGCATGTGGCCTTTCAAACAATTGCTAAGCGTTTCCTTTTGCTATGAAGTTCGTCTTTGTAACAGAGTTGGGGAGTAAATTGATTACTATGGACCTCTGTGAAAGCATTTTTCTTATGACCTGTGACTTCTATTTTTGGAAGCTTCAGCGGAGGATTCCCTTATGCTATCGCTTACTTTTGGGAATTGGAACTTTGGAATTGCTGAGGCATGTTTCCTGGTCTTGTCCAACTCAGGAGGTGAAGCAGTCCGCAGAATAAAATTCATGGAATGGAGCAAAGGAGGATAAACTATTGTCCCACTTGACTGGGATCTGACTTAGCTAACCAGGTCTATCATGTTAGCCCTCTGGAGTTGAGAGTGGAGAAAACAGAAGTTCTGCTGCGAGAGCTCCTGAGTGGTTAGGCTCAGGGCCTGCTTCCTTCTGATAGGGCTCTTTTGCCCACAGAGATCAATAATGATTTAGCAAACCCTGTCATTGTTTATACCCATAGTGGACTATGGTACAGATTTATTTATTTTATTTATTTATTTATTTTTGTACTGAGGATTGAACTCAGGGGCACTCGACCACTGGGCCCCATCCCCAGTCCTCCCCCCCCCTTTTTTTTTTTTTTTTGTATTTTATTTAGAGACAGGGTCTCACTGAGTTGCTAAGTGCCTTGCCATTGCTGAGGTTGACTTTGAACTCGCCATCCTCCTGCCTTAGGCTCCCAAGTGCTGGGATTATAGGCGTGCGCCACTGCGCCCAGCTATGTTACAGATTTAATTTACTTAGAATACAGACTCATTTTACTAGTCAGATAATAATGTTGATCTTTTTTCTTACTTTTTTTTTTTTTTTTTTTGGTGGCGCTAGGGATTGAACCCAGGGCCTTGTGCATATGAGGCAAGCACTCTACCAGCTGAGCTATGTCCCCAGCCCATCATGTTGATCTTGTGAAACAAAGTGAAGGCTGGTCAGTTCCTACGTGCTTCAGATACGACATTGCAACTCACGCCTCCTGTTTTCTTCTTCTGCCAGTACTGGGGATCAATGCCACTCTTTTTATCTCTAGCTTTAAAACAGAATGGCATTGCGCTGCCAATGCTCATATGCTGAGATAGGCAGAATGTCTAAGGAACAAGCCCTCCTGTGATTTCTACTCTGCCGCTTGCTTTTAGGATCTAGAAGAACGAGAGCCAGTGGCCTATGGTACAGTATCAAGCTTTCTGATTGTGAACATGAATCATAATAAACATCTTACATTTTTATTGGCTCATTAAAAAAATGTGTAAGTGCTTGAATACTGAGTCTTCATCTCGGCTGTTTCTTGAGAATACTTATGTCATTGTTGGTGATTCAAATTTATTATTCACTAAGTAATAAAAAAATTAAAAGCATTTTATAATAACAAATAAATTGTTTTAAGTGAACATATAAAAGGTGTTGATGTTTTCATTATGCAAAGAATCATGGCTTGGTGTGGTGGACTGGTCTGGGAGAAATAGTCCCCAGACAAATGAAGCGATGCTTCCCGGGGTTCTGTGCTATTTTCGTTGAAGGTTTCTTGGTACCTTCAACGAAGGCTACAAAGATGATGAAAATGACCGTCTCATGAACAGTGGTCTAGCCTCTGGTTCCATTTTTTTTTTTTTTTTTTTTTTTTTGTCCCAGGGATTGAACTCAGGGGCACTGGACCACTGGGCCACATCCCCAGCCCTTTTTTGTATTTTTATTAGAGACAGGGTCTCACTGAGTTGCTAAGTGCCTCACCATTGCTGAGGTTGGCTTTGAAGTCGCAATCCTCCTGCCTCAGCCTCCCGAGTGCTGGGATTACAGGTGAGTGCCACCACGCCCAGCTTCCTCTAAGTTGTTGTCAGGTATTTTGGTCTCAGTGACAAAAAACAGACTAACACAAGGCCTTTGCTAATGCAGAGAGGCACAGGTAGGAAACTTCAGCACACAGGACTGTGTCCCAGTTTAAACCAGGAGAGGGGCATGCAGGCCTCTGCTGAAAACAGGGCACCTTTGAGTGATACAGGAAAAGGTGTCCCCCTGGGTACGTCCCACCGCTCAGGCCCAGGCGAGCTGGACAGGCTAGGACTTGCTCCTATTAGGAACATGAGCATTTGCTTTGACCCAGCTCCCATCAGATCACACAACAGGCTGCACAGAACTTGTGGGTATTTCAGCCCTCACTTTTCTTGTGCCCAGCTTTATGCACAGGCAATTTCAAGTTGATGAACTTTTGCACAGTCAGATCTCACTTCTCACAGTGATTGACTTGGGCAGCACTGTAGAAGGGTGTGTGTGTAAGTCTGCCATTTTTCCAGTTACACACACGTGATGAGGACTCTACTACTTACATGAGGATGAGGAGCCTTCATTGCTAACATACTTTTCTAAATAAGTGGTAATCCCGGATTAAGATTTTTAAGTGCTACTGGTTGAGATGGCACACACCTGTGATCTCAGAGATTCCCAGGAGGCTGAGGCAGGAGGATTGCAAACTCAAGGCCAGCCTTGGCAATTTAGCAAGATGCAATATCAAAATAAATAAAAAAGAGCCGGGCGTGGTGGCACATGCCTGTAATCCCAGCTCTTGGGAGGCTGAGGCAGGAGGATCGCAAGTTCAAAGCCAGCCTCAGCAATGGCGAGGCACTTAGCAACTCAGGGAGACCCTGTCTCTAATAAAATACAAAAAAGGGTGGGGATGTGGCTCAGTGGTTGAGTGCCCCTGAGTTCAATCCAGGTACCAATAAATAAATAAATAGGGCTGGGGATGTGACTCAGAGAGAGAAAGAGAGGTTGGGGGGTGAGGGGGGGGGCTCAATCCCCCTTACCACCAAAAAAGAGAAAGATTTCTAAGTGTCTGCTAAGTACGTGAAACCACATTCTTGACATTAGTGGTATCTAAACAGCAAGATTTAATGTATGTACATTAAATCCACATTTTTTTTCTTCTTCTTTTTTTTTTTAGTTGTTAATGAATCTTTATTTCCTTTATTGATATGTGGCACTAAGAATCGAACCCAGTGCCCCACACATGCTAAGCAAGTACTCTGTCACTGAGCCACAACCCCAGCCCATTAAATCCACATTTCTTAACTTGCCATTTTCAGTTCCTTTTTACTTTGGTCTCAGTTTATCGTCTTAGCCTTTTCCTTCTTCACAGGGTGAATTCACAAAATGTTCAGCTGGAGGTTCTCTAAACCCTGTGCTTTATGTCCAAACAGTGAAAATTGCATCTGCTTCTTACCCATCTGTTGAGTCCTTTCCATTCTCAACAGCTGGGCTCAGCAGGACTCTCTCTGTACAAAGCCCCAGAGCCCCCTACCCACATGATTTCTCTCTGTATCCAGATCCTGTTTTGCTTAAATTCCTACTGTGTGTATGGCGTACTGTCTTGTAATTACTTACGTTATTTCTTTTCCAAGGCTCGTTGAGGACAATAATTATTTTTTTAAAATTTATCTGCCTCCGACAGAGCTTAGATGATTAATTAGGGGATGTGGATAATGTATGCTATTTGAATGAACTAATTAAATTTATTTGTCTAGGAATTGAAGTTGGAATGAATTTAGTTATCTTTACTCTTGGTAAGATAGTATGTTTCCTTTGTCCTTTATTGCATTAAAATAAGTATTTTTAAAGATACAAGATATAAAAATCATTTACTTTGTTAAGTAAATAAGGGATTGAGAAGTGGCATGTATGATGAAAAAGGCTATTTTTTTTTTTTTATACTGAGGATTGAACCTAGAAGCAATCCACCACTGAGCTACATCCCCAACCCTTTTTTTTTTTTTTTTTTTTTTTTGTATTTTACTTAGAGACAAGTTCTCGCTGAGTTGCTTAAGTCCTTGCTAAGTTACTGAGGCTGGCTTTGCACTCTCTATCCTCCTGCCTCAGCCTCCTGAGCTGCTGGGATTACATGCAGGTGCCACTGTGCCTGGCTCAAACCTAGTATTTCTAATTTTAAGTTAGCTATTTAGTAACTGAGTAAACTATTCTGTGCCTCAAGTCTTCTGAGCTAGAAAATGAGGGACTTTCAAAGACTTAAAAAATTATGTCTGTCCTATGGACAAAAGATTTGCTGTTGATTTTAAAATGTAAGAAATGTTTTTGCAGTGCCGGGAATCCAACCCAGGGCCTTATACAACGCTACGCAATTGGTCTACCACTGAGCTACGTCCTCAGCCCTGGTGGTGAGTTTTGATTTTATATCGAAACCTGCCCCTTCCCTCCCTGTGCTCACAGACGTGGGGTTATGTTGACACTCTAGCCAATGGAATGTAAGAAGGGATCTTTTAAAAAACTCTCTGCCCCATCAGGTGTCCTCTGAGCCTGTAGCATCAGCATCCCAGGAAAAGCAAGTAGCTCAGGCAATGCCCCAAATCCTGTGGTCTCCTTTGACGGTTTCCCCAGTGTTTCGCCCTGCCTCTCACTCTGCACACCCCTTTTCTTCTTGGCTGCTCCAGCGAAAGTGGCATTGCTGACTGCCTACTGCATATCCAGGTGGGTGGTCAGTGGCACTTCCAACTTGAGCCAACGGATCTAGACTCAGCCTCGCCCCTCCTCCCTTCACGACTTTGTCCTCACCTGACTAGCAAAGGTAGAAATCATAGCGTCCTCTTGCTCCCTTCTACTCCACCTGCTGTCTGTGCACCACTGTCACCATTAGTGCATAGCACATCCTGCAGATTCTACCTCTAACGGCTCCCTCAAACGATTCCCTCTTCTTTGACTCTCATTGCTTAGTATTGGCCACTAATTGATTCTTGTTGACTCTTCTAATCCTTTCCGGTCTTTCTCAAGCACAACTCAGTTAAAAAACTCATGATATACATAAATTTTATATCAGCACTCTTTGTAGTAATGGAAAAGGAAATGCCCACATATCCATCAGCCGGTGAACGGGTATAAAAATGGTGTATTCATACAATGGAATAGTATTCAGCCGTAACTTGAAACCGTGAACTTGGAAACCATCATGCAGGTGAAAGAAGCCAGACACAAAAAGCCCAGATTATAAGATTCCATTACATGAAATATCCAGACGAGGCAAATCCATGGAGACAGACCGCAGATTGGTGATGACCAGGGGTGGGCATGGGGTAGTGGGGAAACTGCTTAACCAGGGTGGGGTTTTATGTTGGGATGATGAAAATAACAGCATCGTGAAGGTACTAAATGCCACTGATTTGTTCACTACAGTAATTGAGTGCTATGTACATTTAACCCGCATTGAAAAATGACGAAACTTCATGACGGCTCTTAAAGAAAGATGATGCTTCTTAGTCTGGCGACCGGCTCCCTGCAGGCCTGGTTCTGGGCTCCTTCCAGGCTCACTGGGCCCTCCTCCCCGACGTGGCAGCCCAGTCTTCTCCCTCCTTTCCCCTTCTCCACCTCCACCTAGTGGCCTTCATAGAAAGTCCAGGCACCTCCTTGCTGCTGTAAAAGGCTTTCTTGGAGTCTTCTCCTTTTACTCCTGTTTTGGTGAGAGTTAGAGTGCTGAACACAGGGAAATGAAGGCAGCCCAGAATTTTATTTTATTTTATTTTATTTTTTCAGTACCAGGGATTGAACCCAGGGGTGCTGTACCACTGAGCTACATCTCCAGACTTTTTTTTTTTTTTTTTTTTTTTTAATTTGAGACAGGGTCTCATGAAGTTGCTGAGGGTCTCAAGGCTGGTCTTGAATTTGCAATCCTCCTGCCTCAGCCTCCCTGCTCATGGGGATTGTAAGTGTGGGCCACCATGCCTGGCTTGACCTCCAGCTCTAGCTAGAGGAGTCAGAACTATGAATTCTTCTGAGCCTCACTTCTTTTGCACTCCCATCTCCCACAAAAGCTCTATAAATTTGTTAGACTTTAAAAACTTCTTGGAACATTAATTTAAGACTATTAATTTTTGTTGGGTAGAATATCAATTTTTACTGTTCTCAAAATCCTTGAATGAAACTGTAGATTGAGATGCCTTTCTCTACCGCTTTCCAATGCTACTTATGAGCCTTTTTCTAAAAAGTGAGATGTTCATGCGGTTTGAAGTTTATAAGGAGTTGCAGGAAGGGCTGTCTTTGGAACCAGGCAGACTGACTTTGAATCCTGTCCCCATCACTAGTTGGAAGAATGAATGAAACCTGTCTGTCCCTGTTTCCTCATCTGGTTGGGGGTAAATACTACCTCTGAGGTTTGTGTTGAGAATCAATAAGATTTTCGTAAAGTGCTCGGCACAGTAGATTTCCAATAGATGCAAGCTCTCCACAATCCAATCCTGCCATCTCCACTTTTTCTTGAGGTTGAGATTGGTGTTTTTTTTTTTTTTTTTTTTTTTTTTTTTTGGTGATACTGGGGATTGAATGCAGAGGCATTCAACTGCTACATCCCCAACCTTTTTTTTTTCTTTTCTTTTTTTTTTTTTTTTTTTTTTTGGGTACCGGGGATTGAACTCAGGGGCACTCGACCACTGGGCCACATCCCCAGCCCTTTTTTGTATTTTATTAGAGACAGGGTCTCACTGAGTTGCTAAGTTCCTTGCCATTGCTGAGGCTGGCTTTGAACTCGTGCGATCCTCCTGCCTCAGCCTCCCAAGTGCTGGGATTACAGGCGTGCGCCACCATGCCCGGCTCCCAACCATTTTTACTTTATTTTGAGACAGGTCTTGTTAAATCGCCAAGGCTGGCCTGGAACTTGCCGTCTTCTGCCTCAGCTCCCCAAGTCCCTGGGATTACAGGCATGTGCCACTGTGCCCAGCTCCATGGTTGGTCTTAATAATTTTCCAACAACCAAATTTTTTGAGAGTTTTAAAAAGCTGGAATTATTTATTTTCTACTTGATGATGATTTATTTTTAAGTGCATCGAATTTTCATGAGTATGTTGAGAGCACCTGGCCATTGTGCTAGCGCTGCGATGATGAAGTGAACTGGGGCTCACTGTGGATACACATAGCTGTCAGAACCAACAGAGGAGGTCTGCAAGCGACAGCATTGAGAGGTAGCCAAAGCACAGGGTTTGGTCAAAAAAAAAAAAAAAAAAAAAAAAAAAGGGTAAGAAATGCAAAGTGGCGTATAACTTAATGTCATTTATGAACATTTATGAAAGTAAAAAATACAAGAACAGTTCTGGAAATCTATCTTACAGAAATGAAAGCACCAGTATTTACAGATTCATGCACAGAACTCTTTACTGTTGCTTTGTTGTGAGGAAAACAGAACAAAACCAAGCATAACCTAAATGCCCATCAGTGGGGGAATGACTGGATGAATTGTTAAGCAGCAATTTCATGATATAGTACACAGCTATGAAGAGTGCAGTGCGCATTAAGGCTGGGTGTGCTGGTGTGTACCTGTAGCCTCAATTACTGGGAGACTGAGGCAGGAAGATCACTTGAGTCCATCAATTCAGGGCTACCCTGGGCAACGTAGGGAGACCCTACCTCAAAACAAAACAAAACAGAACAAAACATTAGATTTGGGTCTACTGCCTTGAAAAGATGATCATGACATTCTTAAATAAGAAAATAAAATTGTCAAGATTAGGTTATGAATCCCGTTTCATTAAACTCTATCTTTCTTTTTCCTTACACTCATGGATATATGTGTCCTCTTACTTAATGGATCAATGGATCAAATGATTTTGCAAAGGTATAGACCCTCCCCGTGCTGTTAGCAGTGGTCACCTGCTGGGGGTGCAGGGAGATAAGGAAAAAAAGACTATCAAAGACTAACAAACAAACAAAAACTTTAAAAAAACTCATGATAAAAATGTCAAATAAGCCGGGCGCGGTGGCGCATGCCTGTAATCCCAGCACTTTGGGAGGCTGAGGCAGGAGGATCGTGAGTTCAAAGCCAGCCTCAGCAATGGCGAGGCACTTAGCAACTCAATGAGACCTAGTCTCTAAATAAAATACAAAAAAGGGCTGAGGATGTGGCCCAGAGGTCGAGTGCCCCTGAGTTCAATCCCCGGTACCACAAAAAAAAAAAAAAAAAAAAAAAAAAAAAAGTCAAATAAACCAGCCAAGTGAAGTCGTGCAACCCTGTAACCCCAGAAACTTGGGAGACTAGGCAGGAGGATTGCAAGTTCAAGGCTAGCTTTAACAACTCAGCAAGACCCTGTCTCCAAACGAAAAATGTAAGGGTTTAAAATTTTTAAGGGCTGGGCATGTGGCATAATGGTAAAGCTCTGCTAGGTTCTGGTTCGATCCTCAGCACTGAAAAAAAAAAAAAAAAAAAGACAAAAGAAAAAAAAAAGAGAGGGAGAGAACACAAAGAGTTTATGACTGACATTGCTAAAATGTATGAACAATAAAAATGTAAATGGATAAGGACTGGATTGTAACATGAAGCAAAGAAAAATCTGGTAGGAGAATTTTGAGCAGAAAGAAAAAATACATAGATATAAAGCAGCAATATCCAAACCAACAATACAAACATCAGACACCTTAGGATCGCTGCCTGTGGGTGGGTAGAGAGGAGGATGGGAGTGGTTAGGAAGGTCAAAAGGAAATTTAAAAAAACAAAAAAATTGAAGAAAAATCATGTGTATGGATCAGTGATAATGAGGATCCGTTCCTCATATTCCCACCTCATCTTATGCTATGCCACAAGGGAGCCAGGTGCAGTGGCGCATGCCTGTAATCCCAGCTGCTTGGGAGGCTGAGGCAAAAGGATCGTGAGTTCAAAGCCAGCCTCAGCAAAAAGCGCAGCATTAATCAACTCCATGAGACCCTGTCTCTAAATAAAATACAAAATTGGGCTGGGGATGTGGCTCAGTGGTCAAATACCCCTGAGTTCAATCCCCAGTAGGAAAAAGAAAAAAAGAAATGAGGTGGGAATATGAGGAACTCCACACTGTACTAATGTTCAAAAAAAAAAGTAAGAACTTTCTTCTAGAATTGCTTATGAGAATAAAACTAGGACCTACCTGTAGTAAGACACACCCTTAACTTAGGATCGACCTCTCCGAAGAGCATAATGCAAGGGGACTGTGGTGGGCCAAATTCCCAGGGATGCAATATCTAAAACCCAGGAAGAGTCTGAGGAAGGGCCACTAGTGCTGTTAATATAATAAACCTGGGAATTCCCAGACCTGTCCCCCAGGGACTTAGTCCGCACCCCCTGTAATGACCAGTGAGTGAACACGCAGTAGCTGGTGAGCGCCTCTGCCCTCACAAACCTGGGTGAACACTCTGGGGGCAATAGTAGCTGTTAATTAGTTCCCTGAAATAGTGGCTTTGAACTTTTGGAATTAAAATTAATTGAAGGCCACTGGGATTACATTTATAATCCTAGCCACTTGGGAAGCTGAGGCAGGAAGATTACAAGTTCAAAGCCAGCCTCAGCAACTTAGGGAGACCCTATCTCAAAATAAAATAAATAAATAAAAAGGACTGGGGATGTAGTTCAGGGGTAAAGCACCCCTGGGTTGTGTCTCCAGTACTAGAAAACAAAAAAAACAAACAAACAAACAAACAAAAAACCCCCGCTTTTTTGATGGTATAAAATAATGCCACAGGGTGGGGGTGGGGCTGGGGTTGTGGCTCAGCCATAGAGCACTTGCCTAGCATGTGCGAGGTACTGGGTTCGATCCTCAGCACCGCGTAAAATATAAAATAAATAAAGGTATTGTGGGAGAAAAAAAAAAAAAAAAAGAGAATGCCACTTAATTTCTATGGCATTGAGACTCTCCCCAACCCTGGGGTTAATCTAACTGTTCTTTCCCCCGTATTTTCCCAGGCTTGCATCATTTTAGCAGCGGACTGCACTTTTCTTTTGAGCTTTGAACTCTGCCCCAGTGGATAGGTAATTTCATTTAGGTACACAGTCTGCAGAAATAGGGCCAAACAGCAAGCCAACGGCTTATTTGTGATAACAGGCCTGGCCTTTGTGCCCACTGTCTCAGGCTAGCGGTCCCTCGTCCCCAGCACGAGGCCACAGCCCACTCCCCTCCTGGGTCAGCTGCCACACAGGTGCACAGGGTGAAAGTCACGTCCTGTAAACAAGCTGAGTTTTGCCAGAACTCATGCAGGGAGCAGGAAGAGTCACACAACTGCGAGTGGCTTGTCCTGACGCCAGGGTCGAACTGTTTGCTGTTGGCCGTCCTTGTCACCAGCCTTTGGGTTGCTGACAGACCACATGAACACAGTCCTGCCCCCTGCCCCTGCTGGGATGTGGAATGTGTCCTTTAGGGTGGCACTCATTATAGTTAAGGAGCTGCCAGCTTTTCCATTTAAAAAATTTTTTTAAGCGTTTATAACCTGGTAATACGGTAATAGCAATAATTTGCTTCAGGCAGGTGGGAATAGCCCACCATGGTCTTTGCTGTTAGTGCAGCTTGGGTGGGAGGTGGGGGGTTGGCTCCACCCGTGTTTGTCCCATACATTTTTAGGAACTAGAAGAATTTCCCTATCTTGTTTTTTTTTTTTTTTTTTTTTTCCCCTTTTCTTTTATATCATAGTTGATAATAGCTCTGTTTTGTTATAAAATATTTGCAGAGGGGACAGGGTCAAGACAAGACAAGGGGACAAGAATCCTGAATGGGGTAGGACATCTGCAGTGGAGAGTCCTCCAGGAGTGTGTGTGGTTGGTGATTCTGAGAAACTAGACGTAGAGATGTTGGCAGGGAAGGCCTAGTGCGCGATTCCCTCTGTGGTATGCCAACCTGGCCCACCAGGACGGAGAGAGCCCCAGGCCTTAGCTGCAGAACTCCTAGAGGCCTGGGTGGCCAGGCGGCCCCATGGACAGTTTCTTGTGGGATCCATGAAGGATTCATGTTCGTCCAAATTCTCAAAGGGTCATGGCCTTTAGGTCATGGGTGAGCTGTTTGCTTCCTAACTCGAGGGGCACAGCCTGAGACAACTACAAAGATAGGCTGGCTGGGTTTCGTGCTTGAAAGTTATGGTATTCTGGTAGAAAAATAAATGTATGTTTGGTCCCTGCCCCGGATACCTGGCACAGAGGTCCTAAAACTCTTGGAATCTCCAAAGTGCTCAGTATTCTTTTGGATGGTAATATGGTGGCTGGGGAGTGGGGGTGGCCTGGATAGCCTCAGGATGACAGGCTGGTGCCTGGGGAACTAACCGTATGGTTAGAGGATTGGGACTTTCAGTTCCCCCAGCCTACACCCACCCCCACCTCTGGCCTCCTAGGAGGGGAGAAGGACTAAAGGTTGAGGTTATCACCAATGGCCAATCATATAATCAATCATGTTTGTAATTAAAAAAAAAAAAAAAAAACAAAGAACAAGAAGCTTCTGGGATGCTGAACATGAGGAGGTTCCTGGAGGGTGGCTCCCAGGGAGAGGGCATGGAAACTCTGCCCCCTTCCCGTGTACTGTGCCCTGGGTATCACTTCATCTGTATTCTTTGTAATGTCCTTTTAAACACATGGGTAAATATAAGTTAATCGTCCTTCTGAGTGATGGGATCTGCCCTCGTAAATTAATCCGATCCTTGGAGGGGCTCATGAAACCCCCTATTTGCAGCAGATTGGTCAAAAGTTATAGGTAACCACCTGCTACATGCGATTGGCATCTGTGTTAGTCATCTTTCTCTTCCTGTGACAAAATATCCAAGATAAACAAAAAGAGGAAATATTTGTTTCGGAGGTTTTAGTCCATGGTTGCTTGGCCCTGTTGCTTTGGGCATGTGGAGAGGCCAAACATGGCGGGGAGAGCTTGGTGGAGCAAAACAGCTTGTATCCTGGTGGCTGGGAAGAGAGAGAGAGAGAGGGTGAGGGGGGTCAGGGTCTCAATAGCCCCTTTGAGGTCACACCCCTAATGACCTCACTTCCTTCCATTAGGACCCACCTTCTAAAAGTTCCTCCACCTCTCAGGAGTGCCATCAGCTGGTGACTTCAACGCATAGCCTTTGGGGGACATCTAAGATCCAAGCCACAACAGCATCTGAAGTGGGGACAGTCTTGTGGGATCTGGTTGTAACTCTAGTTGACAGCATCAGAGATTTGAACTGTAGAACTCCCAATTGTGTCCACGGCAGAGTTGCTTAGGGTGTGGGGAAAACCCTACAGGATGTGAGATCTGTGCTGAGTGTGTGAGAGAGGAAAACGGTTTTTGGTTTTCTTATCCTCTATGTGAAGCACTGGGGAAAGCCTTTCGTCTTAGGGGAGATGAAGAGTCCCTAACTGAAGTGGAAGAAATGGTTTCAGGAGGTGGCCAGGCAGCAAGAGAATCTGTCCTGAGCAAGAGAGTGAAGGATGTGAAGAAGGACTTTCTATGGAGTTCTCTGGCAGGTGAGTGGCTCAGAGTTGCTAACGGCATCAGCATCCTTGATGGGGTGAGGGACCTTGGGCCAATCCTGGGGAGCAGAACCTGAGGAGGCAGGAAGAGGAGCAGCAATTTCATGTTCTAAGGTGCAGATATAAGTTACCAGTTGCAGAGACCCTTTGAAAAATAGGAAGGAGGTGGTGTCAGGACATGGTGACCCATCAACTCCGTAGATCTTCTGCTGACCACTGGAGTTGGGAAGAAACCCAGAATGTCTAGGGACCCCAACCCCATACCCAGGTTTTGGAAGGATTAGTAGGTTAGATTGTACTTTTGTCTTTTTGTGGGAGAGCTGGTCTGGCCCTGGGAAGACTGTTTCCTGTCCCCACCTAGGTGAGCTTCCACTGACCCAGAAGACACTCTATTTATTTGTTTGTTTGTTTATTTATTTATGTGTGTGTATGTGTGTGTGTGTGTGTGTGTGGTGCTGGGGATTGAACCCAGGGCCTTGTGCATGTGAGGCAAGCACTCTACCAACTGAGCTATATCCTCAGTCCTGGAAGACCCTCTTAGCAGGAGTGTCCCTAGCCTAATTAAGAGATTTTAAGGTTTAAACCTGACTGTTGAGTTGCTTAGTATGTAGGAAGAAGCATTCTAAAAGAACAATAAATTAGACATGTCCACAGTCATTTTTCAAGAGAAAAGACTGCCCTAGGGGGCCACTGCAGAGAAAATATCAATGTTCTCAAATGTCTGTATTTTAGTTACACATTTAAATAGATTCCATCTTCCAATTTTAAAATAATACATGATCACTGTAGAAAATTTAGAAAAATATAGGTAAGGAGGAAGCAAATAGCTAATTATTGGGGCTGGGATGTAGCTCAGTGATTAATAGAGCACTTACCTAGCATCACCAGACCCTGTGTTCAATTCCTAGTCCACCACAAACCAACCAACTAAGCTAATTATTTCTACTTCTCTCCCTTTAGCTATACCTACTGTTAATCACTTACTATATTTCTTTTCATATTAAGTATCTTTTAATATGCCATTTTATACCATGTTATCTTACGTATTTTAGATGATCAAAAAGTACAAAGAAGAAAATTATAATGTCACCATCCCTGTTAAAATAGTTCTTAACATTTTGTTATGGAAAACTTCAAACACGTATAACCTATCAGCATTGTGATGTATTTATTTTATGTCTTGTCTGTGTGTGTATCATATATGCACATGCATATAGACACATATATGCACATATGCATATGGGCAAAACAAATATTACATATTAAAGGCTTTTTTTTAAGTTCTGGGGCTTGAACTCAGGGCCTCACACATGCTAGGTGATCATCATGTTAAAGTTTTGCATGCTGTTTTTGTTGCTTGAAATGACGTTGTGACTTATTCTTATCACTAAATATTCTTTTCTTTATTTTTTTTGTAGTTTATGTTTTTTTTAATTTATTTTTTCTGATTTGTTATATATGACAGCAGAATGCATTTCAATTCATATTACACATATCAAGCACAATTTTTCATGACTCTGGTTGTACACAAAGTAGAGTCACACCATTCGTGTCTTCATACGTGTATTTAGGGTAATGATGTTCAACACATTCAACCGTCTATCCTACCCCCATTTCCCCTCCCTTCTCCTCCTTCCCTCCCCTTTGCCCTGTCTAAAGTTCTTCCCATTCCTCCCATGATTCCCCCACCCCATCCCCATTATGGATCAGCATCCTCATATCAGAGAAAACATTAGGCATTTGGATTTTGGGGATTGGCTTACTTCACTTAGCATAATATTCTCCAACTCCATTCATTTACCTACAAATGCTAAGATTTTCTTTTCTTTCTTTCTTTTCTTTTTTTTTCTTTCTTTCTTTCTTTCTTTCTTTCTTTCTTTCTTTCTTTCTTTCTTTCTTTCTTTCTCTCGTTCTTTCCAGTGCTGGGGATTGAACCAAGGTTTTAGACATGCTAGACAAGCACTCTACCACTGAGGTACACCTATACACCTACAGCCCTCTAAATAGTCTTTGATCTATTTGAACAGGGGAATAAAACAGTTTCCTAGCTACCATAGTCTTGGTGACAGAAGACACAACAGCACTCCACAGTGGCAAAAGTACCAGAACGTACCAGGTATTGCTGAGTGAATGAATTATTTGTTTAAGAAAAGTAGACTTACTTCAAGGTGTGAGGATATACCTTTACAGGTAAAGACACAATATGATAAACCATATACCTCATGGAACTTGAAGTTTTAAGCCATGGGATTTATAGTTTTCAATCCAGGAGGTGGACAGAAAGAAACACCCTCAACTTCTTGGTGGAATGTAGGTTTCTGGGGTCAGGAACACTTGCTCTTCCACCTGCAGACTCTTCCTTGGGGTTTGTTATCCATGTCTGTCTGTCCAGAAGGCTGCCTTAGCCGCTGCTGGAGCAGGTCATCCTGGGCTCTTGGATTGCTGGGAGAAGGTGACCACATCAAGATGGTGGCGAGGAGTGTTTAGTCACCTTTGGAAAGGTGTTCTGGGCGAAGAAGTACAAAATGCTGCTATAGAGACATTTTCCTCTGAGCAATGTGTGGTCTGATAACTATGTGAATAGAGTGGCGTCGTTTGGTTCATTTTCTATCCAATGTGTATTGAGCTGTTACTGTGCGCCAGGGACAAGGGATTTAAGGATGGAAAAGACATTTCTTTTTATTTTTTAATAAATATTTATTTATTTACTTTAGTTGTACACAATGCAATGCATTTATGTTTACGTGGTGCTGAGGATTGAACCCGGGCCGTGCACATGCGAAGCGAGTGCTCTGCCGCTGAGCCACAACCCCAGCCCCAAAAAGACATTTCTTTATCAAGGAACTTAAAGTGAAATATAGGTGACAGAATGTTTTCATCTTGTCTGTTTAAATGCCATTTTATGCCATCTTTATTCTAGATATTTTAGAAAACTAAAAATACAAAGAAGAAAATTATAATTATTTATAATGTTATCACTCCTGTTAAAATAGTTTTTAACAATTTATTATGGAAAACTTCAAACATGTATAACTTATTAGCACTGTGATATGTTTATTTTCTGTCTGGTCTGCATGTGCGTATTATATATGTATATATATATATATATATATATGCACATATGTATATGGGCAAAACAAAGATTTTATATTAAAGTTTTTTTTTTTTAATACCAATCTTTTCATAACTTGCCTTTGCCTTTCAGATAAAATTGAGACTCTTTTTTTGTTACTGGGAATTGAACCCAGGGGTGCTTTGCCAGTCCTTATTATTTTGTGTTTAAAAATTAAATATTGCCCAGTGCAGTGGCGCACGCCTGTAATCCCAGCACTTGGGAGGCTGAGGCAGGAGGATTGCAAGTTCAAAGCTAGCCTCAGCGATGGCAAGGCACTTAGCAACTCAGTGAGACCCTGTCTCTAATAAAATACAAAAAAAGGGCTGGGGATGTGGCCCAGTGGTCGAGTGCCCCTGAGTACAATCCCCGGTACAAAAAAAAAAAAAAAAAAAAAAAAAAAAAAAAAAATATATATATATATATATTATTATTATTATTTTTCAATAAATCACAAAATGTCGGGTGAGGTGGTACAGGCCTGTAATTCCAGTGACTTGGAAGGCTGAGACAGGATCACAACTTCCAGGCCAGACTCAGCAACTTAGAGAGGCCTTACTCAGCTTAACTGAGACTTTGTCTAAAAATAAAAAATAAAAAGGGCTAGGGATGTGGCTCAGTGGGAAAGTGTCCCTGGGTTAAATCCCTAGTATCCCCACCACACACACACACACACACAAAAAAAAAAAAAAAAAAAAAAAAAAAAGAAAGAAAGAAGTTGAAGAACATAGGTAGGAAAGTGCTATGGAAGGGTGACCGTGCTTGGGGCTGGACACAGAGGTGGCATTCAGCTGCCTGTGGACTCTTAGATGTACAAGTGGCTGTGTAGTAGTAGCTGAGGAGTGCCAAGAGGACAACTTGGAGCTTGTTTGGAGTTGGAGACTGTGAATCAATGTGGGGTCAATCTGTGTCCCATCCCCTAATTAGCAGCTTCATTGAATAGTCAGATAGCTATGCCTGGAATTTGAGCATCCTTCTGGATTCCTTTTTTTTTTTTTTTTTTTTTTTTGGTACCAGGGATTGAACTCAGGGGCACTGGACCACTGAGCCACATCCCCAGCCCTTTTGTGTATTTTATTAGAGACAGGGTCTCACTGAGTTGCTAAGTGCCTCGCCATTGCTGAGGCTGGCTTTGAACTCACAATCTTCCTGCCTCAGCCTCCCAAGTCGCTGGGATTACAGGTGTGCGCCACTGCACCCGGCTGTCCTCTGACCGCCCCCTGACTCAGCCTAAAGGGTCTGTTCTGAAGCTCATTCACATGGCCAATGTCAAGAGGCTTCATTTCCTTGCCACTGGGTCTTTCCGCAGGGCTGGCTGGTGATATTCAGCCGGCTTTCCCTAGAGCAAGTGAGGCTGGCGGCAGGTGGTGAGGGAGGAGGGAGAGAGATTGACCAAGATGGAAGCTGCAGGAACATCTTAACTGATCTTGGAAGTGATACACTGAAGGAGCCCTAATTAGGAAGGGCTGTTGTAGCTAGCTGGAAGCCATGGGTTCCACCTGATATGTATGTGACGCACCTGTAGGCACCCGCAAACCTGAAGGTATATAACCGGGTGAAAGCGGTCCGAGTTAGGAGAACGGAGAATTCAGTCAGCCGGGCAGTCACTCGGTCGGTCCGAAGAATCAGAGCGGCCAGAACGTAGGCAGAGCGGTTACAGAAGAGAAACCAGATAGAAGAAGTAATGACTGGTCAGATTTAGGCCGAGACTCCTGAGGAAGACAGAAGACAGAAGAAAGAAGAAGGAAGAAAGAAGAGAGAAGAAAGAAGCTCTAATCTTTCTCTAAGACTCTAAGCTAAGCTCTAAGCTCTACTATATCTTTCTTTCTCTCTAAGCTAAGAAGAAAAATCTTTCTTTCCCTCTCTAAGCTCTAAGAAAGTAGAAGTAAAGTAGTAAAAGCTTAACTCTGCCTCCGAGAGTTTTTCCTCCCGGTTTTCGGTACCAGGCAGCTTACAATACACCATCACTTTTATTGGTCTCACAGACCAACCCTGGTACCTAGTGGGAGGTACCATACAGCCGTGGGTGCCATGATGCGGGATCACTTGATACCATTGGGAGGGTTTTCAGCTGATCTTTTCATGACTTACCTTTACCTTCTAGATCAGGTCCAGACTCTGTTTTTTTGGTACTGGGGATTGAACCCAGGGGTGCTTTGCCACTGAGCTACATCCCCAGTCATTATTTTGTGTTTTAAGACAGGGTTGCACTAAGTTGCTGAGACTGGCCTCACGCTTGCCATCCTCCTGCCTTAGCCTCCTGAGTAGCTGGGATTACAGGTGTGCACCAACCACCACACCGGCTCAAAAACAGAATTTTTTAATGACCTGAAAGAATAATTCCATGTACAGAATAAATATGATTTATGATTTTCACCTCTAACACTAACAAGCAAAAGTATCGTTGGTAGTGGAAAGCATCTACCATCTAAGTATCTTGCTGTCCATCAAACATGCACCACTGGGTGTGGCCCCAGACTCGTTATCACAGCACTTAGGGCTGTTCTTCCATGATTCCTTTTGAAAACACCCACTTTCATTTATTCACGACACAGTTATTGAATTTGATCATGATTTAGACACTGGAAGTAAAATAAATCAAAGTTTTTCTTCTTGTGGGTCTTAACAATCTGGTGAGGAGACACAAGGAACCCAACAAATAAGTAAATAAAATAAATGGTATGTTTAAGTAAAATTATGTAACATAGTAGGTATGCTTGTCCATCAGAAGATGGTAACTAGCTGGGTGCCATAGCACATGCCTGTAATCCCAGGAGCTCAGATCACAAGGTCAGGGTCAGCCTGAGCATCTTAGTAAGACAGTTCTCAAAATAAAAAAAATAAAAAGGGCTGGGATGGAGCTCAGTGGTAGAGCACTCCCTGGGTTCAACCCCCAGTACCAGAATAAAAGATAACTGCCACATGGGTAAACTATAGATTCAAGGACGAGCATCTGAGGGTCTTGGGTGAAGACCTACTTTGAAATTTGGAAGAGGTAGTTTAAGGGCTGGTGGTGTCGCTCAGGGGTAGAGCACTTGCCTAGCACGAGGGAGGCTCTGGGTTTGATCCCCAGTATGGCAAAATAAAAAAAAAGAAAAAAAAAAAGTAGAATAGTCTGCTAAATGGGACATCTAAATAGAAACTTGAAGTCACAACGGCAGAGTCATCTGCACAGGATGCGTGTCTAGTGTTCACAGACCCACAAGGAGGTTGGCTAGGCTGGCAGCGCAGCGTGTCAGGTCAGTGCAGGGGCAGGGAAGGGGAGTATCCCACCCGGGAACCTACAGGCTTCCGAGGGACTGAGCAAAGCGCAGAGAAGTGTCATGGTGTGCCTTAACATTTGCAAAGCCTCCTCCAGGGCTGTGCTAAGAATGTGGTGTATGATTTTGGGTGATGCCGGGTGCGGTGGCGCACGCCTGTAATCCCAGCAACTTGGGAGGCTGAGGCAGGAGGATCAAGAGTTCAAAGCCAGCCTCAGCAATGGCAAGGCACTTAGCAACTCAGTGAGACCTTGTCTCTAATAAAGTACAAAAAAGGGCTGGGGATGTGGCCCAGTGGTCGAGTGCCCCTGAGTTCAATCCCTGGTACCAAAAAAAAAAAAAAAAAAAAAAAAAAAGAAAAAAAGATTCTGGGTGATAACAGAGAAACCTGTCAGGAAGTCATTGCAAGACTCCAACAGAGAGACAATGCTGGTTTGGATCTAAGAGTTGGTTAAGGAGGTGTGAGGCGAGGTGGGGCCCTGGTACTGGAATCGAATTCTAAAATCCTGTTTTTTCACAAAGTGTGGTACCAGTTGATGGCCGAGTGGCTCACATGTGATCCAACGTCACAACCAATCTATTTCCTTGAGAAGGATCTGTTTTGATATTTCTGATTAATAAAGGATCCCTTACACTTCAGGGTAGGTCACCTGTGAACTATGTGGCAGAGGGCTCTGTCTTTGAGGAGGGCTCGTTGTTGAGGCACTAGGCCTGCAGTCAGTGCTGACACTCCTGTGCCTTGCAAAGGAGAGGGAGGCATGAGTGTAGCCACTTGCGTATGCAGCTGGTGGTGGAGGCTGGTGTTCAGAGGCTGGGAGTGCTGATCGTAACTCATGGGCTTTGTAATTAAACTCTTTTGTTATTAAGGATGTAAGACTCCTGCCGTGTGGGAATGATTTACTCATAGGAATTCAGTCTGCTTTGCTATAAAAATGTTGATATATTGTTCTGATCATGAGATCCGGAAACTATTTGTTTGTTTAACTCTCTAGCTATAGATGTCCATACATCATATCGGCTTTCTCACTAATGTCAAATTCATTGAGCTCCGTGTTTGTGACTAATGTCTCAATCTTTCTTTTTAAAATTTTATTTATTTGAGGCACCCAGTGTTGTTTCAAACTTTCAAGAGCAGTTTGCATGTGGGGATGGGACAACCTTTTGCTATGTCCAGTCTGCACTATTCTGTGTCCCTATGACTCTGATAAAGGTAGCAGCCATCAGTTAAATAAACAAGCATTTCTACTGATGGCTGCAGCCTCAGCATGGTTACATCCACCATGTTGCTTTCTACTGAGGGATCTTTGCTGACAGAATCTTGGTTGAGAATTACCTAGTGACTTTTTCCTTCTGTGTGGATCCAGTTACCACATACTACACGTGGAACTGTTAACAAATGGGCATTAAAATATATTAACAAAGATTTATTATTTTCCCAGTACAGAAAAAAGATCTATAGTTTTTTAAAAAAGTGTTAAATGGTGGACAATGTTATGACTAATACCATTCTCCCACATTTCTATCATCACTTTAATTGGAGTGTTTATATGGTTGGGCACAAGTCTGCCATCTTTGTTTTGTATTTATTCTAGCTTATTTGTTATTTTCTTCCTCAATTTTGGTCTTCTTCTAAGTAAATCAGATATTTTGAAAATTTCCATCTTACCTCTATTGAGTTTTTAGCTCTACCTCCTGTGTGTGTGTGTGTGTGTGTGTGTGTGTGTGTGTCCTAGACACTACAATATGCATCTTTTACTTATCACAGACTACCATCAACTAATGTCATATTACTTCTTTAACTATCACTTTAGATGGTTAACTTTTCATATGATCATGAGGGTAAAAAAACAATCAATGCTAGGCCTATTATATTTATGTGAAGATTAGCTTCATTCAGATTTGCATTTTACAATCAATGTGGGTGCAGAACTCTCCTCTGCTAATCACAGAATTGATCAGGCAGTTCACCGACATTTGTGTAGTTGCTGGTTGTGGGCTTACTGGAATGTTTCATTTCTTCAGAGACAAAATGCTCTTTTGTTTTTCTCTTTTGAAATAACTAACACATATGGAAAAGAAAAAATGGTAAATGTTAAGTAGAAATCTTTCTTCCAAGGGAAATTGAAGCAAGGTTGATGTAGTACCAGCCCAGGTGTAATGGCCCTTTTTACAATAAAGGTGATGAGAGGTTTTCCCTCCCGGTCGCTGGTACCATTTTACCTGTTTAAACACACATAGATATTCGGAGTCCTAATCTCATCTGATTAGGTTTTGCTTTTAACGGCTCCCTGGAACAGTGGCTTCCCAGGTTCTTATCGGGAAATATAATCTCAAACTCACTGCCATTAATACCTCTCGAAAGCTCTATGGAGAGAAACAATATTTATGGAGGATTGCCTGAAGTGTTTGTTGTCCATCCATTTTTTAGATAAGTCATCACCAACCTGTTGTCTCACAGACCCCTGGGAGAATGTGGAGTTATTGCAAGGTTGTCTGCAAATCCTCTATTGAAGGTATTATTATTTCTGTCATAGTTATCTATAAGGACACAACCGTGACATTGAATAGTTTGTTGAAGGGAATAGAGCCTTTTACAACATCCAGGTTTTTACTTAAAAGAAGAAAATTATGTGATAAATGCAATCAGTGTTGGGATGTGGAACTGGAGTCTGCAGGCTTTGAACTTAATTACTTGTGTTTCAAGCTCCACATAGCATCATAGCACCGTGGGGTGTTAGTGTTAGAAAGGACCCCATGGACTTGGGTGTGCCAATCACGACACAGCTGCACTGTGAGCGCTGCGCAGTGGTCAGTGGGAAGAGGAGGCACTTCCCAGACATGGCGGTGCATTTTCTGGGATGTTCAAAGTTCTTTGTAGTTACAACATTTGAGATAGTAAAAACTTCTGCTTTACATATCTTTTTTACAATATCAGTAAGGAAAGGGTATGGAGAGAACAGCGGCTTCCGGGTGTCAATTCTGTAAGAATGTCCAGTGATTGGGGGCGACCAGGGGAGCCCATTGCTGACATCCAGAGCTTCAGGGCAAGGATTTGCCCCATCGTTCCTGGGGTCCCACATTGCTTAGTTCAGCCCACAGTGGACTGCGCACTCAAGGAGGGAAGCTGAAGGGGTCCTGTTTGGGGGGAAAAAAAATAGTAAAGGAGAACACAAAAGTCATGGTAATTTTGCAGTTTCCATCCAGATGCTGTTCATCACGTCTGTAAATTGCATTAGTCTGATCTGGATTCTAATATTCACATCAAGACGCCTCTAGTTTCTCAAAAACCGGTGGTCAGAAGGGGAACTAGAATGGTGATCATGTCCAATTTAGTTCTTCATTTGCAGAGAATTAGGCTATCCACAGGGGCACGTGAGAGAGTCTGCAAATTGTCACGTGAAGCCTTCTTTTTCATCTTATTTAGAAATGAAACAATTTATAAAGGTAACTATTTTAGTGCAAAAAAATTCCAAACAGCTGGGTGCGGTGACACACACCTATAATCCCAGTGGCTTGGTGAGGCTGAGGCAGGAGGATTTTGAGTTCAAAGCCAGCTTCAGCAACTTAGTGAGGCCCTGAGCAACCTAGTGAGACCTTGTTCCCAACCCCCGAAAAAAGACTGAGGATGTGACTCAGTGGTTAAGCACCCCTGGGTTCAATCCCCAGTACCCAAAAGAAAAGAATTCCAAACATCTTCTGAAGATAGCTTTAATCTATATTAGATGTATGAATTACATTTAGTATATATTTTCTTCTTAAACCAATCATAAAATGATAGACATCAAATAATTTTTGTTTCCATCTGTTTTCGCAGTGCTAGGGATCAAACTCACGGCCTTATGAATATGTTAGACAAGCACTCTACCACTGAGCTACACCCCCAGCCCATTTTTAAAAAATTACTTTAAAGTTAATTATGCATATCATTTACTAATGGAAAAATACAAATTTATTATGTATTATGTATCTTTGCATATTTAAAAAATTTTTTTTACTTAAAAACACCTCTTAATTATGTAACTACAAAAAGAATATGGTTAAAAGAGTTCCAGAAGAGATGTCTAAGACTGTGAAATGGGTTTGAAAAAAATTTTTTTTGGTACTGAGGATTGAACTCAGGGGCACTGGACCACTGGGTCACATCCCCAGCCCCCCCCCCCTTTTTTTTTTATTAGAGACAGGGTCTCACTGAGTTGCTGAGTGCCTTGCCATTACTGAATCTGGCTTTGAACTTGTGATCCTCCTGCCTCAGCCTCCCAAGTGCTGGGATTACAGGCGTGCGCCACCGTGGCCAGCTGGTTTGAAAATTTTTAAAGTTTGGGAAGTATTAATGTAGATCGATTTTAAGAAAGCAAAAGGAAAAAAAAATATATATATATATAATATGTGGCCGGGTGCAGTGGCACACGCCTGTAGTCCCGGCAGCTCAGGAGGCTGAGGCAGGAGGATCACGAGTTCAAAGCCAGCCTCAGCAATGGTGAGGTGCTAAGCAACTCAGTGAGACCCTGTCTGTAAATAAAATACAAAATAGGACTGGGGATGTGGCTCAGTAGTTGAGTGTTCCTGAGTTCAATCCCTTGTGCACAAAATAAACAAACAAAAAAACCCATAGGTGGCAGAAAAATATGTATTATTTATAAAAAGCAAATTAAAAATCCTGCTTTTTATATTATCTCCCTCAACATACAAAAATAAATACAACAGGCATAGAAAAAGGTCTGAAAGGAGATGTACCAAACTGTTCACAGCAACTACCCTGCTGAAGAGCAGTTCCAGCTCAGATGGGAAGGGGATAAGGAAGACGTTTCACAAATACGTGCTTGGGTACTGTGTATTACTTCTGTAGTAACAATAATTAAAAATAACAATGGGAAGCCAGGCGCGGTGGTACACGCCTGTAATCCCAGCACTTTGGGAGGCTGAGACAGGAGGATCGCGAGTTCAAAGCCAGCCTCAGCAATGGCGAGGCACTTAGCAACTCAGTGAGACCCTGTCTCTAAATAAAATATAAAAAAGGGCTGGGGATGTGGCCCAGTGGTCGAGTGCCCCTGAGTTCAATCCCCAGTACCAAAAAAAAAAAAAAAAAAAAAAAAAAAAAAAAACAATGGAAGGCAAAAGCTAAGGGGTGGTGGTGGCCTTGAGAATGTGCCTCCAAGGTCTCCTTCTGCAGAGAGTGCACATGATCACTGTTTGATGATCCCAGTTGCTACACCCTGAAATCTATCAGTGCCTTTGGTCAAGGCCATACTTCTCACGGGCTGTTCCTAGGAGGTGGGTGGAAGGATACCTACCATCTGGAGATGGAGGGACACCTCTGGGGATCAGCTGTGGCTTAAGGACTCCTGGATGGCCTTGGCAAAACTTTTGCTGCAGTTTTCTTTCCTCTGTCCTTCCCTCCCCTCCCTTCCTCCTCCTATTTGTTTTCTCTTCCTTCTTTCCTTCCCTCCCCTTTTTTTGCTCAGCCTTCTCCAGCTCCATCCCTATCCTCTCTTACTTGTCTTTCTCCCAATTAAATCTCTTGCACCTCTAATCCACCTTGGTGTCTACTTTGTGGAGGACCCAGACTAACTCAAATGTTAAAAAAAATTTGTTATAGACAAAGCCTAACATTGCGCTGTAAGGACACAGGAAGTCTGGGCCACCTGCAGCAGCCAATGTGGGGAGCTGTGCATGGCAGATAGAGCTTCCTCATCCTAGCGTGGGGATTTGCAATGTGTGTAAATTATGTGTATTAGATTTATGTGTTATTGAGGCACCTGGGGTTTGTTTGATACCGGGCAGTTGAGATACGTTATATAGAAAGGACGTGTTAAATTTATGACTGAAATTTAAAAATTTTAAGAAAGAATGTCCAAAGTTTGTGAAGGAAACTAATTTCTCTTTTCTTTCTCTCTCTTTTTTTTTTTTTTTTTTTTGGGGGGGGGGTACCAGGGCGTTTAACTACTGAGCCACATCCCCAGCCCCCCTTTTTTTTTTTTTTTTTTTAGTATTGGGGATTAAACTCAGGGGCACTCGACCACTGGGCCACATCCCCAGCCCCCCCTTTTTTTTTTTCATTAGAGACAGGGTCTCACTGAGTTGCTAAGTGCCTTGCCATTGCTGAGGCTGGCTTTGAACTTGCAATCCTCCTGCCTCAGCCTCCCAAGTGCTGGGATTACAGGCATGCGCCACCGTGCCTGGCTCCCAGCCCTTTTTATATTTTATTTAGAGACAGGGTCTCGCCGAATTGCTTAGGGCCTTGCTAAGTTGCTGAAGCTGGCTTTGAACTCGAGATCCTCTTGCCTCAGCCTCCCATGCCACTGGGATTACAGGCATGTGCCACTGAGCCTGGCTGAAACCAAATTTTAATCCATATTTTATTTTATTTTGGGGGGATAATGAGGATTTTACCACTGAGGTACATCCCCAGCTTTTCTTTAAATTTTGAGACAAGGTCCTGCTAACTTGCTTAGGTCTTCACTAAGTTGCTGAGGCTGGCCTTGAACTTTGGATCTGGGTACACCTGCCTCAACCTCTTGAGTTGCTGGAATTACAGCCATGTGCCACTGCACCCAGCTTAATCCATATTTTAAAGGTGTTTGTTAATATTTATATTATTATAAATAAAATGATGTATTGAATAGTTCTTAAAATTTAAGGAAAAACCAGGATTTTGAATATGAAAACTTAATTAGAATTAAGTATTAGGAAAAAATAGAAAGCATAGTAAAATAGTAGTTTTTACACACTAAAATCGTCCTCAAGAGTATCAACATTTTCACAATTAGTAAAGATTAAGCCAGGGTATCCACATGGTTATTAGGTAGGGATATGGTGGCAAGTATTTAGTAATAGGTTTTGGGGATGGATGGATATTAAAAAATATGAGTATTTAACTTAGTTATAAATTTTACTGATGAAAAGGATATATAGTACATGATTTAAAATAATAATAAAATATCAATAGTCTTTATTGTAAATTTCATAAAGCCAGTTGATTCTCACTGAATGCTTTCACTGTTTTTGCCAAACTCCTCTGTCCATAGCCAGCCTGTGGTCTGATGACAGGACTTATATCCCAACCCACTAATTTTTTTTCTAATAAATTTATTGTCATTACTTCTCCTGTGTGAGTCATTGTCAAGTTATTTCTCATTCTTGTTGTGTTCATTAAACTCCAACTTTTCAGCTTTAGTCCTGCTTTATTAACTTTTTCTCCTTCTCCTTCCTAAACATAGATATTGACAGCAATAAATCAAGCCCTGGTCTGTAGTATTTACCAATTTCCCTGGTGTAAATACTGCTTGGATTCCAAGTTACCAACTCCATTCAGATGTTGCTGAATTCCCAGGAGACGCCATCATACGGTGTTTCTACCTTATGGATACAACAAACCTGAACAACTTCAAGACCGTAGATAATAGGAGAATAAGAATAATTAAAGACTGGCAAGTTTTGTGTATCATTACTCTACCTGTAAAAATACCTGTAATAATGTAAGTATTTTCTATCTGATTGTTAGCACATTTAATTTAATTTTTAATAATGGCTGGCTTTAACAACCAACTTGCAAAATTCTTGAGACTCTCTCTATTGCCTCTTGGGAGCTGGTACCAGTTGGCTGTAGCATGCCACTCACAGTAGCAACTGGTGGGGTTTCAGTTCTAGAGACACACACGGGGAGCCAAAGGTGCAGCTGTCTGATAGGTGAGGAGTGGTCTCTTGGTTACAGTGTAGGCGGGGAGGAAGGGGCAGCCACATGCCAGTGTTCCTCAGAAAAGCAGGGATTTATTCAAGTACCACTGAGAAGCAGGGGTTTGTTTTGAGTGTCACTTTCTCCTTTTCAGTGCCACTCACACAGGCTTCTGGTGGTCTTCATTGCCACCAGACTAGGTTAGGTTAGATCTTAGCTTGCAAGGTTGGATTATTCCACCTCCAGATTCTCTCCTTGATTGTCCACACTCACATTCCAGAATAATCTTCCCAAACACATCTTTGCATGCATTTTTCCCCATCTGTCCGGCTCTGTGTAGGATGAATTCTATTTTTTTTTTTTTTTTTGTACCAGGGATTGAACTCAGGGGCACTGGATCACTGAGCCACATCCCCAGCCCTTTTTTGTATTTTCTTTAGAGACAGGGTCTCACTGAGTTGCTAAGTGCCTTGCCATTACTGAATCTGGCTTTTTGAACTTGTGATCCTCCTGCCTCAGCCTCCCAAGTGCTGGGATTACAGGCGTGCGCCACTGCGCCTGGCTCTGTGTAGGATGAGTTCTACATGAAGAACCCTGGCTTTTAGTTTTTCAGAACCACTCACGAGCCTTTACACTTTTCCCCTACACATGCATTCCGACTCCTTACTCGTTCTGAAGGCCTCTCAGCCACTGGCTGTTGAATTTGTCAGTTGTGTTTCACCTCTTGGGCTTGGTGGCACCCTCGCCCTGTTGTAAGTGTCTACTCCATGTGACTGCTTATTTGCAAACTCTTCTTCCTCTGTGAACTGCCTTGAATTCTAAGTACCCGCGGCCCCCAAACCATTGTTGAAATGAGCACTTGCACCCTTCTTTGGGCACATGGTGTCTTGCAGTCTTACACATATTTCCACACTCACATGCTGGTCAGAATATGTCTAAGTAGACCACAGACTCCTGGGGGAAGAGATGGTAGATAATAGCAAACAGTTCTTATTGATGACAAGAAATTCATATACTCCAAAATGGAATACTCCCTGATAGAGTTGTAATATTTAATCAAACTAGTATTTTTAGTCTTTCTTCCTTCCTTCCTTCCTTTCTTTCTTTCTTTTTTTTTTTCTTTTCTTCTTTTTTTTTTTTTTTTTTTTTGGTGGTGGTGCTAGGGATCATACAGGGCACTGTGTGTGCTAGGCTCACTGAGTGACATCTCAGCCCCAAACTAGTTTCTGATACATTTTTTTCTTTATTGCTTATTTCCTAATCTTCAGCTTATCTTCGGAACTATGAAGTTTGTGATTGCCTTTTTTTTTTTTTTTTTGGTACTGGGGATTGAACCCAGGAGATCTTTACTATTGAGCCACATCCCAAACCCTTTTTTTTTTTTTTTTTTTTTATTTTGAGGCAGGGTTTCACTAAGTTGCTGAGGCTGGTTTTGAACTGGTCTTCCTCCTGCCTCTGCTCCTGAGCCTCTGGGATTACAGGCAAGTGCCAGTGCACTCAGCTGTGATCACCTGGTCTGCTTGGACTGACATAGCAAGATAGAACAGACTGAGTGGCTTTAAAACAGTCATTTCTTTTCTCACGGTTCTGGAGGCTGGAAGTCCGGGAGCTGTCAGGGTTAATGTCTGGGGAGGGTTTTCTTCCTGGCTTACCAATAGCCTCCTTCTTACTGTGTCCTTACATGTCTCCTTTTCTTTGTGCACACATGGACCCAGACAGTTCTCTGTTGTTTCTTTCTTTTCTTATAAGGACAACAATCCTACCAGATTAGGATCCCACCCTTACGACTTTATCTAAATGTAATTATCTCCTTAAAGCCCCATCTCTAAATGTAGTCACATTCAAGTTCATGGTTTGACACAGGAATTTCAGGGGGATACAACTCAGTCTATACCACTTCCCAAATTGAATTTTTGTTTTATTTTCCGTTGATTGTAAGATGGCACTGTGCCTTTCCTTCACCTCCTCGAAAAAACAAGCAAATTCATTATTAAAATTAAGAGCTGAGAGGTCCTGGCTGTGGTGAAGAAGTGCTGTGTCAGTCACAGCATTAGCGGGGCAGTTTGGAGCCTAGGCTCCTCAGCTGGACTGTGCTAGCCTCAGCTCGACTCTGCCATGTGGTAGCTGTGCAACCTCAAAGATGTTACTTAACTCCTCTTTGCCTCAGTTTCCTTGTGTGCAAAATGGGAATGATAGCAATGGTTCCACCTCACAGGAAGATGCTGATTGTTGTAGTGGAGGTGAAATGAGATAATGTGTGTAAAGCTCTTGGAAGAATTATGTTTATCTTAAAAAGCTTCTTGCTAAAATAAATAAATAAATAAATAAGCTTCTTGCTGGGTGCCGTGCCGAGGCACACTGCTGTAATCCCAGTGGCTCAGGAGGCTGAGGCAGGAGGATCACAAGTTCAAAGCTAGCCTCATCAACTTAGTGAGGCCTTAAGCAGCTTCGAAAGACTCTGTCTCAAAATAAAAAAAATGAAAAGGGCTGGAGATGTGGCTCAGAGCTTAAGCACCTCTGGTTTCAATCACTAGTAACAAAACAAAACAAAACAAAACAAAAAACCTTCTCATATTTAATGCCTGTGGAATTGTGTGTTTACAGCACCCCAGTCAGGCAGGTAATAGTATGGGAACATCATTTAATGCTTGTATTGATTTGAAGGTAGCATATTGCTTTGGGGTGGGGGGGTGCTAGTCATCAATTGGTCATAAAAAAGGATTCTGACCAAGGTGACATATATATCACCTGTCACTTATGCCAAGTTCCCCTAAGATTGACAAATGCTTATTTGCAAAATTAGGTCAGTGTTAGGATGAAGGTGTGCAGCTATCAGTGAGGGCACAAAAGAGGGGCTCTCAGGCTTGGACTGAGGTGTTGGTGGCATCTGAGAAGACTTCTAGAAGTGGTGATATTTGAGCTGGAGTTTGAAGAATGAGTACAAATTGGAAGTAAAGTGCCTCCTACCAGTGCCTAGGATATGCTGAGTCCATACTGTTTTCAGAGAAAGACTCAACAGTATTTCTCTTGCAATGAAAATTCTCTGGTATTAGAGCTTGCAGCTTTTGAGAGGGGAAAGGCAGAGAATTTTGGCAAAAATGGCAGAAACCATGACTTTTAACAATATTCTGAATTTTTAAATTGATTTAATAAAAATGAATCCAAATCTTATTTTTATAGAGACATGTTGCCGCCTGAAGCGCTTGGAGCAACGGAGCCGCGGGAAGAAGTTCAGAGGCAAACTGGAGACGAACAGCTTTTTATTTTGATAACTTTTCTCTCTGGTTCTAACAACGACTAACACACGTCACACACACACACCACCAAAATGGCGCTGACCCGATCAACAATTTCGGCTAAGTCACTCGAGATCTTGGGACAAGTCCCGTGAGACTACGGAAGGCGACAATGCCCAAATCTCCACGGCTCATAGTCAACCGCATTTCAAGCCATCTCCCCAAACAGGGCTCCTACAGAGACAAACAGGAAGTTGTCCGTAGTTGGTAATTTTAGATTCCATTCGGCCATGAATTTCATTTACTTTTTCAGTCAGGGAATATTTCTGGGGTGCCTCCTATGTACCAGGTGACTGAGGATATGGTGGGGAATGGGTCAGACACATGGTCTTGTTTTCATACAGGTAGGGAAACTTAGGCTAAAATGTGGCAACTATTAGAATAGTGGAAGCATAGGTCACCAAAGCCTTGTCTGAGGAAGGGATGTTTTCCCATGGAAAGGAGTAGAAATTAGCTTGAGAAAGAAGGGTGGGGAGAGTGTCTCAGGAATAGGGAACAGTATGTGCAAAATCCTAGAGATGAGAATTAAATATTGAATTAAACACAAAAATGCCTAACATGTCTGGAGCTCAGAGGATAGAAAGGGGAATAGACAAGAAATGAGGGGGAAGAGTTAGGCTGGGGCCAGTTGAGAAAGTTCTCAGAAGCCATTGAAAGAAGGTTGGACTTTATTTTTTTTTTTTTTGGTACCGGGATTGAACTCAGGGACACTCGACCACTGGGCCACATCCCCAGCCCTTTTTTGCATTTTATTAGAGACAGGGTCTCATTGAGTTGCTAAGTGCCTCGCCATTGCTGAGGCTGGCTTTGAACTCGTGATCCTCCTGCCTCAGCCTTCCAAGTGCTGGGATTACAGGCATGCGCCGTGCCCTGTTTAGGAGTTGGATTTTAACTTGAGAGCAACAGGAAGCCTTTGAAGAGTTTTCAGTAGGGTGTGACATGATCTCATTTACATTTTCAAATAACCACGATGGCTGCAGGAGAACTGATTAGATATTTACTGTGCAATCATGTGAAGCTTTAAAACAACACTTTCTATTTCAATTGAGAGACTCTTAAACCACAATAAAGAAAATTTCAAACTATAATGATAAAAATATTACCCATGATTCTCTTGCTTTAGCTGCATTTAATTTCTTCTATCTCTCTCTCTCTTTTTTTTTTTTTTTTTTGTATTTTTTCCTCCTTGCACGTTCACTTCTTACATTATCGCAGCCGTTGGTGGAAGGCTTCCTTGGCACGCATTACCCCGCTAAATAAATCCCAGCTGTTACTCACCCTGGAGCCGCTAAGAGCCGCAGAAGTGAGAAGTATCTCGATTGTAAATCAATTTGCAGTGGTGGCTTTTATTTGTGACTTTGAATTTGGGGCTTATATTTGATACCATTGTTTGTTTTCTCTATTCACAGTGACTTCATAATTGCAGTGTGTCTGCCCACGCTGGCAGTGGCCCTGGCTTCTCATTTTCCTTTAGATGCGATTGCTCTGGAGCATGACCATCTGTGATAGCTGAAATTATCGTTCCACAAATAGTCCCTCTTCTCCCCTCCCACTACAGGCCTAGTCTACGTCTCTGTCTCTTTGACTTTGAACTTGACCACATGACTTGCTTTGATCAAAGAGCTGGTAGTGGCCGTGCCATGAGCAGGGGCTGTGAGTGTGCTGCACACTGGACTGGGCTCCTGGGCTCCAGGGATCTGCACAGAGCTGTGAATGTCCCAGGTAGCCACTGGTCTGGCAGGAGGAGAGAGAGACCTGTGGCGCAGACTTCTCCCCAACCCACATCTGAGTCCAGCCGATCTGCACTCGGTGGGGTGACTTAGGGGGCTCAGCCTCCACTCCTCAACTTAGTCAGAGTTGTGTCATGGAACGCGGCCTTCAGGCAGGTCATTCTGCAGAATTATAGTGGTAAGAATTGACTTATTTCACTCTCTTTTTGGTGGCCCTCTCCAGGGCTCCTCTGAGTGAATTTTGTATATGTCACAAATTAGTCTAGCCATTTTTGCACATTTATTCAACAATTATCATGTTGATTTTTTTTTTTTTTTTTTTTTTTTTGTACTGGGGATTGAACTCAGGGGCACCAGACCACTGGGCCACATCCCCAGCCCTTTTTTGCATTTTATTTAGAGACAGGGTCTCACTGAGTTGCTAAGTGCCTCGCCATTGCTGAGGCTGGCTTTGAACTTGCGATCCTCCTGCCTCAGCCTCCCAAAAGCTGGGATTACAGGCATGTGCCACCGTGCCCGGCTCATGTTGAATATTTACAAGGGTCAGGCACCATGGATTCAAGAGTGATGAAAAACAACCTTCAATCTCTTGGACTTTAAAGTCTAATGAGAGAGATAGGCTTAAGCGACCACTTAATGAGTGCATAATTGCAAATTCAGATAAAATCCTTGTGAGTAGCCGGGTGCGGTGGCGCATGCCTGTAATCCCAGCACTTTGGGAGGCTGAGGAAGGAGGATGGCGAGTTCAAAGCCAGCCTCAGCAATGGCGAGGCACTTAGCAACTCAGTGAGACCCTATCTCTAAATAAAATACAAAAAAGGGCTGGGGATGTGACCCAGTGGATGAGTGCCCCTGAGTTCAATCCCTGGTACCACACACACACACAAAAAAATCCTTGTGAGTGCATTAACCAGGAAAACTGACTGAGGAGTTTGAAGCTTTTTTTTTTTGGTACTGGGGCACTCAACCACAGAGCCACATACCCGGCCCTTTTTTATATTTTTTTTTAGAGACAGGGTCTCACTGAGTTGCTTATGGCCTCGATAAGTGGTGAGGCTGACTTTGAACTCGCAACCCTCCTGCCTCAGCCTCCTGAGCTGCTGGGATTACAAGCATGGACCACCATTCCTGGCTAGGAGTCTGAACATTTGCTAGAGGCTCACTCAGAGAATTTTTTTTTTTTTTTTTTTTTTGTACAGGGACACTCAATCACTGGGCCACATCCCCAGCCCTTTTTTGTATTTTATTAGAGACAGGGTTTCACTGAGTTGCTAAGTGCCTTGCCATTGCTGAGGCTGGCTTTGAACTCGAGATCCTCCTGCCTCAACCTCCCAAGTGCTGGGATTACATGCATGCACCACCGTGCCCGGCTCACTCAGAGAATATAGAATCAGCCTGAGGGATGGCCTTAGCGCTGTGGGGTCCTACAGTCTTGAGGATGAATTTCATTCTGCTTTTCTGGGGGTTAGGAGGGTATTTGGTGCATCTCTGGGAACTAAGGGCTTGTCACTTACTGTTCCCTAATCTTAGAACCTGTCTTAAATATTAAACCTAGAATGAATGCAAATTTAAGGGAATTTGCTACATTGTTTTTCTCCTTCACCTTTAAGGAAATCTAGTTATAGTTTTACATGCCTCTTGGAATATATTAGAATATGTTCAATGATATTTTTTTTTCCTGAGCATTTAAAAATTAAATTTCCAGATATAATTAGTTGATTATACTTCTGAGATTCTCATACTGTTTGGTATAATTTTTTAATTTTTTTTTTTGGCACCGAGGATTGAACCCAGGGGCACTCAACCACTGGACCACATAATATTTTTAATCCAAAGATATCTAGGAGAAAAATGGGAGTATAATAGTATGTAAGGCTTTTTGCAACAAAGTGTCACTATTAAAATATGGTATTTGTTATGTAAGAATTAATTAATTTTTTTTTTTTTTTTTTTTTTTTTTTGTGGTACCGGGGATTGAACTCAGGGGCACTCGTCCACTGGGCCACATCCCCAGCCCTTTTTTGTATTTTATTAGAGACAGTGTCTCACTGAGTTGCTAAGTGCCTCACCATTGCTGAGGCTGGCTTTGAACTCGCGATCCTCCTGCCTCAGCCTCCCAAAGTGCTGGGATTACAGGCATGCGCCACCGCGCCCGGCTTGTTATGTAAGAATTTAGGCATCATATATGTATGCATTGGTTTCCCAGGGCTACTGCCACAAATTACCACAACATGGAGAATTAATAGTACATATTCATTGTCTTGCGGTTTTGGCAGTCAAGAGTCTGCCGGAGGTTTCCCAGGGCCTGGGCAAGGAGTCCCCAGGACTGGAGACCCACCTGTGGCTCTAGGCAAGAATCCATTTCTTTGTCTTTTTAGCTTCTGGAACTGCCTTCCTACATTCCTTTGCTCATATCCCCTCCTTCCATCTTCAAAGCCAGCTGCTTAGTATCTACTGACAGATCCTCCTCCTACACAGCCTTCTTCCTTCTTTGTCAAACCTCTCTTCACCTCTTTCTTATAAGGACACTTGGGATTACATTGGGATCTACCTCGATAATTCGGGTTTATTTCCCCCATCTCAAAATCCTTAACCACATCTGCCAAGCTCACTTTGCCATATATAGCAACATTCACAGGCTCCAGAGATCAGCACCTGGAATTTTTTTTTTTTTTTTTTTTTTTTTTGATAGCAGGGATTGAACCCAGGGATGTTTAATCACGGAGCCACATCCCCAGCCCTTTTTATTTTTGACACAGGTCTCACTAGGTTGCTTAGGGCCTCACTGAGTTGCTGAGGCTGGCTTTGAACTTGGGATCGTCATGTCTCAGCCTCCTGAGCTGCTGGGATTACAGGTGTGTGCCACCATGCCTGGCTCACCTGGACATTTTTGCAGCCCACTACAAGGTATAAATTTATACTGTCCAGTGCTGCTGGCTTGCTTTGACTTTGTGTGCCCACTCGGGTAATTTACACATAAGATTTACCATTTCATCCATTTTGGGGTATAAATTCAGTTGCATTAAGTATATTTACATGGTTGTGCAACAATCACCACTACCAATCGCTGGAACTTTTATTTATTTATTTATTTTTGGTACTGGGGATTGAACTCAGGAGCACTCAATCACCTGGCCACATCCCCAGCCCTTTTTTGTATTTTATTTAGAGACAGGGTCTCACTGAATTGCTAAGTGCCTCGCCATTGCTGAGGCTGGCTTTGAACTCGCGATCCTCCTGCCTCAGCCTCCCAAGTCCTGGGATTACTATAATTAGTTGATTATACTTCTGAGATTTCATACTGTTTGGTATAATTTTTTAATTTTTTTTTTTGGCACCGAGGATTGAACCCAGGGGCACTCAACCACTGGACCACATAATATTTTTAATCCAAAGATATCTAGGAGAAAAATGGGAGTATAATAGTATGTAAGGCTTTTTGCAACAAAGTGTCACTATTAAAATATGGTATTTGTTATGTAAGAATTAATTAATTTTTTTTTTTTTTTTTTTTTTTTTTTTTTGTGGTACCGGGGATTGAACTCAGGGGCACTCGTCCACTGGGCCACATCCCCAGCCCTTTTTTGTATTTTATTAGAGACAGTGTCTCACTGAGTTGCTAAGTGCCTCACCATTGCTGAGGCTGGCTTTGAACTCGCGATCCTCCTGCCTCAGCCTCCCAAAGTGCTGGGATTACAGGCATGCGCCACCGCGCCCGGCTTGTTATGTAAGAATTTAGGCATCATATATGTATGCATTGGTTTCCCAGGGCTACTGCCACAAATTACCACAACATGGAGAATTAATAGTACATATTCATTGTCTTGCGGTTTTGGCAGTCAAGAGTCTGCCGGAGGTTTCCCAGGGCCTGGGCAAGGAGTCCCCAGGACTGGAGACCCACCTGTGGCTCTAGGCAAGAATCCATTTCTTTGTCTTTTTAGCTTCTGGAACTGCCTTCCTACATTCCTTTGCTCATATCCCCTCCTTCCATCTTCAAAGCCAGCTGCTTAGTATCTACTGACAGATCCTCCTCCTACACAGCCTTCTTCCTTCTTTGTCAAACCTCTCTTCACCTCTTTCTTATAAGGACACTTGGGATTACATTGGGATCTACCTCGATAATTCGGGTTTATTTCCCCCATCTCAAAATCCTTAACCACATCTGCCAAGCTCACTTTGCCATATATAGCAACATTCACAGGCTCCAGAGATCAGCACCTGGAATTTTTTTTTTTTTTTTTTTTTTTTTGATAGCAGGGATTGAACCCAGGGATGTTTAATCACGGAGCCACATCCCCAGCCCTTTTTATTTTTGACACAGGTCTCACTAGGTTGCTTAGGGCCTCACTGAGTTGCTGAGGCTGGCTTTGAACTTGGGATCGTCATGTCTCAGCCTCCTGAGCTGCTGGGATTACAGGTGTGTGCCACCATGCCTGGCTCACCTGGACATTTTTGCAGCCCACTACAAGGTATAAATTTATACTGTCCAGTGCTGCTGGCTTGCTTTGACTTTGTGTGCCCACTCGGGTAATTTACACATAAGATTTACCATTTCATCCATTTTGGGGTATAAATTCAGTTGCATTAAGTATATTTACATGGTTGTGCAACAATCACCACTACCAATCGCTGGAACTTTTATTTATTTATTTATTTTTGGTACTGGGGATTGAACTCAGGAGCACTCAATCACCTGGCCACATCCCCAGCCCTTTTTTGTATTTTATTTAGAGACAGGGTCTCACTGAATTGCTAAGTGCCTCGCCATTGCTGAGGCTGGCTTTGAACTCGCGATCCTCCTGCCTCAGCCTCCCAAGTCCTGGGATTACAGGTGTGCACCTCCGCACCCAGCCCCGCTGGAACTTTTTTATCTTCTTAAACTCAAAACTACCTATGAAACAGTAACTTCTTATTCCTCCTTCCCTTCAGGTCCTAGCAACCATCATTCCACTGCCATTTCCATGAATTTGTCTACTCTGTGTACCTCATATAAGAGGAATCACACAGTGTTGATCATTCTGTATACAATTTTAAAAAACCATACGCTGGAAGAAAATATTTATTAAAAAAATTTCCAGAATATATTAGGTTGAATCGTATAAAACTGGCTTTTTTTTTTTTTTTTTTTTTTTGGTATTGGAAATTGAACCCAGGGGCATTCTACTACTGAATCAAATCCCCAGCCCTTTTTGTTTTTAACTTTAAGACAGTGTCTTGCCAAGTTGCTGAAATTCACCTCGAACTTGCAATAACCCTGCCTTAGCCTCTGAGTTGCTTGCATTACAGGTATGTATCACCATGCATCACCATGACCAGTCAAAACTGGCATTCTTATAGATAAAAAAAAAAAAAAAAATCAAACATTGGCAATTCATTTAGTTTTACATAATGTAAGTAATTCCTATAAAACATCAAGAAAAAGTTTGGGGCTGAGGCTATGGCTCAGCGGTAGAGCACTTGTCTTGCATGTGTGAGGTCCTAGGCTCGATCCTCAGCACCACACAAATAAAAAATAAAGGTATTGTGTCATCTACAATTAAAAAAAAATAATAAAAAGTTAAGCAGCATCATAGAAAAATGAGCAACTGATACAAGCCGACATTTCACAGAAAAGTAGATACATTTTTTAGTGAGGTTTTCGATTTATAGAATATTTTTTTTTTTGGATGTGGTCCTATAATTGAGCCCATAGGTACTCTATCACTGAGCTACCCATCCCCAGTCCTTTCTATTTTATTTTATTTCATTTTGAGACAGGGTCCTGCTAAATTGCCCAGGCTGGCCTTGAACTTTCCATTCTCCTGTCTCAGCCTCCTGAGTCACTAGGATTAGAGGCCTGAGCCACTGCACTTGGCAATTTATAGATCTAACATGAATAGTCTCATCATTGACATTTGGCTATACATGTGGTTCGGGGCAACATCTAATGTGAATGTTAGGAGCAACTGAAAATAGGCACCAAGGCTCTGGGCCATTAGAATTTTCAGGGTTAATTGCTATATGGGCAGGAGGCCCTAACTTCTATCATCCCAATAAAGAGAAAAAACCGGGATTGATGTCAAAGGCAAAAAATATTTGTGAAAACATTTTCAAGTTCCCTAGACCCTTCTTTTGTTTTCTCTGTTAAAAAAAAGAAAAATTGGTTGGAGCTGGGATTGGCCAACAACACAGATACAGAAAAAATGGCTCCAAAATAAACACAAATTGCCACGGTGCTCTGCATACTCAGAAGAAATAAGGAATGATGATAAGTGTATATGTTCATGAAAATCCCTGACAACTGTTTATTTGGTGAGAGGAGAGGGGAATAAGGTCCTTACCTTTTGACTAAGCTATTTTGAACAGTAGACTGAACATGTTCCCTTAACCTGCTGTCATGAGGAGTGTGTTAATTCTCTGTTATTATAACAAAATACTTAAGGCTGGGTAACTTTATAAAGAAAAGAGGTTTAGTTAGCTCACAGTTTTGGAGATTCAAGAGCATGGCTTCTGCTTTTGTGAGGACACCGTTGTGGATGGCATGACAGTGGTTGGGAGTGTGTGCAAAAGGGAGCGATAACATTGCCAGACAGGAAGTAAAACAGGTTTGTTCTTTTATATGAACCTTGACAAAAGAACCAGGGGTCCTATGAGACCACCTTGATCCCTGAGGGTCTCTCAGTAGGCCCTTATTCTTTTTTTTTTTTTTTTTTTTTTGGTACCAGGTATTGAACTCAGGGGCACTCTACCACTGGGTCACATCCACAGCCCTTTTTTTTTTGTATTTTATTGGAGGCAGGGTCTCACTGAGTTGTTAAGTGCCTCGCCAGTGCTGAGGCTGGCTTTGAACTCGTGATCCTCCTGCCTCAGCCTCCCAAGTGCTGGGATTACAGGCGTGCGCCACCAGGCCCTTATTCTTAAAGGTCCATTCCATCTCCCAACACTGCCACCTGGGGGACAAGCTTCCAACATGTGAAACTATCCAAACCATCACAAGGAGGAGCAGCAACCTTGTGGGAGGAACTTGGTGTGTTTAGGAAACAGGCCCATTTAGCTGGAGCAGTGAAAGAAGAGTTTAATAAGACAAGGTTGGAGAGGTTGGCTGTGGTCAGACCCAACTATTCATCTGCCCATCTGTCTATATTATCCATCCATATGTGTGTTTATATGATCTCTTGATCAAAAATCACAAGAAATTGCTTAATATAACCTCTAAAACATGAGAAACAGGGTAAAACAAGCAAGAGAAGGGGGAGCCAACTAGAAAAATAAAATAAAGCTGGGAGTAGCGTGCAAAACGCACGTCGCGGTACCTGTACCGCTGTGGACAGGGTCTTCCAAGTTTGGTTTTGAGTTCCTGAGCTTGCAAAGACAGAAATAAGATTAGTTGTGTGTTTCTTGTTGTCCCTGAGATAAGAGCAAGCTATTTTCTTAAACAAAACACTTTCCTCTGTCCTGAGATTGGGAAAAGCTCTTGTGTGGTGGTTTTCTACAGCACTAACTTGGCTAAGTGGTACTGTGACTCCCAACGTCCCCTAGATGGCTCTGGATAGAACTGGCTGAAGGAGAAAATAGGGGGTGTGTGTTGGGGTGGGGGTGGGGAGGCTTTGGAGGGCAGAAGGGAATCCACAGCTTCTACTCTTGTAGGTTGGCAGAGTTAGATGTCATTGAGGAACAGACACAGAGGTGGCAGCGGGTTCCAGCTTGTGTCTGCTGTCATCTCCTCTGCATCTTGCTTTCCTGCCTAACTACTGTCCCCGGTGACAAGAGCCACCCGCGCCTATCACCAGGTGCAGCAGCTGTGACAGACTTCCTTCCATAGACTCTGTTTGAACCCGCAGCTGGAAGTGCCTGGCGGTCTTCAAGGTCCCGACTGGCCCCCACCCCAGGGCTTCGGGACACTGGTTAGTGAGGTGTCTCTGATCTTTCAACCCCTCCCTCCTTCCCTCCACCACAATGTCTGAGTCCTATAATAAATCCTAGTCCACGATGCTCATAATAGTTCTGCTTCCCAGTCAAGCCCTGACGGAGACGCGTCTCATGGGGGCATGTGGTTCGGTGCTGTGGCGCTCATTTCCCTTGGTAGCTCTAACAGCTCGGAATTTCTCTTAGCCAAGGACGTGAGCAAAGCGGGATCGGCTGCCAGGCTGAAGAGACCCCAAGGTGAACAAAAGGGGATCGAAGCTGCCCAGGGCCGTCCAGCCCTGCACGTGTGTTCCTCTAGATCTGCCCTGTCAGTTCGCACCTCACAAGTCCCAGCGGGCCATCTGGCTCTGCAAACGTCGCTGTTGTGATACGGAACCGAATTTTACATTTTTAATTAATTCAACTATAAATTTAATAATATAACTTGAGTCTGTTATTGGGAAACTTTTAAGTCTGGTTTGGAACAACTTGAGTAAGTGAATCCACATTTTCTTTTCTTTCTTTCCTTATTTATTTATTTATTTTGTACTGAGGATTGAACCCAGGAGTGCTCAACCACTGAGCCACATCCCCAGCCCTTTTGTGTATTTTATTTAGAGACAGGATCTCACTGCTTAGTGCCTTGCTGTTGCTGAGGCTGGCTTTGAACTCTCGATCCTTCTTTACTCAGCCTCCAGAGCTGCTGGCTGGGATTACAGGCATACGCCACTACGCCCGGCCTGAATCTACACTTTCAATGTTAAGTTTTATGAAACCTAAGTGCATATCCATTATATCTGATGAAAATACATATTTCAAATTGAGATGGGGTGTGAATAGAACATAATTCCTTCATTTTGAAGACTTTGTATGAAAAAATATATCACTGATAATTTCACATGTCAATATTTTGGATTAAATAAAATGTTAGTAAAATTTCATCTGCTTCTTTTTTTACCTTTTTATTATGACTTTAAATTTTAACACGCAACTTAACATTTGTGTTGTATTTCTACTGGACTGTTCTCTTCCAGAACTGGAGGCACCACCCTGGTGATGACCTGTCACTTGCACATCTTGACCTCCTAGACATGTGGCTGGAGTTAGCCTGACACCTTGAAAAGGTCCTGGGACTGGGGTTCTCCTGGGCCATCCTGTTTGGGTCAGATATGGTCTGTACACCATGGGGGGTTATTATTATTATTTGCCAAATCTGTGACATGGGTGAGAAACAAAAATGCAGAAAGCTGAGAAATACAGTTCACAATGGAGGCAAAAAGGGATATCATCTCACTTATTTATTTTTTTGAAGAGAAAAGTTGGGGATTTAAAATGTCTGTGTTCACTGCTGCTTTGGACAGTCCATGTTTAGGGCAGCTATAGACCATGGGTCTAGGAGTAATCAGGCCTCCATGGGGAATCTCAGAATTCTAGCTATAAAGAATTTATTTATTATTATTATTATTATTATTTTCTTATCAAGGATTAATTTAATTTTTAAAAATATTTATTTATTTACTTTAGTTGTACACAATGCAATGCATTTATGTTTACGTGGTGCTGAGGATCGAACCCGGGCCGCGCATGTGCGAGGCGAGCGCTCTGCCGCTGAGCCACAACCCCAGCCCCAGGATTAATTAAATTTTAAAAACATACAAGTTATCAATTCACTCTTCTCAACTTGACTGTATACCATGGTACAACTGTCAGGTAAAAACATACATCTTTATAACTTGGTGGTCCCAAGTTGAAAAAAAAAAAAAAAAAAAAAAAAGAGCAAAAACAAAAAACCATTTCACATAAAGTTAAGGAATAATATGAAAACTGCTCAAGAAATACACTAACAAGCAAAAATATACGGGGAAGGAGGAATATGTAGTTTTGACTTAACTGTAGAAATCAAGAGGAGACTGGTCTACATAGGAAAATTGCATCCTGGAAAGTCAGGTGTGAAGATTTTAGAGTAAGAATCTATATGACTTGAATCTCCCCTAATTCCTGAATAAAAATGACACCTTGCTGTATTTATACTTCATGGCTCAGACACCTACCTCACTTGGCTCTATTCCTTACTCATTTTTTTACTTAAATGAGTCTGAAAAACTTGGGGATATAGCTTAAGAAGAAAAATAACCACACATAATATTCCCCTTTCTGCAGCTACTTTAGATCGGGGTTTGTTACTGGAAAATTTCTGAAGAAAATTTAAATAAGTCTGGCTTTGCTGAATAAAGTACCCCAGTTAATATTTAGAAAACATGGGCCTGGGGCTGGGGCTCAGCAGTAGTGCACTTGCTTGGCATGTGTGAGGCACTGGGTTCGATTCTCAGCACTGCATATAAATAAGCAAAATAAAGGTCTATCAACAACTAAAAAAATTATTTGAAACATATTTAGAAAACACCCATTGTTTGGGCTAATAGCAATTGTTGGTGGTACCTATAATACAGGGACAAAGAGCTGAACAAAGTCTATGTCTCAAAACCAGTGTTATATCAATCTCAGGTTTAAGAGGGAAAATAAGGGAGTCTAAAATCACAAGTGCAGACATCTAGGATCCTTGTCCTTTAGGATCCACACTTCCTTCAGGATCTTCATCATTATAGATGTTCTCTGCCATCTGCCACACTTACATGATATTGTCTTCTGATACAGAACAAATCACCCAAGGTTCATTGGGATTTCAAGAGAAATCAGATATCTTGGCAGTGTGACCACCATGAATAAACAATAACTCTGGTGGGCCATCTTCTTCATCTTCTGGGGATTGTTCTTCTCCAACTTTACTTAAATCCCAGGCATTCAGTCTGCGATCAGTACTACTAGAAGCCCAAATAGTCTCATTGTGAGGTGACCATTGAACCTGGAATATTTCATCCTTATGTGATTCAAAGGAATGCAACTTAAGTGTCAGATTTCTCAGATCCCACAAAGCAACAGTCTTGTCAGCTGATACTGTGGCAAGTATGAACTCACTATAAGAATTGAAAGAGAGGCAGTTCACTTCAGCAGTGTGAGCATCTACTGAGTGGCTTGGTTTGGAAGTACTGTTTGAACGAGTATCCCAAATCACAAGTTTCTGATTATCAGCAACTGACCCAAACAGGAACTCATGGAGCAGATGCCAGGAAACATCTTCTACTACTGCTGTATGCCCTGTAAAGTTGGTCTTTGCATTGACCACTTTTCCTTCCTTTGGGATGGCACTGATATCCCATAGGCAGATGGTATGGTCATCTGAAGCACTAAGTAAGTACCCACTGAGATTTGGGTTCCAAGAAAGCCCATACCCTTCCTTCTGATGTCCACAGAGACTCAAGTCTGGGTTGCACTCTCCAGAAGGGTCTGGTTTAGAAGGATGTTTTGTGCAGTCAAAAACAAGAACATCACTTTGTTGCAATGATGCAAGGGTTCTGGGGCATATAACGAGCCCTGTTTACTTCTCCTTCATGGTTGATCTTGATTTCTATTTCAATTTTCCCACTAACTGAGCCCAAACCTCCAAATTCTCCTTTCTCACTGTCGTAGTGTGATGCATCGAACCAAGCATCATCGTTAGGGAGCTGTACACTGGCTATCACAAGGTGGTTTTGCTCATCTGATGTGTGTGTCCCTAGGACAAGTTGATGAATGCTGAAATCTTTTCCTTCTGGTCTGGTTACATCTGGAAGCCACTGTGATGTTCTGCTGGCCACTCCAGAGCATGAGTCATTGCCAAATCATAAAGAAAAGGGGTGTTCTTTTTCCATATTTTATATTCCTTGTTGATCACACATTCTTCCACTGCGTCATCAAAGGCTGCTTTCTTGTCGGCCACGGCAGCAGGAGAGCTGGGGGTATCCTGGGGTTGAGCATTGCAGGAGGGGTGGGGAACCTCAAGAATTTATGATATGGGGCTGGGGTTGTGGCTCAGCAGTAGAGCGCTTGCCTAGCACGTGCGCAGCCTGGGTTCAATCTTCAGCACCAAGTAAGAATAAAGGCATTATGTACAACTAAAGGAAATAAATAAATATTAAAAAAAAACAATTTATGATATAATTTCTAGGTATACAGAATTAATAATATAAAGTCTGAGGCATGTTTGATTCTGAGCCCTGTTGCATTGACAATAAAAAGAGACACAGGACATTTTTATAAATGCTAACATTAGGTGAGCACGAACGATATGCAAACGGATTTCTCCAGCGGAGTAATGGAGTCCAGAGTTACAACAGCTTTGGTAACATCCCCATGTTAATGGGTCCTTGGGAAGGTCAAACTGAGGTATTGTGCATAAGAACACAGCTGCCGGGATGGGCACATAGCTCAGTTGGTAGACTGCTTGCCCCCACATGCACCAGGTCCTGGGTTCAATCACCAGCACCAAAAAAAAAAAAAAAAAAAAAAAAAAAAAAAAAAAAAAAAGAACACAGCAGCTGTGACTTCTAAAACTTTCTGCATTAATCAACAAAGACTTTTTTGTCTCTCCAGACATAGGGCCCTACCTGATGGTTGGGAGGGGTTGAGGGAACCGGGTGGTAGGGATGGGTGAGGGATGGGGTGGGGTCTACCCTCTGCTTGTGATGCCCATTATGGTCATCAATGAAGGAACAGCGGTGCCCTTTTGGCCTAAGTGAAGGCAAAATAAAAGCCAGAGGAAAAATCTAGAGAAAAGGAAATTCTAACGCTTAGGCGTAGTCTAGGTACCCGGCATCACTATAATCCATCATTTGGCCTCCTTGTGATTCTTCTCATCTAAGGGAATGTGAATAAGCGTGAAGCAGGGAATGACCATGGGGTGGGGGGACGGCCACACATGATGAATGGTAGCTCTTTGGGGAAAGTGCTTTACCCACAATTTAGAATTTACTTCAACTGAGGACTTCAAGCAAAAATACCCTCTTTATCCATGTGCATTAGTCCTCTGTGCTTCTTTCTTCATCTGGCCTACTCTGGGAAATAGATTACTGACTTGTTCCAGGACATTACCATCAGAAACAGCAAAGGCAGTTCAATTCTAGGGAAAGAACATGGGTGCCAATCCGAGACACTTGGAAGAGTTTTGCAAATACAAAATGTAAACAATGTGAATGGATCCTCCAGTCATCAGTGACTCGGGTTGACAAAGGGATCATCTTAGGCTTTCTTCCTGAGAATGGACCAAGTCTTCCCATGAAGGTGTTGTGCAACCCAGGAATTAGAGGACCGGAAGGGCCCGCCTGGGTGTTGGCTCTTAACTGCAGACAGTTTGCAGATTGCATTTCCCGTAAGGAGAGGGAGCGACTCCATAGAAATCTGGCTGCCCTTTGGAGTCTTACTCAAGCCCTAGTGTCTAGAGGTTTCCAAAACAGAAAGGGTATACACTGTGGGCACAGAAAAGGAAAACGTTACAATTTCCATCTCTGTTTTTAAAGCATGTTTTATATCATACCTCACATAGCAGTAAAGGTCCACAATCCCTTATCGACAATCCTGATGTCTAAAAAGCCCTGAAAACTGGAAGCTACTTCATAATTCATTTGACAACTCCCCTGGCCCAGCCTGAACAGAGATGTGGTTATTGATAGCCTTTACTTAAAGAAATTAGTGCAAATAGTTAGAATAATCATGCATTTCTCTATTGAAATCTTAATGTGTTTCACTGGGTGTTTCTGCCGTAGACACCCCCACTGGGGGTATTACACAATGCGTGCAATACGTACCCTATTATTTTGCTAACATTGGAAAAGTCTGAGGCATAATTGATGCTGAGCATTTGGATACATTTTTTTGGATCCCTAGTTGTATATAGTGTAGATAAATAAAATTGCATAGCATAAGGAGGCAGGCTCAGAATGTTTTTCTTTTCTTTTCTTTTAATAGAGGCATGGAATCCCAGACTTTTGGGGCTTACTGCACCAGACCCCAGTGACACTCATAGTGACCTCATCAGGAACTGCGCCTCTTCACTCCTAGGCAGGTTGGGCCAAGCCATTGATTACCCACCTTGGGTAAAGACAGGTAGGGAGAAGGACAGGTACAAAGTGCAAACCAAAGACAAAATGAATAGAAGGTTTTATGCATTTTGTCAGCAAAGTCCCACGGCCTCGAGCCTGAACAGACATTTCTTAGTGGGGGGAACTCATGGCTGAATTCTAGAAATTAATTTTCTAGCCATGTAAAATATTGTGATTTTTGGATAATCAACGGAAACATTTATTCATATTTTGAGCGTGTGCGTATGCAAAAGCAGAGGCCTACAAATTAAGAATAAGGTAGAGATATCCAATTTCTTAACTGTCCTGATGTAATAATGAGCTCGCTGTAACAAGAGGGATCAAAAGATTTGAAGCCGGGCGCTGTGGTGCATGCCTGTAATCCCTGCTCTTGGGAGGCTGAGGCAGAGGATCGCAAGTTCAAAGCTAGCCTCAGCAATGGCGAGGCACTTAGCAACTCAGTGAGACCCTGTCTGTAAATAAAAGGGCTGGGGATGTGGCCCAGTGGTTGAGTGCCTCTGAGTTCAATCCCCGGTACCAAAAAAAAAAAAAAAAAAAAAAAAGATTTGAAAAAGTGTGAGCACGTGTTACAGCACACCCAAATGTTGCAAATGAGCTTTTCTCAGCTTCTCCTGCAGTCAGCACAACGTTTATTTCATTTTCAGTACCTTAAAAAACAAACTTGGTGCATTTCTGCAGATGTCTAAGATGCACATTGGCATTTGCTTTGAGGTAGGGCAGCCAAGGAGTCCTTTCTGCTACAGCGGCACTTGGACATTTGTGTGGTATTTACTCCATGGTGGCAGAATGCCCTGTGCAGCATTTGCTCCTGGAGTTTTTCTGTCGACTCTGGGGACACCGAGTGTCACTCTGACTCCAGTAAGTAATGCCAGTGGCACAGGTAGATGGATCTGACAGGCCTGAGGACTAACAGCGTCTCGGCCGCCTTTCTCCAATGAAGGCTATACATCAGCACTTGGAATCTGCTGGAGCCGAAGAGGGTGACAAGGGAATAACATCCCTTTCTCTTCCATCGACAGGGGTAATAACTCCTCACTCCCTAGGGACAGATTGTAAAAGCCAATAGCCAGGAGCTGTGAAGCAGGGAGGGTAGAAGAATTGAAAATTAAAGAGGGAGTGGAAATTTTGTGTAAGGCTTTAGTGAGATTGGAATAAACCGTCAAACGTCAGTTTTTTTAATTGCCTGGCTGTGGACATGGGGGTTGCAAATGTTTGTTTTGGTTGTTTAATTATTTTAAGTTGATGGTTCAAAGTCACGTATCTTGCGTAAACGTGGGTGTATGCTTTATGTGTATGTTTTAGTGACTGGTAGACTCTACCGATATGTAATACCTGGATTTTAAAAAAGTAATTGTTGAAAAGTCCTTATGACAATATATTTTAAAATATCCCTCTGAAGAGAGATGCCCTGAACACCTGAGACTGCTTACATTGTTTAATCTGATGTCTTTATTTCCTCCTGCATATCCGTGTATTTATTGCAGCTGAACATGAGGGAATTCGGTTTATGCATATCACATACAATATTTCTTAATGGTTAGTAAGAATTTCTATCTTCAAGTCACCTTCAAAATGACTTAAGTGCCCTATGGACACCAGCCTTCTAATGGCCACCAATAATAAACAGTTCCTAGAGTCTGCAGTATTAACCAGAGCTTTATGTTCCTGGCACATCATGGATAAATGAGTTTGGAGGCCCAAATGTTGCTCTGAATTAAATGTAGCACAAAGAAAGATTTAACTTTTTAGAAAATCATACCATTTGGAAACAGATGCCTTTGAACGCCGCCTGCTTTATAGGAAACACGCTTATTTAGTTTTTAACCCGGGACTGGTGTTTAGTTAAATCTCCTCCGGACTCAGTTCACTGAAGGTGACAGAAGTACTTACTCGAGCTCAATGAGAAGTAGGCGCGACAGTAAATTTTTCAGGCAGCGACAGGAGATCTTGTTATAGGAGTCAGAACGGGGGTCAGGGCAGAGCCTGTTGATGATTGAGGAAAAGAGAAGTAAATTCATTCTGCTTCGGGTTCTTTGTCAAGTGCCAGTAGCTTACCATTGAGAACTAGTCACCCGTTCTAGTCTTACGGCCCTAGAGGTCACTCATTTGATATAAATCATAGCACCGCATAGGCGCAGCAACCTATTGCCACTGGGGATGAAATAAAAAAGAGGATTGCTGCTTTCGGAATGGAAATGACTCCGAATATCCCACCACATGTTGCTGTTTAATGCAATATGTGGTTAGATATTGATCTCCCGAATCAAGTCATTAAAATGTGCAGTTTTTGTTTATTGGAATGAAGCAATTAAATGGTTCAGTTATGCTAGACTTTACCTTTTCTGATGAAAACTATTGATTTCTTGCCACAGCTTTATAAGCGACAATGTTTTTGATTACTCTTGACAAACCTCCTTGGAGTGTTAATTAAAATTGTACCAGATGAGCAGGTGTGGGGGATCATTAGATCGCCCGGATCACACGTCTACACTTCATATTCTGCAGCCTTGCATAATGAACAGGGCACAAGAGGGGAAAAACAATATCTTCATCAGCAGAATTAGCATCTTCACTTCTTAAAAAACTAGGTGACATTACGTTTTATGGTACAGATGCTTTTGAATCATTGGCTTGCTCCTACTACTCTATTTGATCAAAATGTGCTCTTCGTATTTTGCTTTCCTTCCTTGAGTGCCTAATGAGGTGCTGGTTTTGTTCCAAGGTAGCAAATATTTAAACACATATTTATACAGAAAATTGAGAAATCAAATAAGGCTCTTCCCATGCTTATGTAGATGAAGTCATGAATATTAATGTGGTTCCATTTAACACTTTAAAAATCCCCTCAGTAAGATATCCTCAACCTGATTTTTAAAAAGTGTTTAACTACTTATTTGGGGGACCTGCATGAAATATAATTATTTACAAATATGGAGACTACCTTTTGTTGATTTATAATCTCACTTTTTTTTGTAGCTCTTAGAAGATTGTTGCATTTAAAAAATTAAAAACAATGGCAATTTGTAAAATCAGAGGCAAATAATGTTCAAGTTTCTGAAAAAGAATGATCTTTATGTTGATGGTATTTATTGTGAAACATGATTTAATTATTCCTTCATTAATAACATAGGCATCCAAGTGAACTTTTCATTTTGGGATAAAGCACAGAATTTAAATAATTGAAATTAGATTTTTAAATCCTCTGTGATCTGGTGTCTGTAGATAGCAGGGCAGCTTGTATTTCTCAGATTCATAGTCCCTGAAAAGAACTTTAAGAGGTCATCTAATCCAATCCCCTGCTGCCAAAGTAGCTGTTTAAAAATGCACTATTTTTCATTAGCTTGGAATTTTAAAAAGGATTAATGAATTTATAAATGTATTATTTACAATGTTCTGATCATGTATATCTAACTGGAACTAACAGACTTTGAAATGATAAGTTTGTGTATGTGTGTGTGTGTGTGTGTGTGTGTGTGTGTTTTAAAATCTCAACTTAGGATGATTTATGGTTTAAAAAGTATTTTTCCACTTATGGTTTCTTGTTTGATCAATAACTGAATTTATTTCTCAGGGAAATGATTTTTTTTTTTTAAATGAACCTCTGGCTTAGTTTACTGAACTGACTTAGTAATAATTACATGTTCTAATTATTTGAAGTTACATTATTGTTTCATGGCATCTTCTAGAATGTATTAGACCTAAATTAGAATGTATTAGACCTAAATTGTTATTTGTATTTTGTAGTTGAAATATAAAATTCAGATAAGAGCTTCAGTGTAATTTTTTTTTTTTTTTTTTTTTTGTACTGGAGATTAAACTCAGGGGCACTCAACCACTGAGCCACATCCCCAGCCTATTTTGTATTTTATCTAGAGATAGAGTCTCATTGAGTTGCTTAGTGCCTTACTTTTGCTGAGGCTGGCTTTGAACCCTGGTTCCTCCTGTCTCAACCTCCTGAGCTGCTGGGATTACAGTCATGTGCCACTATGCCCGGCTCAATGTAATTTTTTTTTTTTAATTTTTAACATTGCTTTTATTCTAATGATATTCCATGTCCTTTATATAAAAACCTACAAGACCAATTGTCATCCCCATATCTCCATATTAACGGTGAGCTTTTTACTTACTCACCAATGAGAACTAGGCAACCTATTTGTGTTTTCTTCTTCACTTTAGCTGCCAGGAACCTCAGGCCTTTTTTCATTTGCAGTACTTTTTATCTTAATATTTCTTGTTCAAGTTATATCCTATCACTATCTTTTCCCACTTCTTTTTCTTTTTTTCCCCAAATTTATTTTTTATTCTAAGTTGTTAGAAATGACAGCAGAATGTATTACATTTCATATTATACTTGTAGAGCACATTAATGGCCAATGGGGAGGGAGGGGAAGGGAGGGGGCAAAAGGGTCAAGAAAAAAAAAAAAGATGGTAGAATGAGATGGATATCATTACCCTAAGTGCATGTATGAAGTTAATGTAATTTTTAATACTAAAACCAACCCGCTATTTCTAATTTGTGCTCTACCAACCACTTAAACAGAATATTACAGATTATAAACACACACTTGCTTTGTAAAATCTTAGCATTCTAATCTTAGAACTGTATCTGCTATCCACTTCTGCAAGCAGCGGCCTGACACAAACTATCACGCTCATGAACCTTTGGCTTGAGCAGGCTCCTTTCTGTTTGCTCCACACAGGTGGCATCAGATGGGGCAGCTGGACACAGGGCTGGAGGACTTGCTTTCAGGATGGCACATTTGGATGGTTGGAGAGTTGGTGCAGAATGTCATCTAGGAACTCAGTTGGGGCTGTGGGCCAGGAGCTCTCCATGGAGTGGGGGGGGGGGGTCTCCCCACAGGCGGCGTGGTTCACCTCCCAGTTTGATGGCAGTGTTCTAACAGGGAGTGTCCCAAGGAAGTAACAACTTGGCATTGAACAACTCTAGCCTCAGAAGTCACACAGCACCTTTTGTGTTGACTGAGGTAGTCATAAAGACTCAGGTTCAAGGGAAGGGGACATAGACCCACCATCGGAGTGTCAGAAGACCTTGTAGAAGGGCCACTGGTGTGCCCTTCTGTGGAAGGTAAAAGCTGCCGTGGAAGCCGATGGTTCAGCCCCTTCATACAACATCTATTATTTGCATATGGCTGAGTTTAAGAGATGTAAATAGGAAAAACAAATGTGATTCTAATAATCCAACAATAGTTATTCTTTAAAGCCATATGCTTTAAGATGCTTTTTACTTCAGAGAAAATAGGCCATTAAAAATGAGATAATGAGTAGAAAAGCATACATGAAATCTGTAACTTATCATGTAAGATATAATGAGAAATTAAGACTAGGGATTGAAAAATCTTAACGACTATTTGGCTTGTATTTTCTTTACCATCCTTTGAAAATCAATGAAGTTCTGAGGAAAAAGAGCCACACTGCCAGAATAGTTTAGTTGTTTGGTTAGTCTTTGTTCTTGTTTATTATTGCATTAAAAATTCAGAATGTTGGGCTGGGGTTGTGGCTCAGTGGTACAGCGCTCGCTTACCACATGCAAGGTGCTGGGTTTGATCTTCAGCACCACATAAAAACAAACAAACAAACAAACAAATAAATAAATAAAAGATATTGTGTCCAACTACAACTAAAAAATTAAAAAAACAAACAAACCTCAGAATGTCATTTGCTGTGGTTTTGTTTACTAAATCTTGAGATTTTTGTATTATAGAATTTTGTATCTGAGAACTTTTAAGTGTTCTTTTTATGCATTAAATGAATATTTATTCTGATTCTATATTGTGCCAAGGACCATTCTAGGGACCTTAAAAATTATGCTCAGAGTGGTGCCTTCAATTGCACAATAATACACATGCAAATTTTATTTACTGGGTGTAATAAAGAATACTTTGCCAATAATCTTATCTGTGCTCTTTTTTTTTTTTAACTATAGAATAAGGTTTCTTTGTTGAATTTGTTATCATAAAAGAAGGAGATAAAGGTAATTTTTAGAAGTTATTGGTAATTTTATATTGCTTATTTATGTTAATTAACCCACAAATGACACTTAGAATTTTTGGCATAATTTGTTCAACAGAATATTGAACAAAAATTTAACTATTAGCCAGGCACAGTGGCACACGCCTGTAATCCCAGCACTTGGGAGGCTGAGGCAGGAGGATCTTGAGTTCAAAGTCAGCCTCAGCAATGGCGAGGCATTTAGCAACTCAGTGAGACCCTGTCTCTAATAAAACACAAAAAATGGGTGGGGATGTGGGCCAGTGGTCAAGTGCCCCTGAGTTCAATCCCTGGTACCAAAAAAAAAAAAAAAAAAAAAAAAAAAACTATTGAAAAAAAATTTAGCTATTTAATTTTTCCAATTGGGCATTGAATCCAGGGCACTTCACCACTGAGCTATGTCCACAGCCCTTTTTCTTTTTTATTTTGAGACAGGATCTTGTTAAATTGCCAAGGCTGACACCAAACTTGGAATAGTTCTGCCTCAGTCTCTGGTGTAGCTGGGATTACAGGCCTGGGCAACTCCTCCAACTATTTAGCAATTTATTAACTATTATTTTTTGCACTGCTGGGACTCTAACCTGGTTCCTCACACAGCTAGGCAAGCACTCTACCAACCAGTGAGCTAATACTCCAGACATAGTAACACATATATATTTTAAAATGTATTATTTTGAGTTCTTATTTGCTAATATAACAACTTTATACAATCAAATTAAGAGATCTCAACACTTGTTGAAATATTATGTTGGACTAGACGCTTTTGGATGCATATATTGTTTAATCCTTAAAGAAACCTCTGATGGGCTGGGGTTGTGGCTCAGCGGTAGAGCGCTCACCTAGCACGTGTGCGGCCCGGGTTCGATCCTCAGCACCACGTAAACATAAAGGCATTGCATTGTGTATAACTAAAGCAAATAAATAAATATTAAAAAAAAAAAAAAAAAGAAACCTCTGATGGTATCCTAACAGCCCCCCTTCACAGATAAGTCTATTTGGTCCTCCTCATTTCCCCTTTTCCTGCAGGCTCTTCCTTACCTGTTTCATGCCACCCAAAATAAACAAGGATACTGCAACAATTGTGGTACTTGTCACATCTGATGTTACCTAAACTGTGTCGGGGTTATATAAATCACAGATTTCACTTATGCATAAAATGTATGCCTTTATTTCTATGATTCACTGAGATTTGGCAGGACTCCAAACACTAGAGGTATCGCTATGTCTCCATTAACACAAACGTTACATCTACATTAACACAAATCTGAGATTGAGTCGTTCCAATACATATTATCTGGTTGCTCTGCCTTCCGCAGTAACATGAAATTCCGTTTCTTAAATAATTTTTAAACTGACAGAGTAAAAATCAAAAGCAAACCACCTGAGCTGTATTTTCATCTCCAGCACCCCCAGCTCTGTGGCCACCTCACCCCGACAGCAGCTCACAGATGTTCCAATAAAGCCAAACTGTCTGTTGAGTGAGTCAGGGCAGATTTCTAAGCCCTGTTTTGCTCCGCACGCAGGGTACCGACTGTGCGACTGTGCGTGCGTAATCTTTATACACAGTAACATCGATTTGCTTAGTTCTCTCTGTTTGTAGTGGCATTTCTCACTCAAATAATTCTGCTGAGTGCAACCTGGGGATAAGCACTGGGTGGCTGCTTTGCATCAGAGAGTAAACACGCGTGTGCACAGTTGCACATCACATGGTGGTCTGGGCAGGTGGAGGGGAATGTGCTTGTAAGAAATAATCTCTCCTTTTCAGAAAACCAGCTGCTTTAAGGTTTATGGTGAGGCTTTCTTCTGTGGTGTTTAATGTCTTGTTTGTCAGACATGATGCATATTAAACAAGCAAAGCCTGCAACCTCTTAGGATCCGAGGAGCCCTTTATTCTTTCCATATTGAAAATCATTCCTGTCAGCCCGTTGCTCTCCAGGCTGCCTAGAAGAACTTTGGCATAGTTTTCCTAACCTTTCAAACAGTAAAAGCAAAACTCTCCTTTGATAAAAAAGCCGGAGGACTTTGGCACACAGCCATTAAGGATGCAGGCGACTCGGCTGCGATCTGACAGAATATTCCACAAAACACTGAAAAGTTCTCTTTAAGGTCCCCAGAGTGGACTGAGGCACTTTGCTTGTACTTAACATATATCAACTGTCACCCGGCGGCAGTCAGTGTTGAACTGAACACAATGGAACATCCAGATGGTCTAAACAAAGCGAACAAATGTTCGCTGCTATTAAAAGCTGTTTACATCAACTTCCAGGATTTCATGGAGTGAAGTTTATATTGTGTCACTACTGAGGTGCTTAGGTCTGTCCGCAGCTCTGTCCAGCCTTTTATAAACTCCTGTTGCATGCGTGTTCATGCTCTCCACAACTTGGAAAGCCAAGTTGAATAGCAAGTTAGGAAATTGAATAATGTCAACCAGTCATGTAGTTTCAGACATGTTAAGTGACGTGCCCCCCCATCCTGTTTTATTGATCATCGATTGCAGCCTTGGCTCCAGACCCAGTAAACACAAAGCAGACCCTCTTCTCCAGTGGGGGTGTGTCGTGGATGGATGGATGGGCGACCGCTATCTGCCTCTGCAGACAGGGCCTCCGAGTCTCGTTGGCTCCTCACTGGGGATGTTTACGTGGTAATGGTTTTGTTTTCTTCCTCCTAGACGCTGTGATATCTGGTCCTGTCTTATTAGGGATTAATATGCACGAGTGATAAACCTACATTTTTCTGTCTTCTTCCTTTGACCTCTTTATGGCATCTCCTTACAAATTCCAGACGCACCGCCTGCATTGTTAACGGTTTGTTGTTGCCATTAATAACCATGCTAATACGAAGGGTGTCTAGCTTATTTCTTGTTAGAGAAGAATCTAGAAAAACTATCTGTGTGTTCAGTATGTTAATCATTACTAACTTCTCTTATCATAACACACATAAACAGATGTGTGAATACTAAAACATACCATTTATTAATTTGCCCTAAAATTCAAAATATAAGAGCAGAAAAAGACCCTCACAAGTGCAACCTCAATAATTAATCTAAATAATAATTTTCTATATAAATAGATAATTTAAACACAATTGTATATCATGTTGAGGAAAATGGAGGCATTTAAAAATAATGACACATGTAACATATAACATATAACACAATAATTGTTCTGTCATTTTTAAATTACCATGCTTCGAACTTTTTTAAAAATATTTTTTAGTTATGCATGTACACAATATCTTTATTTTATTTATTCATTTTTATGTGGTGCTGAGGATTGAACCCAGTGCCTCACATGTGCAAGGCAAGCACTCTGCCACTGAGCCACAACCCCAGCCCACTTCAAACTTTTAATGAAGTTTTTTTTTTTTTTTTTTTTTAAATAAGTGGTTTCATAAATGATTAAAGTCAAAAGCTTAAGGGAATATGATTTGTTGACCTTGTTTCCTCCAGAAAGGACCTTAGCTTCAGGTTTAAGATCAGGATGAATATTGAGCAAAGTCATATGCCATGACACAGAACTGAATTTTACTGGTGAGAAGTAAGGGTCTCCAAGAAAGATTGGTGTGGGGCTCTTTGTGAGCAAGGTAAGACTGGGCTCATCTCCATTGCATGGGGAGATTTTCAGCTCCACAAGTGTTCTGGTAAATGTGATCATTTCAATACATTTGGGAGGAAGCAGGTTCTGATTTGCTATATTTTTATGGGGTTATAGACCTTCCTTCCATTATCGCTTGAGATTCAAAATTTTAGCTCCTATGTTTAAGTTTAAAAAACAAAGATGGTCATAGAAAGTCAGCCTAAGCCGGGCATGGTGGTGCACTCCTGTAATCCCAGTGACTCAGGAGGCTGAGGCAGGAGGATCACAGTTTTGAAGCCAGCCTCAGCAACTTAGTGAGGCGCTAAGCAACTCAGTGAGACTCTGTTTCTAAATAAAATATAAAAAGGGGCTGGGGATGTGGCTCAGTGGTTAAGCACCCCTGGTTCAATCCCTGGTACAAAAAAGGAAAGGAAAAGAAAGTTAGCCTAGGACAATATACTTTGTGTTCATGATGACACTCATATACAAGAAACATGACAACCATCCTTAGGGAGTTTTTAAGTTTACAACTTTTTACTGATAATAGTTTTGCTAAATGCTGGGTCAAGAAGGCAGCACAGAAGCAATGAAAACATTACAGGCAGCTCTATAATTTGGATTAGGGAGTAGTTTTGTAGGTTGTTCCTATGCATTTTCATAGATGTCTCAGAGCAATTGGATAGGATTTTGAAAACATGGACCATTCAAATGTGAAAATAAAATGTCACAAAACAAGAGCTTCAGCTTTTGCCAAGGGTCAAGCACTATGCCCACTTTAGAGGAGCCATTCCAAGCCCGTCTGTCAGCCCTAACGCAAACTGCTCCATTTCCTGTTTATGCCTGTACAGAGTTCCACATCCGGGCCAACTCGCCTTCAGCGGCAGGTTTTTCCGCACACCCCAGGAGATCTCTTCCTTAAAATGGCTCATATTTATCATCTCAGTAAGCCATTGGAATTTTGTTAATTCCTGTTTTACTTAGCACATGCAAAATGCTGTCATTATCTAGGAGAAGATAATGTTAACTTATAACCATTATCCAGGGTACTAATTAAGTGACCTTTGCAAAACAAACTTGTGCCTCCCAGGCATTGGGGTACACAAACTTGGGTATATTCATAGCACTTCAAACCCGAAGAGTTATTTGAAGAAGTTCTAGTACTTTCTCTGTGTTAAATTCCTCAAAATTTAGAAATCACTTTGGCTGCAGCCAAAGAGAAAATTAGCTGAAGGTGAGCTGGCACCCTACTTGTTTATTTTACATTTTTCTACCTTGTAGATATCTGGATTCTCCATTTCTCTCTGACCCTTATCAATACCTTGAAACATTATGATAAACTAGTGCATGCGCAAATGTAAGAGATATTTTGCTTACTCACCAGCCTTTCCAAGGTTTATTTATAAGATAAAAATCTTTGGGAGGCTGAGGCAGGAGGATCGCAAGTTCAAAGCCAGCCTCAGCAATGGCGAGGCACTTAGCAACTCAGTGAGACCCTGTCTCTAATAAAATACAAAAAAGGGCTGGGGATGTGGCCCAGTGGTCAAGTGCCCCTGAGTTCAATCCCCGGTACCAAAAAAAAAAAAAAAAAAAAAAAAAAATCTGAGCTAAAAGAATCCAATTATGGAATGATAGGTTCAGTTTGCTGGGTGGAGAGGTTTTGGGGGCAGGCACAAACTTCCTGGTACCCTTATAATCATATTAGCTGTGTTCCTCTAAGTCAGATCTGCATTGTCTTTTCTTGCATTCATTAAGTTTAGACTATACAGTGAGAAGTTAGGCACTGGAAGTTTCTCCTCTCCTATCTCAACAGAACTGTATCTTGTTTTCCTTTTTTCTTAAGCCTCCTAAGAAGCACTAATCCTTTCAAACAGTTCTAAATTACATAAAATCATTGTGATGAGTGTTATGTTTTCTTTTAAATTCCAAAGTACATATTTTAAACAAACAAGAAGCTGCCATCCTGCTTTCCAGATTTCTTCAGTTCATTGAGACCTATGAGCTGGATGTCTTGGAAATCAAGTGCCACACAAATATTTTGGGAGTGAAAGTATAAAGTATAAATGCTTAAAAAAGTATAAATGCTTATAGATTGTTATTAAAAAGCAGACAAAGGCTGGGGTTGTAGCTCAGTGGTAGAGCGTTTTTCTTGCATGTGTGAGGCACTGGATTCAATCCTCAACACCATATAAAAATAAATAAAATAAAGTATTGTGTCCATCTATTTAAAAAAAAAAGAATGCATGCCACAAATTAAAAAACAAAAGAAAAAGCAAACAAAAAATGAAGATTTACATAGAAGATCACTACTTATTAATACTTTTAATTCTGTTTTTAATTTAATTTAATTTTAATTCTAAATATTTAGTTTTAGTTCTGTTTTAATTATCACACAAAGAGAAACATTCTCGCTTTGTAATAATTGATGGAGAAATCTTTCAGCACATTGCACTCTGATTTATAAAAGAGCCCAAGATTAAAGTTGGAAAGATTGTATTAATCTGACACTAGGTCTCCCTGTAACATACCTGATATATGGTGTGATCACAATAAACATGTAATAAAAAAAAAAAAAAAGGACCAAAGACAGTGATTCTGCAAAGAATTTAAATCACAGCACTTATTTATCTGATGAGTACTGAAGCACTTCCAATAAATGGAATATCACTGTACCTTGTCATTGTTTTTTTACTGGGTTGTGGGAATATATTTAGTTATCTAAGTCTTATGATCTATAAGGGGTCCTCCAGTTGTGCATTATATGATTTGGTTACTTTCCCAAATTACTCCCCCTTCCCCTTCAGATCTTTAGGCAATCTTTTTCAGACATTTCTACCAAGTTTTCATCAGTATCAATAGCTTGAAACTTCTTACATTAAGCAGACTGGTCAATATTGCTAACCTTTCTCTCCCTCTCTCATGTATTATTTTTTTTTCTTAAAAATTCTTTATGAATTGTCATGGTTCTGTGTTATATGGCTAATTGATTAAAAGGCAGTAAAAAATTCAGTCTCAGCAAGTACTCCACAATCAGCCGTATTTGTAAACACAGCTTCCTAAAAATAGGGCATGATACTCTGTTGGCCACAGAATGACTAAACACTTGAGTCCTCGGGGAATGGCGCTCATGTTGTGTGACGCATCAGCACACATGTTTTATCTATCATCAGAAAAGCATCCCATTTAAGGCTTTTCCCAGAGGTAATCAAGGTTAAAGTCAGAGAAAAATCGTATTCCCTTCAGAGGGTACTTCAAGATGAGCAGAACAGTTTTAGAAGACTGGCCCACTGGACCAATTCCTTTCTATGATAATATCATTCTAACTGAATTTGACTTTCCCGACTCACTGCCAAGGCATTTGTTGATTTTCTTCTTGAGAAAACCTTGACTTCTAATAACTTTTGCATGGGAGGCAGGCGTATGCTATTTCTTTTATTATTATATTTGATCTTTTTTCAATGGCTTGTCATAAAGATTATCATAAGATGTATTTGGTTCAGTGGCTACAGTGTCAACAGATTTTTTGTAATTTTTAAATCATTTAATTCAATTTTTAAATGTCAGAAGTGATAAAATATTTTTTAGTATTTATATATTTTTAAAATATTTATATTATTTATATTTTTTTAGTATTTAATATTCTCAGGAATGGTCAGTTCTAAGCTTGCTTCTAATGTGAAGTACTTGTCCTCTGGACAGAGAGGGTAGTTCATTCAGTCCATAGTATTGACTTAGACCTACTGTGTATTATTTACTAAAGTTACAGTGGAGTGACTTAATTTAGGAAACTTATATGTATATAATAAGGAAGGCAGTAACTATTCACACAGTGTTTTGAAAGGAAGACAGCAAGTAAGGTCTGCCTTTTCTCCCCAGGTAATGAAATTTGGCTGAATTTTACAGTGTGGATAAGAGTTTGTCTTCTGAATGTGTACAATGTGAAATACAAACTTCTGGGGCAAGGAAGAGTTGTGTAACTGTTAAGGCTTAGATGTGATGTGTCCCCCAAAACCTCATGTGTGAGACAATGCAGGAAGGCTTAGAAGTGAAATGACTGAGAATGAAAATTTTAACCTAATCGCTGCATTAATCCCCTGTTAGGGGTTAACTGAGTGTAAACGTAGGCGCTCAGGATGACTCAAAACACAGAAGAGAGGTATTAGCTCAGAAAAATGAAAAGACCCAGAGGTGAAGTGGTGGTCAAGGGCCCACCTTATTCTGACATACCCTGGGCTTTGCCTGCCTCTGTGGTACTTTTTCCTCTGGCTGGTGGTGGATGGCTCTGTCAGACCCAGGTTTATGGTACATTCAATAGCTCTTCAAAGGATAGAGAACATATTTGAAATGTCTCTTAAACATTTTTTTTTCATTTTTAGTACTGGGGATTGAACCCAAAGTCTTGCACATGCTAAGCAAATGCTCTACCACTGAGCTAAATTCCCAGCCCCAAATACCTCTTGTAAAAGAGGTTGGTACAGAAGGCTTTTCCAGAACAATGGCTGCAGTTAGTTCACATTCCCATTTGTAAATCAATCTGTGGGTCAGGAGATCACCATTTATTGAACAACTCAAAGAAGTTTGACTAATCTGATTGCAAAGTGCATGAGGGAGAGATTGATATCTGAATGGGAATTGACATTCTATTAAGGAAAAGGAACATGGTAAGTGACCAACAAGGATCACTGGACCATGGAAATGTGTGATCTTTCCCAAAGGAACTGTGAAACATGAGAATTCCTGGGACTGAGTCTTGGGAACTTTGTGGTACTTGGAGAAAGAATCTAGGATTGTTTTGAAAATGCATCTTAACTTTTGTCTGACTGTCTGGACAATTGAGTAGAATTGTTGCGTGCTACAGCGTTGGGTGGAGAAAAAATAGGAAATAAGTCATGGAGAAACAGGGGCATATGGGGTAAGCGGATCATGGTAACTAGAAGGGAATCTTGTTAGGTCATATATTAACAATTTTAGTAGGAGCTTGTTTATATTGAGCTCTTACTCCATCCTGGGTTCTATGTTAAGTTCTTGTTTAGTTTTCCCAGGGATGCTTTTGAATTTTGCACTCAGGAGTATCACTCTTTATAGATCATGTAGCTCAAGTCATCACATTAGTAAGTGGCAGGGGGACTTGGACCCCAGGCTGTCTGCCTCCATTTTTTTTGGGCAGAAACTGGGCCATCACTTAGGATCTGCTAAGTTGTGTTAAAGCTCTGATCTCTTAGAGGCTTTGCCTCACCCAACCATAGAGTGTTTGAGTTGATTATCTACTGGAATTTTGGGGCATTCTGCTTATTCCTTAGGAAAATCACCCCAGATCTTAAGGTCAAAGGTAAGGGAGAGACTGTTGACAAAAGTAAGGTGGTGGTGAGTTTCAGGATCTCATCATTTTTTATCATGTTTTCTTTCTTTCTTTCTTTCTTTTTTTAATTTGTTCTTTTTGGTTGTACATGACAGTAGAATGTATTTTGATACATTATACATACATGGAGTACAACTTCCCATTCTTCTGGTTGTACATGATGTGGAATTACATTGGTTGTGTATTCATATGCTCATTCTACTATCTTTCCTCTTCCCATTCCCCCTCCTTTCCCTTGATTTCCCTTTGTCTAATTCAAAGTACTTCTATTCTTCCCGGGCCCCTCTTATCCCATCGTGAATTAGCATCTGCGTATCAGAGAGAACATTCAGCCTTTGGTTTTAAAATCAGCATACTGTAGTGATGCTGCCACATCAATGTTTATAGCAGCTCAATTAACAGTAGCTAAACTGTGGAACCAGCCTAGGTGACTTTCAACAGATGAATGGATAAAGAAAATGTGGTATATATACACAATGGAATATTACTTAGCCAAAAAGAGAAATGAAATTATTGCATTTGCTAGCAAATGAATAGAACTAGAGAGTATCATGTTAAGTGAAATAAGCCAATCCCCAAAAACCAAAGGCCCAATGTTATCATGTTCAATCAGAATATAAACCAGATTGTCAGATCCCAGAATTCAAGAGGGAGGCATTTGTGCAAGGAGATTGTGATTTCTGATGTTTGCCAGGCATGTAATATGGAAAAACAAAAGCCCTTGAACTTGGCATGGCCATGGCCATGTGCATCCATGCTAAACTTTGACACCATAATGAACTACCACATTCCCCTCCACTAAAGTCCCTCTAGGACTCCACTGGTGTCAGTTATCTTCAGTTACTCCCTATCTTCTATGATGGGAGTGCGGCACCCCAAAGTTTATAATCCTGAAATTCCTATGTTAATGGCAAGAACTCTAAGAAAAGGGCAGCCATTGGCCACTGACTGAGATGAGTGCTTGCTTCCTTGTTCTGTAATTGAATACTCAAGGCCAGGTAATTTATGAATTATAGAAATTTATTTAGTCACAGATGGAGTCTTGGAAGTCCAAGAGCATGGAGCCAGCATCCCTCAAGGATCTTCTTGCTGCATCATAACATGGTGGAAGGACACAGAGCAAGTATGCAAGTTCTTATAAGGTCACTAATGCTATCATGGAGACCCGCTTTCATGACCACATCCTATCACACTTACCCAAGGCCCCACCTCCAAATACCATTAGCTTAGGAATTTGGGGATTATAAACATTAGGGGACACATTCAACTTAGGGGACCTGCACTCCCTATCATAGAGGAACTGGGCCTTACTCTGAAGGTAACTGATACTGATGGAGTCCAAGAAGGACCTGGATGTAAAGCCTGGATTCTGATACTACTAGTTCCTTTCTCAGTTCTTGAGTTGGCTTGAATTTTTCTTTTAAAAATTTGCTGGATCCTAAATCAGGTGCCTTTTGGAGAGGAAGCAGAGGAGGAAAAGGGACTGCCATGTTGGTTGGCAAAGTGGTGAGAGACAACCTGCTCTTTCTTTGAAAATGTGAACCATTAACAAAGCCCTGCATCGGGAGTGGAGGGTGAGGAGGTTAGGGAGGTGTGTGTCCGAGCTCCACATGTTCCTAGCACACCAGGACAGTTTCTTCTGTCTGGTCCAGCTCTGTAGACCTGTCTCTTTCTGGAATGGCTCAGTGTTTTTGTCTTTTCAGTTTCTTGAGTTCTCCATGGTCTAGACTGACATGTCCTTCTGGGGCACAAAGAGAACACCAAAGAAAGACAAATAATGAACAACTTGCATTTTGGTTTTCCTTTCAAGCTCAATTTCACAAGGTTGCAATTCTCAAAATGCTAGGTTTTAGAAAAAAATAAAAGAATGTCCTAGGTATTGGACCCTAGCTTGGAAAATGAAAACTTCTTGCAGTTCAAATCTCTCTCCTTCAGAATTGGGGACAAATAGACTTCTCCAGTCACACTGACAACTGTGTGAGGAACAGCTCTGTGAGATGATGGAACTCTATTGATTTTTCATAAAATTTTAATAAGATGATACAGGTCAAAAGCTTTGTAAAGTTTGCTATAAATTGTAGTGAGGAACTGAGCAAGATGTAATTAGATAAGAAAATGTAAATGAAACTTGTACAAGTGTAGCAGAGTTGATGGGAAAATAATGAGAACAAGCCTCTCTTTACCATCTTGGTGGTGTCTTCCAGGCAGGGACCTGAGCTTCAAGTGAAAGGGGACTTTGGCCCCTGTCAGTACCTTATTGCTGAAGAGTTAATACCCTCTGTTATCTTTCTGGTTTTGGGACTTTATGAACATTCAAAGGGTACATTTTAGCAGTGCTGATTGACTAGGACAAACACTGTACTCTTCACCTGACTTAACTTTCATGTCGTGGTTGTTTAACACCGTATTAAAGAATAGTGTAAGTTATCTATTTTGTAGTCAGCAGCTGCTCAATTTCTAGTACCTGTATTTTATGTGGTATTGATTTACTTTAAATTTTCTAAGTGGATGCAAATATATTTCATTTTCACTTGAGATACTATTTCTTTTTTAAATGACTGCTTGGTGCCAGGGATGGTGGCTGCTAGGCATGGTGGCGCACGCCTGTAATCCCAGAGACTCAGGAGGCTGAGACAGGAGGATTTTTAAAAAAAAATATTTATTTATTTACTTTAGTTGTACACAATGCAATGCATTTATGTTTACGTGGTGCTGAGGATCGAACCCAGGCCCGCGAACGTGCGAGGCGAGTGCTCTGCCGCTGAGCCACAATCCCAGCCCAGACAGGAGGATTTTGAGTTGGAGGCCAGCCTGGGTAACTTAGTGAAACCCTGTCTCAAAATAGTAAAAAGGGCTGGTGAGACAGCTCAGTGGTAAAGCACCACTGGGTTCAAACCGCCCCCCCCCCCCCCCCCCCGAAGACTGCTGTTTTTCATTTTCATAATGCATCTACATTTAAGATATTTGAAAGTCTATTTTCTTGCAGCTGCTTCAAGAGTGATAAAATCCTCATTTTCCTTTTTTCTTCTCATTAAAAAGTCATGTGGAAGCCAGGCGCAGTGGCGTACGCCTGTAATCCCAGCACTTTGGGAGGCTGAGGCAGGAGGATCGCGAGTTCAAAGCCAGCCTCAGCAATGGCGAGGCACTTAGCAACTCTCAGTGAGACCCTGTCTCTAAATAAAGTCCAAAAAAGGGCTGGGGATGTGGCCCAGTGGTCGAGTGCCCCTGAGTTCAATCCCCAGTACCACACACACACAAAAACAAGTGATGTGGAGGGGCTGTGGCTGTGGCTCAGGTGGTAGAGCACTCGCCTGGCATGAGTGAAGCACTGGGTTCGATCCTCAGCACCACATAAAAATAAAATAAAGGTACTGTGTCCCCCTACAACTATATATATATTCTTTATATCTATATCTTTATATAGATATTCTATAAAAATAAAAAGTAATGTATGTGGGGGGTGGGGTTGTAGCTTAGTGGTAGAGCTCTTGCCTAGTATGTGTGAGGCACTGGGTTCGATCCTCAGCACCATATAAAAATAATTAAATAAAATAAAGGTATTAGCCGGGCGCGGTGGCGCATGCCTGTAATCCCAGCACTTTGGGAGGCTGAGGCAGGAGGATTGTGAGTTCAAAGCCAGCCTCAGCAATGGCGAGGCACTTAGCAACTCAGTAAGACCCTGTCTCTAAATAAAAATACAAAAAAAGGGCTGGGGATGTGACCCAGTGGTCAAGTGCCCCTGAGGTCAATCCCCGGTACCACAAAAAAAAAAAATAAATAAATAAAAAAATAAATAAAGGTATTGTGTCCATCCACAATTAAAAAAAAAAAAAAAATGAGGTAAGGGATGGGGTTGTTGCTCTGTGGTAGATCGCTTGCCTAGGGCGGGAAGACCCTGGCAATCTCCAGTATTAAAAAAATTATACTTTATCTCTTTAATAACTGTTGGGCAGTGCTTGTCATTGATTTAAATTTTCTTGCTCAAGAGTGCACACTGTCCCTAATCAATTGGTTTATAATCCATTCAACGTCATGGAATACCACACAAAAACTAAGGGCATTTCTAAGGACTGCATTTGGAGGAAGTATGAAAATGATAGACTGGGTAGGGTTAATTCCTCGTGAGCTCATTTGCCTTATTCCATTTTGATTGCCTTATAAACTTTCTCTTGTTGGTGAAATTTAGGCTGCAGGTAAATGGGCACTTTCAGAATCTATTCTCTGATATGCAAAAACCAACAAGTTTTTGTTCCTGCTTAAGAGAGGCAGACTTTGGTGAGGCTGAGAGGGGAAAATGATGCAGGCAAAAAATATTTTCAAAAAGCAGCCTTATAATTTAGGATTCCAGTAAATTACTAGGAAATTGTGCAACTGCTATTTAATGGAATGAACTAATTATAGCCCAAGAGTGGTGAGTCTCATCCTGCGGATATACAATATAATTCCTTTTAAAGAAGCAATAACATCTTGTTAATAACATGCCATATTAGTTTTATATACCCCGAATTTCAAAGCAATTTTTTAAAAGAGGGATCTGGTAAAGAGTTAGCATGTAGCAATCTGAACTTTGGACTTTAATTATTATTCAGTAGCTCTTTTTAAAAATTTATTTTGTTATTTATTTTTGTGTGGTGTTAAGGATCAAACCTAGTGTTTGATACATGCTAATCAAGAACTCTGCTACTGAGCTACAGTCATAGCTCTCTTTAGTAGCTCTTTTGCAAAAGGATTCATATGGATTCATATAACTAAACATTCTGTGGTCTACAACCTCTATATCTTTATAACAGCCACTTTTATTTATTAATGATGACAATAATGACAATAGCCACCATTTATTGAACCTTTTCTCTTTGCTAACAGCTTTACATACCTTAGCAAATTTCATTAGTCTTGATAATCTTGAGACAGTTTATAACAAATAAAAAAAATAGTAGTTGCTGGGCACGGTGGTGCACACCTGTAATCCCAGCACTTGGGAGGCTGAGGCAGGAGGATCGCAAGTTCAAAGCCAGCCTCAGCAATGGTGAGGCACTTAGGAACTCAGTGAGACCCTGTCTTTAAATAAAATACAAAAAAGGGCTGGGGATGTGGCCCAGTTGTTGAGTGCCCTTGAGTTCAATCCCTAGCACCATAAATAAATAAATAAATAAATAAAAATTAAATTAAATTTAAAAAAATAATAGATCCAAAAGGTTTAGGTGCTTGTCCCAGATCATATAGTTAATAGTGGAGAAGGTTAGATTCAAACCCAGAGCCCATGCAGTACCACTCATCGTAGTCTGGGATGGTTAACTGCCACTACTGGTTCTGAAACTCAATTTGATGGTGACTTTTCCTGTGTCTTGTAGCTCTCAAGAGTACTGAATAGGTCTGGGGTTGTAGCTCATTGGTAGAGCACTTGCCTAGCTTGTGTGAGGCACTGGGTTCAATCTTCAGCACCACATAAAATAAATAAATAAATAAATAAAATTAAATAAAAAAAAAAAAAGAGTACTGAATACTTTTGGAATAGAGAGTCACGTACTTTGTATGGTTGATCAACGAGCGGGAGGGGACTTAGCAGATGTTTTATGCCCGTGGGTCTGCTGTGCGCTGTTCCAGGTTTTAGAAGCTGCCGATGTTCCTAGAATCTCTAATGGCTCCCTAGGGGGAGGCATATTTATCTAGAGCTTGGGTCTATGCCTTAGAAGATCCAGGAAAATCCTTGGGGTGCAAATTTCTAAACTCACTGATTTAAGATATTCTGGTGAACTCAAAACCCTCTGGGTGCTCTTACAACGGAACTTGTTGGCTAGAGATTGATCCTCTCAGGAGTTCAGATTTCTTCCTGCTGAATTGGGCAGGCTCTTGGGGCCTTCGTGTGCTCAAGGACAGATAGGATACTCTTTCCCCAAGGAGATCTCCCCTTTTTCCTGGTCAGCTCCTCAATCATTACCTGTATTGATACCCAAGGTCACCTATAGTTTATTCCCTTTCTTCAGTGTCATGGCCTGGTATATTCCAGAGTGACCAGGCTGTGGAAAGGATATAAAGTGAGTAACTTATGATCAGTAAGTGTTATGTCAACTCAGTGATTTTCTTAGCTGATTCTGCAGTATTTTTCTGAATATTTTTCATGATAACTTTAAAAAAAAATTTTTTTTTTTTTTTTTTGGTACTGGGGATTGAATTCAGGGGCACTTGGCCACTGGGCCACATCCCCAGCCCTTTTTTGTATTTTATTTAGAGACAGGGTGTCGCTGAGTTGCTAAGTGCCTCGTGGTTGCTGAGGCTGGCTTTGAACTTGTGATCCTCCTGCCTCAGCCTCCCAAGTGCTGGGATTACAGGCGACTTTTTTTATTTTTTATTTTTTTGCAACCTAGGGTTTCACACATGATAGGCAAGAACTCTACCACTGAGGTACACTCCCAGCCCACTTTTTTTGGACCAGGAATCGAACTCAGGGGCACTTAACCACTGAGCCATATCCCCAGTCCTTTTTATATTTTATTTTGAGACAGGGTCTCACCAAGTTGCTCAGTACCACACTAAGTTGCTAAAGCTGGCAATTTGAATTCACAATTCTCCTGCCTCAGGCTCCTGAGCCACTGGGATTATAGGCATGCACCACCTGCTCCGCTGCCCTGATAACTTTTGACTTAATTTTTTTTGTGTGTGTGTCTGTGGTGCTGGGTATTGAACCCAGGGCCTGCCTTGTGCATGCGAGGCAAGAACTCTACCAACTGAGCTATATCCCCAGCCCTTGACTTAGATCTTTTAATCATTCATTTATCCATTTCTTCAGCATCTACTATGTGCCATTGAAGCTTTAAGCTGTGGGAACATAGCTGTGAATAAAACCAACAAGGTCTCCACACTCACTGAGCTTCTAATGATAGCAGGGTAACAAAATACATTTTAAAATTTTATTTTAAAACATCTTTTTTATTTTTTATTTTTTTATTTTTATTTATAGTAGTAGTATGTATTACAATTCATACTGCACATATAGAGCATCTTTTTACACAGTTTGTATACAAAGTATATTCGTAGCATTCAAGTCTTCAATCATGCATTTAGAATAATGATATCCATCTTATTCAACCACTTTTTCTTTTTTTCCCCCTTCCCCCCTTGCTCCCTCCCTTCCCCTCCCTTCCCTTTGACCATTATAGTGTTCCTCTAATCCTCCTATGTACCCCTACCCAACAATACTGTGAACCAGCCTCCTTATATCAGAGGAAACATTCAGTATTTGGATTTTTGAGATTGACTGATTTCACTTAGCATTATATTCTCCAACTTCATCCATTTACCAGCGAATGCCATTATTTTATTCTCTTTTATTGCTGAGTAAAATTCCATTGTGTATATATACCACATTTTCTTTATCCAATCATCAACTGAGGGACATCTAGGTTGGTTCCACAATGTAGCTATTGTGAATTGTGCTGCTATAAATATTGAAGTGGCTGTGTCACTGTAACATGCTGTTTTTAAGTCCTTTGGGAATAGACCCAGGAGAGGGATGGCTGGGTCATAGGGTGGTTCCATTCCCATTTTCCCAAGAAATCTCCATACTGCTTTTTATAACGGTTGTACCATTTTGCAGTCCCACCAGCAATGAATGAGTGTGCCTTTTCCCCACATCCTCTCCAACATTTATTGTTGTTTGTGTTCTTGATAGCTGCCATTCTGACTGGAGTGAAATGAAATCTTAGAGTAGTTTTGATTTGCATTTCTCTAATTGCCAGCGATGTTGAGCATTTTTTCATTTAAAACATCTTTTAAAAGATCAGATAGTTGGCTGGGGTTGTGGCTCAGTGGCAGAGCGCTTGCCCCTCACATGTGAGGCACTGGGTTCAAGCCTCAGCCAAATAAAAATAAATAAACAGGGCTGGGGATATAGCTCAGTTGGTAGAGTGCTTACCTTGAGTGCACAAGGCCCTGGGGTTCAGTCCCCAGTACCACCCAAAAATAAATAAATAAATAAATAAATAAAATACAGATATTGAGTCCATGTATAACTAAAAATATATATATATACATATATATATTTTAAGACCAGATAGTAATGTGAGCCTTGCAGAGACATGTAACAGGTGATATGACATCAAGTGCTTAGGTAGTTCATGTAGACTGAATGATGAAGGGGGGGTGCCTCTCTGGGTAGGCAACCCTGAGGCTGAGATGTGAATGACAAACAGCATTTAGCCCCATGAAAACCTGGAGAATGAAATTTGAGACAGGATGGAGCAGGGCACAGTGAGACAGCACCTTGGACGGGAACATGGTGGCCGAGAGGAAGCAGGGCTAATCGCCACCAGCCGTTTGTGTAGGAGTAAGTCCTCACTGTTCTCTGTGATTCTAAAATTGTTTAGACACTTAGCAAGTTATTCGTGCCACAAAGATGCACCGAGCAATTCTACTATGTGCCAAGCACTGTTAGATACTGTGCAGAGTGATGAGACGGGGATGAAGTCCCTGTCCCCAAGGAACCTCAGTCTTGGGAGGAAGCTGGAGAAGGAAGCAGCCATTTACAATGCGAGGTGATAAATGGTCTGATAAGGGGGAGTACAGTGGGCTGTGGGAACACAGAGGAAAAGCAGCCACCCTCGCAAGGGACTGGGCCACTAGGAAAGGCTTCCTTGAGTAAGCAAAGCCTATTTGAGACTCGAAATACATATACTGATTGGCCAGGCAATGGATGGAGAGAGAGAGAGTGGTCCAGGTGGGGGTCACCTGAACAAGGGGCAGGATTGGAGTGGGCACGGGGGTTTTTGGGGATTGCAAAGTGCAGTGTGCCCAGAGCAAATAGGAGGGGGAGGGTCCTCACGGTGTGCCAGCTGTGCCTAATACAGTAATGTGTGACTGCATCTAAAATTTTTTCACTTTTCAAGTCTCAGTAGTTTGTAATATGAAGGGAGATCACTGAACATAAAAAAAAAAAAAAAAAAAAAAAAAAAAAGAGAGAGAGAGAAAGAAAGAAAGAGATTTAAAATATCTGTAATTTTCACAGCAAAACTTTTATACTGGGGGAATTCTTGTATCCAAAGGGCAATTTTCTAAGTTGAGATTCCCTTCATAATAAAGCTCAAGTTTCTGAAGGGAGAGTCTTTAGATTTTTGCTCCATTCTGGTATTTCTTTTGTGACACACCCCAGGTAAATCCCGTGTCACTTGTGTTCAGTAACTGATAGGAGGCTTCTGTAAACAAGTTATCTTGGTAACAAAGGATATGGTACCAGCAGGAAGGAAGGTCAAGAAGAGACTAGAGTTACTAGGGAAACGTATAATGCTGCCATGTCTTTTATTTTTTTCCTGGGGAGATGTGTTTTGCCTCAGAAAAATGTCACGTGGACATCACTTTGTTCCATTTAATGTATGCGCCAGTGCTGAAATTTCGGAAGTACGGAGTTCTATTGTTTGTATCTGCCCAGCACACACCAACCATCACTGGAAAGTGAAAAAGGAAAGGAATCTGTTTGTTGTGTACAAAGCAAAAATGCTACATCCTGACCCTGACAGGAAGCTAAATTTTCATGTATTTTGAGTGCATTTGAACCCTCGGAGGGAGGGAGGAAGAGAGGGAGGGAGGGAGGCGTGCATTCCATGTGGTTGAAGGTATGAGATTTATTGAAATCAATTAATCGTGCAGACTCACTAGATGGGTGAACTGTGGTATTTAGTCTCTGTTAATATATGCAATGCATTAGCCGAAGAGCTGGGAGACACTTTTTGAAGATGTCTTCTCATGAGGATGCATTTTGTGAATTTTAAAGATGAGTGCTTTGCAATGAGCCTTTTTTTTTTTTAATAATTTTTTTAAAGTACTTTTTTTTTTTTTTTTTAATTTTAGTTGTACACAATGTCTTTATTTATGTTTACGTGGTGCTGAGGATCGAACCCGGGCCGCGCACGTGTGAGGCGAGCGCTCTGCCACTGAGCCACAACCCCAGCCCATGAGCCACAATCCCAGCCCGAGCCTTTTCTTTTCTTTTCTTTTCTTTTTCTTTTTTTTTTTTTTTTTTTTTTTTTTTTTTTTTTTTTTTTTTTTTTTTTTTTTTTTTGGTACTGGGGATTGAACTCAGGGGCACTTGACCACTGGGCCACATCCCCAGAACTTTTTTGTATTTTATTTAGAGACAGGGTCTCACTGAGTTGCTAAGTGCCTCGCCATTGCTGAGGCTGGCTTTGAACTCGCGATCCTCCTGCCTCAGCCTCCCAAAGTGCTGGGATTACAGGCGTGCGCCACCGCGCCCGGCTCCGAGCCTTTTCTTATATCATAAAAATTCAGTCGATGCTGAATGGCTATCGGAATGGTTTGCAGTCAAAGTTAGAAGAATTAATGTGGAGTCTTCTTTTGATGAGTATGAACTTGTGCTAATTAACTAATGTTAATTTGTGAATGGACAAAAACACAAGTTTCCTTAAGAGACTATAAAATAATACCTGTTTCTTGATAAGAGTTTTGGTAAAGCCACCAATTTCCAATTTTCTTTAAATAAAACAGACAAAAATTACCAAATAATATGTAATCTTTGTTTGTATGTGTTTCAAACTATTCTCTCTCTCTCTCTTTTTTTTTTTTTTTTTTTAACTAGAGATTGAACCCAGAGGTGCTTTACCACTGAGCTATATCACTATCACCAGCCCTTTAAATTTTTTTTTAAATTTTATTTTGAGGTAGGCTTTAGCTAACTTGCTGAGGGTCTTGCTAAGTTGCTGAGGCTGGCCTTGAACTTGTGATCCTCTGGCCTCAGCCTCCTGAGTGCACCATCGTGTCTGGCTGAAGCTATTTTTTATGGTAGAGAAAACCACAGATTGCATGTATCTCTCTATATTTAAATTTATATCTACATATATCTTACTATTTGTTAAAATAACAAGGTAAAAAATTCACCTTAGAAATTTGGAAAAAATAATAATAGTAGAGGGCCAGAAATTCTGGGACAAAATGCCTTATTTTGCATCCTTATTCGAGGGACTGGCGTCAGTGCTTCCTGTTTGCAAATAATCAACATAGCCAGCTCGTCCATAAAGTCTGGACCCAGGCAGGTATGCATAATGGCATTAAGAGCATCTTCAGTGTTTATAAAGAATCATATAATGTAATTCATTTCCGGACTTTATGGACCCTTTGTATTACACAGCCACTCTGTGAAAGGTGCTTTAGAAGAGGAGCACATAGCACGTCCCAAGCTTGCTCTTCCAACCAAAGGCTGTGTCTTCACCCACTCTTCACCTCTCCTCACCCTGCCCAGAAAGGGATGCCCTTTCTGACGTTCCTGAAGTTGAAGTTACTGGGCATACTGTAGAAACAGCAAATGAGAACACAAAGTGACAAATGATAAAAGCTAAGGAAGAGTTAACTGCAAGATTTCAGAACTGGGACGATCACAGGCTTTGGCGAGTCAGGGAGGCTAACTGCAGGTGGTGGGGCTGAGGCTGGACTTTTCAAAGAGCAGCATTTGGGCCCAGTGCAGAAGATGAGGATGGGGTAGCCACTTCCGGGGAGAGCAAAACACTCCTTTTCGATTGTTACAGAGTGCAACAATGAACTCCTCCAAATGTGCTCTGGGACTTGTAGGGGCCACTTAGTGCTTCCTGTGCCCCATTTATAAAATCAGGCCTCTTGCCGCTCCGTGGTTAATTGTGGTTTGTGAACAAGAGGCTCCCCCCACTCACCCCACCTGCTACCTTCAAGAATAAACCATAAAAACATTCAGTACATTTTCTTCTTCTGCCCAACCTTATCACACATCTTTGTCCTTTTTTTTTCTTTCTTTTTTTTTTTTTTTTTTTCTCCCCTTTTCCAGTGTGAATCTCCTTGTCTCTCCCCGCCAGGCCTGCTCTTTCCCTATCTGCTGATTGAGACTAGACTGATGGTGGAGCTCGGGGCGGAAGCCGTGGGTGCTGAGTCATCATTTCTCGCCCAATCTATCCTCACGCAGCGGCTCCCTTGTGTCCTTCAGCCTAGATGAAGAGAGAAAGAGGGAGAGAATTCAATTCCCAAGTCGGGCCCTTGAGAGGAGAAAAGGCTCTCCCGCGCCTGAGAGGTGTTCAGGGGGATCGGGAAGGATCCATTGGAGCCAACCCTGCGAAAAGGGGGACGAGCCACCTGGAAGTCGGGATGTGGCACAGGAGCGGACTGGGTGCCACTCAAGTTCATGATGCGTCAGACACTGAGAGTACAAAGCCACCTCTGATGACACTCATGTCTAGAAATGAGTCATTCCTCTCTATGTAACACTGATTCTGAATTTTCTTTTTCATTGGGAGCTAAATCCCCAGCTCTTTGTGTATATTTTTTTTTATCTTGAGACAAGGTCTTGTTAATTTGCCCAGGCTGACCTTGAACTTGTGATCCTCCTGCTTCAGCCTCCAGACTAACTGGGGTTACACTGGGATTACATGTGTGCCTCGCTGTACTGGGCCTGAATTTTCTTAAGAATCAAATTTTAATGTTGATTTCAAGGAAATGTGATTATTAGAATTCCAGGGTCTTTCTTTTTTCTTTTCTTTTCTTTTTTTTTTTTTAATTTGGTAACTGGTGATTGAATCCAGAGGCACTTACTTAACCACTGAGCCACATCCCCAGCCTTTTTTTTTTTTTTATTTCATTAGAGACAGGGTCTGGCTGAGTTGCTTAGGGCCTTGCTAAATTGCTGAGGCTGGCTTTGAACAAGTAATCCTCCTGCCTCAGCCTCCCCAGCTGCTTGGATTATAGGCATGCGCCATAGCACCAGCTTCAGGATCTTCTTAAGAAGGTTAAGAAGGCCTGCTTTGGGGTCAGTTGTTTGACACCAGTGTCTAATTCTGTGTGTGTGTGTGTGTGTGTGTGTGTGTGTGTGTTTGTGTGTGTGTGCTCTTCAAACCATTTCCAAATGAGTGGAACTATTGCTAGACATTTTAGATATACCATGAGATATGAATTAAGAGATGTTCCTAATATTAATTGATACTGTTTCTGTTGCAATTGGTTGAGTTACACTACTCTTGTATATTGGCCAATTCTCACTGTGTTGAAAATAGTGAAGGCTCAAGGTGCCAGTTGGAAGATCTGAGATTTAGATTTATCTCTAAACCCCCTAGCACAACTGAAAATCTCTCAGAGGGCATGCAGTCTCATATATCCCCCCACCACGTGACAACCAGGAGAAATTAGAGATACGGGTACTTCAGATTTGTCATTGTATCAAAAAGCAAACTTGCCCAATAGTTGACTGAAGGATTTTCTGTCCAGACGGTTTGCGATCCTTTGGAAAGGTGGGTAGGAAATGCTTGAACAGCTGCTCCACGAATATGCAATTGTAACATTACGCCGGAGATCCCTGGGAAACCTAACGGAATCAGTGGCTCAATGGTGATATTTTTATGTGATTGGATAAGATGCTTGAAAATGAACTTGGGGGCAGGTACCTAGCAAACAGCAGGAGGAGGCTGGCCAAGGAAGCGTCTTGGTGCTTGCTTATCACCAGAACTTGTAACTTCCTATTTCCTTTGAACACCTATTTTATTATAGAAACTTTAAAAAAAAAAAATCTTATTTACTGAGAATAAGTTTAAAAAATACAAAACTTATCTTGATCTTTCTAGCTGTTGCTATGGTTTTGAGTAATACATCATTAAAGCCATGGCACTCCAATGATGTATTAAAGTAATCTATCATAACAATGCCACGGCTTTGATGATATATTAATGTAATACATCGTTAAGGCGCCATTGGCCTCATGATGTATTACTCAAAACACTACCAATTGGTTAGATCAACACACAGGGACCTGTGTGTTAGGGACAGGAGAATGGCAAATGATTCTGGACCAAAACACAATTGAACTTCTCAGAGATGTCTCACCCACAAAAGCAGTTCTGTAAGATTGGATGGGCTTCAAAGAGTGGCAGGGTTGAATTGCAAGTGAAGGGCAACGGAGACATCTGCTCTGACTGCATCAGCAGCCCGTGCCTGGGGCTCAGTGTTCCTGTGGGGAAGAGGATCGTGCCTGTGTTTTACCTGGCAACAAACTGTGTGCGGTACTTGCATGATTTCACTCAGGTCCCATTGAAATGCTGTACAGATATCATTAACCATATTTTAGAGGTCAGGAAACCGAGGTCCAGAGAAGTCATGCAGGAAACCACTGAGTGATTAGACCAGGATTTGGGTCCAAGTCTTCCTAATTCTGGAGCTGGGGTGGGTGGGATCCTTCTGATTATGTGCCTCCCGTTTAGGGAAATTATTTTTTTCTCTAACTGTAGAGGGAAAAGTAACACTGAACTTGTATCCAGGCCCAGTGGAGCATGCCTGTGATCCCAATTACTTTGGAGGCTGAGGCAGGAGGATTCCCAGTTCAAGGCCAGCCTGGGCAACTTAATAGGACCCTGTTTCAAAAAAAAAAAAAAAAAAAAAAAAAAAAGAGGAAGAGGGGGGTTTTATTTGCCACTGACCCTGGGCCAGTCACCCTTGTGCAGGGCACAAATTAGTGTAGGGGTGCTTCAGCTTAGAGTCAGCTGTGGAGACATATGAATCAGATAGTAACTCACTCAGCTGAAACTGGGAGGGAAGAGCTGAGAGCTCTACCAACGAATGACAAGAACTTTGCACGGTGGCAGGAATAAGGGAGATCTGACAGCAGAGAGAGCACCTCTGCAAGTGAAGGACAGAGAAGCAACATCACCAACATGCACAGAGGGCAGAAGTGAGGAAATTGCACCCTTAAGCTAAATAGCTTTAAAAACAATTCTGATAATTTTGATTCTGAAAACAGGACTGAGGTTCAACTGCCAGTGGCTCTCCCACGCCAGCTGCCATTGTCAGCACTTCATCTCACCCTTGGGGCGCCATATTTTCTTCAGCCTTTATTTATCTTATGCAACCGGAATCTACTGGGCCCTCGCCAAGGTCACAGTTGGCCTTGCGTCAGTGTTATGGCCTTGGGTGGTTTGAATGTTTGCGTCTCCCCCAAGTTTGTGCATTGAGATCCTGAGCCCCAATGCGATGGCCTTAGGAGGTAGGGCCTCTCCAAGGTAGCTTGGGCGAGGAGGGTGGGGTCTTCATGAATGGGGACAGTGTCCTTACAAGAGACCACAGAGACATTCTGGCTCTCTGACTGCCTTGGGTGCATACAGAGGAAGATGGCAGTCTACCACTGTGCAGAGGGCTCCTTCAGAACCCCACCTGCTGGCACCTTGACCTTACACTTCCAGCCTCCAGACCTGTGCTCGCCACCTGCTGCCCATCCTGCTAACATACAATCTCTTGAGGGAAACACCAAGGTTGAACGCAGGTCTGCCTGGTTCTAGATCCCACGTAGTGAGGTGGGCGACTCCATCTGCACGACTTCGTGTAGCAGCCTGAAGGGACTCCGATGCAGAGCCAGGGATGGCCGAGTGAAATATAGTAATGGCGTTTCCCTCTTGGGTTTTATAATCCCCTCCTTTTGTGGCTGCCTTTGAGTTTGTTGAGGCCAAAAAGTCTAACACTGAAATGCCTCTGTGGTCCCCAGGAGCCCTGCAAATCTTGACAACCAGACACAGTCAGGACACTGATACATGCTGTAGCTGCCACGGGTCAGTGCCAGCCTGTCACTCTGCGGAGAAGTGACAGGAGGAGTGTTCAGAACGGGCAGATGGCTATTTGCTGTTCCCTTTGATCTGTGCCACGCTGTAGCTGTCACTTTCTGTTCCGGGTCTTGCTGAACGGGTTTGTCTGCAGGTTGTGGCGGGGCAGTGAGGTGCCTTCTCAGGGTGGGCTTTCCCCTGAGCCTTAGAAATCTCCAAAGTTTACAGACGGTTGGAGGAGTTGGGTTCAGGGTGCCAACACGACCCTGGGCTTGATGAATTAGCACAATGAGCAGTGTGCCATTGGGCTCCTGGCCACTAAGGGGGGTATGTGATGGTAACATCTGTGAGGGGAGAAATGTGAACATCTTCCAGTAGTTTTTGAGGTCTTCTGTTATTGGAATAGTTATACCAGCAAATGGGTTAGAAATGCATTAGCTATTTTTTTTTTTTTTCTACTGGGGTTGAGCCCAGGGGCACTTTACCACTGAGTCACATCCCCAGCCCCTTTTATTTTATTTTGTGACAAGGTCTTGTTAACTTGCTGAGAGTCTGGCTAAGTTGCCAAGGCTGGCCTCAAACTTGTGATCCTCCTGTCTCAGCCTCCCGAGTAGGTGGGATTACAGGTATGCAACATAGAGCCCGGCTAGTAACTAACTCCCTTTTGTGTAATGAGTAGAGAATATGATGTTTCAGATGCAGTGATGTTGCGTGACCTTAGCCAGAAGGTCCTATTCTGTGCAGCAGATTTTGGGACGTTGGTTAGTGAGTGTTGACCCCTGAAATGGCATTGGAATGTGTACACTGGGCACTGTGGTTGTCTGATGGCTATAAGGGGTGGAGCAGCTGTTATAACCAAGACTTAAGTAGAACTTAAGGATGCACCATTTTCTGTTATTTCTGTTTATAAAACCCTTTAAACTACCAAAGTCATTTATGAATTTGGTAACAAAACTAGAAAGAAATCAAAATGAATGAAATAAGAGGAAAAAATGGGGCTTATCAGTTAAAAATTTATCTGTCTTTAAAATTCGTGCCCTATTATAGTAAAATTTTAAGTATAAAAATAATCTGTGTTAGGGTAACAGGTGTAGCAAGGCTTTGTATGGCTCTGCCACCCAGGGCTGAGTTGACCCTTCAGACTTTCTGCTCTCTGGTGAAGGGTTGAGGCCTAGAAGTCTATGGTTCCAAGCTGTCATCCTTAAGTCTTAATCACCTCAAAGTCTCAAGACTTAAGAATAAAATGGGTACAGGGCTTGGCTTATAGCTCAGTTGGTAGAATGCTTGCCCAGCACGTGTGAGGCACAGGGTTCGATCTTCAGCACCACATAAAAATAAAATAAAGGTATTATGTCCATGTACTATAAAAATATTTTTAAAAAATGGGTACAAAAGGGCTGGGGTTCTGGCTCATTGGTAAAGTACTTGCCTCTCATGCATGAGGTACTAGGATTGATCCTCAGCACCACATAAAAATAAAATAAAGATATTGTGCCCATCAAAATCTAAAAAATAAATATTTAAAAAAAATGGGTACAAGGGCCAGGTGCGGTGGCGCACGCCTGTAATCCCAGCACTTGGGAGGCTGAGGCAGGAGCATCGCGAGTTCAAAGCCAGCCTCAGCAATGGCCAGGCACTTAGCAACTCAGTGAGACCCTGTCTCTAATAAAATACAAAAAAGGAAAAAGGGCTGGGGATGTGTCCCAGTGGTCAAGTGCCCCTGAGTTCACTCCTGGTACAAAAAAAAAAAAAAAAAAAGTTAGGTACAAAAGAGTATTTCTTGCTCGTATTTAAGGCACAGAGAAGCACTTAAATTTGAAAATTAGAGTAATTATGAACATTGAAACTTAGAGTAATTGTTTTATGTGACAAACATTTCACTGAGCTTCTGTGGTCTTCTGGGCCCTCCACTGGGACAGGGGGCAGGTAGGGACATCACAGGCAGAACGACAGACAGTATTAGCGGTAAGCACTGCTGCTTGAGGTCCACATGCTGGACAAGGCTTGAAAGGGCACCGGGGGCTCTGCTGGCCTCTGGGGAAATGCCCAAGTGCTTGCATTTGTTGGGAGACTTGGATGGGAGCCTAATTCAAACCAGCTCAAGGAAGAATGAGAATTTATATGCTCATGTAAAATCTAGGATAGCAGAGAAGCCATCGAAAAGACTTCTGGCTGGCCCCAGGGGCTGCGTGTCCACAGGAATCTGTCTCTCATCACGCAAGTGCTGCTTTCCTGTGTTTTGCTGTATTTTCAGGCAAATCTCTACCCAGGTGCTGGCAACAATGGCTGCAGCAGTTCCAGGCGTAGGTCCTGGTAGCCCTGCTCCCAGAGGGAGAAAGGGCACCTCTGTCCAAGAGCTCCCACAGAAGTTCTGGAAGATACACTCTGGCTGGGTTTGGCCAGTGTCTCTGTTGAAGCCATCAGGACAGTTCTGTGGTGCTCTGGCTGGGCCAGGGGCAATGTCCACTCCTGGAGCTTGAGGCCAAGGTCCAGTCCCTAACCTGAAACATGGCTGAGAGATGAAGGGAAAGTGGTTCCTAAGAGGAAAGCATGTCCTGTTTCCAAAAGAAGAAAGGGACACTAGGCAGGCAAAATAACAGGTATGTCCCAGAGTGTCCATGGAATCGCATGATCTTCCCCGTTCACACCTGCAGGCGAAGGCATATGGCTGTGTGGGGTCGCTGTGGACACCTCAACCCCAATTCTCAAGTCTGTTTCCTATTTTAAATAGTTTAAAAAAAATGTAAGTGTAATTATCATGTAAAAAAATCATGATAAAAATTCAAATAAAACATAAGATAAAATGGGAAAAAGTCTCCCCCATCCCTAACCACCAGCCCCTACACCCCAACATAAGCAAAATGGTATAGACTTCCAGAAATGTCTCTTTAAAAACAAATTATTTATCTTCTATCATCAGATCCATCATCTAATCATTCTTTGACAAATTTTATCATATTATGAATATGAATCTCCAATATGGTTTTTCACTTAGAAATATTCTTGGCATCTTTTACTATCAGCACACACACAAAAAAGTGGTTTTTAGAAACTGTATGATATCCCATAAAATAGTTGTACCATAATCTAGTAAGTCATTTTCCTGTTAGTGGACATTTATATTATGTTTCTGATTAGGTTTCAAACAATTCTGTCAGGACACTGCTGTACTCATAGCTTAGTGTACTTCTGCAAATGTATCTGTCAGCTAAATTCCTAGAGGTGAAATTATTCAAGGATATAGTACTAACTTTGGATGCATATTAACAAATGGACTTCCCAGAAGACTATGCCAATTTCTATTCCTGCCAATAGCATTGAAGTGCTAATTTCTTCACATCTAACCACTACTGGATATCTTTAAACTTTCCATTGTTTTTAATATGATAGGTGAAAACAGTATATCATTATTTTTATTTGCATTTAAAATTTAAAATTATAGGGCTGAGGATGTAGCTAAATTGTAAATCATGTTCTTGGCATGAATGAGGCCCTGGTTCAATCCCCAGAACTATAAAAACAAACATAGAAATAAACACAAAAGCAAAAGAAATTGGGAATGCTTTAATATGTTTAGCCATTTCTTTTTTATGGTTCTTTTTTTTTTTTTTTTTTTTCAGTATTGGGGGTACTAGGTAAGCACTGCACCACTGAGCTGCATTCCCAGCCCTTTTTAATTTTATCTGAGGCAGAGTCTGGCTAAGTTGCCCATTATGACCTTGAACTCATGATTCTCTTGCCTCATCCTCTGGAGTAGTGAGGAGTAGCTGGGATTGCAGTCACGTGCCACATGTTTAGCCATTTCTTTTTTTTTTTTTTTTTTTTTTTTTTTTTTTGGTACCGGGGATTGAATTCAGGGGCGCTCGACCACTGGGCCACATCCCCAGCCCTATTTTGTATTTTATTAGAGACAGGGTCTCATTGAGTTGCTAAGTGCCTCGCCATTGCTGAGGCTGGCTTTGAACTCTTGATCCTCCTGTCTCAGCTCCCAAGTGCTGGGATTACAGGTGTGCACCACTGCGCCCGGCATGTTTAGCCATTTCTATTTCATTTCTTGAACTTAAAATCTGCTTTTTCTACTGATGTTGAAAAGTTAGCACTTAGATTACTATAGCCCGTGTTTTCCCCTTAGAGTTCGTCTGATCCTAGTCACGTAACACACTTGTGGACTTACCATTGACTGAATCTCAGGATTTTAGAGCTGTAAGAACTCTTGAGATCACCACTTTTCTCGTTTTCTAAACAAAGAAACCGGGGTCTAAGGAAGCAAAATTAATTGTCCAAGGTCACACAATTAGAGACTGAGCTAAAACCAGAACTTGCCCTGTCTCAGGTTTTATGACTCAAATCTTGGCCTCTGTTGTTTATTAAGGTGAGAGATCTTCCTTGGAAATTTAAAACACTCATTTTAATCTGTAACCATCCCAAGGAGCTTCTTGTGGCTGTCACCACTGATGCAATGATCCAGCTTCTCCATCCTCTGCCTCACTTGATGGTTTGTGACAGTGCGCCACCCTAGAGCCACGTCCCTGGCCGTGTGTTAAACTCCACAGTCACTTTGGTGAAAGGCTCTGCTGTTCTGGTGGCCATGCCTGGCTCAGGGGACAGGAGCACCTGCTTAGCTGACACCAACTCAGGGCAAAACAAGTGGGAAGAATCAGTAGTCTCACCCCTGCCATTACTTAACGATTTTCATGGATTGTTGAATACAATGAAATAGTCCCGGGAACAAGAATTCTAAAACTCCACCTCATATTCTTCTCACCAAGCTACTGCAAATTCCTCATGAAATCACACCATTTAATGTTAATCTTGGAATTAGAATTTTATCTTCCTTGCCCTCCTCAAGGAGCTCTTAAACAATTATCAAAACCCAAGTTTTAGACATTAGGGAAATTTAAAGATGAGAACTGCCCGTCACAGAGTGTAATCCAGGAATTCTAAAAACCAGCCTTCCCTGTCTCCACTACATTATGCTGGCTTTTTCCTCCTACAAAGGAATAAGATGTTTTATTATATTTACAATGAAGATACATCTTGATCTTCTTTTCTGAAAGAACTTAAAACTAACATCAACTGGAAAGTTGTTGATGACATTTTCCAATTGATAGAAAAGATGTGAGGCTTTAAAGAAAATAATTGAGAGAAATAAAATTAATCAGTAATTAAATAGCTAGGCTATGTGCTGCTGAGTTATCTATATTAAGAAGCAAAACACAAACTGTAAGCTGCCTGTTGTGGCCAGCCACGGTGCCGCGGGAAAATTCTCGGAGGCAGAGTTAAGCTTTTACTACTTTTACTTCTACTTTCTTAGAGCTTAGAGAGGGAAAGAAAGATTTTTCTTCTTAGCTTAGAGTAGAGTAGCTTAGAGTAAAGAAAGATAGAGCTTAGCTTTTCTTAGCTTAGAGTAGAGCTTAGCTTAGAGTAAGATTAAAGCTTCTTTCTTCTCTCTTCTTTCTTCCTTCTTCTGTCTTCTGTCTTCTGTCTTCCTCAGGAGTCTCGGCCTAACTCTAACCAGTCATTACTTCTTCTATCTGGTTTCTTTTCTGTAACCGCTCTGCCTACGTTCTGGCCGCTCTGATTCTTCTGACCGACCGAGTGACTGCCCGACTGACTGAATTCTCCGTTCTCCTAACTTGGACCGCTTTCACCCGGTTATATACCTTCAGGTTTGCGGGTGCCTACAGGTGCGTCACATACATATCAGGTGGAACCCATGGCTTCCAGCTAGCTGCAACAGCCCTTCCTAATTAGGGCTCCTTCATATTCCTTCCCTTTAGTTTAAAAAGGTGCTTTTGTTCTATTTTCTCTATTTTATTTTCTCTATTTTCTTTTATTTTCTTGTCTCTACCTAGCTTTTCACCTTTTATTTTTGAAAGGGTGGATATTTGAGCCCTTTTTGAGAAGGTGCTGTGGCTTTAAGGAAGCCTAATGCTGAGGAGCAGCTAACGCACCTAGTTAAGCACAATTGCATAAGCGGCTTTGACTTTTTTTTTTTTTTTTTTTTTTTTCTCCTCTATTTTTCTTTATGGCTTTCTTGCCAAAGCTCAGTGGCTTTTTTTTTTTTTCTGCATGGTTTTTACCATGCTATTTAATTCTCTATTTTCTTTTAAGCTCATGGCTTTTTTCTTTATACTAAAGCTCAAGGCTTTTTCTCTATATTTTTTATGGCTTTTGGCTGGCTACTCGGCTTCGGCTTTTGGCCGGCTCGCTTCGGCTTAATTCTTAACTGGCTTCAACTGAGTCAGAGGCTATGCTCTCTTGTTTACTACTCTTTTTGCTGGTCTCAACTGAGTCCGAGGCTATACTTTTTCGTTGCTCTCCTTATTTCTTAGCTTTTCTTCTCTGCCTGCCGAGCCCCGGACGGACCACCATTTGTAAGCTGCCTGTCACGGCCAGCCACGGCGCCGCCACGGAAGGAAAATTCTCGGAGGCAGAGTTAAGCTTTTCTTAGAGAGAGCTTAGAGAGGAAAAGAAAGATTTTTCTTCTTAGCTTAGAGTAGAGTAGCTTAGAGTAAAGAAAGATAGAGCTTAGCTTTTCTTAGCTTAGAGTAGAGCTTAGCTTAGAGTAAGATTAAAGCTTCTTTCTTCTCTCTTCTTTCTTCCTTCTTCTGTCTTCTGTCTTCCTCAGGAGCCTCGGCCTAACTCTGACCAGTCATTACTTCTTCTATCTGGTTTCTTTTCTGTAACCGCTCTGCCTACGTTCTGGCCGCTCTGATTCTTCTGACCGACCGAGTGACTGCCCGGCTGACTGAATTCTCCGTTCTCCTAACTCGGACCGCTTTCACCCGGTTATATACCTTCAGGTTTGCGGGTGCCTACAGGTGCGTCACATACATATCAGGTGGAACCCATGGCTTCCAGCTAGCTGCAACAGCCCTTCCTAATTAGGGCTCCTTCAACAAACAAATAGCCGGGCGTGGTGGCGCACGCCTGTAATCCCAGCACTTTGGGAGGCTGAGGCAGGAGGATCGCGAGTTCAAAGCCAGCCTCAGCAATGGCGAGGCACTTAGCAACTCAGTGAGACCCTGTCACTAAATAAAATACAAAAAAAGGGCTGGGGATGTGGTCCAGTGGTCGAGTGCCCCTGAGTTCAATCCCTGGTACCACAAAAAAAAAAAAAAAAAAAAAAACACAAACAAATACATTGAATAAAACAAATAAAAATTGAAGCCAGGTGTGATGGTGCATGCCTGTAAATCCCGGCAGTTTGGGAGGCTGAGGCAGGAGGATTGAGAGTTCATAAGCCAGCCTCAGCAACTTTTTTTTATTTTTTAATTAAAAAAAATTTTTAGTTGTAGATGGACACAATGCCTTTATTTTATTTATTTATTTTTAACCCACTTGCTCATACATGCTAGGCAAATGCTCTACCACTTAGCTATAACCCCAGCCTGGGCCTCAGCAACTTAGAGAGGCCTTAAGCAATTCAGTGAGACCCTCTAAATCAAATACAAAAAAAGGGTTGGGGATGTGGCTGAGTGGTTAAGTGCCCCTGAGTTCAATCCCCAGTACCAACAAAAACAACAACGCCAACAACAACAAAAACCAAATATTGAAAAAAATAGGGAAGGCATATATATTTTCTAAGTAGTGTAATTGCTAGAAAATGCTTTGGCACATGCCTTTAATTTTTTTTCTTTTTCAGCTTAATGTGTGTGGCTCACTACAGGTCAACTGGGGACCTGTGTGCAAGGGTCTGAGTACGCTATTTCTGGTTTCCAAGAGAGAGTTCTTTTATTTTTTCATTTCCAGGTTATATGCAGTTAATTATTGGAATGCGGAACATTCTGTCCGAATACTTGGAAGTCCCTGACTTCCATGCAGGCTAAGGAAAGCAGAATGGATACAGGGAAATTCTCCCAGCCCTGTTTTATTGACCTTCTCTCCAAGAACATTCATAAGAAATTGTGTTCAAATAAATTGAATTGTGCCTTTGATTTCAGTTAAATGCAATTGGAAACTGGCTTATTAAATACTAATGAAAATGTTTTTGCTTTCAGAAGTTAACTTTCTGTGAAATGAACAGCAGCCATGTAGTATTTTAAATAAGGACTGATTTCTAATAAAAAGGCTGATGGTGGATGAGCAAGGGCTGAAGCCCTGTTCTAGGGTCTCTCTTTGACCAGAATAAAGCACCAAAGACTAAAATGCTGACCTGGGGATGTGGTAGTAAATATTTCTGCCTCAAAAAAAAAAAAAAAATGCTTAAGAAAGTTTGTAAAAATCTTGCTCTTGGAAACTTCCACGCCCCCACCCCCCAAATCCAGTGGCCAGATTTATGGTGATGCTGACAATTGAAATCTATCATTGATTAACAACAATCTGGTTACCTAGATACCGGCAGGTCTGCACATCAAACAAAGAATAGAGCAAGGGCAGAAGGAAATGATTCGTCGTCAGGTAAATCAAGGCAAAGGAGCTATTGATGGGAGTGCCCTGGGAACCTAAATAAGGGGAATTATGTAATTTTCTTCCTTTTACAATCCTTTTAAATACCTTTTTTAAAGATGGAAGTTTGAGCTATTTTTTTTTTTTAATTTGTTTTAGTTGTATACAATGCCTTTATTTTCACGTGGTGCTGAGGATCGAACCTGGGCCGCACACATGCTAGGAGAGCGCTCTGCCGCTGAGCCACAATCCCAGCCCAGTTTGAGCTATTATTTAACAAGAGTATGCATCAAAGCATGTCATTGGGCTGGGCATAATGGCACACACTTATAATCTCAGTGACTCAGGAGGCAGAGGTAGGAGTACAACAAGTTAGAGGCCAGTCTCTGCAACTTAGTGAGACCCTGTCTCAAAATAAAAAAATAAAAGAAATAAAAAAGTGTGGGGGATGTAGCTCAGTGGTAAAAACACTTGCCTCGCTTGTGTGAGGTTCTGGGGGATCCCCAGCACCACTAAATAAATAAATAAAGTATGCCACTATAAAGTGAACCAGTGTGCTTTAGTGTGTTGCACTATGGTGAGATCTGTTAGGTTGAGACTGACCAGTGGATGGCACCATGGTGACCCCAGTCTACACACTGTGGGCTGATGGGGCAGTCAGGGATGGATTAAAAATGACAGCTGTATTAGTTTTTTAGGGTGTCATTATAAAACACCACGGACTGGAGGCTTAAACAATTGACACATAATTTTTCACAATTTAAGAGGTTAAAAGTTCAATATCAAGGTGTTGGCAGGGCTGGTTTCATTCTTAGACCTCTCTTCTTGGATTTAGATGGCCTTCTTGCTGCCTCTTCTCATGCAGAAGCTTTAGTCCAAGTCTTTGATTTTTTTTTTTTTTTTTTGTGGGGATTAAACTCAGGGGCACTCGACCACTGGGCCACATCCCTAGCCCTTTTTTTGTATTTTATTAGAGACAGGGTCTCATTGAGTTGCTAAGTGCCTCACCATTGCTGAGGCTGGCTTTGAACCCGTGATCCTCCTGCCCCAGCCTCCCAAGTGCTGGGATTACAGGCGTGCACCACCGCACCCAGCTCCAGGTCTTTGATTTTTAAAAAAAAAAAATTATTTATTTATTCTAATTTGTTATATATGACGGCAGAATGCAATTCAATTCATATTACACATATAGAGCACAATTTTTCATGTCTCTGGTTGTATACAAAGTAGACTCACACCATTCATGTCTTCATACATGTACTTAGGGTAATAATGTCCATCTCATTCCACCATCTTTCCTACACCTATGCCTCCTCCTTTTCCCTCCCTCCCTATCTGAAGTTCCCCCATTCCTCCCATGCTCCCCCACCATCCCCATTATGAGTCAGCATCCTCATTTCAGAGAAGACATTTGGCATTTTTTTGGGGGGGATTGGCTTACCTCACTTAGCATAATATTCTCCAACTCCATCCATTTACCTGCAAATACCATGATTTTGTTCTCTTTTAATGATGAGTAATATTCCACTGTGTATATATACCACATTTTCCCTATCCATTCATCTACTGAAGGGCCAGGTCTTTGTTTTTGTTGAGCTTTCTAAGAGACTGCCGCCTTGCACAGCGTGTCTATATCCACTTGACCCTAGCGGACCCTGTAACTGGTCATGCTTAACTGAACTTTACATGACACATGGATCTGGACTGTGATTTTATTCTGAGCCCTCTTTCTTGAATAAATTTACCAATTTTGTTCTTCTCAGAAATAGTGAAGTGTGCCAGGCAAGTGGCACATGCCTGTAATCCCAGTGACTCAGGAGGCTGAGGCAGGAGGATTACAAGTTCAAAGCCAGCCTCAGCAATTAAAAAAGTGCTGGGGATGTAGCTCAGTGATAAAGTGCCCCTGGGCTAAATCTCCATTACAAATAGACAAATAAATAAATAAATAAATAAATAAAAGTGAAGTGATTAAATCCTAGTTATTTATCTAAACAAGAAGGAAATTACATCATTCGAACAAAAAGAGACTATGTAGGTTAGCATTTGGGCTCTGGTTTAAGGGCCAGACTGTCCATATTCTGGAAAGATCCTGTGTATCTCTCTCTCTCTCTTTTTTTCTTTTTTAATATTTATTTGCTTTAGTTTTACACAATGCAATGCATTTATGTTTACATGGTGCTGAGGATCGAACCCGGGCCGCGCACGTGCTAGGCAAGCACTCTACCGCTGAGCCACAACCCCAGCCCCCTGTGTAGCTCTTATTTTTCCTATTATAACACCTCTCAGTTAACTTTCTGTTAATAAAAATGGCATGAATCTTGAACTCAGGGACCTGACTGGGCCACCTCCCCAGCCCATTAGAGAACGCTGAGTTGTTTTCACCACTGAGGCTGGCGAACCCCATGGGATTACAAGCGTGAGCAGCTGAAAAATGGCATGAGATTTAACGCTGTTTCACACTACGAAATGTTCAATGACAATGGAGATTTAAGAATACACTGTGGGACTGGGGGTTATGGCTCAGTGGTAAAGCACTTGCCTGGCATGTGTGAGGCACTGGGTTCAATCCTCAGCACCACATAAAAATAATAATAAAATGAAGATATTAAAAATTTTTAAAAAGGAGACTACATTGGTATTAAGAGGGAAGATCACATGAATTCTTTAAGGTCTTAGGGTTTGAACTAGCAAATGACAAGCTGTAAAATGCTTCTGTGACATCTCATCTGAAAGGTGAGCCTTGTTTTCAGGGACATTGACTGTGTGTAGCCCACATATGGATTTGGCCACTGAATCTAGGGGTGAGAGATTGACCTTATACTGATTCTTCAGACCCAACCTTATCCAAAAGCTTTCTTGAGCTGGGCGCGGTGGCACACGCCTGTAATCCCAGCACTTGGGAGGCTGAGGCAGGAGGATCATGAGTTCAAAGCCAGCCTCACCAATGGCGAGGCACTTAGCAATTCAGTGAGACCCTGTCTCTAATAAAATGCAAAAAAGGGCTGGGGATGTGGCCCATTGGTCGAGTGCCCCTGAGTTCAATCCCGGGTAACACACACACATACACACACACACACACACACACACACACACACAAGCTTTCTTGAGCCTGCCCATCTTTACCTTTTCCTATTGCTACCGTCCTCAGGTTCACTTCCATCCTCTTCACTCTTTCTGACCTACACAATTGCAGTAGCTTAGCTGGCCTCTGCCTCTAGTCCCACCCCACTTCATTCTGTCATCAATGCTGCTGCGCGCTAGATCTTTCTAGAATACAGCTTTGCATGCGCAGCTTCCCTGTCCAAAAAACTCTCAGCATTCAGATTGCTTGTAGAGAAGAATGCAAACTCCTTAGAGTCTGGCTCCTGCAGAGCCCAATCTTGCATATACATCCTTAATTACTTTTCTAACCTCATCTCCAACCACTCCCTGTCATCGTACACCCTTGTGACACCTCGGTGCCTTCTTGCACTCTGGCCATGCCTTCTGCTATTTGCTCTTCAAAGTCCAGTTTGTCTGTCACTTCCATGAGTCTGCTTCCTCTGCGTGTTGGTGGAGTAGGTCCTCTCTCAGGTGTTCCGTGGTTCTTTCCTCACCTTGTTATAATGTTCCTATTACATGTCTTTTTCTCAGGCCAGGCTGTGAGCTCCTCAAAAGCAGGAACTGTATTTTATTTACTCCTCCTTTTTCTTTCTTTCTTTTTTTTTTTTTTTTTTTTTTTTTTTGGTACCAGGGATTTAATCCAGGGGCGCTTGGCCTCTGTGCCACATCCCCGCCCTTTTGTATATTTTATTTAGAGACAGGGTCTCATTAAGTTGCTTAGTGCCTTGCTAAGTTGTTGAGGCTGAACTTGCAATCCTCCTGCCTCAGCCTCCTGAGCCACTGGGATTTCAGGCATGCACCACTGTGCCCAGCTCCCCTCCTTTTTAGAAGACATGAGAGTTTTTTTTTTTTTTTTTTTTTTTTTTTTTTTTTTTTTTTTTTGGTACTGGGGATTGAACTCAGGGGCACTTGACCACTGGCCACATCCCCAGCCCTTTTTTTGTATTTTTATTAGAGACAGGGTCTCACTGAGTTGCTAAGTGCCTCGCCATTGCTGAGGCTGGCTTTGAACTTGTGATCCTCCTGCCTCAGCCTCCCAAGTGCTGGGGTTACAGGTGTGTGCCACCATGCCTGGCAAGACATGAGAGTTTTTTGAAAAACAGGATTCTGAATTACATATTAAGTCAACAGAGGCCTCTAGTCTGAGGTTTGTTAGTTACAAGGCAAGTGAATGGAAATGGTCAGAGGACTTAGAGAAAGCATCCATATTACAGCTGCCATCTTTCTATAAAATTGAGGCTTTGTAGAATGTTTGGAAAATGGCATATAAATCTCCCTCTCTGACCCTTTCATCAAATTTGTTGAAATTTATTATTATTATTATTATTATTATTATTATTATTATTATTGTGTGTGTAGTGTTAGGGATGGAACCCAGGGCCTTGTAGGTACTGGGCAAACACTGCACCACTGAGCTACACCCCTAATCCTAAAAAATTTTATTTAAAAAATAAATTTTATTGTATATGTTGAGGGTATACAGTATGACATTATGAGATACACAAATATAGGAAAATAGTTACTGTGGTGAATCAATTAGCAGTTACCAGCTAAAATCTATTCATTTAGCCAAGATCCCCAATACATTATATTTTTTTAAAAAAAATATTTATTTATTTGCTTTAGTTGTACACAATGCGTTTATTTTTATGTGGTGCTGAGGATCGAACCCGGGCGTGCACGTGCTAGGCAAGTGCTCTACTGCTGAGCCACAACCCCAGCCCTACTATACATTATTGACAGTCCTCATGTCATGCATTAAATCCTAGACTTGATCACCTACATACCTGCTACTTTGCATCCTCTAAACTGCCCCCACCCCATTCCCTGGCTCTCAGATAAACACTGTTTCACTTCCTGTCTCTGTTATTTCTATATATTTGATTTTACTTTTTAAAAAGATTCAACATGTGAGTGAGATCATGTGATATTTTTCTTTCTGTATCTGATTTACGTCACTTGGTATAATGTCCTCTGGGTTCTTCCCTGTTGGGGCAAATGGCAGGATCTCCTTTATTAAGTCTGAATAATATGGCATGGTATGCGCACACCAGTTTCTTTACCCATTTGTGCATCAACAGATGTGTTCCTCAACATCCTGGTGTCTGTACCATAAGTATTGTGACTAATGATGCAATGAATTGGGACAGCAGATGTCATGACAATTTGGTGGCTTCATCTCCTTTGAGTGTATGTCACAGGCGGGAGTGCTAGCCTATGTAGTAATTCTATTTTTACTTTTTTGCAGAACCTCTGTGTCGTTTCCTACGATGGCTGCACCAATCTACATTTCTACCAACCGTGCACTAAAGGACCTTCTCTTGTGGTGGTCTGAATAGGGCAAAGAGATGAGGACAGACAGACATGTTTGAGAGAAATTTATGAAATAAAATCTACAGGACTTGATGATGAATCTGAAGTGAGGGGATGGGGAGGGGGAGTTTAAAGTCTTTCAAGTTTTAGCTTGAATAACTTGATGGATGGATATGTCACACATTGAACTTGGGAACCCCTGAAAATAACAGGGAGTCCTGGGAAGACCATGTCCATTGAATCTGGACTGACTGTATTTTAGATGTTTAAACAATAATATTAAAAATGAGCCAGGCGTGGTGGCACACGCCTGTAATCCCAGCACTTGGGAGACTGAGGCAGGAGGATTGCCAGTTCAAAGCCAGCCTCAGCAATAGCGAGGCACTTAGCAACTCAGTGAGACCCTGTCTCTAATAAAATACAAAAATGGTTGGGGATGTGGCCCAGTGGTCGAGTGCCCCTGAGTTCAATCCCTGGTACCAAAAAAAAAAAAAACAAAAAAACAAAAAAAAAAAAAACAAAGAGTCGCCAGGCATGGTGGTGCACACCTGTAATCCCAGCTGCTTGGGAGGCTGAGATAGGAAGATTGTGAGTTCAAAACCAGCCTCAGCAATTTAGTGAGACCCTGTCTCAAAATAAAAAATAGAAAGGACTGGGAATGTGGTTCAATGGTTAAAGACCCCTAGGTTTAATCCCCAGTACAAATAGATAGATAGATAGATAGATAGATAAAAGTCCGGTAGATCCGTGGTGTTGGACCAGTACTGGTGAAAAAGTATGTGCATCTGAAGGCAATCGAAACAGTGGCTGCAGATGCACAAATTGGCAACCGAGGGACTGGAATCTTCTTTAGTGAAGGATGATTAGTATGATTAGTGATTAAGTTTGTAGAGGACTGGGCCTCTGGTCTGCCAGCCTGCCCTGCAAATTTCCCTCTCACCAACCCTCACTATTGCATCAGCCATTCAGTCAGTGCTTAAAATAGATCTCTGTGTGTGCATGTGTGTGTGTGTGTGTGTGTGTGTGTGTGTGTGTGTGTGTGTATGCTTGCAGGAGCCCTGTTTGGGGATTGGCTTGAATTGCAGTTGACTATGAGCCGTGGAGATTTGGCCATTGTCGCCACCCGTAGTCTCACGGGATTTTGTTGCGGGATCTGGAGTGACTTGGCCGAAATTGCTGATCGGGTCAGCGCCATTTTAGTGGTGTGTTTGGCGTGAGTTAGTTGTTAGAACCAGAGAGAAAAGTCATCAGAATAAAAAGCTGTTTGTCTCCAGTTTGCTTCTGAAGTTCTTCCCGCGGCTCCGGTGCTCCGAGCGCTTCAGGCGGCAACAGGTGGCGGCCCGTACGGGGAACTTCGGAGCGGACAGGTAAGAACTGAAAGGTCTCTAAAGATGGGTTCGAATATAACTGAATCCCAAGTGATAGAGGCTATGCAAAGACTCCTTGATATACCTGACTCTGTTCTCAGTGAGGAGTATATAGACAAAAATGAAAGTGATCAAAAAAGTGTAGATTCCACTGGGCCAACTGAGACCAGTAAAGAGAGTATTAGAAGAGACCCAAAAATGACAAAAATCCAAGCTATTAAAGCTATTCGGGAGTTATTGGCGAAAGCTGAAGGATACTTGCTCTCACTGGAACCTGGGCCTCAGGATATTGCTGTCAGTGAAATTAGCAGTGGTGAGGAATCTAGTAAAAGTGATCCTGAGAAAATGAGGAAAAAGAAATTAAAAAAGACCGAGAAAAAGGTCCGTCAGGCAGAGGAGTCACTTGTGGAAGTGACTACTCCCCCATGGGTGGAATCCATTACAGAAAATATGAAGGGTATTACTAGGCATTTGCATACCCTAGAAACAGAAATAAAAAGTCTTTCTGATCGCTTATGCGCTCTCGAGGACAACTCACAGATACATTGGGAACCGCCAGCATTTGAAAAGAAAAATGGACAGAGTGTCCATCAGTCAGTAGATTTCAAAACAATAAAAAATCTCAAAGAGGCAGTAATGACTTATGGGCCCCAAGCTCCTTTCACGTTGAGTATGCTGGAGTCCCTTAACACCTTTAGCTTAACCCCCTCAGACTGGAAAAGTCTATGTAAAGCAACATTAAGCGGGGGGCAATTCTTGGTTTGGCGATCGCAATTCCAAGAACTTTGTATAGAAACGGCTAAAAGAAACGCGGCTGCAGGGTTTGAAAACTATAATATAGACATGCTCACAGGAGAAGGGCAATTCGCAGACTTACAGGCTCAAACAGATTATGACTCAGATATATATGCTCAGATAAATGCAGCTGCCTTAGAGGCATGGAAAACTGTACAAGGACCTGGGGATCTACAAGGTAGCTTGTCAAAAGTGATTCAAGGACCTAATGAGCCGTATGCCGACTTTGCTGATCGACTTTTGAGAACTGCAGGTAGTGTGTTTGCAGATGTTGACCAAGCTATGCCTTTAGTTGTTCAATTAGCTTATGAAAATGCAAATAAATGGTGCCAAGCAGCCATCAGGCCATGGAGAACTAAAAAGGATCTTTCCGTATATATACAACTATGTAAAGATATAAATGGCGCCTTTGTCACAGGAAATGTGATTGCAGCCTCAATGAGAGGTGCTTCCTCTCGAAATTTCACAAAGGCTAAACGTAGACATTATAATCAATCAGGATATTCCAGGCAAAATTATCATAATCAATCAGGCAATTCTAGGCAAAATCCCAAAAGAGAAATAAGATCAAGCTCATACCATGCCCCAGGCCGCTGCCCCAGGTGTAAAAAGGGAAATCATTGGGCCAATAAATGCTATTCAAAATTTGACATCCATGGAAATCCTTTGTTCAGGAATTCAAAAAACGGGGCACGGGGCCCAGTACCCGGGGCCCACAAATGTACGGGGCATTGCAGAAGGAGTATCCTCAAGCATCCACTCAGATGCTTCCCCGACACAATCCCTACTACCCATCCACTCCCTCGCCAGAGGAACAAGAGGAAATGCAGGATTAGACCTCTGTTCCACCGCCCGAATAGTGTTAACACCTGAAATGGGGGTTCAACTGATTCCCACAGGAGTCAGGGGACCTCTTCCCTCAGGGACTGTAGGACTTATTATCGGGCGTAGTCCTAAAAGCTTATTAGGTTTGCAAGTGACCCCAGGTGTAATAAACTCAGACTACAAAGGGGAAATAAAAATAATGCTTAGCTCACCCCAAAGTGTAAGTTCTGTTAATCAAGGAGATAGAATTGCTCAGTTGCTTCTCCTTCCCAATTTACATAATTCATTTAAAATGGGTATGCCTCAAGAAGGGAACAATAGAGGATTTTGTTCCACTGACTCAAGTCCCATGGCTTGCTGGGTTCGAGACTGTTCAAGGAGGCCTATGTGTAAAATAAAAATCCAAGGAATAGAAATGGAGGGATTAATAGATACTGGAGCTGACTCTTCCATTATTAATTTACGCCAATGGCCCAAGCACTGGCCTCTGCAAAAAGCTTCAACCAGTTTAAGAGGCTTGGGATATAATAACCTCCCAGATAAAAGTGCAGTAATTTTAAAATGGGAGGATGATGAAGGCCATAAAGGAACATTTCAGCCTTATGTTTTACCTAATCTACCGGTTACTTTATGGGGAAGAGATATTTTGCAACAAATGGGAGTACACCTTGCAACCAAGCCTGCAGATGTTAAATGTGAAAACCTACAGGGTAATCTTAACCATAAAAGAACTCATTATCAAAAAGTACAGAGTAATCTTAACCCTAAAAGTAATCATTGTCATAAAGGAAAAAGATATTTTTTTTCGGGGCCACTGAGAAAATAATTTTGAAAATACCATGGCTTTCTGATAAGCCAGTGTGGGTCCCTCAGTGGCCCCTATCTAAAGAGAAATTACAAGCGGCCCACCAATTAGTTCAGGAACAATTAGAAGCAGGTCATATAGAACCTTCCACCTCTCCCTGGAATTCCCCCATATTTGTGATCAAGAAAAAGTCAGGAAAATGGCGATTGTTACATGATCTTAGACAAATCAATAAAACCATGCAAGTTATGGGGCCTACTCAACCTGGACTTCCTAGTCCCGTAGCTATTCCAAAAAATTTCCATCTTATTACTCTTGATATAAAGGATTGCTTCTTTTCTATTCCCTACATCCTCTGGATGCCCCCAGGTTTGCTTTTTCCGTTCCTTCTATGAACAATAATGGCCCTGATCAGAGATATCAATGGAAGGTTTTACCACAGGGAATGGCTAATAGCCCCACCATATGCCAAATATATGTGGACAAGGCTATCCAACCCATTAAAAATAAATATCCAAACCTCATGTGTCTACATTACATGGATGATATTTTATTGGCCCACCCTAATCAAAAAATCTTATTTAATATATTCAGTGATGTGGTAGAAAATTTAAAAAAATATGGACTATATATAGCAGAAGAAAAAGTTCAAACCAGATCTCCCATATTATATTTAGGATTTAAAATCATGGATACTTTTGTTAGACCCCAAAAAATTTTAATAAATAAAGAACATTTGACCACCCTCAATGATTTCCAAAAACTACTGGGAGACATTAATTGGCTTCGCCCTACACTAAATCTCACTACTGGCCAACTAAAACCTTTATTTGACATCCTTCGTGGAGATCCTGATCCATCTTCACCACGAACATTGACTCCTGATGCTAGGAAAGCTTTAAAGTTAGTAGAAAAAGCCATCGAAGGAGCTCATTGTGATAGATTTGATTTAACTCAACCGCTGATGTTGATTATTATTTCTTCACAATATACACCCACAGGAGTATTTTGGCAACAAGGGCCTTTATTATGGATACATTTGCCCGTCTCTCCTAAAAGTATAATTGAATCTTATACCTCCATGGTGGCTAAACTTATTCTTCAAGGACTTAAGACTTCTACTAAAATATTTGGCATTCACCCTGCTACTATTATTACTCCCTATTCATCATCACAGATTGAATACTTATGCTTCAATGATAATGATTGGGCTATAGCTAAATGCTCTACTTCTGCAAATTTTGATAATCATCTTCCTAAGTCCCCTATATTATCTTTTTGTATTAATCATCCTATTATATTTCCACAGGTAATAAAAAATCAACCTATTCCTAAGGCATTTAATGTATTTACAGATGGGTCCTCAAATGGTACTGCTACAGTAGTCACTAAAAAAGAAAATATGACTTACATAACTGCACACAAATCAGCTCAACTAGTGGAATTGGAAGCTGTGGTAAGAGCTCTGGAAAATTTTAGGGACCAGCCCGTAAACATTTTTTTCAGATAGCCACTATATTGTACAAGCCGTCCCAAAATTAGAGTTAGCAGGACCAATAGCACCTCATACTCCAGCCTTTAAATTGTTTTATCAAATACAAAAACTTTTGTGGGCAAGAAAAGAACCCCTATTCGTAGGCCATATTAGAGCACATACTAATTTGCCTGGTCCCCTCCATGAAGGTAATCAAAAGGCTGATGAACTTACAAAAACAGTATTTATACTTTCAGCGCTACAACAAGCTACTTTATTTCACTCCCAGTTTCATGTCAACAGCACCACCTTGCAACGTAGGTTTAAAATCACAAAGGAGCAAGCCAGAACAATTGTAAAAGATTGTAAATCTTGTATGACACATTTGCCCAATCCTCATTTCGGCGTTAACCCTAGAGGATTGATGCCCAATCATTTGTGGCAGATGGATGTTACTCATGAGCCAAGTTTTGGAAAATTGCGATTTATTCATGTGACCATAGATACATGTTCAGGCATGATTTTTGCTTCCTTACATTCTGGAGAAAAAGTTAAAGATGTTACATCTCATTGCTTGCAAGCTTTTGCTGCATTGGGCATCCCCAAAATGCTTAAAACAGATAATGGCCCCGCATATACGTCCTCATCTTTCAAAGAGTTTTGCGCAAAATTCAATATATCCCATAAAACAGGCATCCCATACAATCCTCAGGGTCAGGGCATTATTGAAAGAGCAAACCGAACACTGAAAATTATGTTATTAAAACAAAAAGAAGGAAATTGGAAAAGTCCTAAGGACAGATTGGCAGTTGCCCTGTTTACCTTAAATTTTTTAACTTTAGACTCTAATGGTTATTCTGCTGGAGACAGACATTGGAATCCACACCAACAACATAAACCTTTGGTTTACTGGAAGGATGTTCTTTCAGGTACATGGAAGGGTCCAGATCCAGTATTAATTTGGGGAAGAGGATCTGTTTGTGTTTTTCCAAAAGACGAATCCTCTCCAATATGGATACCATCTAGATTAATAAAACAGGTACCACATCAAAATGATCAAGATGAAGTTATTGAAGAATCAAGATTAATAAAAAAGGTACAAAATCAAGAGGACCAAGATGAAGGTATAGAATGATTCCCTCAAAAGAGTCCTTCAAAATATTTCACAACTTAAGTGTCATTTCTCCCGGCCGGGACGAGGAGATCTCTCTTTAGTGTGCACACAATTGTATTTTTTTTTTCTTTTTATACATGTCTTTATGTCTGTACATTTGTCTATATTTCATGTTAATGTGACGTCACAAATATATGTTTGTATGTTTGTTTGTCCAGTGTGACGTCACATAGAACAAAGCGCTTATGAAAAAGAAAATATATATATATATATGGATCCAAATAACTTTAATTCATTTTAGGTTTAGAGTATTCAATTTAGGTAAATAATTTTATAAATGAAGGTACTTTCAATTTTGATTTATAGGTGTCCCTGGGACTTCTCTTTAGCAAACAATATGACTAGTGCTATATAACCTGATATTTTGGTGTTTTGACTTAAGATTGTTTATTTGTTATTAACTTCATTTGTTTAATAGCTCATTAATTTCAATTATCTCAACAGGTAAAAGATTGCTCTGTATACAGAGACTCAAGGGTTCCAGCTAACAAATTATTTCTCTAAAGTGCCTTTACCTTTTCTTTAATCTATCTTTAATGCAGTAATTACCCTCAGTCTTTCTTTGTTTTGTTCTAAATATGATATTTTTCCAACTTATGTTTGTAGAAGCTCAACCAGCGATGTGTGTGAACAAAAATCAACTTTAATTTTCTAATCTAATTATTCTATTTTGTAGTTTGACAACTCGCCTCTTGACTCAGTGCTGCAATAGCACTGCCTTTCCTTTAATAATTGATGCTTGAGTTTCTAGGTAGCGGGCCCTGAAGATTTGCCGGTGGCATTGTCTAAACATAAAAAAGACGTCTGCTGCTACAGCTGCAGGGATCGCGGCCCGCCGCAAGCATCCCTGCTGCTCAAACATCAAACAACCTCACCAACAGTGTGGCCTCTGCTCTACATGCATGGGGCCTCCTACATCAACATGTTACAACAAATGGACATTTTGATCTTTCATTGTTTGGGACTTTACGGGACAATGCCTTGCGGGTATTTGTCTAGAGAATTCAGTGTGTTACTTGTTGGAACTTAGGGCAGCTGATTTGTTTAAACAATTTGATATGCTATGCAATTTGGCTCATCACCAAAAGGCTTGTCGCCTTAAAGCCGCAACATCTCCTCACAATTGGACGGCTGTTAGTCATCATATATAGTCGATCCTAAAGGGCTCCATTGGATGGCTGGTTAGCCAATGACGGGTAAGATCCCCAGAGGGGGACAACCTAAGACAGGCACAGTCGCACGGGACAGTCTCATGTGGCCGACATATCAACCTAAGACAGGAGTCAAGGGCACAGCCTTGATTATCCGATGACGGGTAAGAATGTTGGTTGCACATAGACGTCCTAGAGCATTACCTCTTTTAAAACAAAAAGGGGGAAATGCAGGAGCCCTGTTTGGGGATTGGCTTGAATTGCAGTTGACTATGAGCCGTGGAGATTTGGCCATTGTCGCCACCCGTAGTCTCACGGGATTTTGTTGCGGGATCTGGAGTGACTTGGCCGAAATTGCTGATCGGGTCAGCGCCATTTTAGTGGTGTGTTTGGCGTGAGTTAGTTGTTAGAACCAGAGAGAAAAGTTATCAGAATAAAAAGCTGTTTGTCTCCAGTTTGCTTCTGAAGTTCTTCCCGCGGCTCCGGTGCTCCGAGCGCTTCAGGCGGCAACATTTACTTATTCATCCTTTCCCCAAGCCACAAAAAGTCCTCTGATGACTCTCAGTCATTCTGACCCTCACTGGAAAATCTTCTCTGAGGCGGTTGTGTAGCATAGCTGAAGACCAGCCTCGGAGGAATGCAGGGTTTAGTCCTTAATGTCTTTTTTGTTTTTACCTTTGGACTGATGGACGAGGCCCACCCACATGATTGAGGATAATCTCCCTATAGAAAATCAAATGATTATAGATATTAATTCCATCTATCTAGGATAACTAACTACACAGAAGCAGTTAGCTCAGGGTTTCAGTCACTGGGTACGACAGCCCAGCCAAGTTGACATATAAAACTAACAACAAAGCCAGGCGTGGTGGCACACGCCTGTAATCCCAGCACTTGGGAGACTGAGGCAGGAGGATTGCCAGTTCAAAGCCAGCCTCAGCAATAGCGAGGCACTTAGCAACTCAGTGAGACCCTGTCTCTAATAAAATACAAAAAATGGTTGGGGATGTGGCCCAGTGGTCGAGTGCCCCTGAGTTCAATCCCGGTACAAAAAAAAAAAAAAAACAAAAAACAAAAAAAACAAAGAGTCGCCAGGCATGGTGGTGCACACACCTGTAATCCCAGCTGCTTGGGAGGCTGAGATAGGAAGATTGTGAGTTCAAAACCAGCCTCAGCAATTTAGTGAGACCCTGTCTCAAAATAAAAAATAGAAAGGACTGGGAATGTGGTTCAATGGTTAAAGACCCCTAGGTTTAATCCCAGTACAAATAGATAGATAGATAGATTAGATAGATAAAAGTCCGGTAGATCCGTGGTGTTGGACCAGTACTGGTGAAAAAGTATGTGCATCTGAAGGCAATCGAAACAGTGGCTGCAGATGCACAAATTGGCAACCGAGGGACTGGAATCTTCTTTAGTGAGGATGATTAGTATGATTAGTGATTAAGTTTGTAGAGGACTGGGCGCTCTGGTCTGCCAGCCTGCCCTGCAAATTTCCCTCTCACCAACCCTATGTGTGTGTGTGTGGTGTGTGTGTGTGTGTGTGTGTGTGTGTGTGTATGCTTGCAGGAGCCCTGTTTGGGGATTGGCTTGAATTGCAGTTGACTATGAGCCGTGGAGATTTGGCCATTGTCGCCACCCGTAGTCTCACGGGATTTTGTTGCGGGATCTGGAGTGACTTGGCCGAAATTTGCTGATCGGGTCAGCGCCATTTTAGTGGTGTGTTTGGCGTGAGTTAGTTGTTAGAACCAGAGAGAAAAGTCATCAGAATAAAAAAGCTGTTTGTCTCCAGTTTGCTTCTGAAGTTCTTCCCGCGGCTCCGGTGCTCCCGAGCGCTTCAGGCGGCAACAGGTGGCGGCCCGTACGGGGAACTTCGGAGCGGACAGGTAAGAACTGAAAGGTCTCTAAAGATGGGTTCGAATATAACTGAATCCCAAGTGATAGAGGCTATGCAAAGACTCCTTGATATACCTGACTCTGTTCTCAGTGAGGAGTATATAGACAAAAATGAAAGTGATCAAAAAAGTGTAGATTCCACTGGGCCAACTGAGACCAGTAAAAGAGAGTATTAGAAGAGACCCAAAAATGACAAAAATCCAAGCTATTAAAGCTATTCGGGAGTTATTGGCGAAAGCTGAAGGATACTTGCTCTCACTGGAACCTGGGCCTCAGGATATTGCTGTCAGTGAAATTAGCAGTGGTGAGGAATCTAGTAAAAGTGATCCTGAGAAAATGAGGAAAAAGAAATTAAAAAAGACCGAGAGAAAAAGGTCCGTCAGGCAGAGGAGTCACTTGTGGAAGTGACTACTCCCCCATGGGTGGAATCCATTACAGAAAATATGAAGGGTATTACTAGGCATTTGCATACCCTAGAAACAGAAATAAAAAGTCTTTCTGATCGCTTATGCGCTCTCGAGGACAACTCACAGATACATTGGGAACCGCCAGCATTTGAAAAGAAAAATGGACAGAGTGTCCATCAGTCAGTAGATTTCAAAACAATAAAAAATCTCAAAGAGGCAGTAATGACTTATGGGCCCCAAGCTCCTTTCACGTTGAGTATGCTGGAGTCCCTTAACACCTTTAGCTTAACCCCCTCAGACTGGAAAAGTCTATGTAAAGCAACATTAAGCGGGGGGCAATTCTTGGTTTTGGCGATCGCAATTCCAAGAACTTTGTATAGAAACGGCTAAAAGAAACGCGGCTGCAGGGTTTGAAAACTATAATATAGACATGCTCACAGGAGAAGGGCAATTCGCAGACTTACAGGCTCAAACAGATTATGACTCAGATATATATGCTCAGATAAATGCAGCTGCCTTAGAGGCATGGAAAAACTGTACAAGGACCTGGGGATCTACAAGGTAGCTTGTCAAAAGTGATTCAAGGACCTAATGAGCCGTATGCCGACTTTGCTGATCGACTTTTGAGAACTGCAGGTAGTATGTTTGCAGATGTTGACCAAGCTATGCCTTTAGTTGTTCAATTAGCTTATGAAAATGCAAATAAATGGTGCCAAGCAGCCATCAGGCCATGGAGAACTAAAAAGGATCTTTCCGTATATATACAACTATGTAAAGATATAAATGGCGCCTTTGTCACAGGAAATGTGATTGCAGCCTCAATGAGAGGTGCTTCCTCTCGAAATTTCACAAAGGCTAAACGTAGACATTATAATCAATCAGGATATTCCAGGCAAAATTATCATAATCAATCAGGCAATTCTAGGCAAAATCCAAAAGAGAAATAAGATCAAGCTCATACCATGCCCCAGGCCGCTGCCCCAGGTGTAAAAAGGGAAATCATTGGGCCAATAAATGCTATTCAAAATTTGACATCCATGGAAATCCTTTGTTCAGGAATTCAAAAAAACGGGGCACGGGGCCCAGTACCCCGGGGCCCACAAATGTACGGGGCATTGCAGAAGGAGTATCCTCAAGCATCCACTCAGATGCTTCCCCGACACAATCCCTACTACCCATCCACTCCCTCGCCAGAGGAACAAGAGGAAATGCAGGATTAGACCTCTGTTCCACCGCCCGAATAGTGTTAACACCTGAAATGGGGGTTCAACTGATTCCCACAGGAGTCAGGGGACCTCTTCCCTCAGGGACTGTAGGACTTATTATCGGGCGTAGTCCTAAAAGCTTATTAGGTTTGCAAGTGACCCCAGGTGTAATAAACTCAGACTACAAAGGGGAAATAAAAATAATGCTTAGCTCACCCCAAAGTGTAAGTTCTGTTAATCAAGGAGATAGAATTGCTCAGTTGCTTCTCCTTCCCAATTTACATAATTCATTTAAAATGGGTATGCCTCAAGAAGGGAACAATAGAGGATTTTGTTCCACTGACTCAAGTCCCATGGCTTGCTGGGTTCGAGACTGTTCAAGGAGGCCTATGTGTAAAATAAAAATCCAAGGAATAGAAATGGAGGGATTAATAGATACTGGAGCTGACTCTTCCATTATTAATTTACGCCAATGGCCCAAGCACTGGCCTCTGCAAAAAGCTTCAACCAGTTTAAGAGGCTTGGGATATAATAACCTCCCAGATAAAAGTGCAGTAATTTTAAAATGGGAGGATGATGAAGGCCATAAAGGAACATTTCAGCCTTATGTTTTACCTAATCTACCGGTTACTTTATGGGGAAGAGATATTTTGCAACAAATGGGAGTACACCTTGCAACCAAGCCTGCAGATGTTAAATGTGAAAACCTACAGGGTAATCTTAACCATAAAAGAACTCATTATCAAAAAGTACAGAGTAATCTTAACCCTAAAAGTAATCATTGTCATAAAGGAAAAAGATATTTTTTTTCGGGGCCACTGAGAAAATAATTTTGAAAATACCATGGCTTTCTGATAAGCCAGTGTGGGTCCCTCAGTGGCCCCTATCTAAAGAGAAATTACAAGCGGCCCACCAATTAGTTCAGGAACAATTAGAAGCAGGTCATATAGAACCTTCCACCTCTCCCTGGAATTCCCCCATATTTGTGATCAAGAAAAAGTCAGGAAAATGGCGATTGTTACATGATCTTAGACAAATCAATAAAACCATGCAAGTTATGGGGCCTACTCAACCTGGACTTCCTAGTCCCGTAGCTATTCCAAAAAATTTCCATCTTATTACTCTTGATATAAAGGATTGCTTCTTTTCTATTCCCCTACATCCTCTGGATGCCCCCAGGTTTGCTTTTTCCGTTCCTTCTATGAACAATAATGGCCCTGATCAGAGATATCAATGGAAGGTTTTACCACAGGGAATGGCTAATAGCCCCACCATATGCCAAATATATGTGGGACAAGGCTATCCAACCCATTAAAAATAAATATCCAAACCTCATGTGTCTACATTACATGGATGATATTTTATTGGCCCACCCTAATCAAAAAATCTTATTTAATATATTCAGTGATGTGGTAGAAAATTTAAAAAAATATGGACTATATATAGCAGAAGAAAAAGTTCAAACCAGATCTCCCATATTATATTTAGGATTTAAAAATCATGGATACTTTTGTTAGACCCCAAAAAATTTTAATAAATAAAGAACATTTGACCACCCTCAATGATTTCCAAAAACTACTGGGAGACATTAATTGGCTTCGCCCTACACTAAATCTCACTACTGGCCAACTAAAACCTTTATTTGACATCCTTCGTGGAGATCCTGATCCATCTTCACCACGAACATTGACTCCTGATGCTAGGAAAGCTTTAAAGTTAGTAGAAAAAGCCATCGAAGGAGCTCATTGTGATAGATTTGATTTAACTCAACCGCTGATGTTGATTATTATTTCTTCACAATATACACCCACAGGAGTATTTTGGCAACAAGGGCCTTTATTATGGATACATTTGCCCGTCTCTCCTAAAAGTATAATTGAATCTTATACCTCCATGGTGGCTAAACTTATTCTTCAAGGACTTAAGACTTCTACTAAAATATTTGGCATTCACCCTGCTACTATTATTACTCCCTATTCATCATCACAGATTGAATACTTATGCTTCAATGATAATGATTGGGCTATAGCTAAATGCTCTACTTCTGCAAATTTTGATAATCATCTTCCTAAGTCCCCTATATTATCTTTTTGTATTAATCATCCTATTATATTTCCACAGGTAATAAAAAAAATCAACCTATTCCTAAGGCATTTAATGTATTTACAGATGGGTCCTCAAATGGTACTGCTACAGTAGTCACTAAAAAAGAAAATATGACTTACATAACTGCACACAAATCAGCTCAACTAGTGGAATTGGAAGCTGTGGTAAGAGCTCTGGAAAATTTTAGGGACCAGCCCGTAAACATTTTTTCAGATAGCCACTATATTGTACAAGCCGTCCCAAAATTAGAGTTAGCAGGACCAATAGCACCTCATACTCCAGCCTTTAAATTGTTTTATCAAATACAAAAACTTTTGTGGGCAAGAAAAGAACCCCTATTCGTAGGCCATATTAGAGCACATACTAATTTGCCTGGTCCCCTCCATGAAGGTAATCAAAAGGCTGATGAACTTACAAAAACAGTATTTATACTTTCAGCGCTACAACAAGCTACTTTATTTCACTCCCAGTTTCATGTCAACAGCACCACCTTGCAACGTAGGTTTAAAATCACAAAGGAGCAAGCCAGAACAATTGTAAAAGATTGTAAATCTTGTATGACACATTTGCCCAATCCTCATTTCGGCGTTAACCCTAGAGGATTGATGCCCAATCATTTGTGGCAGATGGATGTTACTCATGAGCCAAGTTTTGGAAAATTGCGATTTATTCATGTGACCATAGATACATGTTCAGGCATGATTTTTGCTTCCTTACATTCTGGAGAAAAAGTTAAAGATGTTACATCTCATTGCTTGCAAGCTTTTGCTGCATTGGGCATCCCCAAAATGCTTAAAACAGATAATGGCCCCGCATATACGTCCTCATCTTTCAAAGAGTTTTGCGCAAAATTCAATATATCCCATAAAACAGGCATCCCATACAATCCTCAGGGTCAGGGCATTATTGAAAGAGCAAACCGAACACTGAAAATTATGTTATTAAAACAAAAAGAAGGAAATTGGAAAAGTCCTAAGGACAGATTGGCAGTTGCCCTGTTTACCTTAAATTTTTTAACTTTAGACTCTAATGGTTATTCTGCTGGAGACAGACATTGGAATCCACACCAACAACATAAACCTTTGGTTTACTGGAAGGATGTTCTTTCAGGTACATGGAAGGGTCCAGATCCAGTATTAATTTGGGGAAGAGGATCTGTTTGTGTTTTTCCAAAAGACGAATCCTCTCCAATATGGATACCATCTAGATTAATAAAACAGGTACCACATCAAAATGATCAAGATGAAGTTATTGAAGAATCAAGATTAATAAAAAAGGTACAAAATCAAGAGGACCAAGATGAAGGTATAGAATGATTCCCTCAAAAGAGTCCTTCAAAATATTTCACAACTTAAGTGTCATTTTCTCCCGGCCGGGACGAGGAGATCTCTCTTTAGTGTGCACACAATTGTATTTTTTTTTCTTTTTATACATGTCTTTATGTCTGTACATTTGTCTATATTTCATGTTAATGTGACGTCACAAATATATGTTTGTATGTTTGTTTGTCCAGTGTGACGTCACATAGAACAAAGCGCTTATGAAAAAGAAAATATATATATATATATGGATCCAAATAACTTTAATTCATTTTAGGTTTAGAGTATTCAATTTAGGTAAAAATAATTTTATAAATGAAGGTACTTTCAATTTTGATTTATAGGTGTCCCTGGGACTTCTCTTTAGCAAACAATATGACTAGTGCTATATAACCTGATATTTTGGTGTTTTGACTTAAGATTGTTTATTTGTTATTAACTTCATTTGTTTAATAGCTCATTAATTTCAATTATCTCAACAGGTAAAAGATTGCTCTGTATACAGAGACTCAAGGGTTCCAGCTAACAAATTATTTCTCTAAAGTGCCTTTACCTTTTCTTTAATCTATCTTTAATGCAGTAATTACCCTCAGTCTTTCTTTGTTTTGTTCTAAATATGATATTTTTCCAACTTATGTTTGTAGAAGCTCAACCAGCGATGTGTGTGAACAAAAATCAACTTTAATTTTCTAATCTAATTATTCTATTTCGTAGTTTGACAACTCGCCTCTTGACTCAGTGCTGCAATAGCACTGCCTTTCCTTTAATAATTGATGCTTGAGTTTCTAGGTAGCGGGCCCTGAAGATTTGCCGGTGGCATTGTCTAAACATAAAAAAGACGTCTGCTGCTACAGCTGCAGGGATCGCGGCCGCCGCAAGCATCCCTGCTGCTCAAACATCAAACAACCTCACCAACAGTGTGGCCTCTGCTCTACATGCATGGGGCCTCCTACATCAACATGTTACAACAAATGGACATTTTGATCTTTCATTGTTTGGGACTTTACGGGACAATGCCTTGCGGGTATTTGTCTAGAGAATTCAGTGTGTTACTTGTTGGAACTTAGGGCAGCTGATTTGTTTAAACAATTTGATATGCTATGCAATTTGGCTCATCACCAAAAGGCTTGTCGCCTTAAAGCCGCAACATCTCCTCACAATTGGACGGCTGTTAGTCATCATATATAGTCGATCCTAAAGGGCTCCATTGGATGGCTGGTTAGCCAATGACGGGTAAGATCCCCAGAGGGGGACAACCTAAGACAGGCACAGTCGCACGGGACAGTCTCATGTGGCCGACATATCAACCTAAGACAGGAGTCAAGGGCACAGCCTTGATTATCCGATGACGGGTAAGAAATGTTGGTTGCACATAGACGTCCTAGAGCATTACCTCTTTTAAAACAAAAAGGGGGAAATGCAGGAGCCCTGTTTGGGGATTGGCTTGAATTGCAGTTGACTATGAGCCGTGGAGATTTGGCCATTGTCGCCACCCGTAGTCTCACGGGATTTTGTTGCGGGATCTGGAGTGACTTGGCCGAAATTGCTGATCGGGTCAGCGCCATTTTAGTGGTGTGTTTGGCGTGAGTTAGTTGTTAGAACCAGAGAGAAAAGTCATCAGAATAAAAAGCTGTTTGTCTCCAGTTTGCTTCTGAAGTTTTCCCGCGGCTCCGGTGCTCCGAGCGCTTCAGGCGGCAACATATGCTCCTCATTGACACTCTCAGATCTTTACTTATTCATCCTTTCCCCAAGCCACAAAAAGTCCTCTGATGACTTCTCAGTCATTCTGACCCTCACTGGAAAATCTTCTCTGAGGCGGTTGTGTAGCATAGCTGAAGACCAGCCTCGGAGGAATGCAGGGTTTAGTCCTTAATGTCTTTTTGTTTTTACCTTTGGACTGATGGACGAGGCCCACCCACATGATTGAGGATAATCTCCCTATAGAAAATCAAATGATTATAGATATTAATTCCATCTATAGGATAACTAACTACACAGAAGCAGTTAGCTCAGGGTTTCAGTCACTGGGTACGACAGCCCAGCCAAGTTGACATATAAAACTAACAACAAAGCCGGGCGCAGTGGCGCACGCCTGTAATCCCAGCACTTGGGAGGCTGAGGCAGGAGGATCGCGAGTTCAAAGCCAGCCTCAGCTGTGGTAAGGCACTTAGCAACTCAGTGAGACCCTGTCTCTACTAAAATACAAAAAAGGGCTGGGGATGTGGCCCAGTGATCGAGTGCCCCTGAGTTCAATCCCCGGTACAAAAAAAAAAAAAAAACTAACAACAGACTGTGGGGACCATTGGGGAGGTGGAGTCCTGGGACCTGGGATTTCAGTGAAGGCCGGAGAGAAAAAGGAACATCTTAATAACTGTGAAGATTCAGGGGAAAGTGCTGGGGAGTGATATTAGTTGAATTATATTGTTATAGTCTGTGCATATATGAATACATTAACAATATATCCCACCATTATGTACAACTCTAATGCACCAATAAATTTTTTTTTTTTTTTTTTTGCGGGGGAAGAAACATATTTGTTCCTGGTGCCAGGAAAGACCATTAAAAAAAAAAAAAAAGTATTGGGGAAAAACTGTGAGGATTCAGGCAGTTCTAGAAGATGCAGCGGCGGAGCCGGGCACGGTGGCGCATGCCTGTAATCCCAGCACTTGGGAGGCTGAGGCAGGAGGATCGCAAGTTCAAAGCCAGACTCAGCAATGGCGAGGCACTTAGAACTTAGTGAGACCCTGTCTCTAATAAAATACAAAAAAAAAAAGGGCTGGGGATGTGGCCCACTGGTCGAGTGCTCCTGAGTTCAATCCCCGGTACAAAAAAAGAAAAAAAAAAAAAAAAGAAGACAACGCAGTGGCAAAGGCCAAGAAAAAGAAAGGGGGCATATTGTGAGGCTGTGGAGAAACAAGAGCCCCCAACGCCCCTCTCTGTCCTCACCTGCCAGTGAGCCCGAGTGAAGCTGGGCTCCCGTGAGACCTGGCCCATCTTCAGGGGACCCTGCTCTGGACACAGAGCCCTGTGCCATGTCACCCCAGCCCAGGCCTTCTCCTTTCTATTGTGCTGGTCTCCTCAAATTCCACAGTGCTTATTTTCTAACACAGATGGCTGTGTTTTTATACGGTTCTCTAAATTGTTTATTATCTATTGCCAACTGTGCTGTGATTCAGAAAGGAAATGGCTTTCAGGAGTGTGGAAGCCAATTAATCTAAGCAGGAACTGCCACCTGTGGGAAAACACAAGTTAAAAATTGCCAAATTTTTGGTGGCATGAATATGTTTACATTTTGAAAGCACAAACTTGGCTAGAAAGAGTATTTGCCCTCTAATTTCTTAAGAACTAAGTATGAAAGGCTGGGGTTGTAGCTCAGAGATAGAGCACTTGGCCAGCGTGTGATCCATCCCCAGGATAGAAACGAAACAAAACAATCAACAATGTCACACATAGCCACAAGCAGGGAATTTTAAAAGTCTACGACATTTGTGTGACTTGGTGCCAGTTTCTTGTCTCCGGACCTCAGTTTTCTCCTCTGTAAAGTGGGTGGAGAATCACTCCTGTCTGGATTATTCCAGATTATTATGAGAGGCAAATCAAATTAACTGGTAAAATGAATTCATTAGAAGAGCTTAAGGTAGCAGGCAAATGGGAGCTGTTGTCATTGTTACAAGTGTGGTTACTCCTTTTATTATTGTTTGATTTGCATAGATCACAAGTGCGACTTGGAATTCTTTTTTTTTATTTTTATTTTTATTTTTTTTGTGTGTGTGTGTGGTACTGGGGATTGAACTCAGGGGTACTTGACCACTGGATCACATCCCCAGCCCTTTTTTGTATTTTATTTAGAGACAGGGTCTTACTGAGTTGCTAAGTGCCTCGCCATTGCTGAGGCTGGCTTTGAACTCACAATCCTCCTGCCTCAGCCTCCCAAAGTGCTGGGATTACAGGTGTGTGCCACCGTGCCCAGCTGCGACTTGGAATTCTAATGTGATCTCAATGCAAGAGAAAACAGTACGCTTGGGGTAGTGCTTGGGTCTTTCTATATTAAAAATTGCTTATCATTGATGTGCATGTCTGATTTCTTAATCAGACTAATGTTTATTTAGACTTCTCTCTGCAGTACGATTCTTACCCCATTGGACCAAAGCCCAGGGTGGCCGGGCTTTTTGACACGAAGGCCACACAGTGGTTTCTGATTGAGCCTCTGGGCCTCCCTGTCCCAAGGCTGCTCCTGTCTGAGGCAGACAAATTGCACTGCCTCGGGATATTGACCGTCTCCCTGCCGGTTCATTTTATTCTTCCCTCTGTTTATGAAGCAGAATTTGTTTCTATCACTTCCAATTTGGGAGGCAGATTTCAGTCTTAGAAATCAGAATTATTAAACCTCATATAAATGCTTTACACTGAAATCCACAGGAATTCAAGCCATAACACGCGTCAGCACAGTTTCAGTGGCCCGGAGTTACCTGAAGTGCTTTGTCGGCTTTAGCCAATGGTGCGTATGCTCCATGATCATAGCAAACGGCAGGCGGCCTCACCTTCCTTCCTGGGACCTGCTCACATATGTTGTCTTTACCTAGCAGCAGTACAGAAGGCAGTCAATAAGTCACCATTCTCAGAGCTGGGTGCAGTGGCGCACGTCTGTAACCCCAGCACTTGGGAGGCTGGGGTGGGAGGATCACGAGTTCAAAGCCAGCCTCACCAATGGGAAGGCACTTAGCAACTCAGTGAGACCCTGCTTCTAATAAAATACAAAGAAGGGCTGAGGATGTGGCCCTGTGGTAGAGTGCCCCTGAGCTCAACCCCTGGTGTAAAAAAAAAAGAAAGTTACCGTTCTCCATCACCCTTGATCCTGTTTTATTTTATTTATTTATTGGTATTGGGAATTGAACCGAGGGGTGCTCGACCACTGAGCTACATCCTCAGCTTTTTTAAATTTTGAGACAGGGTCTTGCTGAGTTGCTGAGGCTGGCCTTAAACTTTCTGTCAAAATATATTTTTAGTTGTAGATGGACACAATATCTTTATTTTTTATTTATTTATTTATTTATTTTTATGTGGTGCTGAGGATTGAACCCTTGCCTCATGCATGCAAGGCAAGTGCTCAACCACAGAGCCACAACTCTAGCCCATGGCCTTAAACTTTCAATCCTCTTGTCTCAGCCTCCCAAATTGTTGGGATTACAGGCATGTACCACCATGCTGGGCTTGTCATTCTTGATTTTAGTTTTCCATGTAAAATTTGTGACTTTTAGGGCAGACATTATTTTGAATTTACCCTTACCGTTTTACAAAGTAAATTAATTGTGTTAAAGTAAACTCTTCTTTTTTTCAAGTGCTTGTGGATGAATCTTTGCAAACCATTAATATGTGAATTGTATTCCATCCTATTTACTGTGTATACTATTCATGCTCTCTAGTCCATCCGAATTGCTTGTTTGTTTAAAAATAGGTATGTTTCATATCTTGAATTAAATAGCAGCTGCCTGAGTGTCCCTGTCCTATCCTCATACTCTCTAGCTTTTTTAGAATGGTCTCTCCAAGATGGAAAACTGATTCTCTATGAAATCCTTCAGGGTCCTGGACCTCATGAAAATCGAAGGGAGATCAGTAAAGAGACCAGGGAAGGAGGGGAAAGAAAGGGAAAATAATGGGGAATGATATTGGCCAAATTATACTGTTACATCATAGGCATGTATGAATACATATCAGCGAATCCCACCATTGTGTATAATTGTCATGCACCAATAAAAAATATGCAATAAATAAATAAAATCCTTCAGGGTCCTTCAGTTGCTCCAGCCCCTGGGCTCCTGGCTCCCCACTCTCTGCCTCATCCTCCACCCTCCCCCACAGGCACTTGCAGCCCAGTCTTGCTGAACAATTTGCAATTACAGAGGGATTTATGAGCTCTCAGAGCTGCTGGTGCCCCTGCAGTTCTCGCATCAAGAACAGGTTTTCCCTCCGCGTCCTCTTTGTCACCTACACTTCAAGCTGTGACTCACACGGATTTTTCAGGGCAGCCTTTGTAGTTACCCAGCACCTCCTGCGCCACCCTCTCTCAGGGCCCCCAACAGCCGATCTATCTGCCACCTACCCTTAGCTGCCATGGTGGTTTACTAATGGAATTTCTCCCTCATCAGACTGGGAGATTCCTCTCACCAGGGACTGGTTTCCATCTCAGACCTTGCTCCTAACACAGCGTGACCCTCAACAAAGAGTTCTAGAATAAATGGTTCTATTTATTATCTATTTACTAAACCTGTTCTAAAAAGGGTCTCCTAGCCAAGTCTTTCTTAGCCTTAGCTTATAGGTCGCTGCTAGTTAAAACAGGGTTTGGAGGACCAGCTGTTGCTGGTCAGCATCACCTGGTCGCTCGTGAGAAATGCAGACTGTCGACCCCACCCCGGACCTGCTCTCCAGAATCTGTGTCTCCATAAGACCTCCGGGTGATCTCGCCCTCCTTGGCTGTGAAGAGCGTGGCTATGGCTAACTGACAGTGATACCATTTTGTTTCTTTAAATATTAATTTTATAATCCAGATTTTAACCTCTTTTCTGAAATTGTGATATTTGATCATTCATAATGAAAACTCTAGCATGCTAATTTTAGGAGCAACTTTTAAATTCATACAGAGAGGTGTTTTATTTATTTAGTTATTGGCAGTGCTGGCAAGGAAGCTCGAGGTCTCATTTACACCAGCCACATCCCAGCCCTGAGGGCCTGTTGTGTGTGTTTTACTACTCTTAATTCACTTCAAGTTTTATTTGAATTAGTTATTCAATGTGAAAGTTGACTGAAAAATAAAAAAATATGTTTGTGTTGATGTAAAATAGCAACTCAAGTCTAAAGGAAATAAGAAAATAGCTTATTCCGAGGCAAATATAAGTGACTATGGCCAGGAACACAGCTTCAAGTTACCCTGAATGACATATTCCTAGTATGAATACTTTTTAATAAAAAAATGTAGATTGTCATTTACATTTGATATAGTAGCAGGTAAAGGAAATTTCTGCTTATAAAAGGGACATAGGGCCACAGAATGAATGAAATATGTCTAGTAACGGAGGGTTCCAGAATTTTCTCTAGAAGGGGCTTCAGGAAGGCAATCTATTGGAAGAAGGCTAGATAATTGATCTTGAAGTCACATCTCTATGACAAGCGCACTCTTGCTTAGATTGGGTTATCAAGCTCCTGTGTAATTTTTCTGAAGATGCGTTTGTCCATGGTTTATTTAGGGTTGAGGAAGTGTCACTCACGCGTAACAGGGAATGAATTAACCTCCTCACCTTTTCTGTAAACCCTACACCTGACCCGTGCGTGGGCAGACTCTCTGGGTGTCACCTTTGGAATGTCCCAGAACCTGTCTGCTCCTCACCACTCTTCCTGGTACCCTCTGGTCCAAATGGCCTTCCGGTGCTGCTGGAGCCAGGCCCACCACCTCTTGCTCTTTCCCTACTTCCTACGGTCTTTTCTGCCCAGGTGCCGGGCCTTACCCTCTGCTGCCCCAAGCCCTCCAGTGGTTCCCATCTCATTCCAAAGGACAGTGAAGTCCTCGCTGTGGTCTTCAAGGGCTTCCATGGCCTGGACCCTTACCCCCTTGGATGTCATCCCCCTGAGCACCCTTGCTCCCCACTTTTGTGCCCGTTGGCTGTTTCTCGAGCCTGGTCAGCGAAGCCCCGGCCTCAGTGCCTTTGCTTGTATCCACCCCTGCAGCAAACTGTGCAGATAGGCGAATGGCTTGCTCCCTCTTCCTCCGGGTTTCTCTGAAAAGGCAGAGAGCCCTTCCCTGACCACATCCCACTCCCACCACCCTGCCCACTGTCGCTTTCTGGCTCCTTACCCCGATTTATGTTTCATCATGGCCCTTTATCACCACCACCTGATGTAGCGCAGGCTCAGTTTTGCCCATTATTGCCTCTTCCCACTACAGTTCACACTCGATAAAGTACGCAGTTCGTCTTGTTCACTGCATTATCCTCAGTTCCCTGGACAGCTGAGCACACAGTAATTCCTTAATAAGTACTGGTCAGATGAAACCAGGGACGGCAGCCCAAAGGGCCAGCATGGAGCCAAGGCCACTGAGGAAGGGCTCAAGCCCGTCATCATCACTACATCTGGTGTTACCTACAGGTGCTCTGTTCTTTCTTTGTAAATCTGGATACCAGAGCTGCTAACAGCCTTCAGCACTGTCAGGTTAATAGATCTTTATTTTTTCTCTTTTTGTGCTGGGGATTGAACCCAGAGGTGCCTAACCACTGAGCCATATCTCCAGCCTTTATTTCTTATTTTGAGCCAGGGTCTCAATAAGTTGCTTAGAGCTTTGCTAAGTTGCTTAGAGCCTCGCTAAGTTGCTGAGGCTAGTCTTGAACTTGCGATCCTCCTGCCTCAGCCTTCCAAGTCCCTGGGATTATAGGCATGTGCCACTGTGCCCAGCTGGTTAATAGATCTTTTTCTCCTTGTCAATGTGAGTGTGATGCTCAGAAGACTCCCTGTAAGAAGCAGAGGCAGCAAGCAAAGGCCTCAAATAATCCTTTTTGTTTATTCTCGGTTATATTTTATCCTCTTTGCTTATTCTCCCTCCTACCTAGGTTTCCTTTTTAGACAGAGCTACTTAGTACTGATGGGATAGTAGTTTCAAATAAAAGTTGTTTTTGTTTTTTTTTTTTTAAGTAACCCAGCCTTGATCTCAAACTTTGAGTTGAAGCCAAGGATCAGCAAAGTTTCTGTGATGGTTAGACAGAAAGTATTTCAGACTTTACAGGCCATGTGCAGTCACATTCACAGGCAATGTGCAGTCAGAGTAGTTAATTATGCCGAGAAGGCAGGTGTAGGTGACACTTGAACATGTGGGTGAAGTTTTTAAACTTCAACAGAAGTTTACAACCATGGGTCTCCTGGTTTGAGCATGCAGGCCGTAGTTTGCTGGCCCCTGACCTCAGCTGAAGTCAAATCTTCCTGAGCCCTTGAGCGCAGGGGTGGTGTCTAACATATATATTGCGTACAAAGGAATATGTGTTGAATATGAAATAACTTACACCCTAAGACAAATCCATTGGTGATTGTATGTTGGATGCTGTTAGTCATGGGGGGAGGGGTTTTGGAGATGGGCATTGGTGCCATGATCCTGCTGTAGCCCCAGCATTTGGCCTTAGGAACATGACCGTGAGAACCTTAGTCAGGAAAGTGACACTTCTCATCACTCCTAAGACAAATTTCTTTGCCATTTCGCTTCTCCCCAGTCAAGATGTGTCTTACAGTGATACCAGAAGCATGATTTCTTTTATGGCTCATCTGAAGAAATGAGGTGATTCTCATTTGCATTGGCAGATTAAAGAGTGACCCCCCAAAAATACTTACCTAAGTAAGAACAGAATTGTCTATGATGTCATAATTGCAAGGGCAGATGAAGATGTTATCACCTGACTTTTAGGTGCAAAGACTATTGCTTGTTAAAACTTCCAAGCCGGGCATGGTGGCTCATGCCTGTAATCCCAGCAGTTGGGAGGCTGAGGCAGGAGGATTGTGAGTTCAAAGCCAGCCTCACCAATGGCAAGGCACTTAACAACTCAGTGAGACCCTGTCTCTAAATAAAATACAATAAAGGGCTGGGGATGTGGCTCAGTGGTTGAGTGCCCCGGAGTTCAACCCTGGTACCAAAAAAAAAAAAAAAAAAAGCCCCCAAACAAACAAACAAACAAACAAAAGACTTCCAAACAGTAGGAACATTCATGGGAATAGATTGTGAATGCTGAGTAGGTTTTCATGTTTGGGAAAGTAATGATTTTTTTTTTTTTTTTTTTTTTTTTTTTTTTTTTGGTACTAGGGATTGAGCCCAGGTGTGCTTACCTCCGAGCCACATCACCAGTCCTTTTTAAATTTTGAGGCAGGGTCTCGCTAAGTTGCTTAAGGCCTTGCTAAATTGCTGAGGCTGGTTTCGAACTCTCCATCCTTCTGCCTCAGCCTCCTGAGCCTCTGGGATTACAGATGTGTGGCAGTGCTCCTGGCTAGATTATTAATGAACAGTATTTTACTAACTGATATACAAAATAAGCAGGCTTTGGGGTTCCCTATTCCCATATAATTATGCTCAAACATAAACATGTAAAAACATTTGTAGTCCCAAGTGTCCCCGAAGTCGCATCCTTAGAACTTCAGCAGTGTCTACCTACCCTTGCGAATGGGTCCTCTTGTCTATCTTGCATCTATTAAGAGGTTTTGTTGCTTATTGGATTATATTTGGGAAAAGTTTTCCACAAGGCTTGGAAAACCGGAAACCGGCATCGCTGTGGCTTGTGAATCAAAGTGTAGGTGGGAAACTCCTTCTTTGGACTCTCACAGAACCATCTGAGCTCCAACTGCGCCAGACGAAGATAATGCCGGTGGGTCTGGGGTGCTTAGTAGAGTTGACCCAGGTACAGCCATGTGGACCTTAATGATGGGCTGGCGACTCTGAGGAAGGCACCCCGTGATTCCACCCTTGTGTGAACATCTCAGTTCGTATTTATCCAGACTGAGGTGGCTGTGATGTGTCACTAGGTGATACAGGATAATGAACCACCGAGCTATAGGGCCTGTCTTTGGCTGAAATGTCATGATGTGGCACATCGCTATCATCATTTGATACAACCCCAAACACACAGACACTAACTTGGTCACCAAGTTTTCCCAGGGATGATATGGGGAAATATGATGACAGTGTTAATATTAGAAACAAAATTACATTTCATATTGTCACCTAGTTGATCTTAGCTTATGGGATTCTTCCATGTAACAACTTTAGCACACCTCCTACTTTTTTTTCAATCTCTCCATTCCTGAAGTCCATACTCGGTGCATTCTAGACGTTTTCTTCTGGTCCCCTTATCTGTGGATCTCCCTTGGCTCCTGGTTCCTGCTTTTCATCTTAATAGTTATCTAGTTTTCAGCCTTCTATATTATTATTGTAAGCAGCACACATTTAGATACTACGTCTTTCATAAAATTCTCTTTGGCCAAGAACAGTTCAGGCAGAATCTGGTTGGATAAGATTCTGCACTCTAGTGTTCAAGACAAACCAGGTCCTCATTTGAGTTCCCTTAATGTTAACACAAAATAGAGGGGATTAGCCATGCAGCTCAACGGTAGAGCACTCACCCAGCACGTGGGAGGCCCTGGGTTCGATTTCCAGCACCACCTAAATAAGTAAGTTAAATTAAAAAAAAATCTATTTAAACAAAGCAAAAGTCAATAAAGAGAAAGCAGTGAGCCGGGCGCGGTGGCGCACGCCTGTAATCCCAGCACTTTGGGAGGCTGAGTCAGGAGGATCGCGAGTTCAAAGCCAGCCTCAGCAATGGCAAGGCACTTAGCAACTCAGTGAGACCCTGTCTCTAATAAAATACAAAAAGGGCTGGGGATGTGGCCCAGTGGTCGAGTGCCGCTGAGTTCAATCCCCGGTACCAAAAAAAAAAAAAAAAAAAAAAAAAAAGAGAAAGCAGTGTACAAATTAGAAAACAGAACCATGCTGTTTTTATTCCGAGCTTAGTTATGCCAAGGTGATCATTTTTAAAGGTGTGAAATAAACCTATGACCCTAGTGTGTTTTATTGCCCTTTCTTTTTTCTTTTTTGGTACTGGGGATTGAACTCAGGGGCACTCGACCACTGGGCTATATCCCCAGCCCTTTTTTGTATTTTATGTAGAGACAGGGTCTCACTGAGTTGCAAAGTGCCTCATCATCGGTGAGGCTGGCTTTGAACTCGCGATCCTCCTGCCTCAGCCTCCCAAGTGCTGGGATTACAGGAATGAGCCACCACACCTGGCTTTCCTTTTCTTTTTAAAAGTTCGGATTGAGGTTGAGAAAAGGGAGTTTTTTTTTTTTTTTTTTTTTTTTCATAGAGATAGGCAATGAAATGAAAGAGTAGATGTGGAGCTTAACAATCCATCTCTTCCATATTTGGTTTTGTAGGTTCTGTATTAGTACAAAATAAAATTCATAGCTCTGTGGTTAGAAGCCTGGGCTGTGTGGCCGGGGCTGGCTGGTCTGCCTCCTGGCCTTGCCACTTACTAGCTGTGACCTGAGGAAGTGTTCAGTACTGGTGCCTGGTTTCCTCATCTGTGAGGTCACTACAATTATATATGTAGGGTTTTTGGGAGAACTAGAGATTATTTAAGTAAATGAGTGCTCAGCACTTGGGAGGTGATTTATTATTGATCGTCATCCTCATCCTTATTTTCACAAATGGCGGTGGGTGTGTGGGTGGGTGGGTGGCCAGCTGTGCCCTGTGCGTTGGGCTGCCCTTGTCAGGGGATGAGAACCTCCAAGAGGTTGTGCCTCTTGAAGGCATCTTTAAGAGAGGTGGAGATGATTGCATTGCCCAGGGAACTTGGCTGGAATCCCAGCTGCACAATGGTCACAGGGACATTTGACACTCAAATAACACAAGGCCACAAGCAGGAGCAGAGGGGAAATACAACCTGTTTCAGCAACATTCAGGGGGGATAGAACATGTGTTCCCACTCTTATTTATAGAAGCTCATTCCACCTCTATGGGACAGACCTTTTAAGAGTCCTCATTTACTTCTGGGGAAGTCTTTGGAACAAAAAAATTTAAAATAGGGAGCAGTTTGCTAACTGCTCCGAGTGACAATGGAGTGTGAGCAGAAATGATAAGCCCAGAATGTTCTCTCTTCATAAACATTGCTTTGGATTTGCATATTCTCTAATAATTAATGCATGTAGGACATTTCTCAAATGATTTTGTGAGAAAATAACTAGGGAAAGTACTAATCAAACCAAGGTTATGAAAAAATGAGTGGGCCCTTACAGTTACAACGTGGTCAGGACACATACGTGGGGAAGATTGGTGATAAAACCGTGCTTCTGTCTAGATGACATACAAATAAAGGTTTCTGACTCTGAATTCTCATTTATGTAAGACTCAAAGAATGTCCGTGTTGTGGGCGGAATGGTTGACACCTGTTTTAGCTGTCAGTGGTTGTAGCTAGACTTGTCGAGGTTCTTGTTGAGGACAAGCATATTCCTGGCTTTTTGGTGCCATGGTTTTGAGAAAGGTAGTGCCACCCTTGTTTCTTTTTCAGTCCTAAAGAAAATGCTCAGTTGATGAGTGGGCATTGACCCTGCAGCAGGCATTGGTGGGTGCCTGCAGGGAGGCACTGTGGCTCAGTGGTGAGAGCCGGGGTTGGAATCAGACCTTGTTTTGAATCATTGCTTAGTCTTACCCCAGCGATAGGATTTGGGGCAAGTTATTTAAACCTCTGCAAACTTCAGTTTCCTTGGTCATACGAAGGGATTGTCGTGATGATAAAATGGAATCATGTTTGTATATTAGGCTTGTGAAACAAAGAGACCTTCAAACACAGGCTCTTAAACAAGAGAGCAGTTTATTTCTCTCCCACCTGAGGATGGTCCGCGGACACTGCTGCACCAGGTCACTCAGGGACCTGGGTTACTTCCACATGGTTGCTCCTCGGTCTCTTGGATTTCTGGATCACTCTCTGCATCGGGGATCCAGACAGAGAACCTATAAAAGCCAAAGAGCCAGGGATGAGGCTGCTCTCCATAGCTGCAGAAGACCAGCTGGAGTTGCTTATCCTTTCTGTTCCCATCGCATGGCCATAATCCCATCTTACAGGGTCACACCTAGCTGCAAAGAAGACCGGAAAATGTAGACTTAAACTGGGTGGCCATGTATCTAGAGGAAAAAAAGGAGGATGTATTTTTTGGGAGACGACTAACAATATTTCATAGTATATGTGGCACACAGTGTTAAACACATGAAATTACCGCTATTTTCATGAATTATCTTTCGTGTGTCAGTGTGCATTCTTTGATTTTATTTCCTCAACTGGATCATTGCCTGGAACATAACAGATGCTCAGTTAATATTTTTTTTTTTTCAAGTGAGAAATATTTGGAGCCGAACAAATTGCTTTTCCTTTGTTCAACTCATTTTTGTGGATGGTGGGGTTTTCCACCTTCATTTGCTCTCTTCTGTCAGATGGTTGACAGAACTGTGAGGAGGGGCTGGGAGAAAGCTCTCGGCCACTTTCCCGTAAGACCTCATCAACCACGGGGCATTCTTGACCCTCACTGAAGAGGTACAGGTAGGGAAACTGCACCATGAGCCATCCTCCACTGCACAGCAGATGCTGAGGGGCGCTTATTGTTTGTTTGCTTTGTGGTTTTGGGGTTGGCACCCAGGGCCTCCTGTGTGCTAAGCAAGTTCTCTTCCACTGCGAGACACCCTTTGACCCACAGAGAAGGAGTTTTGAATGTTGAATTCAACTTCTCAAAAAGCAGACATTTTCTTTTTCAGAACATTAACTACTGTAGGGGTGAATTGGTCTAACATGTTTGAGAGGTTCTGACTTCTCTCCTGTATCATAAATGAATATGGATACAAGCATTGTTGATCCATTTTTTTTAAATATACATTTAAATCTCTGGAGTTGGCTGGATTTTGCCTCTTGGTATCTTGTAAGCTGCCTGTCGTGGCCAGCCACAGCGCCACGGGAGAAAAACTCGGAGGCAGAGTAAAGCTATTACTACTTTTACTTCTACTTTCTTAGAGAGAGCTTAGAGAGAGAAAGAAAGATTTTTCTTCTTCTTAGAAAGAGCTTAGAGAGAAAGATTAGAGATAGCTTTTTCTTCTTCTTCTTCTTAGAGCTTAGAGAGAGAGAAAGAGAGAGAGCTTGAAAGAGAGAGATTTCTTCTTTAGAGAGAGAGAGAGAGCTTAGCTTTTAGAGCTTCTTTCTTCTTTCTTCTTTCTTCCTCGGGAGCCTCGGCCTGACTCTGACCAGCAATTACTTCTTCTATCTGGTTTCTCTTCTATAACTGCTCTGCCTACGTTCTGGCCGCTCTGATTCTTTTCTTCTTCTCCGACCTGAACTCTTCTTCCGACCGAGCGACTGCATGACTGACTGAATGAATTCATTCTTCTCCTGACTCCGACCGCTTTCACCCGGTTATATACCTTTAGCTTTGCGGGTGCCTCACGTGCATTTACAGGTGCGTCACATACATACTTATTATCAGGTGGAACTTATGGCTTCCAGCTGACCGCAATAGCCATCTCCCTAATTGGGGCTCCTTCAGTATCTCATCATTCTAGAAAATTTCAAAGGCATAAACCAATTTTGTCCAGAAAGAAGATGTGTGAGGGGAAGAGATCTTTCCTGAAGTTTCAGGCCAGTGTGTTTGGCAGTCTGTGTTGGAATTGTGGACCGTCAGTGTTGGAGGGTTGTTAATGATTACCCAGCCCTCCTATGCAGGAGTCCCCAACAGTGCTGTCCAGGCCAGCCTTGGGGGTAACAGTCACTGGAAGGTCACCAGCCTCTGACAGAGCTGGCTCCATTGGATGGCTTTGATGTTTAGACATTTTTTTTCCCCTTCCACATTGTGTTAAAATCTCTTCCCCGACAGTATCCACCTGTCTTACTCCCACAGGTTTGACTCTCTGGGATCACAAAGCACAGTCCGAATCCCTTTTGTAGCTCTTTCTTCAGATGGTGAGCAGCAATGCCAAGCACCTTGTAAGAATAGAGCAAAGTCATTTTCAGTGGTTCTTTGGGTGGACAACATGCTCAGGGCACTGACTTGCAATCCTACCTGTGAATCACTCCTGACGGAACATGAAATAGGTTTGTGTTACTGGACTTGGGTGGATAAACATATTGGACGGACACTTGAGCATCCCAAGGCTGGCCCACTAAGATGTCTCTTGTCAAGGTCAAGAGATGAAAGGGGGATGCCATTGTTTAGATCTTGCAGGTCCCTAAAAGGCCCATGTCTTAAAGGCTTGCTCCTCTGGGTGGCGCTGTCGGGGTGATGAACTTTAGGAGGTGGGGCCTTGTGCGAGGACCTTAGATCATTGGTCCACACTCTTGAGGGAGGAGGTGGGCTGCCTCCTCCTCCTTTCTCTTTTGTTTCCTGGCCAGGAGGTGAGTGGTTTTGCTTCTTCACCTGCTCCTGCCACGATTTTGTCTCACGAGAGGCCCAAAACATTGGAGCCAATTGATCAAAGACTGGGACCTCCAAAGGTGTGAGCCAAAATAAACCTTTTTCTTTGCAGGTTGACTATCTCAGGTGTTTTGTTGAGTGATGGAAAACTCTATGCCCTCACTCAGGAAACTTGGAGACTTTTTGTGGAAACCACGTGCTGGGCCTGCTGTGTGCCAGCATGGAGTCAGTGGCTTAGAGACAAATGCGTCATTGTCCTTGCCCTTTTGCTCACAGTGTAGAGGGACAATTCTGGGAAAGACACGATGGGACTAGAGCACAATCACATCAGAGAGCCAGGTGCTGTGGCACACACCTGTAATTCTAGCTAGTCAGAAGGCTGAGGCAGGAGGATCACAAGTTTGAGGCCAGCCTCAGCAACTTAGTGAGACCCTGTCTCAAAAAAAGGAACAAACAAAAAAAATTACACCAGAAATCGGAGACCCTGGAGATGGGGATGTACTAGACTGATGGGAGGGGCTCTCTTTGAGTTTGATCAGAGTTTTTCAGCCACTGGGGAACAGCATGAGTGGGAACAGAGGAACCGGAAGGCACAGAGCAGCAGGTTGTTTGGTATGACTGATGCACAGGTGGTGTGGGGAGGCTGGACATGGAGGCTGGGAAGGCAGGTAGAGGCTGTGTCAGGAAGGGCCCCATGGACTTTTTTCCTACAGATGGTAGGCATCCCAGGACTATCAGCACAGGAACGACAGTCAGCTCTGGGCTGGGAAGACTGCTCTGGGTCAAAGGATGGAGTGAGGCTTGGAGTGGGTTGAACTGGATAGTAGGAGTGCAGTCTAGGGCCTGCTGCTAAAGTTCAGGCAAGAAATGCCAAGCGCCTGATCTAAAGCCACAGGAAGGGAAGGCATGGACCGATTGGAGAGAAATAGGAAAAGGAACTGTGGGATTTGGAGACTGAGGCCACGTGGGACGAGGGAGAAGTGTAGGAAGGAAAGCTGGGGACGGCCTTGAGCAGGAGAGACCTATGGTGGTGGGGACTCCAGAGGGGTCTTGATTCCTGTTACCAGAGAGCTGGGAGGCTCTGGCCCAGACAGCTTCAACCTCAAGGACACCAAGGGTGGGTAACCCCTGTGGGCTGATGAGCGTGGCTACCTCCATAAAGTTGAAGAGTTAAGACACCATCTAGTTGTCCTCACATGGTCTCCCATCCCTCCTGGGCTCTTAGTGACTGACAAGTCCCCAGGAGAGTCTCAGCTCTGAGGTAGTATCCCAGGGAGGCTGGCTTAGAATCCACAAAACCTCCTAGTGCAGCCTCAAGTCTGATCTGGGCTGGCTGGAGTGGGGCGTGGAGGCCCAGCCTCTGCAACCTTCTCATTTCTTGATAATTTAGTTTCAAACTTACTTCAGGGATACTCAGCAATTAGTCTAATTACACCCCCCATCCCCCCCTTCCCCTCTCTCCTAGCAACATGCAAAGCCTTTCTACAAACAAAACCACAATCACAGCCTGACATCAGTCACCGAATTATTAATTCCTAACTTAACATAAAACAAATGCCTATGTGAAACAGTTAAAGTATTGCAAGAATATTTATTTTGAGTGACTAAACTATACACTTTCCTGTTCAGCGTTAAGGAAAAATTGGTCTTTATTATTCCAGGGAAATGTCAAAATCACTAAGTACGGCAGCATTCTGACCTGCGTTATGTTGAACAGAGTCTGCACATGTTTCTCATAAAAATATACATCAGAGATGGCTTCAAACTGAACGTCAAACTTAGTTAAAGGTATAAACCTCCTCAAAGTTATTTTGAATATCAAATATAACAATCAAATGCACATCAGCATGAGTCCTTTTTTTTTTTTGCTTAGAGGCTGCTCATGCTGATGGATTTAGCAATTTGGTGCATGTTATTCTCAGTGAGGGAAGGTGGGCTGCCTCCTCTCTCATCAGAATGCCCCCCCGCCAGCTGCCAGGACAGGTCTGGAAGAAACTCTACAAATTAAAAAAAAAATGTATATAACTACTTAAAAATTTTTTCCAAAGTCCATGTTTTTCATCTTGCTTGAACTGTGTGTGGATTACCTGAGTGTATAGGTATGTAAAAATGTATCAAACTGTACACTTTTCTGCAGGTAAATTATAGTCCAATTAAATTGGAACATGTATTTTTCATAGTTCATGGGATGTCAGCAAGAATAATTTTAAAAGTTCTTCCTAGAGGTTGACAAGGGAGATGGGTTTTGGAGGTCTCTCTTTAGTTACCTAAAAAAAAAAAAAAAAAATTCACAGTTCTGAACCGGGCGTGGTGGCGCACGCCTGTAATCCCAGCACTTTGGGAGGCTGAGGCAGGAGGATCGCGAGTTCAAAACCAGCCTCAGCAATGGTGAGGCACTTAGCAACTCAGTGAGACCCTGTCTCTAATAGGGATGGGGATGTGGCCCAGTGGTCCAATGCCCCTGAGTTCAATCCCCGGTAACCCCCCCCCCCCCCCCAAAAAAAAAATCGCAGTTCTGCACTTAAAATCCCCAGGTGCAGTGTTTTGGGTCTGACTCCTTGGTGTCTTTTTGAAGGATCCTAAGAAAAATTAGAATCTGTTTGGCAAAGGCACTAGTGCCTCCTGTGTATCATAGCCACCAGACGATGAGAAGGGTGGGGATAAACGGGGAGGGCTGAACTTGATGTTTCATAAGCATATTTAGTGTTTGATGGCTTTTGTATTATTTTATAATACAAGTTTTATTTATTTTCCCAATGGATTCATTAGCTATTTTGTTGCTTTAAACATCTCCGAGCTGGGTGTGGTGGTGCACACCTGTAATTTCAGCAACTTGGAAGGCTGAGGCAGGAGAATGGCAAATTCTAGGCCCTCAGCAACTTAGCAAGATTCCAAGATCAAGGGAATTTAATAAAGCATGCAGGAGTTATTAGAAAAAGATACTATTAAGAATTTTTGGGTAACTTTCATTTTAAACTGCACAGAATAAATTAAAATGAAAAAAAAAAAAAAAAGAATTTTTGGGGCTGGGGATATAGCTCAGTTGACAGAGTGCTTGCCTTACATGCACAAGGTCCTGGGTTACCCAGCACCACACACACACACACACACACACACAAAATCCCCACCAATCAGTTATAACAGTGACACAAATGCTTCATTTCCTCTGCAGAACTGTGATGCATAGATTATGATTACTTTAATGCTTCAGGTATCCAAAGCAGGACAACTTATGACTATCGAAAATGTCTAGAGGAGGAAAATAATTGCTCATGTGAAATTCTATTGATTCCATTCCTATCAAGTAGTTAATTACTCAGAAGTTTTAGCATCCAATAGAATAAGGACAACAGAAAGACTTTTAAAAATTATCAGGCTGGGCATATCAATATTTATTGAAATACTGAAAAAAAATTTCCACTTTGTTGAGAAATTCCTGGCAAGAACTGACATGACAATATGTATTTCACTGATACAGTAAGAAAACATCAACAAGTAACCGACTCCACACTCTAAACATTGCATGGATTTGAGCCCAAGGCAGCTGCAGAAAATCTGTAACACAAATATTCAGACACTACAGGTTGCATGTTTACAAACATAGACCAGCTATAACAAACCAAGCTAAGCCAAAAACCTTTATATTTGAATCTGCTCTTACTAATAAGTCCCGTAATGGATAAGGCAGTTGGCTGAATGGATGTCTGGTTACAAACTGGTTAACAATTAACATCAGAAAAATGGCATCGGCCAACTTTGGATGGGCCACAGCCACTGGCTGTGGCACTTTCTTGCTTATCAGCTTCTGTCCTCAGTGTCACCAGCAGTGTGGATGTAACTCTGTATGGCCTCTTTCTAACCATTCCCAGGGTGTGAGCCACTCGGTTAACAACATACCAAAATTTGACATTTTTTAGGGTCACTATTCAGTGGGAAGAAACCTGGATGTTAGGAGTCAATGTATTTGATTTTTTTGGGGGGGAGGAGGGGAATGGAGGATTGAACTCAAGGACACTTGACTACTGAGCCACATCCCCAGCCCTATTTTGTATTTTATTTAGAGACAGGGTCTCTTGAGTTGTTTAGGGCCTCGCTAAGTGGTTGAGGCGCTGGCTTTGAACTGTGATCCTCCTGCCTCAGCCTCCCGAGCTGGCTGCTGGGATTCCAGGCGTGCACCACCGCACCTGGCTGTATTTGACATTTTTGTAATGTTAAAAAACTTCCTCACAGCTCCACTGATCTCATGATCGCCTCTGCTCATGTCACACACACGGGATGGAACCGACTTCCTGACTGTCCACACCACAGTTCCCCTCCACGTGTCTTCTAACTGACTTGGACTTTTGCCACTCTTTGGGATACTTTGGCTGTGAGCTCGGACCAGCGATTCTTCACTGTTCTTCGGGCCATGGAGGTTAACAGAGGTGACAGACACGGCACAAGTCGAGGCTGGGCTTTGCTAGCCTATACCCTTCAGGTGGGCGGGCATTAGAGTGATTAATAAAAGTAATAAAATAATTCTCTTTGTACACACTGAAGTAATAACTAATATCTTTGGTATTCGACTTACAATGCTTGAAAGGAAAACCGGGTAAGACTCCACCTTGTTAAATTTACTTGAAAACAGAGGAAGTTACAGGTCACATAATTTACAATAGATATTAAATAAACTACAGTAAGAATTAGGAAGATTTACAGACATTTAATCAAGTGGATGATTTTACTTCATTAAGACCCTTCTATGTCCCTGAACTATGTCCCACTAACTTGAAGACATGCTACAGTAAACACATGTATTTGGTTTCTTCAGTCTTGGCTATATCTTATACAAAGGTGAAACTGAGGAACAATAAATTAGCATCATAATTGTCTACAGTTGAAACTATGATATACAATATAAATAAACTATTCAAAAGCCAGAAACATTTATGAAAAAAAAAATTAAGGGACTAGGAGATACTTTCATTTTGTTTTTACAGTTTCTACAAGTGATTGTGCTGCCGATAATCTTGAAAAATTAAAGTCTAGATGAGATTCCTGTTTTTGATTTTAGTGTCTCACGACATTCAATAATTAAGTACTGCTAAAAATAATTACGGATCAGAAAAATAACATTAAAGAAATTACTGCTTCTGTTATTTTGTAATATCATGATTCCCCCCCAACCCACCCCTAGGACCTAAAGAAAGAATGTAAACACTATATTTTATCTGACTTTAAAGTATTAATACTTTATTTTAAAATTGATCCACATCTGCACAGCTACCTTTTAGAATCGCAAAATAAGGCAAGACTTTCATACCTGTGGCATCGCATGTTTAAATAATACTGACGGCATTGTTTGGAGAGTTTGTTTGCAATTCTTTGTCCTCCAATATGTGTTCTACAGCAGACTTTGGTCTATGACTTAGAAAGGTCAGTATCACTCTCTTCCTTTCCCCTTTGGGGAAGAATTAAATGACTTTAGGATCTTTCCAGGTTGTATGCAAAAATTACAATTCCCATCTCAAGTGAGAAAGGTGTTCAGAGGAAACCAGAATAAACCTTGTGTCAATCATCTATCAGCTTCTCCTTCCTTTTCATTTAGCCTAGTTCTACATGCTTCAATTTTTATTTTCAACTACTTAGGACTGTGACTATTTGACATTCCAGCAAAAGATCTTTAATGCTGTATTTTTAAATGAACTACAAATCTTTATGCTTAAAAGGATGGATGTAGCCTAACAAGCCTTTCAGCCAGAAATTCTTATGAAGTCCAACAATACCTAAGCCAGATTTCAGAAACAGTAGCAGAAATAAGATCTAACTTGGTTTAGTTATGGAGCATTTGCTTAAAAAATTTGTAGTCATTTCCCTTAATATTCAATAATGCTTATGTAAGATAGAAGAGGGATACTGCCTGCTCTTTTGAAAATCATGAACACGTGACAAAACAAACTTGGAACATATTTAAAATCGCAAGCTGACATATTTATAGACTGTTCTTATTAGCTGTTTGCAGGTCTAAGACACAGACATTTGGAATTCACGATTTAGTGGAGCTACTACTGGGCGTGGCTGAGCATAGGTCCTTTGTACAGACTAGGTGATCACAGGGCAGAAGGTGTGAGGCCTTCCAAGGAAGAGAGAGAGGGCTGTCGCAGGTACAGCTGATGTATTCTTGAGAATTGTTTCAGTTCAGCTTCATCAGGGAGGAATTCTGTAAGCTCAATCCCCCACTGTATAAGCCTAATTAATAACACAGATTAGTTCCTAAATTTCTTCATAGTGGAGATCAGTTTAAATATACAAGAATTGTTCTGTCTGTCCATTTTTATTCTGACATAGTGTTGGAATCCATCTGTGAGTTCAATCCACTCCGTTACAATGTCTTTCACATGAATCCTTTGGGGACGTTGAAGCCTTTGATTCACAGTTTGCAATACAAATACCCTGATACATCATTTATTTGCTATTAAGTATTTGATTATTATGCCTTTTTAAATTCAGTATCTTTAACCAAGTTTTTAATTAATGTTGCTTGGAGCAGTTCAGAGTATTTCATTTGTTTCTCTTCCTGTTCTTTCCCCTCCCCCCCAAATCTCTTTGTGTTCCGGAAGAAGAGCTCCTAGGGGTGAAAACTTAGGCTCTTTTAGCATGCAACATTTCAATGAGAAGGTTATTGTAGGGCACGTCCCCATTCAGGTGCTTGTAGTAGAGGTATTCCTCAGCCTGCATGCTGATTGCCCGGATTTCGGGTAGTCGCCGAAGTAGCTGCCCAAACTTATCTGTTTGCTGGGGGTAGTTGCTCATGGTGTAGTCCAGCAGGGCAGTGTTGACTTGTTCCTGGACACCTTCTACCAGCTGGAAGTTCTCCAGGTTTTTGACTTCTGCATTTAAAAAAACAAAGAAACAACATATCAATGGCATTTTAATTTCCGTTTTACTAAAGCAGTGTGTTCAATGAGGGGATGTATTTTCCCCCTGACATAAAGCATACTCTATACTCTGCTGAATATTCAGTGAGCTGGACTCACCAAGTTTCCTGGGAAAATGATCACAAAAGAGCTTTAGAAGAATGTCTTGTTGAAATTCTGTATATACCTCAAATCAATTAGACACCAATGGATTTTGAGCAAGGTCAACTCTTTTCATATCTTACAAAGGAAAGGTTTGAGGATTCCTAAAGTAGAGGGATCATAATATATTGCCAGCAAATGAGTCCCTAGAGAAAGACCTATCTTAACCCAGTATATTACACAATTCATATAATTCTGTATTAATTTTTCTGACCCAAGGTGAAATCTGTGTCCAGGGTATGATGTAGTTAATTCTAATAAAAAGTGACAGGGTTCTTGTTTCTGTTTGACATTTTCTAAATGATTCTGAAAGCCTTTGACTTGTCTAGCCTATGCTAATGAACCAGCTGCACACTCCAGCGACTGCCAACGGAATATTCGCTACTGGGAACTCTCTAAAATATATATCTCAGTGACTAATGATCGTTATCAAATGAAAGCCTTGTCCTTTTGGCAGAATACAAGCTAGGCTTGTTGGTGCCCTTTAACCTGAACATGGCTTCTGAAGTCTGATTCTGTCCTTTTCTATCTTTTCTTTTTTCTTCTGGTCCTAGGTCCCTCTTTGGAGAAGCTGGACATGGGCGATTCATTCTGCCTAACTCCTGGTGATCATCCAGTTGTTATAAGACATATGCCCTAGAGGTCCTTATAAATACTGAATAAGAGAGAACCACAGAATCAGAAAAGACAGACTGACATACAGATATATACAGAGACAATGGGCCAGGGAAAAGGGAATGTTGGAATTTCTCTTCTGGAGTTTATTTATGTTAACTGTACAACTTTTATACAATGTGTATATAGAAACCACTGGGAAAAAAAATACACAGATGTGTGTGTGTTTACGTATACCCCTGCACAGAAAATAAAAAGGTGCTTTTTAATTGGGTAAAAGTAAATAAGAAAGATTCTGAAGAAAACAAGAAAAATAGTATGAGTAAAAGGTTAAACTCACTACACCAAGTTAATGGTTACCTTAGTAACGCATATCCAATATTTTGAGCATGATCTATATTCATGCTTTGTCTGTACATACGTGCATGACCCTTTTGTTATTTCTGAATGTATCTATAACAGTTTGCCTTATACTTACTGTTCTTTTAAAACATATTTTTAGTTGTAGATGGACACAATACCTTTATTTATTTATTTATTTATTATGTAGTGCTGAGGATTGAACCCAATTCCTCACACACTGAGCCAAAACCCCAGCCCACGCTTACTGTTGAAATGAGTTCAAGATGATTTTGTTATTTACATTTGGGTTGTAACTGTGCCTTAAACATGCTTTTTTTTTTCTATGCCCAATTCTCTGACCCAAATTTAAGACAGTAAAGAATCAGTGCTGAAATAGATATAGACTGTGAGAACTGAGTACCATGTCTATTTCAAAGTAAGGTGCAAAAATATTTTATTTATTTTTTATTTTTTATTTTTTTGGTACCAGGGATTGAACTCAGGGGCACTCGACCATTGGGTCTCATCCCCAGCCCTTTTTTGTATTTTATTTAGAGACAGGGTCTCACTGAGTTGCTAAATGCCTCACTATTGCTGAGGCTGGCTTTGAACTCATGATCCTCCTGCCTCAGCCTCCCAAGTGCTGGGATTACAGGCGTGTGCCACCACGCCTGGCTAAAATATTTGATTATTAACAAGTCCTATGAACAGACACAAGCTACACTACCAGGACTCTGCATCTTCCTCTGACATCAGACTTGGCAGCCGAGTTGGTATCTGCTTGATATTTTATATATGTGGCACTTCATGGTTAATAAAGCATTTTCCACCTATCTTATAGGAAATATTTTTAAAGTGACTTTAAAATTAATTATTTATAAACCTGGCTAAGGGCTTAGAGGTATACTTGGTTCAAAATTATACAATGTAAACAAATAGAAATACCTTCAATATGTTGTACCTCCATACAACAGAAAAATCTACATGGGTATTGTGTTATGGTGATTTAAACATAACTACAAAACATTTGATATGGAGTATTATTTTACGCTACAGTGAAAGATACTCTCACAAGGAAAGCTAACAACAGTCATAGAGATTAATAGGGAGGGTGTAGGATTTGAACAGTGTAAAATGTAAGATAAACAAATAATAGCCTTTTTAGAAAGTTGTTTTTGAAACTTTCTCCTTTTTTTTGATAAATGTAATCTTTGAGAATGATGTTTAACACTTTGTGATAAGTTACATCACTCTGTGAAGGGTGGGGAACCCTCTTCCCAATGAGCAGGAAACAAAGGGCAGATTATCAGTTGTAGTTTATTCACACATTATTATAGAATGATCATTTAAAGTCTTTTGATTAACATTCATGAATATGTTCGATGAGTACTGTCCAAATTGGCACCTTTCCCCCAAGATTTTAAAAATATATGAAATTTTCCTTCTGGGAGAAAAATATACAGGTTTCTCAAACTTTGGTCAAATAGCCTTCTTTGATATTTTTTTAAACTGGGAGTGAAACCCAGGGGTGCTACACCATTGAGCTACATTGCCAGGACTTTATTTTTAATTTTGAGACAAGGTCCTGTCCTCTAAATTGCTGGGATGTCCTTGAACTTGGGGTCCTCCTGCCTTAGCCTCCTGAGTTGCTATGATTATAGGCATGAACCACAGTGACTGGCTCAAATATCTGATTTTTCTCTAAAGATCAACAGAGTTGAATTCACATGACTGAATTAATGATTTCATTAAGCTTCTTCAATTAATTTATCACTAAATATAACAAAACTTAAGCGGCTAATTAGATCAAAAAATACTTACTTGCTGAATATCTGTTTTGTGTCTGTGTCTATACAGGTGGTAAGGATCCTAATATATAAGCTGTAAGGTTAAAAAAGAAATGTGGAGGACTGGGGTTGTGGCTCAGCGGCAGAGCGCTCGCCTCGCACGTGCACAGCCCAGGTTCGATCCTCAGTACCACGTAAACATAAATGCATTGCATTGTGTACAACTAAAGTAAATAAATAAATATTAAAAAAAAGAAAAGAAAAGAAAAAAGAAATGGGGAAAGGGATGTAGAGCAATTTTGATTGGTTTAGTCTCATTTGCTGAGAGGAGTTGCTGGGGCATTTCTCCTGTCTGCCCCTGAGAGGGCCTGGTTTATTGAACTGCTCACTCTCTGCGAAAAACTATAAGCTCCTTGGAGTGAGGATGCTGAATTAGTCAAGGCATCCCCCAAAAACTACACCAATTACTGTTTACATTATTGGTGCACTTGTTCAGGAATGATATATCCACATCTGTGAAATGGCCTGTTAACTTATCTTAGAAGCCAATCTCCTTTTTCTAGTTAGAAACTGATTTTAAAAAGTTTGATGGGGAGCCGGGCGCGGTGGCGCACGCCTGTAATCCCAGCACTTTGGGAGGCTGAGGCAGGAGGATCGCGAGTTCAAAGCCAGCCTCAGCCATGGTGAGGCACTTGGCAACTCAGTGAGACCCTGTCTCTAAATAAAATACAAAAAAAGGGCTGGGGATGTGAGCCAGTGGCCGAGTGGCCCTGAGTTCAATCCCCGGTACCAAAAAAAAAAAAAAAAAAAAAAAAAAAAGTTTGATGGGGGGGTTCACATTGATTTCCTTCTCAGGAAACTTGAGTGTGTTTCTACAATGCTCATGGAATTCGTTTTATGCAAAATAATGCCCTTTCACGAAAATCTAATCCATTTAAATAGAAATTTAAAATTTAACCATTTTCCCTGAGATGTCCTTCCTCCAAATCAAGACTTACCCCTAAGTAATGAATATAGGTGTATTTTGGAAGTTTTAACTCATCTATAGGTGTTATTCTATAATACCATACATTCACAGATGAGTTCACATTAAATCATATGAGGAAACAAAATCTGGAAAACCCAAGGCATGTTCTAGAGTTGTCAAAATAAATGTATTTGGGGGGCTGGGGTTGTAAGTCAGTGGTTGAGCCTTGCCTTGCATGCGTGAGGCACTGGGTTCGAGCCTCAGCACCACATAAAAAAATAAATAAACAAAATAAAAATAAATGTATTTGGGATTTGGTTCCCAGATCAAATAGCATTGCACCACATCTAGATTTTGGTGACAGACCCCCCCCCCCCCCCCCCCCCCCCCCCCAAGCTGGAGGTACAGAGATGGATGTCAGACCAAAATTCCAACCAGTGCTGTGGCATTTTTGTGCTGGATCTCAAAATCTCCTGTGTCTGGTAGCCTCAGTGCTCCTTTGAAATTTATATAAGCTTCATTTTCATACAATTTAAAAACACTGGTTAATGAACTATCATTACAAATTCTGAGTTGGAAATTGTATGTAAACAGACAGAAGCATCCCCAACCCTTTCTCTATAGCCTTTAAATTTTGATGACTGGCAAGAGCATTTTGTGCTTCCCCTCTAAGTATCAATTTCTTATCATCTATTCTACTTTATTCACTCAGGGACTAATTACCCACTTTTTATATGAAGCAGCATTAGGATAAGCTCACAGTGGGGTGCTCAGATTTTTTTCCCATCCTTATTGGAAAGTAAACCCTTAGGTCTTCTTGAATATATTACAGGGCAGACTTCTCAGTCCTACATAGCACTGGGGCTGTCTAAAGATGAAGATTCTTATCTCTGCCTCCCTGGTCGCTGCAGCAGTGGGAGAGCCCATAAACCTTCCTGTTCAACACACTACACCACACTTTCACACTGTTGTTCTTTGCTGAGCAAGGGAGCTTTGGGGGAGGGGTATGCATCATCATTTGCTAAGAAGTGGGAGGAAAAGAAACAGTCTTTTTTTTTTTTTTTTTGGATACGAGGAATTGAACACAGAGGCACTTAGCCACTGAGCCACATCCTCAGCCCTATTTATTTATTTATAAAAGACAGGGTCTCACTAAGTTGTTTAGGACCTTGCTGAGAAAAACTTAGCCTTTTAAAAGACACAAAGGTGGGGGAAGAGGTACTATTTTGCACTTAGAGAATATTTCTTTTTCTTGAGGCTTTTGGAGGGGTGACCATCTATAAATTGCCACATAATTTGTTCTCAGAAGGCCTTTTCCTTTGATACAGAAAAAGATAAATGAATTTTCTGTAAGGAACTTATTTTTATTAAAAAAATTTTTTTTTTAGATATTGATGGACCTTTATTTTATTCATTTACTTAATATGTGTTGCTGAGTATCGAACCCAGTGCCTCACCCATGCTAGGCAAGTGCTCTACCACTGAGCCACAACCCCAGCCCCTATTTTTAAAGTTATTTTAAAAGGGATAAATTTGAATAATTTTGTATAAATAATTTTATAAGAACTGTGGGAGGTTGGAGAGCAACATGTTCACACGAACAAAGTTCACTTAAAAACATTCTCACACCAACAAAGTTCACTTAAAGTCTGGGCTGGTTAGAGGTTGGGAACAAATAGCAGGGTAGTTTTTTTTTTTTTTTTTTTTTTTTTGGTACCGGGGATTGAACTCAGCGGCACTAGACCACTGGGCCACATCCCAGCCATTTTTTTGTATTTTATTAGAGACAGGGTCTCACTGAGTTGCTAAGTGCCTCGCCATTGCTGAGGCTGGCTTTGAACTCACGATCCTCCTGTCTCAGCCTCCCAAAGTGCTGGGATTACAGGCGTGCGCCACCGCGCCCAGCTAGCAGGGTAGTTTTGATGTTCATGTCTAAGAGGAGAATCTAGCCCCAATTTCCAGTAAAACCTGGAACTGGAAGATTTCACATTTGTGCCTATAAATCATTTGCAATAATATAGGCGTGCTTATAATATAAGCTTATTAACTCAAGAACTATTTTTACCAACTAGAACATAGAATTCACTGCCCTCATTACGTAAATTAAGAATAAGAAAATGCAAACTCTGACAGGAGCAGCGTGCAAAAAAAAAGTATACACAAAGCCGGGCGCGGTGGCGCACGCCTGTAATCCCAGCACTTTGGGAGGCTGAGGCAGGAGGATCGCGAGTTCAAAGCCAGCCTCAGCAATGGCGAGGCACTTAGCAACTCAGTGAGACCCTGTCTCTAAATAAAATACAAAAAAAGGGCTGGGGATGTGGCCAGTGGTCGAGTGCCCTGAGTTCAATCCCTGGTACCAAAAAAAAAAAAAAAAAAAAAAAAAAAGTTTGATGGGGGGTTCACATTGATTTCCTTCTCAGGAAACTTGAGTGTGTTTCTACAATGCTCATGGAATTCGTTTTATGCAAAATAATGCCCTTTCACGAAAATCTAATCCATTTAAATAGAAATTTAAAATTTAACCATTTTCCCTGAGATGTCCTTCCTCCAAATCAAGACTTACCCCTAAGTAATGAATATAGGTGTATTTTGGAAGTTTTTAACTCATCTATAGGTGTTATTCTATAATACCATACATTCACAGATGAGTTCACATTAAATCATATGAGGAAACAAAATCTGGAAAACCCAAGGCATGTTCTAGAGTTGTCAAAATAAATGTATTTGGGGGGCTGGGGTTGTAAGTCAGTGGTTGAGCCTTGCCTTGCATGCGTGAGGCACTGGGTTCGAGCCTCAGCACCACATAAAAAAATAAATAAACAAAATAAAAATAAATGTATTTGGGATTTGGTTCCCAGATCAAATAGCATTGCACCACATCTAGATTTTGGTGACAGACCCCCCCCCCCCCCCCCCAAGCTGGAGGTACAGAGATGGATGTCAGACCAAAATTCCAACCAGTGCTGTGGCATTTTTGTGCTGGATCTCAAAATCTCCTGTGTCTGGTAGCCTCAGTGCTCCTTTGAAATTTATATAAGCTTCATTTTCATACAATTTAAAAACACTGGTTAATGAACTATCATTACAAATTCTGAGTTGGAAATTGTATGTAAACAGACAGAAGCATCCCCAACCCTTTCTCTATAGCCTTTAAATTTTGATGACTGGCAAGAGCATTTTGTGCTTCCCCTCTAAGTATCAATTTCTTATCATCTATTCTACTTTATTCACTCAGGGACTAATTACCCACTTTTTATATGAAGCAGCATTAGGATAAGCTCACAGTGGGGTGCTCAGATTTTTTTCCCATCCTTATTGGAAAGTAAACCCTTAGGTCTTCTTGAATATATTACAGGGCAGACTTCTCAGTCCTACATAGCACTGGGGCTGTCTAAAGATGAAGATTCTTATCTCTGCCTCCCTGGTCGCTGCAGCAGTGGGAGAGCCCATAAACCTTCCTGTTCAACACACTACACCACACTTTCACACTGTTGTTCTTTGCTGAGCAAGGGAGCTTTGGGGGAGGGGTATGCATCATCATTTGCTAAGAAGTGGGAGGAAAAGAAACAGTCTTTTTTTTTTTTTTTTGGATACGAGGAATTGAACACAGAGGCACTTAGCCACTGAGCCACATCCTCAGCCCTATTTATTTATTTATAAAAGACAGGGTCTCACTAAGTTGTTTAGGACCTTGCTGAGAAAAACTTAGCCTTTTAAAAGACACAAAGGTGGGGGAAGAGGTACTATTTTGCACTTAGAGAATATTTCTTTTTCTTGAGGCTTTTGGAGGGGTGACCATCTATAAATTGCCACATAATTTGTTCTCAGAAGGCCTTTTCCTTTGATACAGAAAAAGATAAATGAATTTTCTGTAAGGAACTTATTTTTTAAAAAAAATTTTTTTTTAGATATTGATGGACCTTTATTTTATTCATTTACTTAATATGTGTTGCTGAGTATCGAACCCAGTGCCTCACCCATGCTAGGCAAGTGCTCTACCACTGAGCCACAACCCCAGCCCCTATTTTTAAAGTTATTTTAAAAGGGATAAATTTGAATAATTTTGTATAAATAATTTTATAAGAACTGTGGGAGGTTGGAGAGCAACATGTTCACACGAACAAAGTTCACTTAAAAACATTCTCACACCAACAAAGTTCACTTAAAGTCTGGGCTGGTTAGAGGTTGGGAACAAATAGCAGGTAGTTTTTTTTTTTTTTTTTTTTTTTTTTTGGTACCGGGGATTGAACTCAGCGGCACTAGACCACTGGGCCACATCCCCAGCCATTTTTTTGTATTTTATTAGAGACAGGGTCTCACTGAGTTGCTAAGTGCCTCGCCATTGCTGAGGCTGGCTTTGAACTCACGATCCTCCTGTCTCAGCCTCCCAAAGTGCTGGGATTACAGGCGTGCGCCACCGCGCCCAGCTAGCAGGGTAGTTTTGATGTTCATGTCTAAGAGGAGAATCTAGCCCCAATTTCCAGTAAAACCTGGAACTGGAAGATTTCACATTTGTGCCTATAAATCATTTGCAATAATATAGGCGTGCTTATAATATAAGCTTATTAACTCAAGAACTATTTTTACCAACTAGAACATAGAATTCACTGCCCTCATTACGTAAATTAAGAATAAGAAAATGCAAACTCTGACAGGAGCAGCGTGCAAAAAAAAAAAGTATACACAAAGCCGGGCGCGGTGGCGCACGCCTGTAATCCCAGCACTTTGGGAGGCTGAGGCAGGAGGATCGCGAGTTCAAAGCCAGCCTCAGCAATGGCGAGGCACTTAGCAACTCAGTGAGACCCTGTCTCTAAATAAAATACAAAAAAGGGCTGGGGATGTGGCCCAGTGGTCGAGTGCCCCTGAGTTCAATCCCTGGTACCAAAAAAAAAAAAAAAAAAAAAAAAAAAAAAAAAAAAAAAGTATACACAAAGCACGTGCATTTTTTTATGCACATAGAAATAAAAAGCTCTTAAAACTGCATGCTTTGTTTTTTCATATCTTCATGTACATACAACGTACAAATTCACTCATTCATTCCTTCATTCTGGCAGCCCTGAGCCAGATGCTGAGTACATGGGAGTAAAAGACAATCTCTGTGCACAGTAGTTCATTCAATGTGATATAGATAAGCAGTGGATGCCTTGGGGGCCACACAGGGTGGGCACCTAATACAAAGCTCAAGGGACAGGAAGTGTTCCTGGGGGGAGAAGGGAGGGGACATCTGAGGAGTTCTGAAAGATGAGTAGGAGTGAGCTAAGCAACACATGGAAGAAAAGTCCTATCCTGGCAGACAATGTCCTTTATATAAAACCTCAGAGCGGGACAGAAGGCGAGGTCCTTGGAACACTGTCATGCAGCTGAGACTTCATGGTTTAGATATGGAGGAACCACAGGGTTTGAGACTGTGAAGGGCATTACACGTCAGAACATCTGGATTTTACTATGAAGCAATACAGAAGCACTGATGGGTTTTAGGATAGAAGGAAATGATGAGTTTTCTGATTAATAAAGAGAACTCCACTGAAAGTGTGGAAAAGGGATTGTTATGTTCAGGAGGGTGAAGAGGCAGCAGGCTCACAAAGGAGACTAGAAAGGAGGCCTTTACAGGAAGACAGATGGGAAATACGGCCACGGAGATGGGGAAGGACCTGAAAAGCATCCAGGCTTGTTGACCTTGGAGTAACAGAGAGAAAGCTATCCAGCATGGCTTCTTGGCATCTATTAATGAAGTGTGGTGGTGGCCAACTTTAAGGTACCAGGATAAAGAAGTTTGAGGAGTTAGGAGCAGCCAAGTTGAGTTGAGGGAGACACTGGGTAGAGATGTTCACAAAATGGCCAGAAGTAACAAAGTCTAGATCTCAGCAGAGAAGCCTGAGCTTATGGTCTTGAACTCTTGGAAGTTCTCAGAGAACAGGTGATGGGTAGAACCCCAAGAGTCAGTGAGAGTATGTAGAAAAGAACAGGCTCAGGGGTGGGGTCCTGAAGCAGCTAATGCGTAAAGACTCCATCTTGAGAAGGTATTGCAGGTGTTATGAAATTAAGACCCAGAGAGGAATTGGCTTTTCCAAGATTTTAAAGTCAGTAAGACCTAGGGAATAAAGGAGGAGCTACCATTTACCAAACATCAATCTATATGCCAGGTATTTTTTAACATGTTTCCTCATTTAATCCTCCTAAGAGGCTTATGGAGAAAGCATTAATATTCCTATAGTCCAGAAGAGAAACTGAGACTTAGTAGGGGTTTCAAGACTAGTAAAAAGCAGCTCCTGAATGTAAGAAAAGGCCCTTCTCACCCAAGAGCCCTCACATCCTCTGTCATGGTGGGATCTGAAGCCTACAGAGCCATCAATTTCAATTCCTACAGCTTTTTATTCCTGTATCAGAGCCTGCAAGTTTTTGTCACCTGCTAGGGGTGAAGATTGGCTAAGGCTGAATAATCAAATAGTTCAGTTTCTAAAAAGTGTCTTATTGTGAATGAATCATCCTCAGAGAATTTGAAACAATATAATATTGACACACTGAGATGTAACATACCTTATCTTGATGATTTTCAAGGAACTTTAACATCTCCCCTTTCCTGGCCCTGGTTAATTAATCCAGGGTGCTTCACCACTGAGCTATACCCCCAGCTCTTTTTAGTTATTTATTGCTTAAATTTTGAAAAAGGGACTTGCTACGTTGCCCAGGCTGGCCTTGAACTTGTTTGTGATCCTTCTGCCTTAGACTTTTGAGTAGCTGAGATTATGGGCATGCACCACCATGCCTGTCAGGAATTTTGACACCTTAAATGTCAGAGATCATTATGAACAGTAGTCACAACTGAGACTGAGCATAGTGTAGTGTCAAAGGATGCAGGGGTCACCCCAGCCTTTTACAAAGGGACCATACAGATACCAAGGCTAAGAAATAAGTTTCTCCATTGTTGCCTTATTTTTGTGCAGGTTAGAAAAACAGATCTCATTACTCAAAAAAAAGTTTTAAAACAACTTGTTCTTGTGGTCCAATACCAGTGTTCAAAGAGATCCACAGGAAATGGAGGTCTAATCTAGTCTGAGGGATCAGCCCTGTTGGGCAAGTCACTGAACTTCTCTGAGCCTATTTTTCTATTAGCAAAATAAGGGAAATAACTCATTTCCTAAAGCTAAGGACACTTTAACTAATAGTGAAGTTTAAAAAGTATATAGGTACTGTGTCCTCACAAGGCATTATTTTTCTTATAATCTCAGAATTTGGAGAAGGTTTTTTGCCTAGTACATGACTGAAAGGGGACCTTCTTTGATAGCAATCTAGCCACTTTCCCCACTGTGACATTTCAGGGACAAAGCAGAATCTCTGATGATGCAGTTTTCCAAAGTTAATGCAAAGCAGAGTGAATGACTGCAAGTTTATCCCTTTCTTGATCAAAAACAATACTCAAGAAAGTGTGATTAAGTCTTAGGTTTCAGTTAAGTATTTTCCATTCTGTTGATTAATTTTGAAGCCCAATTTCCATAAGATGTGTATGGCATTTTGCATAAAATGCCACTAATCCAGTGCTTACCACAGTGTCCAGGAAAACAAAGGCTCAGAAAATATTACTGTGTAAATAATGTCACCTGCAGAGATCCCTGCAAAATACACAGTCCCCAAAGGGCAGCAGAGTTCCCAATGAGAAAGAATCTTCCTCAGTACTGATGTCTTCATTTCCAGTCTTAGTTCTGTCCCCATTAAATTGTGAGATTGTGGGCCTGTTACTACTTTGGGTCTAAAGTTTCTGCATCTGTGAATACCAAGCACTGAACTTGAAGATCTCTATTGTCACCACAGCTCTACTACTCTGCACAATTATGAATGGAAGTTTTGTTGTTAGCAAACTAGTATATGTGTTGCTCTAGACTCACCTCATCAGCCCATCACTTGCTTTCTCATTCAACTGTCTGGATGGTACTTCAATCTCCAGCAGGGTTTGACACAATGTGCCATTCAAAAATGGCAATTGAGGGGCTGGGGCCGTAGCTCAGTGGCAAAAGTGCTTGCCCAGCATGCATGAGGCACTGGGTTCGATCCCCAGGCACCACATAAAAATAAACAAATAAAATAAAGGCATTCTGTCCTTCTACAACTACCAAAAAAAAAAAAAAAAAAAAAAAAAAAAAAAGAAAAAAAAGAAAAAGGCTCATTTACATTAAAGTAGCCCCCTCTCTTACAGGAAACAATGTAGCTTTGGCAGGTATAAATTCAAAGCTTGCAAAAGTTCCTAAGCAGCTCCAGTGTGCCTGGAAATGTCCGGCATCTCTTCTGTGAGGACACAGAATACAAACTTGAGTATAAATGACATCACTTTAATATTTGGAACAAAGCAATATTTCATGCATTAATAAAATTGACCCTCCTTATTATATATAGTCTGACTCTCATGGAACATCTCCTTGCCTCACCGACTCCTGTCTAGATGCAGCTCCTGATATTTCTTGCTGCTACTTTAATGTACCAAGCTTGTTTGTCCTCAGGACCTTTCTACCTACTACCCTCTCTTTCTGGATGGTTCCTCCCCTGTTGGGGAAGACTCACTTCCTCACTTCATTTACTACAGTCATCTACTCAAGGAGATCATTACTCTTTCCAAAGAAGCTCTGTGTTGCTGTCCAATCACCGTCTGCTCCCTCACCCTGCCTTATTTTTACATATTTTCCTTAAAAATACATGTAATGTAAAAAAGAGTTTACACAAAAGACAATTGCAGAGAGCCTAAAGGTAGAAGCAATCCAAGTATCAACCAATGGGTAAATGGAGAAACAAATCCTGTCCACACACACACACACACACACACACACACACACACTCACTCACAGTGGAGGATACTAAAAAAGGAAAGGAACTGGCGCATGCTACCATGGATGGACCTTGAGGACATTTGATATATGAAATAAGCCAGGGACAAGATAATAAACACTATGATCCTGCTTATATGAGGTATCTGCAGTTGTCAATTTCACTGACACAGAAGTTAGAATGGTGGCTGGAGGTTGGAGTTGTTTAATGAACATAAGAGTTTTAGTTTTGCAAGAGGAAAAGAAGTTTGGAGATTGGCTGTACAACGAAATGGAATAAACTTAGCTCTACTGAGTTGTGTATTTAAACATGGTTAGATTAAAAATTTAGGTCCCTTGCTGGGGTTGTGGCTCAGCCGTAGAGTGCTCACCTAGCACATGCGCGGCCCGGGTTTGATCCTCAGTACCACATAAAAAATAAATAAATAAAATAAATAAATAAACAAAACAAAAGACTGCATATAGATGTTTATAGCAGTTTCACTCATAATTGCCCAAACTTGGAAGCTATCAAGATGCCCTTTAGTGAGTGAATGGATACATTAACTTTGTTACACTCAGACAACAAAATAATATTCAGTGTCAAAAACAAATGAGCCTTGGAGCCATGAAAAGACATGAAGGAACCTTAAATGGGTATCACTTAAGTGAAAGAAGCTAATTTAAAAATACTATATACTAATGATTCCAACTATATGTGACATTCTGGAAAAGACAAAACTATGGAGATGGTGAAAGGAGCAGTGGGTGTCAGGCACCAGGTGTGGAGGGGACAGAACAGGCAGAGCATGGAGGATTCCTAGGGCAGGGGAAAACACTCGGTACGATGCTGTAATGGTGGCCATGTTGTTACACATTTGTCCCCATGGAATGTACCCCACCAGGAGTGAACTCTAATGTGAACCAAGAACTTGGGGTGAAAATGTAATTTCATCAAATGTAGCAAATACATCACTCTGGTGGGGAAAACGGATCATGGGGGAAGGGCTTGCACGTGTGGGGGGAGGTGACACAGGGAACTCTGTACCTGCTGTTTAATCATGCTGGGAACCTAAAACTAGTACTAAAATTAAAGGAAAATTTAAAAAATGATTGTCATATAAAAGAAAATTTAAACCTTATGGGAAAATGGTTAAGATTTTATGTGTATTTTATTATCATTAATTTTTTTTTTTTTTTAAGGGCTGGACATTGTGGTACATGCCTGTAATCCCAGTAGCTTTGGAGGCTGAGGCAGGAAGATAGCAAGTTCAAAACCAGCCTCAGCAAAAGCGAGGCACTAAGCAACTCAGTGAGACCCTATCTCCAAATAGAATATAAAATAGGGCTGGAGATGTGGCTCAGTGGTCCAGTGCCTCTGAGTTCAAGCCTGGAGGTACCCTTCCCAATTTTTGTTTTTTAGGACTGGGGCTCTGGCTCAGTGGTAGAGTGCTTGCCTAGCATGTGCTAGGCCCTGGATTCCATTGCCAGTACCACCACAAAAGAAAAGAAAAAGTTAATGTATATGGTACCTTTTAAAATATAACAGATTTGCCAGACATCTGAAACACTAGGACATCACCAGCCCCTCAGGCTCTCTGGGTGTTCCTCCCATAAACAAATTCCTGACCCACCAGAGGTAACCATGATCCAGCATTTTGTATTTCCTCTGACCCTGTATAAAAATTGCTTGTTTCTGATATATATGTGTGTCTAACTTTTAAAATTGCCCATCATCCCTTTCAGAATGAAAGTTCTGAAGGCAGAGACCTGGTCTTCTTTGCAGCTATATTCCTAGAACCCAGCAAGTGCTAAACACAGAGAAGATGCTCTATAAATATGTTAATAAATGTCTCTATTAAATATTCTAAGCCAACATTTCTCTCTCTCTCTCTCTCTCTCTCTCTCTCTCTCTCTCTCTCGCCTTTGACGTGCTGCTATCCTTCCACATCAAATTCATGGCAGACTTTATTTTTGTTTTGTGTGAAATCGATTTATAACAGCAAGCAAAAAGCACAAATTCTATTATGTACTGTGCTTTCTTGGGAAACAGATTCAAACAGGAATTTTGGCTAGGGGCTTTGTAAGCAATGCCAAGCTTGCCTTCTGTCCTTGAGTCCTTTGGACTTTGGATTTTCCTAGATGGAGAACCCATCACCATGTTCCACACCTTCATTCCCTCCGTCAGTGACCATGCTGAAGGCCTCAGAACATGATTTTATGCTTATTTCCCACATAGATCAAGTACAGCACCCCACACCACAAGACACCCAGTGCCTGCATCATTGGACTTGCTAATTTGCATTAAGCTCCCATGAATGTAAAACACATACATATTAATCTGACAAAAATATATTGAGCACTTTCTGTGTGCCAATCATCCAACTATCAGCTATTTTAGAAGATTTCAAAACCAACTTCAATTATAACAGTGCGATGCATCCCCTATAATTTATCTCTGGGGGGAAAATGTCATTTGATGTTGTAAAGAAGTAATCAAAATATTTTCAGAAAACCTATTTTGGAGCTGTGTGTGGTGCTTAGGACATCGGTAGACAGAGAGCACTTTCATCTAAATGTCTATGTACAAATGTGCAGTTTGCTTTTTGCTTTTCAGAATTCTTCTGGATAAAAATGAGGACAAAAGGCTACACTAAAGGGGTTCTGAGGCCAGGAAAAGGATCATATGTTTGCACAGACCAGATGATAGTGAAAATATTAGGATGCATGGAGAATAAGACAAAAATAAGGGCTCTGGCTGGAAACTGATTAAATGTTTTGAGCCAGGAAACAGAATTTTTAAGGGGGTATGTAGAATCCAACATTTTCCTACTTGTCTCTAAGCATCAAATAAAGTTGTGCGTAAAATATGCTTAATAATAAGACCAAATTTGTACAAAGTGTGATGAAATAGGTAGCGTACCCCATTTCAAACATGAGCCTTAGAACTGCAGCTGCCAAGGCTGGTCTTGGGAGTCATAGTCCTCAGCCTTTTCTAAAGACCATCTGTCCCCACAAGAGTAGGAAACATGCACATTCATAAAAAGCAAACCTCCCTCAGAGAAAAGCTCTTCCCCCCATTCTTCTAATCACGTCCTGAAACTGTTTTTGAGCCCTAAGTTTGCATTTGATTTCCACTCAGGAACTTTTGTGGGTTTTGCAAAGTTTTCTTATTTTCTTAGAATAAGATATGAGGTTGAGTTTGTTCAGGTGGCAAGGCAAGACTGTGAATAAACCAACGTTATCATATGAAAGAGAATTAAACAGGCAGATCCAAGTGGGGATATATTAAGCCAAATTTAAGCTCCAGTTGTTGAATTTAGCCTGTACTAGATGTCTGGTTTGCCTCGGGATAAATTCAGCTTTCCAGCTAATCGAATGAGGAAAAGCGCCTCAGGTATGATAAAATTTACAAGAGAACGCTGTCGAACAGTTCTTGTTAAAAATATTAGCTTAAAGGCATTCTTATCGTCTTTGGGATGAAGACCGAATTTGCATTTAATTATTTGATTTCAAACTTTTATGAACTTGGATCAAATATTAGCTTAGCCAATTAAAATATTATTTTGTGTGCGTGTGGCTAAGAGCCCGGTGCAGCTCCACTTTCTCAGCTTTGGCACCGCTGACTTTCCAAGATGATTTCTGAGAGAGGGAGAAAACAGGTCACATTTGAGAATATAAATTGCATTTAGTAGACAAGGTACCCCATTCAGAATAAATAGACTTAAAACACTTCTCCACATTACAGTGAGTCTAGAAGACAAAAGATGAAATCTTCTAGATGTTTCTACAAACAAAATCAATATTCCTTCATAATTCAGCATTTTACAGAAATCCTTTCCTTTTAAACTCATGCTAGTCCATGGGCCACGGTGCAGTTTGGATTGCCAGGAGCTGCTTCCGTTACGAGGTTTTGTTCCCCATGAAGACTGGTTAGAGCCTGCTTTTTCTATCCTTGGGTTTTGGGGGGCAGCAAGGGAGATCAGCTCACACAGAAAATGGACATAGATGAGAAGGGAGGAGAATGCTACAGAAACTTCCATGAGACTAAAGAAAGCAGAGCACAATTTTAACAATATCTTTTCAAAATAGAAAAGCTGAATAAAGGTATTCAACAATTTCTACAAAATAATCAGTGCATTTTGTATAATTTGTATCACTCCTGTATGCATCCCAGCTGCTGTGAGAAACTTCATAAAATGAAGGCAAGAAACTTCATAATGTTTTTTTTTTTTTTTTTTTTTTTAAATTTAGTCCAGAAATGGTAATATTATCTGGTGCTAGAGAGACATGCATGGAATCTCCACTGTTCCCTATACTCCCACCTGGACCCCACATCCCTGGGTGATGTGCCTGGGAGGACACGTTTGCAATGGTGGGCTTCATTCCTCCTGTGGAAGGTATCCACTGCCTCCCTGCTCTCAGTTCTTCTCACCTCATTTATTTCAACAGAAAAATGGAAACCCAATTATGAATAACATTCTGTTGATTGAAAGAATAAATGCTAATCATTTTAAAAGAATGAAGTACATTATGATCAAGTCAATATAAAAAGATGTAACTGGATAGGAAATTTAGAATATAAAATATACAACATGGAAAACACTGCAGTGTTTCATAGTGTACTTAGAGTTCACTGATTAGGTCCCAGCAGTTTGAATTTGACACTACTTAGACATTGTATTTGGGTTTTATATTTGTTGTAATCAGTTATACATGATAGGAGAATGCTCTTTGTGGGCTTTATTTTTGATAGAAGTTTAAGTTTCTGTTTCAGATTCTGAGTATCTAATGCTCGAGAAATACATTAAAAAATTTTTTTTAGTTGTTGATAGACCTTTATTTTTTATTTATTTGTATGTGGTGCTGAGAATCTAACCCAGTGCCTCACACCTGCCAGCTACAACCCCAGCCCTGAGAAATAAATGATTCAAAACCAACATCTGAACCAGAAATTGAGGGAATTAAGAGAATTATTAATGTGTAATTTATTTTCAAATCCAATTTTTAAATGTTGAAGGCCTTTGGAGGGTATGTTATGAAATGCAGGCTTACTGTGAATTGCGATTTCTGTTCTTCAAGTTCTTCTCAAAGCTGTTCATCTATTTTATCTCACATTCTCTAACACTTCTGATGGGTCTCCTATGATCCTTCCAGGCAGGGAGGGGCGTACAATGAACAAATGACAGCATTGGAAGAACTCCCTATTTTAATGCTATATCAATGCTCCCAACCCTTTTTTTATGTGTGTCAGTTCCACCAATTTACATGACTCCATTTACATAACCCACTGTGCTAACTACATTACTTTAGAGAGAGAATTGCGTTTGCTTAAGTACGGGTACGTTCAGCTCTTTGCTGCCAAGTTGAAATGTTCTCAATTAGCGAGGTTTGTTGTACTTCCATATGTTCTGTTTCCATTTGTTCTCAAAAGTAATATATGACTATCAGTAAAATCCTGGCAAATTTACGCCCATAGGAGCACTGTGATTATATACATATCAATTCTAAATATCCAAGGTTTTATTAGTTTGAAGAGTTATAAAGTTGCTCTGCACTACCTAGAAATACTCGCAACTTGTTATTACATCATTTTTCTTAGTTTATTAAAATTCTCCTCAGTAAGATCAGAGGTTGAAGTGAAGGAGGAAAAAAAAAAAGCATCATTCAGCAAACCAATACTTATTCTGAATTATTTGGCTTTAAAGAAGAAAAGAGAGGGTCTTTGGAGTGGGAAACTGGTTAACGTTAACAAGACCATTAAAGCCAAATACCTGGTTTTTGGACATACCTCAAATTAATAATTCATTCAATTGCTCATGGATTTGTATTTGTATGTGAAAGACAGAAAATCTATATTACCAACCTCTTTTATATTTGTGTAACCATGTGGCAGAGAAAAATAACAGGAAAGATTAGTCTGAGAACTTCAGCAGCTAGTATTTTGCAAAGGAAACTATTCTGTGTGTGTGTGTGTGTGTGTGTGTGTGTGTGTGTGTGTGTACACGTGCATAATTGTAGATTTTGCTAAGACAGTGATAGAATATCGTACATACAATCATAGGGTTTTGTAAATGCTAAGACTTGTATGAGAAGGAAACCAACAAAATGTGATCAGACATTCACACATATGTCATTAATATAAGCATGGGAAAACGTTGATGTCCTCATAGTTTTATTATAACCAGCTCTTGAGTATTTAAGAAAATTATTAATACTTGCACTTCCACAGCTCTGAAAAATGAGTAAGAGTGACTTTAAATCTGTGAATACTCCACTAGCTACAAGACCATGAATTAGGAATTGCTCTACACCTAGTATTCTCGTGGTTAAATGTGTCTTAATGGTAATTATCACAAGGAAGGACGGTGCCTGGCTCCTAAAACACTTTGTTATTTCATCTTAGTGCAGTGGTGATTTTATTTATTTCTCCATCCAACAATAGTCTATCCAGTGCTCGTCTAAAGGAAAGCTCAGGTATGGATTTTCCTGAGCCATCTTCCACAGAGAAGAGCTCTTTTAGGACACCAGGAGCAGTGTCAATAGTCAGCTGCTTGGACGCCTTCACTGGGCTTTCCTGAGGAAAGGGACAGGTCCATGGTTGTTGCACCCCTCAGTTCAGGGTACCATAGTACAATTACTACTGTCTCCTGGGGATTCAGAGTTAAGTATTCAGGATGAAGACAAACCACCAAATCCTCTTCCCATGAGGCCATTCAGCAAATACACCAATGTCAAAGTCAAGGGCACCCGGAATCACACAGAGCTCTCCACGTTGCAATATTCTTATCTTGTGAAGCAAAGAATTTAAGTAACTGTTCACACTTTGAGTTTTGTACTATGTGTGGATTCAGCAATGACCTCCAACCTCTAGTAACAGAGAAAATTGAGGTTGGATTTTAAGTTCCAACACAGTTGAATGCATCAGGTCTCTGTGAGGGTCTTCCAAGAACAAACCCCAGTGTGATTATTCTTTGGCTGTGAAGAAATAAAGGAGGTTCCATTTCCCAGATTTTAAAATCAACACTACTTTAAGGCATGAAACAAGGCTTATACTGTTTACGTATGATGTGTCAGAATGCATTCTGCCATGTATAAGTAATTAGAATTAAAAAAAAAAAAAGAAATGAGTAAATGGGGGCTGGGGTTGTAGCTCAGTGGTACAGTGTTCGTCTAGCACTTGTGAGGAACTGGGTTTGATCCTCAGCACCACATAAAAAATAAGTAAATAAAATAAAAATATTGTGGAGGAAAAATGACTCTTGAGATGCTTGACTGTCTTCCTCCAAGTCTATGGTAATAATTAATAAGTGAAAATGTGTCATTTTGAGTTTTTTATAAACTCTAAGAAAATGTCATTCAAATAGTAAAATGTTTAAGAAAAATGACTAAATCTTAGATGCGATGAAGTAAATGGAGAAACTGTTTATCTTCCCCAGCTCTATTTCAAAGCAAACAAATTCCTGATCATGTAACTGATATCTGATCAAGAATAGTTCTTACTTCTCTGACCAAAGAAAAGTCATGGTGAAAAAAAAAGTAGTTTTGAAATATGGAAGTATTTATTACCCAGAAAAAGCTGTCTAAGCACATTGAGTGTATCAACTGTATAAACTTTTGTTTATTATTAATGGTTTGTTAACTAATACTTATGCCAGCCACGAACATTTTAGTATCTGTTAGTGCCTGCCTTATTCAATGCTTCACAACCAAATGAGGTTGAGTAACTATATTAATTAGTGTTATATTAATTAATGTTACATATTAACATTACTTTTATTCCTACATTGACGATGGTTGGAGACAGAACTGTAACAGAACTGCTTATGTCAGAACCGAGGTCCACCTGATTCTAAAGTCCTACTCTGTGTGCCTTTATCTACAATCTGCACTTTGTTAATAGGAGATGAAGCGGTGGGAGTGGAGATGAGAGAAATGATTCACAAGATGTGCCTCCATCCACCCTCCTGAAGTTCTATTGCATCCTAGTCCCAGAGTTATTCCTGAGGCACAGTCCACAGAGGGGGCCCCCCCTTGGGAGTGTGCAGAAGCATCAATAGGTCAGCAAAATGAAACATCTTTTTGAGCTTCTGAAACAGCTTCTAGATAATTAAAGCAGATTGCCAGAAGAGGGGACATGTGGGTAAGATGACAGTCAACATAAGCTGCGCATCAGAGCAAGAACAGAGCTGCTTTGTGACCATGTGTTCTGCATTGTCACTGATGAAACCCTTCCTAAATGTTTTGTGGAAATTTCCAGAACACCCTTGACCATCAGCTTATCTACCTTCAAGTGGTGGACACCCTCTCAGGCTGCAAGGCTTTACCTGTTGCTGGCTTTGGACAGTCAAGAAAGTGTAGTGCAGGCCTGTCCCTTTCCCAAATATGCCAAGTGTGTTCACAGCTTCTGGCAAGTGGGAAATCTAGCACAGAAAATAACACCAGCTGTGAGGCTGGTCACAGAACACTCCCACACAAGTGTGCTTGGTGGTGCTTACACATGCACAGGGTCAGGTCTGCTGAAACAAATCTGAAGGAACATGGGCTGAAGGGGTGTTAGGAAGCGGGAACAGACAGGGAAACCTGGTGGTTGGAAAGATAGCTCTGGAAAGAATGCAGCAAATGTGAAAAGTGTATTTGTGAGACATATTAAAATATCTGAAATTCTTCTTCTTAAATAATTCGCACAAATATAAACCAATTTAAAAATTCAGCCAGATCACAGAATAGTATTTTTGTCAGTACAATTCAGAATTTCTTTTTATTTTTCCTTAATTAGGATAAAAATTTTAAATCTTAGGAGACTGGGAATAAAATAATTATTACCACAGTTGCCTCCACTGACCACCTACCTTTCTTTCCTTTTTTCTTCTCTATCTCTGTCTCTTTTTATTTATTTGCTTATTCACTATTGCCTCCTTCTTAATTTATTCTCAATTTCTGCTTAAAATGCATTCTTTCACTATACTTATTTTTAAGACCTATTAAACATCCATGACCTGTGTGTATGTCGGACCAGCAACCTCTCTGGCAGGGAGCCATATGAGTTGATGGCAAATTTGCTGTCATTCTGGATTTCCCCATCTATTTGACCCTCCAGGGCTTGGAACAGCTGGGTTGGAAAGCCCCTACTGTACATAATATCCTGCTCTGGGTTTTCCTGCCAAAGTCTGCACCCTTTGACTGATGCTAGAGCAAACATTCTCCTGGGTGGCTCAGGAGAAGCACCAGATTATTTGGTGTTAAAGTTCAATGTGCCCTAGAAGGATAAAACCCAGGGTCTCATGCTTGCTGGGTAAATACTCTACCACTGAGCTACATCCCGAAGCCCAGGATTTTTTTTTTAAACTATGCAAGAAAATAATACCTTTTAATGTATAATATGGAAACAATACTTTTAACAAAAGCATGAATGCTACATAGAGGGAAGTAGTAGCTAAATTCACAGAGATTACATAATCATCCAAAAGATATTCATTCTACTTGGAGCTCCAATTGTACTTAGGACAACCACATCTCAAGTAGCCTTTTTTTTTTTTTTTTTTTTTTTTTTGGTACAGGGGATTGAACTCAGGGGCACTCGACCACTGGGCCACATCCCCAGCCCTTTTTTGTACTTTATTAGAGACAGGGTCTCACTGAGTTACTAAGTGCCTCGCCATTGCTGAGGCTGGCTTTGAACTCGCGATCCTCCTGCCTCAGCCTCCCAAAGTACTGGGATTACAGGCGTGCGCCACCGCGCCCGGCTTCAAGTAGCCTTTTAATAAAGTGCTTCTGCATGTAATAACATGCAAAACACCAACCAAGGAAGTAGCAGCAAAAGAAATGAACGAAAACAAGAGTATAATTAAGATTGGCAATATATAAATTATATTTACAGTTTGAATGGTTAGGAACATTGGAAAATAAAAGAACTAACCTTGGGGATCTTACCACCACCTGATTAGCTGGGGCAAGGAGGGTCTTCCTCCCAGGCGGGGGTATAGAAGGAGAGACAGCCTGTTGCTAGTTTCTCGGCATCCTCTGATGTAAACAGCATGTGCTAACTAATCTTTTCACAATCCTTGCAGAGAAAACCTTTTAGAACATCAAACACTCAATGTGCCTATAGCTGAATGGCAGTCCTTTCTATTGCTAGACTGTCAAAGGGAGATTTAAAAGCCTCACATAATTTTTGGTTACATAAAACACTGAAGGAAATGTTTTAAAAAGAAGTTGGAAAAGCTATGAAAGAAAATAGGATATTTTACAAGTTCATCATTGAAATATTTCTCCCTTCCCCTCAAGAGAAGACAACCCTACAGAAATCAAAAACACTTGTTTAGTTAGATTCATCAATATTTCAAAAAAAGCTACTTTGGGGAGGTTGATCTGTTCCTCAAAGTTTTAGTTTGTTAGATGTTTGTTTAATGTTGCTGTGATATTTCAAAAAAATATTTTTTATAGTTCTTCCATTTCTTTTTATATGAACACAAAAATGATCAAGTCACAAGTTTGTGTCTTCTATCTAATATTATCTCTCAAGAGAAAAAGAACTGGGATTTGAAGTTGGATAACAGAATACAAAAATTCTTTGTGCAGATCATGACTAACAGAAAGTAATAAACTAATTAATTTGTAGACCTGAATACATTCACTGCACAGGTTTGGGGGTTGGCAATTCCCTGAATTTAAGCTTTCATGTGGTTCAGAACCAGGACTCAGGCCCTGCTTTGGAAATCTCTGGAGCATGTTGCCCAGATGGATGCCGAGATGCCAGAGACCCCCTGCTCCTGGCCAGCCCCCCACTATCGGGGCCTGCATTTTCCTTTCTGGCATTTTTTAATTACATGCACTTATTGGTAGCTAATGTGCTCCCAACGGCAAACAAAGGTATTTGTTACTTAAAAATCCTAAGTCTTTTTCTTTGTCCAACATATGTTTTGAAAAAGAATGAAACTTTGTCCCTCTGTATGTCTGGGACTCCTGAATTCTATTAAGATTATGGCAAAACTTGGAATGGAACCACCTTATGACCCAGCTATCCCACTCCTTGGTCTTTACCCCAAAGACCTGAAAACAGCATACTACAGGGACACAGCCACATCAATGTTTATAGCAGCACAATTCACAATAGCTAAACTGTGGAACCAACCTAGATGCCCTTCAGTAGATGAATGGATAAAGAAAATGTGGTATATACACACAATGGAATATTATTCAGCAATAAGACAGAATAAAATCATGGCATTCACAGAAAAATGGATGTAATTAGAGAATATAATGCTAAGTGAAGTTAGCCAATCCCAAAAAGCCAGTTGCCAAATGTTTTCTCTGATATAAGGAGGCCAATTCAGTCGGGTTGGGATGGGGAGCATAGGAGGATTAGAGGAATACTAGAATGGCCAATGGGGAGGGAGGGGAAGGGAGGGGGCAAAAAGGTGAAGAAAAAAAAAAGGATGGTAGAATGAAATGGATATCATTACCCTAAGTGCATGTATGAAGTCACGAATGGTGTGAATATACTTTGCATACAACCAGAGATTTGTAAAAAAGTGCTCTATATGTGTGATATGAAATGTAATGCATTCTGCTGTCACTTATATCATCTTAGAATAAAAAATAATTAAAAAAAAAGATTATGGCAATGTCGCTTTCCATTCCCACTGTTCGTCGGGTTCTCCTCACTTGCCTGGCGGTCAGCACAAGGCCACAGTGCCATCCACTTAAACTGCGGGAACTTTCCGCTGATAGCTGATTTTTAGGTGGCAATCTAGTACTTACACCCACTCTCCAGATGATCTTAAGAAGACAATTCCAAACCAGAAGACATGGAAATTGCATGTGTCTATCTATGTTCACGCTGGAAATGACTGCTTTCTTTTGGAAAAATGATTATGCCTCCTTTCTAGACCCGCCGAGAGACTGTTTTTCCAGGGTTCTATACTTCCATTTAGAAGATGACCGTATTTTTTAAAAAAATCATCTCTGTTTAAAATTCCCTGTGTAAGTTGATCTTCCTAATTCAGACTAGGCAAACCTCACGGAACGCAGCTCTGTTCCATTGGTGAGACTCTAACAAGGTGCACTCTTGCAGCGAGGGGCTCTTTACTTGATGTACACAGTAATGAAAGCTCACTATTGATTTTTCTGTAGCTGCTTGTAACTATTATAGTTGATACATCAATAGAAAAGGAAAGCACAATGTTTCACGGGAGGCAGAAAATCAGAGAATACATGATGCTCTGACAGTAAATCATGGAATAATCTTAAGAATTGATAGATGGTTCCTGCTAACTCGAAACCCATGGCTTCCTCTACAAAGACTGTCCTATAATCGCCCAATATGTCCTCACACTGACTGCCCAGAATGGTGCTAAAGGACGCAAGACAATGCTTTATCTTCCACAGAAGGCTTTTTCTGTTCCTCTGGGGTGTGTGTGTGTTTTGGGGTGGGGGGTGTGTGGCAGTTGGGGACATTTCAGCTAGCTGGTTTGCAGTTAGGGGACCATTTGCCTCCCTGCTCCTTCCAAGAACTGAGATGCCATAGCTTTCTCTAAGAAAGCTCAGAGAGGAGATCATTTCTGAGAAGAGCAAACAACAGGGAGAACAAACAAACAGAGCCACCATTAATTCTTAACTCCCTTGGGTGTGGAATAAAACAGAGAAGTTACTCTGGTGGAATTTGGGCCTTGTTAGTGTGTTTTAGTTATTGGATCATTAAAGGTAACTAAACTGAAGTTTCTTGCAAAGGTACTGAGGCCCATGAATTACAGGTGATTCTTTTATGAGATTAGAGACACAGTGGGGAAATGTTTGGGGTATCAGGAAGGCAGACATCCTCCCGTTATAGAGTCTTCTTCTTTAAAATCTTAAAGTAAGAGCTAAGAGCTGTAAACTGCTGCGATCTCATGATCTCTCCCACCCCTCCCCGATCTTCACTGTACATTTTTCTGACATTTATATACACAGGGTTAACTCTAAAACAATTATACCCAGGCAGTACTTTTTAGTGTTTAAACCATTTTACAAGCATCTCGTAATCAGTCCATTAATTACTGGAGCTCTGAGCACTGTGTGAAGCTCTCCCCCATCAAATGTATTAATTATTTAGCAAGGAGTCATATTTTTAAGTAGCGCCCATAATCATCCAGAGTTTTACTGCAATAGCACAGAGGCATTAAATATGGATGATACTCAGTAGTGTCCAAGATTGTTTTCGTTTTTTACACCAGGTTGATGCTATAAAAACAAGGTGGTAATGGTTCAACTATTAACTCCTCGTATGAATAGTACAATTTCATATTTCCTCTACTAAGTTGTCCTCCAAGGATGACACAAAAGGTTCAGGATCTTAGTTTTCAATTTGATCTTGGTTGTATCATTCTGGGGATTGGATGAATTGAAATGGTAAGAAGAAGAAAGAGGAGGAAGGGGCTGGGGGAAGGAGCAGAAAAAGGATAAGGGAATAAGAGAAGACATCTTCAAATTGCTTGATGCAGCTTCGACTCAGTCAATGCTCACTCATTCATTCATCCATCCATATGTCCATTTACCTGTCCCAAGTTCTGGGGCTATGGATTTCAAGCAAGTGATGTCAACCTTGATACAAATGACTTTTTTTGGGGGGGTGGGTAACTGGGGATTGAACTCAGGAGTACTCCACCACTGAGCCACATCCCCAGCCCTATTTTGTATTTTATTAGAGACAGGGTCTCACTGAGTTGCTTAGCACCTCGCCACTGCTGAAGCTGGCTTTGAACTTGCAATTCTCTGGTCTCAGCCTCTGGAGCGCTGGGATTGCGTGCACCTCCATGTGCGCCACCACGTGCGGCGGTACAAATGACTTTGGTGTGACAATTATCACGCGGAGTTAAGCTCAAAATGCCACGGGAGAGTAAAGCAGACATCCTTAGGAGGCAATATTTAGACAGGCACTAAACGATGACTAGGAGTCCATTATGTGGAGATACAGGTTAAGTCATTACAGACAGGGATCCCCACTGTACGTGTTGTGCTCAGTACAGTTGGGATTTAGAAGAAAAAAAAAAAATGGAGGATGGGCTCCCTGTCTCTAAGAACTTGTGATGTGTGTGCTCCTGGCACTGGGATGGCCACGCGTGGTTTCCTGAGTTTGTGCAGATATCTTACTAAAAATAGCCTCAGGTGTTACCTCAACAACCTACAGGGTCCTCTACCCACGTGCTTTTCCCGGGTGGAAAGTTCCCTCCTCTCTACTCACTCTCTCTGTTATACCTTGTTGTGTGCTGGGGGCAACACACAGACATGGCAATAGAGTTGTTGGTTGCTTCCAAATACCCAGGACTCAGTGGCTGACAGGTATACCTGAGGGTCATAATCCAAATAAAAAAGAGGCTCTTAGCCTCTACAGCAGTCATGCAATCCCAAGAACTTGGTGGGTCAGCCATACCTATGCTGAAGCCTGTGCTGGAGACACAGCTAATCAGTTCTCAGGACCAGAGTGGGTGGAAAGAGCCCTCAGCCACTCAGCAGTTCCTGCATCCCCCCGCATCCACCAGAATCACGCTGGAATATGGGCTGGGAATGTGCAGCACCGAGAACTGCAAGCCAAGCAGATGGCTCACAGGTGTGCTGTGTGCCAGGCACGGGAGCCACGAGGAGGAAGAAGAGGAAACACGCCCCAGGGATCACCCTCGTCTCCATATTTCGGGATTTCAATTCATATTTCATTTTTTTTTTGTAGATTATTTGCTGATAAAATGAAATGTATAAAAGAAAAGAGAAAATAATTCATTTAGAAATAATTTTAAAAATTATCAGGAAGATTTTTGTTTTTAAAAAATTTTTTTTATTCTAATTCACAGCTCAACTATCTTTTTAAATTTTTTTTTTTTTTTTTTTTTTTTTTTTGTACCGGGGATTGAACTCAGGGGCACTTGACCACTGGGCCACATCCCCAGCCCTTTTTTGTATTTTTATTAGAAGCAGGGTCTCACTGAGTTACTAAGTGCCTCGCCATTGCTGAGGCTGGCTTTGAACTCGCGATCCTCCTGCCTCAGCCTCCCAAAGTGCTGGGATTACAGGCGTGCGCCACCGCGCCCAGCTATCTTTTTAATTTTTGATTGAAACATTTTCTGAGTGTCAGTATGTTCTCATTTGTTTTATTCTACAGTAACCCTTTATCTCCCCACTTCTTAGTTTCTTTTGTTTATTGATGTGGTTATTAACTAATAATTACCCAATTTTCAATATTTGTAGCTGATCAGAAACATATTTAATTGCTGATCAGACATCTACGCAGCATGAAATTATTACTGTTTTACTGACATGCTACAGCAGTTAAGTAAAAACTAAAAATAAAATATTTTTCCCAGCACTTGGGAGGCTGAGGCAGGAGGATCACGAGCTCAAAGCCAGCCTCAGTAATGGCAAGGCACTTAGCAACCCAGTGAGACCCTGTCTCTAATAAAATACAAAAAAGGGCTGGGGATGTGGCCCAGTGGTCGAGTGCCCAAGAGTTCAATCCCTGATACCAAAAAAAAAAAAAAAAAAAAAAAGGCAGATGGTTTCAGCGATACCTACTGATGGTAATTTATAGCTGTTAAAAAGCACAGCTGGAGCTGGGGTTGTGGCTCAGTGGTACAGCACTCGCCCAGCACGTGCATGGCCGGGTTCGATCCTCAGCACCACATAAACATAAATGCATTGCATTGTGTACAACTAAAGCACATAATATTAAAAAAAAAAAAAAACCCCACAGCTGTATCATTAAAAAAACAAACAAACAAACAAACAAAACAACATACAGACAAACTGTCCTGTGCCTGCCTTTCACAGAAATTCTCCTACAGTGGTCACAGTTAAGCAACCCAGAGATACAGCACCCATTAAGGAAGATTACAGAAAGTGAAACCAATTACTATTTCTTATTTCTATTTGGAGTGCGGTAGTCAGCTGAGATTCATTTAGAAGAATTCTCTATACACCTATGCAAAATTCAAAGACTTGTGGCTGAGGCTGTAGCTGGAGTGGTAGTGCTTTAACTAGCATGTGCAAGGTCCAGAGTTCAAACACCAAATGAAAAGAATAACAAAAAGTGATTTTCTGAAAGTTAGTGGTCAATTAGGAACCCGATGGTTAAAATTTACAAACCTTGTTCATATTTAATAATTTGATATGTAGTGTTTAAAATTTTTAATTTACCTGGGTGCAGTGGTGTACATCTGTAATCCCAGCAACTCTGGTGACTGAGACAAGAGAATCACAAGTTTGAGACCAGCCTCAGCAACTTAGCAAGACCCTCAGAAACTTAAGTGAGACCCTATCTCAAAATTAAAGGTAAAAAGAGCTGGGGATGTGGCTCAGTGGTAAACTACCCCTGGGTTAGATCCCCAATACCAATGAATAGATAAATAAAATTAAAATGTAGACTCTCATAATTTTATTTCAGTTGTATTTTATTTGCTTTATATTGAGGATATGAGGTGTTTCTAATTAATTTTTATAATATTTGAAGAGTAAATTATATTTTGGAATGAATCTTTATAAAGCTCAGAAGAATTTATCTAGTCCACTTGTTCCATAAATTGACTTTTTTTGAATATTCAAATTCCTCCATGCCTAAGTTTTTGAAAACAAGGAATTCATTCATGGGATTAATAGCATGCTGCTTCTTTTTTTTTAATTTTTTAAAAATTTTTTAGTTGTAGGTAGATATAATACCTTTATATTATTTATTTATTTTTATGTGGTGCTGAGGATTGAACCCAGTGCCCCACACGTGCTGGGCAAGCACTCTACTGCTGAGCTACAACCCCAGCCCAACTGTATTCTTCTTGTGTATGAATTATCACTTATGCTCCACCATGAAGTGACTGTACTTCTTCTAGTCATTTGAATTATTTGAGTCATCATGACACCCAAAACTTGCAACGTGAGAACTAGTTTATCAGAAGGAACTTGACATTCTTATTTCAAGTGGATTTATAAATTTATCAATAGTCATCACTTTAAGATGTTTTACCTAGTATTTTTTCAGACAGGGACCAATGTACAGCTGCTTCATATTTACCTCAGAAGCTGTTAAAATCATGGACATGACTGTGGAAATCCTGATCTGGTTATCTTAGGCATTAGGAACTATACCACCCCCAGCCCCAGATGATTCTGATGAACAACAACTTGAGGAGTAACAGTTAGGACCTAGAGTGCTGAAGAATCACCCACGAGATGGTTAAAATGCAGATTTCTGGGCTCTGTCCTTTGATATTCTTATTTAGTAGGTCTAAAAATGGTTCCAGGTCTCTAAAGACCTGGGTAATGCAGACACAGGTGGGTTCTTGGACAGCAGCCTGAGGGGTTCACCTGTTAGTCATAGGAGCAGAAATTTTCCAAATGCTGAGTGCAGGAAATGTGGAATACACGGTGGGATGGTGGACAGAACCTGGGCTCTGGACTGTCCCTTCCTCCACCACCTAGTAGCTGATGCTGTGAGGCTTAAGCTCAGTCCTCACCTACCTAAGGTTCAACTCACCACCTATTGTGAAAAACTTAAATGAGGTAACAATGCATCTTAACAGACATTTCGTTAATATAGGACTATTTTAAGTCTTTGAGACTGGGTTAGGTTTTATGATACTTTTAGACTGCGGCAAAGATAATAGAGATTGAAAATGAAATGGGCTAATAGGAGAGAAATTATTTCCCAAAGGAGGTTTGTGGAAGTCTCTAATGGAGGAAAACGTGTGTGTTTGAGCTCGACCTCAATGTGACTCCTAGGTAGAAAGATGAAGCAGAGGTCCTGGAATGGCAAACTGTCCCCTGTGCTGGGGAACATGGTATACTGATAGTATGGTAGAGGACAGTGTGCATAAACCAGGAAAGGCAGAAAGGAGTCCTACTGAACAGGGCTTTAACATGAGACCAGGGCCTTCCACGTTAGTGTGTGTGTGTGTGTGTGTGTGTGTGTGTGTGTGTGTGTGTGTGAACTGCTGGTGGTGGAGGTGGAGGTGTTGGGAGTGGTGGTGAGGAGATTGAAAGATGTCAGGATCTTTGGAAAGAGAAAAACCTGCTGGACTTCTGGTGAAAACACTGCAGTAGGTTTGATTTTGGTGCATTCTTTCTGTTATAAACACATCAATGGTGGAAAAACACAAAGAGAGGAAGCGAGACATAGCTAGGCTCAGTTTCAACATCTCTGTCAAAAACAGCACAGAAATGCAGAGAGTGGCAAGGACTTATATGGTCCACAGTGGCTGAAGCCCTCCTTCTGAGGGTTGATGGGGCCCAAAGGCCTATGTATTCAGCAGAGCCCAGCGCAGGGCTCAGGAAGGGATTATGTCTTTATCTTTTGTAAAAGGATGGTAGCAGGCTCTGAACCAGGAACTAAGGCAGGTCACACACTGTCTGCCTGATGTGATCTGAAACTTTATCTCTGATACTACCACAGTGCAGAAGGCAAAATGCCACTAAAAGATTTGGCTCTCAGCCCAAGATCACATGGAGCTGGAAGGAAACACAGAAATGCAGAATAAGGAGGAGTGGGCACCAAGTGGGCAGGACAGCAGAGCCAGGAGAAAGAGAAACAACAGCAGCCGATACAATTCTTACCCAAAGGAAGCCAGCAAAACATACCATGAAAAGCCATGAAGATATACACTGCGAAGGAAGAAGGCAAGAACACTGAAAGCATGGATTCACTCCAGGACAAAGTATTTCTAGGGAAGAGTCAAAGGATAACTTTAAAACCAGTTTGCTTAGTGCGTTTGAGGGATAAAGGAAGGAAGATTATAAAACGCAATAGATATACATTATTCAAAACAAAGATAAATGATGAAGCAAAATAGGCAAAAACTAAACATGAGTATGTACAAATTAAAAAGAGCCTATTAGAAATTTTGAAAATAAAAAAAATACTCAGGGAGGCTGAGGGAGGATCGTGAGTTCAAAGCCAAGCCTCAGCAAAAAGCAAGGAGCTAAGCAAATCAGTGAGACCCTGTCTCTAAATAAAATACAAAATAGGCTGGGGATGTGGCTCAGTGATTGAGTGCCCCTGTGTTCAATCCCCAGTAAACACCACCCCCAAAACCACCAAAAAAAAAAAAAAATACTAAAAGAAAAAATGTAATTGATGAGACGCATGCTAGGCTAGATATAGTTGAGCGAATAGAAGATACTAGTACAAAAAGAAGAACAATGAGCCAAAGTGTGTGGGGGGAGTATAAAAAATGGATTAAGATTTTATTACACACTTAGCAGGAATTACAGTGATGTGCATAGAAATCATATATAAAAAGAAAATAATAGACTTTTAAAATATCCTCTTATTGGCTGCCCCTTCTGGTATAAATCTATATTTAGACATCTTGCAGTGAAAATATAAGCTATAAGTAATCAAGAGAAGATCTGAAGAGCTACCAAAGAGATAAAGGCAGCGGACTTCCGACAGTCTTCCCAAGTGTGAGAGAATGTGTTGTCAACCTCCATTTTTATAGCCAACTAAATTATCACCCAAGATGAAGCCATATGTAAAACATTTTCATATGTACAAAGACTAGGATGATTTATCAGTAAACAGATTGAATCTACCTCTTAAAAAACAAATTATAAACGTGTTTGCCATAGGAACCGGCACATGCATTCTAAGGCATTTATCCAAGAAAAATGAAAACTTACAAACACCTGTATGGGAGATTCGCAGCTGCTTTGTTTGTAATACCTCCTAACTGCAAATAACCCAAAAGTCTTCCAACAGGTGAATAAACTGTACTACATCCACACCATGAAACATTAAACAGCCATAAAAAGGATCAAACTGTTCATATAATCATGAATGGATTTCGAGAGAATATTGCTGAGTGAAAAAAAGTCAATTCCAAAAGTTCACAAACCCTATAATTATACTTAAATAACATTCATGGAATAAACAAACTATAGATATAGAGAATACACTGACTAGTAAAGATGAAGGATGGGGGTGCGGGTGGCTGTCAGGATATAGCATAAAGGTACCTGTGGTGGAAAATTTGTGTAAAAACAACTGTGTTGGTGGTTATAAACACACAAGTACAAAAAAAAAAAAAAAAAAAAAAAAAAACTACAGAAATGACACACACACACACTCTCTCTCACACACACACAAATACATGTAAAACTAACGAAATACGCAAACTTATTAACTGTACAAGCCCATTCGACCACACCAATGTCATTTTCCTGGTTTTTTTTTCCTGGTTTTTTTTTTTTTTTTTAATCAATGATAGTTATGTAAGATGTTTCCACAGGGTTAGGGTTAGGGTTAGGGAGCTCCCTCTGTGATTTTTTTTTCCTGCAAATCTATAAGGACCACAAAATTAAATTTTAAAAAGAGATTATAGACTGAATTCACAAAAAGCAAAACAAAATACATCACATGCTGCTGATAAGAAACCTACCACACTACAGAAGCACAGGAAAACCCATTATAGCAATGAACACTTGAAAACAAGGAGATGAGGAAAACAGCAATATTAATTTTAAAAAGCTGATAAAACGTTAAATATCCGATGAAGTAGATTTTAAGATAAAAGCACAAAACAGAAAAAAAGAGGGATTATAAGAAGAAATAATCTACCAAGAAAGGTGTAGCACAGCTGTCAAGAGTGGCTACAACTTGGCACCTCACAAATAGACACTGAATCACATATGCCATGTTACACAAATTAACTAAATACCAGATTACAAAGGAAGTCTCAATAATATGTGCAATCTCATAGTGCAGTCGATTTACAACCCCCAAATGAAAAGATAGTTAAAAATCCCTATTTGTTTGGAATTTTAAAACATTATTAAATAAGTTGTTAGTCATGGACTTTCAAAAGCAAAACAGAACAGAACAGAGATCTCAAGATGTCTGAGGCTGACCACAGTGGCCACCAGACAGGGCCACTCCAGTTGTGGACCGCACAACTCCAAGGGATGCGCCCACATAGTCTATCATGTGAGTGGTGCCCCCTGGAGTTCTGTGCAGCGAGCGACCTGCATAACCCCGCAGCAGCCCCGAGGGTCACAGGGACCCACATCAAAACTTTGGCAGCTACAACTATACCTGTGCCAAGAGGCAACGTTCTAACCCTTGAAAAGATAACTTTAATGTATGGCTGAATAAGGAACCACAGAATGTTCAATTAAAGAAGCTAGAATAAGAACAAGCCAACGAAGAAGAGAATTTATTGAAATAGAAAGCAAAGAAAAAACAATTGTTGGATCTCAAAGATTAATGGTATTTCTCTTTTTTCCCCTCCCTTTCCTTCTCTTTCTTTCTTTTCTCCCCATACTCCTCTCATGCTAAGAAAATAAAATTTTTCAGCCAGGCGTGGTGGCACATGCTTGTAATCCCAGCACTTGGGAGGCTGAGGCAGGAGGATCATGAGTTCAAAGCCAGCCTCAGCAATGGCGAGGCACTTAGCAACTCAGTGAGACCCTGTCTCTACTAAAATACAAAAAAGGGCTGGGGATGTGGCCCAGTGGTTGAGTGCCCCTGAGTTCAATCTCCGGTACCAATAAATAAATAAATAAATAAATAAATAAATAAATAAATAAAAATTCATACTGAGCTGTAAGACTTCAGAATAATTCCCACTGAATGCTGGAGTAAGGCAGAAGTACCTATTATTAGTTTCAAGTCAAAAAAAGAGGACAAGAGAAGCAAATAGGAGGGTCAAAGGATAAATCTGTATTTATTTTCAGACTGTGATTGTTTAGATGGAAAGTCTGAGGCAAACTACAGAAAAACCATTTCATATGTTAAGGAAATCCAGCACGTTTGTTAGACCCAAGTTTAATATAAAATATTCAGTTACATGGTTAGTAAGAAATTAGAAAATGTTACAGAAAAAGTTTGCGTTGTAGCAACAAACTATATAAAATAGCTAGGGGAAAAAAAATCAGTAATAGATGATGTACAATACCTCTGTGGAGAAAATGACATGGTATTACTGAAGAACATCAAACTACTCCTGATGAAAGAAAAGATAAACTATGTTCATGAATAAGAAAAACTCAATTCTGTGAAGAAAATAACATTCTCCAAATCAATCTCTAAATACTGTGCAATGCAACACAAAATCCCAACTTGGTTCCTTGGGGGACGATGACAAGCCAAACCTAAAATTTATATGGAAAAATCAAAAGCCTAAGAATAATTAAGACTATTTTGAAATAAAAGGTGGATGGGCTGATCAGCCAGATATCAAGATTTATTTTACGAACACTTAAAATATGGTATTTACCTGAAATAAGCAATGGAATAAGAGAGAAAGTCTAGAAAGAGATCCATGGATGTACAGATCTTGAGCGTATAAAAAAAGTGACATTGGAAATGGTGGGAAAGGCAAGGCACTGCCAGAGACTGTTGGACAAAGACTACCTGCAAGGAAAACAAAATAAAATAAGAACTGGGTCTTCTTCTTATAGTACCACACACAAAAATAAATTCTGGGCATCTTTAAGATCCAAATATCAAAAATAAGGTTTTAATATGTTTTGAAAAAGCTAACAGGGCATATACTTTATAACCTTAAAGGCTGTTAAGGATTTTCTAAAGAAGACATAACAACAACAAAAAAAATCACCTAGAAAAAGTACTGACGAATTTATGGCTACTTCTACTAAAGAAAAGATAAAGTAAAAAAAAAAAAAAAAGCCAATGTACACTTTTAATCTCAGTGGCTCAGGAGGCTGAGGCAGGAGGATCGCAAGCTTGAGGCTAGCCTCAGCAACTTAGCTAGGCCCTAAGCAACTGTTTTAAAATAAAGAAAAATTTTAAAAAGGTCTGGGAATATGGCTTAGTGGTTGAGCACAACTGGGTATAACCCCCAGTACCCCCCATCTCAAGAACAAAAAATAAAAAATAAAAAAAGGAAAGAAGCCGGGCGCGGTGGCGCACGCCTGTAATCCCAGCACTTGGGAGGCTGAGGCAGAAGGATCGTGAGTTCAAAGCCAGCCTCAGCAGTGGCGAGGCACTTAGCAACTCAGTGAGACCCTGTCTCTAATAAAATACAAAAAAGGGCTGGGGATGTGGCCCAGCGGTCGAGTGCCCCTGAGTTAAATCCCCAGCACCAAAAAAAAAAAAAAAAAAAAAAAAAGGAAAGATAAGAAAAGCCAATTTATTATTCCCTCCATCACCCATCCATTCCTCTATGGGACCGGGACCTTCAAATCAGTAAGGAAAGACATATAATGCAGAAGACAAAGGCTGTGAACATATACTTCAGGGAAACAAAAAGATGATCAATCTTGTTGGTAATCAGAAATACAAAATAAAACAGAATAATCGCATCTATTGATTCATAGCCTGATAGCTCAGTGGGAGAGCACTTGGCTAGCACCTGTGCAGGCCCTGGGTTCAATCCCCAGGAATAAAAAAAAAAAAAAAAAAAAAGTTTAATTATAGTCTTGGTGGTGTTATGGAGAAATAGAAGTTCTCATTTACTGTGGATGGGAATAACTCAGTACAGCCATTTTGAAGAACAATTTGTAAACTTCTAGAATTGAAAGTAATTGCCCCAAAATATAGTTCAGAAAGACACAGAGAAAAATGTTCCTTTAATATTGTTGGTAACAAATATCCATTGACTGGAGACTGAATCGATAAATTGTGAGGTTCAGTATAGAACACAGTAGTATTGGGTCAGTGAAAATAATGACCCAGGACCTGGATTTTCTTAAGGATTCCAGAGCTACATGAATCAAAATAGAAATCTGGAAAACATAACATGGAGCAACAAGGGCAAATTAAGATGTTTTGAAATCCTAAAAGCCTTATTCTTTTGTAAGACAAGAATAAGCTTCTGCAGCTACCTCTTTGAGAGAGGAATTTCCTTGAAGTTATAATTAGAAATGATACTGTTACAGTATTCGCGGGCCCAGTCCCTTTTGATATGGGCTGTTCTGGACAATCGCCAGCACATGTGGTTATCCAATTTGTCCCATAATTTCTTGTGGCCAACAACAACGTTTAAAAAAAAATTTAGAAGAAATTGCTAATTAGTAAAACTCTAAGTATCAAGAACATATAAGGACTTGTGTGTACTTGTGTGGTAAATTTCATGTTACATAGATTTTACCACGACAAAAAGAAAAATATAAAGGTCTACGTAGATTTTAGTAATATCTAAGACTACCTAAATAATAATTTTCTTTTAGGATAAATAGTGCAAAGATAGGATTGTTTCAGATGTCCTGTCAATGCTTTTATATATACATATATAAAACCAAGATGGAATAAAATGATACACAACTATAATGTGGTCACTTTCCCCAGGGATCTAGGCAGAAATATCCAGATGTGAGATCTGGCATTATCACACTGACTTTTATTGATGGTACAGAGTTTAAGGTACCTACTCAAAACTGGGAGAGTCTTAGTAAGGTAAAAAGCTGGGTGAGTTCTACTAAAGGAATGCTGCTGTCTTTCAAAACTCAAGGTCACACAAGTGAGCACCCACAGTGGAACACAATGGAGTAAAACTGTAATGTGCCTTCCATTGTTTCCTGAGAAATCGCTTTCACACATCACAGTGATGAAACTTTCAGATTAAGTTAAAAAGGACAACCAAGAGCCGGGTGCGGTGGCGCACGCATGCAACCTCAGTCCTTGGGAGGCTGAGACAGGAGGGTCGCGAGTTCAAAGCCAGCCTCAGCAATGGTGAGGCACTTAGCAACTCAGTGAGACCCTGTCTCTAATACAATACAAAAAAGGGCTGGGGATGTGGCCCAGTGGTCGAGTGCCCCTGAGTTCAATCCCCAGTACCAAAAAAATAGATAACCAAGAAATATGTAGGTCAAAATTTTCCCCAAAAAATAATGCAAAAGCACTGTATGCATAATTACTCCAATCTATATCTGTGCTCCTTTCCTCCATAACAAGTCCAGTAACTTCAATTCAAACTCAAATTCTGCATCTATGTGACTGTGTATGAGTCACTTCTGTTAGCCACAATTTTGTGATGTAGGAATGAGAGGGGCAGGACTTGGCGACACTGCAGGTTCTTTACACTGCAGGTTCCTTCCTAGGCTCATGTTCTAGAATTTGGTCTTTCTAGAGCTGAGGCCGAAGTTGCTGTTCAAAATCTGAGTTTGGAACAGTGCCCCGGTGAGGCTCCAGGAGGTGACCCCACACACGGTTTTCCCAACTCTCTCTTCATGCCTCTGATAGCTGTGAGATTTGTGTAACATGGGGATTGACAAGTGGCTTCTCACTGATAAAATATCACTAAAGGGAGTACGCGTGCATTGCTTCAGAGGAAACAGAAAGGAAGCGGAAAGGTGCACCCAATGTTGCTGGCGGCAGGTGGTGTTTTGGACTATTCTGTACAGTGCCTTATACAGAACACTGTCTGCAGGGTCCAAAGAGCAGTTCTTATCACATTGAGGAGTTTTCTTCTGTCTGAACAGGCTGTGTTGCCAATTCCTATGCTGCCTAATACAATCGTTTTGCCTAATAGATGTTCAATCTGTTCTGTGCAATTTAACGTTTCAAGACGACAAAAGACCTCTCACTTTCATATTTGCACTGTTACCTGCATGAGATGGTTCTGTTTGGAATTTAACTCTGTTAACCAAACACAGGCAGAAACCAAGATTGGACATGTTAGTTTATCGATAGATTGGGAGGAAGGTTTCCCAAATGACTCAGAGACAAGTTTGCTCCATTCTAGAAGAGACCGGAACCTTTGGGGTACACAGAGGTCACTGGTGTGCAGGACCTAAGCTGACCATGTCACCCACTAGCTTCTGCTCCACAGCACTAAGATAGGCATTTCGTTCTGAGATGTTAACAGTGCAGTTGGCATAGATAAAGCAAGGAGAAGTGTCAATCAGAGCAAATGACACTCTTACTTCCTTTCCTTGCTGGTACTTTTTGACCTGCTGGGCCAATATGTCTCTGAAAAATCACCTCACTAAACAGCAGCAGTTAGCAAAGTGACAACATTAATATTAATAAGTAAAATATAATAAATATTTTTAGACACAAGTTATCCAGAAATATGCTTAAATAAATGCTATTTAGGCAATTATATTCTTGTGCCAGCAGATAACAAATGATAATCACTTCTTCCATGGCTGTAAATACGTATTGATTACGCTCAAACTTAGAACTCCAAAATGAATTATATCTGGTCATTGCTAAACTGCTTTGCTCACCGAAAGAAAAAAGAAATCCACACAACACCTATTATACTGCATTTAATTAAGACAAGCATCAACTTTATGTGCCATTATTTGCTTCTGCCAAATCTCTATGGTGTAAATATTGAACAGAGGCATCTCTTGAATGCTAATCAATCCTCTCTGAATTTCAAATGATTACATCAATTTTAGGGAATGCTCCGTCGCCATCATGGCTCTCAGCCGCGCCTGGACCAGCAAGGCATTAGTATAAAGATATGCGAGGCGGCTTGACAAGTGTCAAGTGAGTGTTTTTCTAAATTAGAATATCACAAATGAAAAGGTAAAAACTGAGGCTGCATGCTAATTGTAAGACAAACGCCAGGGATATTTCTTTTGCTTATCTGACTTCATGAGGAACCACCAAAGCAAAGCTCTGGGGTCAAGACGTGAGGCCAATACACAGCATCACCAGACTCTGTAAGCCAGTCCCGGGCAGTGGGTGTGTGTGTGAGCGTGTGCTAAATGTGGAGAAAGGCTCGAACAAAGCAAGCCCTGTGCTCAGCCTCAAGAAGGACAATTACCATGCAATGGGAAGATTGAGGTTTGCTGTTGCAAGACCACCTTTTATCAGGTTCCATGTAACAAGATTTTTTTTTTTTGGGGGGGGGGGGGGGGGGGTACCGGGGAATTGAACTCAGGAGCACTGGACTACTGGGCCACATCCCCAGCCCTTTTTTGTATTTTATTAGAGACAGGGTCTCACTGAGTTGCTAAGTGCCTTGCCATTGCTGAGGCTGGCTTTGAACTTGAGATCCTCCTGCCTCAGCCTCCTAAGTGCTGGGATTACAGGTGTGCACCACCGCGCCCGGCACAAGAATTTTTTGACACGTAGCCCTTCCTGCTTGTCTCAGGATAATTTTAATATTCATATAAGTTGTGATGCATAAATAGAAGAGCTTACTAGTTTTTCAACCCCTCAGAACCTTTGATGGCTCTTCTTGAGCAAGGCAGTCCACCAAGGGATGAGAACAGAATTCCTCTTTCACTTTCCAGACGTGCTGTATTTATAGCAAGTGATAACCTCTTTTAGTAACTGGACTTAACGTTGTAAAAAAGCAACTCTCTGTTTCTGTTACTTTCCTTATACACAAGAGAGACCTCTAGTTTGATATGGTGGGGGAACACCAAAAAACAAACAAACAAACAAAAAACCCAACCCCCAGAAACCCAACAAGTTGCAAGGCTTATAGTAAGTGTGCATTCCTTCTCCAAAGTCAAGTCTAGGATACTTACAGGCCACTCCTGAAGTGCTGAGGAGTGAAAGCTCCCAGACTCCAACTGTGTCCCCACATGCAGTGCCTCCAGGGGCTTAGTGCTTAGGAAGGGCAGAATGAAGGACTCCTGAACATGGCCCAGGCCAGAGCCACCCCACCATCAGCCCATCCTCTGCACAAGAGGTAGCAGAAAACCCTCTTGATGCCTCACTGACATCTGGTCTAGGATTAGGAGATGGAATTGCAGTTTAAACCACCAGTCTGTGCACAATGCCCCACTATCTGGGCATCCTTCCGAGGGGTAGCAAAACACTGAGCAGATGGGAGAACAGGCTGTGCACAGCAAAGTGTCTTCTCACAGGAGAACAGACACCAGACCATCCAGTCTAGCTAAAGGGACGGGTACTCCCTTGAAGACAAGCATCACAGCAGGCAAGCAGAAAGGGGCTCTGACTGAAGGGTTTTCCAGGATATGTTAAACAGGAACTTTTTGTATAGTACACTTCATGATTCTGAGGTTTACTATTTCTCCAAATCCCTGTCGCCTCTTGGCAAGTGAGATGGGGGATCAATAGTCACTCTGAAATTCTTTGCCCATTTACAAAGCTTTCACTTTGCAAATGAAGCATGCATACATGCATGCTTTTATATATAGTCTCAACAGTGATGAGATTCCTATACATGACAGCTTGTGCTGGAGTCTTTAATCTGCCCAGAGGCCCTGACTGATATGGGCACCTGAAGCCAGTCTCCCCTACTGGTGTGCTTTACCAACTGTTCTGTGGGATGTTTTAGCAGTGAACCTTCACCAGGTTCTGCTACTGAAAGCCAGAGGATGAATGGTGTACTAAGGTAAAGGAGGAAACAAGTACTAGATTTTTTTTTTATATTTAAATGTCAAAGCAGGGGCTGGGATTGTGGCTCAGTGGTAGAGTGTTTGCCTAGCATGCATGAGGCACTGGGTTCCATCCTCCACCCCACATAAAACTAAAAAATAAAAAATGTCAAAGCAGAAAAATTACTAAACAAAACTCAAAAGAAGGAAAAAACATCTACCACATCAGAAAATAAAGGCTATTGGAAAACTAACCAGTGCAGATAAATTTTCTCACCCAAAAAGCTACATCAACCACATTGTTCAACTAGTAAAGATGGTGCAATTTTGTTTACTATTAACAATGTCAACATCATATTACATGAGCAGATTATGATCAAACCCTTTGGGAAACAGAAGGCTCTAGGTGAGGACAGTATCTACAAATTCACTCACCTCACTACACCGCATCCCTTCCCAAGGAACTTCATCTACTTGAATCTGATAGATATGTTTAGCTATACTTTTCTTTCTTTCTTTCTTTTTTTTTTTTTTTTTTTTCAACTTTAGGGTTTATTATAGCCATGTCCTCCAAAAGGGAAGAATACAACCTTGTTCAAAAAGTTAAAAGGGATGCTAAAATAGATGTATAAATAGTGAGAGCTTATGATCATTTAACTTTCTTAAGGCCTGCCAACTGACCCCAAAAAAAATATCAACCCTAAGAGGCAACAAATAGCTAGAAGAAGGAAGTCTTAGGAGACTTTAAGGCAAGAGCTTTCTAACAAGCACACTGATGCATTGAAATCCAGAATTCACACAGAGATGAAAACAAACAAAAACTATGATATATGTAGAAACCAAGGGAATTCAAAGCTATGTAATTATGCTCAGCCCTCCTATCCAAGGGAAACATATCTCCCGGGTGTGGGGGAACCGCATCTATATTGAACATTTATATACTTTCTCCTGTCATTAGTCCCTAAATGATACAGTATCAAAATTATTTACATATAATTGACATTGTGTTAGGTATTTTAAATAACCTAGGGATAGTTTAAAGTATCCTGGACTGTGTGTGTGTAGGTTATATGCTACGCCAAGTTATATAGGGAATTTAAGCATCCTCAGATTTTGGTATGGGGCAGTTAGTACTGGAACCATTCCTGCCCAGGATATGGAAGACTGGCTGTACTTACTATGTTGACTAAAGATGGAAAACTCATGTCAATCAATTCCCTGCTTTTACCCCCCAAAAAATGGTTTTCTTCTTGGTCTGCATGATGCAGGATGATCGTCCTGATTTCCTGCATCATTTTGCCCATGTAAATGGCGCCTCAGTAAGTACATAGTATTTTTAAAATCCTGATTGATGAGTTCAAATGTCTCTGAAGGGGACACTGTGCTGGAGCAGAGAAACACTGGGGACACTTGGGGTTGTTGGTTCTAGACCTGGCTGAGGCTAAAATGTTGAGTAAAATCATCTGGTTTTGTTTTGTCAGCTACAGAATCAGGGACAGTCTCTTATGTCCCTTCCCTCTGTCAGGGAGAAACTTTATGATTTACTCACGAAGATCTTTTATTGTCAACACTTTTGAAGGACAGGGCACTTTCTTCTCCTTTTGATATCTGACATGCCCAATGCCATGGTTTCAAATAGGACCTACATGCTGCTCATTAGTGATTAATTCCATTTATTATTTTCTTTGTAAAGGAAAAAGACTTTCTAATTTCCATTTTCCTTATAATAAGCCCCTTTGTCATGTGAACACTTATACTCTTACTAACATAAACAATGGCAAATCCTCTCATATTTATACATGGGATCTATTTTCTAGCCTCCCTTTCCCGAAATTTTGTTTTAATTTTTACTATTTTTGAGTTTCCCATTACATTTTTTTTAACCTGGAAGTTGGGAGAAAAAGCATACATTCATTCATGACTATAATAAATACTTATTAAAAACCCATATCTGTCAGGTAGTATACAAGGAGTAAAACGTACACTGTGCTCACGGACCTCAGAGTTCATGATTTGATAGATAAAAGGCCTGTGCTTCACCACACAGCCCCCCTTTGTTTAGTGCTAGACTTGGGTAGTTAAAAGGAGCCATAACAGACAAGGTAAAAAATGTTCTGCTTTGCCCTTCAATACTTCGTTTTTTCTCATCCCAAATAGGATTTTAAAGGTTTTTCAAAATCTTTGGGTGCATTTTAAAACCCTTTCTAACTTGTTGATCAACTCACACAAATACTGTTTATTCTGGGACATTCTAGCAATTTGTTGGATGCCATTTCTATTTAAGATACCCGGCCTAACTCCTTCAACATGGAGGTATTGTGGTCTGAAAGTAGCCCAGACCAAACCGGAGGAGGAAGTAAAGGGCTCTCAGCATGGCGCTTACATTGGGCTTTTTGCACATCCAGTGATTCTCAGAAAGGGCTCAGGTGGCAGGCAGGTGAGGGCATCCAACAGGAGACAGCCTTTCTGCTGGGACCATTTGAGTGGTTCGCTGAGATGAGCACACCCTGTCTTCCCTGGGTCATTGGCTGGGGTCATGTGATGCCACAACCAAATTATCAAAAATTTGGTAAGAAGCAAAGGACTATCATGATGAACAAAGATATAATATGCTCCATGCAGTTTACTGGAAACAGGGCTCTTGTTGATGGCACAGAGGAACTGTATACTGTGCCTTGACTACCATTACTTAGCATGGGCTGAAAGTCTCTGGTCTTGCATTTGCTTGCCACAGAAATGCATGCCATAGCTACCTTTCATCATTAACATTCTTTCTAAAGTTAGCTTTCTGAAAATCTTTTAAATAAACATCTGTTCTCGTAATATGGAAAAAGCAGAAAATAATTTAATTTCGAGAAGAAGACATTTCTTAGCACGTTGAAAAAAGTTGTTTCAGAGAACTAACCTGCACTTGAGCTGTGACTTGTTGACTAAATTAATCTCCTATTACCAGTCACAAATATCTTGGTAAAGGCTTTGCTCTCAGTTTTAATGTCTACTTATTCACACATCATATCAGCAAACATTTTTTAGGTCCTTCTATGTACCAAGGAATGTTCTAAAAACCTGGAGTTAAGGAAAACATAAAGGACAATGTCTAACCTCAGTGGGGCCTTGGTCTAAAGCAATGCAGCACAGAAATATTTAAAAGGCAGAACAGACCCTTTCAGTGGACTTAAAGAGTCTCAAAGAGACTTAAAGAAATTATTTGCCAGTTTTTAGGTTTGGTAAATCCCCTCAAAGAGAATAATAGTCCCCGTAACTCAGCTAAACACAAAACGTGCTTATAGAAGTATTTCAAAGAGACTAGTTTACAACAAATCAAAGACACTCACTAAGGAAAACAGGATATCATATGCTTCTATTTCTTTCTTTTGCCACCTGGGACACAACAAAAGTCACAATGTCCAGCCACTGAATCTCCAGGCTAAGGCACTCTCGATGCCAGAGTAACACCTTAGTTGGCAAATCTGGACACTTGTTGCTTGGAGGAGCTAAGCCATATTAATATTCCTGTTGGGCTTCAACATGCAAAGACATTGTTCAGAATGCCACAGGTAAAAACCAAGTAACGACATTCCATTTCTGCCCTGGTCTTGGGGAGATAATATTTCATAGGATTTCTACTTATCTAAAATGCATCCATGATACTGAGGCTCATGATCACCTACACTTACTCTATAGGATTTATTTCTACACTGATGGGTGACAGACAGTCAATTTCCTTTCATCATTCACTTTGATTCCTTGCTAGAAGGAGGTGGGAGTATGAACCAATAAATAAACATTAAAATTTTTATTTTGGCTTTTCTTGGGTCATCAATTTTAACTGGCCAACTTAGAATATTTCCTTTTCTGCCAAGTTATCAATGGGTGCAAAATATATTATCTCATAGTTTGGCAACAAAATAGGGTAACTTAGCAAGATTTTAAGAATACATTACAGCCGGGCGCGGTGGCGCACGCCTGTAATCCCAGCACTTTGGGAGGCTGAGGCAGGAGGATCGCGAGTTCAAAGCCAGCCTCAGCCATGGCGAGGCACTTAGCAACTCAGCGAGACCCTGTCTCTAAATAAAATACAAAAAAAGGCTGGGGATGTGGCCCAGTGGTCGAGTGCCCCTGAGTTCAATCCCTGGTACAAAAAAAAAAAAAAAAAAAAAAGAAAACATTACAACTATGATCAGCTACTGATTCTTGGGACTAAACACCCAGAAATTCAAGACTCACCTTAAACCTCTCATTTTAAACTCTGTCATGACCTCTGACAACCTATAATAGGTTCAGATCCCTCATCTCCTTTCTGACCCCAGGGAGTAAAACCACCTCTTTCCACATTGCTACAAGAAGAGCAAGTCAACCCAAACTACCCACCTCACCCCTGTTTTAAGAGCTCTGCGATGCTTCCCAGTTGCCTACAGAATAAAAGCCATGACACCTACTTTTGCTGACACGATACCCCAGTCTGGGGCTTGCTTTTCCACAGCCAGCCTCTTGCCTACCTCTCTAGCTGCACCTGCTCTTTCCCTAGTGCCATATTCATCTGTTAACTATTCCCCCAACTCATCTTTTTACAGCACTGGGGACTGAACTCAAGGCCTTGCACATGCTAGGTGAGTGCTCTACCACTGAGCCGCATCCCCAGCCCTGTTTAAATTTTGAGACAGGGTCTCAGTTGCCCAGGCTGGCTTTGTTGCAATTCTTGTGTCTCAGCCTCCCCAGTAGCTGGCATTACACACATGCCCCACTATGCCTGGCTCCCCCAACTCATCTTGTTCTCTTTTGCCTTCACATTTTCAAATTGATCGTTTTTTGGTCTTATAACACTGCACCTGCTCACGATCACATACTACCTCCCTCCTCTCACCAAATCAATCTGGAAAAGGCTGCTTCAATATGTGATATAGAGCCGGGCGCGGTGGCGCATGCCTGTAATCCCAGCACTTTGGGAGGCTGAGGCAGGAGGATCGCGAGTTCAAAGCCAGCCTCAGCAATGGCGAGGCACTTAGCAACTCAGTGAGACCCTGTCTCTAAATTAAAAAATACAAAAAAAGGTCTGGGGATGTGACCCAGTGGTCGAGTGCCCCTGAGTTCAATCCCCGGTACCAAAAAAAAAAAAAAAAAAAAAAAAAAAAGATATATGTAAAATGTTGTTTTAGTCAGCCATAAAGAAGGATGAAATTATGTCATTTGCAGAAAAATGGGTGAAAGAGGAGAACATTATATTAAGCAATATAACACACCAACCCAGAAAGTCAAGGGTTATATTTTTCCCCCTTATAAGTGGAAGCTAGAAAGGAAAAACAAAAACAAAGGTGGGAGGGAAATCTCATGAAAATCAAAGGGAGATCAGTAGAGAAAAGGGACCAGGGAGAGGGGGAGGGAAGGGAAAGGGAAAATACTGGGGAATGATATTGGCCAACATAATATGTAATAACGAATCCCACCATTATATACAACTATAATGTACCAATAAAGAAAGAAAAGGCTATTTCTGTAGCCCTCTTTCTACAGAGTCTCTGGCCTGTAATCATTCCACAAAATCTTCATTTTTCTTCAGCATGAAAGAAGCTCAAGGTTGAGCTAGGACTAGAACGTATCTGGCTTCAGGCTTAGGGGGCTGAAGACTCCTAAGGGTTTGGGTCAGCAGATACCTGGCTTAGGACTTGAACTGGGCTTTCATCTGTGGCCCTTTATGAGTTCATTCTTTTTTTCTTTTCGCGGGGCGGTGAGGGGGGAGACTGGGGATTGAACTCAGAGGCACTTGACCACTGGGCCACATCCCCAGCCCTTTTTTGTGTTTTATTAGAGACAGGGTCTCACTGAGTTACTAAGTGCCTCGCCATTGCTGAGGCTGGCTTTGAACTCGCGATCCTCCTGCCTTAGCCTCCCAAGTGCTGGGATTACAGGCGTGGGCCACCATGCCCAGCTGATTTAATTCTTAATCATAGGTAGAATAGGTGTTTGGAGGCAGGCCTGGGAATCTAAAGGCAGATTATCTATATAACTCAATATAGCTGAAATAGAGTTTTCCACACATAAATTAAAAGCCACCATATTTTACAATGGGTTCTACTTTCCCTCTTTCTTTAGAAATGAATTCTTGACCCAAACTCAATTTACCTCAACCTGAACCCCATGCTGTCCTGTCTTCTTTACATGAGTCGGTAGGGTTTTATCACGCCTTAGCTGATGGCTCCCTGGTGCCCTACGCCGCCCCCCCCCCCCCCCCCCCCCGCCAACATGCTCAAAGAAGGAAGTAGTGACTGAGGTTCAAGAAGACAATTTGTAAGGTACAAAGGTTGAGAGCCTTTCAGACCCACTCCCCACCCCCCATTGACAGGCAGAGAATATAATAATTTTGAAAAATGATTAAGGCAAGATCCAAGTGTAAAAATAAAAGGTGGCTCATGGTTAACGTGCATGTCATCAAATGTAATGCAGTTCCCCCACTAATTTTAAATACCACTGAAAGGAGATGACTCTAAATATTTTATCATTGAGATGCCATTCGATTTCTTACTCACATATTACCCCATGTTCTGTTTAATTACTGATCAAATGTACTAGTTGAAAAGACTGAGATCTTGCCGTAAAACAGAATAACATGGGAGCTGGGCGCGGTGGCGCACGCCTGTAATCCCAGCACTTTGGGAGGCTGAGGCAGGAGGATCACGAGTTCAAAGCCAGCCTCAGCAATGGTGAGGCACTTAGCAACTCAGTGAGACCCTGTCTCTAAATAAAATACCAAAAAGGTCTGGGGATGTGACCCAGTGGTCGAGTGCCCCTGAGTTCAATCCCTGGTACCACAAAAAAAAAAAAAAAAAAAATAACATGGGAAGATGACAGCAAGCAGGCCTGTGCTATCCTCCTGACTCTCTAAAATAAACTGCTCTTGGGTGACAGACGTGAACTTCCTTGACTGGAACGTTCCTGTTTATTGTGGTTAATAAACCACACAGGGTTCAGCCTTGGCATTATAAACCTCTGAATGCTACATCTCTAAACTTCTGTTGTCTTTTTACATTTTCAATAACATTTCTTTATGCTATATTTATCGCCCTTTCCCAAAAATGAAAATGCTCTTTGTATTCTAAATGTTGACTACATGTGAAAAATTAACTCTGGTTCCATTACTTGAAACTCTTCCTTGATTAGCAACAGTTGTGCGATGCTGTCAAGAGGCCTTTTAAGACTGAAGTGCCCAATTCAGAGAGCAGACACATCTGTTTCACTTTGCAGTGTGTTTTATTGTTTTATTTCTTGGGATATGAATTCACAACTATCTTATAACTGAAGACTAAAGAAAAAACACATGTTGGTAAATCTGATTTCTGAATTTTTTTCATTCAAGGGAAGTTGCCTCCCTCAGCCGTCTGTCAGTGAAGAATAAATGGACTTGGCAAAAAGTTTATTTAAGTTGGCTTTATTAAGCCAACAAAATACAGAAATCAAGTAAGGGACAGGCAGAAAAATCTGTTCCTTTGAAGTCAATAAAAATCCATCTCCTTAATCCTTTTTTTATTCCAAGCAGTGGTGATTTTTCTCAACTGGCTCACTGAGAACCTTGATTTAGCTAATCTGTCTTGCTTAGTTATCTTTCTTCTCTAAAGCTTTCTAAAGAAGCATCTTTCCCCTTGACAACTGTCATCCTTTATGCTTGCATAGTGCAGCATCTGGTTATAAACATGCTCTCGTTAATCCTGATGGAGATTTAAAAAAACAGGCTTTTAATTACTATCCACATGTTAGAAGAATAAAAGAAGCAATAGGTAGCAAGCTGCAAGGAGAGGCACACAGAATGCTCAATGGCAGGAATATGGCGAAAATCTGAGACCACACATCTTTGCTCTGCTATCTCCATTCAGCCTTCTGTTGTGGCTTTGACTATTGTGATCTCTGCTCATTACAGAACCCAGGAGTGCAATTAAAAAGTTCCTTTTCCACACCCCAACCTCTCAATGAAGGGTGAGGAATCATATAGAAATCTATGTTTTTGTGGCTGTCCATATTCATGTTGGAAGATTTCATGGTCTGAATGGAAAGGCATTATCTTAGTGATGGAAAACATATTGACTTGGTATTGGGCACCATCAAGTAATGTTTGATTGTTTAGCATGAGAAAAGGATTGCTTACCCAAACTAAAGAGCACCAAGAATTTCAGACACACAAACTCTCGCTGATCAAACTGTAGGGAGCGAAGTTTTGCCACTAGCTCCTGCGCGTGACTCATGAGGTTGTTGAGGGTGGCCCCGGCTTGCGATGCGATTATAGAATAGTCCACCTGCAACACAGTTTTCACGAATATTAGAATCAGAAACACATATTTCACTTGAGACTGTTAAGCATCGTGGGTACAAATCAGACTGCAACACACACTTATACCAGAGAGGGCTTTCCCCTTGAAAGTAGCTCGAGACACATTCTATTATCATAAAATGAATCACAATTAATCTGTTACATCTAATCTCACTGATGAGCTTTGTAGGGAACACGTTTTGAAAGCTTGGATCTCACAAGTACATTTACCTTCTTTCTGTTATTAAGTTACATTGTCACAGAAAATATTTTAACTCAAGTTGAAAGAAAAAAATATATACTGTCCATAAAATGTGAGGACAGCATTCTATCTGGAAACCATGACAATTACCAGTATATGAGGAAAATAGAGGCTGAGTCACATTTTCTCTGTATTTTGAGGCCACATTTGAATATAATCCTAGTTCAAGATTATATGCTTATGGATAACAAACAAAAAAATCACATTTAAAGTATTCCTTAGCGTGAAGCTATGACATAAACCTGCTAGTTTCAGGTGATCGCGTTAGATTCCATCAAATGAATACATCTCTCTTTCTCTCTCAAGACAGCAGTGACCTTATTTACAAGAATAATTCCCTGGTCTGGAAAACAAAACAGAAATAGTGTATTCCCCATTTCATTAAAAAGAAAAGTACTGCAAGGCACCAAGCTGAGATTATTCATAGGGACATAAGAAGCTCAATTTATAACAAGTTAAGATGTTGGGGTGGCTGTCAGTGGTAGGACTGGCTGTGCTGCTTCGTTTACAGCATAATGGGAAAGCCCAGTTGGTAACTGCCGCTCCCGTTGTTGTTTTCCTGAAGAGCTCTCAGGCAACCAGATACTCTTTTAGGTGCATTTAATATTTGCAGCAGCAGCAAATTTGTCTGGGAGGCAAGTCCTCATCTGCCACTCACCCAGAGCAGACTGTATTAAATTTTTATATTTATTGACATTTCATTACCATAATTGACTGCACTTGCTTCTCTAGGAGAAGGCACAGCGCTGCCTCTAAGCAGGAGAACTAGTCCCTTGAGTAGAATTTGCAATTAAAAACAAGGCAGAATGGATTTTTTTTTATTGTGTAAATATGATGAGTTGAATTTTCAGGTTTAACTAGAGAATACTAGGTGTACAGAAACCTTTTTCAAGAGTGAGAAAAATTATGAGTCAGTGGAAAGACGACCCCCAAAGGTGTCAATCAGTTTATAGATAGTCAACTATGCATGAAAAAGCCACCGTTAAAGTGTGTTCTAGGAATCTCCTGCATGAACCACCAAACTGTCCTACTGCTGTATCCATCCGTGGGCAGGCATCTGTCCTAAGAACTCCTAATGTGTGAAAGAAAGTTCAGTACCCAGCTCTGGAAGGCAGGAAAAGCTGTCAAAGTCTGCAGAGTGAGGCGGGGGTTGTGGCTCAGTGGCAGAGCGCTCGCCTCTCACGTGCACGGCCCCAGGTTCGATCCTCAGCGCCACGTAAACATAAGTGCATTGCATTGTGTACAACTAAAGTAAATAAATAAATATTTTTAAAAAAAAGTCTGCAGAACACAGTGGGAGCATTTTTCTAGCATGCAAAGTGATGATGCCCAATGATTATCTTGTCAGGTAATAATATAGGTTGAGTATCCCTAATCCAAAAGTCTGAAATCTGAAATGCTCCAAAATCTGAAACTCTTTGAATTCCAACGAGACTCCACTAGTAGAAAATGTCCATGATGGGTTGTAGTCAAACCACAAAGTCACTAAAAATATTGTATAAAATAACCTTCATTCAGGCTTCGCACATATGAAACAAATGAATTTCCTGTTTAGAATATAACATGCAAATATTCCAAAATCTAAAAAAAAAAAAAAAAAATCTGAAATCTAAAATCACTCATGTTTCCAAGCATTTCAGATAAGGATACTTAACCTGTAATAGAACTTCCACAGAGACAACTGGGCTAGATGAAGCAACAGCAGCAGGAAGGAATGAGGTGACCGTGGTAGAAGAAACCTGAGACAAGAGGCTACCTGGGTCAATGCTGCCCTCTAAAAACAGAGAGCTTGGGCCAATCCCACAACATCTCCATCCCTTACTGTCCTCATCTTCAAATAAGGCAGTTAAGAGAGATGATGATAAGGTGCCTCCCACTTTTATGATTAGTAATAAATAATCATAGTTGGAATAACAGTACCAAATTAGGCTAAGAAATAACTGAATGCTCCATGACGATAGCTCAATACATACAAAGTGTGTGTGTGTGTGTGTGTGTGTGTGTGTGTGTGTGTGTGTGTGTGTCTTTTTTTGGCAGTGCTGGGGATTGAACCCAGGGTGCTGTACCACCTCAGCCCTTTTTGTTTTGAAGGTCTTGATATGTTGCCCAGGCTGGCCTCCAAATTGTGATCCTCCTCCCTCAGCCTCAAGCATAGCTGGGATTATGGCATGTGTCACTGTGCCTGGCCAAAAGTACATTTTAATAGAAATCATTCGTTAAGCCCTAAACCAGGAAGACCATGTTGAATAAAATGCAAAAATGTAATATTAACCAATTTTTTTTATTATTGAGATGTGATTAATGCTGGGCATGGTGGCACACGCCTGTAACCCCAGTTACTTGGTAGGCCGAGGTGAGAATATCAAAATTCAAGGCCAGCATGGGTAACATGGTGGGACCATGTAGGGAAAAAAAAAAAAAAAAAAGATGGGTTGATTACATTTTGATTCCAGCAGATCTGTAATAATTAAGTTCAAATACTAGAAATTCATATTTGAAAATGTAATACACTATAACTGAAAGGAATCTAAATTGTTCCTTGGGATTATATATTTAGTGAGAGACCTCTACTGAGAGGGACCTCAGGAAATCAATTGGCATACCAACAACTTTATAGCCCTACATTTATTTACATGCTAATTTGAAAGCTCAAACATGCTTATTAAATGAGGACTCCAATAACACTTCTTTCAAGGATAATTTATCAAATTGCACAGTTCTGAAGGAGGATGGGTGATTTATCCTGAAATGGCACAGAGATCTGCAACTTCCTTATATTTTATTACAAACATAATTATATTTTCATTGTTGAATGCAGAGTTTGTGCTCATTTCATGAGCAGCTGGCCTTGTCTTTTATGTACTTAGTAAAATTAATTTATTGCTCTCTTACATGTAATCTTTGTGCCATTAAATTCAAGGGAGATATTGAAATAATACTCTAAACTGATGCCCCCGTTGAGTCAAATTTCATTTATCATGAAGGTAGAAACAGTTTTAGCTAAATTGCTTTTGGTTCTAACCTCCAAACTTTTGATGACTTGTATGTTGTAAGATGCCTGTCATTTTAATATGATACACAATAATCAAAGATAGTAAGTTAACAGTAGACATTTCCCTTAGGATGATGTTACAGTGGCTGTTAATTAGTTACAACATGCAAATATTCAAATCTGACCTCATGTCAAACTATGCTATTTTATTTTGCACATATACAAATATATGTGTAGGTGTGTTTTAATAATACTGAATAGGAGAGAATACATCTCATAAGATGCTAATGTTTATATATTGATTGTTGATTCGACAGTCCTGATTATTACTAATGATTATTACAATAATTATTACTAATCATTGCTTCCTTTTTGTCTAATAAAGTTAAATACATGCATGATTACAGGATGCAACTAAAGCCAGGCGCGATGGTGCATGCCTGTAATACCAGCACTTGGGAGGCTGAGGCAGGAGGATCACGAGTTCAAAGCCAGCCTCAGCAATGGCAAGGCACTTAGCAACTCATGAGACCCTGTCTCTAATAAAATACAAAAAAGGGCTGGGGATGCGGTCCAGTGGTCAAGTGCCCCTGAGTTCAATCCCTGGTGAAAGAAAAGAAAGAAAAAAAGAAAGGAAAGAAAGAAAGAGGAAGGAAGGGAAGAAAGAAAGAAAGGCAGGCAACTAAAACATAGTATCAAACTTCAAGGTTAAGTAAAAAACTTGGTGGGAAGCATGGAATCCTCATTTCAGCACCAGCACAAGGTGCTGTGTCCTGGACACTCTGCAGCGGTATTTCAGTTACTATAGTTCTGAATACACACAAGAAGCCTGGGTTCTCCCAACCATCAACAAGAAAACTCACTCACTCATACAAGGCTTAGGAGGAAAGTTGTGCTCCTTTATCTAATTGGCCTCTTTCTTCAAGTTCCATGTAGCACTTCTTCCTGAGAATCCCTCGCTGCCCTCCTCTGTCTGTCTTTCCTTCTTATTGGGGTTCTGATGACTAAATTGAGGGCCTTTCCTCCTGCTAGCCAAGCCCTCCCCCATGGCGCTACATCTCCATTCCCCTCCACTCCTCTGCTGTAATAAGTTCCCTACATTATTTTTTTCAACAGGCAAAAGCCAGAAGATTGGGCTGTGGCGCACCTGGGAACTCACATCCCTCCGCCTGTCTAGAGTGTTGCTATAAAGCCATGCATGGACATCACATACAAGCTTCAAGGTAACATGAAATTGCTGTTTGGAATTTCCTTTGTCCATCTTAAAACACTCAGAATAAACATTTTCAATGGTTTCAGAAGTAATCATCACCAAGCAGTTGAAAAAAATTTAAAGAAAAATAAAAGAGAAAATTCCATAGGCAAAAAAAAATTGATAACGAGTGATTTGGGTGTACTCTCTCTCTTCTGGGTGAGGCTGGAAAAGGTTGTGGAGTTTAGTTAAAGTTTTATCCAGCAATTCCTTGTCTGTCCTCTATGTGTGGGGACAGTATGATCTCACAGCCTGGCCTTAGGGGCAAGGCGTTTCCTTATAGAAGCTGAATCATCTGGACAACTTTGAATGCCTGGCTCATTCCCTGAGCACTTCCTCCTCTAAACTTCAATGCACCTTATCTGAGTCCATGTTGGGGCTTACCTGTGAAAGTGCACAGTGCCAGGCCCTAGGCAAAGGGCAGTCACTGCGGGTCATTAATTAGATAGAGGGATCGCATTTCTTATCACTTTTGACTGCAGGGCTGTGTTGAATTTTTCTCCCCTCACATCTTTTGACTTGTCTTTGTCTATCAGACTATTAGAAATATTTTTTAATTAAATAAAAAAATTCCTTCCTCACCTGTTAAGTGGGTGCTAGCCAAGTTGCTGGTAGGGGAATTTTGCATGCTTTAAGAGCATAAGGCCTTTCTGTTGGTTTCCCCCCCACACACACACACACCCTGTGGTATCAGTGTCACGGCCTTGATGCAATCATCATGGGCACAAGCTTCTACATTGTTTTAAAGTTCACACTCCTCACAAATCCATGCTACTAGGTCAGTATGTCTCCAAGATGGCTTATTTTAATTTATTTTAAAAAGTAAGGAAAGCTCTCATTTTGTGTGTGTGTGTGTATATATATGTATATTCCAAACACAGAATAAGAACTCTAAAAAATTGGTGATTTTAGGGAACTGGCATTAAGAATAATATTTCTGCCTGGCATAGTGGCACACACCTGTAATTCCAGCAGCTCGGGAGGCTGAGGAAGGAGGATCAGTGTTCAAAGTCAGCCTCAGCAACTTAGTGAAGCCCTAAGCAACTCAGTGAGACCTGTCTCTAAATAAAATACAAAAAAGAAGGCTGGGGATGTGGCTCAGTGGTTAAGTGTCCCTGGATTCAATCCCCAGTACCAAAAGAGAAAATCTTTTTCTTAATGCCGAAATAATTTTATAATAGTAAGTAGTAATCACATTAAAATTATTTCTGGATAATTTAAATTTACTATTATAATGTATTTGCAGTACCACCCTCCAAAAAAGAACACAACAGCTAATGCATTTAGCTTCTATAAAAGGGAGACGGATTTGTTTTGCTTGGAAGTACCACTGATGACTCTCAGTGTATAAAGGCTGCTATGCATTAAAGTTATTCACAAAGACCAAATTAAAGGCCTGTGGTGAAAGCAAGTTCTGAAGCATCTATGAATGATGCAAAAAAGTGGAATAGGGGCTAGGGTTTTGGCTCAGTGGTAGAGCGCTTGCCTAGCATGTGTGAGGCACTGGGTTCAATTCTCGACACCACATATAAATAAGTAAGTAAAATAAAGGTCCATCAACAACTAATAAAAATATGTTTTTTGAAAAAGCGGGATAGCGTGTTGGTTAGGAATATAAATTCTGAGCAGGCACAGTGATGTGCGTCTGTAGTCCCAGCTACTGGGGAGACTGAGGCAGGAGGATGGCTTGAGCCAGGGAGTCTGGGGACACCCAAGGCAACATGGTGAGACCGTCATCTCGAAAACACAGCAATAACAACCCCAAACCATATAAAAACTCTGGCACTAGCCTGCCTGGATCTGAATCTCCGGTCTCCCTCTTAAGGCTTGTGTTTTGACCTTGAATCAACTACTTCACCTCCCTTGGCCTCAGTTCTTTATCTGCCCAAAAAGGGATGATAATATTTTATTCTTAGAATTGTTGACTCCATAATGTCAGCCTCATGTCCGCCTAGTTTTTTAGTTTTCTTTCTTTTTTGGAGGGTGGTGGTGGTAGTGATCAAACACAGGGCCCGGTGCATGCTGGGCAAGGGCTCTACTGCGGAGCCCCACCCCCAGCCCTCAGACTTGTTTTGATAATTTATAAAGTTTTTATGTCAGCACTTTACAGAACTATTTCCGGTGATTCCTAGTGCAGTTCTCTCTTGGGGATACTATTATAACCTTGACTGAACAAGAGATGACAATGAAGCTTGAATAAGTAAAGGCATTTACTCAGCAGGGCCGAGCTAGTAAGCTCTGGACAGGAGACACAAACACAGGTTGTTCTGCGTCCACCCCAGGCTGCATATGTGTATTTTACACACATGCGTGCGTGCAAATGCACACACATACACACACTTTATTAATATTTATTTTTTAGTTATAGGTGGACACAATATTTTTATTTTGTTTTTGTGTGGTGCTGAGAGGATGGAACCCAGGGCCTCACGCATGCTAGGCGAGCGCTCTACCACTGAGCCACAACCCCAGCCTCCCCCTTTTTTAATACCCCAAATCAAGCACTCTGCAAAAGTAATAAAAATGTACTTTATACAAATTTACTCTATAGTTCACATGTGATTAGACTACAAACAGAGTGGTGTATGTGGTTCTCTATTTTCTTCCTTCAGTTTCTTCCATATATTTCTCTTAAAATAGATGCACAACAGACATTTTATTATGACTGTTATTGTTGCTGTTTTAACAAAACTCTACCTTCCTTGCTCTTGCCAGCAGGAAATAGATACCATTCTAAGAAAATTAAACTTGGAATTTTCACCTATTTCCCTGGGTTAAAGGGTAGGGAATGGTCTATAGTAGCGAAAATGACATTTATTGTTGGGAAAAAATTGTTGGTGTCTCTGACCCATAAGAACTAGTTGGAAGACAGGACACATGAAGTGTAGAAAATGGGGAGGGTGAATAGGATCTAGGGTCCTAGTTAACTTATTTTATATGGCCATTCAGGCTAGAGATAAGATAGTCCTCATTTAGTGAAATTAGCTAATATTTATCATGTACTTGTCATATTTGATATTATAGAAGGGACTGTGAGGATTTAAAATAAATATGTGTTTGTCACTCTGCATTCAAATATGTTTCTCAGGACTGAGGGTGTAGCTTAGAGGTAGAGTGTAAGTTTATCATGCATGAGGCCCTGGGTTCCATCCTTAGCACTGAAAAAAAATTGGAGCATCCTTCTCATTCTGTTAATGAGGCATGTGTTCAGGAAAAGTCTTCCATTGTAGCACTATGGCTTTCTTCTCTATCATTGCAGGAATCCCAGACATATTCTAAATGTCTTTTCCAGTCTATTCCATTAGAGAAGAGAAGATTTTCTCCATAACAGTCACAAACGAGACTGTGTGATTATAATGAACTAACACGAGGATATTCACTTAGATTGGAGGGAAAAGCCCAGGGAAGAACTTTGATAGACTGTGACATGCTTCAAACAGGGCAGCAGAAGAATCTGGGCCGCAGGGAAAGGTGCTAGGGAGACTGTTTTTCAGCCAGGGAGTCCTTCCTCCAGATCTGTTGCAACATATAAGGCAAAAATAACAGACTATAGACTCTGGTTTTATTTATCCCTTGATTTTTCTGGGTGTACTTTCTCTACTTTTTAAATGGTAATTACTTTTACCAGGGGCAGCACTTAAGGCAGAATGAAATGTGAAATAAGGAATATTTCTAAAGAGCAGGGATGAAACCCATTTCATTTCTTGAAACTCTGTAGGAAATGAAATGGAATTACATTTGTGAGCAGAGTCTTGTCCTTCTAATGCAGCTCCTAGTTGGGCAGGAGGTGGGAGGCACACCCAGTGATTAGACTGTGAAAATGGGTACGTTTACCCTTCAAAGACTAGGGTCAGGAGGCAAAAGCGCTAAACAAAAAATGCAAAAGCGCAGGGGGTAAGAGCATTTTTCTTCTCTGGAAAGATTTTCTCCTAAGAAGTGCAGAAAGTGGGGACCCGATTAGCTATGGAGATGGTTGAATTGATCCAACTGGCAAAAACTGAAGTAGTGCATGTCTTTAATTTGATTGGGAACATGTGATTTATTAATAATACAGCAAATGGTGTGGAGACAGCCTTTCATTTTCAAATACGCACTGCTGTGGTTTCACAGCACATAAACATTTATGGGGATGTAAAAGATCACGGTGCCTGAGTGTTGAAGTCACCACGGCTGAATGGTGCAGCGCTGTCCTGCATAGGTATACCCACGGGCTGGAGGAACTAGGTTTCCATGGACTTATTTTATTGATCCATCAGTTGCTTGGTGGAAGGTAAGAGACTGAAGGGACTTGCCCAAATCCTATCAAGTTGGAATTAGGTCCACTAAGGTGGTTCATCTTTCCCCAGGTATCTACAAGCCCCTCTCTCTTCCTTTAAGTGCTTGCTCAAAGGTCACCTTCTCAATAAGGCTGAAACAATCATTCTGTTTAACATCACAACCCATAGCATGGATGCTTGCTCATTCACCTCATCTACTTGGTTCTTCTTCTTTTTTTTGTGGGGGAGTCTTTACTAACACTTTCACCTCTAACATTCCCGGTTTGTTTATCAGGATTATTTATTGTTAATTGTTAGCTCCTCCCTGCTATCCATAACGTTTCAGGAAACAGGAAAACAGGAGGACAGAAAACAGGTTAAAGCCTCAAAATAGTGACTAGCACCAAGTAGGATGTTCAATAAATATTCTTTCTTTTTCTTTTATTGGCAATACTGGGGATGGCACCTGGGCCTTGTGCGTACTAGGCAAGTGCTCTCCCATTGAGCAACACCACCAGCCCTTTTGTAAAATTTATTTATTTATTTAATTTTGAGACAGGGTCTCAAAAATTGCCCAGACTGGCCTAGACCCTGAAATTCTCCTGCCTCAGCCTCCTGAGCAGCTGGGGTTACAGGCATGGGTCATCGCACAGGGCTCAAAATTTCCTTCTTGTTTGAAAAAATAGCGATTCAGAATGGGGTAAAAGCCCAATGGTTACGTTTTCCTTTTTTATTGTTCTTAGACATCTGGCTCTTGAAAGCTGGAACTCCTGTCCCTTTCCCATGCTGGCCTTTATGTCAACTATTTCAACTATATGTGACATTTGAATCAACCTCTTCCACCAAAGGTAAAGTACCTAAAATTTAGGAGGTTTTTAAATAGCTAACAAACAAGTATAGTAGGTTAATGTAGAAGCTCCAGGAAAAAGAACAACAACAACAACCACCCCAGTACTAATCACCGAGTTTGATTGAGCAATTGTTCTGACCCTTGGAAGCAGAACTTTCCATCCCTGCAGACTGGAAGCAGCAGAATGCTTATGATTATGTTTGCTTTTACAAGTTTATCTGTAATCATCAGAGCAGGAACTGAGTGCACCAAGTCATCTTTTCTAAATTATTGGCAGCCAATCTCTCCCTTTCAAAGCACAAGAGTGCTTCTGACCTAGTTAAATTCCTGCCATGCTGAACATGCTTAATAAAAAGATGCGCTTTATTTTTATTTTTTGGGTCTCTGACACTCACTTGTTGCCCAGTAACCAGGAAAATGGATCCTTCTTTTCCATGGACCACTTGTCGGTAAATGTGGTCGAGGATTAAGAGCTCACTCCAGCAATTCTGAAGCAGCTTCATTTGGTCATCAACCTGTAATAGAAAAAAAAAAGGGGGGGGGGGGGGCGGGCAGTTATTTACTACCTTTTTGGTTTTGCATATTTTTTTCACATAAGAGAACAACTATAAGCAAAGAAATCTCCCCAATAGCCACTGATGCTCTGAATTTACATCAATCCTCCTGAAAATTCTTATTTTCGTTTAGACAAATACTTTTTGGGAAACATAAATATTTGTGCCAAATACTTGTTGTGATCAGTGAGCTGCTAGGAAAAGGCACTCCATTAGGTTGGTCTAGCAAGCATGAATAGAGCTAGCAGAGTTTGGTTGTGTACAGGGTTCCTGGGAATGTCCTCATACACCCCATGAGATGACCTCAAATCGCCACATCTAAAGGTTAACACATTAAACTGAACTGGAAATCATATATAAATATTACCAAGCTGCCAAAATGAGAGGATTTATAAAGAAGAAAATTAGGATGACAGTCTACATGGCTTCTGCTGATAGCAGCACACTGCCACTGCCACTATATATATTTTTTTTTTTTTTTTTTTTTTTTTTAAAACCAGTTTTCACTGAAAGTCCTAATTGTGCTAGACCCCGGACAGAACCAGCACAAGCCTATTTGTGGTGTTAGTCTGCATCTGCTGGTATGATTTAGATGATTTCCCCCACCAACTCTCTAAACTTGTTTCCTTATCTGAAAAACAGGCCAAGAACTAACTACTGTCTCCTTTATTTGGATCACTGTGAAGATTAAAAATGCTGGCTCTTAATGGGCATTTTACTCATGCTCTGTCTTGCCCGCCAGGGAACAGCAGTCTTCAGTCACAAAAACACATCTCTCTCAGGCTGGGGTTGTGGCTCAGCGGTAGAGCGCTCGCCTAGCTTAGCACGTGCAAGGCGCTGGGTTTGATCCTCAGCACCACATAAAAATAAATAAAATAAAGGTATAAAAAAAAAATCAGTCTGATGATGGCAATTTGGTTCCATTCATTTTTTAGTTCCTGTGATAGGAAGCTTAGGTTATTTGTTTAGCACTCTTTTCAGGGAAACACAAAATACCGTACTTTGAGATTATCTCTCCAGAAACAATTACCACACGTTAATGCTGCACAGAATTTCCAGATGGGTGGGGAATATAGACTCACAGTTCACATACATGTCTCAAGATGGGGAGTATATGGATCTATTCCCGTGGCTATTTGTAACAGTTCACTCTTCCTGTTATAATAGATACCAATCAAAAACCTTGGTGTGCCCAAATCCAGTGCCCATGTTTGGATATTTGCCATGCATTTATAAAAGTCAGGCATGGTGGTGCATTTCTGTAATCCCAGGAACTTGGTAGGCTGAGGGAGGAAGATCACAAGTTAAAGGCCAACCGCAAAAATTAAATGAGAGCCGGGCGCGGTGGCGCACGCCTGTAATCCCAGCACTTGGGAGGCTGAGGCAGGAGGATCGCGAGTTCAAAGCCAGCCTCAGCAATGGCGAGGCACTTAGCAACTCAGTGAGACCCTGTCTCTAATAAAATCCCAAAAAAGGGCTGGGGATGTGACCCAGTAGTCAAGTGCCCCTGAGTTCAATCCCCGGTACCCACAAAAAAAAAAGAAAGAAAGAAAAAATTAAATGAGGCCCTAAGCTATTTAACGAGACCCTGTCTCAAAATAAGAAAGTATAAAGGGCCTGGGGATATAGATCAGTTGTGAAGTGGCCCTGGGTTCAATCCCCAGTACCAAAAGGTAAAAACAAACAAAAACACCAAAGACTGACACTGACATGTTGTATAATATTATAGAGAGTTTTTCTGCATTATCTTAGATTTGACTCAGAAAACATGCCCTTGAAGTTAGAACTGGTATCTTTACATTCAATATTCAGATGGGAAAATGGGGTCTAAAAAAGATCAAGGGTGGGCTGGGGTTGTGGCTCAGCGGCAGAGCACTCGCCTTGCAAGTGCGGGGCCCGGGTTCGATCCTCAGCACCACGTAAACATAAATGCATTGCATTGTGTACAACTAAAGTAAATAAATAAATATTTAAAAAAAAAAAAAAAAAAAAAAACAAGACCAAGGGGCCTGCCTGAAGAATTTTCTTTCTCCTGCTCAAATTATATGCTGTCTCCAAATTACATCAAGAGGTCCTAGAATTTTCTAAGTCAAATTAATATAATTCACTTTAACAAATTCATTTTAAGTAGCCATCCAATGGGACTCCAGAGAGTTTCCACTGATACATCAGCAGTGGTTAGACTCCATCGTGGTGAACTCCATTGGACCAGGACACAGTGAACATGTTCAGAACACGAGGCTTGGAGTAGAAACAAGGATTTGAGACCACAGCTCTACATATTCCAGCTGTGAGGGCTTGGCCAAGCCATATAATTAAAGTGGGTCTTGTTGTAACCAGAAGATGAGACAAAGGATGGAGAGTCCTTGGTGAAAATCTATAGCAATACAGAAATGAAGAACCAACAAAACAAAGTCTCACAGCTGGAAGGCCATATAGTTCCCCTTCGAATGAAAAAAAATGCAACTGCATATATAGAAGCTATTATCAAGCTCTGTGATATGCAAAATGCATATCGGCCCCCAGGCACAGTCTCCATCAAGATCACTGCAAACCAAAAGTCTGCTCAGATCCCAAGAATTGCATTCACTCTTTCACAAAGTAGCTTTTAAGTGCTGGGCCCTGGGATAAAACAGTGAACAAGGTAAATACAGTCCCTGCCTTTGTTTGATTCTTCCTGTGGGGGCAGATATCACCCAAACCCTGGTGAGTGGTTTAGCTGATGGTGGGAGTTCACGTCCTTCTTAGAGGAACATCTCCAGAGCACCCTGGGCTGTTCCAGGTCAGGGTCTGGGCAGCAGCTTATGTGGATCGACCTAAGTATTCTCTGCCAACAGCTGACCCCAGGAGCCACGGCCTAGTGCCCCAGTAACACGCATGTCATCACACCCAGAGCAGATTCCTGGAACTGTCTCTCAGATGCTAAAGGGTGAGTCCAAAACAAAGTGCACTTGGCTTCTGAGTTTTATTATATTCTCATCACTATCAGCCTCTTATTGGAAATTTATCAGTCTATGATGGCAATTTGATTCCATTCATTTTTTTTCTTCCTGTGATAGGAAGCTTAGGTTATTTGTTTAGCACTCTTTCCAGGGAAGCACAAAATACTGTACTTTGAGATTATCTCTCCAGAAATAATAACCACAATGTTAATGCTGCACAGAATTTCCAGATGGGTGGGGAATATAGACTCCAATGTCCATTTATGGATGCATAAAGGGGATTCCAGCTTAAAGACAGCAAGAAAATTTATTATCCCCATACTGTAGATAGAAAAATGAGAGAGATAAGAGACTCTGAGGGACACGAAGAAAAGGAGAAAAGTTGAGTGAACACTGAGAAGACTGGTTTTTTTTTTTTTGGAGCTCTCTCATCAAGGAGGCTTCCTCTTCATTTATTCCAACCCCCCTCCCCCAGTCCCCTATCTTTTATATATAATGTGACAGAAATAGTTATGGTAACAAAGTGCAACAACTAATGTAAAAAAAAAAAAAAAAAATTACAAGAATCTAGCTTTCCAGGCTTTTAGAATGTTGAGAAGCACTGCAACTCTGCCTACTTCCCAGTTGCTTTGCTCTTTGGAAATTGCCAGAATAGAGGAAACTGAATCCATCTCCCTCTTATAATTAGCACTTCACTCTTTTGTCTTATATGTTGTGCTGTTCATGTCATTATTTCTCCCTGTGCATCCAAGAGAGGCCCTCCTCTAGTATCTCTGTTTTCACAAAGTGCTGCAATTGTTTATCCGTCCGCCTTCCCTTAAAGCTGCAGATCAAAAAGTGCCTTCCATAAGTGCTTAGCATTAGAAGAGGCACTTAATACATGCTTGTTAAACAAAGAAACAAATGACTGGATCATTTCCACCTTTTGCCTGTATAGCTCAGCCCACCACATAAGCAAGCACCTCCCTCGGTGTTTGTGGCATGATAATGTGTGCACAGCCGTGAGCACACCAGCAACTTGCATTTGACCCTTTGCACGTGTGCCCTGCGGATTCACGCCCATGGCTGGCCCTTGGTAAAGACTTCTTGACTGATTGTAATTTCAACACCCCTCTTGAGCAATTGATTCCTTGTTTGAACACTCTCTGAGGAGGTTTTTCCACGCCAACATTCCATTTCATTATTTTCCATAATTGATTATGTGATATTTTATGTTATCTTGAAATTGGTGAGTGTGCAGCTTTGCAGGGCTTTGGATGACATAGTTTTTATGTGGTGCTATGAATAAAAGGACAGGGGAAATATGAGGGCCGGCTTGCTCCCTCTCCCCACATAAGAAGTGGTGGCAATTTTGAAGATATTTTTTTCTTCAGAAAACATATTTTTAAGGGATTGAAGCCAGGAAGGAAGAGGAGGAAAAATAATCTACTCCTTCTAGGTAAATTCTCTGGATGTTAATTCTGTCACTGAGCAATCTGGGGTTGCATTTGGGGAACTCAGAATGGGGACCAATGGGGTACAAATCCCATTATATATAAAAACCTCTCACTAGTAGTTAGCAATACTACCTCACATAATCCTGGGTTATCAGCTGCAATAAAAGGACTTATCTCAGAAACCTAGTTATTTATCAGAGAAACTATTTATATTGGTATTATAGACCAGAGCGTAAGGAATACAAGTCTCATATTGTTATCAAGCACAACTTCCCACAACCCAGAATGTTAATCATTAGAAATGTGTGCTTTCTCATACCAAGAGTGGATTTAGCAAACAATTATGAGAAGAAAAATGTGTGGATCTTTCTCAGTCTCACATTCAACTTATCAAAACCTTTCTGTTGTCCCCCCCTTTTACCTTTGAACAGTCCAGAGAAGCAGCTATTTCACTTTCCCTCTTGCAGAGGTTTTTGAAAACTGACATCATGAATCATTGTGATCAAGCTTTAAGAAAGATATTAGTAGGAAAACATTCTGCTGAAATGGACTGAGAGTTAAAGTGGCCATTAACCCATTTCATACTTCTGACCATTCAACTCAGCGTAGCAAATCCTGTGTCAGAAACATGAGGGCCGGGCGCACGCCTGTAATCCCAACACTTTGGGAGGCTGAGGCAGGAGGATCGCGAGTTCAAAGCCAGCCTGAGCAATGGCGAGGCACTTAGCAACTCAGTGAGACCCTGTCTCTAATAAAAACACAAAAAAGGGCTGGGGATGTGGCCCAGTGGTCAAGTGCCCCTGAGTTCAATCCCAGGTACCACAAAAAAAAAAAAAAAAAAAAAAAAAAAAAGAAACATGAGGGAAACAGGTGACTAAAATCTAAAATATGATCTCTACCTTCAAGGGGAGACAGGCCTGATTACCTTTTTATAACACCCCCCCCCCCCCCACCCCACCCCCCGTGCACAAGAAGCTCATAAGCATTTTACCTGAGTCTCTTTTCTTGGGGAGACTTCTGGGGAGAGTCAGAGGAGGGTGTGATAACAGGCCTTTGCCTTACAGAAGAATTACTTATCAAACATTTCCCCCCCCTCAATGGTTCCATTAGAATAGCTCTTGGATCAAAATATAATTAAAACAAACAAAAACACAAAAAATAAAAAAATGATTTGAAGAATCTTCAGAATCACTATAAATGAAATCCAGGTATTATATTTTTCTTTCTGGCAAGAAGAAGGGGGAAAAAATTTCCTGAGGTGGATCACCATTTCTTTTTGTGATAATGATTACATTGGTAGGGGTAGATTCAGAAACACACACACACACACACACACACACACACACACACACACACACACAGAGAGAGAGAGAGAGAGAGAGAGAGAGAGAGAGAAGGAAAAAAAAATCCAAATCAATTTAACAAAACCCAATGACATCTGGATGTGGTGTTGCATACCTGTAATCTCAGCAACATAGCACACTAAGGCAAGAGGATCACAAGTTTGAGGCCAGCCTCAGCAACTTAGTAAGACCCTGTCTCAAAATAAAAAAGGGATTAGGGGTAGCTAAGTGGTAGAGCAACCGAAAGTACTGCAGAGAAACAACTCGAGGCTCCATGAGAAGCCAGTTTGAGCAAGACAGATACACCACTACTTGACTCCTTTACTGTTTTTATGAAGAACACTGATGATTATCTGAAACCTCTATAATAAACTGCTACAAAGTCCAAGAAAAAAAATGATTTCACATTAGCAATGATTAAACAAGCACTAAAAACAATACGGTACAAGAGAATTAACAGACAATAAAACTCCCCAGTCAATTGATGCAATTCCCAATAGATTTATAACCAGAAGTTCTTCCCTGTTCCAAGGGAACTGGAAGGGATTCTAGTGCTTTCCAACCAGGGTGCTGTTGTTCCACAATACAGAAACCTATCTATCACACTCAGTCAGGAACTGAGCTATTCTGCCTCCTATTTCTCTTATACAGCCACATAGGGTCTGTCCCATCCCAGTACCCCTGATCCCTGTCCCAAAGATCTGAACTTTTCAAACATGGAAGCAGGAGCAGGAGGTTTAACTACATGGTACCTGCCTCTTCTTTTCCATTTCCATCAGCTCCTCTGGGGCTTTTACTCATTTTCCCTCCCATGTAGGTCAAGAACAATAAATAGTGCCCCCAAATCTAGGACAGAGATGATCAATATATGCTCCTCCCTCTTGTTCTGATCCATCATATACACAGTTAATAATATTACCTACTTTGCTCATCTATTCCTCTGGACATGAACCTCTTTCAAATTCACTAGACTTTCCTTTGAAGATCTCCACCAAACCAGAGCTCCCGAGCAATTGCATGTCAGGAAAAATTTATCAGTGGGCCTGCTGATCCTCAAGCCAAGGGTGGTCTGGGGTGGCCAGAAGCTGAGGTTAGTTGCCTCTGACCATGGCAATCTGCTCTGTTTACACTGGTGTGCCATGTGAATATTAGCATTTTCTATGTCTGCCAAGTCATAAGAAAGATGAAGCTTTCTGTTGAAGTTCCTTTCCCATTTCAACTTTCTATCCCATCACAGACTAATTCTCTAGTAAACATTGCCTATTTTCTTTTTTTGGAGGGGGGGTACCTGGGATTGAACTCAGGGGCACTCAACCACTGAGCCACATCCCCAGCCCTATTTTGTATTTCATTTACAGACAGGGTCTTACTGCTTCACTGTTGCTGAGGCTGGCTTTGAACTTGAGATCCTCCTGCCTCAGCCTACCGAGCTGCTGGAATTACAGGTGTGTGCCACTGCGCCCAGCAACATTGCCTATTTTCTGTAGGCACTTTTCTCGTGATTTATTGCTGCTGTTAGGAAACACTTAATGCTCTCAGGAACCATCTGAAAGGTTTATTGCTGGCAGCTTTCTGTAGCCTAAGAAGAAGAGAGGGTTCTGTGCCTCATGTCAACACGTTTTAAAATTAATAATGAATAAAGAAGAGTAAAAGCTTTAAATACATGAACTGATTTTCTATGCACAATATCTCAATGAAGCCTTATTATGGACTAACTATGATCCCCACTTGGCCAGACACAGGTTCTTCATTGGTAAAGGAGGAACAGCAGCTGGGAAAATGTGTAAGAGCTGTCAGCAGGAGGAGAAGACAGAACATGAACCGAGACCAGTCCGCTACTTGAACAGCTGAATGCAGAGTCACTCAGTACAGGATGCCAGAACCTTAGACCACAGGACCCCTAAGAAAACCACTCTGACACCAGGGTACAAAAGAGGGCATTTGTGACCTGGAGGGGTCCTTGGCAGCAAGCTCATCAAACCCTCTATGTAAGAAGTTGGGAAGGGCTGGGATGTAGCTCAGGGGGAGCACTTGCCTAGTGTATGCAAGGCCCTTGGTTTTATGCCCAGCACTGCAAAATAGGGGAAGGAAGGGAGGGAGGGAGAGAGGGGAAAAGGAAAAAAAAAGAAAGAAGGAAAAAGAAAAAAAAGAAAGAAAGAAAAGAAAGACAATGAAAAAAAAAAAAGAAAAAGAAAAAAGAAACCAGGGAATGTTTGTAAATTTTTTAAGAGAACATTCATCAAAAATTATTAAAATTTTATTCAAAATTCAGTGTTTCCAGAGAGGAAGCTTTACTTATTCACAATGTTCATAAACATGGGATAACTAATTTCACTCAGATGTAAATGTGATATTACTTTATATAAAGATGTATGAATGCTGAAGAGTATATTTACATAAATGTGAAATGATTACATATATATGAAACATCTTTGAGGGTTACAGAGAAGACTGCAAAGCATATGTAAATGGTAAATATAGAAAAATATATCAACATCAGGTATATAATTTAGCCAATTTCTTTCAAATAGAATTATAGCTGCATATTCTGAATTTATCAAACCAAAAGTTTATAGTTTATTGATATTTCACCAAGAGACTTTTTTAAAAAATGGATTTAAGACAAATATAAAATAATGGCTAAAATTTATCTTTTGGTTTGATAAATTCAGAATATGCAGCTATAATTCTATTTCAGCATATTTGGGGAGATCAAATAGGAATTTTCAAACAGCTATCCTGGTAGAATTTTCTTTCTCTTCAGTAACCACATATAATTCTTACAGTCTGACTATGGTGGGCAGTAAAAGGTAATGAGACTATTTTTCCTTATGGCTAATGGAATCAATCACATTCCATTGCTTGAGAGTCAAAGCATGAATATATGCAAAGAGACAGGAAAAAAAAAAAAAAAAAAAAAAAAGGAGGTCTCTTCCATTCATTGAAGGTTAGCTATGTCCACACTTCCCTAAGACTTGTCACTGACATGATGTTTCAGTTAGCTCGACTATGGTGATGCCATGATATTACAATATTCTGCAAAGTAAAGAACCATAAAGATTATCACACTGATGAGCTTCATGCCAACCTGACCTCAGATTTTTTTTGTGAGACTGATATAAAAAGATTTTTTTTTTAAATAAGGACATGGTTAACCTAGTAGTCATTTATCTTGTCAGATTATTGATATACCAACAATAACAATAATTTTATTACTGCTGGGTGCAATGGAAACTTGAATGAATATATGACCTGGTCCATATCCTCAAAGAACTTATGATTGAGTTGAACAAACCAGACACAGTAATGCAAGCTAATTAGTACACCAAGCAGCGTACAAACTTTAAGACTCTAAATAGAAAAGGAAGACTGAGTGTGCAGCTTAGTGGTACAGTGCTTGCCTCATAAGCCTAGGGCCCTGTGTTCAATCCCAGCACAGCAAAAGAAGGAAAGAAAATGCATACATACACCAAAAAAAAAAAAAAAAAAAAAAAAAAAAATCCATCCGACTTGAAATCAATTTATAGCAGTTTGTATATATGTGTAATATAAGATGAATAACAAAATATACAAGGAAATGAAGATAAAGGGAAAAGAAAAGCAGGAAAAGAAATCAAAACCAAGTCTAGGGTCAGTCCCCCAAATAAAGCACCCTATGCATTTGCTTCAGTTGTTGGAAATGGGCCACAATTTGGCTCCCCGTAGCTGGAGCACCACTACTTACACGATTTTAGGGGTCCACATGAGATAAAAATCAAGACAGTCAATTGCAAAACAACTTCTCCTAGGGCAGGACTCCTGAGAAACCTGTCCGTGGGATTGTCAAGGAGAGCTCAAGGGCACACAGTACTCTAGGCTCCAACAGGTAGCTGCAATGCTTAGCTTTGGAGTTCCTTTAATGCCCTTCACGGGGCAAAGGTTAAGAGGAGTCAGGAGCATTGGGCTCTAGAACACAACTTCCTGGTGGTCTATTTTATTCCAGATATAAATTGAGACAGTCCATAAATGGAGAGAATGTACACATCATTACTAGCAGCATCCTTCAAACACTGTAAGGAAACACGGCTGTGGAGGGCGAGGTCCTGGGCTCCTGCCTGGGCATTGTCATTTACCATGTGACTTTAGGCAAAGAACTCAAATGGGCCAGGCCACAGCTGCTCACACAGTCTTGTTTCCAGCAAATGAGATGAATGTAAACTTTTCCACCCCAGTGACTAGCACACAGCACACACCCTAAAAATGCTGGATATACCACCAGCATTTATATACATCTAGACAACTAAGAAGGACAAATACAACAGGGTCTAAGTGGAGTACAAAGAAAAACAAAAAATTCCAGGTAACGTAAAAGGTTGATGAACTAGAAAAGAAATATTTCCAAGTTGATTAATGTGAAGTATTTTCCAGTGCTTTCTCTTACTGGGTGTTGTTTCATTTATGAGCACTGCCTGTTTCCTGTCCTCCAGTTTAGAAATCTCGTATGTGTAATTAAAGTGATGTTCTCACATGTCTGACCTGGCAGATAATATTCAAGCAATGAAAGCAAATTCCTTCTAAGCATGGCACATTTTACGCTGGTTGGCTTGGAATGTCAAGAGAGCACTTGCGAATATGGCGAGGATTTTTATAATAAGGTAATGAAGTTGTGCTTCTAATTCTCATTTTCCAGACACGGACTTAACGGTTAAAAAACAAAACAAAACAAAACAAAAAACACCACCAGCCATAGGAGAATTCCAGGTGTGAAGCAGGCCCATCACCTGACATCTATGTCCCAAGTGAAGGAAGATTCTGGCTGTATTGTACACTGACACAAAATTGGGATGATGGGGTGAACACATCTTGGGTGGCAGGGTGGAGAAGAAAGAGACAAGGTGGGGAATATTCTACAGAGCGTGTTCTATGTCACATAACAAGACTTCTTCCTTCGCAAACTGCATTTCAAAGCCTTAAAAAAAAAAAAGTGTTTAGAGGCCAAAATGTCCTTGGGTCCTTTCTGGCTGACTGTTTCAATCGGGCAGTTGGCCAAAGAAAGGAGGAAAAAAACCCCAGTGGCCTAAATATTGCTCACCAAAAGTACAACTAAAATTAGGGCACAAGTAAAGGAGAGGTCCCCAAGGACGGTGTAGTGATGGGAATTCTCTGGGTACAAAGGCTCCTGGGAGGATTCCTCTGCCAGGTCCCCGTGGGATAGACGGGAGCAGAAGTTTCCTTCACACAGAAGAAACCCCCCACCCCCACTCAGGTCCCAGTGTTAAGTGTAGGTCAGTCTCTGCCTTCAGGGATACAGAGAAATGGACTTGAAGAAAGGGGTGGCAACTGAGCAGAGCCCAAAGAATCAAAATCTGGCCTCGAAGTGCAAAAAGTTTATTTTCAGGAAAACCAAACAATTTTTTGCATGGTGACGTTTCTCAATAGCATACATTCGGAAATTTCACCCCAAATGTTTAAAACACTGCATTTAATAGTAGTAGCTCCTAGCAAGCTTCCTGTCTCTCTTTGGCACTGTGAATGGCATCCCTTCTCATTACCTGGCTGGAGGAAGAACCACCCCCCACTCCCGCATATGCTGGAAGGCCCTAGTGGCTACTTTTAATCCCACTATTTCATTTGACAGAAGAGGATACTCAGGGTGGGCAGCCTGTGGTATATATGAGGTGACTCAGGTGCCAGAAAAAAAAGATGGGCATCCAGGTGTTCTGAATCCTAACCCAGAAATCTTTATTCTGTCAACTGAATTTAGGAATACAGAGCAATCTTTGTTTGTTTGTTTTAATTTTTAAATATGATTGTTATGGTTGGGATCTTAAGTATCCCACAAAGGCTCCTGTGCTTGCCCCCCCATCCCCCGCTGAAGGGGCTACTGGGAGGCAGTGGAAGCTTCAGGGGTGCTTTGCTTCCTGGTGGCCATGAAGTGGCGCTCTCTCCTGCTGTGAGCGGCACTACCTCACCACAGGCCCCACAGCCACCGAAAGGGCCAAAAAAAAAAAAAATCTTTCCTTCTTTGAAGGTGATGACCTCATTTATTTTGTCACAGCAACAGAAAAGCTAATCCAATACTGTCCCAATTTCTTTCCCATAAATTGCATTAATGGTAATCTCATCTATTTTGAATATAAAGAAATTTGCAATTTAGGGAAAAAGGGTCCTCTCTCAGACTACAAAATATAAATCTATCGATACAGAACTTTGGGATTTGGATATAAAATCTTAATAGAGATACTCTTCTTATTTGGAGCAAAACTGTGAAGGTGACTCAGGATGAGAACCTGGTGTTTACTTCATCCCAGATGGATAGGTTGTATGCTCCAACAGAGAAAGGAATAAGGTTCTTCTGGGTACAGTAAAATCAGGATGGAGAAGCAACCTAGAAATAAAAGGTTGCATTGTCTTCATGATTTTGAAAATCCACAAATTAATTGTATGGTGTGACACGAGGGGATATTTAGGCAAGTAATAGTTCCATTTGATCCTGGGATCTTTTGCCATTTCGCAAAACTTTGGTCCAGGTATACTTGCCTCCAACTTGGGCTTCGCACACACACTTTCTCCAGGCAAAATGGAAAGTGGGGGAAATGAAGCCTAGGAGAAGCTAGAGAGTTCAGGGCCCCTGCTTGTGGCTGTGCACAGCACTGGGCTTGGGTAGAAGGGCTTCAGGGGTGAAGAGGAAACACGGGCCCGCAAGGAGACAAAGTGTCTCTTGGAAACTGCACGTGAGAGTTAGAGGGCTCAGAGTGGACTTGGACCAATTTGAATCTGGAATTTGTTCTCTTTTTGAAAATGGAGAGGGCTGGGGTTGTGGCTCAGCAGCAGAGCGCTCGCCTCGCACGTTGCGCGGCCTGGGTTCGATCCTCAGCACCACGTAAACATAAATGCATAGCATTGTGTAAAACTAAAGTAAATAAATAAATATTTAAAAAAAAAATGGAGAATGTTTGACTTGTTGGCTTGTTTCTACCTCATTTCTAGAATGCACATGGTCAGTACTTCAAGGAAGGAGTGTACTAAATTATACTAGCTGGATTCACCACACCACCACCTCCTCAAGTGTTTTTGTCACTGGACAATCCTGTCTATACAGGAATGTCAGTGAGCTCTGGCAAAAGGGAAGGGGGTGTGTGTGTGTGTTCATGCTGGGTCCTAAAGACAGCACTGAATGGATACCTTTGCTTTAGTAGCATCAATATGTTCCAATTTAAAACCATCTGATTTTATTTGGATTAATTTCATCCCTATTTTGAAACACATGTGATTTATATAAACTACAGACAAAACGCAACACAGCCTGTAATAGAAAAGCAATCTACTTTCACTAAAATATCTTCTCCAAGTGATAAACATGTATAAGATCCTAACACCAGGAACCCGAGGAGCCGCCCAAGTGAGTACAAAAGAATATCTACTCAGCCGGGCGCGGTGGGTGGCGCACGCCTGTAATCCCAGCACTTTGGGAGGCTGAGGCAGGAGGATCGCGAGTTCAAAGCCAGCCTCAGCAATGGCGAGGCACTTGGCAACTCAGTGAGACCCTGTCTCTAATAAAATACAAAAAAGGGCTGGGGATGTGGCCCAGTGGTCAAGTGCCCCTGAGTTCAATCCCCGGTACACAAAAAAAAAAAAAAAAAAAAAAAAAGAATATCTACTCCATGGCTGGGCACGGTAGCACACACCTATGACCCCAGCAACTCCTGAGGCTGAGGCAAGAGGGTCACAAGTTCGAGGCCAGCCTTGGCAATTCAGTGTGGTCCTCGGGAACTTAGTGAGGCCCCGTGTCAAAAAAATAAAAGGAAAGAAAAAGATAAAGGAAAAAGAGAAAAACTAGGGGCTGGGAATGTGGCTCAGAGGTAGAGCACTTGCCTAGCACGTGCATGGCCCGGGTTCGATCCTCAGTACCACGTAAAGAATATATACATTGGGTACAACTAAAACAAATAAATTTAAGTAAAAAAAAAAAGAGAGAGAGATAAAAACTAAAAGGCTGAGCATGTGGCTCAGTGGTAGACTACCCCTGGGTTTGATCTCCAGTACCAAAAGAAGGAAAGAAAAACAAAAGAAAGAAAGGAAATGAAAACAAGAAACACCCACCCCTGGTAGAATGCTCAGGCTCAGAATGAGATCCATCTCCATTCACACATGAGCTGAGTGGTTCTAGGAGGGACGCGCCAATGAGCTCTCAGATCAATATGGTGAAGTATGGAGATTGATCTCCTCCCAGAGTGAGTGCATTAACAAGCTCCTCTATGTGACCTTTGCCCGGTAGTACAAATTAGACTCCACCACAAACCACATTCTTGAATGGAGACCTTTAGTCTTTGCTTCTTTTTAATAAAGGACACTGCAGGCAGACCTCAAAGATGACTACCAAAAAATATAGCATGTCATTTTTAGAGACTGGGAGATCTTGCAGAATTAGTATTTTATGTCTGAAAGTTGTAGATAACATCAATGCAGGTTTTAAAGCATATCATTTTAAGAAGTATTTTTGGTCTTGTATAATAAAGGTGTGGAATGATTCTGAGCAGGAAGACCTACTGGTGGCTTTATTTAAATCTCTCATAAAAGTTCAGGGAGAAGCAACTGTATTCGAGATTCGTGCTCCTCAAACTGTAACACACCTACAATTGACCCAGGGGCCTTGTTAAAATGTGCACCATGACTCAGCAGGTCAAAGACTGTGACTCTGTCTAACGAGGTGACCTTGCAGCAGGGCTGACAGTCACATGGCACACTGAATAAAAAACTCCAGAAAACTGCAGCAACTAGATGCCCTTTTCCCTTTTCCCACATGTGAAAGTGTGAGCAGAGTCTCTCTCTCTCTCTCTCTCTCTCTCTCTCTCTCACACACACACACACACACACACACACACACACGCATCAGAGTTTTAGGCTCAGGAATGGCATGAGAACCACATGCACAATGGCCAGGGGTAGGAGCTCTGGACACAGACGGGCTTGATGCAAACCCGGGTCCACCCATGGCCAAAAGAGCAGTGTGAAATTGGTCACATGATTTAACTCCCTGAGCTTTTAGTCTATACCACTTCAGTCAAATTCTAACTAATACTGATGCCCCCCACCCCATGTGTCCCCACTTGTTGTAAGGGTTAATTGAGCTACTGCATAAATAGAACCTAAGACAAGGCTTGGGCTCAATAAACAACAGCCTTTATTAGTGAACATCACTGTTCTTCTATCAATCAGAACTAGCTCCTAACCCTCTACACCTCAATCCATGACAGAGAAAATAAGAATCCAACGCAAAATGCTCATAAGGGAGTGACCACACCAGGCTTTGGTTTGAGTATGACCATGTTGCTAATTCTCTTAAGTGTTGGGGGCTAATTGGAGAAAAACCATAGCTGTCATACAGGCCCAGAGGGACCCTAACTTCAGGGAGATGAATACTATGGGAACTGCTGCCCCTAAAGGCAACTCAAGGCAGGGTGGCACCAGGGCAGATAGGACAAGGATCTCTGGAACTTCTATTATGCTCAATGGGGGTGTGTGTGGGTGTGAATGTGAGTGCAGATTGGGGGGTGGGGGGGGACAGGTAGGGAAAAGCTGTGCCTTTTTGTTAGTGACTTACACACACCCACGCTGTTTCTCAGAGCCACCCCCTGGCCTTAGCAAAGCTACTAGCCCCACCAGAAAAGCAGCCTCAGGATCACTGGCAGAAAAATCCCCAAGACTCTGAGAAGTGCTGCTATTCCCCTGGGGATTCTCTCACCACTCTACATACTTGCTGACCTAAAAATTCCAGTTTGGGGACCTGGGGGATGTAGGTCAGTGGTAGAGCCCTTCCCTAGGATGCACCAGGTGCGGGGGTGTACTGAGGAGCATGGGGGTGGGGATGGGAAAAGGTTGGTTCTAGCTATCCAGTGCGCATCAAATTTTAATCCCTATGTAAGAGTAGATAATGCCACAAGAGTGATAATATTTAAATCAGTGGTTTGACAAGTGTGGTCAGGGGTCTAAGAGGTTAAAACTATTTTCTCAATTATACCAAGATGTTATTTGCTCTCTTGACCCTCCACCTCTCAGGAGTATAGAGAGGCCAAGAGATGCAATGACATCATCACTCTGGAAGCAAATGGAATGTGTGCTTGTGAATTCTTGGGTTTTAACGATTTCTCTGTTTTAACTCCTAATTGATTAATATTGATGGTCAAAACTCACATTGAGGCTGGGGCCGGGGTAGCTTGGTGGTAGTGCAGGTGAGTGGGGCCCTGGGTTCCATCCCAAGTGCTTCCAAAAACATTTTTAAAAGGCTTGCACATATTAAAGGTCTTTGGTGTCCAACATTTTCAAGAGTACAAAGGGTCCTAGGACCAAAAGTTTGGGGGATCTACGGCTTTATGTCAATACCAAGCATTTCCACATTATCATAAATGAATTTTGGACAAGTAAAAAAATTTGGTGGAGTAATTACTGAGTTCAGATCTCTGTGCTAGAGCTGGGGAAAGGAAACAGCAATTAGCAAGGGGGAAGAGTTGAGAAGACAGGCACGTAAGTAGCAGCAAAAAGAGAAAAGGAGTGAAAAAGGAGAAAAGGAGGATCATCAGATGTCCCTAATTTTGCCACAGTAGTTCCATGCCTACATTTAGACTTGTCAAATCAATCATTTTGATTCCTAGGAAATCTTGGAACGGAACCACCACTTGACCCAGCTATCCCACTCCTCGTTCTATACCCAAAGGACTTAAAAACAGCATACTACAGGGACACAGCCACATCAATATTTATAGCAGCACAATTCACAATAGCTAGATTGTGGAAACAACCCCAATGTTCATCAATAGATAAATGGATAGGGAAACTTTGGTATATATACACAATGGAACACTACTCAGCACTAAAAGAGAATAAAATCACAGCATCTGCAGGTAAGTGGATGAAGTTGGAGAAAATAATGCTAAGTGAACTTAGCCAATCCCAAAAAGCCAAAGGTCGAATGGTTCCTTTGCTATGATGATACTGAATTATAATGGCAAGGGAGAGGGGATGAGAGGAATGAAGGAATGTTAATTAGAACAAAGGGGAGGGTGGGGAGGGGAGGGGGCAAGGGTATAGGAATAATGGCAGAATGAGTTGGTCATCAATACACTAAGTGCATGTATAAAAACTCAAATGGTGTGAAAATACTTTGTGTAAAACCAGTGACTTAAAAAACTGTGCTGTTTATATGTAATATAAAAGGAATTGCACTCTTCAAGCATGTATAACAAATTAGAATAAATAATTTAAAAAATAAAATAAAATATCCATAGTGAACATCTAAAACTCATGTAATAGCTTCCCTGTGGACTTCAATACTAATAAAATATTCATACTTTTGTCTCTAAATCTAACAGGATAGCTGTAACATTTCTTTTTTTACTGATTTTTATATATATATATATATATATATATATATATATATATATATATATATATAAAATGAAAACTGGTTTTTAAACAAATCGATTATTTTGAGCTGGGCGTGGTGGCACACGCCTGTAATCCCAACACTTGGGAGGCTGAGGCAGGAGGATTACAAGTTCAAAGCCAGCCTCAGCAATGGCAAGACACTTAGCAACTCAGTGAGACCCTGTCTCTAATAAAACACAAAAAAGGGCTGGGGATATTGCCCAGTGGGTGAGGGCCCCTGAGTTCAATCCCCGGTACAAAAAAAAAAAAAAAAAAAAAAAATCAGTCATTTTGAGTTTGGTAGGAGTGAGGGTTAAAAATGATGATGCTAGAATACCAGGTGGGGGATTTTTCACTTTTCTGTGTATTCCATGGAAAGTTGTGAATGATATTCAGATAGGAATTGGGGCCTATAGAGAAAGAAAGGCCCAATGAGCCCCCAAAGAGAAGCACCCCATCAGGAGTGGTGGTGCACACTTGTGAGCCCAGGTACTCCAGAGGCTGTCACAGGAGGATTGCAAGTTAAAGTAGAGGCTAGCCTAAGCATTTAGAGAGACCTCATCTCAAAATAAAAAGTGCCCCTGCGTTCAATCCCCAGCACCAAACAACACCCATAAACCACTGGAATAAAAACCAAGCAACTCCTGAACAACCCACCCCACAGCCTTTGCCCCCATCCCTGCCCATAAAAGTATGAGAACAATGCACAAGTGTAAGGAAAACTGGTGTCAAATTGTGTAAGTCCACCCTGGCTCCACCTGTAGCCCTATCCTAGGCTGCTGAACTTCCATAATATTAACACCTCTAACCAAGGGGCTGCTTCTCACTATGAAGCAAGTCCAGGCTGGCTCTCTTTCCCCTCAAGAATGTGATCCTTGCTTTCTTCACTAAATCTCTGCTCAGGCCCAAGGGGTCTTTAGATTCCTTTCTGAGGCATTTGTCAAGAACCACTTGTCCTGAGTTGAAGTCTCCCTCCTGCAACTCCTCAGACCCTCCTCTGGTGACATTATGATCCAATCAGAAAATGCAGGACACTCACTAGAAAGAGCAGAGCATGGGAGTATATAAAAGGAAAAAAAATGGAGCGTGGAAAGAGCCTTCTTAGAAGTGATGAACACTTATATATTTAGCAAGTGATTCAAAATGCTACTGTGGAGTTTGGAGAAAGGGATGGCATAACTGTGTTTGTAGGTGACATCACTCAGAATGCGTAGGGTGAGAAGGAAAAGGAACCAACAGCAGAAACTTAGAAAAATATTGTTTAAGAGTTAGGGATCCCAGGCACAGTCATGTACACCTGTAATCCCAACAGCTCGGGAGGCTGAGGCAGGAGGATTGCAAGTTCAAAGCCAGCCTCAGCAAAAGTGAGGTGACTCAGTGAGACCCTGTCTTTAAATAAAATACAAAATAGGGCTGGGGATGTTGCTCAGTGGTCTCATACCCCTGAGTTCAATCCCTGGTAACCCCCCACTCCTCCAAAAAAAGAGTTAGGAAGATAAGGGGAAAGAACCCCACAGGGGAAAAATTTTCAGAAAAGAATACGGATGTGCCCATTTAGCAACTGGCCTTTTAGGGGCCAGCTGAGAACTCCACCCTCAAGGGTTGGCTGTGGAGACACGGAAGTGGGCGTGGGTGGGTATCAAGAGCAGAAAAGGCAGGATAGGGACAGACCAGCCGGCTGGGTGAGGAGGTGTCATGCTTAGGTTTGCTTTTAAGAGCGCAGCTTTGCACACACTTGTGAACTGAAGAGAGCCAGGAGAGGGAGAAAGACTTAAACTATCAGCAAGAGATGAAGAAACCAGACACTAGAGGAAGCAGAATGGGAACCACCAGGGAGAGAAGCAGAAGAAAAAGAACCCTCTAAGTTCACAAGAAGAAGAGAATTCTAAGGGCTGGGGTTGTGGCTCAGCGGTAGAGCACTCGCCTAGCATGTGCTCGGCCCGGGTTCAATCCTCAGCACCACATAAAAAAAATAAAAAAAGCATTGTGTACAACTAAAGCACATAAATAAATATTTAAAGGAAAAAAAAAAAGAATTAGAGATTCTGAAATGGAGGCACAGACACAGCCTCTGTGGACAGCGGGCTTTGGTGTGAAGCGTGAGCATGTGTGTCCATTAGCACAGGAGCGTCTGTGGCTGGGTGGGGGAGGCACGTCTGTGGGGGTAGGCTTTACAAGAGGGAGGGGGTGTGTGCCCACTACAGGTAGACAGAACAAAATGGCAGAAATCACCCAAATAATTGCCCTGAATCTATGGCAAAGTCAAATTTACCCTTTGTATGGCTCCAATTTTAACCAAGGTCAGGATTACACAGAAAGAAAGGAGCGACTTTGGTAAGATTTTTACCCTCCTTAGGGGACTTCTATTATTGCACTCACCATATTGTAATGCAATTAGGTGAAATTTGTCTTTCTAAAAAAAAGCTTGCGGAAGTCATTTTGTCTCCACCCTTATACCTTTCCATCAATAATAGACTTAATTATTTGGCATAAATAAGACTTGTTTGGCATACTAATGAAAGGCAGGCTGAAAGTCACTTAACAGTAAATGAGTCACACTGGACTTTTCCAACTCTTTTCATTTTCTCCACCCTAACCCTAATAAGCATTTCAGTATCTTTACCAAGAAGTTAGAGTGACAGACTGAGAAATCACTTAAAGAGTTAAAATGCCACTCCCTTCTCTCCTTCCTCTGTCCTTCAGAGGTGACTGGGGACAAGACAGGGTTTAACTTACATCAGACTCAATAGAAATAAGTGAGTTACACAGACTTAAGATATCTCAGAGAGTTCTGTTTAACTCTAGAGGAAATACTAGATGCACACGAATAAATATATCTGCTAGCTTAGACAATAAATGGTGTTGGCCATTAGCACATTTCTTTATATTGACTTTGTGAAATGTGTAATTCTTGCTTCAGTGATGCAGAGATACAAGTTTAGGAATAGCATTCTAGCGTATTCCCACACAAAAATAGCACTAGATCTCATAATTTTATACAGACGCACTTGCCTCTTTGAAGGCAGAGACCGTTTTTTAAAAATATTTACTTTATTTTTATTTGCTTTAGTTGTACACAACGCAATAATGCAATGCATTTATGTTTACGTGGCGCTGAAGATCGAACCCGGGGCCGCGCACGTGCTAGGCGAGCGCTCTACAGCGGAGCCACAACCCCAGCCCGCAGAGACCATTTTTAATTCATCTGTGTCCCCAGATTCTAACAGCACTATCTATATGTAAGTTGTACACCATCCCAATTGTATAGGCAAGGACACTCAAATGGAGAGAGGGAAGTCATTTTCTTAGGAGCATGTGGCAATCTGGAAATTGAGATCAAGTCTGTTTGACTCCAAACCCACCTAATTTCCACAGCAGGTGGCCACTGCTGTGATGAGAGAGAGGTGACTGTCTATCCAGGACCCTGTGCCAAACCTAAGCATTTTACTGAAAAAATCAAATACAGCACAGGGGACAGTTAAGCATGGATACAGGAAGGAGGAAACTGACAATTCTGGAATACACACTATCTTCCAGGAACTTGTTTCTGTTCAATCATTTAATACCCAGTAAATCTCCGACAGAGTTTAGCACCCTATTTTTGCAGCTAAGGAAACTGTGGAAGAGTTAAGCTAATAACATACAACTGGGAAAGGTGAGTGGCCATTGCTGAATGCCCTCCGTCCAAACCCAGTAGACAGAAGCACTAGGGACTCAACAGCAGGAACCTAGCCTGAGGGTCCTTAGGGGCAAAGTCCCCTAGACTTCTGCTCCCTTCTCATCTTCAACCTTCTGATCTCAGAGAAAGCAGCTCAGAGTGTGGTCATCAGACAGAATTTTAACTTGGATTTTAGCAGTGTTCAACCACAGTATTACTTTGTGCCTAGAAATCCTGGTTTCCCTTTGCTCAGTGCTTCTGTTTTCCTGTTACGTTTTATATTTATGGATGGTGTGCACTCTCACACTGTGGATTTTTTAAAAAATATTTTTTAGTTGTAGGTAGACACAGTACCTTTATTTTATTTATGTGGTGCTGAGGATCGAACTGAAAGCCTCACACATGAGAGACAAGCACTTTACCGCTGAGCCATAGCCCCAGCCCCTCATACTATGTTTTAGTTATGACAAAAATGGTTATTGTTCTTGTATTATCAAATCAATGAAGCAGAGAGAGGTTACTAGGAAGGGATTAATGCGCTGTTAAAGAAATTGGATGATATAACGTGTTATTCACTAAGAATGATGGCAGTTCTATGAGACTTACACGAACTACAGCTTTGTGAGTTTATCTGAAAGTCCACATAGTGGGCCTCATTTAGCTATAACAATGGAAGAACATTCTTAGATATTCTATCAAGCTTTAAAACCCACTGTTTATTCACATGATTTCCACCCTTCCATCATCAGTTCATTACATAAACTATAACATTATCTTTTAAAACTTACTAATTTCTCCTTAAATCATGATTGCTCACTTTCCCCTTAACTCTGAGCTTCAGAAAAGAAAACTATTAGGATCACCCTTAAGCAAATGCAGAAATGCACTTGAACTCACCATCCATGCCACAAGGGGAAAATGGTAAGCTCTCTTGAGGGCTTATACAGGAAGAGCAGAGACATCCACTACCTGCACATCCTAGGTTATGCTGGTTTTCAAAACTACAAATGCTTTGGATTAGATTAGTGCAAACACTTAAGGATTTAGGAGCTGTGTGTGATACACCTGGAATCCCACCTACTCAGGAGCTGAGGCAGGAGGATTGCAAGTTTGAGGCCAGCCTGGGCATCTTAGTGAGACCTGTCTCAAAAAATAAAAAGGACTGAGGGTATGGCTCAGTAGTAGAGATCCCCTAGGATCCATCCCCATAACGGCAATAAATAAATAAATAAATAATAAAATAAGGATTTGTAATGGGTACAGTGTTGGACACCAGCAGTTCTGGCTAGCTACTTGGGAAGCCAAAGCAGGAGGGTTTCAGTTTGAGGCCAGCCTGGGCAATTTAGCAAGATCAAGTCTCGAAACAAAAAAATAGAAAAGAGGCTGGGGTGTAGCTCAGTAGTAAAGTGCTTCTGTGTTTAATCCCTAGTATCACAAATAAATAAAGACTTATAATCACGAATACATAAAATTTTGCCAGGCACATTGTGGCACACTTGTAATCCCAGAGATTTGGGAGGCTGAGGCAGGAATATCGCCAAGTTTGAGGGCAGCCTTTTTGCAACATAGTGAAATCCTCAGCAACTTAGACTGCCTCAAAATAAAAACACAAAAAAGACTCAGGATGTAGCACAGTGGTAGAGCACCCCTGGATTCAATCTCCAGTACCTAATAAATAAATTAATAAAAGCAGAAATTTTCTCTTTACTGTTCATGTGGAAGATTTAAGTCCAAAAATTATACGTGGCATGTAATGGGTAGATTATAAATATTTAAGCCTTTGATCAAGAATAACAGACCAACCCTACTTTAATTAAACTATAAAAATGTCAGGAAATTGGACTTCATATTGCTTAGTAGGTCCTTGGGCTACATGGACCCATCATGAATACATGACCCAATCTTTTGTTATCCAGTAACAATTAGGTGGTTTTGCAGGAATCCTTAAAATGCATTTAAAATTCTTATCTCATCATTTGAATTAGTTAAAAATTGTGTATGGGCTCGGCATGGTGGTGCACGCCTATAATCCCAGCACTTGGGAGGCTGAGGCAGGAGGATCGCAAGTTCAAAGCCAGCCTCAGCAATGGTGAGGCACTTAGCAACTCAGTGAGACCCTGTCTCTAATAAAATACAAAAAAGGGCTGGGGAGTGGCCCAGTGGTTGAGCGCCCCTGAGTTCAATCCCTGGTACCATAAATAAATAAATAAAAATAAAAACTGTGTATGTTCTCATATTTAATTTATAGGTTACTTAAAAATACATTAGGAGGGCTGGGATGGTAGCTCTGTTGTAGAATGCTTCCCTAGCATATGTGAGGCACTGGATTCAATTCTCAGCACTGAATATAAATAAAATAACATTGACAACTTAAAAAAATGTGTTAGAAGAATTTAGAAGACATGTCAATTGAGTACTGCATTAAGAATTAATGGGATAACAAATAATATTGTTACTTAAGGAGACATTTGGAATTAATTCCTTTCCTTTTGTTTCATTTAGATTTTGTTTTGCCATATTGGGAATTGAACCAGGTCCTTGCACATGCTAGGATAGCACTCTACTTCTGAGGTACATATTTGGCCCTTTTTTCAATTTTATTTTGAGACAGGGTCTCATTAAATGGCATTAATTCTTTTGGATCCAATTAACTGATGTGAATTTTAGAAATACAGGAAGTTAAACTATTGTATAATTTCATTAAAACATTTTTCTTACTCTTCCCTACAGTATTTGTAGGTAAATCAACAAAAATGAACTTGCTCATAAAATGACATTAAGATCGTAAGACTCGGGGCTGGGGTTGTGGCTCAGCGGTAGAGCGCTCGCCTAGCACGTGCGTGGCCCGGGTTCGATCCTCAGCACCACGTAAAAACACATTGTGTACAACTAAAAGCAAATAAATAAATATTAAAAAAAAAAAAAAAAAAGATCGTAAGACTTTTACATTGTTGATTGATATCTGTAACCTATTGTCTCATTTAAACTTATTATTAGAAATGCCAGTTTTGGAAAACTTAACTGGTAGAAAAATTGTTGACTATTTAATCTTTCAATGAAGGTAGATGTCGTTGTCGTTATTATTTTGGTGGTGCAGGGGATTGAACTCAGGGCCCTGTGCTTACATCCCCCTTGAGCTATATCCCCAGCCCCCAGATGTTATTATTTTAAAAAATCTGAATTTCAATTCAAAATTATTGAGAAGGAAAAACTCTGAGGTAAAAAGTCTGAGTTTAATTTCTCAGGACTTGTGTTTGAAAGTTTGTCCTAATTTCAAAAAAGATAAACAAACAAACAAATGCCTTCAGGTGCTTGAGTACCTTGATTAGATTAAAAACAGATTAATAAATGTAAAAGCTTCGTAGGTTCACAGTCAGTGTTTTCAGGGTTTATGTTGAGAAGCTGACAACTAGTTATGAAAGCCGGGCTGGACTAATCAATTATTCAGATCAACATTAGGTGCCTTTTATGTACAGAATCTTGGGAATTGTGTCTCTCTGCAGTATTATATTAAAATCATGAGTCTAAGTACTCTTAATGTGGAATGTGAAAATAAGCAATCTTAATATTTCATCAAGACTCACTCCAAACAATGAATTGACTTTTATGTCCATTATGTATAAAAGACATTGTTTGTTTCAGTTCAATTTCTATTTATTTTTTAAAATTTTGTGGTGCCGGGGATGGAACCCAGGGCCTCACACATGGTACCAAAGCAATATCACAATATCACTGAGCAAACCCCCAGCCCTATTTTATATTTTAAAAATAACAATTATGTCCCGTAATACAAAACACCTAATGTAATTCTAACAACATAAACAACAAAAATCATTCTTTGTTCTTTCAGGAGCTTTTAGAATTGCATATGCAGATTTGGACATAATTTCTAGAATGTAAACAAATTGATCTTTTAGAAAAGAAAGTACATCTGTTGTATGCAAATATGTTTCCCCCCCAATCCAGGAAATTTTCTAGATGAATGAAAACAAAAATTTCCTCTTACCAAAAGCTTTTGGGGAGCTGTTACCTACAAAATATATGCCATTTCTTCCTCCAATGAGAACTAACATGCCCTCTCTTTCTCTTAATCTCTCTGGCAGTTGAGGGTGAGGTGGGGGGGGGGGGGCAAGCTCTTAGATTCAAACCATAGGAAACCCAAAAATAGATGTAACCAGACACCTGCTGAAAACAGTGACAAATCCCACTGACACTGCAGTGACCCCCAGTTAGTCAAGATTTAATTAAGGGGCATAGTTAAGTCAGTGGAACAGAACACTAATGAGTGTTTTTTTTTAATACGGGTAATTACACGTAAAAACACAAACTGTGATGGAGCCCCAAATATATCATTAAAATTAACAGTATAGAATAACAGAGCACTAAGGGTGTCTCCTCTATTGCTGTTACAAAAGAGGTGGGGGGAGAGGATTGACTTCATCTCAGGTTGAATAAAACTCAGGCAAGTTTATTTTGGCTTCATGCTGGGAACATTTGTTATTCTAATTTTGCAACAATAAGCGACTATGTGTATTGAGATCCTGTTTTCAATGCAGATTCCATTGGCTTTGAAGTCTTTCTGAGCTTAGCATTTTGTCCAACTGCAAATGAGCAATTAAGAGACCGTTTGCAAGTATTTGGCTTCCTATGGATGGGCTTATGGAGGAGTCCATCTGAGCTGGGAGACTTTGACAGATGCAGAAGACTGTGACATTATTTACTAATGCAGAGCTTCCCCGTTAACCAGTTGTGTAGGATTCTTTGTCTAGATCTTGGCTTTAGTAAGCATTGACATAAGCCACAGAGCTGGGATCTACACACTGGGAAATATCACAGAGGACTCTAAATATGAAGGAAATAGACTGGTAACTTTCTAACAAGAAAATGGGGCACTTAGGTCACAAGGAAGCAAAAAAAAAAAAAAAAAAAAACTGAAATAACCACATTTAATTCTGTGATTGGAAAGCATGACGGAGGGGTTTGGGCCTCACCTTCTGCTGGGAATGTTCTATCTGTGGTGCTCTAAGCTGGAGCTCCTGGTTGGAGCAGCCTTTGTCCATTCTTCCAAACAACAAGTGGAAAAGCAGCTTCTCTTGACTGCTCATACTCCTTACTGAACTCTGTACAATTAGGGGTTTGGAATCTTTTTAAAAAGTTATTAGATTTTCTTCCTGCAGGTCCTAAAACATGTCTCTCTAGTCTTCCTGCTTCTGGTCTCACCTTTACTTTGCAATATTCCAGAGGACAAGAAAAGAATATCTTTATAATCTCATGATTAACAGAGGCCAGTGGCCAGAAACTGCATCTTTATATTGAGGGCTGGATTTGATATTTTGGGGGGGGAGGAGGCAGTGGTGGGGAGGGACCCAGGGCCTCCATGCTATGCAAGCGCTCTATCACTGAACTACATCCCCAGCCCAGGTCTTGATTGCGTATGTATAAAGATTGTGATGAAGTTCTTTTGTAAATATATGCAAAAGTATTTGTAATTTATTACACAGCAGGGCCTCTCGTTCAAGAATTAAACTTTTATTGATATACATTATCAGATAAGTTGTCCCAATGTCAACTTCTTATCCATACATATCAATGTGTCTATCATGAAAATAGAAAAGTTTTTCCATGTGAAGAATTTTTTTGGGGCTGGGGTTGTAGCTCAGGGGTAGAGCGTTCGCCTAGCATGTGCACGGCCCGGGTTCGATCCTCAGCACCACATAAATGCATTGTGTACAACTAAAGCAAATAAATTAACATTAAAAAAAAAGAATTTGTTTTTGAAAAAGCCAACCAGGATAAAAATATCCACAAATATAATTTTGACATTTCATATAGTGGTGTGTGAACTCACCAAACCCAAGGGCAGCCAAAGACAAAATAATTGGAAAGAAAAACCACCTTTTGTTTACATAATGAGTTTACAGAGTTCATTTTCTTCTAATGCTTGCCTTACAAATAAGCCTTATCTGGGCCAGGCGTGGTGGTGCACAACTGTAATACCAGATACTTGGAGGCTGAGGCAGGAAGATCTTAACTTCAAGGCCAGTCTGGGCAAGTTATTTAGACCCTCTCTCAATATTAAAAGAATAAAAAGAACTGGGGATATAGCTCAGAGGTATATTGCCCTTGGTTTCAATCCCCCTTACCATTAAAAAGAGTTCTCTCCCTCTGACAAAGTTACTACAGCAGATCAATTATAGGTGATTAATTATAAAGTCAAAGATTTTACATATACACCCAAAGCCAGAGTTAATAATTTCAAGATATTACAAATGGAAGCATATTAGAATTCCAAATATTTTTCTGAGTATGAAATATATGAACACTAGGAGGTTGAGGCTGAGTAGCATGTGCAGCCATAGATTTAAACTTTTGAGAAGCCACACAGGATTAATTCAAATGACTGGTTCTATTAATCTAGTGACCAGTTCAATTCATTTGCAACATTTTTTTTAGTAGCTTTGCCTGGTGGTTCTTGTTAAGAAAATGATTATTGGGCTCTGTATAAAACATCTTCTCTCGGCCAAAGCAACCACCTTAAACTTTTAAAAAACTATCATAAACTAGGGAAAGCCATTTGTTCAAAGCTCAGGGGTAGCATCTAAACAGTCCTAAGTCAAAGGGTTTTTCAGTGGCATCTGTCATTCAAGTAAGCAACTTTGGAAACCCAAACAACTGAATTTTTTTTTTTTTTTTTGTACCAGGGATTGAACTCAGGGGCACTCAACCACTGAGCCACATCCCCAGCCCTATTTTGTATTTTATTAGAGACAGGGTCTCACTGAGTTGTTAAGTGCCTCACCATTGCTGAGGCTGACTTTGAACTTGTGATCCTCCTGCCTCAGCCTCCCAAGTGCTGGGATTACAGGGGTGCACCACCACGCTCGGCTCAAACAACTGAATTTTGGGCCTAGCTCATCTTACCAAACTGCCCTACGTGTCTGATTCCCAACATCTCTTCCACCTCTCTCTCTCTCTCTCTCTTCTTTTGCAAGGCCACCCTTATCAAGTTATGTATGAATGAACAGAAGTGTCTTTCATCCTCCTCTTGCCTCCTGGTTCAAAAGGAACTACGAAAATAGCAGCAACAAAAACCCCACAGCTTGCCAGCCGGCTTGCACACATCCCATTCTTAAAGGCATGTGAAAGGTTGGAGAGCTCAGCAAAATTTTTATGTACGGGAGAAGGCCCAAGGAAAACTCACCCGCCATAACCAATTGTGGACAGAGGATCATCTATCAGCAGACAAATGCAGGAACTCCAGAATGTCTCTCCTCAAATGAAATAATATATCTTTGAAAGCCAATGCCCGTTTTAGGCCTGAGGCCCATATATCAAGCCTGAGAGGCTTGTGGAATCGCTCCAGGGCCATTAACCTTCCACCTGTTTCCCCTTGTCCTTCAGGATGAGACCCTGCCCTTGATTTTACTCTCTTCCCCTGTTCATCTTCCGACAGACTGTAAATGTAAAGCAGCGGGCCTGTGAAATAATTCAAAGGCAATGGACCAGGGGCATGGTTACAAATCTCTGCCACTGGCACTGTGACTTATGCAGGCAGTTTGTCACACATGAGCCAGGTGACCTCTGTGACATAACAGAGAAAAATATCGACGGAGATCAAAGATGGGATTCAGAGCGCGCTAAGTAACTTTGCTCTATACAGTGAGCAGGTTATCTGGTATCCAAGGATTTCCCCTTAAACCAATAACATTTGTTCTAGTGAAACAGAAAAGGTAGCCCAGGGACTCCCTAATTGAAATCACTTCTGTCAAGTAGAATTGGAGCCTTTCCTGTAACATCGGATTAGAAATTTCTGTTGTCTTGCTCATGCTGTGTGAATACTGGGAAGAGACAACGTGAACCCATCTGATTCAACCTTAATATGGAGAAATTTCTAGAATCAGAAAAATGTACAAGTGAGTCCATAAAGGATTTGTTAGCTTGAATATTTAAAGGTATAGTTATGAGGGTAAATAGAAAGTTGTACTATAGCTTATAAATTTGCCAGGTCAAAGTAGTTTAGTAAATTTTTGTATTCATTAAAATAAATCATACATGTCTATTTTGTATTATGTATAACATAAAAAAAGATAGTAACTCAAGGAAGTCATGAGATCATGTGCATGAATTTGCTTGTGTTTTTGTTTTTGCAGGGCTGGGAATGGAACCCAGGGGGGTGTGCATGCTAGGCAAATGCTCCACCACTGAGCTACATCCCTGCCCTTAAAGTTACTTTTAAAGAGTCCAAGTTTTCTCCAAATGATATTAGAATTTAGGAAAATGTAGAATCACCCATGAATGGCTTTAAAACAACAACAACAAAAAGAGTTGAGAACTGAAGATGTATATTGGAAGGAAATTAGCACTTTGAGTATCTTAAATGTGAATTTAAACCATTTTTTAGTTTGTATTTATTGCTTAAATTATAAGTTTTCTTCATTCATTTTGGTATTCAAATATTCTCTGTTAGATCCAGAAAATAAAGAAGACCTCAAAGTAGTCCTCTGTAGCTAGGCCCATTGTCTCTTTAGTAGGGGCATTTCAGTTTTAATTTCTTCTAAATTAAAAAAAGAAACAGTAACAACAGCCAGTCTTGATTCACTGGTTGAGCGACACAGGCACACTCTGGTTCATGCATTTCCTGTTCTAAAGCAAGGAAGAACTCTAGCCAAGACATAAGTGGCATTCCCTGTTGCCCTCTACCACACATGTGCACACAGTAGTATCTCAAATCCTTAAGCAGCCCAACTACTGTAATGTGCTTTTATCATTTTTCAAGCATGTTGACACCAATGTCCAGTTTCCAACATGTTGACACCAATGTCAAATGCTAAGAAATATGATCAACTTTGTTTTTAATAATTAGAAAATTCTCCCTGATCGGATGTGCTTATACTTTGTATATGTGGTTCTGAATTATTATGCCATACCTGATATAAATGTATAATTAGTGTAAGTCATTTAAGAATTACAACAACGATAATTAGATAGTTCTGATACCAAAGTTTGGAAAAATTTCAATACCCACTTAAATCTTCACAAAAATAGGAAGCTGCCAATCTTCTTTAGTCAGCCACTGGTCTTTCACCAGTGACCTCCCCCACCTCCCTTCAAAGGGTCAATGAAGTCCTGAGGACTGCATGCAAATGTTTCTGTTTATGCATTTTTCTGGAAAGATTAATAATACCTTTCATCAGATACTCTAAAGTGTTTGTGACTCCAAGGAATGTTAACCATGACTGTGATAGTATAGAATATGCAATCTTGAAAGATTTTATTACTATACTATAAATAAAAACTGTGAGCTGGGTGTGGTAGTATAGCAGCTGTTAATTCCAGCTAGTAGGGAAGCTGAGGCAGGAGGATTGCAAATGTGAGGCCAGCCTTGGTAAAAAATTTAAAGGGCTAGAAATGTAGCTCAGTGGTAATGCACCTCTGGGTTCAATTAAAAAAAAAAACAAAACAAGAAAAACTGTGAGATCTTGTAAGGATCCTAGAGGTCATCCACCTGACCTGGTATTTTTGCACCTTAGAATAAGAGTTGGAGCTAGAGGGAGCCACATAAGCCAACAACTCAATTTATGAAAACAACAGGTAATGCAAATAGTGGGACCCAAGATTGTCACTTCCTAAACCCAGGACCCTTCCACTATATGAGATATGAATCTTCCCTTTGGCTGTTGTTTGAGTTTGATTTTGTTTTATGTTCCTTTAGATAATTTTTCTGTGATATAGAAATCTAATTGTGAAAAATACATATTTGCAAAAGAACATAAAACATTTTTGTATTATGGCCTTTAGACACATATTGATATGAATAAATGGCAAAAGGCTTTCATTTGTGGATTAAAATTTGTTTTTATAAAAATACCATTAAAATGACAGATATTATGCCTTGAACTTTTGTTTGGTTTTCTTCCTGAAAAAGATAATTTGTTTACATTTCTTATGGCATGGCGTACCTAAGTTTTAATTAGCTTTGTTGCATCTATTTCATTTTAAGTATATTTTGCAGCATTTCTATAAAGTAACATTTAAATTACACAGATCAATCCATTATCTTATAGAAAATAAGATTAATGGATATTCCATTTTAATATTTATAAAAATTGCAACCCAAGATCATGTGACACTGCCTATTTTCAATAAATGTTTCTACTTAATATTGTTTAATTCTATTTCCAAATTACTAAGAGAAGCAATGCATACTATTCATTTAAGTTGAAATTATTTCCCTACTAAATAAAATACTAAAATATCCAAATCTAAAATACTAACTTTGAAGAAACATCAGTTGCTCTCAGAATTCTCAAATAAAAGTAAGATAACGGCTATTTTCAGTAAATAATCTAAGTCACTCCTTTTAGAAGAAAGTATATGACAAAGGGGGGGGCACTCTAAAAATAAGTTATCCTAAAAATTTTAACTCACTAATGTTCTATGATTTAAACAAATAAAAGATGGTTAGCCTTCTGCCAGAAAGAAAAAAAAAAAAAAAAAAAAAAGTCCTGGGCATGAATCACTGCTTACATTCTTTTCCATCCACAAACAATTTCATTTGGGAAGGTTGCCACATAGTATCGACAGTGACAACAAATGGCATTGTCCCATGAACATCTGTTTCCGACTCCCACACTGATACTGCAGGCCGGTGGTTGGGACTTAGTTGGTCTTCACAAATTGCTGAGCCACAAAGGAACTGGAAATCACTGGTACGTTGAGGTTTTATTATTGGAACACAGGAAAACTTTATCATCATGCTGGGAAGTTCTGTATCTTTTGAAATATTGGAACCAGGGTTATGTTAGCACATTAAACCGTGCGGAAGACTACTTCTGAAGAAGGGGGAGGGGAAAAACAATCATTTCTTGTCTATTATGTCCTTGGGTTGAGGTTCCCACTTCATCTTCATATAACTTCCTCACCCACCCTCAACTAAAAACTATTTTGTTTTTTAAAGATGTTATTGAATTTAGTTTCTTGCAAAAAATTGAGAGAACATTTGGAATACCAAAGAAATTCTAAGCCAACATGATAAATAAACACTATTGTTTCTTAACAAAAAACACTAGATGAAACCAGAAGAGCTTTTGTATACACTGTTATTTTTTCTAAATTCATACTACCAGCCTACATTTTCTGAAACCCCAGCAACAGAAAGCTCATAAAGACCCCTGAGTAGAATATCCTCACCTCAGTGCCCAATGTTAAAAGGAGCAGAGCAGAAAAGCTGCTAGGACCAAATCTAAAATGAACAGTATAAATGGAGGTGCTGACAAGACACAGCTATGGAACTTCTGCCTATACAGTTGAACCTGCTGTGAGCTAATGGTTTATGCTAGTCTATCAATAACCATTCAAGTGCACAGGACAGATTTCTACTGGCTTACACTGTTCCTCCACGTGGCATTTAATTTTAACAAAAGTAATAATGGAATCGAAAAATTTTCACAGTGGTAATTCTAAACAAATATATACTCGAAATATTTGCATACTCCAAAGTCATTTGCAAGAGGGTCCCCCTCTTTTTGGTGGTTAAAGATGGGATGGCGTATTAATGGAAATGTTGAGCGGGATGTGCAATCAATGTCTGACTTGGACACATATTTTAAATGTTTAATTTTTTTTTTTTTTTTTTTTTTTTGTACCAGGGATTGAACTCAAGGGCATCTGACCACTGGGCCACATCCCCAGCCCTTTTTTGTATTTTATTTATTTATTTGCTAAGTGCCTCGCCATTGCAGAGGCTGCTTTGAACTCGGGAACCTTCTGTCTCAGCCTCCCAAGTGCTGGGATTACAGGCATGCACCACCTCGCCCGGCTGAAATGTTTAATTCTAAAAAGGTGTATTTGCAATCTATAAGATACTGTTTACCTCTTTTTTAATATTTATTTATTTGCTTTAGTTGCACACGATGCGTTTATTTGTACGTGCTGCTGAGGATGGATGCTAGGCGAGCGCTACCCCAGCCCCCTGTTTACTTCTTTTGACATTACATGTAATAGTCACTCAAAACTTTTGTGGAATAGATCTCTAAATGAAAAAAAAAAAAAAATCTGAGCTTTTTGATTGAAGATACACTAATAATAAATTTCTACTGCTGAAAATAATTATCATACTTATTTTGCCTAGAATATGATCTTTTATTCACCAGAATATAGTTTTGATATGTTCTCAGAAATAATCTAATTATTGCAAAATACCACATATTCATAATTTCACATGCTGAAAACCACCAAAAACATATTTTAAAAATAATCATTCAATCTATCATTACTACTTGTGGGAAAATATATTCATACTTGGATAATTTATTTTTTTCTTCATTTGACTACAATTTGTACTGATTTTTTTTTTTTTCTTTTTGGTACCGAGGATTGAACTCAAGGGCACTTGACCACTGAGCCACATCCCCAGCCCATTTTTGTATTTTATAAGAGACAGGTTCTCACTGAGTTGCTAAGTGCCTCGCCATTGCTGAGGCTGGCTTTGAACTCGTGATCCTCCTGCCTCAGCCTCCCAGGTGCTGGGATTACAGGCGTGTGCCACCGCGCCCGGCTGTACTGTTTTGTTTTTTTTTTTTAAATCAAAGTATTTGAAATTTGTGTTTCTCTCACTTATAACTACAGTCTATAATCTGTTTTTAAATAATTACATTCATAATTATCAAAACAAGAAAAAAATCTGGGCTGGGGATGCACTTCAATGGTAGAACATTTGCTTAGCTAGCATATGCAAGACCCCAGAGTCAATCCCCCCAGTACCACCAAAAACGGAAAATAGAAAAAAAAAATTAATAAATAGCAATTGGAAATTAGAAGTAGATCTGATAATACTTATGCACAAGAATCCTTGTGATAAAACTGAAATTTGTTGTGTATTATATAGGACGATAGCCTATGTTTATATTATTGTTTAAGCTTTCAAGGAACTTTTAACTGTCATTGGCTCTTCACATGGCTCTTGTAAGATAAGTAAGTACAGCTATTTTTGTCCCTTTATATGCAAGGAATCCTTCAAGATTGAGGTGATTCAAATGGTAGTGACTTTGCAGTTTTCCCCTCTGTAGTCAGAGTAGCTCTGCTTTGAATTATGGCAACTTGTCTCATTGCTATTGTACACCCTTGGTCAATCCTAATTGTATCTTCACAGGTCTGTTTGGCTGGCCAGGCCTGCTGTGGTCAAGGACTTGGTATTTTTCTTTGGCACTGGGGATTCAAACCCAAGACTTCACACATGCTAGGCAAATGCTCTCCCACTGAGGTTAGATCCCCAGCTCTAGAGACTAGGTATTATAATTTACCTTGTATCCCCACTGTTTAAAATCACACCTGGCACATAAGAGGACTCCTTATATATATTTACTACAGGAGTTAATCAGGACACAGTGGCTCAAAGAAAAATAAATTATGTGTATTTGTGTTTGCGAGAATGTGTGTTTACAAATGTTTTGACCAAGGTCACAGCGTTCATGAGTGGCTCAGGTGAACAGACTCAGCGGCTGGTCCTGGGCTGTCTACTGTGGATTAATCCTTCCCACCTCCACAGCATGAACTGACCCTCTAGAGATGTCATCTGATAATGACCAAATAAGTTAACAAAAAGGCAAGCCATCGGTGCTGATTTTAGTAAGGAAGTAAAGATAAAATTCTTCATCACACCTTCTGTCACCCAGAGGAAGCATCAGCTTGCCAATTTTACAAACATGCCAGTAAAAGAATTTCCTTGGCAAAGTGACAGCATGGAAATGTCCTTTTTAAAAATCAATTAACCCCCTGAATTCGAGAGCTTGCTTGGAGCATTTCCTAGGCCATGGAATACAAGCTCATGGAGATGCTGTTCCCCTTTCTATTTCTGGACACCTTCTTTTGTTCATTCTTGCTAAGAATAGTGGCCGAGCTGGGGGCGCTATTTATAGTCCCTAAAGCAGCATGGCTCTGCTGAACACTTTATTCATTTATATTTCCTGTGTTTATTGTTACCTTACCTTTTTAGCAATTAAAAGTGTTCATCCAAGATTTTATTTAGTAACAAATCGGTTGTAAATAGCATTTCTTTTAATATATGAAAGCCTATCTTTAGACTCCATTAAATATTTCACTCCCTTTCCGTATTAACTAAAAACAGATTTCAATGGTGGGGGAGGGACATACAACCGTGTTTTCTTTCCAAATTTCATATGAAATCTAGTGATTTGACCTTTAGGTGTTTTGATTAAAAGAGTCTCAGTGTATGCACCAACTCAAGCCTTCTCAAATCACTCAGGTTTTGTTTTAAATGTGGAAGTAAAATTTCCATTATGGCCACCCCACCATGTATTTATAAATCAACAAATTATAACTTTGAAATAGAGCTGATTGTTTTAAAACATAACTAGAAAATGTAATATTAAAAATGCCCCCTCTGCCGGGCTGGGGATATAGCTCAGGAGGTAGAGTGCTTGCTTTACATGCACAATCCCCCGCACCAAAAAAAAAAAAAAAAAAAAAAAAATCCACCTCTGCCTCACAAAAGTTTCTTGCTGGTCTCTGAGCATGGTCCCAACTCCTGGGACTTCCCTTTGAAAAAGATGGATTTTCTGGTACAAGAAGCACCCAAAATCAGAATCCAATTTTACCAGATGTACTTCTGCTACTCCTTTGACTTTTGACAAGTGACCTAGACCCTATGCCTTTGGAAGCATGTTCTGGTGAGGACAGTCATATCAAACATGTATCCATCACAGCTCAAACAACAAAAATGCATATTCTAGTCAGGTGTGGTGGTGCACGCCTGTAATCCCAGCACTTAGCACTTGGGTGGCTGAAGCAGGAGGATGGAGAGTTCAAAGCCAGCCTCAGCAATGGCGAGGCACTTAGCAACTCAGTGAGACCCTGTCTCTAAATAAAATACAAAAATAGGGCTGGGGATGTGGCCCAGTGTTCAAGTGCTTCTGAGTTCAATTTCAGTACAAAAACAAAACAAAACAAAAAATTGCGCATATTCTGCCAACGTGAACCAACACATTCATGGTAATCTATAACAGTATCGACTGTTTTAAACCCAAGGTCAAACTCAAGGTAGTTTGTATGCATCTACTTTTTTTTTTTTAATATTTATTTATTTGCTTTAGTTGTACACAATACAATGCATTTATGTTTACGAGGTGCTGAGGATCGAACCTGGGCCGCGCACGTGCTAGGCCAGCACTCTACCGCTGAGCCACAACCCCAGCCCTGCATCTACTTTTAAATTGATCAATTTTGAAGACTTTCAGAAAAAAAAAAAAATCTGCTAAATACTGTGACTGGCTCTGTGGCTGAGTAGGGAGATGCTGAGGAACATAGGTGGTAGGTGGGGTTGCCTGTGGTCCCTGTGAAATATCAGCTCTGCTTTTCATGCCAACCTCAAAATCCACTAGGATGGAGACAATGAGGTGTTTATCTAAAACACTCCGTTTAGAGAAATAATCAACAGTTAATTGGAGCATTCAATCTCAAAAGCTCTCTTTAAATAAAATATTTTTTACTCCTCTGCTTTCAAACTGATCAAACTAAGAGATTCAGCAAATGTGGGAGCAATTATGTAAACATTTATTCACCAATTCTCAATATGGGATAATTTAGCTCTACACTCAAATTGGATTGCTCTACACTCAAATGCAAGGAAACAATGGATTGGGGGGCACCTTTGTTGTGTGTCATTTCAACATGTTCAAAGTGTCATTTCAATGTATTTTTACCTAATGTTTTGTTTTGATAAAGTTAAAGAGAAATAAATACTCTTCAGCTCACAAGCCATTGTGAAACATCACATCTGTGCAGCATGTGATTTCACATCTAAGCTAATTATTGATATTAGGTATTTTTCCTCTACCTCCTGAGGTGAAGTAGGACAGTGCTCAAAAGTATGGGAAAATCTACAGCAAAAGCACATGAAATAATATTTTGTGGATATCAGTTCCTCTCTCTCTGAAAAGTGTTTTATCTGGTGTCTTTGATTTAGAAATCAAACAAAATTAAACAAAGTAGTTTAAAACAAATGATTTGACTGATTGAGAATTCTTGCTAGTTAGTCATCTGGGTAAATAATTCTGAACCAAAGAAGTCAGTTGCTTAAAAAAAACCACCCCATAAAAGGACATGTATTCAGAAAAGATGAACTAACTCACTTTCACTCTCTTACAAAGGATTCCCATCCATTTCTACTATTCCTTATGAACTCTTCCAGAATTCCCCCATTTCCTTGAGAGCCTGCATACATATTGGCATTCTGGTATGCATCATAAATGTACACACACACACACACACACACACACACACACACACACTCAGGTATCAGTATTCTTATAGAGCAAAAGCCAGCAACTTAAAGCAGTCCATGCATGTCTACATGTTCAGTTAATTTTTATATCTTTGATTAAATGTTATGCAGGAGTAATTGATGAAATCTCTTGGTGATCACTTTATTTGAAGCATATTTCCTGACTGGTAGACTATTTAAAAATAAAGATCATCAGCCACATGAACATATGACTAGCTCAAAATTTGCTAGGCTGCTTTCTCTTTTTACTTTAATTACTTCTTAAATGAAAAGACCCAAGCCCACATGCACAAAGGCCTTTGCCCTCCATTCATTTAACTAATGGGCCAGCTTACTCTGAACAGGAAAAATTACCTAAAACCCATATATACAAAACCACTCTTTTGAAATGCAAATCAAAACTTACAAAGATTTCATCTCACTCCAGTTAGAATGGCACTCTTCAAGAATACAAATAACAATAATTGATGGCAAGGATGTAGGGGGAAAGGTATGCTTATATGCTGGTGGTGGGAATGCAAATTAGTACAACCACTTTGGAAATCAGTGTGATGATTCCTTGAAAGACTAGAAATGGAACTACCATATGACCCAGCTATTCCACTCCTTGGAATTTATCCAAAAGATCTAATATCAGCACACAATAGTGATACATGCATACCATTGTTTATAGCAGCACTTTTAACAATAGCCAAATTAAGTAATCAGCCCAAGTTCCCATCAACAGCTGGATGGTCAGCCAGGTTTGGTGGTGCACGCCTGTAATCCCAGCACTTGGGAGGCTGAGGCAGGAGGATCACGAGTTCAAAGCCAGCCTCAGCAATGGCGAGGCACTCAGCAACTCAGTGAGACCCTGTCTCTAAATAAAATACAAAAAAGGGCTGGGGATGTGGCCCAATGGTCAAGTGCCCCTGAGTTCAATCCCCTGTACCAAAAGAAAAAAAAAAAAAAGATCAACAGCCGGATGGTCAAAGAAAAGGTGGTACATATGCTCAATGGAGTTGTACTCTCAGTCATAGAGAAAGAAATTACGTCATTTGCACGTAAATGGATGGAATTGGAGAATATCACCCTAAGGGAAATAACCCAGACTCAGGAAGTTAAGAGTTAAACGCTATTTCATAAGAAGAACTTATAAAGAGAGGGACACACACACACTTACACACAAATAAGGAATTAAGGAGGGATCTCATGAAAATAGAAGGGAGACCATCAGAATAGAGGAAGGGAACAGAGGAAGGAGAGGACGCATCTTCCAAATTATGCTACATCATGGACGAATATACTACAACGAATCTAGCTTCTACATATAATCATAATACATTTATTAAAATAATAAAAACTGAAATAATAATACTAATAGCAGGGAGATAAGAGAGTTGAGCAAGCAGATGGGGGAGGAGTGGAGGGAAAGGGCAGGTACTAGGGAATGAGATTGATTCAAATTATGTGCACATACAAATATAGCATAAGGAATCCTGTTATTATGTATGATTGTAACGCATCAGTAAATAAAAATAACACTCTGTTGGTCGTCTATACAATGTATATCAGTCATATTACCTCTCAATTGAAGAGTACTTGAGAAACTCACTTCCTTTCTCTGGCAATACTAGCAGTAAATAAAGATCATTTTTTTTTTTTTTTTTTTGTGGTACCGGGGATTGAACTCAGGGGCACTTGACCACTGGGCCACATCCCCAGCCCTTTTTTGTATTTTATTTAGAGACAGGGTCTCACTGAGTTGCTAAGTGCTTCACCATTGCTGAGGCTGGCTTTGAACTCGGGATTCTCCTGTCTCAGCCTCCCAAAGTGCTGGGATTACAGGCGTGCGCCACCACGCCCGGCTAATAAAGATCATTTTTCCTACTTTGTTTTTAATCCCCATCCCCACCCCTGCTTACTGGTTGGTGGTTAAACCCAGGGATGCTTTACCATTGGATCATAACCCCAGACCATCACCTTTTTTTTTTTTTTTTTTTTTTTTTTAATATTGAGACAGGGTCTAGTTAAGATGCCCAAGCTGACTTTGAGCTTGTGATCCTCCTGCCTCAGCCTCCTGAGTTGCTGGAATTACAGGGGTGTACCACAACACCCTCTTGGTTCTTCTTAATTTCTTCAAAGCCTTTTTAATTTATGTCAAGCTTTGAACTCTAGAGTACACTGGAAACCAGGCATAGCTCTAGGGAGAGTTCTTTATCAAAATCATATCTGATTTTATTTATTATTTTATTTTTGTGGCATTGAGGATTTGAATCCAGGGATGATTTACCACTGAGCTATAAACCCAGCTTTTCTTATTTTTTGTAAGGTCTCACTAAGTTGCCAAGCCTAAGCCTCCAAATTGCTATCTTCCTGGGCTCAGCCTCCTGAGTGACTGGGAGTAGCTAAGATTCCATTTTAAAGTCAACTTGAGTACATCTTAGATGATAACTCTATGGACCTGTGTACATAATTAGAGATCATGGTTTACAATGTACTTTGTGTGTGTGTGTGTGTGTGTGTGTGTGTATGGTACTGGGGATTTAACCCAGGGGGGCTGTACCATTGAGCACATTAAAAAAATTAAATAAAATTACCTTTGGGCTGTGTGTATAAGGTTCATGTAAAACAAACAAATTTTGTATTTAGACTTGGGTCCCACCTTCAAGATATGTCATTATACATGTGAATAATGCCCCCATACTGTTTTTATTTTTTTATTTTGAGACAGGGTAAATTGCTCAGGCTGGTCTCAAAATTTCAATCCTCCTGCCTCAGTCTCTTCAGCTTCTGGGATTACAGGCATGCACCCTTATGCCTGGCTTCTGGTGTACTTTTTTTTTTTTTGGTACCGAACAATAAACCCAGGGGTGTGTAACCACTGAGCCATATCCCCATACCTTTTTATTTCTTATTTAGAGACAGGGTATCACTGGGTTGCTTAGGCCTCACTACATAGTTGAGACTGGCTTTGAACTGGAATCCTCCTGCCTCAGTCTTCAGAGCTGCTGGGATTACAGGCATATGCCTCAGCACCTGGCTTAATGTATTTTTAATGAGCCACTTAAGTATTCTAATCTTTTTACTTAAATGTGGAAGGCAAGATTGGGTAAATAAAACCAAATAGGAAGCATGAAATTACTTAATAGAGGTTGAACAACCCCAATCCAAAAATCTGAAATCCAGTACACTCTAAAATTCCAAAGCTTTTGAGTACCAACATGACAACACAGTGGAAGATTTTATACCTGACCTCATGTGAGTCATCACTCTCAAATCACAGGCACACTAAAATATTAAGTAAAGTTACCTTTGGGCTGTGTGTATAGGGTTTATGTAAAACAAGCAAATTTCATGTTTAGACTTGGGTCCTACCTTTGAGATATGTCATTGTACATATGCCAATAGTCCAAAATCAGGAAAAACAAAACAAAAAACCCTGAAATTCTTTAAACCCTAAGCATTTTGGATAAGGAAAATTCAATCTGTAGTTTGTTATGTGATACCTCTCAAGAATAGAAAACTAAGCCGGGCGCGGTGGCGCATGCCTGTAATCCCAGCACTTTGGGAGGCTGAGGCAGGAGGATCGCAAGTTCAAAGCCAGCCTCAGCAATGGCGAGGCACTTAGCAACTCAGTGAGACCCTGTCTCCAAATAAAATACAAAAAAGGGCTGGGGATGTGGCCCAGTGGTTGAGTGCCCCTGAGTTCAATCCCCGGTACCACAAAAAAAAAAAAAAAAAAAAAAAGAAAAAGAAAACTGAATTTTTATAGTATGAGGATTTCCAAATCCACATTTCATAATCTTAACATACAGAACACTATATTCTTCTAAGAGATGATTTTGAAACCTATATAGAAAATATTCTTTTTTTTTTTTTTTTGGATGGTTCAGGGGATTGAACCCAGGGCCTTGTGCATGTGAGGCAAGTACTCTACCACCTGAGCTATACCCCCAACCCTAGACAATATTCTTGTTATTATAGAATGCAAATTATTTATGAATCCTTCATCAGAAGCAAAACAGAATTTACATTCACTTTAAAATTTTGTGTTTGTGGTACTGGGGGTTAAACTCAGGGGCTCTTTACCACTGAGCTACATCTCCAGACCTTTTTATTTTTCATTTTGAGTTGACTGCACTAAATTGCTCAGGTTGGCCTCACACTTGTAATCCTCCTGCCTCCGCCTCCCAAGTTGTTGGGATTACAGGAATGCTTGAGATACATATTAGAAATCCCTTGAAGTAAAAAGAGTGAAGCAGAAGTAATGGGAGTGTGCCTGGTATCAGCCATTCTAGGTGAGGTAAAGGGAATGTGGAATGATTAAAGTTAAATAGCCAGACAGGGTTCAGTGATGCTGTAAATGTTGAGCTTACCATGCAGAACAATCACTTATTTAGTCTACAGGCATGACTATTCTGATAGTCCCAAGGCTGATGAGAATTTATTTTTAGGAAGAAAAATTAAGTAAAGGTATCTGGGGTTAACATTCTATATTAGTCAATTTGCTTAGTCTAGACTTAAATCCTATTAGATCAAATTTTAAAATATTATCATCTATGTGAATTTCTATGTTCATTCTCACTTCTTCCTGGTTCAAATGATGCTCTACATGAGAAATACCTGAGTGAAACTGCAAATCAGAAGCAGAGTTTCCTGTAACTAATGAGCTTAACCTGCACCTTCGCCTCATTTTATTTTGTAGAATGGAAACTGTCCCATTCACGAATTGCAAATAAAAGCCAATTAGACCTGGGACTGGGGTTGTGGCTCAGAGTGCTAGCCTAGCAGCCTAGCACGTGGGCGGCTGGGGTTTGATCCTTAGCACCACGTAAAAATAAAGGCATTGTGTACAAATAAATAAATATCTAAAAAAAAAAAAAAAAAAAGCCAATTAGACCTTTAAGGAAAAAAATAAACTATTGAGGTAAACAAACTGGGCCTATGTCAAGGCACTGACACAAACTATGGGTCAAATTATTCTAGATAATCCATAATGAGGTCGGAAAAATACTTGCAAATGCAACACTCCAAATTCCTAATATAATACAAGGCTGGATCCAGCTGGGTGTGGGGGCACACACCTGTAATCCCAGTTACTGGGAGGCCAAGGCAGGAGGATCACAAGTTCCAAGCCAACCTGGGCAACTTAGCAAGGCCCTAAGCAACTTAGTGAGACCCTCTCTCAAGCTAAAAAATAAAAAGGACTAAGTCTAATCCCCAGTCCCAAAACAAAACAAAATAAGGGGTACAATGTTCCCTGCTTCCTTGAGCTCAGAGTCAATCTCAGAAGCAGGAATGTCAAAAAGGGCAAACACTAAATGTACTCAACCATTATTTCTCTATATACCAACCCAGTTGAATTTGCAACCTGGTCAGTTTGTGTCTGCACACAAGCCCAGTATTAATTAGAGCCCTTGGACTTAATGACTGAAGCAAGTTGGGAATCCCCTAATAACTGAATTATTTCCATGTAGCTGTGATTGAACAAGCAATCAGAAAACATATTATAATTAAGCAATGGGTCGTGTACAGTCACTATTGACAGACCTGGAGGGAATGATATATACTACCAAAGGAAGGATTTAAGTTGTATATAAAGAAATGTCTGGACCGCTGATAAAACCCAAAACAGACAGCCAAGGAACTTGTAGAGAGGATCCCGCCCTTGAGAAGTCTTTGAGAAGAGCTTGAGTGGGGTGCTTTAGCTGTGCTTGCTTGAATAAAAAGGATTAGAATAAATCAATGGCTCCCAGAGGGGGCATCTGAGAGTCAGCCCTGGCATCCAGATCTATCTGTTCAGGGGATTCTAGAAACTGCAAGACTTGCCCCTAGAGATTCTGGTTCCTCTTCTCCACAAATGCCTCCCCAGGGCGTAAGCCAGAAACATAATTTTGCCTGTCTCATTTTTTTCCTCTCCAAGTCCTTCTAGACAATTCCACTGGCTTTCCCTCAACCTATGTATGGGTGCATCTGCTTCTCCCCCATCTCCACTCTCCTACCCTGCTCTAAGCCACCATACTCTCTCCCTGGATTGCTGGACCTCCCATGTTCTTTCTTGTCACTTCAACCCATTTCCCACCTGCAGCCAGAGCAATATTTTTTCCTGATGAGAATTCGGTGAAGTTACTCCATTGCTTAGATGTCTGTGATTTCCAGTTCCAAAGAGACAGAATAAAACCCAAGCCTTCCACGAGCTGGACCTCAGCAAATTCTTTGACCTTATCAAAGCCACTTTTTCCTCTCAGTCACTGGTTTCTCTTATTGATTGATTGATTGAGGTGTTGGGGATTGAACCCAGGGCCTTGTGCATGCGAGGCAAGCACTCTACCACCTGAGCTATATCCCCAGGCCCATCAGTCACTGGTTTCTAAGGGTGGACGCTGGCCCTCCTCTTTCCTCTTGTCTATTGAAAACACCTGGACCTTGGGGTTCTCTGCACATTTCTGTTCTGTGCCTGTACTTCAGGTCTCCAGATTGACCCAGGGTAGTCCTGTCTCGCTGTTCGGACCTCAGCTCAAGGGTGAAGGGTCAACTTTTCACACTGGTCCTCTCTGAAGCCCTCTCACAGCTCCCTCCCACCCTATTCTCCAGCAGTTAACACAATCTCATCAGCTTCCCTCCCACCCAACCTGGGCACCAATAAAGGCATCGCCCTTGTAGATCTTGTTCATTCCAGTATCCCAGGATCTAGAACAGGGCTTGACACATCAATGGGTGTTTAATTAACACATGTTGAGTAAATAAATGAAGCAATGAATCGGGTCTGGTTGAGATTTGGGAATAAGCTATTTTTAAAAGCTGGTGTGATCACTTAGGTGTACTGGACTGGACAGACAGCCTCCTAAGTGTACACCTACACTAGAAAGTTGATTTGGTGCCAATAAATCAATGACTATGAAATAAACAGCCTTAAATCAGCTTGAAGTTAAAAAAAAAAAAAAAGACTTACCAGTCAAAAATGACGCTGTTGCACTAAAGAAATTTTAACACATCAAATTTGTTTAAATTAAATATGAAACAAGGACCAAGACCTCAAATAGGTACACGTCACCAATAACAAATTTTACCTAAAGGGAAAAGTCGTCTTGGAAAGAACAACAAAAATAGCAGCCTATAAAAGATACCAACTGGTTGGGCATGGTGGTACATACCTATAAATCTCAGTGGCTTAGGAGGCTGAGACAGGAGGACTGTAAGTTCAAAGCCAGCCTCAGCAACTTAGTGAGGCCCTAAATAATGTAGTGAGAGCCTGAATCAAAATTAAAAATAAAAGCTGGGCATGGTGGAGCACGCCTGTAATCCCAGCACTTGGGAGGCTGAGGCAGAAGGATCCCGAGTTCAAAACCAGCCTCAGCAATGGCGAAGCACTTAGCAACTTAGTGAGACCCTGTCTAATAAAATACAAAAAAGGGGTGGGGATGTGGCCCAGTGGTCCAGAACCCCTGAGTTCAATCCCTGGTACCAAAAAAATAAATAAATAAAAAATAAAAAAAAAAGAAAAGAAAAGAAAAAGAAAAAGAAAAAAAATTAAAAATAAGAAAGGCTGGGGATGTGGCTTGGTGGTTAAACGCCCCAGGTTCAATCCTCACCTAACCCTGCCCCCAAAAAAATTTTGTGAAATTATATTGCAGGCATCTGTCCAGTAGTTATGATGGTACATTTTCAATCCCTCTACCTATGTTTCTCTGCTGGCTTCCCTTTGCCTAGAACAAATTCATGTATAAGAACCTCGTGCCCCTGAACCACCCAGCTTCGGCTCTTGCTCTTTCCCCACACTCAACCCTCCAGCCTGGGAATCACACCAAGGTCCCAAGAAGCACAACGCCAACACCTGTATGGTTTTGCACTTGCTGTGGTCGGCTAGTGTTGCCTCCATGCCTGGGCGGCCTGGTCCCAGCTCCTGCTCATCTTCCCAGACTCCTCTTGGGAGTAACATCCTCCTTCCCTGAACTCTTCCCCTCCCCCACACTGGGTTAGAGGCCCTTCAAAGGGCTTCACTGCATGCTGGACTAATCTCCCTTTCAGTTTCAGGGGTTGTTTGTCTATGGGAATTCAATTTTTATTTTTCAGTTCCAGTGTCATCCTTAAATCTTGGTGCAAATCTAGACAGGATCACGTGTGTGCCATCCTAACAGCGCTTGCCTGAGATTTCAGAGTCAGAGCTTGCCTTTGTTTTAGTCCTGCAGCAAAATCGGGGGGGGGGGGGGGGGGGGGGGGGGGGGGGGGGGGGGGTGTCCTATGTTGACTGAGAAAAGTGCCCCCAAGGACTGAAGGGGTGTCCAGTAAAGACTGCTTTTGTCTTTATCTCTAGCAATTTAGTAAAGAGATCAACACACAGTAGGAGTTCGATCTGTATTTGATGAATGGATAAGTGAATGAAAGACTTGGAATCAAACCCTGAACCTAGCCTAATCCTAGGTCGCACCTCCTTCCTTTGTGGCAGAAGTGTTGAAAGGGCAGTGTGTGTTATTTTTCCAACTCTGAAGACAAGTGCCACATCCTAGAGAAATGCCAGCATCACGAGTTTTGATCTTTTTCAAAACACATTTCAGTCTCAGTTGGACTCTCCCAAATCTATTACTGGAATGAAGTTGTTTTCCAAATTGCAACATTTCATTGTTTCAACCATGAAAGTAATTCTTAACCATCAAATAAAACTCCTTTGAAAACGTTCATCACCCCTAATCCCAATTTATGAGTACAAAATATGAATGCTTTTTTAAAAGCCCATTATTTCTCACAACAGTGCACTGGGGCTATTGTTTCCAGTGAAGATATCTGATGTGATCTGAATCTAATGTAAACAGCAACGTTATTGTGTTCAAGCATCTTCCCTCCCTTCATGTACGTGCCAAACAGATCCAGAATTTTTTTTTCCCTCCAAAGCTGGAGCAAGAATCAATTAAAGTACATAATAATGTGTTAACTAGCTAATACAGCAGTTAACATTAAGGGGCATTTCAAGCCTCTGAGTTTTTAGAGGCAGAGCTGTTCTTTCATTTGCTCTGTAAGATCTATAATTGAAAGAATACCGTGAGAGACGCCTTTCATCAGCTCCACGAGTTACATTTCCTGCTTTGATAACTGTACAAGGAAAATCTAAGGCACTTCAAGCTACCCAATTACATTTGATTAGCTAGTCAAAATAATGTAACAGCTTCTCATCACCCAAAGGAAAACTTTTGAAGAATTCTGTTGCCAACATGTCTGCACAAACACTAATCTATATCATTATTTTACAAGGGGAAATGTAATATTTAGTAAGTTTTTTTTAATTAGGCAATAAAGTAAAGCCTCTTATGCATCACAACTTTAGATCAAAAAAACACCACTCTGATAAGATGTGTGTGGTAAAGAAGCATTTGTTGACAGCATACAGGGGTGCAAATAAAAGAACATGCCTTAGATTGAGCCAGCATTTCAGAGAACAGATCTAAAAACAGGATATGCAGTCAAAACCCTGTGATATATACACACCAGATAGACCAGGGAAAATTATTCAGGACCCCAAACCTATGCATACGTGTAGTTATTTATTAGCAAATAAGGGAAAGAGCCCGTCTAAAAATTGGCACCATTAAGAAGCCATTTAAAACATCATTCTGGAATTTTCAGATCATGGAGACTATTTATTGCATGTTCCTTTAAAGACAAAGAAGCTGAGGGTGCAACTCAGTGGTGGAGCAATTGCCTAGCAAGGATCTGGGTTCAATGCCCAGTGCTGCAAAAAGAAAAAGAAAATACAGCTTGCTTTTACCATTGAGCAGTTTGTCTCCTTTAAGTCTGTTTTTTTTTTTTTTTAATTGTTGATAGACCTTTATTCCATTTATTTATTTATATGTGGTACTGATAATTGAACCCAGTGCCTCACACATGCCAGGCAAGTGCTCTACCACTGAACTAGGACCCCATCCCTCCTTTTGGTCTTTAGTGCATTAATTCAACATGTACCCAGTGTCTACAGTGCTTCATTCCCATAAAACGTGTTTTTAATTTAAATGACATAATGATCCTGCTCTGTCAGGTAAATGGTTGTGTAAACAGGGCATTTAGAAATGCGATAGTCAATTCATAAGAGGTGGTCTTGCTAGAGACTTTAAAAACCCACACTTCTGAACCATTGATGAAAGGCCAGTTACAACCCTGCTCCACAGTGGAAGACAGAGGCCAGGGCTTCAAAAGCACCAGTCAGAAGTCACATACCACCTTGCACAATAACTGACAGACTTTAGACCTCTTGGTCAATGATTCCATCTGTCATGTAAGAAAAAGCATTCTCACAGAATTAGAAGTTGGATCAAGTTGGCTTGTAAAGTTAATCCTGAATGTTGTGTAATCTCAGTGACGTTTTTTAAATATTGGAGATAACGTGGCTTTGAGTTTTTGGAGAGAAATGAACGGCAGCAGTGCCCAGAAGCTCTATGTACCTGAGACTACTATTTGTTTTCCTCTTCAAAATTTATACGAGGGGCTGGGATTGTGGCTCAGCGGTAGAGCGCTCGCCTAGCACGTGCGCGGCCTGGGTTCGATCCTCAGCACCACGTACAAATAAACGCATTGTGTACAACCAAAGCAAATAAATAAATGTTTTTTTTTAAAAAAAAAAATTTATACGAATTCTTCATGTCATTTGAAAATATTTCCAGGAGGAAGTTAAAAGGAAGGAATGCCTGGGTGACCATTTGTGGAGATATGGATGAGAGACTGAAGTAGAACTCTTGTTTTGCACAGAAACCGTCACAACTATTTAAAAACCAGAGGGGAGTTTTAAAGTTCCCTTGTATGGGAGTTCCATGGGTCCCTTCCACACTCACCTGCCTAAGCATCAGTGTTCTCTCTTGCCCTTGCACATCAAAGCTGACCTGCTTCCCTCAAAGGAAATTGCCACTGTGTGAGAGTCATCTGTCATCGTGGAAGGATTGGAAAGAAATTTTATCCTTTATCATTAAGCATAGCCCATCTTGGGTTTTGATTTTCATTCTTTTTGTACTAGGGGCTGAACCCACTGAGCTACATCCCCAGCCCTTTATTTATTTATTTACTTATTTACTTACTTAATTTTGAGACAGCGTTTTACTAACTGCTGAGGCTGTCCTTGGCTTTGCAATCCTCCTGCTGGGATTGGGCATGCACCACCCAGCCCAGCTCAATACAGCCCATCTGTAGAGGTCAACTGTTTCTCTTGCCTGGTCTCTGCATTCTCAGACCCAGAGTTTATGAGCTGCCTTCTTTCCACAAGCACATTCTACCTGGAGGATGAAGGCAGATGCAGTCTAGGACAGGGGTTAGCCACCTCTGGGACCCTGGGACCATACTTCTCTGCAAGGCTAAGACCTAAAGATTAGCCTTAGGCCTGGATCCTGAGGCCCAGAAAAGAGCAAGGAAAAAAGCAAGCTGAGTGAGAAAAGAGAAAGGGAGTCTGGACAGATAGCAAAGGACAGGAGGAAGGGAGTGGAGAAAATAAAGCAAATGGTCTAAGTTAGAAAGTCTACAGAGAAGCCCACAGGGCCCCCATTCCACTGGCTGCCTGAGCTGAGCCTGGCACAGGTTGGAGAACAAATCAGGTTTCAGTACCAGGCACTGGAGAACACTTGGAGCTGGAAGAGGGAATGTCGCGTGTCTGTCATTCTCGGGTTAGAGATGAATGCCTTGAATGTGAAGAATAGTTTAAATGCCCAATTTCCATGCAGCCATTCTGCAAATGGATGTTGAACTCTCAAAAGACTTGTATGATCTACTTCCCGAGCTGAAGAAGAATAAGTCAGAGCAAAGTCATTCTTTACTTATCCTGGAAAATAAAATGATCTATTTTCCCTTAGGATCAGAGGGCAAAGTCCTTCAACAGTGTTAGGGGGTGTCACACATGAGTCATGTATCTGTTTTTTTTTTTTTTTTTAACCCATTACCTGACTTTGTATCACAGTGGATACCTGTGTGCAAACAGAGAATCAGGGGTGCAGACTCAGGGAACCCCGTCTGTCCAACACGGAAGAACTATCACTGGCAGGCTTTCCATAGATCTGTGAGCAATTTGTGTGAACTGCTCCGCAAGCACAAGTATTAGAGTGTAAAAAGGCATTAATTATTCTCAGCAAACAGGTAAGTAACTGCTTCTAGGACAAACTGACAAAATTCTTTCTACTGATTATTCAGTTGGGTGCAGGAGGTTGGAGGGGATGGGGAAGGCCCACCCACGTATTCTGGAGTTGGGGGGATGCTCTGATACTCCATACAGATGGCCTCATTCCATGCCACCCAGGTAGAGCCCAGTTTGATAAACTAAGGCTTGAAGGCTCTAGAATAGGCCTCTGCAGACAATGGCAAACACCTCTCTCCATTCTGATGGGGATTACTGAATTGTTCTATTCTCAGTTTCCCACATGGTCATCCCCTAATCAAATAATAATAATAATAATAATAATAATAATAATAATAATGAATTTTCACATCCTTGAGTCAACTTGTAAAAAACTTGCTCTCTCCAGTGAAAAGTAATTTATTAAGATCTACCAGTATAAGTATGGGCAGATTGGTAATGGCAACAATTATGAAGTATCTCAGAGTTTACAAAGGATTTCCACATGCAATTTTTTGGGGGGGCTATAATAATAGCATTATCACACATTAGCTATGTAACATGGCTCAAGTTAGTAAATGTCTCAGGTCTCAGTATCTTCATCTGCAAGGTGGGCATAATAATGTCTAGTGCTCAAGCATCTTTAGTATAAAACTAGGTAACAGATGTGAAATAGCTAACAATTGTCTGCTTTCTAGCTCAATAAGAGGTGCCCATTAGTACTATCATCTTCAAACTTTAGTCCAGGAAAAATCCAAGTATTTTCTTGAATTTTTCCCTAACCCCTCCTCAGCTGTTAGTTTAACACCAAACCTGAAGGGGAGCTGGCCTGAGGGTTCACCCACCCCTGTTTCTCCCCAGCCTCTCATCCTCCTTCCACCTCTCCAAACTGACCGAATTGTCTGGGTCAGTTTTACTGGTATTAACACACTACTTGACTAAAAGGATGGATTAGGTAAATACTGAGAGGTAACAAACCTTTACTAATCAATTTCCCGGGTGTGTCTATGGGCCTGTACAATCCTAAAAAGCATGAGAAGGGACAGATGGATGTGTCCTTATATGTGAGAATGATAGGTCTAAACCTTTTATTCCCACTCTTTGACTAAAAGGAGACTGTATATTATGCTCACCTCACATACTCTCCTAAGAGCCAAACCTCACAAACTCTCCTAAGAAAAATGGCCTGAAAGCCGGGCACGGGGGCGCACGCCTGTAATCCCAGCACTTGGGAGACTGAGGCAGGAGAATTGCAAGTTCAAAGCCAGCCTCAGCAATGGTGAGGCATTTAGCAACCCAGTAAGACCCTGTCTCTAATAAAATACAAAAAAGGATCGGGGATGTGGCCCCAGTGGTTGAGTGGCCCTGAGTTCCTCTCACTGGGCATGGAGGCACATGCCTATAATCCCAGTGATTTGGGAGGTTCAGGCAGGAGGATCTCAAGTTCTTGCTAAGTCTGGGCAACTTAGCAAGATCCTCTGCAACTTAATGAGACCCTGTCTCAAAATTTTAAAAATGAATATGTCTGGGGATGTAGCTCAGAGGTAGAATGCCCTTGCATTCAGTCCCCAGTGCCCCTAAAAAAGAAACAAAATAGTCACTTCTCTTCTTCACCATCTGTCCTTTAGCATATCAATCAAAATGCTGATTTTTTTTCTTTCATATTCAGACAGCTAACAATGGCTCATCTAGTGAATCTTGGAACTCTCAGCCACAGTGGGCTATTCTGATGCTGTCCCTATAATTCTAGTAGATAATAATTAATAGGAACAGGAAGCTTATTGGGTGTGTGAACAAGCAAACCCAGTGTGAAGCTCTGATCCTCCCCAGGACCATTCTTATCAAATATCCCAGAGGATGTGTTCACCTGGGTATGACCCATGCTCTGATGTGCTGCAACTAAGCTTCAGGAAGTTAGGCAGTATAGACAGACTCTCCCATTTGCAAATGTATACTTGATGAATAAAGCAATTCAATTCTTTTTTTTTTTTTTTTGTGGTACCAGGGATTGAACTCAGGGGCACTTGTCCACTGGGTCACATCCCCAGCCCTTTTTTGTATTTTATTTAGAGACAGGGTCTCACTGAGTTGCTAAGTGCCTTGCCATTGCTGAGGCTGGCTTTGAACTCGCGATCCTCCTGCCTCAGCCTCCCAAAGTGCTGGGATTACAGGCGTGCGCCACCGCGCCAGGCAGCAATTCAATTCTTTTTAAGAAACAGGCAAAAGCTGGGCATGGTGGCCACACCTATCATCCCAGGGACATGGCAGGAGGATCACAAATTTGAGGCCAGCCTTGAAAACTTAGTGAGATCCTGCCTCAAAATAAATAATAATAAGAGAGGGATATACCTCATTGATAAAGTATCCCTGGGCTCAATCCCCAGTACCAAAAATAAATAACACTGGACAAAAACTATTTAGACAAAAACAGATGAGGGCCAGGTGCAGTAGCACACACCTGTAATCCCAGTGGTTTGGGAGGCTGAAACAGGAGGATCGTGAGTTCAAAGCCAGCCTCAGCAACAGCGAGGTGCTAAGCAACTGAGACCCTCTCTCTAAATAAAATACAAAACAGGGCTTGAGATGTGGCTCAGTGGAGTACCCTGGTTCAATCCTTGGTGCCCCTACCCCTACCCTCCAAAAAAAGATGAGGGTTAATGGGCTGGGGTGGAGAGAGAAATTTACAACAAAGAGGCTCAGGAGAATTTTGTGGGGTAACAGAATTGCTCTGCATTTGTACAGTAAGAAGAGTTCATTTTAGAGAAGGTAAATTATGCTTTGATAAAAAAAAAAAGAAGTAATTAGCACATGGATGCTTCTTAGTACTGGTGTATTTTCAAGACATCCCTGTGAAGAACAGAGAAGGTAAAGAACACACGTTGTAGCCAGGTGCGGTGGCGCATACCTATAATCCCAGCACTTGGGAGGCTGAGGCAGGAGGATCGCGAGTTCAAAGCCAGCTTCAGCAATGGCGAGGCACTTAGTAACTGAGTGAGACCCTGTCTCTAATAAAATACAAAAAAAAGGGCTGGGGATGTGGCCCAGTGGTCGAGTGCCCCTGAGTTCAATCCCTGGTACCAAAAAAGAAAAGAAGAAAAAAAAAAAAAAAAAAGAACACACATTGTCCTGGTCAGGTAGGCATGTTCAGCTGCCCACAGCACAAACAGGTATTGACTGAGAAGAGCCCAGAGAACAGTGAGTCAGAAGAAAGCTCAGATACTGGGTTCCTCAGTCTGTAAGTGACAGGAGTACAGTAACACATATGTAAGCAACAAGGCTAGAATGATATCATATCAATTCTCAACATCATCAGCAAGAATGCAGGCTGCTGTTTTAGATGTGTTTAGGGAGAAAAAATTATAGAAGCAGCTGTTTAACATCCAAAGAGAATGGAAAGGCCATAAAGTCAAACCTGCTGATCCTAAGGTTCTTTCCAAATTCACAAAAGACAGAAGAAAACGTCCAAGTCCATCTCTAGTGCAAGAAAAACCATTTTCCTCATTTCCTTGTAACCCCAGGAAGCACAGATGTGTTTTATTCTCATATTTTTTTTTTTTTTTTTTTTTTTTTGCTTTAGTTGTACACAATGCAATGCATTTATGTTTACGTGGTGCTGAGGATCGAACCCGGGCCGCGCACATGTGAGGCGAGTGCTCTACCGCTGAGCCACAACCCCAGCCCCTCTCTTTAATGAGTAGAAGAACTGGCAATAAATGGTTTAAAGATTGTTTCCTTCTTATCATCCTTCTCCAAAAGGATGTTGGGGATGTTGTTCAATGTTAGAGGGCTTGTCTAGCATAGAAGAGGCCCTGGGTTCAATCCCCCAGCAGCACAAAAACAAAACAGAGGAGTGAAAACAGAAGGTAAGTAAGGTAACTGATGATCATTTTAGAAACCCCGTTTGTAAGCAGGAAAGCTGAGGTTGAATTGGACTTATGGTTCTGGACCCCAATTTGCAGGCAAAGGCAAAGGAAAGCCACTTGTCAGATAATGTCAGAAGACAACTGTGCACAGGGCTGGTGCAACCTCTCCTTTCACACTTCTGTACAAACAAAAGGAAGAAATGTTAGTGCTGGAAATGCTGGTCAACCTGTGATCCCAGCATCTCCAGAGGCTGAGGCAGGATGATCACGAATTCAAGGCCAAGCTTAGCAATGTAGTGAGACCCTGTTTCAAAATTAAAAAAAAAAAAAAAAAAAAAAAAGGAGATAGTAATCCCAGTCCTGGGAGGTAGTAATCCCAGCTACTTGGGAAGCTGAGGAAGGAGGATCACCAAATTCAAGGTTAGCCTGGGCAACTTAGCAAGTAAATGCCTCAAATAAAATAGAAAGGGCTCGGGATATAGCTCAGTGGTATAGCACCTGCCTAGCATGTGAGAGGCCCAGGGTTCAATTTTATAAAAGGGGAAAAAATAGCTTAAAATTGAAGCAGATCTAAATAAGTCTCAGATCACAGACCTATATGTTGGGAATGGTAAATTATGGCTTGAGAAAAGGGATCTAGAATGTTAAAAATAAGTAAAACTTTCTGGGTGTAGTGGTACACACCTGTACTCCCAGCCTCTCAGGAGGCTGAGGCAGGAAGATTGCAAGTTTGAGGCCAGCCTTGGCAGTTTTAGAGAGACCCTCAGCAGCTGAGTGAGACTCTGTCTCAAAATAAAAAAATAAGCGGGGCGTGGTGGTGCACACCTGTAATCCCAGCACTTTGGGAGGCTGAGGCAGGAGGATTGCAAGTTCAAAGCCAGCCTCAGCAATGGCGAGGCACTTAGCAACTCAGTGAGACCCTGTCTCTAATAAAATACAAAAACAAAGGGCTGGGGATATGACCCAGTGGTCGAGTGCCCCTGAGTTCAATCCCAGGTACAAAAAAAAATAATAAAAATAAAAATAAAAAGGGCTGGGGGTGTGGTTCAGTGGTTAAGCACCCTTGGGTTCAATTCTTGGTACCTAAATAAATAAAATAAAACTCTGCCCAGATAGCTTCTGTAATGAGCCAGAGATAAAGGAAGGTTTGCCCTTCTCCTGGCTGCCTTGCTTCAGAGAAAACCACACTTAAAAATGGGCTTTGGCATGGCTGAATTCCTTTGACACAAATTCCCTGAGTCTCTGAAACCTATTTTCCACAGAAATGCTAGTTATGAGTTTCAGTCAGGATTAGTTTGGGTTTTTTCTTTTTTTATTCCTACATGTATCAGAATCATTCATGGAGGGGAAGTTCTTATATATCCATTCCCACAAGTCTCCAAAGACATCTGGTCTCATTAGAAGATCAAATAGATCCTCCAGATTCATTAGTTGCTTAACAAAGTGGGAATTATTTCCCCACTGCTCTGTGTTTATGAGATACGGCAGTCACAGGTGAGGGCAAAATAAGGGGAAATAGAAGTACACCATTTTTCCCACACAGGGACAGCTCCTTCTGCAGAGTAGAAATGTCTGGAGTTTGCTATTCGTTTCTAAAAACATGAGGGAAAAGTCAAGAAGATATAGGCCATTTTGAGACAGATTTGGTTTAAAGTGTAAAAGGTGCACTTAACACAGTTTCAGGAAACTTGACATTCATGGCTCACCTGTCACCTGCTTACAATCCTGTTCTCTTGCTACCTATTTTCCTTCACAGACATACCGAGGAACGCCCACTGATGTGTCTTGTACCAGGTAGAACACAGGACAGCATCGTGTTTGGCACTTCTATCTGTAGAGCACAGCCATTGTGTCATGGCTGCACCAGATTCTTCCCCAGAGCATTCTGAGCAGAGCGTGAGGCGCTGGAGGATGCTGAGGCCCAGAAGTGCTAGCTGGTGCCTCCACTGTGCTGAATGATACCCTGGTGGCCTGAAAGAATTATGAGGCTTTCTAAAGTGACTCATTCACTCCCAGGGGGCTGTGTGGACTCAGGGAAACTCTGTGCCTCTGATTATCAGTGATGTAGTAATTAGGTGGTAGTGATGGACTTCGGGTAACCTAGATTTGCTTTAGCTGCCCTGGTGAAGGCCTGCAGAGTGGGAGTCAAGGTTCCACTGAGTGTGTGAGAGCACAGGTGTGTGTGTGCATGTGTGTGTGCATGTGCACGTGCACGCACACACACACACACACACACACAGCACTGACTGCTCCTTTGAACCTGAACCTTCCAGTTCCAGATCTGCCCTTTGGTAGCTGGAGAATCTTGGAAAAGGTCCCACTCCCTTCTTCTACCATGGTTTCTTCATATGCAAAAAGAAGAGATTAATTAGGGTCACAGGATTTCCACCATCTTTTCTAGCTCTGAAAAGCCCATGATCTACAGATCAGATGCACGTGTTGCTATATTGGGAGCCACGAGTTTCAGAGTATTCATTTCACTTTTCTCATGCAATTATTTTGGATGGAGACCAGAACTGTCTTTTGCAGGTATTTAAAAACCAAGATGAGTCAGGTGCCAGGCTGAGGTGGGAGGATGGCAAGTTTGAGGCCCACCTGGGTGACTTAGCAAGACCCTGTCTGAAAACTAAAAGGGCTGGAGATGTGGCTCAGTGCTAGAGTGCCCTGGGTTCAAGCTTCAGTACCAAAACATAAAATAAAATAGAAACAAAAACCCAAATGCTCCCTTTCTGTGTGTCCTCCAGCCTTTTTCCACCTTCCATCTTCCTGCTCAGAAATGCCACATTTTCACTGAGCACACTGTTTTTATTATTGTCGTTATTTATTTATTTTTGTAGTGTTAGGGATGGAACCCAGGTCCTTGCATAGGCTAGGCAAGTGCTCTGCCACTGAGCTACACCCCCGGCTCCTGTTATTCCCTAGTTACATTTCTGCTTCATGTTGCTTCCCAAGCTGAGAATTTGGGACCTCTAGTTTCCTGTTTCTCATTTCAGTATTTTAAGTGAAAACCTGTCAGAAGACCCTTTTTGCAGCTGGTAGGTAGATGTGCAGAAAAACAAAAAGACCCACCAATTTCTTCTGGCCCTTCCGTTCCCTTAACTAGTAAATAAATGAAATGTTGAGGGCTGGGGTTGTGGCTCAGCAGTAGAGCACTCTCCTAGCAGTGCTCTGAGGCACTGGGTTCAGTCCTCAGCACCACATAAAAATAAATAAATAAAATAAAGGTATTGTGTCCAACTACAACTAAAAAAAAAAATATATTTAAAAAGAAGAGGAAGGCCGGGCGCGGTGGCGCACGCCTGTAATCCCAGCACTTTGGGAGGCTGAGTCAGGAGGATCACGAGTTCAAAGCCAGCCTCAGCAACGGCGAGGCACTTAGCAACTCAGTGAGACCCTGTCTCTAATAAAATACAAAAAAGGGCTGGGGATGTGGCCCAGTGGTCGAGTGCCGCTGAGTTCAATCCCCAGTACCAAAAAAAAAAAAAAAAAAAAAAAGAAGAGGAAGAAGACGAAGATGAAGACGAAGATGAAGAAGAAGAAATGAAATGTGTACTCTCTCCTTTCTACAAGGTAAGGGGGGGGTGTGTGCTCTGTCCCGTGAAAGTCAGCAACAGGGCATTTGCAAAATTGCCTTATTATCTTGTTATTTTCCAGAAGCAAATACATGACTTTCCATCCTGAGATTGTACAGGTATAGGCAATCTGCCCTGTAAGTATGTCACTCGATGGACCACTTGCTGTGAAGTCAACAAGAAAAAGGGAAATATTTAAAGGAGAGCCCTCATCTTTCTACACAATATTTTAAGCCATAATTCTGCAAAGTGCTAGGGTGGGGACTTGGACTGCAGGGTTCAGAAATGTCTTACAGGCCATACCAGGAGGAAAAGAAGTTGTTCTAAGTGGTGGCAGTAGGCTCCATCCAATGGACAGCCCACGGAGCCATGCTTCTTGAATTGCAGGCCCTGCCTCATTGGTGGGTTGTGCAATGAATTTAGTAGGTCATGATCAGAAAAGTACTTTTTCTTTTTAAGTGAAATAAATTACACTAAAGCAGAATAGACTAGAAAATATTGGAGTACATGGCATGAAGGTCAAGTATTATCTAACACAACTGTGGTTTAGGGGTGTGTCTGTGGTGTGTGTGTGTGTAAGAGATGAGTTTGGTACACCAAGTTCCAGTGTGAAATATATTTCCCACTGCAGGACACAGAAAATTTGGAAGTCACAACCTGGATGCTGGCATCACAGGACTGACAGAGTAAATTTACAAATGAAAAGAAATTCTTCCTATGGGAATATTCACCTCACAACCCTCTGCTAAATAACCCTGAATTCTACTTTTGGTTCTTTACAAATTACTTAAACTGAATTATCCCTGTTCAATATAAGCCAAGGCAATGGTAACGTGGGTTCAAGATCGTCTCTACCCTGTGGACAGCTCCATCACGCGTAGATGCGGCCTAGTATTTGTGATTTTTTTTTCCCCCCTTGCTTTTATCCCCCCCTGCTCAAACAGTATTCTCTCCCTTTCATTCTCCCAACAACAAAAGGCAGTGACGGCAAAACAACACCAAGAGCCAGCTTCACATTCAGGAGAGAATGTTTCATTTGCTCCTCATGGTTTCCAATACTCTCTACCAGATCCGAGAAACTTCTCTAGTAACAAACTATAGAAATGATCCCTGGAAATAACAGTCTTCTTTTTCAACACACGTTCCCATGAAACACCGATAACTGCATTGAACAACTGTATAAGGACCAGCAATCAGCCTCGCATGATGTAATCCCAACCACTCAGGAAGCTGAGGCAGGAGGATCACAAGTTTGAGGCCAGCCTCAGCAAGTTAGTGAGACCCTATCTCAAAATAAAAAAATAAAAAGTTGTGCATAGTGTGTATGTATGAATATATGACAACAAATCATGTACAACTATAAAGCACCATAGAAATGGGGGGAGGGATAAAAAATAAAAAAGTTTGGGGATGTAGCTCAGTGGTAAAGCACCCTGAGGTTCAATCTCCAGAACTGGGAAAACAACAACAACTGATAATGCAGGCTGGGGAGTATAGCTCAGTGGTAGAGTGCTTGCCTAGGAGACGTCAAGCCCTAGGTTTAATCCCCAGCATCATTTTAAAAATAAAGGAAAAATGACTGGCAGTTCTTTAAGAGCCTCTGCTCCCATAGGCATTAATGTTTTAGCCAAATATTTAATCTCATACCATATAAAAGAATCTCATAGAATTCAGCTGTAGAAGGGGTAAAATTAGAGAAAAGGAATACATTCTCAGCATTTTTGAAGTACTACATGTGGCTACCTATGTTCACTTTGTAACATTTCTTTTTTCACATGCAAATAATATTTATTTCCTCACTGATTTGTGAAATGTTATCTTTACTGTCTATTTTTTTTAAATTATGAAAATATCACAAACTCTAAGAGGAAATATTTTATCCTATCAAACTTTGTATTCATCTTATACCCACTTAGTGCTTATCAAATTTTAGTCCTTAATTTATATATTTTTTAAATTTTTATTGATTTATTTTGTGGTTGCAGATGGACTGAATGCCTTTGTTTATTTTTATGTGATCCTAAGGATCAAACCCAGTGCCTCACACATACTAGGTAAGCACTCTGCCACTGCACTACAACCCCATCCCCCCTTAATTTATATTGATTGATGACTGTTATAATTATAACACAATTATATGATGCTGTAATACTTGGCCATATTATTTCCCAATGTCACACTAAGGCACTACACCTGCTAGTTTTCTTTCCTGAATAAGCCCATACTATACAAACAACTCTACTTTTTGTGGAACAATTAACCTTTTTTTTTTTGGTACTGGGGATTGAAATCAGGTGCACTCGACCACTGGGCCACATCCCCAGCCCCTTTTTTGTATTTTTTTATTAGAGACAGGGTCTCACTGAGTTCCTAAGTGACTCGCCATTGCTGAGGCTGGCTTTGAACTTGCGATCCTCCTGCCTCAGCCTCTCAAGTGCTGGGATTACAGGCGTGTGCCACCACACCCGGCTGCAACAATCAACTTTTTTAAAAAAAATATTTATTTATTTGCTTTAGTTGTACACAATGTGTTTATTTGTACGTGGTGCTGAGGATCGAATCTGGGCCGTGCACGTACTAGGCGAGCGCTCTACCACTGAGCCACAATCCCAGCCCTGCAACAATTAACTTTTAATATGTACCACTTTACTGAGTAGGTAGTATACCCAGACTCCTTGTATAGGGTACTTTACCTATAAATTCTCATTTTTTCCCTTGCAAAACCTCCTCCATGTAAGTTCTATTATTTTCTCCTATTCCACAGACACCACATTCACAACTTTACAGATGAGAACACTAAGGCTCAGAGACGGACAACCTGCCCATGAAGACATGGTTATTAAGGGGTATATAATTCAGATCAAGTCCATCTGATTGCAAAGGGTGTGCTTTCATGGTTTTTACGTCACCTAACCTTTCAGATGTACCTGGAATTATTTTCATCACCTCACCTGCTCTCCTAAGGACGTGGTGGTGAATGTGTGAACACCAGGAAAGTTTTTACTGTTTTTGTTTTTTTTTTTTAAATGAAGAATGCTCTGCTAAATGTAGAACAGCTGCAAACACTATATATTCGGAAATATGTGGCCTAATGGTGACAACTCCATGCTTTCTGCTTGCCCTCTGCAGCCTGGTATCTCTACCTTCAGCTGTCTTTCAGTGTAGCAATAAAGGATGTGAAAATATCCAGCATCTTTCAGAACACACTAGAGGTATTTTATTAATTTTTTTTAGATCCATTCAGGTAACTTTTTTGTTTCCATGTGCAAACTGTGGTGCTTTAAGAAGACTTCTATGAAAAGCATTATTTTCCATTTGCAAATTATTTCCACATTCCCTAGTCCTTCTGTCTGCACAGACCATTTTTAACAGTAACTCTTTAAATAAAAAGTCAGTTTTGTCTTTTCTACTCTCTGAGATTTTTAAATTTCCAATGCCTCAGGTAATCAGAAGCCACAGGTATTTAGCAGCCACATCTCTCATGACAGCAAAAGGAAGACATTGATTTCATAATAGAATATACTGAGAAATCAAATCCAGGGTCCACTTTAAAAATCAGAAAGGAAACCCCTAGCCACCAAATTCAGATTCCAAACTTCTAAGTGACTTTGCCACATTAATTTGGTCTTTAGCTTCAGGAAATAAAATAATTATGTAGTTAGACATAGATCCTTATGCAAACAAGTACTATGTTTACAATGTACCAATCCATTAAAATCAGCAGCAGACATACATTATGAGAACTAAAACCTGAGACACAAAAGCTAGCACTCACCATTAGCTCATTCCCCATCCAATGACAGTAAACATCCTATTGGAATGTGCTCCGAAAACAAAGGCTTTACCAACCTAATGTCAAGGTAAACAGGTAGTAAATACCTACTTGGTAGTACTAACCAGTGGTATCATTTGCATTCTTTAGGTCCTAAACACAACTAAATGTTGGAATTTTTTCCTTTGAAAGAAACCTTCAAGATAACACCGTTATAATTCATAATGTGGTAACTTCAAAAAACAGTATATTAGGCACCGCTTGACATTAAAAATTTTCAGCCAACTTTAAAATTTTCAGCCACAAACCATCTGAGATGGAGAGAATAAACATATTATGGTATACAGAAAGAAACTAATTTCCTTTCTATTTTATGTTAAAAGTCATTCACCCAAATTAAGAGCGACACAGAATAAGAACCCTATGTAGTTAAGCTAGGATAGTCCTAAAGCATGGTTATAAAATACCACTACTTCAAATCACACAAAGAAGAAATGGAAAACGTACTTTCAGCCCCAAGAATATATTCATTAGGAATGGAGTTAGTTCTCCCTTGGAAGGGATATGGAGTTGTGAGAGCTGAGGGCATACCTTAAGTTCTCTGAAGAAGATACTACTCCTGGCCCACTCAACAATGGAGAAGAGGGTTTGATCCGCCATTTTGCACATAAGCCCAAAGGTGCTCAGCTTTTCGTGCTTGCTTCGGTTAGCCTGCTCTTGCTGCAAATAGGTCATGATTTTGGCTTGAACTTGAGGCTCATCAGGCTCACACTTCAAAAGTTCCAGTATCAGGTGTGGAATGCTTGCCGGGGAGCTTGTCTGGTAACTATCCATATAGGAATAGCCCATTATTGACTCAGGTGAGCTGGTGTAGGGGTCTGGGTACTCAGACTTGATGGCCCGGCTAGGAAAGTGGCCATATGCTTGGTAACCTTGCAGGCTGCCATGAGGTGGCATTGTCATGCTAATGGGGGATGTTACAAAGGGACTTCTGTCATAGTCCGTAGGAGGCAAGGCAGCATGGTTCAGAGGTAGGCCTTTGGAGGCAGAATGGATGTTCTGAATGGCAGAAGAGATGGTCAGGTCAGAGGGCATCGCTTGGATCACCTGAGACATGGCTTCCAGTTTAAGTCCATTGGCTCGGATGAGGGCTTTCTTCTGTTGCTTCAGGGCCCTGTCTCTCTTGTACATTGGTCCAAACTTATTCCTTCCTCCCCGCATTCGATCGGCCCTTACAGCTGTTGGTGGAGCAAAAAAAAAAAAAAAAAAAAAAAAAAAAACAGGGTATAAAGTATAAATAAGATGCAAATTATTAGCATTCCCCAGGATCTCTCCAGAGAAGTTTTTTTGTGTGTGTGGTTGTTTTCATTATAATAGCTCCAAGGAAAAACAAAAACAAAAGCACCATGTCCTCTTTATTTATGAATTCCTTACTCTGAGTGTCTTTTATCATTGAAAAATATCTGATAAATGCATTGAACAATGGTATAAAGACTGACAATGAGCTGGGCACAGTGGTGCACAATTGTAATCCCACTGATTTAGGAGGCTGAGGCAGGAGGATCACAAGTTTGAGACCAGCCTCAGCAAACTTAGTGAGACCCTGTCTCTAAATAAAATACAAAAAAAAAAAAAAAAAAAAAAGGCTGGGGATGTGGCTCAGTGGTTAAGCACCCCAGATTTTTATTTCCAAGTAATAAAAAATAGAATAAAATAAGATAAAAAAGGGCTGGGGTTGTAACTCAGTGATAAAGTGCCCCAGGATTCAATCCTCAGTACTTAAAAATCTTGGATACATAGGGATATATTAACCCTTCTGAGAACTGAAGAAATTTTAATTTTCTTTGCTACACATAAGGAATATTTCATATTGCTAAGATAGAGCATCAGTCTTTCTACGGGAAGCATTAATTTCTATTATGCCAGTGATTCTTTATGGAAACCCAAACTCCTTTTTGTTTTGTTTTCTCGGAGAAAAAATAAATCAAATACCCCATTTCTGGATTAAATTGTGAAATTTTGCCTTAGGATATCTTCCTCCCTCTCAGTTATTTTGGCTATTTTGTTGTAAAGGGGTTGGGTACATGCTTTTCTTGGAAAATTATTTTCATCTCAACTTGATGAGTGTACATCAGTAACCACCAGTTATTGCTTTTCATTTAAGCAGAGTTGGACACAATTAAAGCAAATTCCTTTCAAAAGTGGTCCAGAGGCTGTTTTGTCACAATGGTGTGTGGAGTCTGGGGCCATGCCTAATAAGTTAGTTAGCAGCTTTCTCCAAGTCCATAGTGGCCAATGGCAATTAGACAGAAACCAGAGACCTCTGACAGCTTGTGACACACTGAAATTGCTGGAGGTTAAGTTTTTGAGCTTTTTATCTTAGGATTAGTATCACATTAAAAATTTATTGTGAATTCTAGGTATCCAGAATACTGCAGAAGATCATAAAAGAGTTTTTCATCTGGATGATAATTTATTGAATATTCAATTGTTTCAGACCACTGTTAAGGAAGTAGGAGCATAAACTACAAACGACTTATTTACAATTAAGAAGGCATAATTTTCAAAGTAAAGAAGTACAACCTTCTTTCTTTTGTTAAAAAAAAAATCAATGACATCATATGAAATCACAGCATCTACTTTTTAACATATTTTTCTTCTGAGTCACACACCATGGTAAGCACTTTCCATAATAGTCTGTTATTTGGTTAAATAATAAAAGTGATTGGTGATTAAGAAAATTAATGAGCATCAATTACTTCCTTTCTCAATTTCTTCTTTAAAGCAGTACTGACTTAACAGTCCTTATGACAACCAAAGTGACTACTTCTATTTGAAGGAATCTGTTAGCAATTTGGCACATTTCTTAGAATGATTGTTATTAGTTTTTTATACTTCTATCAAGTATGAGTTCCACATAACAAGAAAGCTCCAAATAAATATAGCTCATGCCTCATTGATCAAATAAAATGCACTCTTATATCTAGCACCATCAGTGACATTGTTATTACTTTATTTGCAGTATATTTAATCTGTGGAAAGCCAGTGGGTCAAAGGCTAGAAAATAGCAGCACACCATAGCAGTCCATGAACTACGAATTATTTACAGCAGTCACATATTAACTTCACTGCCTGCCAATCTGAACATGGTAGGTTTTGCTCTTTCAACAAGGGTTAGTTAGTATGGCTTTGGGGGAAACGGTCTGTTGTTCTCATCAAACCATTGTAACTGATTTAATAGTTCATTCTTTTTCTTTTTTATTTTTTTGTTTTGATTTGATTCTCAATTATTTTATTTTGCAGATTCAGTCATTATCTTTTTTTAAAATGTGCATTTCTACACTATACAAAATGAAATTCTAGCTGGATGCTGTGCCTTCCCAACAGCTTGGGAGGCTGAGGCAGGAGGATCGAAAATTCAAGGCTGGCCTCAGCAACTTAGCTAAGCAAATTCCTTTCAAAAGTGGTCCAGAGGTTGTTTTGTCACAATGGTGTGTGGCGTCTGGGGCCATGCCTATATAAAAACTTAAAAAGGGCTGGGATATGGCTCAGTAGGTAATTGCCCCTGGGTTCATTCAATCCATGGTACAAAAAAAAAAAAAAAAAAAAAAGAAAAAAGAAAGAAAGAAAGAAAGAAAGAAAAGAAATTCTACCCAAGAAATTCCTTTTCACAATTCTAGGCTCAAGAATCATGATGTTAATAGGGACAATTGTGATAAGCACACCTATTTAAAGAAAAAAAAAAAAAAGATTGAAATCAAACTTTTACCAGGGCATCCTGATTTGAAAACTTAAAGGATATTTTATTTTTCAGATTTTGGCAAATTAATTTTATTTGTTCTCAGATGAATCCCTTTAGTCTTGTTATCAACTAGAATGACTTTTGATCTGCTCCACAAACTAAAGGGAAGGGACAACTTTGATATTTAAATTCTTTTCCTCATAGATGTCACCATGTTTAAATGAGACTTAAGACTATTCTGCAGACAAAACATAAAAAGATCTTACTTTATGACTAGTAGTGTTAAAGGACTGGGAAAATACTGTTACCATGGTATAAGTACAATGCTGTTTTAAAGTCCATGTCCTTGGAGACTTTTAACAGGCAGTAGTCTTTAGAAGAATCTTACCTTCTAGCTTCATTCCAACACTTAGACATTTTTGAAATCGACAGTAAGGACAACGTTTTCTCTGTGTTTTGTCAATTTGGCAGTTCTGGTTTTCTATACATGTGTACCTTTTATTATTTTGGACTGTTCGCTTAAAAAATCCCTATAAGACAGAGAAAATAGTGAGACGAATTATAAATCTAATACCCGTCTCTTCCATTGTTTCATTTTAAGGAAATCACCATTAAATCTTTTCATTGTACCATTTGAGCCCTTATGTGGTTCTGTGGTTTATTTTACATTTCAGCAAGATCAACCCTCCAAAACACTGCCAGGCCATAGTGATTTATCTGGCCTCAGAGTTATATTCCTGAAGAATTACGTCAAATCTGGGGGAGATTTGGCTTCCACATCATTTCATCCCAACAGTCAGAAAAAAATAAACTCTATATCGACCAGTGATTTAAAAAAACAAACAAACAAAAAAAAAAAAGTGTTTTTCTATTAACCTTCATGCTCCAGACAGAGGTTCTCATAGAGATTTGCATTGTTTTCAAGTAGTCTGATACAATTTCAGTTACAAACCATTGCAAAATGCCAGTGGAAAAACTGACTAGGAAAACACCTCAGATCTTTTACAAATGTCAACAGTGGATAGTTAAAAGCAAAAGGATTTAAAGAGATTTAAAATGGGAAAAAGTTCATAATTTCCCTGGAATACATTCAAGCATGAGCACTGTATTTAAGAAAAAGATGAAACTAATGGAAAGAAGCATGTCACAGAACCGAATTGGAGAAAACAGTTTGTTTTTCTTATCTTATATTTCACTCAAAAAAATTAGTCAAGAATAAAATTTGTAGCTTTACAATAGAACAACTGCTTTATTAAAAATAGAATTCTTGTTTTTCTTACTAGCTATAGAGAGAAACAAGCTTACTTTGTTAGTGAATGAAGGAATTTTCCTGGCAATGGTTTAAGTAACTGTACTGTTTTCGAATCAAAAAAAGGTTGAAAAAATAAGGAATATTGAATTTATTAGAACTATATTAGAAAGTCTAACATAAATTTTTAAGGTACCATTGACATTATTAGTAACAAGAGTACATTTTGCATATTCAAATTCTTTGCATTTAAATAGGTCACATGATACATTTATGAAATTATTAGAAACTAAAATCTGGTTTCTTGCTGTTTAAGGCATACATTTAAAAAACATATTAAAACCGATTTTTGAAATAAACCAGGATGAAATCATGCCGTGGGAATTTAGACTTTTATAGCTTGGATAAAAAAATGCTCAGACTTGTAGCACAGAATACTCTGAAGTTAAAATGTATTTGGGAAATACTTTGTCATGTTCCCTTTCAAGAACAACGATGCTTTAAATATATATAAGTCAAGCAAAATCAATATTTAGGACCGTTAGAAATGGAAACCTTTCTACAGCTACATCACTTTGCTCCAATAAAATATTTTAAGGCCATGAGACTGGCAAAGTTTTCTAAACAGCATAAATTTCTTTGCCTTTTTGAACTAAATCAGGCACATATTTCTAAGAATCATCTCCGTAAGACTTAACTCTCTCATTTTTGAGTTTTAAAAAAAGCAGTCTGAATTTAGCTTTAAGAAGTAATCCAATGGTTTATTTTGGTTTTGAACATTATATTTTTTAGGTAGCAACTTATGAGCAAACCTTGCAACTCTCGCAGGTGAGAAGCCCATAATGGTACCCAGACACTTTATCTCCACACACAGGACAAAGCTCTTCGAGATCTTCATCATAGGAGTAATTCACCATTTTAAACTGAGACACTGAAACAAGAAGAGAAATGTACACACATATCCAATTAATTTATTGCATAGGTTTTAATCCTGCAAGCAGAAACATTTTGGTGAGTGGTGGGCAAACCTCACCAGGTAAGATATAAAATAAAAATAATTTTTACCCAGGTAGTATTGAAGAATTATTTTTTGCACAGTGCAAGTAAAATATCTTTGCGCATCAATGAAGATGCACTTCATATTTTAAACTTTAAAAGTAATTCCAACTTCTTTTGCTAACATTCTAAAGTGACCATTTTGAACCCAAGTCTCACAACTCTGCAAAGCAACAGATCAGAATGGATACATGAATCGCATCAAGCAACCACCTAGAACTTCTTTTAAATCTCTGCAAAGTTAAATTCCAAAATGTCACCTGAACCTGAGAGAGAGAAACAAGCACACACGTTACTCCCCAACTCTTGAAGTAGTTTCCTGCAGGTCTACCTCGCTTGTTAGGATAGTAACACCAATTTACAAACGTTGTTCCACAGAGAAAACTGAAGCCCTAGAAACCTTCTCGGGAGCAGCCCCACTTTAACAACAGCCGGCGGCTCCCAATGTTCAGCTGTGTTAGATTAATCGAAACATTCAGTTCTGTATTGACTTTACTTCAGTTCTGAATATTTTCATCTCCTCACGTTTGAAAATATCCTGTGAATATAAAAAGAAGGAAAAAGAAAAGAGAGGACACCAGACGGGAGAAAAATCATAAGAGGAAAAGAAACACACAAGGGTTTGTTCCGTCGCAAAGTACCCAAGCCCTGTAATGAACTTCACGTTTCCGATCATCAGCAAAATACAAACACCTCCAGATCTCCCCTGTTAAACAGAAATCTGCTGTGGCTACAGGAGGCTCACTGCCGTGATAGGCTAACCGCCTTGCTGGGGAGGCAAACCAGCCAAGGCGTCCACGCACTAAAAAACGAACTATGCACATAAAGGACCTCCGCTAGGAGACCCCAGGAAGTACCTGATGCTGTCCCTCCCTGAGACTCCGCATTTGAGTGGGTCAAGTCCCAGAGTGCTGGTGGGCGGGCACCTAGGGCGAGGGACAGGTCTGCACAGAACTGCCACCGCGCGCACCTCGCTGGGCACCCTGTCTCTCACCCCTTGCTCAACCTTCTGCTACCCAGTGGCGCACAAACATCAAGGCAAGTTTGTTTTAAGTTAATCAGTGGCATTGCGGGGGCGGGGTGGGGTGGGGGTGCCCACGGCCAGGCAGAAGTTTCCTCTGATTTGTTTACAAAGCAGGAAAGAGAAATCGCCTGTACTCCACAGCCAAAGTACCCGGCCATACTAATCACCGTAGTGGACTCCTGCGATGACTTATTCTTTTAAAAATTGTTATTTTTTTTTTTCCTCTCCAGCTTCTAAGGGTCTCAGAGGGAGGTCGGGTTGGTGTTTGGGCTAGGGGTGCGTGGGGGTGGAGGGAGTCACTTTGCAGCTGAGGCCCGAACGCAGACCTGTAGAGATGTGTCTTTTCCCAAGACGGAATCCTGAGCTCGGGCTTAAATCAAAGTTTGGGATAGTCCCGTGAAAAGAGGCTCCAGCAAAGGCAGTATTCTGGGCTCCATGACTGGGAAATAGGGATGCTGAGTGCAGTTCTCCGAGCATTGCTTGTCTGAATCCCAGCCCCAAGAAAGTCCCTAGGGTTTGGTGACCGGAGGTTAGTTTAAGTTCGTTTATAACCTAAACTTTCACAGCGCTCCGAAAACTGGTGACTACAGTCTCAAAGCATGTTGTAGGGACGGGAAAACGTGTACTTTGCCAAGTGTATTCTTTTCTACCTCCCCTTCTCCCCAGCAAAGTACACTCTTACTTCACACGTAAAGGGCTCAGAGAAGCAACCACTTTCTGAGACTCTGGGTTCACCTAGGGAATCCAACACACCAAAAGACTGAGGCCTGGGGTTGGAATCCTCTCGGAAAATTCAAAGAGAGATTCGGGTGGGGAAACAGAAGTCTTAGTATGAGGCCGAGGCATCTTTCAGGTACCTGGTACACAGCCCAACTAGGCGTTGAGAGGACCCAATGCACCGGGCCAAGAAATGCCCGCACTTTCCCGAGTCGCGGTCTGAAGAAAGGAGAGGGAACCGCAGGGTCTTGGGAAGCTGTGGCCTCAGAGAGGCGCGCGGGAGAAGTTCCCGCGAAGTTGGAAGAGCTGCGCAGAGAACCCGGTAGCAGATCCTCTCTCTCTTTCTCTCTCTCTCTCTCTCTCTTTCTCTCTCTCTCGACTCCCGCACTGGTCGGACTACGGATGTGACCCTGGCTGGGACCGTAAGACGCCAGGGAATGAGATCAGAGACCCTTAGGCACCGCCCGACACACAGGCCGCGAGTCCCAGAGAAAGTCGAGCCCAGGAACTTCCCACGCTGCTTTTGAACCCAGGGCTGAGCAGGCGGCGGGCCGAATCTCCTGAGCCCTGGGCACAAGGACAAGCTTATTCTGATGGAGGACAGTAAGTAGTGTCATGAAGATCCCTTTCGAACTTTGCAAAAATTAAAAATAACCTTGGCACCTCTCTCCTCTCCCTTCCAAAGAAGCCGCCGTCCCGCCCCACTCCATGCTCCAGTGTCTCCCGGAGCTGCCTTCCCCGAGTCCCTCGGAACTATCCGCGCCGGAACGGGAAGCAGCAACTTTCCTTTCGGATTCGGACCCAAGAATCCCGCCGGTCGTAGCGGGTGGCCGAAAGTGTAGACCCTCCGCAAGGCTGTCAGCCGAAGGGAACCTGTACAGCCACAATTTGGTGAAATCCCAGGTGTCGGGAAGAAACGCCTCTTTGGGCCAACCGGGTTCCCGCTGCAGCCAAACCCACGGTTAAGTCTCCCCGGCTTCAGTCCCTGGGGACTTCCACAGCCCTCACTGAATACCTGGAGAGACCCCAGGTTCACCGAGGGAATAAATAACCCTACCAGCACGTTGCACGCCCTCCTGCCACCTCCTTTTCCCTCCGCAATGGGGCGACGTCAGGTTTCCCTGCCCAGAGCGTCCGGGGCAAACTGCCTACCCCGCACCGCAGAGTAACCAGCCCTGAACTCTTCTCAACACCTCCCCGGCCCTTTCAAGTTCGCTCAAGGGGATGGCAGGAAGCGTTCCGGGATCACAGGCCGCCGGCCGGCGTATCCTGCGCGCTGGAAGGGGCGAGGATGGAAGAACACCGGTTGACTTTTCCTAGCATTGTTCCCTCCCGGGCCCAGAGCAAATGCTATAAACTTCTGAAGGGCTTAATGCAAGCCAGATCTAACGCTGCTATTTTGGAATGTGGAAAAAATATAGCCATTGAGATTTGTTTTTTCTGTTATTGTTGTTAGCCATCAAGAGCTGGAAAAACAAATGGGATTTCTATATTCTCAGCTCTTGAATGGATGTGGGGGCAATAAACTAAACATAGCTCCCCACCCCCTCCCCCAACTCGGTACTACCCTACCAGGGGAGGAGGATGGTGAAACTTTGATTTTCTTAAGTTCTGCCAACAGTTTTGAAGTGTCCAAATCCAAACCGCCCCTGGTGGTCAGCCTAGGCCGGGCGGGGGTGTGCTCACAATACACCGCTCATAGCCTTTCTGCGATCGCCTTTTCTTTCTGCAGTCTTCTCCTTCCAGACAGATTATTAAAGTACACAGCAATACCGAGAATCTGCTCGAATGTCCGATAACACATCCCATTTCTCAGAACGATCTTATTATTCTAAAGTACCTTTAGCCTCGAGTTGCCCCCCGCTCGAGTTACCGTGAAGCTCGAATCCCCTTTTCTTAATTAGAAGCGGCCAATTAGACATTGCTTGGAAAAGCTCTGCCTGCATTGTTCAAGAGCATAAACTTTTATGTCTGCACCTGAGGAGGGGGCCTGACGCCCGCGCGCCGCCCCGCAGCTGTGGCTGGCCGCGAGTCCCCAGCCCCGCTACTCCAGGGCCGGCGCGGGGCGGGAGGCTGAAGCCCGCAAGGCTAGCCTGAGGGTGGAGAAGCCCTAGAGCTACGCGGCGCCTCCTTACCTTGCATGTTTTCCGGCATCTGCCCCTGTTCCCCATGCGATCGAGCCAGTCCCAGGGCTTCCGTCTCCACTTTGGGCAGCATGACAAGGCGGCCGAGGGCGGGAATGGGGAGTCGGTGTCGGTCCGGAAGCCCAGCACCTGGACACGGGCAGCACAGATTCAACTCCGGCGGAAAGAGGGAAGGGGCTACCAGGGCGCCCGCTCACCCACCCGCTCGCCAGAGCGTGCCTCCGCCTCCTCCCGAGCTGCCGGGCAGGACCTCGGAGCCCCGTCCTATCTCGCAGCCCCGGAGCCGCCCCCGAGCTGCGAGGAGGTCAGGTTTACGAAACGAAGAGAAGACTGCGTCCGGGTGCTCGGCTCCGCTCGACCAGGGAGCAGCTGCCCGGGGCGAGGATCCGTGAACCGCCGAGCTCCCAGCGGGCAGCAGAGGCGGCCGCCGGGCTGCTACTGCCGCCGCCCGCCACGGAGCCGCGGCCGCCGCTCCCGGACGGCTGGGGCGACTCCTTCCCCTCCCTCCACCCGCCCTCTGGCTCAGGATCGGCAGGGGTCTCTCTCTCTCTTTCTCCCGCCTCACTTCTCTCTTCCCTCCTCTCTGCTCTCCTCGCCTCTCCGCCCCTTCCCCCTATCTCCTTCAGCCTCCCCCTCGCTCACTATCGTAAGTGCGGAGTTGTTAAGTTCCAACCTCCCTCTCCTGCCTCGTCGACTTCTCTCGCGTATCGGAGAGCAGCCCCTTCCAGCCCCGAGGGTGACGGTACTGGGAAGGAAAGGGGACAGGCGAGGAGAAGGGAGGTAAGTAGGGCCGGGGTGGCGGGGGTGGGGGGTGGGGGGTGGGAGATTGGGTTGGGATGAGGGGTGAAGACAGTGAATGGGGACGCGGGTTCCGGACTCAGGTCGGACACTAACCGCCAGCCAATGAGGATGCTCCAGTCCCTTCGCCTGCCCCAACCTCTTCACCCCGCCTTAACCCACTCCCACCCCACCCTGGCCCGGGGCGCGGCGGGGAGGGGGATGTAAATGCCGCTGGGTCTCAGAGCTAGTGAGAAGCGACCTCTGTCTGAGCGCCGAAGCGATGGATCAGAAACCAGGGAGGTGATTTCCAAGAGCTGAGAGAAAGCTAGGAGAAGGGATGGAGGGAGTGAGAGTGTGTGTGTGTGTGTGTGTGTGTGGTTGGGTGGGTGGGTGGGGGAATAGATGTGTGCCTTGGCTTGTATAGCGGGTAAAGAGCAGAGAAGTTTAACACCCATTTAAAATACCTAAAGAAGAAAAGGCATGCCGAACTCACCAGACCTCCCTTCTCAAATACAGAGTCGGCCTCCCAGCTTCATTTCCCCAGGGCACTTGGTCAGTGGAGAGGCCACACCATGGACCCCCCCTAGCCCTGGAGAGCCCGAGAGTGGGGGCTTATTGAGGGGTCACACATGACCCTGGGATTTCACTCACTTGCCGGGAATAAGAGGAAGGGGCAGCCACTCCTGTTTCCCCACTCTGCTCTCCAGTCCCTTGCCCACTTATAAACGGTCCTCCACTCAGCCCAAGATTATCATCTTGGTGACAGACTTCCTAGCTTTAGTGTTTCCATGTAGAATGCAAAGATCACTCCTGGCTCTCCCTTTTCATTCTAGCGTCTCTTTGCTGGGACTGATCCACATGAGGCCCAGAGGCTCAGCATTTTAAAAAAAAGTTTTAAAGAACCATCTGTTATGCAAGCTCTTCGGCCACCAGCCCAGCCACATCTTCAAAGTTTTCAGATCTCATCCCAACAAGATGAAAAAACATTCCTTCCAGCCTCCTGACTGAATTCGAAAAGCCTCATATTCAGGGTCTGCTGTGCAACTGGGTAATTATCAGAGTCCACCCACAAGGGGGTGAATTTGAATCTCAAAAGATCTGAATTTATTCTATCTAAATGGCACAAGGATCACAAAAACTGCCCCCATTTAATATTGGATGAATTTAAAATTATTCCAATCATTGCAACGCACAATTTACACTTTTCTATGAAGTGAGTTATTCATCCCCCATTCCTGGCAATTCAGATACGAATAACTTTCTGAACTGGGTTGCCACTTTGCTTTTCAATATATATTCAGAATCTAAGTTATTTAAATTTCAGCTTTACTAACATCTTTAGGTTTCATGGAAACAAACTTAGGAAGGCTTGCCCATTAGTTGGTATGGGAAAGTGGGCTAAAGTTGCCAAAATTAGTGACCCTTAAGAAGCATAGATTTTCATGATAGTATCAAGTAACAGTGTCAATACATTTTCAGTATTACCAGTTGTTTAAGACATCACTGTGAATTAAGAATACATATTCTTACGTAGTTCAGAAAGGGAGTGAGTCTCAGGACTCAAACCATTGCTTGCCCTCCCCTCCTTTGCATAGAGTTCAGGTGAACTTGGAAAATCAGTGTATTTGAAAGTCTTAACAACCACCACCTCCCACTGCAATTCAAAGAGCCTATGAGGGCACTTACACAACACTTTTCCAAACATAACCCTGGCAAGAATGCAGGACTGCAGACTCTTGGTGGTAAATGGGAGCTTCCAGCATTGGGTGTGGGATGGAAAATCCTCTGCTTGACAGAGCAGGAGAAAGGAAGAGTGGAAAGATGTTGAAAGAGGGTCGATAGGACCTGGTAGATTGCAGAGGGCAAGAAACCCTGCTATTACTTGAGACTGGGGCTGACCCAGTGAGGCCAAGTTTGTGGTCATGATCATAGCACCAGCTTCAAGGTCAGAAAGGACTTCTGCCCTCCCACCACATCCCCCAAAGACTGAGACTGATGGTGGTGAAAAGCCAACGGACATCATTTATCTTCCCACAGGTGGACTTTCCAAGAAAGAAAAATACTAGCAAAATGGGAGGGAGGTGCGAGAGAATAGGGATTGAAGATGAGAATTAAAAGAAATCCGACCTTTTAAAATTTAGCCGCATCACACAGGAAAGGTCCAGGAGTTTTCTCCCTGTTTTTAAGGTCTAGTCCAGGTAGACCCTTCTGCTTAGCTGCCAACCAAAGGAGCACCGAAAGAGCTGGACGTCTCAAGCCGAAAGAAAACTGTCTTTTCTAAGAACCAAGGGAACTCCCAGCACGAAAGCCCAGCAGCTGTGGGCATTCCAGGCCTCCACCTCCAGGTGGGAAAAGCTCTCTAGGGCCAGCGCTATACCAGATCCCCTGGAGGGACGTCAAAACTCCGGCCTGCAGTGTTGGAAGTGGGGAATCTACTAGAGTTGGTTCTAGTCAGAGATCCAAGGGCGCACTCACCTTTCCCCGGATCGCTCGTCGAGGAGTTCAGGCGAGCAACCGGGTCTCCAACCTTGGTGCAGACGCGGAAGGAGGGGCGGCGGAACCAGGCTTCCACGCCAAGCTCTTTACCCTCTTCCAAGTGCACCCATGCTCCTTCCGAGCACTCATTCTGGTCCCTTGACCCTTCAATTCCGTTGGGCAGGGGACCCCAGTGAAACCGGGGACCCTCTTGCTCGGTGACCTTGTGTGGGTCCGGCGGCCCCTAGATTACTCTCTGAAGGAGAGCTGTGCGAGGAGGAGCCCTATTCGCGGAGTCTACAACCGGGTTCTTGGGCTGGTTCTAGGTTCCTGGGGCCGCAATGGAGGGGAGGCAGTTGAGATGTGAGTGGAGGGTGCAGGACCCGTGTGGTCTAAACGCTGATGACAGCAGTGGTCTACACGGACCACGACATACACCAACCGCCGGCGGGCAGACACGTCCCATCCTCCGCCAGGGACGTATTTAACAAATGCCACTCTGCTGCCTAGTGGAAGCACACTTAGGGATTCGCCACGGCCTTACTCCTGTGGGTAATTTAACCAGTGCCGAGACCAGAGACCTGAACCCTGCAGGCCTGGGGAGATGCCTCCAGATGTAGCTACTGTGCGCGTTCTCAATTTCTTCTCCACACTCCCTTGCAACTTCTGGCAAACTTCTCTTACCCCCCACCCCCACCTCCCCCACTCCTCCTCCTTTCCAAGGAGACTAGTCTCCCGGGCTCATCCTTCCTGGTTCTGACTTGGTCTTAAAGTGTTGATTGACGGTTGCAATTACAAAGGATGATGGCTCAGGGAGGCTCCCGCAGCCTTGATGAGCCTGAGAAGCGCAGTCCTGGCATATTTTATCCAGCCTCGGCGTTACGGGGCCGTGCGCGCCCCATTCACCCAGCTGGCTGGAGCTGAAGAGGGCTCGCGCTCCCCACCCGAGAGGATGCAACCACCGGCTCACCTCCCCGCCTCTACCTTTCCGCCGGTTTTCAGAGCTCGCGTCTGGAATAGCCTGACCTTGACCTGACCAGAGAAGTGTCGGTCCGCCCTGCGCGCTTAACCCCTGCAGGCTGCAGTGGGATAAAATGTCTGGATTTCCTTGAGCGGTTCAAGTTTCCTGGGCACCGCAAACAGACAACTTTCCCGCGCGCCTGGGTAGATGAAGCCTTGCGTGACTCATACCCAGCCTCGCAAGAAACTTGCAAACTTTTATCCCTGCAAACAATTTCTAACGTTTCCTCCTCCATCCCTACTTTTTGATGTTTTTAAGAAGCCAGAACAATTACCTTTCTCGTCCCAGTCATCTACTTTTCAGCCCTCCGAAGCAACCTAGATTGTTTTCAAAAAGTCTTCGTCACCTGGCCGTGATAGCCCGAGGGAAAAAGAGAAGCGAGCTTATCAGTCTTCAAACTGAAGCTCGGTCTCTGCCTAATTAATTGTTCCGCCCCTCCTACTCGAAAAGCTCATCAGAAGCCGCTTTTGCCTTTCCTTAGAAATTAAATGCAGCAAGAACTCCAGAGTTCTCTGCTAGGCTCAGGGGGCTGGGCTATACGCCCCCGCCCCTAGGCTCCACCCGCCGTCACCCAGCGCGCTTGGTTTTACAAAGAAACAGATTGTTTCAATACAGCTGTATGAATTACCAAAGAATATCGAACTGGCCAAAGCTTGGGGGGGGGGAGGGGAACCTAATAAGTGATAAGTCGTACTCCGTGAAAAAAAATTATTTCTATTGTATGTGTTAAATAACCAAGACGTCGTTGACAGTCTAGTGCCGGAGGTAAAACTGCTGCCCAATCTACCTTTGGAAAAAAGGTCTGCCTGTTAGGGATAGTCGGCAAATGGAGATTGAGTCACAGTCACTTTGGGAGTATCTTAATATATCATGCCTCCTTTTTACTGAGGAGGCAAATGAAAGCTGAAACAATGATTTGGATGACCTAAGCTTCTCCATCTCCTCCCCCAAACCACCTCCCATCCTAGCCCCGGAGGAAAAGGAGGGGTTTTGGGAGGGTTTGGCCTGGATTATCGGAATCCGAGGCTCTTTGCATTAAAAAAAAAAAAAAAAAAAAAAAAAAAAAAAAAATGACTTCAATGAAGAACTTTTACACTTTCATTTCTTTGAAACTTGTTTCCCAAACCCAGGGATCCGAGCGTACCCGCCTTGGTATAGTCAGTGCCCTTCAAGCGGGATATCTTCGAAGGGATATCTGGTTTAGAGTAAGGATGTGGCTGAGGAAGTAATCTCAGGCCGGTGGGCCAATCGAATCGATCTCTTTCTCTCCTTAACTGACGTGGAGACTAAGCCAGATGTAGCTCAAAACTGAGATTCCATCCTCGGGAAGCGCCCCCAGCCATTCCTGGAGACCAACCGGAAAGTTGAGTGACGTTGGAAAGGACAATCCAGGCGCCAGCAGGCCACCGAGCACTTAGTGAAACTAGTTGAACACCTGCGATTTCACTCTCCATGACCCTCCCCCTGCCCCACCTTTACATCAATCTAGACGAGGAATTTTATCCTCAGCACTATTCTAGGCTACTACTCAACTATATCCAACCGTACTGATAGGTTCTTGAGGGAAGGGGTAACTTCTCACAGTGTTTCCGAGTCCCTGCAGAGCAAGAAGGGACCCATCGTAGAACATTCCTTAGGGAAAGACCCTAAGCTAGGGTTTCTGATTTCTAAAATCAAAGAACGCGGGGCTCTGCAGAGATATGCGCGTCCGGCACTTTGGGTCTTAATCCGCAAAGAAAATCTGGGTTTGGAAAGGCCGGATTTACAATGGTATGGTCACTTTCAGGCACCCAGATCGAAACTAGAGAAAGTGTGAGGGGTCGGGACCGTTATAGAAGTTGCACAGTTTGAAGGGCGTCGGCTTCTCCAACCTGAGCACAACTTTTGGAATCAAGAGATAGTGGCCAGCATGCAACAAGGCTTGGGGGGAAAATATCATTCATCTTTCCCTCCACCCCGAGATTATTGTCTGGAAACTGCGAAGGTGATTCCAGGACCCAGCTGCGGATTCCAAGTGATTTTCTTTGAAACCTTATAGAGATCGCTGGAGGGAATGAAGCTTTGGGTGGGGTGGGCGGGGACTGAGGGTGTGCAGGCTCCAGCTAGGAATCCAACACTGTTAAAAAATAATTAGCGCCAGGCTAGGGACCAGCATTCCTCACTGCAGGAGGCACAGCTGGATTTGTCCAGAGTGCTTAAAAAAAAAAAAAAAAAAAAAAAAAAAAAAAAAAGGTGTTCACATTGTCTCTTTCCCTAGCCCCTCTTCCTAGGGCAACAGTATGTTTCCTCTAACGCAGTCACGGAATTTGAGGGATGTCCCTGTCCTCCTTACACCCTCTAACAAGCAAATGTTCTGAATCTCCTCAGTTCCTTCTTATCCAATATTGGTAGCCTTGTGAGGTGCCACACATTCTCAAATTAAGCTTCATTCAAACTTCAGAGACACCCTCCAGGAAACTCCAGAGCAGGAGACCAGAGGTACCTTCCACCCCGCTTGCTCTCATTCTGGCCTCAACCAGCCCAGACCAGTCTCCACATTGTCCCTTCCCCCAACCCCTCCTGGTACCACTTCCCATCCCACCCTTCTGAATTCTATAGGGACTCAAGTCGGATTTCCATTATGGGATGAAAAGAAATATAAAGAGCCATCTGCAAGTGTCTTTCTTAACTCCAATGTTTTTGAAGAAAGCCTGACCAACATTATTTAAAATCATAATTCCTTTACATCACGAGCATATACATAGATACCACCTTGGGGGAAAGAACATGGATTTCAGAATCATATTTCTGGGATTCTACTTAAAGCTCTCTCTCCTGACAATCTGAGTGATCTTCAGTACATCACATGACCTTTCAGATTCAATTTGTCAAATAAATGGGATTAACAAAGTAAGCTTTGTAGTTAAATGAGACAGTGCCAGAAAACCAGCATACCAGTCTGTTGATAAATATCAGCTCTTCTTTGACTTTCTTTCCTCCTAACTTCACCTAAATTCATCTCCCCATAAGGAAAACAACTCAGAAGAGAACCATTCTAGGTCCTTAAAAATAGATAATTCCAAGTAAGAAGGGCTTGCCAATTTGATCATCTTGAAGGGCTTGACACAGTCCTTACAGGCAATTATCTTACTCACAGAATAAAACTGCTCACCAAACTGCTTATGGATATCTGTTTCCAGCTAACTGGGGAGTTTTAAAAGTCAAATATGCCTTTTCTTATTTATCAGTCACACAAAAGCACACATAATGGCTTCCCAAAAGAAGCAGCCTTTATCAATTTGTCTGGTCAATTTCAGTACACATGTTTTCCCCAGACTTAATTTCTTAAACTCGTACTGGTCACATCTCAGCTCTTCCCTAGGGCCTCCTAGAGCACAGGTCCCTCACCAATTCCTGAAGTTCTTTGAAGCCAACTGAATTTCTCAGAAGTTTTTGTTCCAATAAGATGAAGAGGAAGAATAACCCAAAGAAGTTGCTCTATCCTGAGGTAAGTTGTGGATCTGGGGAGTGAGGTGTCAGATGCATACCCTGCCTGACCAGGGAATGTGTTCTAGAGCCCTTCTCTGGCTCAGCTCAAGTTCAAGTCTGAATCCAAACTAGCACTAGGCATTGTGTCTGTTGGAGGGATCAGGGAAAAGAGAAAAGCATGACCAAGAATGTTCTTGCTTTCTCCATAACTCTCTCTTGGTTTCTTCAAAGACAACTTAAAGAAATCCTTCAACTCTGGTCAGTATTTGGGGATCCAGGCCATTGAAGGGGAATCCGGGTGGCACTGTTTTGGAGATGGGCTGGGGCAGGAAAGGAAAGGAGGCTCCAGAATTTAGCTTCCTGGAAGAGACTGGCAGCCTAAGCCCCAGCTGCAAGAGTCACTGGACTTGGGTGGCTGGCATTCCAAACTGCATTGCAAATAAAGTTGGTTAGAGGTTAGGGTGACATAACTAGCTGTCACACTTCCCACTGAATAATGTCTACTTTTAGAGATCCTTATGAGCACAGAGCTTGATAGGAGTTATTATTGCTGAAATAAAATTGGACTTCAAGAGTGTTAAGGGGACCAGATAGCAAACCTTGTATCACAGACTCAATATAGTGTTTGCATTGTGTATTGGGCACCCTTAACTACATAGTTATAACTTCCTGTGGATAATGTGCAACATTATGTTGAATGTGCATAAAATAGTCTATAAATACACTTAATTTGAAGAATTAAGTAAATTTGGCATAAAGCATGATGTTGGGCATATTGGGGAGTGGGTCAATAAACTTGTTTTAGAATATGTTGCCTACCACACAGATTTGGACCTCCCATACTAGGGATTAAACTAAGGGGTGCTCTATTATTGAGCTACATCTGCAGTCCTTTATTTATTTATCTTTTGGTACAAGGGAATGAACCCAGAGCACTTAACCACTGACCCACATCCTCAGCCCTTTTTTTTTTTTTTTTTTTTTTTTTTTTGGTACCAGGGATTCAACTCAGGGGCACTCGACCACTGGGCCACATCCCCAGCCCTTTTTTGTATTTTATTAGAGACAGGGTCTCCCTGAGTTGCTAAGTGCCTCGCCATGGCTAAGGCTGGCTTTGAACTCGCGATCCTCCTGCCTCAGCCTCCCAAGTACTGGGATTACAGGCGTGCGCCACCGCGCCCGGCTCCTCAGTCCTTTTTAATATTTTATTTAGAGATGGGGTCTCGCTGAGTTACTTAGGGCCTCTCTAAATTGCTGAGGCTGTGTTTGAACTGGCAAATGCTCCTGCCACTGGGATTACAGGCATTTGCCACTGCAGCCAGCCTATTTTTATTTTTTGTTTTGAGATAGGGTGTTAAGTTGCTGAGGCAGGGCTGGCCTCAAATTTGGGATCCTCCTGCCTCAGCCTCCTGTGTAGCCGGAATTACAGGTGTGCACAGATTTGGGGGTGTTTTGTAGATACAGATAAGTACAAAAAGCCTGTTAAATTAGTACATCATTCAGTACAATAAATCTATTTGGGAACTGGGGTAGTGGGTGAGCCAAGGCCAGAAGCTAAGAATCTGGCAAGTGATTTTTTTTTTTTGTGGTACTGGGGATTGAACTCAGGGGCACTCAACCACTGGGTCACATCCCCAGCCCTTTTTTGTATTTCATTTAGAGACAGGGTCTCACTGACTTGTTAAGTGCCTCGCCATTGCTGAGGCTGGCTTTGAACTTGCGATCCTCCTGCCTCAGCCTCCCAAAGTGCGGGGATTACAGGCGTGCACCACCACGCCCGGCTAGGCAAGTGATTTTTATTGTGGTTTTCTTTTTGGTACTGGGGATTAAACCCAGTGGCGTTCATACCACAGAGCTATATCATTACCCCTTTTTATTTTTTAAGACAGAGACTTACTAAGTTGCCCAAGCTAGCCTCAAACTTGTGATCCTCCTGCCTCAGCCTCCAGAGTAGCTGTGATTATAGCTCTGTGCCACCACAGGTAGTCTAGCCAGACCAGATTCTTGAGCCAGTTACTTTGAAGGGAATGATCTAGTTATAAAGAGAGTCTGGACAATGATCTCGCAGGTAGGCAGAAGGAACAAGTTTGTCTCAATCTTATGTTTCTATATGAACACAGACATCTATACACGGTTTTTGTGGTTACATGAGAAAATGCCATGCAGTTAAGATCCCTAGAAACAACTTTTAAAACAAAGAAGGCCCACCTCCCAAACAACACAACTGAATTAAACGCAATACTGGGAAACCTAACTGATATCTATCTATGCTGGGCTCAGTTTGCCACCTCAAAGCTACCCAGCAACCTCAGACACTATAGCTGTACTTATGGGTTCTTCAAAGTGGGCCTGCCTTGGGGGGGTCAGAAAGACCAAAGGACATCAGCCCCTCAGGAACCAGGTCAGCTGTTTCAGTACCACAGTTAGAGCTCTGAGGACTCCACCACAGCTCCTCAGCCCTTTGGACCTCTCTGTCCAGACAAGAATCTCATAAATTACCCTCAACACTTTTTGGAGGCCACTCGGTTAACAGATGGAGTCTAGGCGCCAGCAGCCACCTTCAGGTCACTAAGATATTACAAGTGGGAGCGCCTCACCACCGCGTGTGGGGCTGCAATACCAGGAGAAAGGCGAGGGAGCGTGGCTGGGCCAGGTGACTGCAATCAAGATCCAGAGAAGTGTTTCTTTGCACGGGAGAATTGACTGGAATTTTGTCATTTGGGGATCTGGTGGCAGGAAGTACCTAGACAGCTTTAAGGGCGCTGGGGTTAGCTTGCTGAGGACGGGTGAGCGCCTCCTTCGGTACTTCGGTTTTTAGGGCTCAGTTCCCAGCAGCTCCTCCGGGGTTAGGCTCCTCCGCGGGTTCCAGGGTGTCTGCGACAGGGCTGCTCTCAGACCTGCAGGTGTTTTCTATTTACTATCAGATGAAGCCGCCTCGGTTTCACCGTAGCAGTGCTGTTGCAGTCGGTGAAAACACAGTTCTTCCACGGTAGCAGAGAAGCGTGCAAAGTGGTCTGGGGAACGCGGCCCTGGATCCACGTGGGTGGCCTCGCGACCTTGCTTCCTCTCGCCGGCTGCTGCCAGCCGGAGCCGAGCGCGGCAGTAGCCGGCATCACCCCGCGCGCACGCGCGCGCGAGCCCCCAAGCGTGCTCCACCGCGTGCGCGCGCCGTCCCGTCTCCGGCTCGAGCGCGCTCTCGGTGCGAGCCCGAGACGCCCCACCTGGTTCCCGCAGAGCGAGGTTCCCTCCAGCAAAGACTCCGGCCAGCGTGCTCTGTGGCGGTTTTGCTCGAAGAGAACGATTTGAAATCGTTTTTCCTTTCTTTCCCAGCTCCTCTCTTGTGCCGTATTTTCTTTGCTATTTGCAGAGCAGTAGGTTCTCTATTGCACTCTGCTTGTCTTCCCCGTGTTTCTTTTTCGTTAAGTACAAAATGTTTTTTGGTAAACATTTCCTCAATTGATATACTTCAGGGTGTAGTCGGCCCATAAATAAAGCAATCACGGCATTCTGTGGAGTCAGCTGGCTACCCCGGGGGAAAGAGGAAAAGCCCAAGCCTTGATTTTCCTTCTTGTTCCAACGGAGCTGGGACTCAGAGCTCAAACTTGCCAGGCCCCTGGGAGTTTAGAGGGAAATTCCAATCCGAAAGCCTAAGAAAGCACTACAAGACAAGGCACAGGTCCTTCAGAAACCAGAGGAAAAGAAGAAGGGCATGATTGCCATCAATCAGACTAATAACCAGAAGCCACTGGAAATCACTTCCCTCTAGACCTTTAGGAATAATTCAATGTAGTCTTGCAGTAAAATTAACAAGTTTGTGATTCTCCAATTATTATTGTTATTATTATTTTAAATGAAAAAGAGCTTTATGGGTTGGGGACATAGCTCAATGGTAGAGCACTTGCCTAGCATGCACAAGGCCTTGGCTTCAAACTCCAGCACCCTGGCCCCCCCCCCCCAAAAAAAAGCTTTATGTACTTATTTCTGTTTATGAAGACAAGACATGATAATTATTTAAAAACAAAACATTGGCTTAACCTCTAATTGTTTCCTTCAATTTGTTTTCTTGCATGACTTTCTTTTGCTGGGAAAATAAATAAAAATATTTTTACAGTATCTACAATGAATGCAACAACGTAGTGCCCTGCAACTTGAAATGTCACAAATATTGGAAAGGTCTCTGAAAAGATAGTTTGATCAGTGGTTACTCAGTGTTTGATCAGTGGTCACTGGTTTCAAATTCTTCAAATTTGAAGTTATTATGTCTGATTAAAAATTACCAGAAAATGTTAAGACTGAAAATGATAGATTATGATTGTATATTTTCTGGCTGTTTTAGGCTAATAGAATAAAATCCCAAAACAATGGATGTAATGAGTAATCTGTATTGAAGTATCTGTTTGCTTTTTTTGAACTGTAAGAAAGACAAATGTGTGATATATGCATGGGCTTAGTTTATGTGCATTTAATAAACACAGTAGGAGAGACGGAGACTTAAAATACAAAATCCATCAATGAAGTTGAATTACATGTATTATTGTAGTAGCAGAATAATAACCAGATGATAAATAGGCAACTCCTACTTACCAATAGGTGTAAGTCCATGCTTTAGAGATTCTGGTAAATCCCCAGGATCCAAATTAGAAGACATTTTTAGTGAAATTATAGGCAGTCCTTTGGCTTAAGGCAGAAATCATCGAGCCTAAGAAAAAGTGCAGTTTGTCATATTTTGTGATCTTGGGAAGGACACATCAGACTACAGTAGCCCTTATTCCCTTAGTGAAAGTTAAGAAAAAGAAAAAAAAAAAAAAATCCAGAATTCAGAAAGTTACAAGCAGGTCTTTCCCTGGACTCTGTACTTTTTCCAACATTAGTGACCCGCTGTAAACCATGTATCCAGTTTCATGATGGTTTCTAATCAGAAGAATGGAAACTTTCGATAGGCTTTGACTGATCACATGACTCTATGCAGGTTGATAAGAGGACCCTGTTATAAAGTGACAGCAAAAGAGATAAGAACTCTTGGCAGATAATGGCAAAGAAATGATTAACTCAGAAGAGGAGAGGTGATATGCCGCACAGAGAGTGGAAAGTTGTAAAACTGAGGGGTCAGGAGATCAGACTTAGTGGATAAAACTCCAAACCAGCTTAAATCCACTAACTAAGCTTAGGCTTGTGACATACCCTCTTGATGTCATCGCTTCTTTGCATAGCTCTTCTGACCTCTGTAAATACATTTTAGGTGATAACATTGGTAGACATTAATTCTTTAAGTGATGACTGCAAATATGATCGACACTTTGAAACACTACAGGTAGCATTTCCAAGCTTGTGGCCATTTATTTATTCATGTTTTGTTAACTTATTTTTTTTAATCATGCTTACTCATTAGATGAAGAGTTAACCTTAGCTTGTTTGTACCTAGATTCTTTGATTAAAAGGGCAATCGATTTTTTATTTTACACCAGTACAAAGTAGAGCTTATATTTTGAGATGAATGCTGGCAAAATGAAGAATGTGCAGGTCATTTTCTTTTCCTTTTTCCTTTTTCTTTTTTTTTAGTACCAGTAATTGAACCCAGGGGCACTACACCACTGACATACAACTCAAGATAGGGTCTCACTATGTTGCCCAGGCTGGCCTTGAACTGCTACCCTCCTGCCTCAGCGTCCTGAGAAGCTGGGATTACTGGTGTGCACTACCATGCCCAGCTAAAATCTGGGTTATTAGAGCAATGCACATTGTGGGCCAGTTTGTTATTTTTCTTGTTTGTGTTGACTCTGCTAATGGAGTAATACCTCTTTCCCCTCTGCTCCATGGCCAGAGGTTCTATTTGGAAAAACCAAAATGTTTCTGTAGTTTTTTTTTTTTTTTCTTCCATTCAATATTGTATTCTTTTAAGGATTAGATTGACCGTGTATAATAGAGAAGCCAGAGCAATTATGTTCAAAACAAGATGCTTATTTCTCTTTAACAAAGGAAGTGCAGAGACAGGCACAGTGTGGTGGTGCATGCCTCTAATCACAGCGATGTGGTTGGCTGAGGCAGGAGGATGGTAAATTGAAGGCCAACCTCAGCAACTTAACAAGACCCTGTCTCAAAATAACAAGGGCTAGGCATACAGGTCAGGGGTAAAGTACCCCTGGGTTCGATCCCCAGTACCAAAACAAACAAACACAACCCAAAACAAAACAAAACAAAACAAAAACTCCCCCCAAACAACAACAACAACAAAACCCAGAGGTAGGCAATTCAAGGATGGAAAATGACTCTACAAAGTTGTCTGGGACAACTTTTTTAGTATTCTCTCTCTTCACTATTAGGAAGCAGAAAGAAAGAGGAGGAGAGGAGGTCTGCTCTTTTTTTAAGGACACTTTCTCAAAGCAGCGTGTAAACACTTTGCTTACAAATGACTAGGCAGAACTTAGGTACACACCCACATTTAGATACAAGGGAGGGTACAAAAAGGGAAGTATTTTAGTTGCGCAGTTAAACAGGTATTCAAATTAAAAAAGGTTGTGTGATTACACTAATTCTGGTTGGTTCTTTGCTACTATTTCTTTGAACAATCAAAGGATATCATGACACAGTACTAGAAATCTACCCATATACATGATACAGGACATATAACTCTGAAAAGTAACTGTTCCCTTAAAAATTACTCAGGATGCCTGTAATCCCAGCACTTGGGAGGCTGAGGCAGAAGGATCGAAACATCAAAGCCAGCCTCAGCAAAGGCGAGGCACTTAGCAACTCATTGAGACCCTGTCTCTAATAAAATACAGAAAAGGGCTGGGGATGTGGCCCAGTTGTCGAGTGCCCCTGAATTCAATTCCCAGTACCACCAAAAAAAAAAAAAAAAAAAAAAAAAATTAGGACTCAAAAAAGTTTTTGTTTATGTATTTTGTTTATGTAAATTACATCTATTAGTATTTACTGTGTTAGAAGTTAAAATTGAAGATGTTATTCAGTGGTAGAGCATATGCTTAGCATGTATAAGGCATGGGATTCAATCCCCTGTACCCCAAAAGGGAGAGAGAGACAGAGACAGAGAGAGGGAGAGAAGAATACAGACAAAAAGAAAAATAGAAAAGAACTTAAAATTGAGGAACTTAAAAATATTTATTGCTTATAAATATTTTATTTTATTTATTGAAAACAATAGCCGGGCATGGTGGCACATGTCTGTAATCTCAGTGGTCTGGGAGGCTGAGGCAGGAGGATCTCCAGTTCAAAGCTAGCCTTAGCAATGGCGAGGCACGTGTCAACTCAGTGAGACCCTGTCTCTAAATGAAATACAAAAAAGGGATGGGGATGTGGCCCAGTGGTCGATAGCCCCTGAGTTCAATCCCTGGTACCAAAAAAAAAAAAAAAAAAAAAAAAAAAATGCCATCAGAGCAGGCCTGTAATCCCAAACTGCTGAGAAGACTGAGACAACAGGATCTCAAGTTCATGGCCAGCCTGGGCAACTTAATGAATACCTGTCTTAAAACAAAAAATCGAAAGTGTTGGGGATATAGCTCAGTGATAGAGGGCCCCTGAGTTCAGTCTCCAATAAAACACACACACAAAGTGCCATTAGTTTTTTTCCTCAAAGTAATAGTTCACGTTACTTATGTTTTAGAAAATGTCTCCAAGTACCCATATCTGAGTGGCCACAGTTTATGAGTCTTTTGCCATTTTTGCAGTACAGAGGATTGAACCCAGGGCTTCTAAGCATGTATTCTACTCCTGAGCTATATCCCAGCCCTGATCGGCCATTCCCCCCCCCCCCCCCCCCCCCCCCCGCCTTTGGTACTAGGGATTGAATCCAGGAGTGTTTAACCACTGAAACACATCCCCATCCCTATTTTGTATTTTATTTAGAGACAGGGTCTCACTGAGTTGCTTAGTGCCTCACTTTTGCTGAGACTGGCTTTGAACTTGAGATCCTCCTGCCTCAGCTTCCTGAGCCACTGGGATTGTAGACATAAACCACTGTGCCTGGCTTGGTCAGCCATTCTTTTTTTTTTTTTTTTTTGGTATCGGGGATTGAACTCAGGGGCACTGGGCCACATCCCCAGCCATTTTTTGTATTTTATTAGAGACAGTGTTTCACTGAGTTGCTAAGTGTCTCACCATTGCTGAGGCTGGCTTTGAACTTGCGATCCTTCTGCCTCAGCCTCCCAAGTGTTGGGATTACAGGCATGAGCCACTGGGCCCCGCTTGGTCAGCCATTCTTAAAATGTTGAAAGCTATTGCATGAAAACAGCAGTGATGTCTGCTCACAGCTCAAACAATTGTGTCAGTGTTTTTCTTAGAGACAGCCATCATACTTTGCTGTAATCATTCATTGATACTTGAAGAACTTTGAAGGACGATGGGCAATATAATTAGGGAAAACTTTAATTCTTATGGTTTAGCTTGATGAGAAGTGTGTTTTGCTTTATGAAGTAACTGTTCTTGAAGCATAGCATTTTAATTTTGGAAAACCACATCATATTTTGAACACACTAGCTGATGTTCTAGTTAGAGAACATGACATTTAGGATTTTTATAATACATAATTGGTCTGTGTTTAAAATAAACTCTCATCTTTATATTTTTTGAAATTGGGGTAAGAAATCAGAATTGGATTAAAATGGGTTACATCATCTTTGTTAAATATTGTGAGTCATTTTTTCCTCCTAGGATGTTGAAAGGAGGCATATTGAGATTTCTTTGTGTACGGAAACTTTAACCAGTCTCATCAGGGTCAGTGTCCTGCCTGTTCTACTCATGTTCTGAAGAGGTTTGCAGAACATGGGCAGCTGGATTCTTACCACGGAAACCTACCATTTTGGCTGCTGTTATGACTTTTCACCTCTTTGCAATAAATGTCAAGATTAAAAATGCACCTGCCCATACCTTAGAAATGCCTTGTATGTTGCTTGGAAGACTAATTCCTGGATAAACAGTTTTATTTATTTACTTTAGTAAAGAATGTTAGCAAACTTAAGAATTTTCCTTTGGCATTTGAATCTGTAGATAGAAGGACTTGAGGCTTGTGTTGGGGGTGGGGGCAATACTAAAACAAATGTACCCCTAGCCCAGGACCCAAAGATGGATGAACAGAAAAGTTGCTATCTATCCCCTTAATGAACATATTATAATGCAATTATCTCAGTTTAAATTGCAATGTTAGTGAGGCTAAAGTTTTAATTCCTATGCAGGAAAAAGTTTTTCAAAGAAAAAACAAAACTATAGTATTTGTCAGATCATAGAGACACCTACTAGCTCTAGCCAGGACTCAAGAAATGATTTCTTAATTAGGAAGGGATCAGTGTGTGATACTTATTGTGCAGTTAATAAAGAGGAAAGGGACTTTTCCTGAAATTTCAAATAGATAAGGGTACTGGATAAATTAGAACAGACATTTATACTATGATCTCTATCAATGTTAAATTTTAAAATGCTTGGGGTTTTGTTTTGTTTTGGTACTGGGGATTGAATCTAGGGGTGCTTTATCACTGAGCTACATTTCAGCCCTTTTTATTTTATTTTATTTTATTTTTTTTTTTTGTGGTACCAGGGATTGAACTCAGGGGCACTCGACCACTGGGTCACATCCCCAGCCCTTTTTTGTATTTTATTAGAGACAGGGTCTCACTGAGTTGCTAAGTGCCTCGCCATTGCTGAGGCTGGCTTTGAACTCGCGATCCTCCTGCCTCAGCCTCCCAAAGTGCTGGGATTATTACATTTTGAGCAGTCTCACTAAGTTGTGCGCCACCGCGCCCGGCTCCTTTTTTTTTTTTATTTTGAGACACAGTCTCACTAAGTTGCTTATGGCCTTCCTAAATGCTGAGGCTAGCCTCAAATTTGCAATCCTCCTGCCTCAGCCTCCCAAGTCACTGGGTTTATAGGCGTTTGCCACTGTACCCAGCTAAAATGTGTTTTATTGTTTTGGTTATGGAAGAGAATCTTCATCTATAGTAACTAAAACATATGCATATACATTTTTGAGCCTTTATTGATTTTAAATAATATTAATATTGAAACTTCTTTTAAGCTAGGCAAATGGGATATGTATATATGTGTACACATAATTTTTAACTCAACATATGAACATTTATTGTAACGAAATTTCACACATAATATAAAAGAATTAGCAGTCATTGTCCAAAGGTTTATGTTACCTTAGCAGTTGTTGTCCAAATGTTTATGTTACTGATTTTTTAAAATTTTTATTTTTTGGTGCTGGGGATTGAACCTAGGGGTGCTTTAATACTGAGGCACAAGCACTTTTATTTATTTATTTATTTATTTATTTATTTATTTATTTTGGTACCAGGGATTGAACTCAGGGGCACTCGACCACTGGGCCACATCCCCAGCCCTTTTTTGTATTTTATTTAGAGACAGGGTCTCACTGAGCTGCTAAGTGCCTCGCCATTGCTGAGGCTGGCTTTGAACTCGCGATCCTCCTGCCTCAGCCTCCCAAAGTGTTGGGATTACAGGCGTGTGCCACCGCGCCCGGCTACTTTTATTTTTTTATTTTAAGACTGAATCTTGCTAAATTGCCCAGACTGGCCTTGAACTTGTGATCCTCCTGCAGTGCCCAGCCATGTCATAGAATTTTTTTAATCCTTTTTGTCATTTTATTTTTACCTCTGGTTTCATTATATTTTCATTTCCACTCTTTTTTTTGTTTTGTTTTGTTTTGTTTTTTTTTGTACCAGGGATTGAACTCAGGGGCGCTCTATCACTGGGCCACATCCCCAACCCTTTTTTGTATTTTATTAGAGACAGGGTCTCACTGAGTTGCTAAGTGCCTCGCAGTTGCTGAGGCTGGCTTTGAACTCTCCATCCTCCTGCCTCAGCCTCCCAAGTGCTGGGATTACAGGCATGCACCACGGCGCCCAGCTTTCATTTCCCCGCTTGCTCCACTTCATTTCACTTGAAATGTTGGAATACGCCATCTGCAGGGAAGTGAGAACACAGAAAGGCCTCTCCTCTCCTCTCTGCACTGTCTGCTGGGCTCCTGTCCCTGAGCTCTGTCCAGTGCAGACTTACCCCAGCCAGGTTTGGGTGGCGTGCTGTCTGGGTGACCATTGGAAGGCAGGATCAGGAGTGCTTGTGGCCATTACTTGTGGTCTAGATGAGTGTCGGAAATGTCCGTAGTTAGATGTCCACATGGGCCAGGCACAGTGGCGCCCACCTGTAATCCCAGCACTTGGGAGGCTGAAGCAGGAGGATCATGAGTTCAAAGCCAGCCTCAGCAATGGCGAGGCACTTAGCAACTCAGTGAGACCCCGTCTCTAATAAGATATAAAAAAGGGCTGGGGATGTGGCCCAGTGGTCGAGTGCCCCTGAGTTCAATCCCTGGTACACTCCCGGTACACCCCCCCCCCCCCAAAGGCTAGATGTCCACGTGGCCTCATGAAGGTGATATTTTATTGAGGATACCTGCTCATGGCAGGTGAGTAGTTTAAAACTGGGACTGGTTCACACCAAGCGAGATAACTGTTAACCCTGGCTGTGGGCAGAGCCAGGAAAGCATGCTGTTTTCTTTAAGCTTTGTCATTGTGTATATGCACATAACCAACACGATCTCTTTTGTATGCGTTAACACTGCATTAGCTATTCCTTACTTCAACTAATTTTAAAAAATATGGAGTATTTTAAAATGTGATTATTATTATTATTTTTATTTTTGTGCTCCTGGGAATTGAATCCAGGAGCAGTTTACCACTGAGTTACATCCCCAGTTTTTAAAATTTTTTGTTTTGAAACAACTTCTCGATAAGTTGTTTAGGGCCTGCCTCAATTGTTGTGGTTGGCCTTGAACTTGTGATCCTCCTGCTTCAGCCTCCCAAGTAGCTGGGATTACACGCATGTACCACCATGCCCAGCTCAAACTATGATTTTTATTGAAATTGATCATTATTCTCAAATGTGAGATGAAAATCCAGAAGGGACATATTTCTCCAGGCATCTTTTACACCTGTAACTACTTTGGAATACTTTTTGCAGGAGGTCTTCTTTTATAGATGTCCAAGGCTTTATTCAGTCCATAGAATAGCATTGTCCATCAGATCCTCTCCACCTGCTGCTGTAGCTCTGATTGTCTTCTTGGGAGACATGCAGTTTGGGGTGGTGCATGCCACCACTCTGAGCATGAAAACATATGCCCAGATCATGGGAGGAATGGAGGTCTTGCAGCAGGGGTGGCTAAGAGCTTGGGCTTGGTGATCAGAAAACTCATGAGTATTTTTCTGCTCAGCCTCTTGTTTGGGTGCAAAGCAATGCTTACCCTCTTGAAGTCTTGAATTCTTCCTAAGTAAAAATGACAAAAAGGATGGAATCAAGTAGTTTTTGTGATAAGAAGTAAAAGAAAAGTGTGTGTATATAAAATGCTCAGTATTACATCAGAGGGAGAGAATGTACTCAATACACATTAAATGTCCCTCAAAATAGGTGTTTCCTGTGTGACTTGGGATCTTAGATGAGAGACACATCTTTTTTTAGGGGGTGGAGGGGCACTGGGTATTGAACTCAGGGGCACTCGACCACTGAGCCACATCCCCAGCCCTATTTTGTATTTCATTTAGAGACAGGGTCTCACTGAGTTGTTTAGTGCCTTGCTTTGGCTGAGGCTGGCTTTGAACTTGCGATCCTCCTGCCTCAGCCTCCTGAGCTGCTGGGATTACAGGCGTGTGCCACCGCGCCCGGTGAGACACATCTTCTTAAATGGAATTTTGGAAGACATGCAAGGTTCCGTTTTGGGTTTTATTTTTGATGCCAATTCTCTTTTAGCCACAGATACTACTATACAGCCTATAGAAGGCTTCCTGGAGTTCCGATAATAGCACCTTAAAGTGATATGCTCTGCTTCCCTCCTTTCATTTTGTATGTAGTTTAAAAAGCATGTAATGGCACAAATGTTGAATTTCATGGTATGCTATCTGCCTGTGATTAAACACAATTATTTTTGAAAATGTATGACAAGCTGGGCATGGTGGTACATGACTATAATCCCAGCGGTTCAGGAGGCTGAGGCAAGAGGATCTTGAGTTCAAGACCAGCCTCAGCAATTTAGCGAAGGCTTAAGTAATTTAGTAAGATCCTGTCTCTGAATAAAATACAAAAAAGTGCTGGGTATGTGGCTCAGCGGTTAAGCACCCGGGTTTAATTCCCGAAAAAACAACGACAATAACAACAACAAAAATATATGACAAGCCGGGCGTGGTGGCGCACGCCTGTAATCCCAGCACTTTGGGAGGCTGAGGCAGGAGGATCGCGAGTTCAAAGCCAGCCTCAGCAATGGCGAGGCACTCAGCAACTCAGTGAGACCCTGTCTCTAAATAAAATACAAAAAGGGCTGGGGATGTGGCCCAGTGGTCGAGTGCCCCTGAGTTCAATCCCCGGTACCACAAAAAAAAAAAAAAAAAAAAAAAAGACAGGGGTGGGGTTGTGGCTCAGTTGGTAGAGCACTAGCATGTGTGAGGCCCTGGGTTCAAGTCTCAGCACCACATATAAATAAAATAAAGGTCCATTTACAACTAAAATAAATATATTAAAAAATATATGACAAGAGATGGACGTGGTGGCACACACCTGTAATCCCAGCACTTGGGAGGCTGAGGCAGGAGGATCGCAAGTTCCAAGCCAGCCTCATCAATGGCAAGGCACTTAGTGAGACCCTGTCTCTCACAAAATATATAAAAGGGCTGGGGATGTGGCCCAGTGGCCCAGTGGTCAAGTGTCCCTGAGTTCAATCCCTGGAACCAAAAAAAAAAAAAAGTATGACAAAAGTTGAGGAATAGGAGCATTACTATGTTGCCTAAGAACTCCTACCAGCCACTTTGAAAAATACTCTGCTATTTGTTACTTTCTTACTCATTCTTCTTACTGGCATGCTCAGGAATCATATTAATGAGTTACTTCAGTCTTTTGAAGCTTATCTATCAGCCTAATTTAATAAAAATAGGTTCTCAGTAACTTGTGAGAAAAGAACATATTTTTCTGAAAGTGGGACTAGTGTAATGTTCACATGTGGTTCAAATAACAGGTGCTTGGAACTCAGCCTCAACCACTGTTAGCAAGCAATTTACCTTTCACCTGTGGAGTGGGGGGAGTGAATATCACAAAACAAATCATGCCCTATATCTTCAGTAATTACTTTTTTTTTTTCTCAATCACGGTATAGTCTAACCATGTCTTTTTGGCAAATGTGAGCATTTGTTCACGAGGGCATTCTATTTTAAAGACTTTCCCTACCCCACTGACCTCATCAGATACCACCCTGTAGAATACTTCTAATGGCTCACATTTATACGAATACACGTTTATAATGATAAAACACTATTTGCTAAATGATTTCAGGAAGGATTTGTAAATGATTGACAGATAACTAATGACTCCAAGGAATCTTTGCCAAAATCTGAGAGGTATTCAACAATGTCATCTGAACTCATACTGCACGATGATGTTCAAGTTCAGTTAATGAGTTACAGTCAATGTAAACTTCCTGAATACACGCTTCCAGGACACTATGACATATCTGTTAGGAACTGATATTCTTGCAAATTTGGATTTATGGTGAAGACCTTATATGAGCATGTCAGAAAGTCCCTTTTCAGTATATTTCTAATCTGGGTTTATTAAGAACAAGCATCCTAAGATTATTCATCATTCCCATAAACCGATTGCATCAGATATTGGGGAGGCTTTACAGAAGGTTTAGAAATAATTTCCCAGTCAGTTCTTGCCAAGTCATTGCTTAATAGGGCATTTTGCATGTACCTTCACTCACTCATAAAGGCATTTGTCACTGTTTTACATAGGACCTGGGCTGGGGTCCCCCCCGCCCCAACTGCCTTTTTTAAAAAACAGCTTCTTTAATAATCCTCTCCCCTGTTAAATTATAAAAGATGGTGGAATGGCAGATTTTTAGAGAGAAGTGACTAAGAAAAAATTTCTTTTCATTCTTTTTAATAACTGTGAGAAATGTGGCACCTGGCAGGAAAGATAAGTGACTTTTACACAGTGCTATTATGGCCAGGTAAATATTACTCACTTTTTATAAGCACTAATAATTAAACAGAGCCTTAGTCAATCTTTTGGCAATTGAAATGTTTAAGACTTTACTCTCCTGTGGGCTTGTGCTGAGTTCCCCATGTTATCACACTTTGTGATCTATGTCGGAAGGCTTATATTTCGTATCTTTATTTAGAGCAAATGAAATAGACTCAATACCATTTTGCTTCCATTTAAGGCCTTTTAAAACATTTAAGCAAATAATTAAAGTATCTAAGCTGTTTTTAAAAGAGAAAACTGCTGAGCATCCAAGGTAATTTCTCTAAAATCATGTCGTTATTATAATATAGAGCCACAGAATTGATCTCAGACATTCTTAATTCATGAAATGGGATGTTACATATTACCTAACTTTATCTGGTAAACCACATGAATAAAACAATCATTCAAATACTAGGTGTTCCTTTAGACTGAACTATTGTGTATGGTTAAATCTCTTTTGAGGGGGAAGGGATGGGTACTATGGATTGAACTCAGGGATACTTGACCACTGAGCCACATCCCCAGCCCTATTTTGTATTTTATTTAGAGACAGGGTCTCACTGCATTGCTTAGTGCCTTGCTTTGCTGAGGATGGCTCTGAACTCAACAATCCTCCTGCCTTAGCCTCCCAAGCCACTGGGATTATGTGAAGCTATATAAGTAAATTTTAAAAAATATTTATTTATTTATTTATTTTTTCTAGTTCTATATGGACAGCATGCCTTTAGTCTATTTGTTTATTTTTATATGGTGCTAAGGATTGAATCCATTGCCTCACACATGCTAGGCAAGCTCTATGCCACTAAGCTACAGTTCCAGCCCCTATAACTCAATTTTGATTTGTGTTTTACTTAAAGAACATTTTTTTGCTCTTTCAGTCTTAGAAAAATAATAAAATATTTGATAAGTGATAAAGTAGAATTTTAAGCATTTTTTAAACAATTTCTCAAAATAGCAATCTGTGATCAAAACTGACTGTCATAGAATAAGGGTATAAATTCATAGATGTTTTATTTTCCAATATATTGGAGGAAGAAAGTATAAAACCAAAAGAGAAAAGGATAAATTAAAAGACACTGAGGAGCCCGTCATGGTGGAAGAGGGGGAAGAGAGGGAGGAGGATTACGTGCCTGTAATCGCAGCAGCTCAGGAGGCTGAGGCAGGAGGGTCGCCAATTCAAAGCCAGCTTCAGCAATTTAACGAAGCCTTAAGCAACTCAGCGAGATCCTGTCTTAAAATAAAAATGTCAGTGGTTAAGTGCTTAAAATAAAAAGGTTGAGGATGTGGCTCAGTGGTTAAGTGCTCCTAGATTCAATCCCTGGTACAAAAAAAAAAAAAAAAAAAAAAAAAAGTAAAAAAGACACCGAGGATACTTAGAAAGGTCCCTTTATACCATAAGGAATTGCAAAACTCAAGAATTTCAAAAAGGTAGTTTCATCTTCTATCTATAGTTTTTATTTCCATAAATCTAACAGGTTATACCCTTGAACAATGTTTTTACTTAGATACTAAAAATTTATCATTTAAAAATTTTTCAGGCCAGGAATGGTGGCGCACGCCTGTAATCCTAGCACTTGGGAGGCTGAGGCAGGAGGATTGCGAGTTCAAAGCCAGCCTCAGTCATGGCAAGGCACTTAGCAACTCAGTGAGACCCTGTCTCTAATAAAATACAAAAAAGCCCATAAAAAAAAAAAGGGCTGGGGATGTGGCCCAGTGGTCGAGTGCCCCTGAGTTCAATACCCAGCACCAAAAAAAAAAAAAAAAAAAAAAAAAATTTCCCAAGGGCTGGGGTTGTGGCTCAGTGGTAGAATGCTTGCCTAGCATGTATGAAGCACTGGGTTCCATTTTCAGCACCACATAAAAAACAATAAATAAAGGTCCATCAAAAACTAATAAAATATTTTTTAAAAATTTCTCAGTTCTTTTGCATTTCTCAGAAGGCCACAAACTGTCCAATTTTTTTATATTTATCTAATAATCAAGAGGAGAGGAAGTTGAAATGATGAGGAAATAAAAATTTTAGAACTGTGAGAGATTTCAATTACTCATTCTGTCTCTTTTTATCCCTCCCCCCCTCTCCCCCCTCCCCTCCTCCTCCCCCTCCTCCCTCTCTTCCTCTCTCCTCCTCCTCCTTCTTTTTTAAAAATTTTTATTCTAATTTGTTATACATGTTTACAGAGTGCAACTCATTTCATATTACATTTAAAAAGTGCAATTTTTCAAGTTGCTGGTTTTATATAAAGTACTTTTACAACAATTGTGTCTTCATACATGTACTTAGGGTAATGATGGCTAGCCCATTCTACCATTATTTGTGATCCTGGGGCTTGAACCCAGAGCCTTGGACACGCTAGGTAATTGCTCTACTTCAGAGCTATGCCCCCAGCCCTTCTCAAAAGTTTAGTTAGAGACAAGATCTCCTAAATTGCCTAGGTTGGGCTCCAACTTGTGATCCTCCTGCCTCAGCCTCTCAAGTATCTGGTAGTACAGGTGTGTGCCACCACCCCCAGGTCACATTCTTTCTTTCATCATTTTCCATTATCACATAAGTTTCTTGTGGCTGTAGCTAGTTGAGTAGAAGAGTGTATGCTAAGCTTGCCAGAGGCCCTGGGCTCAATTGCCAGCCTCAAACAAACAAAAACCTTCACTGTGCTGAGTTTAAATTTAATACCATCTCTTGGGATGCTGGGAAGATTAAATGGGAACATATGTATCAGGTGTAGTCCAGTGATTGACATATGGCTGGCTCTCAGCCTTTATCACTTCTGTTGTTTCCAAATTGTGCCTGGTCTTTACTGGCATCTTCTAGGCTGTCTTCTATATTTCTGTCTTAAAACAAAACAACAAAACAAAACAGGGATGGGGGGGGGATAGTTCTGTGGTAGATGTGTTCTTAGCTCTGAGTTTGAGCCTCAGTACCACAAAAATAAAATAAAACAAAATTTGAAATGATATGTGGCTGCTTGAAAATTTTCAGTGGTCCTCCATACTCTGGTATGAATTTCATACTCTCAAATTTTGATAGGCAAGACCTCTTAGGAGCTGACCTTTTATACCTCTCTTTAATCTATCTTCTCCCACAGTTTCCACTCATTCTATGCCCTAGCTACACAGAACTACTTGTAGTTTCTTGAAAATACCATGACATTATATGCCCCTATTTATTCTTTCTTTGCTCATTCATTCTTCTACCCATCCATCTGTTCATAATAGGATGAAGTAGTTGTAAGGAATAAGTGACCCAGAATGTATTGTCTATAACTGAGCCTAGTGCAGAGTAGGTGCTCAATTAACACTCACGCCTGGGTATCTCCCTTCATCAGCCTGAGTTTCTTCTTTTCCAAAATGAAGATGAAGAAGAAGATGATATTGTAGGTAAATATTAACACACTGTGTTCCCGGTGCTTCACTTACACTCTGTAGGCCTTGGCCCATTCTTCCTGGGCCTTGGCAGATCTCTGATCTCTACGATGCTCTTTCTGTCAGATCTCTGATCTCTACGATGCTCTTTCTGTGTACTCAGCACACTGCGCACACTGGGGATTGATCCCAGGGGGCTTTTACCACTGAGTTGCATCCCCAATCCTTTTTATTTTGAGATAGGGTCTCACTAAATTGCCCAGGCTGGCCTCAAACTTGTGATCCTCCTTCCTCAGCCTCCCAAATTTCTGAGATTACAGGCACGGGCACCCAGTACCTATAACTCTGTCTATGTTTCCAGCATCCAGCACCATGGCTCACCCATTGTGGATACCCAGCCAATGGTTGGTAAAGGAATGGAAATGAGGAGAAGATCTAAGACGAAAGTTAAGTGAGAGGACAGGGCAGAAAAAGACAAAAGAGAAATGATCACAGGGGCAGGACTGAGTCCTCAGGGAAATGGCGAAGGTGAAAGGAGGGGGCAGTGTGAAGATCACAGGGACAGTGCATTGGGTGAGGGTCTCCATGGTGTGATGGGCCGATCACGGGGGAAAATACAGAGTGAGGAGACCGTCCCTGACAGCTGGGGTGCGGGTTCTGGGCACTCAACACAGCAATTGGTAGCTAACTTCTGAGTCCTGCTATGTGGAAGGTGCCAGGCTAAACTCTAGTAGATTGTCTCTCTCTTTTTTTTTTTTGGTACCGGGGATTGAACTCAGGGTCACTTGACCTCTGGGCCACATCCCCAACCCTTTTTTTGTATTTTATTAGAGACAGGGTCTCACTGAGTTGCTAAGTGCCTCGCCACAACTGAGGCTGGCTTTGAACTCGTGATCCTCCTGCCTCAGCCCCCCCAAGTGCTGGGATTACAGGCATGCGCCACCATGCCCGGCTAGATTGTCTCTTTTAATCATGACAAGCCTCCTGCATTAGGTAAATGACAGCGATTCTCCCACCTGCAACCAGCCCCTCAGACTTATTTTAAGGATAAGAAAACTGGAGGTTTGTGAGGTTCAATGATTTCCTCAAGGCCAGGTGGCTGGGGAGCACTGGGGCTGGGACTCACGGCTCTGTCCAGTTCTGGAGCCTGAGCGCTCACGGGGCTTCCTCAGTCCTTTATGGAGCTGGGACCAGACCGGGCTTCTGCGTTTGTTGAATAAGGTCAAGTGTGTGCTGTCAGTCACTGTGGTAAATTGCATTGCCAGCCTGGCTCCCGGTACTTTCTTCTTTAATAGTTTGGCAGATGGTCATTGACATTCTTCCAGGGTAGCCAGGCATCTGCAGAGAGACCAAGTCCTGGGGTAGGAAGCCAAGTCAAGAAGGTCAGGATGTCCTTAGGAGATGCAAGGGTTTCCGTGTCCCCAGCTGAAGGTACGCAGTGGTCATGGTCCTTTTCCTCCACAGCCATGAGGCTTAGGCTGTCTACAGAGCCACATCTGTCATTGGATTGCTCCAGAGTCATCAGTGAACAGAAAATCGAGGACAATGAGTAGACACAGGAGATGAGAGGTGAGATTTTCTTATAATGAGTGATGGAAAAATTGCACAGCATCAGTTAAAGAGCCGTGGAGACATTGGCAATGTTAAGGGCAAAACCCAAAACCTCTGTTTTCTCTAAACAAGAGATGTGAATTCTGACAACTTCAACAGTGGAGAAGCTATAAATATATATATATATATATATATATATATATATATATATATATACACACACACACACATACATATATACTTATATTTTAATAATTGAGAGCTCTAGGAGCAAACAGACTACTTTAAAATCAAGATGTGGGGGGCTGGGGTTGTGGCTCAGCGGTAGAGTTCTTGCCTACCACGTGTGAGGCACTGGGTTTGATTCTCAGCACAGCATGTAAATGAATGAATGAAATCTTTATTTTATATAATATCAACATCTAAATAAATAAGTAAATAAACAAATAAATAAAATCAAGATGTGATAGGCTGGGGATGTAGCTCAGTAGTAAAGTCTCTGCTTAGCATGTGTAAGGCCCTGAGTTCAAACCCCAGCACCCAGAAGATAGAATAAATAGATAAATAAAATTAAGACATGAGCTATCTTTCTTTTCTGTGCTGGGAATTGAACCCAGGGCCCTACACATGCCAGGCAACCATTCTACCACTGAGCTATACCCCCAGCTCCTTTTAAAATCTTTTTCTTTTCTTTTTTGGGGTGGGAGTACTGGGAATGAACCTGGGATACTCTACCACTGGACTACATCCCCTGCCTTTTTAGAAATAGTTTTAGCTGGGCGCGGTGGCATACGCCTGTAATCCCACACTTGGGAGGCTGAGGCAGGAGGAACACGAGTTCAAAACCAGCCTCAGCAATGGCTAGGCACTTAGCGACTCAGTGAGACCCTGTCTCTAAATAAAATACAAAAAAGGGCTGGGGATGTGGCCCTGTGGTTGAGTGTCCCTGAGTTCAATCCCTGGTACCAAGAAAAAAAAATATATGTGTATATATATTTTCTCCATTTATGTACAGGTGTCGAGATGCATTCTGCTGCCATGTGTGACTGATTGCAACAAATTGAAAAAAAAAAAAAAATAGAAGGGAGACCAGTAGAATAGAAGAAGGGGAACAGGGGGAGGGAGGGGAGAAAGGGGAGGGACTGGGGAATGAAATTGATCAAATTATGCTGTTTTATTGTGTGAACATATGAATATATTATAATAAATAATTTCTTTTTAAATTTTGAGATAGGGTGGCATTAAATTATTCAGGCTGGCCTCAAACTTGTGATCCTCCTGCTTCAGCCTCCTTGAGTAGTTGGGATTACGTGGGTGTGTTACCATGACTGTTTTTTTTTTTTTTTTTTTTGGTACTAGGGATTGAACACAGGGCCATTCAACCACTGAACCACATCCCCGGCCCTTTTTGTATTTATTTAGAGACAGGGTCTCGCCGAGTGGCTTAGTGCCTTGCGTTGCTGAGGTTGGCTTTGAACTTGCGATTGATCCTCTTGCCTCAGTCTCCAGCTGCTGGGATTACAGGTGTGTGCCACCTTACCCAGTGGGACTCAAATTCTTAATGAGACTGCCCAACTGGAGGATAGTTTGAGAAATGCTTTCCTTCTATTTAGTTCATTAAAGGTAAAAACACTTACATTGTTGCCTAAATTCAGTCTCAGTAGGGAGTTACCATGGTAAGTCTGCAACTAATCACTGTGTCAGATTTGAGGTGTCAGTTAATGGAGTTGATAGTTTCAAAAATTAACATTGAATTTTTTCTTTCTTTTCTTCTTTTGGTAGCGGGGATTGAACCCCATGATTTTCTTTTTGTAATATCACCTAAGATAACCTTTATACTTTATTATTAGGAAGAGATTCTGGATTTCACTTTTTTTTGGGGGGGCGTACCAGGGATGGAACTCAGGAGCGCTCGACCACTGGGCCACACCCCCAGCTCTATTTTGTATTTTATTTAGAGACAGGGTCTCACTGAGTTGCTTAGTGCCTCGCCATTGCTGAGGCTGGCTTTGAACTGGCGATCCTCCTGTCTCAGCCTCCCTAGCAGCTGGGATTACAGGCGTGTGTCACTGCGCCCGGCTGGATTTGATATTTAATTTGACTACCTGATGAACTTGAGGCATTTAACAAAAACATCAAAGTGCTCTTGGTCTATCCATCTTTGGATAAAGACCACAGTGTTGTGATCAACACTAAATATTTTTCTATCAAAGTTTATTCAGGGAGTATCAAAACTCAGCTTTGGCCTGGTACAGTGGTGCATGCCTGTGATCCCAGCCACTTGGGAGGCTGAGGTAGGAGGATCAGTAGTTCAAAGCCAGCCTCAGCATCTTAGCAAGGACCTAAGCAACTTAGAGAGACCCTGGCTCAAAGTGAAAAATAAAAAAAAAAGGGGTTGAGGATATAGCTCAGTGGTTGAGCACCCCTGGGCTCATTCCCTGGTAAAATAATAAATAAAAATAAATAAATAAATAAATAAATAAATAAATAAATTAAATTAAATTAAATTAAATACCTGTGAATCCACCAAGACACAGCCCATGTTCTTTTTCCCTGTCCCTGGTTCAGGGGCTTTCCCCCTTGAAGACCTTGCTTCCCCTTGGGTTGTGTGAGCTTTGAGTAACAGACAGCCTGGACCAAGTTGGCTTCAACAATAAGGAAAATATACTCTCCTGTATCTAGTAGGGGGTTGGAGGTAGAACACTCCAAGCCTAGTTAATTCATGGCTCGGTGACCTCATGAGGACCCCACTTCTTTCTGTCCCTGCCATTGTCACCAACAGAACTTAAGACACAAGGCACACAGTGTTGAATGCTTTCTCCAATCCATTTCTTGCCAGCGGAACCCCAAGTTTTCCTTGTCCTCTGGTAGCTCTCACTGCTGCCGGATGGCTGCAGAAATTCTGGGCATCGCATTGCACCAAAAAGAGTCATTATAGAAAACGAGGCTGTCAGCCGGGCGCAGTGGCGCACGCCTGGAATCCCAGCACTCGGGAGGCTGAGGCAGGAGGATTGTGAGTTCAAAGCCAGCCTCAGCAATGACGAGGCACTTAGCAACTCAGTGAGACCCTGTCTCTAAATAAAATTAAAAAAAAAAAAAAAAAGGGCTGGGGATGTGGCTCAGTGGTCAAGTGCCCCTGAATTCAATCCCTGGTACCAAAAAAAAGGGTGTCTTTTTAATAGAAGAGCAACCCTCCCAACAACTCCTGGCAGGTCCCTCTCTATGACTTTGATGAGATACTGGTCACATGCCCATCCCTAATTAGACACTGGGAGGTGGAGTGCAGGGGCCATGAGGAGTTAGAATATCTAGGATGTCCTTCCAGACCATCTCAGGCTTTATGGGGATATAAAGAATATGAATGACAGAGTAGCGGGATTTGGAATCTGAAAGGATCATCATAGCTTTAGTTTGGCCTGTTTTATTTACAGCTGAGGGACCTGAGAGCCAGAGAGGCATCAAGTGAGGGACCTACCAAGGAGCGCACAAGCAGTGGAGCTGGAGAGGTGGGTGCCACAGCTCTGGGTGCTCAGGCTGCTATGACTTACCTGGTTAAATAAGCACTTGCTTTGTGCCAGGCACTGTGTGAGGCACTGGAGTGTCAGAAATAAAAGACCTTTTAGGAGATAGTTATGGACTTCTGGGGAAAACAGGAAGCCAGGGGAATCCATGTGGTGGGATGCTACAAGGATAATCTCAAGGGGCTGTGGAAACCCAAGAAGGGCACTGAGGGCTGGGGTTGTGGCTCAGCGGTAGAGCGCTTGCCTAGCATGTGCGCGGCCTGGGTTCGATCCTTAGCACCACGTAAATATAAATGCATTGCATTGTGTACAACTAAAGTAAATAAATAAATATTAAAAAAAAAGAAGGGCACTGAGCAAAAATCCAACTGAGGATGAGGCCAGAGGGCTTCCGGTGGCATGATATAAGACCCGAGTCTTGCAGAATGGGTCAGAATGGAAAATAGCCAAGTGAGAAATGGTGGATTACCTGGAAAGGCAAAATATCACATAGACAAATTAAATTACAAAAAAAAAAAAAAAAAAAAAAAAATTACCAAGGCCATATAGAATTAACTTCCAAATGAATTGAAAACTGGCCATTGTTAGTAGATTTCAGAAAAGGAATAGGAGGATAAATAAAAATAGGGCCAGGAGCTGGAGTGTGACTCAGTGGTCAGTGCTTGCCTGCTTATGCAAAGCCCTGGGTCGATTCCTAGCACTCACGGCCTTGAGAAAAACAGTGACTGTCAGACAGGTGTCAGGGTGGCCTGTTTACCTGTTTTCTCTTTCTTGTCAGAGGAGGTGCTGCGGTGATGGGGACGACTCTGGGTGAGCAGACGGGGGTCCCGGTTCTGCTGTCTATCTGTCCATGTGGCCTGGCCAAAAAACACAACGACAGCTCACTGGAGGAGGCTGGGTGGTAAGAATTCGATGAGATGCCGACATTGCTGAGTGTGCCATTAGCTGTGACGACAGGTCTTCCAAATGTCATTAGCATAGAGCAGTACAGGCCCATCTTTAATTGGGGAACCGTGGAATGCAAACATCCCTCTGTGGCGTTCTCATCTTAATAGCTAAGAAGGGAGATTTTGAGGGAATCAGGTGAAATCCAGAGACATTTGCTATGGCACAAAATGGTCAGCTTTTCGTGACCAAATGAAATGCTGGGCCCTACTGTATATTAATCAACTTTGTCTCCTCCTCCTCCTCCTCCTCCTCTTCCTCCTCCTTGGTACTGGGTATTGAACCTGAGAGCACCTTACCACTGGGCTACATCCCCAGCCCTTTTTATTTCTGACTTTGAGATAGGGTCTTGCTAAGTGACCCAGGCTAGCCTGGAACTTGCCATCCTCCTGCCTCAGCCTCCTGAGTCACTGGGATTAAAGGCATGCATCACCCTGCCCAGCTTGTCCTTGCTTCTATTTGGTATGTTATTAGAGCACAATATCTACCAAATATGTGCTAAGAAGATGCTAAGAAGGCACATGGCTGCTACCCAACAGAAAACAAGGATGTTAATTTGAAGTTGAGGCTTGTGTGTGTGTGTGCAGCAGCAGTGGAGTTCTGGGGTTCTGTGTGCAGTTTTGTTGAATCTAATCGCATCAATTTAAAAATTCGGTGGGGCGTGGTGGCGCACATCTGTAATCCCAGTACTTGGGAGGTCGAGGCAGGAGGATCACGAGTTCAAAGCCAGCCTCAGCCGGGCACGGGCACGGTGGTGCACGCCTGTAATCCCAGCACTTTGGGAGGCTGAGGCAGGAGGATCGCGAGTTCAAAGCCAGCCTCAGCAATGGCGAGGCACTTAGCAACTCAGTGAGACCCTGTCTCTAATAAAATACAAAAAAGGTCTGGGGATGTGACCCAGTGGTCGAGTGCCCCTGAGTTCAATCCCCGGTACCACACACACACACACACACACACACACACACACAACACAAAAGCCAGCCTCAGCAATGGCAAGACACTTAGCAACTCAGTAAGAACTTGTCTCTAAATAAAATACAAAAAAGGGCTGGGGATGTGGCTCAGTGGTCAAGTGTCCCTGAGTTTAATCCCCAGGTACAAAATAATAATAATAATAATAATAATAATAATAATAATAATAATAATAAAGTAAAATAAAAATTCAGCTAATGTTAGACTCTGGGCAAGTTACTTTCTTCTTTGTGCCTCAATTTCTTCATCTGTAAAATAAAGATACAATTGTGCCTATATCATAGCATTGTGAGGATTTAATTGGTCAATTAAAGCCTGGCACATTCTGGGCATGGTGGCATATGCCTATAATCTCAGCAATTTAGGAGGCTGAGGCAGGAGGATCACATGTTCCAGGCCAGCCTCAGCCTTCTCAGTAGCTTGGATTGCAGTTGTGTGTCTCCATGCTCAGTTCTACATATGTTTTAATAGAAAAACAAAAAAACAAAAACACTTTAACATTTGCTTGGGAAGGATAGTGGGAATTATCATTTTTTTGCGGGGGGGGGGGGGGGTGCCAGGGGTTGAACTCAGGGGCACTCGACCACTGAGCCACATCCCCAGCTCTATTTTATATATATATATATATATTTTTTTTTTTTTTTTTTTGGTACTGGGGATTGAACTCAGGGGCACTCAACCACTGGGCCACATCCCCAGCCCTTTTTTGTATTTTATTAGAGACAGGGTCTTACTGAGTTGCTAAGTGCCTCACCATTGCTGAGGCTGGCTTTGAACTCGTGATCCTCCTGCCTCAGCCTCCCAAAGTGCTGGGATTACAGGCGTGCGCCACCGCGCCCGGCTTCTATTTTATATTTTATTTAGAGACAGGGTCTCACTGGGCCTCACCATTGCTGAGGCTGGCTTTGAACTTGCCATCCTCCTGCCTCAGCCTCCCGAGCTGCTACAATTACAGGTGTGTGCCACTGGCCCGACTTATTGATTTATTTATTGGGTACTGGGGATTGAACCCAGGGGTACTTACCACTGAGCTACAACCCAGACATTTTAATTTTATTTTGAATCAGAGTCTCACTAAGTTACTGAACTGTGCTGGAACTTGCAGTCCTCCTGCCTCAGCATCCCAAATCCCTGGGATTACAAACATGTGCCCCAGTGCCTGCTCCAATTTTCTTTTAATTACTCTTCTAGTTTTTGGTTGCGGTCCCTTTACCTGTTTGATTCTAAAATATCCTTCTTCCACAACTTGATACATGCTGCGTGTCTTGAATATTGAACCTCTTAGACAAGTCTTGCCTACAGAGCCCTGCACTACACACACATTGGCCATCTCCTGTCACGTGACCCGCACTGGATGTGGTGCAGGGGTAAGAAGAGCCAGGGAACAGTGCTTGGCCACGTGGAAGACAACAATAGAATATGACCAATAGGCTTCAAAGAATTCAAATAACTGGTAATAAGAGACTTTAGATATAGTATCAATTTGGGAAATAAAAATCACAGCATCACAGATGATAGTATTTTCCCTAAACTATTCCCAAAGGGTCATGCATATTGTTCATTGGCTATGTGAGGATTTGGCCTATTTCATGAGAGACAGAGAGAGAGAAAGAGAGAGAGAGAGAGAGAGAGAGAGAGAGAGAGAGAGAGAGAGAGAGAGAGAAAGAATGGAACCAACGTGTTAACAGTGAAAGGCTAGCTAAACATGATGCTGCACAGCTGTAATCCCAGTGACTCGGAGGCTGAGGCGGGAGGATCCCAAGTTTGAGGCCAGCCTCAGCAATTTAGTGAGGCTTTGAGCAACTTAGGGAGACCCTGTCTCCATAAATAAATAAATACATAAACATGAAAAGGGCTGGGGATGGAGCTCAGTGGTAAAAGTGCCCCTGGGTTTGATCCCCAGTACTGGGGGGTGGGGGTGGGTAGTGAAAGTCCGAGTTAATGTGCGTTGTTGGGGGCAGGTGGGTGGGTCTGGTTTGTTCTCCATAAGGGTGCCCATCTGGGGATCATTGTTTACACATCCACATTTGTGGGTCACCAGCAGCTGAACCTATGGGAGGAAAGATGAGAACCTTAAATGTAACAATTTTGCCCTGAAGGATGCTGTTTCTGGGAAGCTGAGTAAGGAAAGGTTTTGCTTCAGCTTCCAGTTTTTGTTTGGGACAAGGAATGGGGGGTAGTGATACAATGAGGGTTGTCTCCCAAGCCTTTTTTTTTTTTTTTTTTAAATCAATCCGACACATTGTTTGTCCCTTTGGGTTTGATAGACATGTTGTAATAAGGTCCTGAACTGTTCAGTACCTCTTTATGTACCTTCTGTCTAAAGGCTTGTTACTATTGTGACCTATATTCATGGAAGCACAAACAATGGGTTTAACCATTAACTTTCGAACCACCTTTAAATGAATTCTTTTATAAGATGAGAATTATATAGGCTTCCACTGGTTGCTTAGAGGAAACAAGAAAAGGATTCAGGTTGAACTAGGTTTTTAAGGAACTGGAGGTGATGGTTACCATGACCCCAGACCAAGCAGATAATCTGCCCTGAATTGACTCCAGCAGGTAACAATGTCTAACTGACATTCCAACGTCCCTGCAAAACATAATGCTTTCCGAAGTTGGTTTGGCTGAGAATAGAGTTAAATTGTGGCAGTACCTTGTGTTCATTGAGTAAAATCCCCAAATTTACCCCAATACTTAGTGTCTATTAAGGCATCATTTGATGTTATAAATGTATTTTCAGAGCCCTTCCTAGAGAAAGTTATAAGCTACAATGGATACATTATTTTCTCAAGTGATACAAAAGACTGAACAAAATAACCAAAACCCTGCCTCCCTTTGATTTATAATTTATTGTCTCTTTTATTTTTTTCAATATATTTTTTAGTTGTAGATAGACACAATACCTTTAATTAATTAATTAATTTTTGTGTGATACAGAGGATTGAACCCAGTGCCTCACACGTGCCAGGCAAGCACTCTAACACTGAGCCGCAACCCCCAGCCCTTCTATTTTTTTTTTTTTTTTTTTGGTACCAGGGATTGAACTTGGGGGCACTTGACCACTGGGCCACATCCCCAGCCCCCTTTTTTTTGGATTTTATTAGAGACAGGGTCTCACTGAGTTGCTAAGTGCCTCGCCATTGCTGAGGCTGGCTTTGAACTCGAGATCCTCCTGCCTCAGCCTCCCAAAGTGCTGGGATTACAGGCGTGCGCCACCGCGCCCGGCTATATTTTTTTTTTTTTTTAAAGAATGGCTTTAATTGTCATTTTAAGTATACGGCAGGTAGGAGAAGTGTGCTTTAATTAAATATACATCATACCAGTGATGCTGGCAAGGTTGAAATAGTTACTCCTACTGTTGATAGCTTAAAAACTAGTTTGTACATGATAAGACAATGAGAGGAAAAAGCAATCCCTTTGAACAAAATTTTAAAATAAAAAAATGTTCACAGTGGTTTGTATCAACAGTATGCATTTTATGACAATAACATATACAGATTCAGAGCACCCTAGGGCTCTCTTTATATCCTAAGGAAAATGAGCATTTATATTATTCATGGGTTGTACTGAATTAAAAAAAAAAAAGATCAATTGTACACTTACCCCGTAGACAGGACAACTGTCCTGGGGTGTACAGCTATAACACCATCATTAGAGTTGTTTGCAAAAGGAATAGGGAATTAAAAAACAAAAACTCAACATCTTTTTTTGGGAGTGGAGTGTCTTTCATTTGCTGTTATAGCCAGCAAATGTCATTCATTAACTCAAAAATGGAAGGAAGGGTCCCCCACAAACACGATCTATCTGAGCAGGCTGACCAGTACACATTACAGCTTTAAAAATGAAGGTTATATACTCTATGTTACAAGTCCCAACTAGGCAGTGTCAAAATGACATCTATTTCTTTGCTTGCTTTGTGATCATACCCCTTGGAGGTGTTACGGGTCTTGTGGCATTCGGCTTCTTTTTTGGCAGGCTTTAAAATCTGAAAGGAACACATTAGTGTTTCATCCACACTCATCATGGCACCTGCATTGTCAAATTCTCCACAATAATTGGGTGCAGAAAACAGAGTGACCAACTGCCTCTTGGCAAAAAATTCATATCCATCTTCAACCACCTGATGGGCTCTACAAATAAGATCCAAATCATGCTTATGGAGAAATTTTGCAACCACTTCTGCACCAAATGTGAAGGACACTCCTCTGTCATTTTTCACCCCAGCCTAAGACATCTTTATCGGGGTCAGACCACAAAAGATCACAAAGAAGACCTTGATCTGGTACATCAGTTGGTCGCATAATTCGCCGAATCTGCTCCATAGATTGAAGATCTGGTGATAAACCTCCATGACAGCAGAATATTTTCTCATCCACAATGGCTGCTATCGGTAAACAGTTAAAACAGTCTGTGAAAGTTTTCCATAGTTTAATGTTGTATCTTCTTTTACACTCATCATAAAATCCGTAAATTCTATTAATGCTGGCACATTCATGGTTTCCTCTGAGAAGAAAAAAATTCTCGGGATATTTGATTTTGTAGGCCAGTAAGAGGCAGATAGTCTCCAGTGACTGCTTCCCCCTGTCCCCTTCTATTTTTATTATGTATTTTTGGTGCTGGGGATTGAACCCATGGCTTAGCACGTGCTAAGCACACACTCTACTACAGAGCCACATCTCCAGTCCCTCTTTTCTATTTTTAATTGAACAACAGTTAGGAGGAAGGACAGGCATGGTGGCACACATCTGTAATCCCAGCAACTCTGGAGGTTGAGGTAGGAGGATGGCAAGTTCAAAGCCAGCCTCAGCAATTTGGCCATGCCCTAAGCAACTTAGGCCCTTTCTCAAAATAAAAAATAAAATGGGCTGGGGATGTAGTTCAGTGGTAGGACACCCCTGAGTTCAGTCCCTAGTATCAAAACCCAAACCAAACCAAAACAATTAGGGAGGAAAAGGTAGTTCTCTAGGAAGCTCTGCAACCCAGGTAATATTTTAATTTTTAAAATATTGTGTGCAAAAATAAAACAAAAAAATTTTCTTGTTGGAGAAGTAACACTAACCTTATTTGGACTGCTCATGAGATAACTATCAGTAAGTAGCATGTAAGCTCATTTGGGGGTCTTCTATAGTTCCTATTTTGTGCTTTTCCATGAATTTTAATTTCCACATGCTGCTCTGAATCATATGAATTCATACTACACTGTAATTTTTTCTTTAATGCTAAAAAAGTTTTTTTTTTTTTTAAAATTCTTCTTGTTGATTAGTTATTTTCCAGAATCTAGCTATAGGCTATCTACTGGCCCCAATTTTCAGATCAGGAAATAGATGCACAGTGAGACTCAGTGATAGGTTTGGCCTCATCCCAGACTTGGCAAAGCCAGCCTCCTGGTTCCAGTCATGACTTGACTGTGCGTGGTCAGAAGGCAGCTCCTGAGTAATTTGCTTTTAGAGCCAAATCTCTGATTCACAAAAATATGAGCTGCTTTTTTTTTTTTTTTGGTACCAGGGATTGAACTCAGGGGCACTCGACCACTGGGCCACATCCCCAGCCCTTTTATTTAGAGACAGGGTCTCACTGAGTTGCTAAGTGCCTCGCCATTGCTGAGGCTGGCTTTGAACTCGTGATCCTCCTGCCTCAGCCTCCCAAGTGCTGGGATTACAGGCGTGCGCCACTGCGCCCGGCATGAGCTGCTTTTGATTAAATAATCTGCTTCATCAATTTGTGGTCTCTCACCTAGCAATTAGTTACATAACATGTCACTTTGTCGTGCTTCATATTGCTGTTTATTCTTATATACTTAAAATTGAATTCCTTAAGAAAGTCTATCCTATTGGTAAATCTCTTGAAGAAAGGGACTAGGACCAATAGTTCCTGCAGCATCTGTAATACATAGGGTCTGACACACAGTGCCATTGACATTTGAATTGCTTTCTTTATGATTTGCTTTTCAAGTATTTCTCTGCTAGTATTAATTGATGCATTACTAAGGTAGAGCCTCTTAGTTACCTGATTAGTGTTAGAATAATTAAAAATGTCTTTATAGTCAAGGGATGCAGAAAAATCTGTTCCTAGACATTTTCTCCCCCATCTGCCAAAAGGCCTGTTGTAGGAGCTAAAAGGCCTTCTTTAAACTACTGACTAGGATGTCTTCAAAAGTCAAGGGCAGGGCTGGGGTTGTGGTTCAGTGGTAGCGCTCTTGCCTAGCATGTGTGAGGCACTGGGTTTGATTCTCAGCACCGCATATGAATAAAATAAAGGTCCATCAACAATTTAAAAAAACATTAAAAAAAAAAGTCAAGGGCAGGCCAGGTATGGTGGCACATGCCTATAATCCCAGTGGCTTGGGAGGCTAAGACAGGAGGATTGCAAGTTCAAAGCCAGCCTCAGCAAAAGCAAAAGAAAGGCACTAGGCAACTCAGTGAGACCGTGTCTCTAAATAAAATACAAAATAGAGCTGAGGATGTGGCTCAGTGGTTGAGTGTTCCTGAGTTCAATCCCTGGTACCCCCCCCCCACCCCCCTGCAAAAGGTGTATGTATTAAAAGTCAAGGGCAGAACACATTAATCCATTACTATTTTAGGCTGTAGGCGGTGCTGTGAAGGCAGATTTTTTTTTTTTTCCTGATACAGACTGCTGAGGAATGGTTGACCAAGTTTAATTATTCTTCATATTGTTAGGAATTTTAAAAAGTGAGAGTGTGCATATCTTTATTTCTGTCATATGCCAGACATAGTTCCAAGAATGTTGACATAATTAGTCCTCATGACTTCACAATGTCCCTATGAGGTAACTACTGTATTGCTATTATCCTATTTTTTTCATATGATAAAATTGAAGCTCAGAGATGCTAAGCAACTTGCCTAAGACCACACAGATAGTAAATGATGAGGCTAAGAATCAGGCCGTTTGGTTCCAGGGGCTGACTTACATGTGCTAGAAAACATGATATTTGGGCTGGGTGGGGTGGCGCACACCTATAATCCCAGTGACTCAGGAGGCTGAGGCAGGAGGATCTCAAGTTTGAGGTCAGCCTCAGCAACTTAGTGAGATCCTGTCTCACAGGAAAAATAAAAAGGGCTGGGGATATAGCCCAGTGGTAAAGTGCCTCTGGCTTTAATTCCCAGCACAAAAACAAAGAAACCCCCCCCCCACCACCACCACCAACAACAAAACTCAAAAAACCCACCCAAGAAAACCACCCACAATATTTGGAAGAAGGTGGGGGTTGGAGAAGGCTGGAAGCAGAGATAAGACTTAACCTATCCTCCATCTCCTCAGAATTTTGTCTAAGGTGGGTCTTTATCTATGAAATATTCCCTCAGTATCAACCCTAAGACAAATGAAGCCATCTGTTGGTGAGAGGAAATCAGATCCTTCTAGAATACATGTTTATTGTGTTGCTTTTTGCAACACTGGGGATTAAACCCAGGGCACCACCACTGAGCTACAACCCCAGTCCTTTTTATTTTATTTTTTTATTTTGAGACCTGGTTTCATTAAGGTGCTAAGGCCTCAAACTTGCTATCCTTCTACCTCAGCCTCCTGAGTCACTGGGATTACAAGCAGGTATCACCCCCCACCTCCAGAATATGTATATTTATTTGTTATGAATATGTACATTTATTTATTTATATATGTATATATAATTATTTATTAGGAACAAAGTTCTTGGAGGTTGGAAATAATAGCAAAGACCCAAAGGAGGGGATTCTGGGTCCTCTTCTTTTTTTTTTTTTTTTTTTTTTTTTTTTTTTTGTGGTACCGGGGATTGAACTCAGGGGCACTCGACCACTGGGTCACATCCCCAGCCCTTTTTTTGTATTTTATTTAGAGACAGGGTCTCACTGAGTTGCTAAGTGCCTCGCCATTGCTGAGGCTGGCTTTGAACTCGCGATCCTCCTGCCTCAGCCTCCCAAAGTGCTGGGATTACAGGCGTGCGCCACCGCGCCCGGCTGGGTCCTCTTCTGATCTGTCTTCCAGTAGAGATGGCAGGCAAAAGACAAAATGAAAATAAATGTTTTTTTTTTTTTTTTTTTTTTTTTTTTTGTGGTACCGGGGATTGAACTCAGGGGCACTTGACCACTGGGCCACATCCCCAGACCTTTTTTGTATTTTATTTAGAGACAGGGTCTCACTGGGTTGCTAAGTGCCTCGCCATTGCTGAGGCTGGCTTTGAACTCACGATCCTCCTGCCTCAGCCTCCCAAAGTGCTGGGATTACAGGCGTGCGTCACCGCACCCGGCTTATTTTATTTTATTTTTTAAAATAAATTTATTTAGGGGCTGGGGTTGTGGCTCAGCGGCAAAGCGCTTGCCTCGCACGTGTGCGGCCCGGGGTTCGATCCTCAGCACCACGTAAACATAAAGTGCATTGCATTGTGTACAACTAAAGTAAATAAATAAATATTTTAAAAATAAATTTATTTATTTTACATCGGTATATATGACAGCAGAATGCATTTTGATTTATTGTACACAATTGCAACACAACTTTTCATTTCTCTGATTGTACACGAATGTAGCATTGCACCATATGTGCAGTCATACATGTGCCCAGGGTAATGAATGTCTTTCCCATTCCACTATCTTTCCTGACTCCCATGACCCCTTTCCTCTCCCCCATCCTCTTTGCTTCTTTTTATTTTATTTCCTGTTCCTACAAATAAAAATCCATCCTGAACAATTAGTTGAACTCATCTGTCTGCTCTAAAATTTCACTTAAACCATACCAATGTGATCTGAACAAAACAATGGAGACATGCTTGCCCTACTGCTCTGTGTGTATGAGAACACAAACACTGAATCACAGAGTGATCCAGAACACATGCACGCCTAGTGGGTGCCTGAGTGGGGACTGAAGCCAAACCTTCTACCTCCTGCCTGTGCTCTTCCAACAAAGGGAAGTAAGAAATGTCAAGCATGTTTGCTCTACTTCTGTTTTGACAGAAAGTTCCATCTTAATTCTTCTTTCACCAAGAATGAACTTCCTGTCAAATACAGCATGGTTGCTGTTTATCAACATTTACACACACACACACACACACACACACACACACACAATTTCTCTGCTACCTTGAAGTTGGGCATGGCCATATAAATACATTTGGCCAATAAAATGTGAGTAGAAGTGACAATTTTGTGCTGCTCTGGGACAAAACATTTAGAAGTTCTTTTTCCCTTCCACATTAACCAAAGAGGCTGTGTTTTCCAGAAAGTACGAGGTGGCAGAGCTTCCCTCAGCATCAATGGCTGAGTTACTACATTGATAACACTTTTCCCTGGAGAATCACCCAGACTCTGAGTGAACAGAGAAATAAGCCATCATTGTGTCAGCTCATCAATGTTATGGCCTTGCTTGTTACTGCAGTGATACCTAGCCTATCCTGATTGTTACAAATGGGCTTTAGGAATCTACACTTACTGTATTAGTAAGTGCTTGTTAAGTGGTAGACATTATGGTAAGTATTAAATATGATTGAGGCATATATCTACACCCTTGGCAAATTGGGGCATGGGATCTCAGAAAAAGTGAATAAATTCCCCAAGCTTGAGTCCACTGTGATGTTCTATATCAGAAAACACTTTCACCTAAATTGAACATGAGTACTGAGTACAGGATACAACCTGTAGGAATTGAAAGTAAAATTTTTCTGCCCGTAGAAAAAGTCCTGTTTGTGGGGAGTATCTATGATGTTTTTCTAATCCAAAAATATCTCTACCAGAACTGATTTTACTCACCAATGTAATGTGAACACACACACACACACACACACACACACTAAAAGTAATATAAGAAATGTTAGCCGGGCGCGGTGGCGCACGCCTGTAATCCCAGCACTTTGGGAGGCTGAGTCAGGAGGATCGCGAGTTCAAAGCCAGCCTCAGCAATGGCGAGGCACTTAGCAACTCAGTGAGACCCTGTCTCTAATAAAATACAAAAAAAGGGCTGGGGATGTGGCCCAGTGGTCTAGTGCTGCTGAGTTCAATCCCCGGTACCAAAAAAAAAAAAAAAAAAAAAAAAAAAAAAAAAAGAAATGTTATAAGAATTTTTAAAATAATCAAATAAAAAAATTTCATAACCCAAACAATGCCTTTGGTCAAACTGAAAAAAAAAAATTGCCTTTTCTTTGAGACACTTCTATTGGCTTGAAAACTATCATTGTACCTATGCAAATGTGAATGCTGGTGCCCCAAACTGTGCACAACTGCACAAAGTATCATAAAATTATGCACATACGTATGTAAGGGGCATGATAGAAAGCAAGGTGCCTTTAGATAACTAAAGAGGTAACTTGCAATAAGTCATATAATTGGTCTAAAGTACGTTCTTTATCAAGGAGAATCTATAAAGGATCTACATTAAGGAAGACAGTAAACTCTTATTGTTATTCAAATAAAATTATTTTAATACTAAAAAAAAAATTCCCCAAACTTACTTAATTAGTTACAGCCAGAGTCCTTCCTGGGCGTGCCTGGCACAAAGGTTTCTGCTTTTTTCACTACAATTGTACCTGAGGGTTTAAAAATACCTTTGGGCTAGGCTCGGTGGCACATGCCTGTAATCCCAGCACTTGGGAGGCTGAGGCAGGAGGATCATGAGTTCAAAGCCAGCCTCAGCAATGGCGAGGCACTTAGCAACTCAGTGAGACCCTATCTCTAATAAAATACAAACAACAACAACAACAACAACAACAACAAAAAAGGGCTTGGGATGTGGCCCAGTGGTCGAGTGCCCCTGAGTTCAATCCCCGGTACCAATATATATGTTTAAAAAATAAAATAAAAAAATACCTTTGGATGCTGGTCTCTGTGGCAAATGCCTATAATCCCAGTGAAGTGGGAGGCTGAGACAGGAGGATTGCAAATTCAAGGGCAGCCTGGACCCTGAATCAAAATAAGAAAGAAAAAGAACTGGGGATGGAGTTCAGTGGTAAATCTCCTGGGTTGACCCCCCCCCCAGTACACTGAACATACATATATACATACATGAAGTACCATGGATCCCACGGACATTCTGTGGAGTGACTGATGTGTGTCTATCGCTGTGGGTAATGCACCGTGAGAGGTATATACGTCCTTAAGAATTCAGAGTGTAGTCGAGGAGAGTAGAGGCCACGAAACAACAGAGGACAACATGAGATGAGAATCTGGCATTGAACAGTCCGCAAACCTGGATTCGGGGTCTCCGTAAGCTTAAAGGCTTCCATTTGTGTCTGACTCTTTCTCTGAGGCACAAAGAAGGTAAAATGCAGCGAGGTGACCTCTGCCCCAAGTGGGATAGGCACAAGGATGAGCCGGAGATGAGCACTCTTTTATTTATTTATTATTTTAGTCCTGGGGATTGAACCCAGGAACCCAAGTTCCCTTTACCACTGAGCTGCATCTCCAGTCATGTTTTAGAATTCTGAGACAGGGTCTTGCCAAGTTGCCCAGACTGGCCTGGAGCTTGAGATCCTCCTCCCTCAGCCTCCGGAGAGGCCGGGGGGTCACAGGCATGTGCCACCTGCCTGGCAATGCGATCACTGTTGAACCGAAGATCTAGAGTTTATGGAGGGAGAAAGGCTCAAGGGACTCAGCACACGGAGGACCTGAGAGGGAGGCGAGGAGACAGCGGTGGGCAGGATGAGTGCCGTACTCCCTGCCCAGGGACGTGGTGCAGGATGCTAGTTCTGTATAGCAGGTGCTAGTGGTGAGAATCTGGCCTCAAGTTAGCTCTTTTTACTAACCTACCTTAGCAGGTGTGTGGTTGCATATGTGACTTTGGTTTCATAATGTCAAGTTGTGGGAGGAGCATGGAATTCCGAGTCTCAGTGACCTGTGTTGAAGTCTAGATTCCCTTAGTAGCTGTCTGAGCTTGGGCAGATTTTTTTCTTTTTTCTTTTGGCAGTACTAGGGATTGGACCCAGAAGCTCTCTACCACTGAGCTATACCACCAGCCCTTTGAAAATGTCGAGACAGGGTCTTGCTAAATTGCTAAGGCTGTCCTTGAATTTGTGATCCTCCTGCCTCGGCCTCCCAAGTCAGTGAGATTACAGGAGAGTGCCACCGTGCCTGGCTTGGGCAGATTTCTTAACCAGCTGGATCCTCAGTTTCTCATTTGTAGAATGAGGATAATACCCACCTTTCAGGACTGAAGATGAATTAAGGAGGATATATTTAAAGCAGCCAGCTCTGGGATTCTTATCAGAATTACTGCTAGTGGGAGCTGTTTCTGTTATCAGTAGTGGCTCTTGAAGCCCCCAGCAGTCATTCTTGTGAAGACTTTTATTTGTGTATTTTTCATTTCTTTTCTTTCTTCTTCTTTTCTTTCTTCTTTTCTTCTTCTTCTTCTTTTTTTTTTTTTTTTTCTTTTTGGCATACCAGGGATTGAGCTCAGGGGCACTTGACCACTGAGCCACCTCCCCAGCCTGATTTTGTATTTTATTTAGAGACAGGGTTTCACGGGGTTGCTTAGTGCCAGCCTTTGCTGAGGCTGGCTTTGAACTCATGGTCCTCCTGCCTCAGCCTCCAGAGCCGCTGAGATTACAGGCGTGTGCCACCGTGCCCAGCTTTATTTGTGTATTTTTTTCTATCCCAGGGAGCCATGAGGAAAGGGCCAGGAACGTGGATGGGCATCCCAACGCCTAACCCTTCACTAAGTGACTTCCTCCCCCTTAGTCTTGTGATTTTTAAGAAAAGGAGTGAGAAGATATGCAAGTTGTGTAGGTGCAGAGTACAGCATGTGTCTCCCGTGGTTTGGATTTGGTTTGTCCCCTAGAGCTTCATGTATTTGAAGCTTGGTCTCCGGGCCTAGGGTAAAGTAATTAGGTCACGGGAACACCACCCTAACAGAGGGATTAATGTTGTCTCTCGTGAGGGGGTTGATTCTGGTAGGAGGGGAACATCCTGAGAGAGTGGGTTTTTGAAAGGAGTGAGCCTGGCTCCTCCCTGTCTCTTGCTCCTCACTGTATAATGTCCCTTTCCCCCTCACAAGTGCTCCCACCACTGAGACCATCCTTCATGAGGCTCACGCCATAGCTGAGCCAGTGCCATACCAGAGCTGATAGCTGATGCCAGTGCCACATCTTTGAACCTCCAGAACTATAATATATTATACCTCTTTTCCTTATAAAGTACCCAGCCTCAGGTATTTTTGCTACAGTAATGGAAAACAGACTAAAACAATATGAAAAAATAAATATTGTAACTTCACTCATTTCATTTTTTTTAAAACTCCTTTCATTTTAATTGGTGGAAGACCATATATACCTTAAGTTCCTCAAGATGGCTGTCTTCTAGGTGCTGAACTTCTCCTTTGACATTCACAGAAAAAAACCAGTTTAGTACCATTTTCACCTTTTTCTTTTCCTGCTTTAGTCTTAATTTACCAGACAATTACATGTCTGTGGAATCAGGTAGTGTCAGCTAACTCTTCCATTCAGTCACAGAGTGGCACCTGAGGGAGGGAAACTTCCATGACCCTGCTATCCTGCAGTGTTTATGTTTTGGCTGTAAAGCTTGAGGTTATTTATGCCAGAAGACCAGAACTAACTTGCTCGTTGTAGAACTCTTGGGTTGGTTGGCTGTCAGAGGATTATTCAGTGGGATATTTTCTTGCTATCTAGCCCCTTGAAATGTCCTTTTATGGACATTCCTTAAGGTGCTACCTTGTTTGTTCTTTTCAAACTGCAGTTTGTGTTTATGATGGAGTTTTCAAATTTAAACTGTTTTAACAGCCCTATTTGGTCTTCATTCTGGGGACTAACCAAGATCATCCATGAAAGAGCTGGGCAGAGATTGAAGATAAAAGGTTTCTGTTACTGCAGTTCATTCACTCATTTATTTAGCCAATATTTATGGAGTGCTTACTCTAAGTCAGTGTACTAGGTGCTAGAGATATTAGGGTAGATAAGACATAAACCCTGATTCTCTAGGAATTTCTCAGTTTAGTATAAGATTTGGGCAAGTTAACAGACAGTTAATCAGAAACAAGAGGTCAATGAAAGTGAGTGCCCATAGAGACACTGAGGTCCCCAGCAAGAAGTGAGTCCTCTTTCTTTCATAGCACCTGTCATCTGTCCTGAAAAACTTCTGTGGATACATATCTTTTCTTCCTGTACTATAATACTACCTTTAGTGGGCAAGGAATTTTTGGCTTGTATCTCTGTTCTCCATGACACCCAATTCAGTTTCTAGTAGGTAATAGCCACAAAGCAGGAGGATCACAAGTTCAAAGCCAGCTTCAGCAACTTAGCAAGGCCCTGAACAACTTAGTGAGACCCTGTCTCGAAATAAAAAAATAAACTCCATGTTTGTATAAGTATGTCAAAGTATACTCTACTGTCATGCATAACTAAAAAGAACAAATAAAAAATAAAAAGAGCTGGTGTGCGGGGGGTGTAGCTCAGTGCTAAAGTGCCCCTGGATTCAATCCATAGTATCAAACATAAAAGGTCATAGTCACTCCATAGACGCTTAGAGGGCTGGGGTTGTGGCTCAGTGGTAGAGCACTTGCCTAACACGTGTGAGACACTGGGTTCAATCCCCAGCACCACATAAAAAACAAACAAACAAACAAAATAAATGTATTGTGTCCATCTACAACTAAAAATATTTAAAAATTAGATACTTAGAGGATTGAAGAGCTCTCTCTCCCTCATAATATAAAAAAAAATAGAGTCAGCCCTTCATGTCCTCAGATGGTATATCTGTGGATTCATTCAATCTTGGAGAAAAACATTTGAAAACAGAATTGCATCTGTACTGAACATATACTGACTTTTTTCTTGCTATTATGCTCTAAACAGCACAGTTTAACAACCGCTGACAGCTTTTACAGTACTAGGTATTATAATAATCTAGAGTTGATGTATAACATACAGGAGGACGTGCGTTGGTTATATGCAAATACTAGGGTATTTTATACAGGGACTTAAGCATCTGTGGATTTGGGTATCTGTGGGGGGCAGACCCAGTGTATTCATCGATGAGTTGAAATTTATAAATGAATGAGTAAAATTTCCAAAGGTGTTTATAAATTCCTACCAGGAGCACACACTTATTCAGCATGGAGATATTCCAGTCAAGACTTCAGAGATGGTCCTTTCCCTGATGAAACCTAGAGTTTAGGGGTGGAGACAGTAAACAAATTCATATAGAAATTCCAGTTGTGCTCAGTCTCCCCTTTTACTCCCATGGCCCAGGATCACGCTTGCCCCGCTCTGGTTGAGCTAGAGGAAGGGAGGGCCAGGGTAAGCAGGGGCGATGCTCACTGGAGTCTGTGGGGGAAGGGACAGGTGGCCAGCAATTGGGTCTCCTGCTTCCTCCTCCGTGGGCATGGCCACAGGGCGGATGGCTAATGTTTCTTTTAATCAGTCCTGAATTTCTAGAGAACTGCTGCATGTAAAGCTGAAAACAGCTTTGCTTTGCTTTATATTCCATCCCATATTTCCATTCTGCTGCCTTCCAGAGAATCTACAAGAAGTAAGAAACAGCCTTTCCAATTTTATTAACACAGCATTTTGTTTGTTTATAGTACTGGGGCTGGACCCCAGGGCCATGCATGTGCTAGGCGTGTGCTCTACCACTGAGCCCCATTCTCAATTCTTTCCTTAAAAAAAATTTTTTTTTTTTGGTACTGGAGATCAAACCCAGAGGTGCTTTACCACCTAGCCACATCCCCAACCCTTTTTATTTATTTGTTTGTTTATTTATTTAATTTTTTGGTACTGGGGATTGAAGTCAGGGGCACTGGAGCACTGGGCCACATCCCCAGCCCTTTTTTGTATTTTATTAGAGACAGGGTCTCACTGAGTTGTTAAGTGCCTCGCCATTGCTGACTGAGGCTGGCTTTGAACTCACGATCCTCCTGCCTCAGCCTCCCAAGTGCTGGGATTATAGGCCTGTGCCAGCTCCCCGGGCTTTTTTTTTTTGGAGACAAATGCGGGGAACCTTGCTAAATTTGCTGAGGGTGGTTTTGAACTTGTGATCCTCCTGCCTCAGCCTCCCAAGTGCTGGGATTACAGGTGTGCATCACCTTACCTGGAAGTTACTAACATCTCTAAGCTCAGTTTCCTCATCTGTAAAACAGGAATGAGAAAGTAACGTCATATGTTTATTGTGAAAATTAAATAATGCTAAATGTCTAGCACATCATAAATGTTTATTATTATTACCATTACCATTAGGTTTTTTTTTTTGTTTTGTTTTGTTTTTTTTTTTGGTACCAGGGATTGAACTCAGGGGCATTCGACCACTGGGCCATGTCCCCAGCCCTTTTTTGTATTCTATTAGATACAGGGTCTCACTGAGTTGCTAAGTGCCTCGCCACGGCTGAGGCTGGCTTTGAACTCGAGATCCTCCTGCCTCAGCCTCCCAAGTGCTGGGATTACAGGCGTGCGCCACCGTGCCCGGCTTACCATTAGGTTTTATTCTTATTTTCTAAACTACTAGAGGTTGAACTTTCTTCATGTGGTGTTTGTATTTTTATTTCTTTTAGTACTGAAGATTGATCACAGGGTCTTAAAAATGCAAGCCGAGTATAGTGGTGCACGCCTGTAGTCCCAGCAATTTGGGAGACTGAGGCAGGAGGATCGCAAGTTCAAAGCCAACCTCAGCAACTTAGTGAGATCTGTACCAAAAACAAACAAAAAAAAAAAAAGACTGGGGATGTGTCTCAGTGGTTAAGTGCCTCTGGGTTCAATCCCTAGTACCAATAAACAAACAAACAAACAAACAAACTAAGCACTGTACTACTGAGATAAGTCCCTAGACTTTAAAATAATTTAAATTAGATTAATTAATTTATTTCCCCTATACTAGGGATTGATCAGGGGCACTGTACCATTGGGCTTTCTCTGCAGTCTGTTCCATGTTTTACTATTTTCATTTTCTTTCATGTGACTTAGTCCCATCTTTTGGGGTTTGGGGGGGCCTTATATGTTACTCCCCCCCCAACCCATGCTGTGGGTTGAACCCAGGGTCTTGCACATGCTCAACAAGTGCTGTCACTAAGCCACATTGGCCAACCCCTCTTTGTCATTCTTAAACCTTAAGAAGAGATATGGATACCACTCTTTGACATTTATGTTGATTTTCTGCTAATCTTAATTTTATAGTATACAACTGGAAATATTTTATTTCGTTTTATCTAGTTCTTTTTCATACTTTTATTTCACCAAATCTGAGGAAACTATTATCAGTCTTCTAAACATGCATTTGGTTTCTGCTCATTTTTAAGGATTTAAGGACTAATTCATGGATTCTATTTGGGTGTTGGATTTTAAGCATTAAGATAAATCATTGTCTTGTCTCCTTTCTCTTGTTCACAGAGTTATCTAGTTATCCTAACATCACTTAAAAAATAATCTCCCCTTCTCCATTGTGTTGTGATAACTAATTTTCCATGGGTCACCTTCTATTATGCAAAGGTGCCATTCGGTAATGAACTGTGGTTTCAGTGTTTCTTTGAGGTCATTGGAGCAAATGGTGTTCAGGAATTTTCACTGTCTTGGGAGAGTCCAGCATTTACAAAGAAGCTTGACTACCATACTTCATGTCACAGGGCAATTGTAGGCAGAGCACCAGAGTTTAGTCTCACTTGGAAGCTGTAAATCTTATCTTAGTAAATAAAATAAAACTGGCTAATGATCACCAAACGTATTTTCTTTTCTTCCAAGGGATGGGTTTGAACAAGAAGAGGGGTTTCTTATGATAGCACTAAAACAGCTTTTAAGCAGAAAATGGTCTTCTGTCAACCAAGCCAGGTTATCCCCATTACACAAACATACCTTTCTCATTTCAATTCTTTTAAGTTACAAATGTTTCCATCTCTATAGAATTCCATGAGAGATTATACCAAACGTATATATTTGTTTATACAAAAATAGTTTGAAATGCTTTTTTTTTTTTTCCTTTTTATGACACTGGGGATTGAACTCAAGAGTGCTTTACTACTCACCTACAGCCTCAGTCCTTTTTAGTTTTTGTATAGAGATGGGGTCTTGCTAGGTTGCTGAGGCTGGCTTCGAAGTTGTGATCCTCCTGCCTCAGCCTCCAGAGTGCTGGAACCACAGGCCTAATCCATGGTGCCTGGCTAAAAGTTTGTTTCTTTTCCAGAAGAACAGGAGCTGGCTTTGGTTAAAGCATGTCAGAACAAGCTGGTTTCATTGGAAATAGGCCCTAGTGCTAATCACGTCTCTCTCTCTCTCTCTCTCTCTTTGTGGCACCAGGGATTGAACTCAGGGACACTCGACCACTGGGTCACATCCCCAGACCGTTTTTGTATTTTATTTAGAGACAGGGTCTCACTGAGTGGGTAAGTGCCTCACCATTGCTGAGGCTGGCTTTGAACTTGCGATCCTCCTGCCTCAGCCTCCCAAGTGCTGGGATTACAGGCGTGCGCCACCACGCCTGGCAACATGTCTCTTCAAATACCATTCCAAGAATCTGTTCCTACACCCTGGTGAGCCAGTTGGTTGTGGAGTTGGGGGAAGGTTGGCCTGCTTAGCTTCGAGTCATTTAATCATCCAGTGAAGGTGGAATCAGTGTGTTTAGATCTTGTCTGAGAAGCTTTGCTTGGAGATAAGTCTGGGTTAGCCATAGTGAGCTGACATGACCCAGGTTTATGGTTCTGTTCCAGTTCAACTGAAGCAGTAAGAGATGATCTTTCTGGTCTTTTGAGCGTACCCACTTTTCTTACAGGGGAAACACCATGGACTGGGTGAGATGCTATTTAGTCAAAAGCGCACAGAATTTAGAGAGTGCAACTCTGTGCAGGGAACTGTGCTTTCTGTATTCTAGATATTTCCAATTCTATTAGAGAGAAAAGACTTACACACAGGACAGTTTATCAACCAGCAGTAACAACCAGTATACACACAGAGCCAAAGGATGGAAAGTCACTGAATGAAAGTGCAGGGGTTGATCCCTGTGGGTTGGAAGAATGAGTAGCTGCTTCCTCAGCAAGGCTGGAGACATCTGCGTCTTGAAGGACGGATGGGAGGAGATGAGGGAAGAATGGAGAACGTTCAGGTGAGATGGAGCCTAGAGAAAAATGACAGGACTTGAAGGAACAGAATGTGCCGCAGAAGCCGTGATTAGATAAAGCAGGCTGCGTAGAGAAGATTAAGGGGAAGAACTTTGAGTCTGAACAGGCTTAAATGCCAGACACTTTGTCCCAAGTAACTAAAGGAGAACTAAATATATTCACTTATTCATCTCTTTCAAAAGCTCTTTGAATTTGAATGCCACGTATCATTGTAGATACAATGGAATCTTGCCTATTTATTTATTTATTTATTTATTTATGGTACCAGGGATTGAACCCTGGGGTGCTTAACCACTGAGTTACATCCGTAACACTTATTATTATGTTATTTATCTATTTATTTATTTTTTTGGTAGTGGGGATTGAACTCAGGAGCACTCAACCACTTCATTTTTTTCTTTTCTTTTCTTTTCTTTCTTTTTTGTACGAGGGATTGAAATCTCAGGGGCACTCAACCACAGAGCCACATCCCCAGCCGTATTTTGTATTTTATTCAGAGACAGGGTCTCACTGAGTTGCTTAGTGCCTCGCTTTTGCTGAGGCTGGCTTTGAACTCGCGATCCTCCTGCCTCAGCCTCTCGAGCCGCTAGGATTAGAGGGCAGCATCAGTGCACCTGGCAGATTTTCCCATTTTGGAAGAACATCAGCAAAAGTGGCATAGGCCCGTAAACTCTATCACCTGCACATCAAGTGACTCCTCTCCAGCAGGGCTTGACACACTGTTTTCAAATGGAAGCCCTGATGTCAGCTTAACAGAAGCCAGTACTCCTAAAATTCTAGGACTTGAGAAAGAGAAGAGTCCTTTCGGGAGATGTGGCCGTAAGTGCCACATCTCAGGACATTTTCATGTTTATTGTACACTTAAGGATGGTTGCTGCCAAGCCAGGAGCATAGCTCAGTGTAGAGGCTGGCCTCCCTACCATGCAGGGGTCCCTGGTTCTATCTCCAGCATTGTGAAACAAACAAAAACTATACTTGTACTATTAGAGAAACAACAAAATGAATTCAGGTATGATTAATTTTTAAATTTTTGGTTTTCTTTCACACTCTTTTTTTCTGTCTACTGTCAATATTTATATTGCATCTCCTCCATATGATGTAATGTTACATATCATAGAATAAAAAGCTTTTTTTTGGTACCAGGGATTGAACTCAGTGGCACTCGACCACTGGGCCACATCCCTAGCCCTTGTTTGTCTTTTATTTAGAGACAGGGTCTCACTGAGTTGCTAAGTGCTTCACCATTACTGAGGCTAGCTTTTTTTTTTTTTTTTTTTTTTTTTTTGTGGTACCAGGGATTGAACTCAGTGGCACTCGACCACTGGGTCACATCCCCAGACCTTTTTTGTATTTTATTTATAGACAGGGTCTCACTGAGTTGCTAAGTGCCTCGCCATTGCTGAGGCTGGCTTCGAACTCGCGATCCTCCTGCCTCAGCCTCCCAAAGTGCTGGGATTACAGGCTTGCGCCACCAAGCCTGGCTTGCTGAGGCTGGCTTTGAAGTCGTGATCCTCCTGCCTCAGCCTCCCAAGTGCTGGGATTACAGGCATGTGCCACGGTGCCTGGCTGAATAAAAAACTTTTTAAAGTATTAAAATTAAAAAGCTGTTATTATCCCACCATCAAAGAAAACCTGTGTTTAATTTGGACATTTTTTCTTCCATCTTTTTTGGGTGACCTTTATTTTTATTTTTTTTTTTGTGGTACCGGGGATTGAACTCAGGGGCGCTTGACCACTGGGTCACATCCCCAGACCTTTTTGTATTTTATTTAGAGACAGGGTCTCACTGAGTTGCTAAGTGCTTCCCCATTGCTGAGGCTGGCTTTGAACTCGCGATCCTCCTGCCTCAGCCTCCCAAAGTGCTGGGATTACAGGCGTGCGCCACCGCGCCCGGCTCTTTATTTATATTTATAAAAGACACACACACACACGTGTGTATATATAGATACCTTTTCCTTTTGGAGATGGGGTCTTGCTCTATTGCCTAAGCTGAACTTGAACTCCTGAGCTCACATTATCTTCCCACTACATCCTGGGGAGGAGATGGGACTACAGGCACTGGCCCATAAGCCCAATTGGCATAAATATGGTTTTGAGAGCTGGGTGTGCTCATACACACGGTAATCGCAGTTACTGGGGAAGCTAAGGTATGAGGATCATAAATTCAAGGCCAGCCCAGACAAAGTATCTAGACCCTATCTCAAAATTTGAATAAAAGTGTTGGGGATGTAGCTCAGTGGTAGAGTGCCCCTGGGTCCAATTTCCAGTATTCCTCCCCAATGTGTGTTTTTGTTTATGTATTTGAAATAACAAAATCTTTTAACTTTCTTTTTCTTCTACTTGATGTTTTACCAGGAATATCTTTCCATCTCATGGAACATTTCTTTTTCTTTTTTAATCATTTCCAAAAATTCTATTGTGAAAAATTCAAGAAGCCAATTACAAGTCAAAAAGTTTTAGAAATGAACAATAATTTCTGTGGACATATTTTTCTATACACAGGCTCATCTTTAGAATTTGAAAATAAATAATCAAAGTATCAGTGCAATTGATTTTAAATAGCTTTCTCTCTCTCTCAAAACCTATCTCAAGGTGACAAGACTTCAGTGTAGCCAAAAGATGAGGGGTCTGACATCTGTTACAAGACTGGGTGGTGAAAACTTGAATTTTTGTTTTTGGTGTTATGAATTGAGCCCACACATGCACTGTATCACTGAGCTATATCCCTAGATTAAAATGATTTTTAATTGCTATTTAATATTCCATCATATCAATCTGGTTTTTTTTTTTTTTTTTTTTTTTTTTTTTTGGTACTGTGGTGTTCTATCACTGAACTTCCACTGCAGCTCTTTATTTTATTTTGACATAGGGTCCTACTAAAGTGTTCAGACTGACCTTGAATTTTCTGTCCTTCTGATTCAGCCTCTGTGGTCTCTGGGATTACCAGAGTGTGCCACAAAGCCTGCCTCAATCGGCATTATTTTTAAAACAATTTTTTATTATTATAAAGTTGTGTGTGTGTGTGTGTGTGTGTGTGTGTTTGTGTGTGTGTGATATTTGTGTTATAAATGAAGCTAACATGAATAATATCATACTAAACTGCTTTCCCCCCCAGCCCTGGAAATTGAACCTAGGGTTGCTTTACCATGGAGCTATACCGCCAGACCTTTTTATTTCTTATTTTGAGATAGAGTCCCATAAATTGCTCAGGCTGTCCTCTAACTTGTGATCCTCCTGCCTTGGCCTCCCAATGAGTCAGGATTACACCATACCTGGTGATATTGGAATTGAAATTCTTTAAATTGAAAATTTCCTTCCAGGCATGGTGGCACACACCTGTAATCCCAGTGACTCGGGAAGCTGAGGCAAGTTTGAGGCCAGCCTCAGCAATTTAACAAGGCTCTAAGAAACTTAGCAAGACCCTGTCCCAAAATTAAAAGGGCTGGGATGTGGTTCAGTGGTTAAGCATTCCTGGTTCAATTCCCAGTACCAAAAAATAACAAAATAAAAATTTTATATTGAAATATGTTAGTTCAAACATTTTAATTAAAAAGATTGAATTAAAATATTTTAATACTTAAATATATTGTTCATGTAAAAATGTAAACAAATACAGAAGTAGAATCTAATATAATGATCCCTCATATAACCTGTCATTCAGAGAGTTCAGTTGTCAAGATTTTCAAAGTCATCAATGTGTTTCCGCATTTATGATTGATTTTAATGCTCTCTTTATTTGTAAAAAATTCCAAGAAAGATTATGCCAATTTATATGTCTAATTTGTTTTCAATAAAGGCATAGATCTTCCCCCATTCCAGGTTTGGAACAATACTGTGTCCAGGGATATAGCATGGGATTAAACATGTGAGCTCAGAGGCCACGGGCACCAGTAAAGTCCTCGCTTGGCAATACTATGAAGCTCTGCCACTTAAAGCAAGATTATCACCTCTGGTGTGCCTCAGTTTCTTTATTTTTATTTTACTTTTTGTGGTACCGGGGATTGAACTCAGGGGCACTCAACCACTGGGCCACTTCCCCAGCCCTTTTTTGTGTTTTGTCTCACTGAATCGCTAAGTGCCTCGCCATTGCTGAGGCTGGCTTTGAACTCGCGATCCTCCTGCCTCAGCCTCCCAAGTGCTGGGATTACAGGTGTGCACCACCATGCCCAGCTGTGCCTCAGTTTCTTCACCTGTGAAACAATGATTATCTTCTACTTCCTAGTGTTGATGTGAGGATTCAATGATTTACTGTTTGCAAAACACAAGTGTTGCCTGCCTGTGACCTCAGTTACTGGGAGGCTGATGCAGGAGGATGCCAAGTTCCAAGCTAGTCTTGTCAATTTAGGGAGACTCTGCCTCAAAACTAATATTAAAAGGACTCAGCTGGGCGCGGTGGCGCACGCCTGTAATCCCAGCACTTTGGGAGGCTGAGGCAGGAGGATCGTGAGTTCAAAGCCAGCCTCAGCAATGGCGAGGCACTTAGCAACTCAGTGAGACCCTGTCTCTCATAAAAAATACAAAAAAAGGGCTGGGGATGTGCCCCAGTGGTCAAGTGCCCCTGAGTTCAATCCCCGGTACACCAAAAAAAAAAAAAAAAAAAAAAAAAAAAAAAGGACTCAGTGGCAGAGTGCTTCTGGGTTTAATCCCCGGGGGGGGGGGGGGGCGTGGAGAGGATAAAACCAATTGTTGAGTAAGAGAAGAATCTATAGCCCACTATCAGTATTGTTAAAAAGGAAAAACAGGAGCCGGGTGCGGTGGCGCACGCCTGTAATCCCAGCACTTTGGGAGGCTGAGGCAGGAGGATCGCGAGTTCAAAGCCAGCCTCAGCAATGGCGAGGCACTTAGCAACTCAGTGAGACCCTGTCTCTAATAAAATACAAAAAAGGGCTGGGGATGTGGCCCAGTGGCCTAGTGCCCCTGAGTTCAATCCCCAGTACCAAAAAAAAAAAAAAAAAAAAAAAAAAAAAAAAAAAGAAAGAAAAGAAAATAAAAAAGTAATGAGGTAAAAAGAAAATATTAATTGGTTCCAGTTTATTTGAATCAACTAGCACCCAGGATTGACTAAAACTCAATGACTGTAAATAACTGAAACTCACCTAGGAATTTTTCTCAGCTAAGTATCCTCCCAAGTCCAGTTAATTTCATTTGGCATAAATGACTCCAGATTGGTTTGGTATGTTGGGCCCAGTGTAGGAACATAGTCCAAATAGTCTTATGCAAATTTTATTTTAAGAGTAGAAAATAAGCTGTTATAGCCAAATTTACACATCTGAAGTCAAGTTGAGAATTGAAGGAAATTGAAAGATTGATGTTGTCTTAAAACAGACATTTGAAGTCAAAACAGATTTCAAAAACAGAAAAAAAAAAAAAAACTGTATTACCTGGATAATTGCCACCATGCTTGCTTTTTTTTCTTGGTACCAGTACTGGCGATTGAACTCAGGGGCACTTGACCACTGAGCCACATCCCCAGCCCTATTCTGTATTTTATTTGGAGACAGGGTCCCACTGAGTTGGTTAGTGCCTCACTTTTGCTGAGGCTGGCTTTGAACTCAAGATTCTCCTGCCTCAGCCTGCCGAGCCACTGGGATTAAAGGTGTGCACCACCACACCCGGCTCCATGCTTGCTTTTGACTTGCTTATGAGGGATTCAACCCATTGAAATGGGAAATTGAGAAATGATTTTCAGACTTTATTGCAGACCATCTTTTGGGTAATGTAGTTCCTGCAATTTCTCATTTGATGATAAAATTTATTGGGCACCTGCCTCATTCTGAACAGTATCTGGACCCTGGTCCTGCAATAGAGGCCCAAATGGACTAAGTGCTTGCCCTTATGGAGCCCATAGTCAGGTGAGAAAAAGCAAAAACAAGTGATCAAGCCAGGCATGGTATAATCCCAGGTTGAGGCAGAGGGTTGCACATTTGAATCCAGCATTAACCATTTAGCGAGACCCTGTCTCAACATAAAAAATAAAAAGGGGGACTGGGATTGTGGCTCAGCCGCAGAGCACTCGCCTAGCACGTGCGCGGCCCGGGTTCGATCCTCAGAACCACGTACAAATAAACCCACTGTGTACAACTAAAGCAAATAAATAAATATTAAAAAAAAAATAAAATAAAAAGGACTGGGGATACAGTTCAGTGGGAGGGTGCACCTGAGTTCAATCCCCAGTATGTGGGGGTGTGGCCAGGAAGAGTAAGCACGATAATTTCAGAGTGACAGGTGCAGTCACTTTGGCTGTGGGATCTCATCATTGTATAAGGCTGTGAGGCTGGGGTGAGAGAATTCTGTTCTAGAAGGTCAGGGACAGCCCATGTGGAGTGATGTATGAGCTGGGAGAGCTTTCAAGAGAAGCTGCTGCTGAGTAAATAGCTAAGGAAGCTGGGCGCAATCGCGCATGCCTGTAATCCCAGCACCTGGGAGGCTGAGGCAGGAGGATCGTGAGTTCAAAGCCAGCCTCAGCAATGGCGAGGCACTTAGCAACTCAGTGAGACTCTGTCTCTAATAAAATACAAAAAAGGGCTGGGGATGTGGCCCAGTGGTCAAGTGCCCCTGAGTTCAATCTCCGGTAACAACAACAACAACAAAAAATAGCTAAGTAAAGCGAGTTTCAGACAGAGAGAGTCCCAAGGGCTAAGATCCTGAGATCTAGAAAGGTCGGCTGGATAATCTACTGGTTTCCCTTATTTTACTCAATCTTCTGTTTGTTAATCTAGGTAGATATGACATATAATTTCTGGGGAAGAGATTCTCTAGGTAATTTTAGCCATAGTCCTTGCAGAGGAAAATGGGCTTTGCCTTCTCTTCCATTATCTTGCATCTATGTCAGTCTCATCTAAGAGATGGGGGAGGGGGAGAGCTTTTAAGAGGGTCCGACAGCCTTAAAGAGCAGTTTTGATTTTCCTTGAGTGTGCTAATGTTAGCACAAATACTGGCTGTGCTGCCAGGATATTTCCATACATATGGCTGCAGGGATGATGAAGGTAGTCAGTTATTGATTCTAGTAGTTGCAATTTTTTTTTCCCTTTTAACTACTAGAAAACTCAGGTTCTGGCCATTTCTGTCCGGGAGCTCCCTGGAGACAGAGTTTTGTGAAAATTACCTTCTGCCTTGATTTCTTGCATGTTGGTGCTCAAGAAAGCAGTTACAATGGCTGATTCCCATTCTCCACCGAATAATTAAAAAGCAAAGACCAAACCAACAGCAAAACAAAATTAGAAAACCTTTTTTTAACCAGCTTTCTTATTTCTAATTCAAGGCCAAGCCCTGAGGAATGCTCAGATTTCCAGGTCTGCCGTCGGATGGAACATTCTGCATGATTGCATAGTTTTAGAATACTGAATGTGCCTTACGAAGGTGGGTTTTTTTCTTCTTCTTCTTCTTCTTTTTTTTTTTTTTTTTTTTTTTTTTGGGTACTGGGGATTGAACTCAGGGGCACTTGACCACTGGGTCACATCCCCAGCCCTTTTTTGTATTTTATTAGAAGCAGGGTCTCACTGAGTTACTAAATGCCTCGCCATTGCTGAGGCTGGCTTTGAACTCGAGATCCTCCTGCCTCAGCCTCCCAAAGTGCTGGGATTACAGGCGTGCGCCACTGCGCCCGGCTCTTCTTATTATTTGTATCAACAACTTTAATACCTAGCACACAGAAAACCCTCAATAAAATAAATATCAGCAGAATGAATTAAAGGCACAAGAATATAAAGGAAGCCAGGTGTGGTGGCACACGCCTGTAATCCTAGCACTTGGGAGGCTGAGACAGGAGGAATGCAAGTTCAAAGCCAGCCTCAGCAATGGCGAGGTACTTAGCAACTCAGTGAGACCCTGTCTCTAATAAAATATACAAAAAGGGCTGGGGATGTGGCCCAGTGGTCGAGTGCCTCTGAGTTCAATCCCTGGTAAAAACAAACAAACAAACAAACAAACAAAAGAATATAAAGGACATCTTTTAAATAACTCATCCTTTTTTTTTTTTTTTGGTACTGGGGATTGAACCCAGTGGTGCTTAACCACTGAGCCACATCCCCAGCTCTTTTTTATATTTTTATTAGAGACAAGGTCTCCCTAAATTGCTTAGGGCCTCACTAAATTGGTGAGGCTGGCTTTGAACTCATAATCCTCCTGCCTCAGCCTCCTGAACCACTGGGATTACAGGTGTGTGCCACAGTGCTCAGCTTCCATATGATTTTTTCTCCTTCAGGAAAGATGATCCTGAGAGAATTCGACAGACTCCCCAAGAGGACAGCTACACAGAAACCCCTTTCTACTTTTACTTCAAAAGGATCAATGAGCCCAGTGGTAAAGAGAATATTTGTGGATCAGTTGCGGTGGTGCATGTCTGTAATCCCAGCACTTTGGGAGACTGAGGCAGGAGGATGGCAAGTTCCAGGCCAGCCTCAGCAATTTAATGAGACACTGTCTCAAAATAAAAAGGACTGGGTGTTTTTCTTCATATGCAAATTGTGAGCGAAATCAGCAAATCAGGAGTGGAGAAAAACGGATTGTCCTCTAGGATGTTTAATTTGATCAGAAATCTCAATCCGTAGCTGTTTTAGTGAGCTTTTTCACTGCTGCGACTAAAAGACCTGACCAGCACAATTGTAGAGGAGGAAAAGTTTATTTGAGGGCTCACAGTTTCAGAGTTCTTAGTCCATAGAAGACCGGCTCCATTCCTTAGGGCTAGAGGTGAGGCAGAACGTCATGAAGAAAGAATGTGGCAGAGGGAAGCAGCTCACATAGTAATCAGGAAGCAGAGAGAGAGACTCCACAACCCAAATACAAAATATATATCCCATAGCCACGCTCCCAATGAACCACTTTTCCCAGCCACACCCCACCTGTCTCCAGTTACCACTCAGTTAATTCCATCAGGGATTAACTCAACTGATTATGTTAAAGGCATGACCTGATCATTTCTCCTCCAAACCTTCTTGCATTGTCTCACATGTGAGCTTTTGGGGGACACCTTATATCCAAACCATAATAATAGCATTGTTTTATTTTAGCAGTAGTGGTGATGGAACCCAGAGACACTTTACTGAGATACTCTTCCAGCCCTTTTTATTTTGAGACAGGGTCTCACTAAGTTGCTGAAGGTGGCCTGGAACTTGCCCCCCTCCTGCCTCAACCTCCTGAGTAGAACATGATGATTTTGATCTGTCTTTTCTCCGCTATATTTGACTGGTTTATTAATTGCTGTCCAGTGTCAGGTACAATGCACTGAAAGTTTTGCTGAATGAATTAAAGATTTCAATTGTGAGCCAGGCTTGGTGGCATACGCCTGTAATCCTAGCAAATTCTGATGCTGAAGCTGGAGGAATGCAAGTCCAAGACCAACCTCAGCAACTTAGGCCTTGAGCAGTTTTAAGATCCTGTCTTAAAATAAAAAATAAAAAGGGCTGGGGATACGGCTAACTGCCCCTGGGGTTCAATCCCTAACACTGGGGGAATGGGGGGTGGGGAAGAATTCAATTGTGTTTTCAGTGTCTATTCTATATCTTACTACATGGCCAAAAGGAACGAATTTATTTCATTTAGCATCTGTCGGTTAAAGGAATACACTTGTAAGCAAATGTGAGAGAGCTCCTGCCCTAAAAATGTCTAATAGTTTTGGAGCCATTCTGTATAGCAGGTACTATACTATGAGGTTTATAGACTGTATTTTGATTAATCTTCACAATAAACCTAAGAGGTAGGTATTAGTATTTTCCGGATGATGAAACTGAGGTGCAAAGATGCTGAGTAACTGGTCTAAGTTGCATAACAAGTAAGTAGCAGAGTCAGGATTGGAACCCATGTAGTGTGATCTCACAGTCCTGTAAGGTAGTCACTGTGTCCTATTTAGGCTTCAGGAAGTTACTGTGTAATACAGGGGCCAGACTTGAAATCAATAATCACCACACAAACATGGTTAATTGCGAACTGGGCTTTGTGCTGTGGAAGAAAATATTAACTCCTTAAGAATTGATGTGATTTTTTTTTTCCCCCAGGCAGTCGGACACCTGGCAGGCAGTAGGCACTCTATGCAGTGTATAATCTCTTGGCACAAAAAGCACTGCTCTAGGAGGATGTGAAGGTCATGTGAAGAACTATTTTAGGTGTGTTAATCCAGAGCAAGAGTTAGTGATCTGGAAGAGGCCCCATGACTTCTGAGGCCTGGGATTTTTCTTTCTTTCTTTCTGGGATTTCTAAAGGTGTGAACTGCTCAGGGAATCTCCCGTGGGCTAATCAGGGACTGATAGTGACATAGTGATCATTGCTTGATGAAGATGGTGACCACACCTTCAAAAGGCAGCTGTTTTCTTTTTTTATTTATTTTTTAAAAAATATTTTTTATTTTCTTTAGTTGTATACAATGCGTTTATTTGTACGTGGTGCTGAGGATCGAACCCTGGCCGCGCACGTGCTAGGCAAGCGCTCTACCGCTGAGCCACAACCCCAGCCCTGTTTTCTTTTTCTTTCTTTCTTCCTTCCTTTCTCTCTTGTCTTGGAGATGGAACCCAGGGGCTCTTTACCACTGAGCTCCATCCCTAGTCCTTTTTATTGTATTTTGGGACAGGATCTCCCTAAACTGCTAGCAGGCAGCTGTTTTCTGTGTTTTGGAATTTAAAGCCACTTATTTAGAAACGCCCACTTCTAAAGTTAAAAATCTCCTCTTGTTTCTGAGAGTCCCATGTTTACCCTACACTTTTATATTTTTCCTGGCTGCCTTATCATTTAAGTCCCCTCCCACCTCACCCCCAGGCTGGGAATCAAACCCAGTCCCTTGCACCTGCTAAGCACTCATTGTACCAGTAAGCTACAGCCCTTGCTCTGTTGATTTAAGTTTCTAAGTGTGTCTTTTTCTTTCTTTTTCTTGCAGTGCTGGGGATGGAACCCAGAACCTCAGGCATGCCAGGCAAGGGCTCTACCATTGAGCTACACCCTAGCCCCTCAAGCATCCTCTCCATCTAGTGGGATTTGTTCATTCTACTCATTTGATCCAACCGTGACTACTAAATGACTGAGATTTTGCACATTGTGGTTTGCATGAATTCACATTAGATTATAATAGCATATTATGACAATAATTGATCTGTGAACAATTTTAAAAATCATAAATATTAGGTGAAATTGACCCACTTAGCAATTCCAATAATTCATATTAATAAAATGTTTATAGAGACTCACTCCTGTTTATGTTGGGCAGCAGGATGATAAATGGTCTCTTGTGTTTCTAGCTCTGAGCTTCCTGAAAGTGAACAACCAATATTTTTTATTTATTTATTTTTGTGGTGCTGGAAATCAAATCAGGCCCTCACATGTGCTATGAAAATGCTCTACCGCTGAGCTATAGCCCCAGCCCTGATCAACCAATAGGACCTGCGCAGGGAAACCCTGTGTATCAATGGTTCAGGGGATAGTTCTGATCTTTGGGAGGGAGAACAGGACAGTGATTTTGGCCCATGAAGGCTGCACTGCAGAATGAATTTTACACAGTGCTCTCTTGCTGGCTGGGGCTCTGAGGTCTGGGGTGTGAGGTTGATGGAGTGATCCAAGGGCTGGACAGGTAGACAGGGCACCAGGGGCCCCTCCCACTGCAGAGGGGGAGTCTCACTGGCTGCCCACTGCCCTTTAGACTACAGGCGCTGCTGCAGTTGGAACAAGCTAGGAGTCCCGAGAGGGAGATTCTAGATTTCCTTCTACTCTGGAATGTAAGTTAGAACCAGAGTATTATTGTACTGGTGAACTATCCATTATAATTTGTGCTTAACCAATTATTTCCAATCCTCCCATCTGTGGAACACCTAAAAAATGTAAATTGAGACACAAACATCACTTATGGTAACTTCGAAATAGATATTTATGAGCCAGGCGCAGCGGTGTATGCCTGTAATCTCAGCAGCTTGGGAGGCTGAGGCAGGAGCATTGCCAGTTCAAAGCCAGCCTCAGCAATTTATTGAGGCCCTAAGCAACTCAGCAAAACCCCATCTCTAAATAAAATATAAAAAAGAAGCCGGGTGCAGTGGCGTCTGCCTGTAATCCCAGCACTTGGGAGGCTGAAGCAGGAGGATCGCGAGTTCAAAGCCAGCCTCAGCAATGGCGAGGCACTTAGCAACTCAGTGAGACCCTGTCTCTAATAAAATACAAAAAAAGGCTGGGGATGTGGCCCAGTGGTCGAGTGCCCCTGAGTTCAATCCCCAGTACCACACCAAAAAAAAAAAAAAAAAAAAGAATCAGTGTGTGTGTGTGTGTGTGTGTGTGTGTGTGTAAAAGGGTTGGGGAAGTGGCTCAGTGCTTAAGTGTTCCTGGTTCAATCACTGGTACAAAAAAATAAAAAGAAATAGATATGTTTTTAGAGTTCTGTTCTTTTGAGAAAAGTAATGAATGATTATTGATAATATTCATTAATATTATTAATGTTATTAATATTATTAATAATCATAAATTGTATAATAAGATCTAGAGGCTGATCTCCAACCTATTATAATGCACCTGTGTCAATTTCACTGGAGTATTCCCAGGACTGAAAACTTGGGGCTTACTGGGTTGAGAAGCCAAGGCTGTGACCGCCCTGGGATGATGCCACCGCCGCAGCAGAAACGCTTCTAGAAGCCTGCGCTAGCTCTGTGGGTCCCCCACACCCACACTGACAATCTCTATAGAGTGATGCGCTTCTCTGATTCTCTCATTATTTGAGGCAGTATCCCCTGATTATGTCACGCACATTCAGACTGCGCATGTCAGTGTGTCGTGTTGATTGATGGGGTTATCTTTGATGTGTGTGTGACCCTTTCTTGTAACCTGGAACTGGAAAACACCCCGAGGGATAGGGATGAATCTAGTTTGACACAGGCCACACTTTTACAGGTGGCAATTATTATATTATCATAATAAAGAATATTCATTTACCATTCAACAAGTATTTGTTGAGCATCTACTGTGTGCTAGTGATTTTCATAGACAGCAGAGAGATAGTAAGTTATATTAGTAAAATATGTAATATGTTAGATGATGACAAGTGCTCAAGAGAGAAGAAAGCAGGGGTGAAGATGGGGCCTCTGGGATGGGCTATCAGTTAGGGAGGCCAGGGAAAGCCCCCGCTTAGGAAAGACATCTTTGAATAAATAAGGAGGAGAGGTGTGGCCAGTCCTGCAGTAGACTTATTTATCTTGTGCTGAATGCACATTTTATTTTTATATCTGAATAACTCAATGATACAATAACAGGATTAACCAAGAAGATTTTTATGTATTATTATTATTATCATTATTATTAGTAGCAGTAGTAGTACCAGGGATTGAACCCAGGGGTGCTTAACCATTGAACCATATTCCCAGTCCTTTTTTGTACTTTATTTTGAGACAGGGTCTCACTAAGTTACTTAGGACCTTGCTAGGTTGCTGAGGCTGGCTTTAAACCAATGATCCTCCTGCCTCAGCCTCCTGAGCTGCTGGGATTACAAGCGTGCACCACCACACCTGACTTTTTAAACATATTTTAAAAGTTTTTATGAGTTTGGTTTGGAAAAAGTCATGAAGAAAGTCAATTTTTGCCAGTCAATTTGAGAGATGTTATTTGTCTTGGATTATAGAGAAAAAGTCCAAACTTTTTTTTTTTTTTCTTTTCTTTTTGGTACTGGGAACTGAAGCCAGGGGTGCTTTACCACAGAGCTACAGCCCCAGCCCTTTTTTATTTTTATTTCTTTGAGACAGGGTCTTACTAAGTTGTTGAAGCTGGCCTCAAACTTGAGATCTTCCTGCCTTAGCCTCCTGGGTGGCTGGGATTACAGGTGTGTACCACTGCACCTGGCAAAAAGTCTAATCTTTAGGAGAGATTTTTTTTTTTTTTTTTTTTGGTACCGGGGATTGAACTCAGGGGCACTCGACCACTGGGCCACATCCCCAGCCCTTTTTTGTATTTTATTAGAGACAGGGTCTCCCTGAGTTGGTAAGTGCCTCACCATTGCTGAGGCTGGCTTTGAACTTGCAATCCTCCTGCCTCAGCCTCCCAAGTGCTGGGATTACAGGCATGCGCCACTGCACCCGGCTTTTAGGAGAGATTTTGACCTGAAATCTAACCCCCGCCACTTTGAGGAATTCCTCCCACCATGCCTGGTGCCATCTTTGTTTTATATAAACAGAAAGTAATTTTTTGTTCATTTGTCGGTTCTGTTTTGTTTTGTTTTTGAGAAAGGGTTTTGCTATATTGCCCAAGTGTTTGTCTGCATGAGGGACGAGGAGAAAAGGATGTTTTTATGACAGACCTCCTGCCCACTATTACAGGATCAGCTTTCATTTCCTGTCCCCTGGAGGTGATTATGCCCAGAGGAGCAGGAGTTGTACATGGAATTCTGACAAATTGCCTGCTGAGTCAGTCCCTGGATGCCCGAGGCGGGCTTCTTCAAGGGAGACCAAGTGTAGCAAATTCCATTTCCATTAGCGTTTGGTGTATGACATTTTCTGGGTTATCTCATTGGAGGCTTCTGGTGGCCACAAAAAGAAAACAAACAGTGACAGACAGGAGAGCAGAGATTCTCTTACTCAGCTTGTGTGCCTATGTACAGGGTGGTTTGGACAGGGCCTTGGAAAATTCTGCTGGGTTCCTGAGGGATGTATTCCTCTTTTGATGGCAGGCTATTACAGATCATTTACAAAATAAAAATTGGGAAAATAGAAGTGAGTTGGAGTCATGGTACTATTATATGCCCCAAATGTCTTGCATGTTTATAACCACTGGGGAGTACAACCCAATATTCTTTTGCCATTTTTATTTTATGTTTTTGGTATGGGGAATTGAATCCAGGGGTACTTAATCTGAGTCACCCCAGTCCTTTTTATATTTTATTTTGAGAAGGGCCTTGATAAGTTGCTTAGGGCCTCACTAAGTTGCTGAGGCTGGCTTTGAACTTGTGATCCTCCTGCCGCAGCCTCCCTAGTTGCTGGGATGACAGGTGTGCACCACTATACCTGGTGCCAATTCAATGATGTGATGATATTATTTTTTGTTCATTTGTGGGTTCTATTTTTTGTTTTTGTTTTTGTTTTTGTTTTTGTTTTTTGAGAAAGGGTTTTGCTATATTGCCCAAGCTGTTGTTAAACTCTTGGGCTTAAGTGATTCTCCTGATTCAGCCTCCTGTGTAGCTGGGACCAAAGGCACATACTACCATACTTAGGTGATGATTTGCATTTTTTTTTTTTTTTGGTACTGAGGATTGAACCCCGGGGCACTTTACTAGTGAACTATGTCCCCAGCCATTTTTACTTCTTATTTTAACATGGTCCTGCTAAGTTGCTGAGGCTGGCCTCAAACTTGTGATCCTTTTGCCTCAGCCTCCCCAGTCACTAGGTTTACAGGCATGTGCCATTGTACCTGACTGACAACATACTTTTAAATCTCTATATTTCTTTTTTTGGTACTGGGGATTGAACTCAGTGGCACTCGACCACTGGGCCACATCCCCAGCCCTTTTTTTGTATTTTATTAGAGACAGGGTCTCACTGAGTTGCTAAGTGCCTTGCCATTGCTGAGGCTGGCTTTGAACTAGCAATCCTCCTGCCTCAGCCTCCCAAGTGTTGGATTTCAGGCGTGCGCCACCATGCCTGGCTGTTTCTTTACATAAGGTGACTCTTTGAAGAACTTAAAGAGCTTTGGACATGCTCTGTGGGGTCTTAACTGATCTTTCTGGAGGCATATTGGACAGGCTGAAGTTGGCATTGCCCATGAGTAGGAGCCAATTTATGAACAAATGACACCATCAACAACCAAATTGAAACACAAAATCAGACAAAACAAGCATATGGATAGGGAGAGGAGATTAGAAATCCTGTGTCTCAAATGCAGACAGTGTCATGTGGCAGTGTTCTGCTGCAGAGACAGCTCTGCTAAAGGCCCACGGCAGAGCCTCTGTGGTGGGTGTGGAGTGGGAAGGAAGGGGAGGGACTTCCTTTATTTTAAAGCTGTAATATACTAACTGCTCAGTGAAGCCTTTCCGGATTCCTTTAGAGATGTGGTCACTCTTGTGTGTGAGCTACCAGAGAAATTGTTTTTCTCCTAGGAGACTTTATAGCTCTGTACTATCTTGCAGATTAATCAGTGGTGTTGCAGCCTTAAAATCTTCAAAATACCTAAGACAGCGCCTTTCACGTGACAGGTGCATGAGAAATGTTTGTTGACTTGAATTGATGAGCCCTAATTCAGATAGGCCCTTGACAATGGGGACGCTGCTGGGTACACCTGTAATCCCGGAGACTTGGGAAAGGAGGCAAGAGGATTGCAAGCAAGTTCCAGACCAGCCTCAGCAATTTAGCAAGACCCTGTCTTGAAAGAAAATGAAAACTACAGCAGCAACAACAAAAAGGTTGAGAATGAGATTAGTGGTAGAGCGCTTGCTCAGTGTATGGGAGGCCCTTGGTTCAATTCCTAGTACCCACCCCTACCAAAAGGCATACTAATAATACCCAGCACATGAGGTCACTGTTGAGATCACATGAAGTAACCACACGAAGCACCTTGCTTAGGGACTGGCACAGACACACTCATTTAATATTAGCTACAATTATTATTACTATGTGTTGAACTGAAAGAATAAATGAGAATTCAAATATTTGTTTCTGATGATTGGTCTTTTGGTTCCTAAGAATAATTTAAATAACTTTGGAATAAGTTTTGGTTAGCAAAATATATTTTTAATGTACAGAGAAAACTATGTTTAAAAATATTTCTTGTTTTCTGATAATTGACATTGACCTAGAGGTCAAAGTTGGATTGATTTGAAACAAACAGCTTAGACTTTTAATATTCAGAATCGATAGGGCTCATCAAATAATCAAGAATTAAGATAATTACAACCAACTTGCATGTTATTATTAAGGACTGATATAGAAAGAACCTTGAAAAACTCAAATGACTCTCAGGAAAAAAAACATAGTTTCCCACAGAAATGAGATAATTTTCCCCCCCAGTACTGAGGCTTGAACCTAGGGCTTTGCATGTACTAGGTATATCTCTACCACTGAGCTACATTCCAATCATTTTTTTAAAAAACAGTTTTGCCAGGCATGGTGGCACATATCTATAATCCCAGCAGCTTGGGAGGCAAAAGCAGGAGAATCATGAGTTCAAACCTAGCCTCAGCAACTGTGAGGTGCTAAGCAACTTGGTGAGACCCTGTCTCTAAATAAAAAATACAAAAATAGGTCTGGGGATGTGGCTCAGTGGCCAGGCATGGTAACCCACACCTGTACTCCCAGCTATTTGGGAGGCTGAGGCAGGAAGATGGCAAGTTCAAGGCCAGTGTCAGCAATTTAGCAAGACTCTGTCTCAAGATAAAAAAAATAAGTAGGGCTGGGGTTGTAACTCAGTGGCAAAACAACCCTGGGTTCAGTCCTTAGTAGTAGTTAAAAAAAAAAAAAATCCCAAACAATAAAAATTAAAAAGAAAATTGAGACAGGGTCTCCTTATTTTGCCCAGGCTGGCCTTGAACTTGTGAACCTCCTGCCTTAGTCAACCAAGTAGCTGGGATTACAGGTTTGTGCCACTGTCCCTGGCTGAACTTTATAAAAGGATGCAAGTTGCTGAATCTGCACAAAATGTTTGGAACCATCAATGGCATCTGGTCAGGAGAAGAGTGATTTTCCTATAGTCCACCATCCTCCTGGGTGCTATGACTATTTCCTATCTGTGGACTAATGACCCCAGCCACACAGTGACTTTTCAAGAATCACCATCAACATAGTAGGAGATGAACCGGGTGTGGTGGTGCACGCCTGTAATCCCAGCACTTGGGAGGCTGAGGCAGGAGGATCGTGAGTTCAAAGCCAGGCTCAGCAATGGCGAGGCACTTAGCAACTCAGTGAGACCCTGTCTCTAATAAAATACAAAAAAGGGCTGGGGATGTGACCCAGTGGTCGAGTGCCCCTGGGTTCAATCCCTGGTACAAAAAAAAAAAGTAAAACATAGTAGGAGATGAGCTTTCACCAACTTGTTCTCTTAGTGTGACCTATGAAATGGATTTCCTGAGTATAGAATAAATTATAGTTCTGTATACAGTGGGGCTTGCTACCTGACAATTATATATCTTGTCATTTTAGATCTTTTTTTTTTTTTTTAAATCTTCTTCATCATAGCTAGATGTTAAAATTGATGGAGACAGGAACAGTGCTTTATATTCCTATGTATCTCTGAGTTTGTTTTTATTGACAATTACCAAATATAAACTTATTTGAGAAGTTGATGTGATGTTTGGGCCAGCTTGATTTTATAAACAGCCATGGGAAAGATTAGTTAGTTGTCTTATGAATGCTGGCAGCCAGTTTATTTGGAATAAGTACTTCACTTATTATTTAAAATTTTTAAGTTAATTTTTTTCTCTGAAATTAAGATCTATACTATATATTTCCTAAAGTGAGTGAATAAGACAAGACACAGGACAAAAAAATATATTTGCAACATATGTAAATATCATATGATTAATCCAGAATATATAAAGAGTTTTAATGAATTAATAGAAAGAAGACTAATGGGGCTGGGGATGTAGCTCAGTGGTAGATCAACTGCTTGACATGCGTGAGGTCCCAGGTTTAATCTCTAGCACTAAGGGGAAAAAAAAGGAGAAGGGGAGAGGAAGAGGGAGAGGGTCAGACAGACACAGACACTAACAATTCAGTGGAATAATAACTTTGGGAAATGTAAATGAAAAATCAGGGAGCTACTACTTCTTTATAACCATCCTGAATTTTCAAAAAATCATCTAATATTGTATAGCTACCAATCTTATAAGGCATGTTCTATAATCATCTTTATTTAAAACCTGAGAGCCGGGCGCGGTGGCTCACACCTGTAATCCCAGCACTTTGGGAGGCTGAGGCAGGAGGATCGCGAGTTCAAAGCCAGCCTCAGCAGTGGCGAGGCACTTAGCAACTCAGTGAGACCCTGTCTCTAAATAAAATACAAAAAAAGGGCTGGGGATGTGACCCAGTGGACGAGTGCCCCTGAGTTCAATCCCCGGTACCACCAAAAAAAAAAAAAAAAAAACCTGAGAGCTAGGCATGGTGGTGTTTACCTGAAATCTCATTGATTTGGGAGGTTGAGGCAGGAGGATCACAAGTTCAAGGCCAGCCTGGGGAACTTGAGGAAGACTGTGATTCAAAATAAAAAATTAAAAAATAAGGACTGTGTAGCCAGGCGCAGTGGCACACGCCTGTAATCCCAGCACTTGGGAGGCTGAGGCAGGAGGATCACGAGTTCAAAGCCAGCCTCAGCAATGGCGAGGCACTTAGCATCTGAGTGAGACCCTGTCTCTAAATAAAATACTAAAAAGGGCTGGGGATGTGGCCCAGTAGTAGAGTGCCCCTGAGTTCAATCCCCAGTACCCAAAACAAAAAAAAAGGGCTGGGGATGTGGCCCAGTGGTTGAGTGCCCTTGAGTTCAATTCCTGGTACCAAAAAAAAAAAAAAAAAAAAAAAAAAAAAAAAAAGAAGGACTGTGGATGTAGTTTAGTGGTAAAGCTCCCCTGGTTTTAATCCCCAGTACCTTCCCACCCCATCCCCCCAAAAAATAATAAAGGGAAGAATAAAGAAAAAAAAAAAAAAGAATCCCTGCACCCTCCATTATAATAAAGGAACAAAAAGATAATGTCTCAGTGAATTCCAATTGCTATCACAAAGTGCCATACCCTGGGTGGCTTACCAACAACAGAGATTTTATTTCTCACATTTTTGAGGGCAGAGGTCTGAGATTGAGCTGCTAGTGTGATTGAGTTCTGATGAAGGGTCCCTTCCAGATTGTAGACAGCTGTCTCCTCATTGTTCCCTCACGTGGTAATAGAAAGACAGCTAGGTAGCTGTACACTAGGCCCCCAAACCAGACAAAATCAAAGTGGAGTCACTCATGCTAAAGTTCCATTTCACCAAGGAACTAAGCTATTTATCTGTACTTTGGAGAAACCAGATGAAAGGAGAGATAATGGCCAAATTTCCCAAACAGATGAGTTTCTATCAGCATGATAATGTAGTTTCCTCTGCTTTAGCTCTTGCATTCTTTAATCCTTAGGAAGTCAGATGAACTAATCTGATGTTAACCAACCAGTTATTTTTCTATTATTTTGTCTCACTTTACCATGAAACTAACTTTGAAATGACCAATCTGCTCTTGGTTCTTTTGCTTCGCCTTTCCCCAGGCTTTCTCTGTCTATAAAATCAACCCTTTCTCTTCAGATCATTGGAAGACGCTATTTTGTGGAACAAACTGTTGCCCAGTTCGAGAATTGTCCTTTGACCATGGTCATCTGTATTTGACCTTGTCCTACAGTTTGCCAAGAAAGCCATTTATGACAGGGTCAAATGCTGCTGCAGCTTCTCTGTTTTCACATTAAATAGAAACAATGTGCATTTATTTGTGGCTTTTTCCCTTTCAATATTATGTTGTAGAGGTTCACACACAATAAAACATGGAATTCTTTTGAACTCATTTATTATGACTATTTTAAAAACCATTCAGTCATGTTCCATTGTGCGAATGCACCACACCCTTGTGGACCTGGAGCATATTTAGGAAATGTGAAACTTTTCAGATGGACGAATTGAGGAGGAGGATGGGTCTAGAGGATTTATCTGGCGATCTTGGTGTCAGTTATTGAGATCAGGAGTATAGGAAAGGACTAATTCTCTGGGGCAAGGGGATGAACTTAGCCCATTAAGTTCTAAGTTTTCAATTCTGTGAATATTTCAATGGTACACATGTGTTATAATAGGAAATCATAATCCTCTGCAGGTTATGTAGCCTTCATTATCAGTGAGAACAAAAATACAGATAGTTCTATAAACAACAGTGGGACAATATAGTACCTCCTGCGTATACACAAGCCATCCTATAAACAGGAACTGGGCACGCATTACATAATATACAAAGAAGTGGCTTTCATGATCTGTTAACCATTATTTTTTTCTGGAAAGGAGTAAATCACTCAGATAAAGGGTTGCATTACACTTTTGACAACATGCGTTGGTTTTCCATGGCATGGCTTGTGTTGGACGTTATCATTCTTATCATTTGGGAATAATTATGGTTTCTCATGTCAAATCTGGTATCATCTTGGACAGTGGACAGTATGGGAGTGTGATACTTTCTTTCTCCTGCTGGGTTCTCATTGTATCATTTTAGGTATGCTAAGCAGATCTCTCTCTCTTTCTCTGTTTTGTACTGGGGATGGAACCAAGGGGCACTTTACCTTGAGTTTCACCTCCAGCCCTTTTACTTTTTATTTTGACACAGACTCTCACCAGTTGCTGAGGCTGGCCTCAAACGTGCTATCCTCCCACCTCAGCCACCAGAGTCACTGGGATTACTTACAGACATGTGCCACCACACCCTGTCAGATGTCTCTTAATAAATACACCACGTTTCTGAGATTTCTTGTCTTTGTTCACAAATTTGTGAACAATCTATGCATTGACAACACACAATTTTTCAAGGGAACAAAGGTCAATTCCATCTTTTACTTCTAATAGAAGTGGAATGTTTGGAAACCAACTAATTGAATTCACCCCCACACCACGGACACTGTCCTAGGTCTCTCTACCTGTGGCTGAGGCTCTTTGGTTCTGCTCTCATTTGCCAAGTGGTTCCACTGTCTTATAATTCATTTCAACAATGACACTTTTATTATCTCACCATTTTACAATGAGAATTTAATTATTTGCATTGAATCTGTAATCATAATACCCTCTTGATTATTTTTTCCATCAATGTTGTTGGTTTCAGAGGACACTTGTCTGTTTTTTCTCTTGGTGCCTGTAGCTTGAAATCCAATATTTTGAAGGTATACCACAAGTCATAAGAAGTGATTAGATGATTGGAAAACAAAAATAAAAACTAAAACAAAAGTATGTGATTGTGGATTTTCTACCACTTCTAGCATTTGTAGAACTATCCTACTCCCAAGCCAGGCGCGGTGGCACACGCCTGTAATCCCAGCACTTGGGAGGCTGAGGCAGGAGGATCATGAGTTCAAAGCCAGCCTCAGCAATGGTGAGGCACTTAGCGACTCGGTGAGGCACTTAGCGTCTCAGTGAGACCCTGTCTCTAATAAAATACAAAAAAGGGCTGGGGATGTGGCCCAGTAGTAGAGTGCCCCTGAGTTCAATCCCCAGTAACAAAAAAAAAAAAAAAAAAAAAAAAAAAAACTATCCTACACCCAAGGAAGAAAAGGAAAATGGATTTTGAGTAGATGACTAGAAAGAACTACCTATGTATCTATTGCACTTTTAGTTCATCTTTATTATAGCATTAGGCATAAAATATTGTTGACTTGGGTATCTGCCTTGCTCTGAGGCTGTTTCTCAAGGCACTGTAGTGCTCTAGCCAGTGCCTCAGCAGAAAGAGAACAACATTTAAAAGGGGTAGTTGAAGGGAGTGCAAAGAAGAAACAAGTTACAAAGGAACAAACAAGGTTGCAGAACCTTACCAGATAGGGCGAAACACCAGGGATTACCCACAGAAGGTGGTAATTATTACCCACATTATTATTTATTATTATTATCAATCAGCAGCTAACAAAACCAGTGAGTGCTGAAGCAGCAGAAACTGTGACCCTGGATAGAGGTTCAGTCATGTCGCTGTCTGTGACGACATCGGATCCCAGAGAATAATTACCCTGACCTCTTGTTGCATTTCTGGTAACACCTTCCATTGGGCAAGTCCAGCGTTGGGACTAGAGGGGAATCCTGGTCCTTTAAGGTCAGGCTTCAGGAACTCTTTTTTTTTTTTTTTTAATTTTTGGTACCGGGGATTGAACTCGGGGGCACTCAACCACTGGGCTACTCCCCAGCCCTTTTTTGTATTTTATTAGAGACAGGGTCTCACTGAGTTGCTAAGTGCCTCGCCATTGCTGAGGCTGGCTTTGAACTCGTAATCCTCCTGCCTCAGCCTCCCAAGTGCTGGGATTATAGGCGTGCGCCACCACGCCTGGCCTAGGCTTCAGGAACTCAAGGCAGGGTGGAGAGGGCAAATATGAACACTGATGTGCAAACAGAGAATAATGAGGGCAGGTGGGCATCATTTCAGGGACCTGGAACATTCGGGAACTTCACTGCACATTACTATGCAGTATATGTTGTCCCAGTGTCCTATTGACAGGGCAGCTATTTTCCACCATTGATAATTTGAAATATAGTGCATTCCTTGAAGTAAAATAACAGCCTAATTCTATGGAAAGATACTTTCAATCCTTATACTACTTACAGCCTAATTCTACAAAATACTTTCATGTCTTAATATTATTTGTCAGTTACGTATGCAATCTTTTGTTCAGTTGAATATTTAATAGAAGTAACTTTTTTTTTTCCCCAGTGTTGGAGATTGAACCCAGGGATGCTCTACCACTGAGCCTGGTCCCCAGCCCTTTTTATTTTTTAACTTGAGACAGCATCTCACTAAGATGCCCAGGTTAGTCTTGAACTTGTGCTCCTTCTTCCTCAGCCTCCCCAGTCAGTGGGATGACAGGTGTGCACCACAGCACACAGCAGTAGAAGTAACTTTTGCAGTAAAGTTTATGCTTTCACAATAAATTTGAAAATATTTTCAAATGCTCTGAATCATTCATTTTTTTTTTTTTACTTTTCTCAAAAGAATAGACCTCTAAAACCATAATAATGTGATTTCAAAGTTACCATGAGTGCTATATTTGTTGTTCAATTAAAAATTTTATAGGTGTTACACATCTGGAGTGATGGGACAAAAATGGGTTAAATTAGGTAAAGAAGGAATGGTCAATGGATGGGTTAGAGCATAGGTCATTGGACTGTGTTAAATGCTTGCTGAAATTAGACAGCCTAGTGTAGACGGAGCGGAGCCTTTCTTCCAAAGAACTGTACTGAGAAGCTGGGCACGGTGGTGCATGCCTGTAATCACAGCCTCAGTGAGACCCTGTCTCTAATAAAATACAAAAAGGGGCTGGGGATGTGGCCCAGTGGTTGAGTGCCCCTGAGTTCAATCCCCAGTACCCCCAAAAAAAAAAAAAGGAAAAGAACTGTACTGAGCAAGAAGAGTGCAGGACTGAGGATGTAGCTCAATGGTCTAACACCTGTCCTGAATGCAAAGGTGCTGGAGAGAGGTTCAGTCTGTGACATCGGATTACAGAGAATAATTATCCTGACCTCTCATTGCATTTCTGGCAACACCTTCCATTGGGCAAGTCCTAGTGCTGCAAAATTTAAAAAAGAAGAAGATGAAAAAGAAGGGAAGGGTGTAGGATCTAGACCAGATTCAGAACTGTAGGTTGGTGGTGTACCTGGCTGTGAGGTTGGTGAAGAACCTGGGTGGAGGCTGGGTCTGGTATTTAATAAACTATGAATAGAGATGTTATCACTTTGTTCACATTCTAACAAGACAGCTCTGCCTACATGACCTTCCCTAACCATGGAAATGTTACAGATTCCTTCTCAGGTTTAGGGACATTCTATGAGGGAAACCACTTTATCAATGGCTGAGGAAATTGGGCCATTAGTGAGAAAGCTTGCTTTGGAAGACAAAGTTATTTGCTCTACTTTTTTTCTTTTTCTTTTCTTTCTTTTTTTTTTTTTTTTTTTGTGGTGCTGGGCATTGAACCCCAGGGCCTTGTGCATGTGAAGCAAGCACCCTATGAACTGAACTATATCCCCAGCCCTTACTCTGCTTTTTGAGTTTCCTCAAAAGAAGAAACAATCCCCCAAGACCATGCCAACAAATACGTGCTTATCAATTGCTTAAATGGCAGCAGTGACTTTAACCTAGCTACCATCCTCCCAGATCCAATCCAGAGGAACGTGGAAAGGCCCTTCTTACCATATTCTTACAGGAATAAAAACGCTGGGTCTCATTCCCACTGGGAAATATCCAAAGTTATTGTGATAGGGCTATATTTTGAGCAATGGTGGCGATTTGTGTTTTTTGGAGCACAAAGCAAGCAATAAATCTGTCACCCTGAAAAATCAGGTTGTGACCTAAAGGAAGTAGCAAATTGTGACTTTTAGTAAAAAAGAGTGACCTACCAGGGAGGGTAATTTATCATGATAACAAAAAATGCTGGTGTTCTTCTGGGCGACCAGGAAGAAGGGCTGCAGTAAGCAAATTCAAGAGATGCAAGCGTCCGAATATTTTTAACTGATCAATATTTCCAGGGTTCACAAGCAGCCAAAAAACGGTCATCATTCAGATTAAGTGCATTGATCATCTGATGTGTAAAAAGGAAAAAAAAAAAAAAAAAAAAAAAAGAAAAAAGAGTTTAATTATTCTCTTTAAAAAACATCACCACTCAAAAACAGACATTCTTTGTAAGATGAAAATAAATATCTCCCAGGGATTTAAGTGTGAATTCTTGAAGGTTTTTTTTTTTTTTTTTTTTTTTTTTTTTTTTTTTTTTTGCAGGGAAGCAAAATATTATGTAACCTAGAAATGCTTAGGGAAATTGACAATGGGATCAATGCCCTTTACCCATGTTAGAACTGTTCATGTTACAGGGAAAAGCAAATTATTTCCTCTAAGGAATTGTTGGTTAAATAAAGAGAAACCTATGGGTTACTTAAAACAACACTCCCGTCTTCCCACTTAGGTTGGATACCTTCCATTTGTCCCTTCAGGTCTACTCTTTACCCCGCCTACTCCATCCACCCTGCTTCAGGTCCCAGGACTTGGCTTCCAAGGATTCTCCTGCCACCTGGCTTTTGGTTGGGTTCAGTCAATGGGCGGCACCTGCTGGAGAGTAGGGGGAAGGGAGACTGGGCGCGATTCTCCCTCCATCCATCTGCTGAAGGTCAAAGCTCCTGCAGGGTGATCTTTCTTGCATAACTTTTGCCATCTCCAGCTTCCAGTAACCTCTCCCTTCCCTGGATCCATTAGACCCAGGATGGTTAATGTGCATTAGCATGTGGTGTCCTGCGTGGTCCTCGGGTGACACACTTGAGAAGTGCCTTCCATAGACCTCAACCTTCTCACCACTTTTCAGGGATTCTGGCTCACTAAGGCTCTCCCCTAGGCTTTCTCCTCCTGAAACAGTCCTGACAAATGATGATCAGTCATTGGATGAAAAATGTGGAGTTTACGTTATGTGGCTGTATTTCTATTAGCTCCTCTGTATTGATAGCAACCTGACCCACCCAAGCTTGGGATGGTTATAAAATTATGATATGATCGGTAGATTTGCTGACAAGTACAAATAGGAAAAACCCAGCTCTATGTCACCATCACTTCCCAATAAAGTTGAAGGCTAGCTGAAGCATTCGGTTTCTGAGCATTAATACCCATTATCTCGCTCAACCACCAACACCACATGGCGGTACTTATTTTCACTTCACCAGCCTACAAATTTAGCTGTCGGCACAACAAACTTGGCAGGCTCATCCCATTTCTCAGAAGAGATTTAATAGCAGTGAGTTCGCATACTTCGAAGACTTCATTACTTTTATTAGCTCTCGGTGCTCTCTGCTTACTGGTGCACTGAGAGGTATTACTGAATAATCTATAGTTGTCAGAAATATAAATGTGCCCTTGTGTAGTACGGCTTTAATTCTACTTATTTTATTATCTTATTTAGGATATTTTGCGTGGGATTAAACAGCTTTCCTTTGGTCAAGGAGTGTGTTGCAGAGTGGTCTGGGTTTATTTTCAATTTTTTATTTATTTATTTTTTTGTATTCAGGATTGGATGCAGGGATGTTTTACCATTGAGCTACATCCCCAATCCTATTTATTTATTTATTTATTTATTTATACTGGGGATTGAACCCAGAGGCACTTAACCACTGAGCCACATCACCCCAGCCCTTTTCTATATTTTATTTAGAGTCAGGGTCTTCCTGAGTTGTTTAGGGCCTAAGTTGCTGAGGCTGGCTTTGAACTCAGGATCCTCCTGCTTCAGCCTCCTAAGCCGATGGGATTGCAGGTTGTGCCACATGTCCGGCCACTTTTTGTTTTTTATTTTGAGACAGGGACTCACTAAGTTGTTAAGGGCCTTGCTAAATTGCTGAGGCTGGTCTTGAACTTGTGATCCTCCTGCCTCAGTCTCCTGAGTCTCTGGGATTATAGGTGTGCCCCACCGTACTTGTCTATAAATTTTAATATCATAATAGTGGTGTATAAGTACCAAAAGAACATGTGAAAAGTGAAATAAGTACAACTTATACAAATGAAACCAATATTGATAAAGCAGAACACTCCACATCAATTGCATATAAATTTTCAATTGTCTTATTAGACTTTTAATATATTTTGTATAAATGAGAAAAGAGAAGAAAGTGGATATATATTTTAGTCACTGAATTAAGAAGTTTACTATATTATTTCATTTTTTTTTAAACTTTTTAAAAAATATTTATTTATTTCCTTTAGTTGTACACAATGTGTTTTATTTGTACGTGGTGCTGAGGTTCGAACCCGGTGCGCGCATGTGCTAGGCGAGCACCTTACCGCTGAGCCACAATCCCAGCCCTCATTTTGGTTTTTAAATTTACTTTTATTTTTATATCTTACAATTTCCAATGATAAGGCCTAGCCTGTATTTTATATATTACATAATCTCTCATAAATTTTTAATTAATCTTATGCATTCAATATCTTTTAAGTTTTTTTCTTTTTGTGATACTGGGGATTAAACCCAGGGGTGCTCTACCATTGAGCTAAGTCCCCAGCCCTTTTTACTTTCTATTTTGAGACAGGGCCTGCTAAGTTATGACTTGGAATCCTCCTGCCTCAGCCTCCTGAGTAACTGGTATTACAGGCATGTGCTACCATACCTAATCTCCTTTAAAAAATTTAAAATACAAATAAAACATACAGAAAACTCAGAAGGAAAGAAAGGAAGTCAGACCTGTAGGGAAAGGTTATTCATAACCCTGGGTAATCCCTTTCCTAAGAGATTGCTTATGCTTATCTTCATTTTCTCACCTCTCAGGTCCTTGAGCAATTTTGAGAGAGGGTCTCTTTATGTTGCTTTGGGCATTGGTAAATTGCTGAGGCTGACTTTGAACTTGGAATCCTCCTGCCTCAGCCTCCAGAGCCACTGGGGTTAGAGGAATGTGCCACCACTCCTGGGGACTATTGCTCTTTTTAAAAACAGTTTACTGCCGGGCACGGTGGCGCACACCTGTAATCCCAGCACTTGGGAGGCTGAGGCAGGAGAATCACCAGTTCAAAGCCAGCCATCAGCAATGGCGAGGCACTTAACAACTCAGTGAGACCCTGTCTCTAATAAAATACACACACACACAAAAAAGGGTTGGGGATGTGGCCCAGTGGTGGAGTGCCCCTGAGTTCAATCCCCGGTACCAAAAACAAACAAACAAAAAAACAACAAAAACAGTTTACTGGCACAGGGATACGGTGGGTTCAATCTCCAGTATGCAAAACAAACAAACAAACGACCCCCTGCCAAAACCCATATTTGCAGGGAGAGAGTAAGTCAGATGCTTTTATGTCTTCATTTCATTTAGTCTTTTCAGCAAATGAAAGTAGTTATCATCATCCAAAGAACGTTTTATTAAACGGCAGGTAAGTCAGAGAACTTGGATTCAAACTCAAGACCAACCTTCAGGACACTGTTCTTCAGGGCTCACTGCCTCCTCCGGTGACTGCTGAGGATCAAGCACCACAGTGTCTATGAATAGGCTTGGAAAACTACCACAAGCTATGACCCAGGGATCTTGGAGTCCCCTGTAAGTAGAGCTTGTGTAGGTTTTAAGAATTTGTAAGAATCTCTTATCCTCTCTGTTTCATCCATAGTTTGGTTTGGATAGCTTAAATTACATGATTGAATGAGGGAGATTAAATTATCACAAAGCAGTGTTATTGACATTTATTGTGGAGGCACTAACTTTTATAGCTCTATTGTGTTATAATCCATTCAATTTTCTGGCAATTTAGAAGAACAACTATTTATAAGGGGATTAGCTTAGTTATGTCTTCAGGCTGCCAAATGTTTCCCTGAGAGACATGGATTAGGGTTCAGAAATAACTTAAAGTGCTGGGTGCGGTGCTGCACACCTCAGCACCATAAATGCATTGCATTGTGTACAACTAAAGCAAATAAATAAATATTAAAAAATAAAAAAAAAGACTCCACAGGGACAAACCAGGCGCCGTGGTGCACGCCTGTAGTCCCAGCACTTGGGAGGCTGAGGCAGGAGGATTGCAAGTTCAAAGCCAGCCTCAGCAATGGCGAGGCACTTAGCAACTCAGTGAGACCCTGTCTCTAATAAAATACAAAAAAAGGCTGGGGATGTGGCCTAGTGGTCGAGTACCAACCCCCCAAGAAAAGACCACGTAAAGGACTGGGGGTGCTTCTCAGTGGTAAAGTGTCCATGGGTTAAATCCCTAGTAGCCCCCCCCCCCCGAAAAATAAAACAAAATGACTTCAAGGAGAGGAGTCAAGCCAGCAGGAATTGGAGGAGCAATACCAGGCATAGTTTTGGATCCCATCCTTTTGGCAGATTACACATAATAGGTAAACTTTCTCTGTAGGTTGCCAAATAATCATTTAAAAAGCGAAATGTGTTTTAAAAAAGTCAAAGTGTGCATTGCTAGAAATTCTAGAAGCAAGCAGCAGTAACAAATTGCTTAAAGTTGAATTTATTTTGGTGTGGAAATTTCTTTCTTTCTTTCTTTTTTTGGTGCTGGGTGGGGGAGTGGGTATTGTCAATAAAAGCCAAATCACTTTCTGTTTGAAGGCCTAGACATACAGCCAGGTGTCTTACTGCTTTGGGTAGGCCTACCAATTTAAATCATATGTTGGCTTCCACATGGATGTGGGTAGAGATGGGAAAGGAATTGAATTCTGGGAGCCCTGGCTCCTGGAAAGGTTTGCATTGGGTAAATCACACCAGCTGGTGAATCACGAACACATTAATTTCACAAAAGTTCTGTTCAATGAACATTCCAGGAGGTCCTTGGTTTAGACTGAACCCTTGCACTGGCCCCCAATGGACAAGATTAAAAATCAAAATGGAGTCAATCGTGCTGAAGTTCCATTTTGCCTAGCTGGAACTATTTACCTGTCCTTTGGAGAAATCAGGATTAGAGAGACAACAGCCAGGTTTTCAAGGCAGTCAAGTTCAATTGGCATGATAATGAAGTTCCCTCTGCTTTAATCCTTACACAAAAGAAGTGCCTGAAATAACCTGAAGGTAACCACACTGTTGTTTTCCTATTGTTCTGTTTCCCTGTCCCTGCCCAAAGAAAGTAATTCTGAAATGATCTGTCTTTTTTTTTTTTTTTTTTTGTGGTACCAGGGATTGAACTCAGGGGCACTCGACCACTGGGTCACATCCCCAGCCCTTTTTTTGTATTTTATTTAGAGACAGGGTCTCACTGAGTTGCTAAGTGCCTCGCCATTGCTGAGGCTGGCTTTGAACTCGCGATCCTCCTGCCTCAGCCTCCCAAAGTGCTGGGATTACAGGCGTGCGCCACCGCGCCCGGCTCTTTTTTTTTTTTTTTTTTTTTTTTTTTAAATATTTATTTATTTACTTTAGTTGTACACAATTCAATACATTTATGTTTACGTGGTGCTGAGGATCGAACCTGGGCCGCGCACATGCGAGGCAAGCGCTGTGCCGCTGAGCCACAACCCCAGCCCCCAATCTGTCTGTTTTTTTTTTTTGTTTGTTTGTTTCTGTTTTCTTCCAGCCCTTTTCTGTCCATAAAAATCAACCTCTTCTTCTGGGCTCGTTGTGTTGTACCCAATTTGCAGAAAAAAAAAAAAAAGTCTCACAAGCCACTCAAGTAATAGCCAATGAAGCCTTTATTCTGGCCAGGGCCACCAACTAGTCCTGCACAAAGCAGGGTGGTAGAAAATGGCACCTGATCATAGCAAGGGCAGGGTTTGTAAAGCACAAGGTTAATACACCCTCAGGTGGAGACGGTTTAAGGGTGGGTTAATGGGCCATCGGGTGGAGACAGTTTAAGTCCAGTTTAAGTCGCCTTTGCTTATTACAGTTGGAAGATTTATTCTATTTTCCAGAGTTAAAAAAAAAAAAAAAAAAGAAACCAAACAAGATCTTTACATTGTTGTAATTCTGTACTTTGACAGATCATGAACCTTGATGTTCTTGGGGTTTGCCAGGCAAACCCACAACCTGGGAACGAACGGTATGGTCTATACCTGGGAAATGTCTCTGAGAACCTGCTGTTGACAGAAAAGGGGACTCAAATCACTTTATTTTCTTTGCTTAGATGGGAGGACTTTCTGCAGCAACACAAACAAACTTAATGTGTCCATCAAGAGCACATTAGAGGATGAATTGCAGGAGAAAAGGGCTGATCATTGAGAGAAAGTAGGCTGTCATAAGTTATCTGTTCACAGCATGAACTAATCACAGTTGTAAGGAATAGAGATCACGTACAGGAAAGTGTCTCTTGCATGCCTACATCCCTGCAACTCTGGAGGCCTAGGCAGGAGGAGTCCAAGTTCCAGGCCGGCCTCTGCAATTCCGTCAGTTCCTGTCACAAAATAAAGAAAGGGCTGGGGATGTAGCTCAGAGGTGGTGTGCTGGCCTAGTATGTGTGAGGCCCTGGCTACTGGAAGAAGAAAAAAGAATCTGGTCCACGGTAGGCACTATATACACATTAATTGTGATTGCCCCAAAGGTGGAAATGCTGGACTGGCATTATCTGTGTTTGTTTTGGACTGACATATGAATGGAAGAAGAGGGAAGATGATCATGATGTGCAAATCCAACTGACCAACAAGAATTTCATGAGGAGTTTTCTGGAATTTAAATTTCAAGTTCTAGCGCTAGAATTTTTTTTTTTTTTTTTTTTTTGGTACTGGGGATTGAACTCAGGGGCACTCGACCACTGGGTCACATCCCCAGCCCTTTTTTGTATTTTATTTAGAGACAGGGTCTCACTGAGTTACTAAGTGCCTTGCCATTGCGGAGGCTGGCTTTGAACTCGCGATCCTCCTGCCTCAGCCTCCCAAAGTGCTGGGATTACAGGCGTGCGCCACCGCGCCCAGCTAGAATTTTTATTCTCATTTAATGGTTCTTTTTTTTTTTTTCTTTTTCTTTTTCTTTTTTTTTTTTCAAGTTCTGCAGCTGATTTGGACAGTTAATTAGATTTAGAAACCACTAAATTCCTTCTCAGCTCTACCATCAAGACTCTGGAGCCAGGCACGGTGGCGCAGGCCTGTAAAATCAGTGGCTCGGGAGGCTGAGGCAGGAGGATCGCAACTCAGACCGTGTCTCTAAATAAAATACAAAATAGGGCTGGGGATGTCGCTCAGTGGTTGAGTGCCCCTGTACCAAAATAAATAAACAAATAATAAACAAATAAATTAATTAAAAAAGAGTTTGGAATATTGGGACTACTGAGAAGACTCCTTTCTTGATATTTATAGTTCAAACTCACGCATATTTGCATTAAACCAAAGTCAACTAATCTTACTGTGTCTCCTCTCAAGGTATGAGAATCTGGAAAGTAATTGAAGACACAAATGGAGATATTTGAATGATAAAGAGTTTCTCTATGTGCACATCAGAACTCAAGAACTCAAGGCAACCTCTTAACTTACATGTATTAATTTATTATAAAGGATATAGATGATGGCCAACCAGACGTGGTGATGCACGCCTGTAATCCTAGTGGCTCAGGAGGCTGAGGCATGAGGATTGCAATTTCGAGGTCAACCTCAGCAATTTAATGAGGCCCTAGACAACTTAGTGAGATCCTGTCTCAAAATATAAAAGTAAAAAGGGCTGGGGATGTGGCTCAGTGGGAAAGCGCAAAAAGAGTCTAGAAGAGTCCTGAGCATAGGAGCTTCTGTCCCTGAGGGTTGGTGTGTGTGTCACTCTTAATACATAGATGCTTTTACCTATCTAAGCAGGTCTCCCTCCTCCCCCTTCCCAGGGGTCTTTGGGTAGGGCTAAAGATTCCAACTAATTATTTAGGCTTTCTTGTGATGGCTCCCTTCCAATTTACATAATTTGCATAAACTTTGGTAAGATCAAATAGGACTCATTATGAACAATAAAAGACATTCCTCTCACTCTGGAAATCTTAAAGGTTTTAGGAGGTCTATGCTAGGAAGGGGCGACAAAGACCAAATATATTTCTTATTTTGCCAGTCTGAGAAAATCATACGTCTCATGAACACCTGTAATCCCAGGGATTCCAGAGGCTGAGGCAGGAGGATTGCAAGTTTGAGGATAGCCTCAGCAACTTAGTGAGGCCCTAAGAAAATTAGAGAGATTCTATCTCAAAATTTAAAAAGTTAAAAAAGGGCTGGAGAGCTGGGCATGTGGTTCAGTTTCAGTGGATAAGCACCGCTGGGTTCAATCCCCAGTACAAAAAAAAAAAAAAAAGAATGTTCTTATTTTTCTCTTAAGGCAGAATGAAAATAGAAATCTGTATTTAGATTAATCTTGTCTTTAAAGTGCTTGTGATATCCATCAGAGCTATTTATTTTGTGTGGAAATTGGTTTTAATAGACTATTCTTCCATAGCCAACCCAACCCTGTGCTTCCTGGGAAGACTTGGACAGACCTCAGCCTTATCTCTTTGTTCAAATTCTCATGTCTTTTTTTTCTTCTTCTTCTTGGTACCAGGGATTGAACTCAGGGGCACTCGACCATTGGGCTACATCCCCAGCCCTTTTTTTGAGTTTTATTAGAGACAAGGTTTCACTGAGTTGCTAAGTGCCTCGCCAATGCTGAGGCTGGCTTTGAACTCTTGATCCTCCTGCCTCAGCCTCCAAAGTGCTGGGATTACAGGCATGCACCACCGCGCCCGGCTTAAATTCTCATGTCTTTATTCTTCAGTGTGTCATGTGCTATGAATGGAAATAAGAACGTCAAACTTAGTATCCGTAGTCCCTTTTTTCTGCTGTCATATACAGTGGTTCATACCCGTATATGAGACACATCCCCAGATGTGTATCTCCTTCTGCATTTCTCTATTTTATGTAAGTAGAATGCTACCGTACAGATTATTTTGCTGCATTTCATGTTTTTTTAAGATGGCTCTATTTTAGTACAGTAGCATGATGTCACTTGCTTTTAAATATTGTACCATATCCCTCTTTATTGATCAGTTCTTTTTCATGGTCATACAGATGTTTGTTTCATTGTTTATTATTAAAAGCTGTGTGAAGACATTCTCATACATGTCCCACTGAATATATTTGTGACCGTTTCTCTAGGAGCATATGCTAGGGCTTTATAGGTAGAGTATGGGCAACTTTTGATTTTTTTTTTTTTTTTTTTTTTGTGGTACCGGGGATTGAACTCAGGGGCACTCGACCACGGGGTCACATCCCCAGCCCTTTTTTTTGTATTTTATTTAGAGACAGGGTCTCACTGAGTTGCTAAGTGCCTTGCCATTGCTAAGGCTGGCTTTGAACTCGCAATCCTCCTGCCTCAGCCTCCCAAAGTGCTGGGATTACAGGCGTGCGCCACCGCGCCCGGCAACTTTTGATTTTATAAAATGTTGCTAATCTGTTCTGGAAAGTCATTATATTAGTCATATGTGAGATTTCCTATTGATCCACATATTTTCCACCCTTTGATATTGCTAGAGATTTAAATTTTGTCAATGTGATGAGTTGTAAATGTTATTTTCTTTCAATTTGTGTTTCCCTGGTCGCTAGTTTTTTTTTTTTTTTTTTTTTTTTAGTACCAGGGATTGAACTCAGGGGCATTAACCACTGGGCCACATTCCCAGCCCTTTTTTGTATTTTATTAGAGACAGGGTCTCACTGAGTTGCTAAGTGCCTCGCCAATGCTGAGGCTGGCTTTGAACTCATGATCCTCCTGCCTCAGCCTCCCAAGTGCTGGGATTACAGGCGTGCGCCACCGTGCCTGGCTTTGCTAGTCTTTTTGTGTCTATTAGGCATTTTGATTTCTTCTCTGTGAACCTGTATTTCTCATTGATGTATAGATAGGAATTCTTTTTTTTTTTTTTTTTTTTGTGGTACCGGGGATTGAACTCAGGGGCACTCGACCACTGGGTCACATCCCCAGCCCTTTTTGTATTTTATTTAGAGACAGGGTCTCACTGAGTTGCTAAGTGCCTCACCATTGCTGAGGCTGGCTTTGAACTCGCGATCCTCCTGCCTCAGCCTCCCAAAGTGCTGGGATTACAGGCGTGCGCCACCACGCCCGGCTAGGAATTCTTTATACTAATTCTTTGTCAGTTATACCTGTTTCACACTTCTTTTTGTTTTTGTTTTGAGATGAGATCTTCCTATTTTACCCAGGCTGTTCTCAAACTCCTCAACTCAGGGGATTGGCCTGTTTCATCTTCCTGAGTGCTGGGACTACAGACCTGCCCCACCACACCGGGCTTGGATTTTTCTTTTCTTCTTTTTTTAAATGTTCTGTTTGGTGTCTAACTGAACAGAGACCTGCAGAAGATGGACCAAACCTGGAAAAAGTGATAACAATTAGTTTAAATCTAAGTCCTCAGAAAATCCAAGGGGCACATCAGTGGAACCAAGACCAAAAACTAGTTGGAGGTCAGAACTGAAAATCAGGGCCATCAATAACAACTACACTTTAGAAAGCAGGCCGACAGTAATGGACGCGAGTATCTTCATTGCCCAGGCAAGTAAACTGTTGCTCTGGATGATGATGGACAGGGATGGGGATATAGTTCAGTTGGTAGAGTGCTTGCCTTGCATGCACAAGGCCCTGGGTTCAATCCCCAGCACCACAAACAAACAAACAAAATACAAAAGGCTGGATGGTGATGGGCTGTCTTGTCCCCGACAGAGTAAAGTGGTGGTAGTTGTATTTTCCTTCTATTTAAAATAACCTGCAGACTCTGATACCTATGGAACAAACAAAATAGCTCACCTGGTGTCAACATATGGATGCTATGGGATAAGATTTCCTTGTGCTACTCAGAATGGTACATCACTGAGCACCATGCCTAGTTTCATGCCCAACCCTCCTCAAATACACGGAGCCTTCCTACAACCAAAGGTTCTTGGAGGTGCCCAGGCCTATTTCCACTTTTTGGTTGATTCAGCTCAAATTTAGCCTTCTCTGTTAACCTCATTGATTGCTCCAAATACAGCAAATGCGTTTGTTTTCTTCCATCAATTTGTTTATGGCATTCACCTCCTTATATTATAGTTCCTCAAGTGGACTGTAAATTCGCCTGGCCCCATAATCATAACTGATCCAACTTTTTTGCCTAGCACAGGACTAAGGACACTGCCTTAGCAGCTACAGCTGCTCCCCCTTATCCACAAAAGACTTCCAGCAGATGGCAGAAACCTCGGATAGGATTGAACCTTATATACGCTATGTATTTTCCTGTACATTCATGCCTATGGTAGAATTTAATTTGTAAATTGGGTATGGTAATAGATCAAAAATAATAACTAGTGATAAAATAGAACAATTTTAACAATATACTGTAACAAAACTGCCAGCATCAGTATTCTTGCATTTGGGGGCCATTATTAAGTAAAATAAGGGCTATTTGAACATCAGCACTGTGATAGTGTGAAAGGTGATATGCTAACCCCAAGACTTCTATTAAGTGACTAGCAGGCAGGTAGAGTATACCATGTGGATACGCTGAACAAAAGGATATTCACATCTGGGTGGGATGAGATGCTATGGCACAAGATTTCATCATGTTACTGAGAATGGTGCATAATTGAAAGCTTATGGATTTTTTTTTTCCTGAAATTTCCCAATTAATGTTTTTGGACTGCAGTTGGCCACAGATATTGGAAACTATGGAAAGTGAAGTGACAGAGGAGACTATTGTATTTAGTCTATTATTTCTGAATGAAATAATGGTTTCCTGTCCATGCTTGAGCATCTGAATGTAAGGAATTAAATATCTATTGGAAAAGAACTTTCTAGGATTTTTGTTGTTTGTTTTTGAGATGGTATCTTACTATGTTGCCCAGACTGGTCTTGAACTCTTGGAGTCAAGGGAGTCTCCCACCTGAGCATCCATAGTGTTGGGACTCTAAGCATGCACACCATGCCTGGCTTGGAGAAGTACGATCTAATTGGATAATAGAACATTTGAAATCTTTCCTGGATCAACCACAATCTTCCCATGGCTTCCACTAACCTTAGAATCAATTCTGTTTCCTTGTGTATGCCACATTCTTCACCCTCTTGAGATATCGAGATATAATTCTTTCTGAAAATGATAGCTAGTTTAGAATAGGATTTGATTTTCATGCACATAGCAGATCATTCATCTTTGTGACCTTAACATTTCTTGGGAAATAAATGAATAGTTTTCATTGATTTTGGCCTTTTACTTGAAGAGTCATCTTTTTCACCACGTGGGGTGAAAAAGACTATGATCCCAGGGACTCAGGAGGCTAAGGCAGGAGGATCAGGAGTTTGAGGCCAGCCTAGGCAACTTAGTAAGACCCTTTCTCAAAAATAAACAAAACAAAAACAAAACTTCATAAATTAAAAATGGCTGGGGGTACTGGGGCTATGGCTCAGCGGTAGACCACTCATCTCGTGTGTGTGAGGCTCTGGGTTCGATCCTCAGCACCATGTAAATAAAAATAAAGGTATTATGTCACCTACAAATAAAAAAAAATATATATATATATATACACATATATATAATAAATTAAAAAAAGAAATGCAATATATATATATATCTACATATATATATGTATATGTATATAATTAGCTAAAGACCAAGCTGATTAAAAAAAATGGCTGGGGATGTAGCAGCTCGGTGGTAGTGTCCATATGTTCAATCCCCAGTACCAGAAAAAAAAAAAAAAAAAAGAAAAGTAAAGTACTTTTTACAGACTTAAAACTCAATTTTGGCTGGGCGTGGTGGTGCATGCCTATAATCCCAGCAGCTTGGGAGGCTGAGATAGGAGGATTGCAAGTTCAAAGCCAGCCTCAGCAAAAGTGAGGTGCTAAGCAACTCAGTAAGACCCTGTCTCTAAATAAGATACAAAATAGCGGGCACGGTGGCACACGCCTATAATCCCAGCACTTGGGAGGCTGGGGCAGGAGGATCACGAGTTCAAAGCCAGCCTCAGCAATGGCGAGGCACTTAGCAACTCAGAGACTCTGTCTCTAAATAAAAAGGCTGGGGATGTGGCCCAGTGGTTGAGTGCCCCTGAGTTCAATCCCTGGTACCAAAAAAACATAAAAACAAAATAGTGCTGAGGATGTGGCTCAGTGGTACAGTGCTCTGAATTCAATCCCTAGTACCAAAAACCAAACAAAGAAAACCCCTCAATTTTAGGTTTCGTAGCCTAATAAAATACATACACATTTTAGTACCAGAGATTGAACCCAGAGGTGCTTTGCCACGGAGTCACATCCCCAGCTCTCTTTATTTTTATTTTGAGACAGGGTCTGCCAAGTTGGTTAGGGCTAAATTGCTGAGGCTGGCATTGAACTTGTGATTGTCCTGCCTCTGCCTCCCTAGCTGCTGGGATTACAGGTGTGTGCCACCATGCTGGGCTAAAACAAATATGTTTTATTTTATTTATTTATTTTTCTTTGTGGTGCTGGGGATTGAACCCAGGGTCTTATTCATGTGAGGCAATCACTCTACCAACTGAGCTGTATCCCCAGCTCAACAAATATGTTTTAAATGAATTCTTACTTTTTGTGCCAAACCTCAGGTAATTATTACCACCAACATCGGTACTATCGTTCTATTTTACAGGCAGAGACCCTATAGTTCCAGAGAGGTAAAGTTATACAACTCTAAATTGAAAATTTAAGTGTTTTGTTGTTGTTGTTTTTATTTTTGCAGTGCTGAGGATTATGCATGTTGGATAAGCTCTGTACTGCTGAGTTACACCCCCAGGTCTGGAAGAAATAAGTCTTAAATCTATCTCTGTTTTGATTTATCATCCAAAGTATTGACTACCCTGCTGTGTGCCTGTTCTGTTGTCTTATTCCTTTTATTTCTTTTCTTTTCTTTTTTTTTTTTTTTGTACTGGGGATTGAACTCAGGGGTGCTAAACTACTGAGCCACATCCCTAGCCCTTTTAATTTTTTTTTTATTTGGAGACAGGGTCTTGCTAAGTTGCTTGGGGCCTTGCTGAATTGCTGAGGCTGGCTTCTAACTCCGGATCCTCCTGCCTTAGCCTCCCCAGTAGCTGGGATTACAGGTATGTGCCACTGTGCTTGGCTGCCTTGACACACAACTAAGTCAGTCAGGGTCACTCTAGGTGAATTTGGGTTAGCACAAATAACCACATGGAGACAGAGAAAATGCCTTTTCCTTGGGGTTCTTTAGGAACGGCTCCTCTGCTCCAGGTCCCACAAGGGAGGGAAAGGAGGCAGACAAAAGAGGAGGCCCACGCCTGAAACCATGCTATTTATTGAGGGGGAGATACTTGAGAAAGTTCCACCCCAAGGAGGCAAGGGTCAGGTTTCAGGGGGTTGAGTCTAGCTTCCTGATGTCTTGTGGTCAACAGTTTGACTGACATCTTGGAAGGCCACACCCATCTCAGGTGCTGTGTGGGATCAAAAGGCAGAGCGAGCTAAAAGGACACATATGTGCACAGCCCAGACAGAGCAGCGACGTCAGTCCAGTCCGCTCATGCGCTCAAAATGCTCACAGCTCACACACACAGCCCATGGCTGACCCGCGACACCTGGCTCCTTCTATCTTGCGGGAATTAGCTAAAGACCAAGCTGATTACTTTTATGCTTTGGCAAACCATACTGAAATTGCTTTATTCTCCCTTTTCATCATGTCTTCAGAGAGTAAAAAAATGTGAGTTTATAACTACATGAGAGGAGGCTGAGGAGTGGCCTTGTCCATTCCTCCTTCTCAGTGGGTGGCTGCACTTTGGGAGCTTAACCTCATAATCCAGGTGCAACGTTTTATGCAGTGCCCACACCTATCACTCCGGGACTTGGGAGGCCAAGGTAGGAGGATTACAGCCTGGGCAACTTAGTGAAACCCTTTCTCAAAATAACATAAAAAGGCCTGGGGATGTAGCTCAGAGGTCAAAGTCTCCTGGATTCAATCCTCAGTAATGAAAAACTAAAGTCAAGGGGCTGGGCATATAGCTCAGTTGGTGGAGTGCTTGCCTCACATGCATAAGGCCCTGGGTTCAATGCCCAGCCCCACCAAAAAAAAAAACCAAACCAAAACAAACAAAAAACAAAAACAAAACTGAAGTCAAATGGATGCAACCAGTGAACAAAAAGCTTCAAGACTGACCTGGCCTCAGCTTTGCCATCTGCTCTGAAATGAACCTCTTAAATCCCTTATTCCCATTAGTGGATTGTTTTAAAACATATTCTCAAGGAGATGAATTTGTTTCTTTATTCCTCCAGGTTTCTTTGGCCCTCTATTACTTTAACTGCAGGCTTACATTTTCTGAAGCATGTCTGCAGGTGAAGCCAGGCAGGGCACATTAACAGACCTAGCATGCCACGGCTAAGTAATCCAGTAAAAGTATCCTTGTTGTGTAGCGCATGCATTCATAGGACCATTTTAGTTATTGCTGTAATTAGTTCTGATTCGAGTATTCTGCAGAGAATGAGGTTTCTAGATTAAAAGTGGTCAGATGCTGCTTGGTAGTAGGGATGTAGGATGCAGATGGCAGACAGAGCCTGAAGGAGGGATGAAAGATGTTTCTATATGCCTCAATTTGTGGCATTTCTGATTTTTATATGGACATTAAACTTGGTCAAGCTGAAGTGCCATTTGCTCTAAGAGAGGATAATGTACACCCATCCCTATGCTTTCTAAAAAAACAGACCGAAAACTGGAGGTGGCACAGGCATGGGGCAGTGTACAGGGACATTGACGTTACAGGGAGCCTTCAGCATAGGGTTTACAAATGGGAAAAAAGAATAAGCATATTTTGCCTGTATACTTCTAGGTGAAATGACTTTGACCCTTGACTGAAGATACAAGGTCGCAGGTCTTAGATCTGGAAGGGACCCAAGAGATCCTACGGGCTCTTCTTAAATTGCAGAAATGACAGTTTTTATTGAGGAGTCAGTTCGATATTTACTATGGGTCAGGGACTTGGCAAGGCACCCGGAGTGAAAAGATGAACGAGAGAGAGAGCAATCCCTCCCCTCAAGGAGTTCACAGTCTAATGGAGGAGACAGAAAGCGAAATAGTTTTTCCAAACAATGTGATAAATGGTAGTTGGCATATGTCCCATGGGAATTTGAAGGGACGTTTGTGTTGCCTGAAGCAGCTTTCTGGAAAGTTAGGAAAGGTGTCCACGAACAAAATCATTCTTGAACTGACATTTAAGGGATGGCAGGAAATTTCTAGGCCCGTGGGGTGCGTGGTGGGGGTGATTTAACACAAGGGCCCTCATCTTGGAAAGGTTGGTGTCAAAGAGCTTGTTGCATTTAGGGAAGAAAGAAGTCTTACAAAGCTGGAAATTATTAAAAATGTATTAAAAAAGAGTCTGAGAAAAGAACAGATGGATTGAGGAAGAAAAGTATAAAAGTTGAAGTGTTTTTAGGTCTTTGCTTTTTTTTTGGCAGTGTTGGGACTGAACCCAAGCCAAGGCCTTACTCATCCTAGGCAAGTGCTCTATCATTGTATGAGCTACATCTCTAGCTCAGGTGTTTGCATTGGTCACAAGGAGAATAGAACTATTAATTAAAATGTGGAGTCACATATGAATATTAAATAGTAATGGGAGTTTTCAATATCTGATTTCTGCTGTAGTTGTAGCAGATTCTCTTGGAAAAAGTCTGCTGAGTACATCAGAGAGACCTGACTCAGCTAGGTGCGGTGGTGCATGCCTGTAATACCACTGCAACTCCAGGCTAAGGCAGGAGGACTGCAAGTTCAAGGTCAGCCTGGGCAATTTAGCAAGAACTTGTGGCCAAAAAAAAAAAAAAAAAAAAAAAAAAAAAAAAATAGGGTGGTGATGGCAGCTTGACATATAGCTTAGTAGTAGAGTGCCCCTGAGATTACACACACACTCAACCACCTTCAAAATCAGAGAAATATAAGTTAAAAAAAAAAAGAGATGTCATTCATCCCCATTAGTTGGGCAAAAATAAAAAGCAGAACTGTCAGAGGCTAGGAATGTATTTGTACAACCACTTTGGGGAGCAATTTGACTGTGTCCCACTAGCTCAGAGATCTGCTTTTTTTTTTTTTTTTTTTTTGGGTGGTTCTAGGATAGCTCAGAGGTCTGCAACCCATCATGCACCTGAGAGCAGAAGCTCTCCAAATGTGATCTGGAGCTGTCGATGGCCCCTGAGACTCTTGTGTAAGGTCACACCTTTCTGACATAATGCTGAGAAGTTGTTTGATTTTCACACTCTCATTTCCTCCAGCTATGATGGACTTTTCCAGAGACTGAGGATGGAGGATGGTACCATGGTGGTCATCATCAGTGTGTTGCACGCTGGGAATTCCTGTACCGTAAACATTTGTGTTTTGATTTCTAATAAGGCAAATATTGGTAGGTATACTCCACATAAGCAAAAAGTCTTTGGGGTCCTTGGTAATTTTTATTTGTTTGCCATGCTGGGGATGGAACCCAGGCCCTCCTGTGTTAGGCAAGTGCTCCACCACTGAGCCACACCCCCAGCCTGATCCTTAGTAATTGTTAAAAGTTTAAAGGTGTCTTGAGTCCCAAGAGTTTCAAGAGAAATTCTCATAAATGTCCACAAAGAGGAATGTAGAAGAATACTTACTGCATCATATTTTTAGTTGTGAAAAGCTGGGAACCGCTTAAAAATGTCCTTTGATAGAAGATAAAAAAAAATTATTTTCAGTCTCTAAAAAATTCTGTTGAAAATTTGACCCCAAAGAACAAGTTGTAGAAAGATATGTACAGCTTACATAACAAAGGTTTGAACTCTGAAAAATTATTATGTGTGCACATAAATAGTTCTTAAGAACTGCATGTGCATTATAAAAATATGCATGAGAACGATGAACCCCCAAATCAAGACCATATTATCTCTGAGCAGGAGGCGTGAGAACGGTATTGCTGAGGGACACTCAGGGGAATTCTATTATATTTATAATATACTTCTTTAAAAATATGACAAATCTATCATGCTTTTTGGTGTTTTTCATATTTCACTTTGTACTTTTCCGTGCTCTTAAAGTAGATTATAATAAAATTAATGTAAAACTTATTAAAGAGCCATTGGAGGAAACCTGGGGAGCTACCCTTGAATGATGGGGCAGAAAAGTCAAATAAAAATTTTTGGAAAGAGAGGTCAGGAAACAGTAGAAAAGCCAAGAGAACAAATTAGGACAGAGAGTTTAATCCCAGCCATCACAAATGGATAGGATAGCATCTTAATCAGATGCTGCTGAGTGGGGAGATAATACGAGGACTAGCTATAGTAAGGGAAAGGCAAATGATTAAAATGGCTTGTGTTGTAGTTAGCTTTTTCACTGCTGTGACTAAAAGGATCTGACCAGAACGATTTATATATACATATATATTTATTTATTTATTTTGGTACCAGGGATTGAACTCAAGGGCACTCAACCGCTGGGCCACATCCCCAGCCCTTTTTTGTATTTTATGAGAGACAGGGTCTCACTGAGTTGCTAAGTACCTCGCTATTGCTGAGGCTGGCTTTGAACTCATGATCCTCCTGCCTCAGCCTCCCAAGTGCTGGGATTACAGGCGTGCGCCATCGCGCCTGGTTTATATATTTATTTTTATCCAAAGTTGTTAGAAAAGTTTATTCGAGAGCTCACGGTTTCAGAGGTCTTAGTCCATAGAAGGCCGGCGCCACTCCTCAGGACTCAAGGCGAGGCTGAACATCATGGTGGAAGCGTGTGGCAGAGGGAAGAAGCTCACCTCATTGAGACCAGGAAGCAGAGAGAGCATCCACTCTCCAGACACAAAATATACACTCCAGCCGGGCGCAGGTGGCGCACGCCTGTAATCCCAGCACGGGAGGCTGAGGCAGGAGGATCGCGAGTTCAAAGCCAGCCTCAGCAATGGCGAGGCACTTAGCAACTCAGTGAGACCCTGTCTCTAATAAAATACAAAAAAGGTCTGGGGATGTGACCCAGTGGTCTAGTGCCCCTGTGTTCAATCCCCGGTACCAAAAAAAAAAAAAAAAAAAAAAAATATATATATATATATATATACTCCATAGCCCCACCCCCAAAGAACCACTTCCTCCAGCCATACCCCACCTGCCTCCAGCTACCACTCAGTTAATTCCATTAGGAATTAATTCACGGATTAAGTTAAAGCTACAATCCAATCATTTCTCTTCCAAACCTTCTTGCATTGTCTCACGCATGAGCTTTTGAGGGACATCTCACATCCAAACCACAACAGCTTGTGATTGGGAATCTTGGGGAGTAGGTGAGGCTGGAGCGTGGAACAAGGGTTTCTTGTTGCAGGGTCTGGCTCGCTGGTCACTGACGTTCTAGAGAGGATAAGTAAAGGGGATTAGAAGAACAAATGGACCAGAAATCCCCATGGAGCAGAGGAACGAGTGGAAGGAGGGCAGGCATAAGGTGAGGTGGAAAGGTGTGTGTGGCGTAATGGGATTTGGAAGACTCAGATTTCATATATGAGCTGTTCTCGGTGGCCCCAGACTCTTGGGTTTGACAGGGGAACTTGTTATAGAGGAAGGGGCCACTGCTGTCAGGTCAGTCCTGGAGACAGTACAGGGTGGTGCCGTGGGTGCCTCAGAGTGGTCAGGTGGCCGAAGTTTCACTCTCAACTTGTATCCTTGTCCAGGGTCAGTAAGAGCCTCCAAGCTTCATAGTTTCATCTGTAAAATGCAGTTCATCGTGCTCCATGCCTTAAAAGGTTGGTGGGGAGATTAAATGAGATAATTCATGGAAATGGTGATTGACATGCAGAAAGTGCTCGGTAAATACCAGCTAGTATTTTTTAATGCTTCCACATAATTATTGAAGTTGCTGCAATGAGGTAGGAAATGAAAGGAGAGATGTGAACTAGATGCCACTAGTTACCAGTGACCTTTGGGTAATGATCTTAAAACAGGTAATTGAAATTGACAGGGAAAGGGAGAAGCTGGTAGGAGAAAGTAGCATGGATTTCAGGTGGGGAGGTTTGGTAGATCAAGGTGCAAGAGGAATATTATGAGAGCAGCAATTAGCAGGTGATGCAAAATTATAAACAGAGAGAGAGAGAGTGAGAGAGAGAGAGAGAGAGAGGGGAGAGGAAACTGGGATGGCAACGTGGGTGAAGGTGGGAATAGTACTAGGTCATAAACACCAAAGAACTTGAGAATAAGTCTAGATCAGGATGAGTGCATTTTGCCTATTGTCTGAGAAGATGGAGGTGTAAAGTGGATGGAGAAAGCGTCATTGAGAAACTGCTTGAGATGTCATGCTACAGCTGTTTTAGTGCCTACCTAAGTTCTGGTGAGTTTTTTTAAAATTTATTTTTTATTCAAAATTGTTGTATTTATAATAGTAGCATGCATTATAATTCATAATAAACATATAGAGCATCTTTTTACAAAACATTGTTTGTATATAATGTATATTTGTACCATTCAAATCTTCAATCATGCATTTAGGATAAAGACATCCATCTTATTCAAACACCTTTTATTTTTTCCCCTCCATCCCTCCTTGCTCCCTTCCTTCCCCTCCCTCCCCTTTGACCTTTCTAGCGTTCCTCTAATCCTCCTATGTACCCCGACCCGACACCACTGTGAGTCAGCCTCCTTATATCAGAGAAAACATTCGGTATTTGGATATTTTAGATTGACTAACTTCACTTAGCATTATATTCTCCAACTTCATCCATTTACCTGTGAATGCCATTATTTTATTTTCTTTTATTGCTGAGTAAAATTCCATTGTGTATATGTACCACATTTTCTTTATCCATTCATCTACTGAGGGACATCTAGGTTGGTTCCACAATCTAGCTATTGTGAATTGTGCTGCTATAAAGATTGAAATGGCTGTGTCACTGTAATATGCTGTTTTTAAGTCCTTTGTGGGATGGCTAGGTATAGGGTGGTTCCATTCCCAGTTTTCCAAGAAATCTCCATACTGCCTTCCATAACGGTTGCATCATTTGCAGTCCCACCAGCAATGTATGAGTGCCCCTTTTTCCCCACATCCTCTCCAACATTTATTGTTGTTTGTTGTTTTTTTTTTTTTTTTTTTTTGGTACCGGGGATTGAACTCAGGAGCACTCGACCACTGGGCCACATCCCCAGACCTTTTTAGTATTTTATTAGAGACAGGGTCTCACTGAGTTGCTAAGTGCCTTGCCATTGCTGAGGCTGGCTTTGAACTTGCGATCCTCCTGCCTCAGCCTCCCACGTGCTGGGATTACAGGCATGCGCCACCACGCCCCGCTTGTTTGTGTTCTTAATAGCTGCCATTCTGACTGGTCTAGTGAGTTTTAAAGTAATTTCAGGGCTTGTGCTGCATGCAAGGTGCACAGAGAGGTCTGGAAGTGGAGACGGGTAATTAACATGTGCTGGCATATGAGGAAAAGGGTGGGTTTAATTTACCAGTTGGATTGAGGAAGGCTTCACAGAGGAGGTGGTATTAAAAATGGGTCTTGGCAGATGAGGTGTGTGTCAGAGGTAATTGCACATTAAAGGACATGTGGTGTAAGGAGCTGGACTACACTAAGTAGGCAGAAATAGTCAAAGTCAGAATATTTAAAAATAATACATGGGGCTGGGGTTGTGGCTCAGCAGTAGAGCGCTCACCTAGCATGTGCGCGGCTCGGGTTCGATCCTCAGCACCACGTACAAATAAAGGCATTGTGTACAACTAAAGCAAATAAATAAACATTTAAAAAAATACATAATCATCGATAGCTTTTTAAAAATAGTGACATGAGGAAGATTTTTTTGAAAAGTTGATATGCAATAAGAAAGCTATGAGCCGGGCGCGGTGGCGCATGCCTGTAATCCCAGCACTTTGGGAGGCTGAGGCAGGAGGATCTCGAGTTCAAAGCCAGCCTCAGCAATGGTGAGGCACTTAGCAACTCAGTGAGACCCTGTCTCTAAATAAAATACAAAAAAGGCTGGGGATGTGGTCCAGTGGTCGAGTTCCCCTGAGTTCAATCCCTGGTACCAAAAAAAAAAAAAAAAAAAAAAAACCTATGAGATTGGAACTCTCAACGGGGCATTTCTTTGGCCTTTCCTGAGTGTTATTTAAACAGAGACTTTTTTTTTTTTTTTTTAAATATTTATTTATTTACTTTAGTTGTACACAATGCGATGCATTTATGTTTATGTGGTGCTGAGGATCGAACCCGGGCCGCGCACGTGCAAGGCGAGTGCTCTGCCGCTGAGCCACAACCCCAGCCCCAAACAGAGACTTCTTTAAAGTTGTACACCAGAAACTGTTTCCATGAATCGTGCCAACATCTTGCTCCTCTCTCATGTTCCTTTGGCTACTATGTTACCACCTAACAATTATTTTTATCACAGATTTTGAGTCTCTTTAAGATGAGTAATTAAAAATTCTAAACTACTAATGCACTGGCTTTAAAAAATTTTTCTCCCGATCCTTTGGTTCATAAGCGTGATGATTGGGTGTTCACACTATTGTGTGAGATGTGCCTCCCTCTAGACCTTGTTACGATTTCGGCACATTGCCCCTCTGACGTGAAAAGAAAAAAAATTTTTTTTTTCCTCCCTATTTTTAGAAACAAACCAGCTTTCAGTATACACTCTGGACTGGCATTAAGATGAGTTTGGGGTAAGCAGATAATCAATCAGAGCTAGATAATAGACATCAGAGATAGTGCTTTGCAAGGCATATACTCTGATTTATGTTAGACAATTGTTGACTATGATACCTTGAAAATATTTGTGATGGAATAAGGCTTCTATAACAAAGCCTCAAAGACAAAACCATTATTTTATCTATCTATCTATCTATCTATCTATCTATCTATCTATCATCCATCCATCCATTTATCCTTACACTGATTATATTTGAATGAGTAGTTGACAGCAGATGCAGTTTATGTAATTTACAAAAATGAACACTTCTCAAGTGATGGGAATATTAACCAACGGGCAATTCGAACTTTGGTTGGTTTCAAAACCTACTTTCAGCCTGGTATGGTGGTGCACACCTGTAATCCCAGCGACTTGGGAGGCTGAGGCAGGAGGATTCTAAGTTCAAAGCCAGCCTCGGCAACTTAAGAGAAGCCCTAAGCAGCTCAGTGAGACCCTGTCTCTTAATAAAGTTTAAGAAAGGGCTGGGGATGTGGCTCAGTGGTCAAGTACCCCTGGGTTCAATCCCCAGTACCAAAAAAAAACCCCCCACAAAAACAAACAAACAAAAACAAACAAACAAATAAAACAACCAAACAAAAACCTGCTTTCAATTTTGCCTTTTAAAACTTGAATTTAGAGTTGGGCGCAGTGGTACATGCTGTAATCCCAGCAGCTTGGGAGGCTGAGGCAGGAGGATTGTGAGTTCACAAAGCCAACCTCAGCAACAACGAGGCACTAAGCACATCAGTGAGGCCCTGTCTTTAAATAAAATACAAAAAAGGGCTGGGGATGTGGTCCAGTGGTTGAGTGCTGCTAAGTTCAACCCATCATACCCACCCCCCAAAATATAAAAACTTGCATTTAGGGTTTTAGGTGTGGCAGAGCACTTGCCTAGCATGTGCAAGGCCCCGAGTTTGATCCCCAGCACTGGAAAGAGAGAGAGAAAGAGAGAGAGAGAGAGAAAGAAACTTGTATTTATCCAGACTGCTGAAAGCTGAGGCTGGAGGGTTAAGAGTATTATTTTACTTGCAATTTACTGAACCTACTTTCAAGATTGAGAAAAATAGTTTTAAGTATCCTTAACTTTTTTTTTTTTTTTCTATTATAGCTGCCTGGATGGGCACGCTGAGCCAATGTGCAAATAAATATTGTATTTTTAAAAATTAATCTGGGGAGTTATTTGTGGTAGGTTATCCCCCGTATTTGAGTTTTATTTCCCCCTCTTACCTCTCGTCCAACCTGGCATCTAATCCACACCATTCATACCTCCTACTGTACACAGCAAGTAGAAGCCATGGTCTGAGAATATCTTCTTGATACCAAACAAACAGTACTCTCCTCTGCACCTGTTTCTCATCTCCCATCTCCACGAAGGACTTGCCAACTGTGCTCTGGACCACGGTGCCTCAGTTCTTACAACAGGTTTAAGTATATCCAATTGAAAATGAGCAAACCCTCCTTGGGTCCTTCATTTCCCTGTGGGTCCCTGCCTTACTGTCATCTTTCTTGCACAGTAACATGCTTTAAAGAGTGGAAACAATGTCTGTCCTGGTGACACCTCTCTCTCTCTCTCTCTCTCTGAGGTTATCTTCCTGTCAGAAAGTCCAGCGGATATTTTCCGGTCTCCAGTGTATTGGGCTTTTAGCCACATGACACTGTTGGCCAGGCACTCCTTCTAGAAACATTTCTAGCTTTGGCCTCCAGGATATGAATCCTCTTGATCTTGCTCCCTCCTCTTTGGCCACCTCTTCCTCGTCTCCTCTGAGGTTTCACCTTCTACCGAGCAGTTAATACATTCTGGAGTTTAAATTAATTTTGGAGTTTAAATTCTGGAGAATAAATTCTCTCTTAGAGCCTTTTCTTCCTACTCTGCACTCTCTTTAGCCCTCTGGAACGTCACTGATTGTTCAGGAGGAGAGATTCCCTAAAGGGAAAATCAGGTGCTGCCGCCTGAACAAAGAATATGACCACTGGAGCAGAAGCTGGGCAAGAAAAAACAAAAACAACAAAATGAAGTAGAAGTCCACCACAGTGGGTGATCCACCTATTATTTATGATCTATTCTCCCCCCTCCCCCCCTCTTCCTGTACTGAGGATAGAACCAGGGACATCCCCAGCCCTTATTTGCTTTTTATTTTGAGACAGGGTCTTGCTAAGTTGCCCAGGCTGGCCTCGAATTTGTGCTCCTCCTGCCTCAGCCTCCCCAGTTGCTGTGATTATAGGCGTGGACCACTGCACTTAGCTGATAATCATTATTTATTCCTAGTGAGTCATAAGCAGGCATATTACAACTTCAGGAAAAAAAAAAGATAGCTGATGAATGAAGAAAAAGATGAAAATTTTTTTTTTTTTTTTACTTAGTTATTAAAATCATTAAATCAATCAGAAATGGTGACAGATTTTAGATTCCTGAGAGCTCTGGTGATGTGACAGGAGGAGCCCCTTCTGTTTCGTATGATTATATGGAGAAGATATCTAATTCTAAATATTGTGGGTTTTATCCCCCATCGGGTTTTATCTGTAATGAATGACCTGCCCTTTGGTCGTTTGCGTTGGTCAGTCATGAGCCTCGTGTCCTAAACGGATGCAAACAATTATAGAATAACCCTTCTAAACAAGCAAGTTCTGGGAAAATAAAATCACCACTGTGATAATTTGGAAAGAATACTGATGGCCTTCAGCTTCAAAACAATACAATCGCAGCCTCCCGCATGTATTATTTATGAGAACACTCATGCTATAAGTCACAGGGGGGAGGGGCTGTGTTTAAACACACGGGCAGTTGCACTTGCTTTCCCAAGGATGGCCTGGGGCGGCATCAGCGCTCCTATCTTTTTCTAAACACTGTGTAGGTCTGAGGTGAATGTGACCTCAGTTTTCCTTCTCCAAGCCGGTTCCTTGCTTGCCTTATGGCATAGGATGATGCCAAGATAGGTTCAGTGAAAGCAGCTTTTAATCTGAACACAAGACCCTGAAAACCTCTGATGCTTCACATTGGGCTTGCTCGGCATCACGTCACACAGAACGATGTTTTCCTGATAATAGAAACCCCAGGGAATTGAAGGAGACTCGGAGGGACTTGGAGGAGTGAGGAGAGAGCCCCTGCTGATGGGACCTCAAGTCTTTGTGTTGAGTGGTGTATTCCAAACTCCACACAGCTCTGGATTTCTTCTTTTCTTTCTTTCCTTTTTGGTACTGGGGATTGAACCTAGGAGCCATTAACCACTGTAATTTTCTTTTTCCTTCCTCCCTCCCTCCCTCCCTCCCCCCTCCCTCCCTCCCTTCCTTCCTTCCTTCCTTCCTTCCTTCCTTCCTTCCTTCCTTCCTACCTTCCTTTCTTCTTTTTGTACCAGGGATTGAACTCAGGGGCACTTGACCACTGGGCCACATCCCCAGCCCTTTTTTGTATTTTATTTAGAGACAGGGTCTCACTGAGTCACTAAGTGCCTCACCATTGCTGAGACTGGCTTTGAATTGGTGATCCTCCTGCCTCAGCCTCCCAAGTGCTGAGATTACAGGCGTGCGCCACTGCGCCTGGCTAACGCACAATTTTGAAGTAGAAGGAATCATTCTTGTACGAGTCTGCTTCAGACTCAGATGACACAGGAACATTAAAAAAAAAAAATGATGAACTTCAGTTATCATAAAGATGAAGAAATTAAAGCAAATGAGGGGGAAAAAAAGTGCCTTTCCCAGACATCATCATTTTAATCTACCAGACTATGATTGACTCTACTTTATTTTGGTCTGTAAATACGATACATGGAGGCCTCGCCCTGTTCTTAACAGAAGGTACAGTATTTATATAAGGCAAGCTTAATATTATCAAGCTGGGGTATGTGGAAGTTGCAATTTTTCCCATCAGGGAAGATGACTATACAGGCTGGGTCTTAAGAAGAAGTAAATAAAATACAAAATAATAAAATACAAAAAAGGGCTGGGGATGTGGCCCAGTGGTCGAGTGCCCCTGAGTTCAATCCCTGGTACCAAAAAAAAAAAAAAAAAAAAAAAAAAAAAAGAAAAAAAAAAGAAAAATGCTTTTAATGGCAAGGAATACTTTGAGAAACATATTACACAAAAATACAAATATTAAAAAAATGATACTTTAGGGCATGATTGTCCATAAAGGGAATCTTTGCATTATTAAATTACTTAGCCAGACTTTCTCTAAAGAGGGTACCTAATTACTTGATAGTCTGGGTAAAAGAGAAATTTTAGGTTACTCTTTATTATTAGGATTGCCAGGTAAAATACAGAATACTAGATTAAATTTGTACTTCAGATATACGATGAATAATTTTTCAGTATATATATCAAATATTGCATGAACATATTAATACAAAACAAATGATTTATTATTTGAGTGAAGTCTAGGTGGCAACCCTACTAGGGTAAAAGAAAATCTTGAAATTTTTTTTTTTTTTTTTTTTTTTTTTTTTTTGTACAAGGGATTGAGCTCAGGGGCACTCAACCACTGGGCAGCCTCCCCAGCCCTTTTTTGTATTTTATTAGAGACAGGGTCTCACTGAGTTGCTAAGTGCCTCACCATTGCTGAGGCTGGCTTTGAACTCACCGATCCTCCTGTCTCAGCCTCCCCAGCTGCTGGGATTACAGGCATGCGCAATCACGCCTGGCCAGAATCTTGAAATATTTATTAAACATTTTATCACAAAGTTTCAATTGGCCACAAACAGGGTTTTGGGTATCATTTCTCTCTCTTTTTGTTTTTTACATCAGCTGAGTGATCTGTGTTAGATGATACATGCAAAAGTGGCCAGGTCTGGTACTATAACAGTGGTATACTTTATGCTTTGAATATAGCCCTTGCTGCTGTCAACTGCAACTTATTTTTAAAATGGACATGTTTCTTCCTCTTTCTCTTTCCCTGCTCTTCCTACTCTCTCCCCCTCCCTAATTTCAGGGGAAGGAGGATTACCTTTCTTCCCCATTTTAGGCAGATTTATCCATCCTTGAGTATACACCCACCATAGGCACGAAGTAACCCAGACTTTAGGAATGGCACCAGAAGATCTCAGAGATGAGTATCTCTCAAATTAGCAAGTGAATTACAACTCCAACAGAGAACTTGTGGAATGTAGCCTTTGAATCACCTCTATAAAAGCCCCCTGTTCCTGCTCCTGGGCAGAATCACAGCCTCTGGGACAGAAGTCCCCGTGTTTCTCCTTTGCTAACAAAGCAATTAATCTTTTTTCCTTTTTCTCAGAATTGTTATTGGATTGGCCTGGGTTGGAGCTTTTGACATCAGTAGTACCACATGTCTGTAATCCCAGTGACTCTTGAGGCTGAGGCAGGAGGATGACAAGTCTGAGGCCAGCCTGGGCAATTTAGTGAGACCCTGTCTCAAAATAAAATATAAAGGGCTGGGGATGTAGCTCAATGGTAGTTTCCCTGGGTTCAATCCCCAGTACCACGAAAAACAAAAGAAGAAAAAAAAAATACCAGTGTGTTGTTTCACCTTCAAATTCGTCCCATCTTGCTGTAACTAATGCAATAAACAAAGTTGAAGCTGATGAAATAATTGTTAGAATTTGCCTAATAAAATGTGTAGTTATGACAGCTAACAGAAGGCTATCCAACTATAATATTTTTGGATGAGAAATGAAAACTTAATATGTTGAAATATCAAGATGAATATTATATTTTCTAAGTGAATGATAGGATTTTTTTCCACTTTTTACTTTTTCAACCCAGATTGAGATTTTTTTTTTTTTTTTTTTTTTGGTAGTACTGGGTTTGAACCCAGGGGAACTACCACTGAGCTACATCCCCAGCCGTTTATATTTTGTTTTGAGGCAGGGTCTTGCTAAATCACCCAGGCTGTCTTTGAATTTGTGATCCTCCAGCCTCAGTTTCCTGAGGTGCTGGTATTAAAAGGGTGCACCACCACGTCCAGCTTCAGTCTATTGTCTTTTTTTTTTTTGTACCGGGGATTGAACTCAGGGGCACCCGACCACTGGGCCACATCCCCAGCCCTTTTTGTATTTTATTAGAGACAGGGTCTCACTGAGTTGCTAAGTGCCTACCATTGCTGAGGCTGGCTTTGAACTGATTATCCTCCTGCCTCAGCCTCCCAAGTGCTGAGATTACAGGCTAGTGCCACCGCGCCCGGCTCAGTCTATTGTCTTGTTTTGTACAACATTCAATTGATATTAAAGAAAGCATGAACACAAAGAAAGATACATTCCTAATAAGTATTAATAAATATACAACTTAAGGTGTCAAGATGTGAAAAAAATTAAAGAATAAAAAGTTAAAAAATTAGCTGCTTAAGGAGCATTAAGATTACCATTGTGTTTATATAGACAGTAGAGACACTTTTTTAAATAGAAAAAAAAAGAGATTAGAATCAAGGTATTGTTCTTGCACATATTTTGATACTTACAAATTAAGATCCAATTGTGATTAGATAGTATTTGACCCAAATAAATGCTGTTTTGGGCACCATGTCGATTAAATGCTGGGATGAAAATGTTCCTGGGGAATTAGTAATATAAAATGTAGCATCAACTTTTCTACAGTTAGAAACTTACTTTCCGAGTTATGAACAATTTGAGGAAATTTCTGACATCCTTTAGAAACTGTGCAGTCCCTGTACTCTGGTAGAAAGAATCTTCCCTCAGCCCCTCAGGTCATCAGCTCCTAGCCCCAGGCATAGGTTTCATTATAGCACATCATTACCATAGCTCGCATAGCTGCAGATGCAAATGCCAGTCACTAATCTATTGGTATTTTCAAAGAAAGGGTTTAGGTGGAGCCTTCAACCTTTCACTAGGGCTCCGGACTGAGTGACCACATTGCTATCGATTATCACCTCTGACCGACTTACCATGGGAGCCCTAGTTCAAATGCACCGTTAGAAACTGAGATGGATCAAGCACACAACTAATGAATTTAAGAGCCTCATTAGGTAACTCTGCCTACTCTTAATAGTTCACAGAAATGCTCTGGGCATTTTGAAACCGGCATTAATGGAGAAAGCTTTGGGGATTTCAGGCAAGTGCTTCCTTTCATTTGCCTTTCTCTTTCCCAAATCCCTTCCTACCAGCGGCGTGGCGTTGGGAGCCTCCCTGACTGCCTGCTTGTCAGCTCCCATCTGCGCCAGGCTGAGCGGCAGGACGGCTGAAGAAGGCGGTCATCTTAAATGGCTCCAAACGAAGTCAGTTATTGCCCATTATTTATTTACTTGATCTTGGAGTCACAAAAAATTATATAAGGAGAGATCTGAGGTTTTTCTCTCCGTTTTTGGCCTGGGCTCTAGTCCTTTGAGTCTAGCTGGAGGCAGTTTCTTGCTGTGAGCTGCATCTTAAGGTACTCGCCTAGTGGGAACCGAAGCTCGGTCCTCGCCTTGACGCCAGGCCGATAACAAAGACAAGGGTTTGAGGAAAAGGAAAATGTTTTATTGCTTTGCTAGCAAAGGAGAAACACGGGGACACCTGTCCCAGAGCCTGTGATTCCGCCCATCCTGGAAAACAGGGGTTTTTAAAAGAGGTGATTCAGAGAAATGAGATTAGGAAGGAGAAGATCAGGGAAAAGAAGATCAGGGAAGAGAAGGTCAGGGAAAAGAAGGGTGGGGAACAGAAAAAAAAAAAAAAAAGTAAGTTTTAAAGCAACAAGGGATATATATATATATATAGTCAAGGGCTGGGGTTGTGGCTCAGCGGTAGATTGCTCGCCTAGCACGTTCAAGGCCCTGGGTTCGATCCTCAGCACCATGTAAAAATAAATAAACAAAGATAAAGGTATTGTGTCCAACTACAATTTAAAAAGGGGGATATAGTCAAAGTATCAAGTGAACCCCTGTTACACTAGAGCACACGCAGCTCTACGCAGGATGAGGGCGACACGGGCCACAGTAAACTGGGTGCACACACATCTCTGGTGTCTCCATTTTGAATCCCTCTGGGGAATCCATTCCTTAACCCCTGTGTTTGGTTCAGTATACAGGTCTCTGTAGCACCATTCCTTTTTCCTTCTTCCTGGGATACAGAGTGGGATACTATATATTAAATAAGCAGATGGACACTATTTTAGACTTCTGCTAATATCTAAAAGATAAAAAAAAAAAAAAAAAGAATTGGATGCAAATGTATTACTCAAGGTTTGGGAGGAAGAACTGAAGAGTCAAGGTTACTCTATAAACCTCAGGAATTCTCTTTCATTTCCAAATTGCAACACAAGGCTATGCCTTTTCTTGGAATGCTTTGATAAAGACAGCCACATTCTACTCAATGTTCCTGATCTGTGTATTTTCTGCAATTTTTTTTTCTTTTTGGTACTGGAGATTGAACTCAGAGACACTCTACCACTGAACTATACCCTGAGTCCTTTTTATTTTCTATTTTGAAACAGGGTTTTGATAAGTTGCTTAGGACCTCATTAAATGCTGAGGCTCGCCTCAATTTAAGATCCTCTTGTCTCAGCCTCCTTAATCATTGGGATTATAGGGGTGCATCATTGTGTCTGGCTTATTTTCTGCAAATCTAATGTTCAATCATATCAGCGTAAATCAGTATCTTCTCACATTTTCCATGTGTTGGTACACATAGGGGAATGACATTTATTCCCCACACTGGGATGAACTGAAGGGGATTCTATATGAAGCCTGGAGGGATGTTTGTTTATTTATTTATTTAAATATTTATTTATTTGCTTTAGTTGTACACAGTGCAATGCATTTATGTTTATGTGGTGATGAGGATCAAACCCGGGCTGCGCACGTGCTAGGCGAACCCTCTACTGCTGAGCCACAACCCCAGCCCGGGATGTTTATTTTTTATATTAAATGATTAAGAGAAGAAAAGGAATTACATAGCATTGGAGGAGATAATAAATATACAGCCAACAAAATGTTTTCATAATGTGCAGGAGCCCTGTTTGGGGAGATGGCTAAGATTGCGGTTGACTACGGGCCATGGAGATGTTTGGGCATTGCCGCCTTCCGTAGTCTCACGGGACTTGGCCCGGGATCTTGCGGGACTCGGCCGGGATCTCAAGAGACTTGAGCCGAGATTGCTGATCGGGTCTGTGCCTTTTGGTGTGTTGGTTGTTTGGTGGTGTGTGTGGTGCGTGTTAAAGTCGTTGTTAGAGCCAGAGAGAAAAGCTATCAGAATAAAAAGCCTATTTCCAGTTCGCCTCTGAACTTCTTTCCGCGGCTTCGTTGCTCCAAGCAGCCATTGCTTCAGGCGGCAACAATAATGTTTAATGAGAACCTTAAACTCTTTCACGACTAAGTCTTATTTTAATAGTCTTTCCCCACAATAAAACATTTAAACTGATCCTTATAATTATTTTTTAAAAAATTATACTCCTTGAATTTTATTGGAAATAACAGTTTTGCCTTGTTTTCCACATAAATGTTGCCATTTTGTAAGATGATGTGATTTCTATAAAATCTTTTCATGTCAGGTATTAAAATGAAATAATAACCATACATTTTGCAGAATGTGCTTGCACTGGTAGAGTGTTGCCTAAGGCCCATTAATAGTACACAGGTGGAACTGGGGATATAGCTCAGTTGGTAGAGTGCTTGCCTCACATGCACAAGGCCCTGGGTTCAATCCCCAGTGCACACACACACACAAAGAAAGGCAATTTCAGCAGAGGCCCCTCATCTGGGGAGGATCATGTCCAAGACTGTGGAACCTGAAACCTGAAGGTGCTGAAGTCTACCTCTTTTTTTTAATTTGTGTGTGTCTACCTCTTCTTGAGTCGGATAGCCATCATTACTTGCAATAAATGACTTGTTTCAGGGGATCCCTTGCTGATGTCTTTGTATAGACTCAGTGCTGTCTGGTGTAACCCATTGCTATCAATAAGGGTGTTTTGTTCATTTCATGTCTTCTTTTTGTTTTTTTTATAGGGGGGGTACCAGGGATTGAACTCAGGTGCACTTGACCACTGAGCCACATCCCCAGTCCTATTTTGCATTTTATTAAGTGCTGAGGCTAGCCTCAATTTAAGATCCTCCTCTCTCAGCCTCCTTAGTCATTGGGATTATAGGGGTGCATTTCCAAAAGACAAAGACATTCTTTAAAATTCAACTTTATTTTGAAACGCTATAGAGAACTGGCTCCCAAAGTGAATATCCAGATAGCCAGGCAGTAGAACACTTTGTTTTGGGGGTGGGGGGTGCTATTCTCAGTGCTTGGTGTAGCAGCATTGACTGCCAGCTAGCCCTCATTTTGCTTGGGTCCTGCAGGCACTTTTGAGATGCCTCAGACTTCTCATAGTCCTTCAGCCCTCTGATGATCCTCAGGGGAGTCTGCTTAGGACTGGAGGAGAACAGCACGGGGGTAAGTCAGCATGGGGCTAAGTCTCACTGAGTTGTTATCACCTCACTAAGTTGCTGAGGCTGGCTTTGAACTCACGATCCTCCTGCCTCAGCCTCCCAAGCCTCTGGGATTAAAGGCAGGCGTTATTGCACCCAGATGTTCATGTCTTCTTAATGCTTTTCCATTGTAAGTGCTTATCTCACACTATAGCTGTAAATCCCAGTTTACAGTGCAATTGCAAAACTAGCATAGATTTCTCTTTCCTTGTTCACAATTTCATGAATAGAAGACTCATTCTTACTGTAGATTTTGGCTATATCCATAGGATCTTTTTTTTTTTTTTTTTAACTTTCCTTTGGTGAAGAAGGACATGGTGGCTCACTTCTGTAAACCAGCAACTTGGGAGGCTGGGTTCAGTCCCCAGTACAGAAAATACAAACCAACAACAACAACAAAACAAAAAATAATTTTCACTTAAAGGAAGCACTTTACAGAGTATCTCTTTGGCATATCAGAATTGACAGCATCAGGGGCTAGGGTTGTGGCTCAGCAGTAGAGCACTTGCCTAGCACATGCATGGCCCTGTTTGATCCTCAGCACCACGTAGGAATGAAGGCATTGTGTACAACTAAAAACAAATAAATATATATTTAAAAAAAAAAAGAATTGACAGCATCACTATTCTTTTTTTTTTTTTCTTGATGGTACTGGGGATTGAAGCCAGAGCCTCCTGCATGCTAGGCACGCACTCTAGCACTGAGCCCCAATACCCAGCCCATTAATATCACTACACATGCACTTTGGTGCCATTATTAAGCAAAATAAGTGTTATTTGAACAGAATCACTTTTTTTTTTTTTTTGGTACCGGGGATTGAACTCAGGGGCACTCGACCACTGGGCCACATCCCCAGCCCTTTTTTGTATTTTTATTAGAGACAGGGTCTCACTGAGTTACTAAGTGCCTCGCCATTGCTGAGGCTGGCTTTGAACTCGCGATCCTCCTGCCTCAGCCTCCCAAAGTGCTGGGATTACAGGCGTGCACCACCGCGCCCGGCTCAGAATCACTTTGATGTCATAATAAATTGATCAGATAATTGAGATAGCAACTAAGTAATGGTTGGGTAGTGTATACAGTGTGGATACTCTGGACAAAGGGATAGTGAATATCATGGGTGAGATCTCACCATACTACTCACAACAGTGCATAATTTAAAACCTATGAATTATTTCTTTCTGGAAATTTCCACATAATATATTGGACTGCAGTTGACTATGGGTAACTGAAACTTTGAAAGCAAAACCATGGATATAGGGGGGATAAGTGTATCTGACTGATGTGATGACAGATTTAATTTGCCTGCCAGGAGCCCCCAGCAAACCTTTTGAAAAGAAGGGGCTCACGAAGCTGCTGGAGGCACTTAGGCAACAGGTTCCTGTGGCGCACCCCAATCAGTGGTATTAGGGGGATGATAGTGGCAAGGCTGATGGGGCTTCAGGCAAGTGCTGCACAGGCAATAACTTGAATTTTTGCTGTTGCATATATCCACTGGTAGTGTCTTTTCAGTGAAATCTCCAGAAGACAAACACATTCTTTAAAATTCAACTTTTTTTCTTTCTTTTTTTTTTTTTTTTTTTGGTACCGGGGATTGAACTCAGGGGCACTTGACCACTGGGCCACATCCTCAGCCCTTTTTTGTATTTTATTAGAGACAGGTTCTCAATGAGTTGCTAAATGCCTGGCCATTGCTGAGGCTGGCTTTGAACTTACGATCCTCCTGCCTCAGCCTCCCAAGTGCTGGGATTACAGGCGTGCGCCACCGCACCTGGCTCTCAACTTTATTTTGAAACAAGATAGAGAACTGGCTCCCAAAGTGAATATCCAGGTAGCCAGGCAGTAGAACACTTTTTTTGGGGGGGGCAGGGATGGGGGTGCTATTCTCAGGGCTTGGTGTAGCAGCACTGACTGCCAGCTTGCCATCATTTTGCTTGTGTCCTGCAGGCACTTCTGAGATGCCTCAGACTTCCCATAGTCCTTCAGCCCTCTGATGATCCTCAGGGGAGTCTGCTTAGGACTGGAGGAGAACAGCACGGGGGTAAGTCAGCCTCGCTGCCCTGGGTCCTCTGGAGATCCATTTGCTGTTTATCAGTATGTCTGGCATGCCAGTTAGTGAGATATGATGTGAACCATGTTTTAAAGGAGATCTCTGTTTCCCATTCCTTATGCCACATGTGTGCCTGACTAGGATCCTCTAAGAACTGGTCAAGTCTTACCGTGATCAGGGGAACCTGAAATTCCGTACCTCTAGGAAAGGTTTTCAAAAGAGACCTTCGCCAGCTTCCCCAGCCAGAGCCATGGGTGGCCCGAGAGCAACCAATATGGCACTTGATTGTGACCAACTGACTTGTGAAGGCTGACAGCAGCTCTTCAGGCTTCAGGCTGTATCAGTGCAGTAGATGCTGCTTCTTGAGTGGAAGGAGAAGGGAGAGATTAAAGGATCTGTTCTGAGGATATAAGGTAGAAACGTGAACTTCCTGGCTCTTGATGTACAAAATTTCCTTTAGACAATATGGTCCTTAGTGCCGCCCTCTTTCAAAAGTGGAAATATGTCTTCTCTCATTTGGGGATAAACTTTCCTTCTATGTCCCCCACCCCCAACCCCGTGATGCTGAGGATTGAACCCTGGGCCTTGTGCATGCTAGACAAGTGCTCTACCACTGAGCTACAAACCCACCCCCCTTGACTTCTTTTTTTTTTTTTTTTTTTTGGTACGGGCATTGAACTCAGGGGCACTCGACCACTGGGCCACATCCCCAGCCCTTTTTTGTATTTTATTAGAGACAGGGTCTCACTGAGTTGCTAAGTGCCTCGCCATTGCTGAGGCTGGCTTTGAACTTGCGATCCTCCTGCCTCAGCCTCCCAAGTGCTGGGATTACAGGCGTGCGCCACCATGCCCGGCCCCCCCTTGACTTCTTATAGAAGCTCATTTATCTTTATGTCTCCCTATCTTTACGTCTCCCTTCTTTTTCTGATTCTTTCCCTTCAGCCTACCAGAGTTTGGTTTTGCTTTCATTTTGGTTTCCCCACCTAAAACAACACTCTCTTCACTTTATCATCTTCCTCGGGCCACAGTTCCATTTTCTCTTCATTTAATGTCTCTATCATAAACTTCAATTAATTCGGAAAACACTTCTGCTGTAAGTCTGATTTGACTTCTGCTGTGACTGCTGCACAGAACTGATGTCATTATGGTTCCCGTTAGCGGGGCGCGGTGGCGCACGCCTGTAATCCCAGCACTCGGGAGGCTGAGGCAGGAGGATCATGAGTTCAAAGCCAGCCTCAGCAATGGTGAGGCAGTTAGCAACTCAGTGAGACCCTGTCTCTAATAAAATACAAAAAAAGGGCTGGGGACATGGCCCAGTGGTCGAGTGCCCCTGAGTTCAATCCCCAGTACCAAAAAAGAAGAAAAAAAAAAAGTCATTATGGTTCCTGTTGACCTTCATATTGTGAGATCCAACGTGCCTTCTCAGCTCTCATCCTAGGGCTCTTTAGCTGCATGTACCACGGTTCCCCATGCCTTCTTTAGGAGGCAAATAGGCTCAAGAATTCTTCCAGGCTCCTCTCATTAAAAGACTGTAATCTCTGTGTACATTCCCCTTGAACCTGGGGATGCTCTGTGGCTCAGGCCTTATGGCTTCTAGTGGAAGATGGACACTGGAGTCTTGTGCCACCATGGAAGACAGCTTATTGTCCTGTTGTGACAGCATGGGGAGAGGCCCTCGACCTACACGCAGGGGGAGAGGGGTGTGGCTGAACCAACCCCTCAGCCTCACCAAGGAAGCAGCAGTCTGTGAATCCAGACCAGCCCACTGTCAGCTGAATGCCACCAAGTCCCTTCCTTCAATACTGCATGGAAGAGCTGTGTGACCCAAACCCGCCTTAGTTCCTGACCCACAATAAGAAGGTTATTGTTTTAAGCTACTAAGTTTGCTACCCAGCAATAGAGAACCAGAAAACCACCTTCCTGTAGAAACTCTAATTCACTGACTTCTGGGGAGCTCCTCCTGCCTCACCCCATACTCTCTGACCACCCCTTGCTCTCTTTTGTGGCTCTCTTCTTAGATGATGTACTGGTGTGCCTTAGCATTCTAATGCTTATACATTCTAAATGCTCTTATTCATTTTTACATACTCATTCCTAATGCTGACTTTTAACATTTTATTTTATTTTATTTACATCAGATGGGTAATGTGCTGATATTGTAACAAGGTCTAGAGGGAGGCACATCTCACACAATAGTGTGAACACCCAATCATCATGCTTATGAACTGAAGGATCTAAATTTTATTTTTAAGAGTAGTCTCTTTTTTTTTTTTTTTTTTTGGTACTAGAGATTGATTCCAGGGGTAATTTACCACCCAGCCATACATATCCCCAGTCCTGTTTTGTTTTTTTTTTCAGGATCTCACTAAGTTACTGAGGGTCTTACTAAGAGCCTGAGGCTAGCCTTGAACTTGCAATCCTCCTGCCTGAGTCTCCTGAGTTCCTGAGATTATACAGGTATGTTACCACACCTGGTATTCCTCTGTTATTTTCAAGGTCCATTTCCCATATCTATATGAAATTTTCTGTGATGTATATAACTCTTCCTGGGTTGTAACTTAAAGTTTTCCCTTCTGAAATTTCATAGCTACCCCACATTTTTTTTTTCAAAAATTTAACAATGTTTTCATTTTCTATTTTACTTGTCATGTACCTATCTTTTTTTGCTAGACTATAAATTTGTTAAGAGCAGGCCCAGTTCACGTCTAATTCATCTCTGCAGCTCCTTAGTACCTCTCATGTTTCCATCATTACTTGGACATACATTGGATTATGTGTATGTAACATTGTTCTGCTTATAGGGTTAAATTCTATTTTTCTTATTAGACTGAGAGCTCTGGAATTATATGTAAACAAATAACATGTATATTATTTGTTTTGTATCTCCCAGTGCCTTGAACAATGACAAATATATGGTAAGTGGTTGATAAATGCATGCTTTTTCATCTTGAAGGAGGCTGGCTGACCCCTGGTACAATTTCAGTTAAAATATCAATAAGCATTAAGTAGTAATAAAGCAATTAAAAAATCACAGAAAAGTATAGGAAAATGTGCTTTTAGTTACACACACACACACACACACACACACACGTCTATATCTTAAATGAATGTTTTCATCTCCCAATATTTCCTAAAGCTTGGTGACCTTTGCATAGGATTAGATGTCTTCCATGGATGAAAATAGATTTCTAACTCTTTGAAATTGTAATTTCTTATGACAGTAGAAATATACCAAGGAAAACAGAGTTTGGGTTAAAATACATCTTTAAAGTTCTCTATTTCTCAGAACATTTGACATTTAAAACTCATTATCCCTTGCCACTTGAGTCTCAGGGTTGACCTCAAGGATGTTGTAAAAGGCACAGGACTTAGAGGGCAAAGAGGAGCACAGGAAGCCCAAAGGAATGAAAATGAAGAGCAGAGATGTCTAATTCAGGTTTGATGATGTCAAGTTCAGAAGAACAGGAGAGAATTTGGTGCATGGATCAGAAAGAAAGGGGGGAGTTATGATAGTAGGAACAACATTAAGTCAAGACGGGAAAGATTGAAGGTACCGGAGATTGAGACCCACCGTGGTGAGGAGAGGAGATTTCTACAGTGACACTGTGATCTTTCACTTTTTAAAATGGAATAACCTCAAAACATCAGTAAAAAATAAAAATAAAAGAATACAATTTCCCTCCAATACCATCTTCCCAGCAAATAAAATAATTTTGCTTTTTTTTATTAATATTTTTAAGAGCATGGAGAATATTTAGAGCCACACAAACCTATAAAGCTTGTTTATTCATAACTTTGAGGTGTCTACTCAAACTTATTTATAATTCTGTAAACATGGCCACAAATCCTCCTCCCCTTGGGAAAGAAGTAGAAAATGTTTATAGTTGATAGCTCCTATTTTCACTTTACCTGAGTTTAGACATCCCTCCTCAAGATAATCCTCCCAATTTTAAAACTCTAGGAGCCTGTAATCAGGTTAAGACTATTGGCCAAAGGATTTTAGTCATGCCATTATTTTCATTAAATTGATAGCATTTACGTTGGTCAGCTTTTCATTGCTGTGACCCAAAGACCCAACTAAAACAACTGGGAGGAGGAAAAGTTTATTTTGGGCTCATGATTTCAGAAGTCTCAGTCCATGGTCAGCTGACTCCATTGCCGTGGGCCTGAGATGAGGCAGAACATCATGGTGGACAGGTGTGGTGGAGGAACACTACTCAGCTCATGGCGACAGGGACACAGAGACAGAGGAGGAGTCAGGGGACAGATATACTCTCTAAGGACACACCCCCAGTGACCCATATCCTCAAGTCCCATCTGCCTACGGTTACCACCCAGTACAATAATCCTTTCAAATTATGAATCCACCAAATGGATTGATCCACTGATTAGAATACAGCTCTCATAATCTAGTCATTCCACCTCTGAACATTTCGGCAGTCTTACATGAGTTTTTGGGGGACACCTCACATCCAAACCATAAGAGCATTCTAGAACTTAGAAGTGCTTGCTTTTTTCATTCTTAACACACAATTAACATTCATAGGTTTATTATAGCCTCATAAATATACTTAGGGCTGGAGTTGTGGCTCAGCGGCAGAGCGCTCGCCTCCCATGTGCGCGGCCCGGGTTCAATCCTCAGCTCCACGTAAACATAAATGCATTGTATTGTGTACAGCTAAAGTAAATAAATAAATATTTTAAAAAAATTAAAAAAAATAAATATACTTAAATTTTGAAAATCTCCTCCTCATCCCCAGTTGGTGGAGCAATACAACATTGAAATAAATCATATTTCCCATCAAATCTGGTAATATTTACTAGCTATGGACCATGGTGTAGGCAGATTAGGTTGGCAGTTTATTTCCTATGTGATTAACCATCACTGTGACCTTTCATGCCTAACAAAAACATTAACAACAAAAAAGCCAGGGGATAATAATGGTAGTCTACTAATTACTTTATAATTTAATAAATTACTTTAATTTATCTATTGAACATCACTCACAAGCATTGGCACTTTGATTGTGATGTTTACTTGCCATTCACCTTTCACCTGGTTCCAATGCTGTTGTTCTTGATACCTGGTTGAGAGCAGCAGTCTCACCTGACACAGGAAGGACCTCTAGTCTGCACAGTCGCTGCCGCTGTAAAGATGCTTCAACCCTCAGAGTGAAGTCAATGACTGTGGACTTTGGAATAGTTCTGGACTCTTCAATACATTTTCTTACCTAGTTTTCGATGTAAACCACTTTTAATTCTCTTGGGACTCCATTGGCTAAAATTTGAGGCTTTTCTCCAAAGTCAGTATCTAAAATCTCCATTTCATCAGTTTTGAATACATTTAAAAAATGTCCAAATGCATTCTGACAACTTTATCAGACAGAGGTGGAGATGTCCTCCACGTTCTGTTGTTTTCAAATAGAAGGTTTCACATGAACATCAAGACGCTTCCCTAGCCGGGCGCGGTGGCACACGCCTGTAATCTCAGCACTTGGGAGGCTGAGACAGGAGGATCGTGAGTTCAAAGCCAGCCTCAGCAATGGCGAGGCACTTAGCAACTCATTGAGACCCTGTCTCTAAATAAAATACAAAAAAGGGATGGGGATATGGCCCAGTGGTCGAATGCCCCTGAGTTCAATCCCTGGTACCACAACAAAACAAAACAAAAAAAGACACTTCCCTAGAAACTTCAGCATAATGATTGGATCTGTCCCAAATTTTCATTCTAGTGTTTACAGGATAATGTCCTATATTTTTTTCTGCTATAGGTTCCAGTTAATGAGTTGTGTAGTTCATGCCGGAGTTTGTCCTTTCTTTCTTCTGTGATTTATTTCTGAGGCATCAGCTTACAGACCAGGTTTGAAGGACTAGAGGTGGAATGAAAGCCGTTGAGCATCTTCTGGGACCATTGTGTGTTATTTGTTTCATACTTAGCTATTGGGTTTAAGGAAACAAGTAATGTGCCGGGCATGGTGATGCACGCCTGAAATCTCAGCGGCTTGGGAGGCTGAGGCAGGAGGATCGTGAGTTCAAAGCCAGCCTCAGCAAAAAGCAAGGTGCTAAGCAACTCAGTGAGACCCAGTCTCTAAATAAAATACAAAAAATAGGGCTGGGGATGTGGAACAGTGGTTGAGTGCCCCTGAGTTCAATCCCTGATACTATCCCCCCCTCCCCCCCCCCAAAAAAAAAAAAAGACAAGAAAAGAAAAGAAATTGAGTAATGTGGTTCAAATCTTGAAGAGTTCAAAATCTAGGTCAGGGAAACAAACAGGTGTTAATGTCATTTTTAAAAAAATGACTCCTGTAACTGAAGCTCTGTGTGGCTGTCACCCACTCTGCCTGGGGAACCTGTTCTAGAAGGGAGGACCCTGGAGCTGGGCCTTGAGGAGTGAGCTGTAGCTTACCAAAGGAAGAAGCAGCCTAAGGATCTTTCAACAGAGGGAACAGCCAATGTTTGGGAGTAAAAGGGGGAGAAATGCAGAGAGTTCTGTGCAAGTAAATTAAAAGGAGAGCATGACTGTGTCGGCTGGAGCCTCATTTATATTTTATTGTGAATCCAGTGGTGTTTTACTGCTGAGCCACATCCCCAGTCCTTTTTATTTTTTATTTTGAGACATGGTCATGCTACATTGCCCAGGCTGGCCTGGAACTTGCGATCCTCCTGCCTTTGCTGGGATCACAGGAGTACACCACTATGACCAATGTATTTTTATTTCTAAGCATCCACCGTGGTTTCTCTTTTGTATGTGCTGCTTTGTGAAGTGTTAAATAAACAGTGAGCCTAGATGGATCCTATACCTAGTAGATTTGCTTTTATTGTGGGGTAGATTGAGACAAATCTCTTGGATATTTGTAGACGGTGCCTTGAAGGTGCTTTCAGTAGATCTGCTAAAACAAGTTGGGCGCCTTTGGCCTCTGCTTACTGATGGGGGAGAGAGGGGAGCGAATCATAAAGAGCAGTGAGGGACTCTTTGGAGATTCCTGGCTTAAGGGAGACCTGGTTCATGCCTGCACCCCTCCCTAGGCCTCAGACACTTGCCCCACAGTGCCTGGGTCCCCTCACTATCTTAAGGAAAGGCACATAAAGAGAGCCACTGTCTCTGCCTACCTGACAACCTTTTTGTCCTGACATAGTGACCCCCTGCGCTCATTGTTTACCACTCCCAGAGGAAAAAAAATGTACTCAGTAGCCTGGAGTTTCCATTTGGGATGAGCATACATCGCAGCTAGAGCTCGGACCACGGGAGTGCAGGAATTCTTCCTTTACCCGACCTTCAAACTTTTCCCTGAATCAGATTTTCCACCTGCCTCCTGGACATCTTTTCTAGTGCTTCCCAATGCGCCCTTCAAATTCAAAAATTAAAAATAAGATTTCCTGCAGGGTGCAGTGGTGCACACCGTAATCCCAGTGGCCCGGGAGGCTGAGGCAGGAGGATTATGAGTTCAAAGCCAGCCTCAGCAAAAAGCAAGGCCCTAAGTAACTCAATGAGACCCTGCCTCTAAAAACAAAAACAAAAAACAAAAAAAACCAAAAAACAGAAAAACCAAAACGGGCTGGGGATGTGGCTCAGTGGTTCAGCACCCCTCAGTTCAATCCCTGGAACCAAAACTAATAAATAAATAAATAAAGACACCCCCCTCCCCATCAGCCTTATCCAGGTGTTCTCTCATCGTTAGATCTGGGTTAACTGTATGATGTCCCACCCAGCAAGCAAGCCAGCTATCTGGAAGCCATATATGACTTCTTCTTGTCCTTCACATCTTCATATTCAACCTTTTTTTTTTTTTTTTTTTTTTTTTTTAAAGTCACATTCATTTAACCTTCAAAATGATTTTCCAATTTCTTTTGTAGTTGGGTGAAAGTGCAGTTGATAAGCAAAAACTGTACGGCTTCTGTACTTGGAGGGCACCGGGTGCAGGTGTGTGACAATGTCTGTTGACTCAGTTTCTTATAGTTAAGGCTATTTTAGGTTAACCTTGTCTCTCCTCTCCTCACTTCTGCCCAAGGGGGTGTCTGGAGTGGAAAAAAGCTGACTTATCTTAGGTAGTGGGAAACGGACTTTGGGGCAGGCAGGTGAGATCCACACGCTGGTCCCGGATTCTTTGCTTGTCCCGGGGTGAGGTGTCCTTTTGCTTTTCCTTAGGTATCAACCTATGTCTGCCCCAAACGATCAGTGTTGTAACTAGTTCCACTCAGTGTGTGTGGTACAGATTAACATCCCACTGTTCCCGACCTTGGGCCCTGAAACGCCTGCTCTTGGTGGCTTCTGCACTCTGGGCCGGGCCCCTGGTCTTCCACAGGTCCTCTCTGCAAGCCTCTGCCTCCACGGGCAGCTGGGGACTTCTGGATCTTCTGCACATTGTGCATAGTGTCGACAGTCTGCCGCTGGACTCCTCCGTCTGCCACTGTCATTTCTGTCCCGCTACTGTTAACCTCACTATCTCAGCTCCAGTTGTATTTGTCTGGATTTTCTAGGCCTCACCCTTTGAATTCTGACCTCTTTGCTCCACCTCTGGAAGATGAAGCGTTTTCTCTTTATTTCCTCTTTCTGCTTGAGTAGGCCACGTCTTCCTCCACACAGAGAGTGCAATTGACCTTCTTCCCCCAGGGGCCATCAGATGATAAGACTGTAGGGCAATATGATTTATAGAGGAAATAGAGACTCTGTGTTTGTTATTTTCAAAATGGTATTCTCATTGCGTAAATCTGTATTTATTCACACATGGATACTTCTTTATATTTTTTGTTAAAACAAAATTAAAGTATGATTATTTTTCGAGACTTTACTTTTTTAACCAAATAATACATTTTGGATCACTTTCCATGTCCTGACATTCAGCTAGACCTCATTCTTTTTAAAGGGTACATACCATTCCATTCTATGACTGCATCATGATTTGTTCATTGTGGGCATTTAGTTTGTATCCTGGTTCTTTTTTTTTCCCTTTATTTAAAATTTTTTTTGATATCAGGGATTGAACCCAGAGGCACTTAACCACTGAGTCACATCCCTAGCCCTTTTAATTTTTTTTAATTTTAGGGTCTTGCTAAGTTGCTTAGAGCCTCACTAAATTGCTGAGGCTGGTCTCAAATTTATGATCCTCCTGCCTCAGCCTCCTGAGTTGCTGGGATTACAGGTATGTGCCACCCAGCCTGGTGTGTATCCTGGTTCTTACTACCACGAATATTTCTGGAATAAATACCCTTGTACAGGGTGCCAGAAAAAATTAGACTTTCTATTTTTCTCTTAGAATCTTGGTGATTGTTTTTGTCCAGCTTAAAAAGACAAAAAAAAAAAAAAAAAAAAAAAAAAAAAGATTTTTAGATGGCCAGAGTGATATATACCTGTGAACTTAGCCACTTGGGAGTCTAAAGCAGAAGGATCACAAGTTTGAAGTCAGCCTTGGCAATTTAGGGAAAGCCTGTCCAAAAAAAAAAAAAAAAAAAAAAAAAAAAATAAAAAGGGTGGGGGGATTTTACTCCAAAAAAAAAAAAAAAAAAAATGTTCCTTCTCTAGCCGGGCGCGGTGGCGCACGCCTGTAATCCCAGCACTTTGGGAGGCTGAGGCAGGAGGATCGCGAGTTCAAAGCCAGCCTCAGCAATGGCGAGGCACTTAGCAACTCAGTGAGACCCTGTCTCTGATAAAAGTACAAAAAAGGGCTGGGGATGTGGCCCAGTGGTCGAGTGCCCCTGAGTTCAATCCCTGGTACCACAAAAAAAAAAAAAAAAAAAAAAAAATGTTCCTTCTCGCCTTCTTTTACATTTTAAATGTTTAGTTAATTTAGTTATTAGTGTTTACATATTCAGCCATTTAGGTAGAATTACTATTTTCCAGATACTTTAGAATTGTTATTTTGAAAAGAAAACCAATTTTTCACAGCAAATTTTATGGTTGGAGTCAGTTACTTGGGGAAATTTAGGCTGAGGGATGTTCTAATTGACCTCAATTTCACACTCTGCATTTCAGTTCTCATTCTTTTGTCTCAGGCTACAGTTGCCAAATGTCCCTAGTCTGTCTTTGGAATAAGATGGATGTACATTTCCATCTCCCCTGTTTGCAGTAGTTAGGTTGTTAATTATCCAAATACCCAATCTCAATCTCAGCTCACAGATCCCACTGCAAGCATAACGCACAAGCAAATTTTGGGTTGTTTAAAATCACTGTCAAATCCCAAAGTGAACTCCGAGTGCTAGAATTTCTGTAGCTCAATCCTAATGTTAAGAAATTCAACATATACAGCTGCAATAAAATAAAAAGCAGAATTTGTCAAGGTCTGCATTTTAAAGGTATTTGCTATATAACTGCTATTTTTGCAAAAAGAGCACTTGACTCTTTGTTTTTCCCCATAGTATGTATTTATGCATTTATGTTAGTATGTATGTATCTATTTGAAGAAATTGGAAAACAAAAACATAGATAAAGAAGAAAAGAATTCACCGGCACCTATAGAGAGCCACAGCCAACATTTTGGCTCATTTTTTTTTTTCTTGTTCTGCATACATTTTGGGCAAATGTGGAGAGGTTCACTATTAAGATCAGTATTTAGTGGAACTGAGCCCAAAGGTCAATGTAACCATTAAAGAACTAATTTTAGGCACACCAAAATGAATCCCAAACAAGATCAATAAATTTAATTATCTTTGCAATTTCATATTAAAGTTATTTTTTGTGTGTGTGTGTGTGTGTGGTACCAGGGATTGAACTCAGGGGCACTCATCCACTGGGTCACATCCCCAGCCCCTTTTTGTATTTTATTTAGAGACAGGGTCTCACTGAGTTGCTAAGTGCCTCGACATTGCTGAGGCTGGCTTTGAACTTGCGATCCTCCTGCCTCAGCCTCCGAAAGTGCTGGGATTACAGGCGTGCGCCACCACGCCCGGCTCATATTAAAGTTTTAAAAAAATTTTTTTTTTTTTTGGTACCGGGGATTGAACTCAGGGGCACTGGGCCACATTCCCAGCCCATTTTTGTATTTTTTATTTAGAGACAGGGTCTCACTGAGTTGCTAAGTGCCTCCCCATTGCTGAGGCTGGCTTTGAACTCATGATCCTCCTGCCTCAGCCTCCCAGGTGCTGGTATCATAGGTGAGCTGGCTTCCTATTAAAGTTTTCACAGTATCCACTTGAGAGTTTGATTATGGTCTAGGAGCAGTGCCTTCTACTGGGACGGACATTCTAGCTATATCTTTCCACTGATGCTCAGTGTTTTCAGTTCACGGCCAGTGTGGGGACATAATATTTGTTGTCTCGGGTGGCCATTGCGATACCACCTAGTTATTAGACATTCTTTTTTTTTTTTGAAGTGACTTATCTAGTTTTCATGCTCTGCATTTGAAGTTTGGTGGTACAGTATGGGGATTGAACTCAGGGGCACTACAACCACTGGGTCACATCCCCGAGCCCTTTTTTTTTTGTATTTTTTTTAGAGACAGGGTCTCATTGAGTTGCTAAGTGCCTCGCCATTGCTGAGGCTGGCTTTGAACTCGCGATCCTCCTGCCTCAGCCTCCCAAAGTGCTGGGATTACAGGCGTGCGCCACCGCGCCCGGCCCCAGCCCATTTTTATTTTTTATTTTGACACAGGGTCTTGCTTAGTTGCTGAGGCTTGCCATCCTCCTGTCTCAGCCTCCCAAGAAGCTGGGATTATAGGCATGCACCACCATGCCTGGTTCAAGATAGAAATTTTCAAACGCAAAAGTAAAACCAAACACCGTTAATTTTATCATTATTGTATGGTGCTGACATGTAGACTAGAAACTTCTAGCTCATTCTAAATATTTACATAGCTTACAAAATATTGAGTATACTTAATAATATTATTAACCTTTTTGTGCAAAGTGAAATATAATCCAGACAAATATTTTTTGGTACTAAGGATTCAACCCAGGGGCTCTTTACCACTGAGCTAAGTCCTCAACCTCCCCATTTAATATTTTTAAATTTTGACACAGGGTCTTGCTAAATTGCTTATGGATTTGCTAAATTGCTGAGGTTGGCCTTGAACTTGTGACTCTCCTGCCTTAGCTTTCTGAGTTGCTGGGATTACAGGTGTGAACCATTTCCAGCTAGATAAAATTTTTCTCAGTACCATGATTTTTAGAATTTTTATCCCTGGCATATGTCAAAAATCCATCATTTTTCAATGGCAAACACTTCAAAAAACGTATTGTTTAAAATTCTAGCTTCTTAGATTCTACACTACAAGGAGTTATCCTATTTGTCATTGTCATTGTATAAAAATTGCTCATAAAATATGTTAGGATGTTTCATTTTTCTCTTCAAGTCAGGCAAAATTCCCAAGTTTTTTATTTTTCATTTTTTAGTATTGGGGATTGAATCCAGAAGCACTTAACCACTGAGCCATATCTGCAGCCCTTTTAAAAATTTTTATATTTTGAGAAAGGGTCTCACTAAGTTACTTATGGCCACACTAAGTTACTGTGGCTGGCCTTGAACTTGCAATCTTCCTGTTTCAGCCTCCAGGTTCCTGGGATTCCAAGTTTTTGAAAATAAAATTTTTTGTGCTTGGCACGGTGGTGCACCCCTGTAATCCCAGCTATGTGGGAGGCTGAAGCAGGAGGATCACTAGCTCAAGGCCAGCCTGGGCAATTTGGCTAAACCCTGTTTCAAGATAAAATGAAAAGGGTTGGGGATATAGTTCAGAGGCAGAGCGCTCCTGGGTTCAATCCCTAGTACCCAAAAAGCAAAACCAAAATAAACATTCTGATAATAACACATAACTCTTTTAACAGATCTTACTTAATTTTTTATTCCTTTGGTGCTGGAACTTGAACCCAGGGCTTTGCACATGCTAGGAAAGTGCTCTACCACTGAGCTACATCCTAGGCCTCACTGGCCACACTTGAAATTCATGACGTTGAACCCCAAATTGCACTTTGGTAGTGCCTGGTAGTCATACCACACTTTCTTATTCTATGTACTTTTTTGGTCTTTTAAGACTCTTATAGACTTTCTGTGTTTCTCCCAAATTTCCACTATCTCCTCTCTCTCTGTCTCTCTCTGTCTCTCTCTCTCTCTCTCTCTCTCTCTCTCTCTCTCTGCCCCCCTCCCCAGGGATTTAATCCAGGGGTGCTTTACCACTGTTAACCACTGAGCCACATTCCCCAGCCCTTTAAACATTATTATTTTTTTTTTTTTTTAAATTTTGAGGCAGGGTCTTGCTAAGCTGTTCAGGGCCTCACTGCATTGCTGAGGCTGGCTTTGAACTTGCGATCCTTCTGACTCAGGCTCCCAAGCCGCTGGGATTACAAGAGTGCTCAGTATCTTCTCTTTATCTTCATTCTTTGTTGGTGCATCTCTTCTTCCTCTGAAAAAAACTTGAAAACACCTGCACCTGGAAGGAAGCTTCCTTAGACGTCCATCTTCACATCACCTGTCTGCTCCCACCTACTCCACCTTCCTTCTGCTGCCACAGGTGAGGAGCCTCCCCCCCCCCCCCCCCCCCCCCCGCTGCAGCTAAGCCAGACCATCTGTGTGCACATACCTCCTCACACCTCCTGTCTACCAAGGACGGCTTCTCAAAAACTCTTCCATCGTTTATGTCATTTTCTTGCTCTTTGCTGGATCATTTCATTATCTGAGTAACACACTGCTACTCTCTCATGTTTAAAAAAATTTCTGTGCAATTCCACTTCCTCTGCCAGTTGCCCCTGTACCTTTCTTTTCTCCTCCTCAGTAAACCTCTTTAAAAAGAATTCTCTATCTTCACTGTCTCTGATTTTTTTCCTTTAAAAAAGTCTGTACTCAGCCGGGCGCGGTGGCGCACGCCTGTAATCCCAGCACTTTGGGAGGCTGAGGCAGGAGGATCGTGAGTTCAAAGCCAGCCTCAGCAATGGCGAGGCACTTAGCAACTCAGTGAGACCCTGTCTCTAAATAAAATACAAAAAAGGTCTGGGGATGTGATCCAGTGGTCAAGTGCCCCTGAGTTCAATCCCTGGTACCACAGGGAAAAAAAAAAGTTTGTACTGGTTGTATGCATGCATGATCATGTAACAACAAATCATATAGTAAGTAAAACTATAATACATCAATAAAAACATGAAAAAATATTTGCATTGGGTATAGTGGCACATCTCTCTAATCCCAGCAACTTAGGAGGCTGAGACAGAATTGTAAGTTTGAGGCAAAAGCCTCAAAATTAAAAAATAAAAAAGGCCTGGGGAACCAGCTCTTGGGTAGAGCACCCCTGGGTTCAATCCCTAATACCATCCCCCCCAAATATTTGTAACTTTTGTTTTAAAATTAGTATGTACTAATGAAAACTAAAACAATACAGAAAGTGAAAATTGATATCTCATGTTTTCTTTTAATTTTTCATTCTTCAATCAGTAAATTTTTTTTTTTGTATACTTGTTGGTTGTATTGTACACTTCTTATGTGCCCCCTTGGATTCTCTAGGCCTCACATCTCTTGGGGACCCTTGGACCCTTGCATCAGCCTCTGTGGTCTGTAGGGTTCTGCTTCTGCTGGGGCTCTGCCAGGGTCTTGGGGTCCTCTCACTGAAGCACAGAAAGTCTTGAGACCAGATTGGCCTCAGAAGCTGCTGGAACGGGCAAGTATATGAAAGCCAGGCACCAGGATTAAATGTACTTACTCTTCGTTCCCATCCCACCCATGGGCTACTCTAAGGTCATAATGCCTATCTTTATGGTCTGTCCCATTGGTCCCTGCCCTGGGCTGCATGTTTAGTGATGTAGGGCCAGCCAGATATATCCTCTCCCTCACTCTCCTTGTCCTGGGATTCTGTCTCACTGTTATGGTTCAGATGTGAGGTGTCCCCCAAAAGCTCATGGGTGAGATGATGCAAAAAGGGTTAGAGGTGAAATGATTGGGTTAGGAGAGCCTTAACCTATTCCGTCACTATGCCAATGGAATGGATTAACTAGGTGGTAACTGCAGGCAGGTAGGCTGTGGCTGAAGGAGGTGGGTCATTGGGGGTGTGACTTGGGGGCATATATGTGTATATATATATATATATATATATATATTTTTTTTTTTTTTTTTTTTTTTTTTTTTTTTGGTACCAGGGTACTCGACCACTGGGCCATATCCCCAGTCCTTTTTTTGTATTTTTATTAGAGACAGGGTCTCACTGAGTTGCTAAGTGCCTCGCCATTGCTGAGGCTGACTTTGAACTCACGATTCTCCTGCCTCAGCCTCCCAAGTGCTGGGATTACAGGCGTGCACCACCGCGCCCGGCTGTGGGGCATATATTTTGTTCCTGGTGAAAGGAGCTTAGCCTTTCTCTGCTTTGATCGTCATGTCCTGAACTGCTTCCCTCTGCCACACCTTCCTGCCATGATGCTCTGCTGCTTCACCTCGGGCCCAGAGCAATGGACTCATCCATCTATGGACTGAGGCTGCTGAAACCGTGAGCTCCCAGATGAACTTTTCCTCTGCTAAAATTGTTGTTGTCAGGCTTTTGGTCACAGTGGCAAACAAACAAACAAAAAGCTGATTAAAGCAATGTCTTAATTATTGAGCTGGAAACATGCTTGAAGAGGGGAGATGAACAGGTCTTTCAGGTGTTTGTGTTGGAAAGTTCTAGCAAGTATCGAGGGGGAGAAGTCAAATACACAGGTGTACACTTAGGTGGGTTTTACCAGGGAAAGGTCAGCTCTGGACGAATCTCTAGGAGTCATTAGCATACAGGTGTATGTAAGGGGACTGGATAAGATTTAAGAGAGCCAAGACAGAGGGGGTACGCTGGGAAGGGGGCACTTGCTAAATGCTGGTTGGATGTAGTTATCTATAGACCAAGTTGATCAGTCTACACAGAAAGGGATGGGTAAAATGGGCCCAATGAGGAAAGAATTAATTATCCTCCAATGACTGGAGCTGATGTGGGGGAGTGCAGGAGCCCTGTTTGCGGAGATAGCTAAGATTGCGGTTGACTATTGGGCCATAGACATTTTTGGGCATTTCCGCTTTCCGTAGTCTCACGGGATCTCGCGGGACTTGGTCGAGGCTCTCGAGAGATTTGAACGGTGACTCAGCAGATCGAGCGAGCGCCATTGCTGCTCGGGCGCATGGGAAGAGACCAGAGGGAGAAAAGACAGGGTTATCGCTATTGTGTAGATATATTGTAGTTTCTTGTAAGATTAAAGAATATTTTCGTCTCCATCCTGTCTCCGGACTCCTTCCCGCGGCGCTGCCGTTCCAGGCTGCAATCCTTTTCCGGCGACAACAGTTGGTGGCCCGTACGGGGAATTCAGCACGGCAGGTAAGAACTGAGAAACCTCGCAGGAGTCTCTAGTCAGAGCGGTTAAAATGGGTTCGAAAATATCTAAGACCCAAGTGTACGAGGCTCTTGATGAATTCTTTGATATAGATGAGTCTGTCGTTAGCGAGGAGGATTTAGAAAACAGTGAAGGCGATCATGAAAGCGTAGATTCCGCTGAGTCAACTAAGACCAGTAAGGAGAGTATTAGAAGCGTCCCCAAAATGACAAAGATCCGAGCTGCTAAAGCTATTCAAGATTTATTAGAGATACTTCAAGGATACATGGTCTCAATTGAACCTGGGACTCAGGATGTTACTGAGTCAATTAGGACCAATGAGAGTAGTAGTAGTGAGGAGGAATTAACTAAAGGTGATTTTGAGAAAATGAACAAAAGGAAATTAAGGAAGACCAAGATAAGGGATCATCAAGTGGAGGAACTTGTGTCCTCTACTCCCCCATGGGTGAAATCGATTACAGAAAATATGAAGGGTATCACTAGGCGTTTGCATACCCTAGAAACAGAAATAAAAAGTCTTTCTGAGCGCTTATGTGCTCTCGAGGGTAACTCACAGATACGTTGGGAACTGCCAGTATTTGAATATGGAAATGGACGGAGGGACCACCAGCCAGTAGATTTCAAAACAATAAAAAATCTCAAAGAGGCAGTAATGACTTATGGACCCCAAGCTCCTTTCACGTTGAGTATACTGGAGTCCCTTAACACCTTTAGCTTAACCCCCGCAGACTGGAAACGTCTATGTAAAGCAACATTAAGTGGGGGACAATACTTGGTTTGGCGATCGCAATTTCAAGAACTTTGTATAGAAACAGCTAAAAGAAATGCAGATGCGGGGTTTGGAGACCATAATATAGAAATGCTCACAGGAGAAGGGCAATTTGCAGACGTACAGGATCAAAAATATTATACCCCAGGAGTATATGCTCAGATAAACGCAGCTGCCTTAAAGGCATGGAAAACTGTACAAGGACCTGGGGATCTACAAGGTAGCTTGTCCAAAGTAATTCAAGGACCTAATGAACCATATGCTGAATTTGCTGATCGACTTTTGAGAACTGCAGGTAGAGTTTTTGGAGACATTGATCAAGTTATGCCATTAGTTGTCCAATTAGCGTACGAAAATGCTAATAAGTATTGCCAGGAAACCATCAGGCCATGGAAAAATAAAAAGGATCTTTCCATATATATACAATTATGTAAAGATATAAATGATGCCTTTGTCACAGGGAATATGATTGCAGCAGCTGTGAGAGATGCTGCCCCTCAAAATTTTACAAGAGCTCAACATAGACATTATAATCAATCAGGATATTCTAGGCACAATTATCATAATCAATCAGGCTATTCTAGGCAAAATCCTAAAAGAGAAATAAGACCAAATTCATACCGTGCTCCAGGTTGCTGCCCCAGGTGTAAGAAAGGATATCATTGGGCCAATAAATGCTATTCAAAATTTGACATCCATGGAAATCCTTTATTCAGGAATTCAAAAAAACGGGGCAAGGGGCCCAATGCCCCGGGGCCCACAAATGTACGAGGCATTGGAGGAGGAGTATCCTCAAGCATCCACTCAGATGCTTCCCCGACACAATCCCTATTACCCATCCACTCCCTCGCCAGAGGAACAGGAGGAAATGCAGGATTAGACCTCTGTTCCACCGCCCGAATAGTGTTAACACCTGAAATGGGGGTTCAACTGATTCCCACAGGAGTCAGGGGACCTCTTCCCTCAGGGACTGTAGGACTTATTATCAGGCGAAGTCCTGAGAGCTTATTAGGTTTGCAAGTGACCCCAGGCGTAATAAACTCAGACTATAAAGGGGAAATAAAAATAATGCTTAGCTCACCCCAAAGTATAAGTTCTATTAATCAGGGAGATAGAATTGCTCAGTTGCTCCTCCTTCCAAATTTACATAAGTCATTTAAAATGAATATGCCTCTAAATAGGAACAATAGAGGATTTTGTTCCACTGATTCGAAACCCATGGTTTGCTGGGTTCGGGACTGTACAAGGAGGCCTATGTGTAAAATAAGAATCCAAGGAATAGAAATGGAGGGTCTTATAGATACTGGAGCTGATTCTTCCATCATTAATTTATGTCAATGGCCCAAACACTGGCCTCTGCAAAAAGCTTCAACCAGTTTAAGAGGCTTGGGATATAATAACCTCCCAGAAAAAAGTGCGGTAATTTTAAAATGGGAGGATGATGAAGGACATAAAGGCACGTTTCAGCCTTATGTTTTACCTAATCTACCGGTTACTTTATGGGGAAGAGATATTTTACAACAAATGGGAGTACACCTTGCAACCAAACCTGCAGGTGTTAAATGTAAAAATCTACAGAGTAATCTTAACCCTATAAGAAATCATCAAAAGTACAGGGTAAGTTTAACCCTAAAAGAAATCATTATCATATAGGAAAAAGACATTTTTCTTCGGGGCCACTGAGAAAATAATTTTGAAAATACCATGGCTTTCTGATAAGCCAGTGTGGGTCCCTCAGTGGCCCCTATCTAAAGAGAAATTACAAGCGGCCCACCTACTAGTTCAGGAACAATTAGAAGCAGGACATATAGAACCTTCCACCTCTCCCTGGAATTCCCCCATATTTGTGATCAAGAAAAAATCAGGAAAATGGCGATTATTACATGATCTTAGACAAATTAATAAAACCATGCAAGTCATGGGCCCTACTCAACCTGGACTTCCGAATCCTATAGCTATTCCAAAAAATTTCCATGTTATTAGTCTTGATATAAAGGATTGCTTCTTTTCTATTCCCCTACATCCTCTGGATGCCCCCAGGTTTGCTTTTTCAGTTCCTTCTATTAACAATAATGGCCCTGATCAGAGATATCAATGGAAGGTTTTGCCACAGGGAATGGCTAATAGCCCCACCATATGCCAAATATATGTGGACAAGGCCATCCAACCCATTAAAAATAAATATCCAAACCTCATGTGTCTACATTACATGGATGATATTTTACTGGCCCACCCTAATCAAAAAATCTTATTTAATATATTCAGTGACGTGGTAGAAAATTTAAAAAAATACGGATTATATATAGCAGAAGATAAAGTTCAAACCAGATCTCCCATATTATATTTAGGATTTAAAATCATGGATACTTTTGTTAGACCCCAAAAAAAATTTTAATAAATAAAGAACATTTAACCACCCTCAATGATTTCCAAAAACTACTGGGAGACATTAATTGGCTTTGCCCTACACTAAACCTCACTACTGGCCAATTAAAACCTTTATTTGATATCCTTCGAGGGGACCCTGATCCATCCTCACCGCGAACATTGACTCCTGATGCTAGGAAAGCTTTAAAGGTAGTAGAAAAAGCCATCGAAGGAGCTCATTGTGACAGATTTGATTTAACTCAACCGCTGATATTGATTATTATTTCTTCACAATATACACCCACAGGAGTATTTTGGCAACAAGGGCCTTTATTATGGATACATTTGCCTGTCTCTCCTAAAAGCATAATTGAGTCTTATACCTCCATGGTGGCTAAACTTATTCTTCAAGGACTTAAAACTTCTACTAAAATATTTGGCATTCACCCTGCTACTATTATTACTCCCTATTCATCGTCACAGATTGAATATTTATGCTTCAACGATAATGACTGGGCTATAGCTAGATGCTCTACCTCTGCAAATTTTGATAATCACCTTCCTAAGTCTCCTATATTATCTTTTTGTATTAATCATCCTATTATATTTCCACAGGTAATAAAAAATCAACCTATTCCTAAGGCATTTAATGTATTTACAGATGGGTCCTCAAATGGTACTGCTGCAGTAGTCACTACAAAAGAAAATATGACTTACATAACTGCACACAAATCAGCTCAACTAGTGGAATTGGAAGCTGTGGTAAGAGCTCTGGAAAATTTTAGAGACCAGCCCATAAACATTTTTTCAGATAGCCACTATATTGTACAAGCCGTCCCAAAATTAGAGTTAGCAGGACCAATAGCACCTCATACTCCAGCTTTTAAATTGTTTTATCAAATACAAAAACTTTTATGGGCAAGAAAAGAACCTCTATTCATAGGCCATATTAGAGCACATACTAATTTGCCTGGCCCCCTCCATGAAAGTAATCAAAAGGCTGATGAACTTACAAAAACAATATTTTATACTTTCAGCGCTACAACAAGCTACTTTATTTCATTCCCAGTTTCACGTCAACAGCACCACCTTGCAACGTAGGTTTAAAATCACAAAGGAGCAAGCCAGAACAATTGTAAAAGATTGTAAATCTTGTATGACACATTTGCCCAATCCTCATTTTGGTGTTAACCCTAGAGGATTAATGCCCAATCATTTGTGGCAGATGGATGTTACTCATGAGCCAAGTTTTGGAAAATTGCGATTTATTCATGTAACCATAGATACATGCTCAGGCATGATTTTTGCTTCCTTACATTCCGGAGAAAAAGTTAAAGATGTCACATCTCATTGTTTACAAGCTTTTGCTGCATTGGGCATCCCCAAAATGCTTAAAACAGATAATGGCCCCGCATATACGTCCTCATCTTTCAAAGAGTTTTGCGCAAAATTCAACATATCCCATAAAACAGGCATCCCATACAATCCTCAGGGTCAGGGCATTATTGAAAGAGCAAACCGCACACTAAAAGTTATGTTGTTAAAACAGAAAGAAGGAAACTGGAAAAATCCTAAGGACAGATTGGCAGTTGCCCTGTTTACCTTAAATTTTTTAACTTTAGACTCTGATGGTTATTCTGCTGGAGACAGACATTGGAACCCACATCAACAACATAAACCTTTGGTTTACTGGAAGGATGTTCTTTCAGGTACATGGAAAGGTCCAGATCCAGTGTTAATTTGGGGGAGAGGATCTGTTTGTGTTTTTCCAAAGCATGAATCCTCTCCAATATGGATACCATCTAGATTAATAAAGCAAGTACCAAATCAAAAGGATCAAGATGAAGTTGTTGAGGAATCAAGATTAATAAAAAAGGTACAAAATCAAGAGGACCATGATGAAGATATGGAATGATTCCCTTAAAAGAGTCCTTCAAAATACGTCACAACTTAAGTGTCATTCCTCCCGGCTGGGACGAAGAGATCTCTCTTTAGTGTGCACACAATTGTATTTTTTTTTCTTTTTATATATGTGTTTATGTCTGTGTATTTGTCTAAATTTCATGTTAATGTGACGTCACAAATATATGTTTGTATGTGCGTCTGTCTGTCCAGTCTGACATCAAAAATAACAAAGCGCTTGTGAATATAATATATATATATATATATATATATATGTATATATATATATATATGGATCCAAATAACTCTAATTCATTTAAGTTTAAGAGTATTCTAATTGGGTAAATAATTTAATAAGTGAAGGTACCTTCAATTTTGTTTTATAGGTGTCCCAGGGATTTCTCTTAAGCGAAAAATATGACTAGGGCTGTATAACCTGTTATTTTGGTGTTTTGACATAAGGTTGCTTATTTGTTATTAACTTCATTTGTTTAATAAATGATTAATTTCAATCATTTCAACAGGTAAAGGACTGCTGTGTATGCAGAAACTCGAGAGTTCCAGCTAACAAATTATTTCTCCAAAGTGCTTTTAGTTTTTCTTTAATCTATCTTTAATACAGTAAATACCCTCAGTCTTTCTTTGTTTTGTTCTAAATATGATGTTTTGCCAGCTTATGTTTGTGGGAGCTCAGGCTGCAATGTGTGTGAGCAGAAATCAACTTTAATTTTCTAATCTAATAATTCTATTTTTTAGTTTGACAACTCGCCTCTTGACTCAGTGCTGGAATAGCACTGCCTTTCCTTTAATAATTGATGCTTGAGTCTCTAGGGAGCGGGCCCTGAAGATTTGCCGGTGGCATTGTCTAGACATAAAAAAAGACGGCTGCTGCTACAGATGCAGGGATCGCGGTCGCTGCAAGCATCCCTGCTGCTCAAATGTCAAACAACCTCACCAGCGGTGTGGCCTCTGCTCTGCATGCATGGGGCCTCCTAGATCTACGTGTTATAACAAGTGGACATTTTGATCTTTCATTGTTTGGGACTTCATGGGACAGTACCTTGGGGGTATTTGTTTAGAGAACTCAGTGTGTTACTTGATAGAACTTAAGGCAGCTGATTTGTTTAAAGAATTTGATATGCTATGCAATTTGGCTCGTCACCAAAAGGCTTGTCGCCTTAAAGCCGCAGCATCTCCCCACAATTGGACGGCTGTTAGTCAACTTACACAGTCGATCCTAAAGGGCTCCATTGGATGGCTGGTTAGCCAATGACGGGTAAGATCCCCAGAGGGGGACAACCTAAGACAGGCACAGTCGCACGGGATAGTCTCATGTGGCCGACATATCAACCTAAGACAGGAGTCAAGGGCACAGCCTTGATTATCCGATGACGGGTAAGAATGTTGGTTGCACATAGACGTCCTAGAGCATCCCCTCTTTTAAAACAAAAGGGGGAAATGCAGGAGCCCTGTTTGCGGAGATAGCTAAGATTGCGGTTGACTATTGGGCCATAGACATTTTTGGGCATTTCCGCTTTCCGTAGTCTCACGGGATCTCGCGGGACTTGGTCGAGGCTCTCGAGAGATTTGAACGGTGACTCAGCAGATCGAGCGAGCGCCATTGCTGCTCGGGCGCATGGGAAGAGACCAGAGGGAGAAAAGACAGGGTTATCGCTATTGTGTAGATATATTGTAGTTTCTTGTAAGATTAAAGAATATTTTCGTCTCCATCCTGTCTCCGGACTCCTTCCCGCGGCGCTGCCGTTCCAGGCTGCAATCCTTTTCCGGCGACAACAGGGGAGCAAAGGGGACATTGGTGATGATGATGATTCCAGGGTTTCAAACTTGGGTTTATTGAGAAAATGATTTAATCATTCACAGAAGAGGAAGTCAGGAAGGAATCAGTTCTAGAAAGAAAACAGGGAGTTTGGTTTTACAGCAGTAACTTTCCAAGTTTGACTCTCCTTTATCTATTTATTCAAGAGATATAACTGAGTTTTCCTGTGTGTGATCAGGTCCTTTGCCCACATTTTGTTTATAACACAAAATACCATTTGCCTTCCTAGTTCTGCATTGGTGGGTTTCTTCCCTTTTTTTCTTCCTTTTAGCTATCTCGTTGGGCCTGACTGGCCGTGGGATGGCTTTTTCTTGGTTTCCTTCTCTCTCTTTGGTTTTGACTACGGCAGTCCTGCTCTCTGCTGGTCCCAGGATTGCTTTCAACAGGTCGCTGGCTCTCTTCCTCACCTCCCTCCACCCCTCTTCAGTGTTCATTTTCTTTCTTTCCCTGCCCCCTTCCCTCCCTTGGTGACACTGACAACAAGGGCTCTCTAGCCCACGGTGCTCCCCCCTTCGAAGAACTGAATTTTGAGCAGCAAATGTGAAGGGGTATAATTGCAGCTTAGAAGCGTTCCTTGTGAACAGCTCAGTGGATTTTAGCACACGAATGGTGGCAACCATGGTCACTATCTAATTCCAGAGCATCCCCATGCTCCCAGAAAGGAACCACACACCTGCAATCAGGGCTCCCGTTCCTCTTCCCTCTACCCCAGTATTTTTTTGTCTTTATGGATTGGCCTATCCTAGACATTAGATGTAATTGGGTCATACGATGTATTTATTTATTTATTTTTTGTATTTGGCTTTTTTTTTTTTTTTTTTTCACTCAGTACAATGTTTTTAAGGTTGGTTCATGTTATATAGCATGTATCAGTTCCCTCTCCTCCTCCTCCTCTTCTCCTTTGTCTCCTTCTCCTTCTCCCTCACCCCTCCTTCTTTTTCTTTTTTCTTCATCTTAGTACTGGGAATTGAACCCAGGGCACTCTACCACAGAGCTCCAATCCCCAGTCCTTTTTATTTTTCTATTTTGAGACATTGTCTGGAGGCTGGCCTTAAATTTACACTCCTCCTGCCTTAGCCTCCTGAGTTACTGGGATTATAGGTGTGTGCCATTGTGCTGGGCCAGTACTGCATTTCTTTTTATAGACAAATATAAGTAGATCCCACATTTTGTTTATTCATTCATTAGTCAGTGGCTATCTGGCGTGTTTCTACTCCTTGGCTGTTACAAATAAGGTTGTTCTGAACATTTGTGTACAAGTTTTATATGAACCTATATTTCCCACATTCTTGCTGACAATTGTCATCTGTCATTTTGATTATAGCCATGCTAGTGGGTGTAAAGTTGTACTTTTTGTTATTGTAATTTTCATTTTTCATTTTCCCAATGGTTAATAATATTGAGCTTTTTTTTTTTTTTTTGGTACTGAGGATTGAACTCAGTCAGGGGCACTTAACCCCTGAGTCACATCCCCAGCCCTTTTTATTTTTCATTTTGAGACAGGGTCTCTCTAAGTTGCTTAGGGCCTTGCTAAGTTGCTGAGACTGGTCTTGAACTTGTGATCCTTTTGCTTCAGGTGGCTGGGATTATGGGCATGTGTCGCTGCACTGGACTGATGTTGGGCATTTTTCATGTGCTTGCCTGTGGAGTCTTTTTTTGGCAGCAGGGGCACTCGACCACTGGGCCACATCCCCAGCCCTTTTTTGTATTTTATTAGAGACAGGGTCTCACTGAGTTGCTAAGTGCCTCGCCATTGCTGAGGCTGGCTTTGAACTTGCAATCCTCCTGCCTCAGCCTCCCAAGTGCTGGGATTACAGGCGTGCGCTACCGCGCCTGGCTTGTCCCTGTGGAGTCTTTTTTTTTTTTTAAATATTTATTTATTTGCTTTAATTGTACACAATGCAATGCATTTATGGTGCTGAGGATCGAACCCGGGCTGCGCACGTGCTAGGCGAGCGCTCTACCGCTGAGCCACAACCCCAACCCCCATGTGGAGTCTTAATGACTGTAAGGTGAGCACAGGTTTTAAATCTCCCTGTGTGATTTGATTGGCTTCCTGTGCTTCTACCAACTACTATGGGCACACACCCCAGGTAGCTGCTGGTCCAGGGAGAATGAGGAGAGCTTGGATCTGAGCTGGACCTAACCCACAGTCTGCAGCCACAACCACTGACCCCCACCCCCTTGAACAAGTAAAACAAATGTTTGTTCTTACATGCCACTGAGATTTGTGGTTTGCAATAGCATTAGTGCAGCAATAACTGGCCAAAACATGTGTAAGACATATGTTACAATTTAAAAAGTATTAATAAACTCCGTAATCTCTACCCAGATGAAGAAAAAGAACAATGCCCATTTTCTTGAAAGTGTCTTCACGCTGCTCCCCAACCGCAACCTCTTACAGTGATCCCTAAATAGTTCCTAAATATCTGTAAACAATATTCTATAATTTTATTTTGTCTTTATGTAAATTGAATATTATAATTACTCCTTTATAATTTATACCTTTAATATTATGTTTCGGAGATTCATCTATGCTGACATCTGCAGCTGTACTTGATTGATTTTTATTGCTGTATTTCACTGTATACATACGCTATCATTCATTTAATCTTTCAATTATGAATACTTGGGTCTTTTCGTTTTTTGGACTCTTACTAACAACGTTCTATTAGCATTCTGAAGAGTACTGTACAGAGCGTGGTGTCAGAGTTTCTCTAGGTGATTCTCTGTGATCGCAATTTCAAAGGTGAGGGGTAGACACATTTGCAATGCTACCAGGTTGTCCAAGTGGCTGAGCTAAGCCACACCCCCTCCAGCAGCCTAAGGGAGACTGTGCCTGGGGCGGGGTGGGGGGGCCATGTGGGGTTGGCTCACGCTTGGTTTTGTTAGGAGTTTCAATTTATGGCCATCTTGTTGGGTGTGTTATAGACCAGCATTATGATTTATTTTACATTTCCTCCATTTCTAACAAGAATAGCCGTACTTTAATATGTTTGCATAGTTCTTTTTGTCAAGTACCCATTTAAGCACGTGTGCTACCTTTTAAAATTGGATTTGTTGACTTTGTCTCACTTATGTATAGGAGTTTTTTTTTTCATATTTTCTGTATGTTCATCCTTCTTTATATATATTGAAAATATATTTTCCTATTTGTGGCTTTCATTTTAAAATTTATTTGTAGCATTTGATTGATAAACAGAATTTTTTTTCATTTAAACAAATATGTATTGAGCACCTAAGATGGGATAGAAATTTTAGCTTTAGTGATAAAAGAATGCACAAACTAAGCTCATTATCTGCCCTCAGAGAGACAATATTATAGTAGATTAAGACAGGTAATAAAAATGTAATAAATAAGTAAATTGTGTAGAATCTCAGTGACTTAGATGTTGAAACTATAGATTTTTTAGCTTTTTTTTTTTTTTCCTTCAGTACTAGGAATTAAACCCAGAGCCCTCTACCACTGAGCTACATCCCCAATCCTTTAGTCCTTAGTGAGAACAGGGTCACTAACTTGCCCAGGCTGGCCTCAAATTTGTGGTTTTCCTGCCTCAACCTCCCGAATCACTGGGATTTTAGGTGTGCACCATTATACCCGGCCAAATCTGTTCTTTTTAAAATTTTATTTACTTATTTATTTTGTGGTTCTGGGCATGGAACCCAGGGCCTCACGAAGGGCTCGGCATGCTCTAAAATGAGCAACCTTCAGAGCCCATTGTAAAAATTGAAACCACTCAACTTTATTGGGATGTTAAAATCGCCCTCCTCATTCCGGGCACACAGGAGGCTTGCCGCATGCAGTGAGGAAAGGGTTGTTGGCTGCTTCTCTCCCCCAGAGCTCCTCATTCTCTACTTTGTGGGCTGCCTCTGGCTCCACTAGGGTCGGAGAGGAGAGAAACTGTCTCTGCCACAACCCGGTTGTGTCAGGACAGGGGCAGGTCAAATGGCAGTGCCCAGAAACAGTGGGAGAGACATGGCATATTGGGGAAAGCTGACAAGCTACTCCAGGAAGAGCTCGGTGGTGACAGGCTGATAGCACCTCTGTCCCTCATGGTACTTGGTGTTTTGCCAGTTTCTCCTCTCCCTCCAAATGTCTTCTCCAGTGACAGATTGCTGCACGAGTGACATGTATCCTTTCCATGGTGCCCTCTGTTCCACCCATTCATTCAGAGAGGAGTTTTATATGTCAGGTTGCAGAAGTGTGATGTCATCAGCCTTAGCTTGCTTATGTGACCGCCATCATCCCAAGTACCAACCGTCCTGGTGTATCTGCAAGAAAGTAGCTTTTTTGGGAGGGGGAAGGGGGTCATATTGGGGATTGAACCCAGAGGTGTTTTACTACTAAGCCACATCCTCAGTCCTTTTTTTTTGGTTGTTGTTTTTTTGGTACTGGGGATTGAACTCAAGGGCACTCGACCACTGGGCCTCATCCCCAGCCCTCCTTTTTGTATTTTCTTAGAGACAGGGTCTCACTGAGTTGCTAAGTGCCTCGCCATTGCTGAGGCTGGCTTTGAACTCACGATCCTCCTGCCTCAGCCTCCAAGTGCTGGGATTACAGGCGTGCAACACCGCGCCTGGCTTCCTCAGCCCTTTTTATTTTTTATATGGAAACAGGGCTGAGGCTGGCTTTGAACTTGTGGTGCTCCTGCCTCAGCCTTCTGAGATGATAGGATTACAGGCATGTGCCTCCATGTCGGGCAAGAAAGTAGCTTTTAAAAAATGACACTTAAAAGCCAGGCGCGGTGGCGCATGCCTGTAATCCCAGCACTTGGGAGGCTGATGCAGGAGGATCGTGAGTTCAAAGCCAGCCTCAGCAATGGCAAGACACTTAGCAACTCAGTGAGACACTGTCTCTAAATAAAATACAAAAAAAAAAAAAAAAAAAAAAAAAAGGGCTGGGGATGTGGCCCAGTGGTCGAGTGCCCCTGAGTTCAGTCCCTGGTACAAAAAAAAAAAAAGACACTTAGTTCCCAGTGGGCATAAGAGAAAGTCAGTGTGCTTCAAGATAATATGTATCTGGACTTTTTGACCCAGGATTGTTCTTTTTTGTTCCCTTAATGTGGCTAAGTTTTTGGGAACAGAAAGTGGGAATTCAGGAACATGGTATTTTACTGTCCCCCTTTTCTCAGTGATGACAGAACCAAAGAGAGAGAATGGGAAGAGTACAGCTCCTGGGACTGTCGTGGGTAGACAATAATACTGACATGATAGACAAGAACTTGAAGGTGATTCTTCCCCCATGGTGGTAATTTCCTAGTGTTTTCAAAGACTGTCAGTGTGTATACATTCACCTATTTTGCCATTTGCTATTTTCCCCCACAGTGCTGAAGTTATATTATCTAAAGCTATATTATTTATTTGTTCACTATGTTGTAAACTTGCTTATCATCTATATTTTGCACCACACTGTAGGATCTTTGGTGGCAGGAGATATATTCATTTGTTGACTCACCTTTGTAGCAACAGTATTTATGGTGGTGTCTAATACATAGGAAATGATCAGTAACTATGCAATGAATATCTAGAAAAGAGATTTTAAATCTAGGCAGTTGGAATAATGGAGCTTGAAACACATCCTTGAACATTGTTAATAGAACAGAATTTGCCTTTATTTTTTCTCAGTGTACGTAATTTCTAGACTTCCAATGTATCTTTAGGAAGTCTATTTTAAGTGGTTTAGATAACATGTTTTGGCTTCTTTTGCTTAAAGCCTTTTTGTAATTTTATTTATTATTATTTTTATTTATTTATTTTTTTGTGGTGCTGGGGATTGAACCCAGGGCCTTGTGCATGCAAGGCAAGCACTCTACGAACTGAGCTATGTCCCCAGCCCCTTCTTAAATTTTATAACGAAAAACTGCATATTCATTTGCTCATTTTAAAATATTTTTGGAGTACTTTCTCTGTGCCAAATGCTATTCTGGGCATTGTAGATATAAAGGTGAGTATAGGCCTTTTTATGAAAGAATATACACTGGGGTTTGAGAGAGATAATAAAACAGTTAAGAATAAGCAATTATATATGCACTTAATGTATTGATGTCCAACTCATTCACACTAAGTGCATGTATAAAAACTCAAACAAACAAACAATTGCACAAGGGATTTTACTTTTAGGAAAATGTCAGACGTTCGCAGGTAATGGTCAAAGGGAAAAGTGGAAGGAACCCCACTTTTCTGTCTTCTATACCTCAAGGGGGTTCATTTCCAACTTCTCTTATACAAGCTGTGTTGTTTGCTTGAGCCCATCCTGAAACTCTGTCCCATCCATTCTGGTATTTAGTTAATATTATTTCATTCTGGTTTTATTTAGAATTACAAGAGCCTCTAACTTCAGGTGAGATTGAATTCCACAGAGTAGACCTCGCTGGTGTATTGCCACATGGCTTTTAGGGGATATTCAAGTCTTTTCCCTTCAGTAACCATACATGGTTGTGATTTCAATGTGGGAGGAGTGTGGGTTTTCTCTTGGCTCTAGTTTTTAGCAATGTTTTCACCTCCCACTTCTTCCCTCCTTACCTTAAAGCCTCTTCTGGTTGGTTCAAATGAGAAGGAATATCCAAATACCAAGATGCTATATTAATTAGCTTCGTGCAAATGCTGATGTGTTGCCGCAGGCAGCCACAGGCATGTGTGAATAACTAGTGAGTCCCAGGAGTAACTGAAACTAGTTTAAACAGCTGTATGATAGAAGCATGTTTTCCTTACCAGCTCAGTGGATCTATGGAATTATGGAAAGAAATTAACAAGATTCCAGGGGATATACTTTTTGCATTATTCTTTTTGAGTACGTGTGGATGTTAAAGGCTGGTGGTTTTCTATGCTTCTAATGTACATCAATTTAATAAAATAAACATATAATAAAGTTTAAAAAAAAGAATAAACAATTAATACTATAATTTCAGATAAATGTCATGGGGGAAAAATAAATCAGGGAAAAGATACAGAGAGTGACTGAACTGCAGGCAGGGATATGGAAGAGTCTGGACAGGAGGTGACACCTAAATAGAGATCTGAATGATGTGAAGGAGTGAGCCAGGCCGGGGGAGGTGGACGGTGGGGCTGGTGTAAGTGCTGGAAAGTTGGGTGAGCTTGGTGTCTTTGGGGAATAGTGGTCATTGTCCCGGGAACATGTGAGGGAACTGGCTTGGAAATGAGGCTGGATGAGCAGGGTGGGAGTCAGCCTAAAATTCGACAGCCAGGTGTGGAATGGTAACCCTTGAGCTTGGTGTTCAGGGTCAGGAAGCCAGACATCTCAAGTATTTAGGAAATTAGGAGATCAAGATATTAGATGGGACCGTTGCAAAACTAGACAGATCATCCAAACAAAAACTAAAGAAGCTACAGATCTAAAAAGGACAATTAATAATTTAGACAACAGACGTATATAGAACATTTCCTCCATCAGTGACTGAATACCCTTTTTTTCTCAACCTCATATGGAACATTTTCTAACATAGATGGTATCTTAGGACACAAAACAACTTTTAACAAATACAAAAAAGAATAGAAATAATACCCTGCATTTTATTAGATCATAATGGAGCAATATTATAAATCAACAGTAAGATAAAAAAAATATAAATTACTCTAACACCCCGAGACTAGATAATTCACTGTTGAATGATGAATGGATAGCAGAAGAAATCAGGGATGAAATAAAAACTTAGCAGAAGAAATCAAGGATGAAATAAATACTTAGGTAAATGAGGATAATGACATGACATATTAAAATCTCTGGGACACTATGATGGCGGTTCTAAGAATAAAGTTCATAGCATTGAGCTCATACATTAAAAGAATAGATAGTTACCAAATCATCTAATGTTACATCTCAAGGCCCTAGAAAAAGAAGAACAAATCAACACCAAAATCGGTGGAAGACGGGAAATACTTAAAATCAGAGTCAAAATCAATGAAATTGAGATTTAAAAAATTCAAAAATCAATGAATTAAAAAGTTAGTTCTTTGAAAAATGAACAAAATTGATAAACCCTTATCCAAGCTAACCAAGAGAAAGAGGAAAAAATGCAAATTACTAAAATCTGATAAAATGGAAATATCACCACAGACACTAACTGAAATACAGAAGATAATCAGAAACTACTTAGAAAACCTAAACTTCAACAAACTAGGAAACCTTGAAGACATTGATAAATTCCTACCCAAATTGAAACCAGCCTTTTTATTTTTAAATTTTGAGACAGGTTCTCGCTAAGTTGCTTTAGGGCCTTGCTAAGTTGCTGAGGCTGGTCTTGAACTTGTGATCTTCCTGCCTCAGCCTCCTGAGTGGCTGGGATTACAGGCGTGCACCATCATGCCCAGCTCTGATTATCTTATGTAAACCTAACTACCTCCCAAAGCCCCCAACTCTAACACCACCATTAGATTGTTTCCAATAATTGTTTCTAATAATTCACAAGGGGGATTAAATTTCAAATTGTGTTTCAGATGGGAGAAAGCGTATTTCAAACAGCAGTTTAGGGTGGGGATGGATAGTGTTTCTGACAGGTTTTCAAGTGCAAATCTGAGGACCACACTTTGAATACCCATGTTTTATGGTAATAAAAATGCTTACAATTGGGTGCGGTGGCACACAACTATAATTCCAGGGATTTTGGATACTTTGGTAGAAGGATTGCAAGTTCAAGACCAGCCTCAGCAATTTATCAAGACCCTCAGCAATTTAGTGAGATACTGTCTCAAAAAATTAAAAGGATGGGGGATGTAGCTCAGAGGTAAAGCACCTCTGGGTTCAATCCCCATATGAGGAAGGGGTGAGCCTCTCAGAAAGATAATGAAAGCTTTTAAGACCTTATTGTGGTATCCAGTTTGGGTGGATTTCTTCCCCAAAAAAGAAGGAAACTAGGCTGTTGTGGCTCAGCGGTAGAGCGCTTGCCTGGCACACTCGCGAGACCCTGGGTTCGATCCTCAGCACCACATAAAAATAAATAAAATAAAGGTATTGTGTCCAACAATAAATTAAATAAATTAAAAAAAAAAAAAAAAAGGAAACTCCTGGGAACCTCTACCTTCTTTAAATTCCTTTGAGTACATGGTAAAAATTTAAACTCTTTTCCCAACAATTTCTAAACACCATATCTCCCCGCCAAACGAGGAAAAATGTTTCAATTCGATTTAAGAAAAGAAAGATGTTCCTTAAAAACTAAGGCCGCCTATTTGCCTCCTGGCACCAATGTGACTCCTTCCGGAAGCCAGGCTCAGGCCTCTGCTTGGTGGTTCCAGGTCCTGGGTCCACATGGGGAGCAGGGGCCCAGCAAGTATTTGCTAAGTGAGCAAATGAATGAACTTTTTATATAATTTATATTTTACTATTTTTTGACACAATATTAAAAATAAGAATGCAAAATAATTGACACGAAAGGGAAAAGGCAGGGAAGATGTCCTTCCTTAGTACAGGAGGAAAGGGAGATGGAGACTGCTGACTTAGGAGGGGGCCTGGGAGGCAGACATCCTGGCCCTCCCCTTACAGTTCCCCTCCCCAGGAGAAGCTGCAGCAGGAGTGGTGGTCTGTCACCGACTCCCTCCTCAAACATCGCACTAGGGCGGTGGACCCGACTGCCTCATGGATTTGCCTCCCGTGAGATCCAGATGTCCCCTGCCACCAACTAGTCCACTCTCTGCCTTTCCTCTTGGCTTCCTGAAAGGCTGCCTCTCGTGGGGCCGGAACCAGGCAGCCTCTCCATCACACTCCTGCAGTCAGCGATCACAACCCTCTGTCCCTCGGTTTCCACAAGTCTACTGGAGAAATAAAGCTTCCATATTGTGCAGAAGAAACTGTAAGAATCTGCAAGGCTGAAGGAGCTATTCTAGGAAGCAAGTAATTAAAAAAAAATGTTTATTTGTTTATTTTAGTTGTACACAATGCCTTTTTAAAAAAAATTTATTTTTACATGGTGTTGAGGATCGAACCGGCCGCTCATGTGCTAGGCTAGAGCTCTACCACTGAGCCACAACCCCAGCCCCAGGGAAGCAAGTAATTTAAAAATTCAAAATTTTATTATTGTTATCCTCCTCCTCCTCCTCCTCCTCCTCTTCCTCCTCCTTCTTCTTTTTTGTACTGGAGATTGAACCCAAGGATGCTTTACCACTGAGTCATATCCCCAGACCTTTTCATTTTTTATAAACATGGCCTTTGCTGAGGCTGGCCTTGCGCTTGTGATCCTCCTGCTTCAGCCTACCAACTGGCTGGGATTACAGGTATGCACTACCATACTTGGCCCATTCTTGTTTATTCTTAGTTTATCTGACTTCCATTCCAAGTTGCTCTTTTTCTTGCACCTGTAAATCATTTAGAACAATCAATCCACATGACATTTTAAAAAACTGTGTATTTTTTATTTAAACAAACTTCAATTAAGAACCCAATATAAAGTCAGGCACAGTGGCGCATGCCTGTAATCCCAGCACTTGGTAGGCTGAGGCAGGAGCCTCACGCGTTCAAAGCCAGCCTCAGCAATGGCGAGGCATTTAGCAACTCAGTGAGACCCTGTCTCTAATAAAATACAAAAAAGGGCTGGGGATGTGGCCCAGTGGTCAAGTGCCCCTGAGTTCAATCCCCGGTATCAAAAAAAAAAAAAAAAAAAAAAAAAAGAATCCAATATATGTGTCCCAGGAGTGCAAGTGAATTTCCCTAGGTACAGTGGGGACAGGAGCTCGGAGCTCTACACAAGCCCGGCAGTGTCCCTATTTATGGCAATTCAGACCAACCCAGTAGATGACAATAAATTAGCTAAGACAGATTCAACACAGTTATTTCCTCAACAATTACATACTGAGTAGCTCAGAAAATGACTGCTTGGCTGTATGCTCATTTCAAACAGTATTGGGGAAAGGAAATAGGATGGAATCAAATGCTGAGCAGAAGGGCAGCTATTTGTCCTTCATCTTCTGAAATACTCATATTTTTCCTGAGGATTTTAATCTGACCACAGGCAGAAAGGTGATCATTAGAGTAAGATGGTATCTTCTTTTTTTTAAATGCTTCATTGCACTGTACATGGTAATAATGGGTACTTGCACGCACACCGTCCATGGACATGAAGGAGATTAAATAGGGAGCTAGGCAGCATTCGCTTCTATAAAACTCACATTCCCAGGAAAAGCTCAGGTTGTGCCAGGAGGAGCAAGAATTTGGGGCAGAGGACCAGACACTTGCTGGCTGTAAGCGCTCGGGGGAAACCCTGGGCTCTGGGGACTGTGGTTTTCTAGGTGTAAAATGGGCACAATAACCCTTGCTCTGTCTTCTTCGTAGAGGGGCTGTGGGAACTCGGTCCCATAGAGAAGGGGCTCAAATCATAGAATAATCAGGATTATTTTAAGCAAATTTTATTATAGTAGAATGAGATGGATACCATTACTTTAAGTGCATGTATGAAGTCACGAATGGTGTGAATATACTTTGCATACAACCAGAGATATGTAAAAATGTGCTCTACGAGTATAATATAAAATGTAATACATTCTGCTGTCATTTCTAACATCTTAGAATAAAAAATAAATTTGAAAAATAAAAAAGAAAATTTGAAAAATATTTGTGGGTGAGCATGAAATAATTTTGCAGTAGTTGACAGGTTCTTTGCTGAAGAAAAATGGGGTTTGAAGGTCATGTGTTCTAGAGGTGAATATGGACCCATGAGTAAGTATAGGCAAATACACATGTAAACACAATCTAAACCAAGGTGGGGTGGCACATGCCTATAATTCCAGCTACTTGGGAGGCTGAAGCAGGAGGATTGCAAGTTTAAGACCAGTCTGGGCAATTTAGGGATATGCTGTTTCAAAATAAAAAATAAAAGAGGCTGGGGACATAGCTCAGTGATAGAGTACCCCTGGGTTTAATTCCCAGGATTAAGCCAGGCACGGTGGCACACACCTGTAATCCCAGCACTTGGGAGGCTGAGGCAGGAGGATTGCGAGTTCAAAGCCAGCCTCAGCAATGGCGAGGCACTTAGCAACTCAGTAAGACCTTGTCTCTAATAAGATACAAAAAAGGGCTGGGGATGTGGCCCAGTGGCCGAGTGCCCCTGAGTTCAATCCTCGGTACCAAAAAAGAAAAGAAAAAATTCCCAGGATCACACACACACACACACAAAACTGTCACAAGTAGGTACCTTTTGTTGAGCACCTTCTTTGTGCCAGATACTGAGACAAGGGATCCTCATGATAGTTTACCAAGTAGACAACTGTTCCCATTAGAAAAGAGAAACCTCAGGCCCATACAGTTTACAGGAACTTGCACCAGATATGCACATTGTAGATGTCAGAGCCGGAACTCATGGTCACCTGACTGGCTCTGAAGCCCAAGCTCTGATCTATGCATCAGTTTGGGTGTGTGCCCCAGGATTCATGTGTTAGAAACTTAGTCCCCAAAGTCATCTGTTAATGGTGTTTGAAAGTGGTGCCTGGGGCAGGTATTTAGAAATAGATGACATCATGAGGCTGGAGTCCCCTTGATTTCACGAGTGGCTTTAAACAAAGGGAAGAGAGACCTGAGCCATGATGCTCTGACTCACCCTGGGATACCTTGTACTGCTTTGGGACCCTGCAGAGTCCTCTACCAGTAAGAAGGGTTTCACCAGATGAAGCCACCCGATCTTGAAATCCCTGGCCTTCAGAACCATGGTTTGAATAAACCTTCAGTCTTTCTGAATTACCCAGTCTGTGGTATTTAGTTACAGCAACAGAAAATGAACTAAGATAATCCACAACCTTTTGCTCTTCCTTTTTCTCCCACCCTCTTGCCTATTCCCTTCCCTCCTCCTCTCTACTGTATTCCTCCTTGTTCTCTCTACCTGCACTCCAATGTGCTCTTGCAGATATGCCTAGCCCTTATTTATAATGAAGCACAAATTTCATCATTATTAATCGGCTGGAATTAGGGTTTTCCTGCTAACTTATAGGAATCATATTTTAAAGTTGAGATATGGAGTGTGATATAGATTATAAACTTTCTAATAATACATCTTAGAGCACATGCTGTTGGATCTGACATGAAATCTATACTTTAAAGATATGACTGGCTGAGTGGAGTAAGCCTATTTCTTTCCATGTTATACTAAATCTCTGAAATATTAGGTTATTCATGTAATGAAAATCCTGTTAGAGGGAGCTGGGGATGTAGCTCAGTGGTAGAACACTTGCCTCATGTGAGGGAAGCCCTGAGTTCCATTCTCAGCACCACAAAACCAAACAGACAGAAAACCCTGTCCTAGGAGAACAACTCCTTTTCCGTTGTAACTGAGACTTCTTCATGTTACGTTAGTTAAGTATGAAAGAATTCTAGAGCAAAGGGGATAGTTTTCTTTTTCTTTTCTTCTTGTTATGTGGCATATCTTTCTTTCTTTTTTAAATTTTTTTAATTGTCAGTGAATCTTTTTTTTTTTTTTTTTTTTTTTGTGGTACCGGGGATTGAACTCAGGGGCACTCGACCACTGGGCCACATCCCCAGCCCTTATTTTTGTATTTTATTTAGAGACAGGGTCTCACTGAGTTGCTAAGTGCCTCGCCATTGCTGAGGCTGGCTTTGAACTCGCGATCCTCCTGCCTCAGCCTCCCAAAGTGCTGGGATTACAGGCATGTGCCACCGTGCCCGGCGTCAGTGAATCTTTATTAATTTATATGTGGTGCTGAGACTTGAACTCTGTGCTTCATACATGCCAGGCAAGCACTCTACCACTGAGCCACGACCCCAGCCCGTGGCATAGCTTTCTTTTCACCAGGCATGACAGGCATGTTTTAATGCATTCTCTGTCAACTAGTAAAGCCAATCACAGTTTTTTATACCTGGCCAATATGTGTAATGGATGAAGGTTTTCTGGGTTACTTTATAACCTGGGGTAGGAAATAAAGTACTTGGCAAAGGTGAGAATTTTTAGGAAATGCCAATTGTGTATCTATTAGATTCCCCTAAAGGGGACACATTTATGTTCACCTAAATTGGTCAGTAAATTATGTAACTAGAAATATCATGTGGTGATGAATAGTTTGTCATGGGCCGATTTAAAATTTGTGTAGAAAAACAGTCTTATTCTTCAAATCATCCTTTGGAATGTCTCACAAATAAAAACACATAACTGAAAGCCGGGCGCGGTGGCGCACGCCTGTAATCCCAGCACTTGGGAGGCTGAGACAGGAGGATCGCGAGTTCAAAGCCAGCCTCAGCAATGGCGAGGCACTTAGCAACTCAGGGAGACCCTGTCTCTAATAAAATACAAAAAAAAAAAAAAAAAAAAAAAAAAAAAAGGGCTGGGGATGTGGCCCAGTGGCCGAGTGCCCCTGAGTTCAATCCCCGGTACCAAAACCAAAAAGAAAAGAAAAAAACAAACAAACAAAAACACATGCTGAAACAAGCAGGGATTGGAGCAGTGCCTAGTGACTAATGTCCACCTCATTTTTCCACCAGAGGGACACACACCTGGACAGAACCCTTCCAAGTTTGGCCCAAGGTTCTTCCCTTGGCCATGGAAAGGCTGATGACTAATGAGCTGGGGTCTAAGGGAGGGGCCACTCTTAGAGGCTTCTCCATGCTGGGAGGTCTGGGTGAGTCGCTCAGTGGCAGAGCACTTGCCCAGCAGGTGTGGGGTCCTAGATTCCATTGCAGCCCCACAAGAAAGAGAGAGCATGAGAAAAAGCAAACAAACAAATAAACAAAAAAACAGGCTTTTGAAAAAATTGTCAGCTGCTTTGACCCATCCTTGAGGTAATGCAGTACTTGATGCGTCTACCAGAGGTGTCCTGGAGACTTCAGTACGTGCCGTGGTCTGTAGAGCCTGCTCCCAACATGATAGGGAGAGTTGTGTGGGTTTTAAATTCTCCTGCTCAGTGCAGGGGAGAGATGCTCATCAACACGACCTACTTATTCATCCTTGTTTCATTTCTCTCATTTGAGGACTGAAGTTAGTGCCTAGCTTTGAAGGATCTGATGAAGTTATGCATATAGAGGGAATCTGTTCATTAACTGGAGGATGGAAGGAGACGATCATTGGTTGAATGCCCCCTTTGTGCCGGGTTCTTTCCTATATAAAAACCATTTAATTTTTAGTACAAAAAAATTCTAAATGACAAAGTTTAATTCTTATTCCACTTGAAAAATCAGGAAACGGAGGCTCTGAGAGCTTGCGCAGAGGCTGAGGGTTTCTCAGTAGAGGTGGTGGAGTTGGTGTTTGAACTTGGTCTCTGACTTCTGGTACCTGGCTGTCCACATTATCACACCCTGCAGAGGTGGAGTGCTTTTAGTCTTGAATCCCACCATGCCCCGCTTCCCAGCACAGTGCAGGCACTGGCACCTGGAGCCTCTCCTGGGGCCACTTGTACGTTGGTTGCCTTTCCCAGTACGTGAGAGCTTTATAATAAGCAAATGGCATAACAAATAAACAAGAGACCATAACAATAAGCAGAAAAGAAAAGGCTATACACATAATGTTGAGGGATATATTTGAAAGTTAGGAACTTAGGACCCAAACTGAAAATTATTCTGTTGCTTAAAAATTTAATTCACTGTAAGAAATCTTGATCTTAATTCTTCTGGGTAAGCATCCACATCAAAAGAAATGCCTGTGTCATAATAAATCAGCTTTTGGTTAAGAAAAAATAGAGCAAAAATTAAGGCTCTATTTTCTTTTATTTCTTTTTTTTTTTCATATTTTCTTTTTGGTACTCGGGATTGAACCTAGGGGTACTTTACCACTGGGTTATATCCCCAGCCCTTATTATTATTATTTTTTAAAAAATATTTATTTATTTGCTTTAGTTGTACACAATGTATTTTTATTTTTACGTGGTGCTGAGGATCGAACCCGGGACATGCACGTGCTAGGCGAGCGCTAAACCGCTGAGCCACAACCCCAGCCCCCTTATTATTATTATTATTATTATTGTTGTTATTTGAAATTTTGAGACAGGGTTTCTCTAAGCTGCTGAGGCTGGCCTCAAACTTGCAATCCTTCTGCTCCAGTCTCCTGAGTTGCTGGGATCACAGGTATGTGCCACAGTGCCTGGTGAGGCTCAATTTTCAATATGTACATAGTTACTAGTCAGTAGAACTATATACACTTTTAAAAACAGCACATCCAGGCATAGTCTTGATTTCCTGATATATATATTTTTAAATATTTATTTATTTGTTTTAGTTTCACACAATGTCTTTATTTTTACGTGGTGCCGAGGATCGAACCCGGGCCGCGCATGTGCTAGGCGAGCGCTCTACCGCTGAGCCACAACCCCAGCCCCATTATTTCTGATATTTTGATGAGGGAAAATCTTCACTTTTTTTTTCACCCAGAGATCTCTATTACATAATCATCTCTCACCTTAGACTTAGTTGCTTGGCTTAGGATCCTTTGAGGTTCTTAATTTTATCAGTCACAATTGGTTTCCCAGAATGCTCATCACTAACCCTGAGTAAGTGCTTACTGTGGGCATGCTTTGCCTTGTCTTTTGGAATCTTTTCCACCCCATGGTAGGCCTGGTGTAATTATCCCCATTTTACAGATGAGAAAACCAAGAGGCCATCAGACTGGCAAAGAGGTGAGACTGGAATGTAACCGAATGTTCAGACACCATAATTTAGGCTCTTCACTGTACTGGGTATCTATAACATCACTGGGCAAGAAGTTAGTGCTCAAAAAATATTATGCACCAGGGCTGGGGTTGTGTTTGTGACTCAGAGGAAGAGTGCTTACCTAGCAAGCGTGAGGCACTGGGTTCGATCCCCAGCACCACACAAAAATAAAAAATAAAGGTATTGTGTCCACCTACAACTAAAAATAATGTTTAAAAAATGTTTTTAAAAAATATGCACTGGGTGAGGTGGCACATGCCTGTAATCCTAGCACTTGGGAGGCTGAGGCAGGAGGATCATGAGTTCAAAGCCAGCTTCAGCAATGGTGAGGCACTTAGCAACTCAGTTAGACCCTGTCTCTAATAAAATGCAAAAAAGGGCTGGGGATGTGGCCCAGTGGTCGAGTGCCCCTGAGTTCAATCTCTGGTACCAAAAAAAAAAAAAAAAAAAAAAGAAAAGAAAAAAAAAAAAGAAAGAAATATTACGCAACAAAAGCATCCAGGACTTGGGGTATAGCTCAGTGTTAGAGCTTAGCATACACAAGGCCCTAGGTTCTATCCCCAGCAACAAAACAAAATTAAATAACCAAAAAGGAAACAAATTACCCAAAGACTAAAATAACTCGGATGCTTCTCATCCTTTCCTAGAACAGTGTTGGCTTATATTCCTTTTAAGTCTTTGGCAGTCTGCAGGTTGTCTACCCTTGGCCTCCCCAACATCATAGGGAGACCTCCTCCAGTGATTTCTTTTTCTTTTTTTTTTTTTTTTTTTTTTCTTTTTTGACACCAGGGATTGAACCCAGGGACACTTTAACCACTGAGCCACTTCCACAGCCCCATTTTGTATTTTATTAGAGAGGGTCTTGCTGAGTTGCTCAGGGCCTTGCTAAGTTGCTGAGGCTGGGTTTGAACTCATAATCCTCCTGCTTCAGCCTCCTGAGCTGCTGGGATTATAGGTGTGTACCACTGCACCAGGCTTCCAATGAAGATTTCTATGAACAGATCCTCTCTTCTCTTTGAGGAGGTATCATGATTTCCCCTGAAATAATGCCCAGTAGTGTCATTGGCAGGTAAACGCATGGGGGGTCCTCTGTCCCCACAGCTTGCTCCTTTGTGGGAGGAGGTGAGGGATCACTGAGAGGCCCAGCTCTGGAAAAGGGTTGCTTGGTAGTTCTGTGGCGTACAGAAGAGGGAAGACCGGGGGAAAGGGAAGGAAGAGGCTCTTATATTGCTATGGAAGTGGAATAGGCTGTAGGGCTGGCAGTCTTTGGCAGCAGGAAATGGGACATTATTTCTGGAGAGAACTTCCTGTCCCACAAGGATGAACTTATCCACTTAGCACATTTACCTGCTTGAACTCTGGGCTTCCTAAGCAAGAGATGCTCTCAGCCTGGCTCTTGTCTCTCTCCTGGGTCAGGGTGTGATGGAATGACTGCCCAGGAAATCCTCAGAGGGAACCCGCGGGCAGGGGCAGGGGGTCCTCCTGGTGGGGCTGAATTTCTCACTCCCCTCCCCCATTCATCACCCCCTTGATTTGTCCTTTATTACTTGACCCCTAATTTGTATTAGACACAGACTTTCAGGCCTGAACAAAGTCTTCCCAAGTTCATAGACACCAACCCAACCATCTGCAAACCCTTCTGGAAAGTTCCAAGGCAAGGAGTGCAGCCCAAAGGTGAGGTGGAAGTTTATGTGTTAAAATCAGCTCTTTGAAATAACATCTAAGCTGGGCGCGGTGGCGCACGCCTGTAATCCCAGCACTTTGGGAGGCTGAGGCAGGAGGATCGCGAGTTCAAAGCCAGCCTCGGCAATGGCAAGGCACTTAGCAACTCAGTGAGACCCTGTCTCTAATAAAATACAAAAAAGGACTGGGGATGTGGCCCAGTGGTCGAGTGCCCCTGAGTTCAATCCCCGGTACAAAAAAAAAAAAAAAAAAAAGAAATAACATCTAAATATTCATAAAGTATTTTTTTAAATTACCCCCAATGTGCTTTTTAAAGGAAAATGGAACCTCACATATTTTTCACGAACATTTTATTCACCTCGCTCTCTTTGTATTCAACCGTTTCTTCTTCTTTCATGCAGACAGATGGTTTCAGGCATCTCCAGTAGCTTCTAGACTCTGTGTTGCTATGCGACCAAATGCGTCCTCTCTCTCTTGTATCCCGTTTCCGTTCAACAACTCAAAATAACTAGCGAGTGCTTCAACTGCTACTTCCTCCTTTCTGCAGAGTTGAATCTCTATCGAGTATCTGCCTGGGCTTCCTATCTCTTCCTGTTGCAGCCTTGAAAAAAAATGTGTTTGCCCAAATTGATTTTCCTCATCACTTCCTATTTACATCTGCCCACTTGGTGCAAAGGCGGCAAAACAGACATCAGTAAGCCGTGCAGCTGTTGGCCGGCAGGGAAAAAAAAAGTGTCAGGCAATTGTGTGATGTTTCAAACCAGGAATTTTTTTTTTTTTTTTTATTATTGTTGTCAGGTGTGAGGTTCCTGTTTTTCCTTTTAATCAGGGCTCTGTTTCCCAACAGATAGTAGAATGCAAAAAGAAAAAATAATAATAACACAAACAAACATAAAAGCAGCTCTTTTCTCATTTCTTGGCTTAAAATGAGGGTGCTAAATTCGCTGATTCTTACTAAGAAGTAAGCAGAGGATATAAAAGCGTCCTGCATTTTGAAGGTAGGAAGTTCAGAATTTAAAGAGAAAAAAATATCCCTCAAATAATGAAACAAGTCTTTCTTTCTTTCTTTTTTTTTTTTTTTTTTACTAAGACTGTAGGTCATGTTGGGCCTCTCCCTCAATTTCTTGTTTAACCATTAGACTCATTTATAGATTCTTCCAAAACTCATTTCATGCCTCTTTAATTCATGTCATTTTTCTTATCCCTAGAAGTCACAAATCTCAAATAATGAGACTACAGTTGACCCAACCAAGTGATCGGGGTACGTGGAATAGAGGTTGGGGCAGCTTAGGTAAGATGTGTTCATTCCTCCTTGCTCTTTGGTGATTTCAAATTCCAATTTCTAAAGGAAAATAGGCTCTCCACTGGAAAAGCAGGCGGGTATTAGAAAACTGAGAGAACACATGTGGTTCACATGAACAGGATTTTCCTTGGTTTTGAAAACAAAGGTGCTGCAACAATATTGAAACAAAATATAAACCACTCATGGAGTGACAATACTGTACAGTTACTGTAAATTCAAAAGCCATCCCAGTTCCCTGAAAGGGAGGTGAATTGTGTGAAATGTTCCCTTTAGCGGTGGGCCTGTCAATGGCTCCTGGTGCAGTTTGGTCTTTCAGCCAAGTGTTGCCTGTGGAGTTGTGAGACCCTGTGCCCTGGCGGCGGTGGGTGCACTCACAGAACTGCTCCATCCGGGCCCCTTTCGTGACTCATCCCTTTGTCAGCATACCCAGGCTGCGTGTGCTACCTGTCTACTAGTCCCTTAGTGGCTACCAAGGCCATCGGATCAACTGTCATGATTTTACAGGGATAGTGCTAAGTAACCCTATGTTATTTCATCAAGGGCCCGGAAGAGCAGTGACAAGAAGGAGGCTCCAGAGCCCAGAACTTCGAGGACATACTAACCCTGGCATTATGTGCAGTGCTGCAGGGCAAATGGGAAAAAACCAAAGCATGTATGGGTTGTGGCACAACCTGCAATTTCAGGCATCCATTGGGGGTCTTGAAAAATATCCCCCGTGGCTAAGAGGGTCCTACTACGTGTGTGTGTGTGTGTGTGTGTGTGTGTGTATGTATATATGTACCTGTGTGTGTTTGTATGCATACATAAATATGGAGAAGGAGATATCAAAACTACAAAACCACTCAAAACAATTTTAGCTCATTCCTTCAACAGGTGTATTAAATACTACCTTACCTGTCATCTTTAGTTGACCTACGGTTCTAAAGAAATCAGATATTTAAAATATTTTAAAAATATGTTTAAAGGGTTCTAATGTTGTAAACTTCATCAATCTCTAGATCTTTTTTTTTTTTTTTTTTTTTTTTTTTTTGTTGTTTTTCATCCTGTGCTTGAAAGAGTCTCTTGTCCTCTGATTTTTATCATACCCAGGACAAACAAACAATAGAGTCAAGTAAAAAAGAAAACCATTTTTGAATCTTCATTCTATTTTGGGGGCTCAGAAACGTTCCGCATGTTCTTCCTCACTTCCTTTGGAATATTTTGTCATATCACCTTCAACTATGAGTCTTGAAAATTCCTTTCAATCTTGAACATAGTGTGAGTTCTAGGGTAGATAGCGAGGCCGCAGAATGCAAGTCACGTGTCTCCCCCAACTCACAGCCAGGAGCAGGAACACAGTCACTTGGGGTAAAGGAACCTACATTGTATTGGCCTTTCAACAAAGAAGTGGTGTCTTGCCGGGCGCGGTGGCGCACGCCTGTAATCCTAGCACTTTGGGAGGCTGAGGCAGGAGGATCGCGAGTTCAAAGCCAGCCTCAGTAATGGCAAGGCACTTAGCAACTCAGTGAAACCCTGTCTCTAAATAAAATACAAAAAAGGGCTGGGGATGTGGCCCAGTGGTCTAGTGCTGCTGAGTTCAATCCCCGGTACACACACAAAAAAAAAAAAAAAAAAAAAAAAAGAAAAAAAAAAAGAAGTGGTGTCTGGGTATTCAGTTCTAAAATCCATGGGAGATTGCAGAAGGATTACTGTCACAGGGAATCCTGTATTGCTTTGGTCCACTGATATTATTTATATATAATATAAATATTGAGTGACCGGGAGCAGAATGGTCAGGCTTGTGTCTAGGTTAGAACATTTTGAGTGCATTAAGTAAATTTTGAGATAATGCACCTCTGTGTGATCATGTGGTTAGAATTTCTAGTCATCATGCACATACATACATATATACATACATATATGTATGCACACACATACATATATAAATTTATACATAATATACTAATTTAATTATATTATTAATACATAATATATTAATATATGCATATATAAATCATGATTGCTGTGCACTTAGTTTTTCTAGCTGTTCTTTCCCCTGCTTACCATGAATGGTTTCCTATGTCATTAAATAGTCGAAATTCTGATTGATAAGAACTGCATATATATCCCTTATACAATTGGCTTTGGTTGTCTGTCCAAAGGGTAAATTCTTTTGCCCTTTAAAAATAATTGTATTTAGCCAGGCTCGGTGGCGCACACCTGTAATCCCAGCACTTGGGAGGCTGAGGCAGGAGGATGGCGAGTTCAAAGCCAGCCTCAGCAATGGTGAGGCACTTAGCAACTTCAGTGAGACCCTGTCTCTAAATAAAATAGAAAAAAAGGCCGGGGATGTGGCCCAGTGGTCGAGTCCCCCTAAGTTCAATCCCCAGTACCAAAAAAAAAAAAAAAAAAAAAAAAAAAAAAATTACATTTGCCAGACATGGTGGCACAGATCTGTAATCCCAGCAACTCAGGAGGCTGAGGCAGGGGGATCTCAAGTTAGAGGCCAGCCTCAGCAATTTAGGGAGGCCCTAAGCAACTTAGTGAGGTCCTAAGCAACTTAGCAGACTGTGTGTCAAAATAAAAAGGGCTGGGGATGTGGCTTACTTGTTAAAAATAGCTGTGCATTTTATGGTGAAATAATGCAAAACTGTGAACGAGGTATATTTTATATCAGATACCCACTTCCTCCTGATGCCTTGATTTATCCTGGTATATGACAAATGCTCCTTGCATGAGTAGCCTGCTTGAACTCTCCTCTTCCAGAACAATCTGGAACTTGGAAATTAACTTTTTCTCCTGAATTCAGTGAAGTCTTTTATTTCAGGACTTGGCTCACAAAGCCTAATTTTCCCCCGGATATTTGGGTTTCACGAGGGATGCTGACGTGTGAGGTGAATCTCAACAATTTTAGTCAGCGCAGCATCAGCATATGTGTGGCATTCATTGGAGGTGATGTTCCGCTCTGCCAAGGTTTGTGGCCAGAGCGACATAACTGTTTCCCGGCGATTTCATAATTTTGAGGCCTTTCTCTCCAGTTCATGTTTTCAGTTTCTTTCAAGGGAGGGAAACTTTTGCTTGTTTCTGTTTAAAGATTAGCTTAATTCTTGGCACATTACAAGTAGCAATAATTTAGAAAGCAGTTTATTTAATTTCAGTGGTTGTTTAGCCTCCTCCAATCTGAGATCACAAAATGCGGTTAGTCTAAGCGATAAAGGGACGTTTCTTGCAACACCACTCTCAGTCACCCAGAGGACGGCTGGAGAAGCAGGAGCCAATTGGCTGAAGAACAATAGGTTGAGTGACCAGAAGCAGAATGGTCAGGCTCGTGTCTAGGTTAGAACATTTTGAGTGCATTAAGTAAATTTTGAGATAATGCACCTCTGCATGACCATGTGGTTAGAATTTCTAGTCATCCTGCATTCTTTTCTGTTGAACCACGTCCAGCAAACTGATAATCCAGATAATCCTGGTCATCAGAATAACATCTCCATGTATGCATGATGAATAACACTCTCTTTTAAGCAATGGAGATAGGATCAAGCTCTGGGGCTACATGCCTTTGGGTTCTTCTCTAGAACATTCTTTGTCTCCTTTCTTTTAACACACGCTTATCATCTTCATCCTCCATCCAAAAATTGCTTCAGACACTTACCTTTAGTCTCAGTCAGCCCTTAGGTGCCTTTACAGCATTCTTTTTTTTTTTTTGGTACCGGGGATTGAACTCAGGGGCACTCAACCACTGGGCCATATCCCCTACCCTTTTTTGTATTTTATTAGAGACAGGGTCTCACTGAGTTGCTAAGTGCCTCGCCATTGCTGAGGCTGGCTTTGAACTCGTGATCCTCCTTCCTCAGCCTCCCAAGTGCTGGGATTACAGGCGTGCACCACTGTGCCCGGCTTCACAGCATTCTTACTCCACATTCACAAATATTTAATGATCACTGTCCTTGAGTGTTCCCATGTTCCCACTGTCCTGTTAAGTACTGAACAGGAATCATATTCTATTACTTTTTGAATCATATTCTATTTTACCCCACATTCTTGAAGGTATCATAGTCCATTGTTTACCAGAGTGTGATAAGAGAACTAAAGGGACTCCATCTTGTTCTTCAGCAGCCATCTTAGGAGTTTCGAGAAATAGTTTTGTTTCTCAGAAATAATAGAACACGGAAAGTCCTGCCTCTGTACCCATGAATAGTTACCTAGCATGACATACTTGGCAACACAAAAATAGCAATTCTTATACAATGTAATGGTTTCCATTTTTCCTGGGCAACATACCTTGTCAGAGATTGATTGTCTAGACGTTAGTAACCATTCTCTAACATGTACTCATTTAGGGTCATCTTGGCCCCATTCCTTCTACTTGATCGTTGCTATACCAACCTGGAAAGTCCTGTGGGAAATTTATTGTACCCATTGCTTTGTCTTGCTAACTGCCTAGATTCAGCTTCTGTACTGTGGCTTGCTTGCATTGGCCGAAACCCTGCAATTAAATATTCCGCCCTCTGTGATTTCTGTCTTTATAAACCCTTGAAAATCACTGCTGGTGCGCCATCTTGTCACACTCTGTGATGTGTGAGGATGGTGGCCGCTGATCAGCTTAATAAAGGCTTTTTATTGGCTCAAGTGTGACGTGGCTTGGAGTTTTAATTGGCATTATGCTGGGTACAACATTCTTGGTACAACAATAGGTACACAACAGATTTTATCAAGGGGACCAGCAGTGTTTTACTAGTCATGTGGCATGTTTCTGACAATGCTGATGAGATCAAGTACTTGTGATGGGCTTTATTCTGCAGTCCCTCTTTGGCTATCTTGATCAAAAGACACAAACAACTGGAGGTCTTTAGCCTCAGCAGAAGACACCCACAAAGCCCTGGTTTACTCTGCAACGAGAGGGAATAAACTATTCCTATATGCAGTAACATACAAGGGTCACAGGGAATTTTCAGGAAAAAAAAAGGTTATATATTTTATGATTCCATTTATTTAATAGTTTTGGAATGAAATGATAGAGAGGGAGGAGAGATAAATGGTTGCCAGAGGCTAGGATGGGGGTAGGGGCTGCTGTGGCCATAAAGGGATATGTTGACAAGACAGTTTTGCATCTTTTATTTGGTACAAGGGATTGAACTTGGGGGCACTTGACCACTAAGCCACATCCCCAGCCCTTTTTGTATTTTATTTAGAGACAGGTTCTCAATGAGTTGATTAGGGCCTTGCCAATTTGCTGAGGCTGGCTTTGAACTCAGATCCGCCTGCCTCAGCCTCTGGAGCTGCTGGGATTATAGGCATGCGTCACCATGCCTGGCAAGACAGTTTTGCATCTTGATTATGGTAGTGGTTGCACAAATTTCCACATAGGATAAAATTGCATGTAGCTACAGAGACACACATAAATGAATGCATGAAAAATAGGCCACCCACGAATCAACTCTGTGAATAGTGCCAATGTCAGTTTCCTGGTTTTGTTTTGTATTTCAGATTTACAAGATGTTTCCATTGGTAGAAACTAGGTAAAGGGTATGGGGGAAACTCCCTGTACATTTTGGCTTTTTTTTTTTTTTTTTTTTTTTTTTTTTTTTTGCTTTTTTGCAACTTCCTGGGAATCTAAAATTATTTCAAAATAAATTTATAAAAACCCCTCTTATAGCTGGGCACGGTGGCGCATGCCTGTAATGCCAGCACTTGAGAGGCTGAGGCATGAGGATCGCAAGTTCAAAAACCAGCCTCAGCAATGGTGAGGCACTTAGCAACTCAGTGAGACCCTGTCTCTAATAAAATACAAAAAAAGGGCTGGGGATGTTGCCCAGGGGTCGAGTGCCCGAGTTCAATCCCCGGTACAAAAACAAAACAAAACTAAACAACCCCCCCCTCTTATTCATGCATAGCCCATTTGCTACACTCATAAATTGGATTTAGGTGTGAAGTGATCTATAACCCGATCTAAGTATTTATATATCTGCAGGCACTTGCAGAACCCCCTGCGCTTGGTTGAGAAGAGGCAGGTCCACAAGTCTGTCCAACTGGAATACTAGTCTCAGCCACCTCTGACTGTGCTGTGGCCTTGGAATCATCTCACTTGCTTCTTCAATACTATGGGAATGATGATACCTGCCTTGTAGGGTTGTTGACAATGAAATGGGAGACTTTGTTTCCTGTGGGTGGTACTCTTCTTAATGCTCAGAGTTGACTCAAACAAGAAAAAAAAAATATGACTCTTTAAAAGAGGAGCCTATTTGAAGCTAAACTGTGGAACCAACCTAGATGCTCATCAACAGATGAGTGGATAAAGAAACTGTGGTATATGTACACAGTGGAATATTACTCAGCATTAAAAGAGAATGAAATTATAGCATTTGCAGGTAAATGGATGGAGTTGGAGAATATTATGCTAAGCGAAGTAAGCCAATCCCAAAAAACTGAAGGCCGAATGTTTTCTCTGATAAATGGATGCTGATCTATGATGGCGGTGGAGGGCATGGGAAGAATGGAGGAACTTTGGATTGGACCAATGGGAGTGTGGGGAGAAGTTATGAGGATAGGAAAGATGGTGGAATGAGATGGACATCATTACCCTAGGTACATGTATGATTGCACAAATGGTGCATCTCTACACTGTGTACAACCAGAGAATTGAAATGTTGCACTCCATTTGTATATGATTAATTGAAATGCATTCTGCTATCACATACAACTAAGTAGAACAAATAAAAAAATAGAGAGATTTGTGTACAGAGCTTTGGGTACAGAGATTTGTGTACAGAGCATGCCAACTTCTGTGTCAGAAAATGTACTCACATTTGGTTTTAATAGTACACACACAAATATTTTGGTGAGTCAGTGCCTGTGTCACGCGAGCTGCCAACTTTTGTGACTTTCACCCTGGATTGGATGGCTACACAAGAAATCAGCAAAAATGATTATCCAATGAAGCTTGAGGGTTATGGAGAAAATCGGTGGTGTGGGTCTTCTTTGGTGCTTTTTAAAAATATATTACTTTTCAGTTCTGTGAAAATATCTATTCAGAAAAAGACATACATGAATATTGAAAAAGATTATAATAGCTAAAAACACTGCAGAGTTTATGCAGAATTTCTGCTTAATAAGTTGTATTTACTGAATTCTGTGTTGCTATGTTTTATTGTGGTAAAAATATACATAACAAAAAATTTACCATTTAAATCATTTGAAAACTCAGTAGTATTAAGTACATTCCCAATGAATTTTTTTCATTTGCCCCAAATGAAGCCCTGGACCCATTAAACACTAGGTCCCCATTCTCCCTCCCCCCAGGCCCTGAGAATCCCCATTCTTTCTGTCTCTATGAATTTGGCAACTCTAGGTATCTTATGTAAGTGCAGTATTTGCCTTTTGTCTGATTGTGTTTCTGGTATGCCCTGGGTGTCATATAAAAGAAGCATGTGATTCATTTCTGAGATAATGCGTCAGAATGAAATCCTAACAACAGGGTTCTGCCTCGGATCCCAAGTTTTCTATAATCTGCCAAGAATTTGATTACTAAAGATCTGACCTGTTGATATACTGTAGAAATTACCTGGAATACATGCGTAAATTAAAAATATACTGTAGTAATGGTTTTTGCTTGGCTTTATTTGAAGGGGTACCTATTAGACATTTTGTTTCCCATATCATGAGTTAAGTCCTTCAAGTGGTGGATATTCAAATAACAGACACCAACCCCTTTCCATAAACAGGTGGATATTTGGTCTTCAATAGACAGAATCCTAGGTCAAATAATCTCATCCATATGAGAAGGGAACATAACAATGTCAAAGAGCATTATTTCTAATTTAGCAGTGGTGGGTTTAAGACATAGAAATTCGTTTCTCAGTTTTTTGTTTTGTTTTTGTTTTTTTTTTGTGTGTGGTGCTGGGGATCAAACCCAGGGCCTTGTGCATGCGGGACAAAACCTTTACCAACTGAGCTATATCCCCAGCCCTCTCACTTAGTTTGTTAAAGTGTTATAGAAAGATATGGGGCATCTTTGCAAAGCGGCCCTTGTCTATATACAAAAGAGAACATTGCCTAATCACTGAATTAATTTCCTGGCTCTGCTATAAGAAATTACCACAAACTGAGTGGTTTAAAACAACAGACATTCATCCCCACATCTGGAGACTAGAAGTTTGAAACCAAGGAGTGAGCAGGGTCATGCTCCCTCAAAGGATCGGAGGGAGAAACTGGACCTGTCTACTTTAAATTCTGGAGCTTTCCCATAATCCTTAGTGTTACTCTCTCTGGAGAAGACACCAGTCCTTGGATTAGGGCCCACCCTGATGGAGTATGACCTCATTTTTACTTGCTTACATCTGCAGACTCAGAGGTACTGGCTTTAGAATTCGAATATATATTATATAATATATATTATATATTGTGGTGGGGGATATATTTATATATATACATATATCCCCCCCCCAATTCTACCCACAATTGTCATTGTTTTCTTTGGGAAAATAATTAAGGTCATTATCTCTTACCAACCTTGAGGCAATAAGGATCTGTTTGCCGTGGCAGGTTGTTATCTTTCAAAATATGCAGATCTCTCCTTGTGAAAAGCACTGGTGGTTACTTGTTGGTTTTGGGGAATGGCAAGAAAAAATAACAGTCAACATTCCATCCTTAGAAAGGAAGGAAAGCATCTATATTGTCAGGATTCCTTCCAGTTATCTCTGCTACAATACCTTTTACCCAATTCACACAGCCTGAGGGTAACCGTCAGAAGACTCAGCACTTCTGTGATTCAAATTCAGCAATTTAGATGGGACCAAAGGAGACTCTTCCTTCATGGGCACGTGTGTGGATCAGACGGATCCAGCCAATATCATCACTTAGTTTGCTTTTGAGCCAGTGTAGGCCTTCATTCACCTGAGGTTAACATCACTTACAGAGTGAAAGATGGGGATGAAACGTGTCCTTTACCATGATGCTTTGAACTGGGGCAGGAAATCAAATCAAGGGCCTGCAGCACATTCCTTCTGGAAACTCTGTTACAGGAAGGAAGTTCCCTGAGGGATTTTTAATCCTCCCGAACAGGACTTTGTTTTGAGATGGTCATTTAAAAGAAAAATCTGTACAAAATGCCCTGCAGGGCACTCATGACACACTTGGGGAAAATTTATAATGCTGCAGGATTACGCCAAAAGATATAGGATCTTGTCCTACGTGAATAAAAAGAGTCACAGTAGGAAATAGCAGGTGTGCGCAGAGTTTGAAGCTTATTAGAAAGAGTTAGCAGGAGCTGGTCGTGGTGGCACATGCCTATAATCCCAGCACTTGGGAGGCTGAGGCAGGAGGATCGAGAGTTCAAAGCCAGACTCAGCAATAGAGAGTCACTTACCAACTCATTGAGATCCTGTCTCTAAATAAAATACAAAAAAAATAAATAAATAAATAAATAAATAAAAAATAAAAAGGGGCTGTGGCCCAGTGGTCAAGTGCCCCTGAGTTCAATCCCTGGTACCAAAAAAAAAAAAAAGAAAAATTTCTTTCTTGTTACATTTCAGAACCCGGGAACTCAAGAAGTTGGGTCCTTGCTGGCTTTCCTGATGATACTTAGCGGCCTGTGAAGTGAATACGTTACTAACATCAAGGGAAGGAAAGTGGAACTGGGCATGTGTGTTGGCACACGCCTGTTATCACAGCTACTTAGGAGGTTGAGGCAGGATGGCAAGTTCAAGGTCAGCCTTGGCAACTAAGTGAAACCATGTCTCAAGGGTTGGGGGTGTAGCTCAATGGTAGAATGCTTGCCTGGCATGTGTAAGGCCCTGTGTTTCAACCTTAGCTAAAGAAGGAGGAGAAGGAGGAGGAGGAGGAGGATGAAGTTGCAATGGACATGGACACATGAGTGGCGCCAATGGTTTTGTGAAGTCATGAGACAGGAAAATTTGAAACGCAACTAGACGCTTTTTTTTTTTTTTTTTTTTTTTTGGTACCAGGGATTAAACTCAGGGACACTCAACCACTGGGCCACATCCCCAACCCTTTTTTGTATTTTATTAGAGATAGGGTCTCACTGAGTTGCTAAGTGCCTCGTCATTGCTGAGGCTGGCTTTGAACTCGCAATCTTCCTGTCTGAGCCTCCCAAATGCTGAGATTACAGGCGTGCGCCACCACACCTGGCTAGAAGCTGATATTCTTAAGCTAAAGAAATAGGCTCTCCTACCTGGGCATGGTGACACACCGCGTAATTCCAGAGACTTGGGAGGTGTGGCAGGAGGATAGCACGTTTGAGATCAGCCTGGGCAACTTAGAGAAATTCTATCTCAAAATAAAAAATAGGAAAGGCTGGGGGTATAGCTCAGTGGTAGAGCACCCCTGGGTTCAGTCCTCAGTACCATAAAAAAAAAAAAAAAAAAAAAAAAGAAGACAAGAAAAGAAATAGGTTCTCTTATTTGGCTTGGGTGATTAATACATGGAGTTAATGAGGTGAGGGTCATGAGTTTATTTTCACAAAGGGTCTCAACCTCCTACTGGGCATTGACTTTTCTATATGGCCATTTCTTCAGGATTTGTGTCCTTCCTGAAAAATCTTATTACATTTACTTATTTTTAAAGACAATAAAGAAGTAATGGTGTAGCTCTTGAAAAATGAAGCTTTTAAAATATCATCTAAGATACTAGACTGATAGCAACATATATTGTTTTACTCTCTTTCCTTGACCACCCAATTTAGCTCTCTGCCACATTAAAATGAGAGCATTAGTAATTCATTTCTAGGATTGTTTTTATGATTGTTATTTCATTTAAAATTTTTATAGCATGTGACACCTTGAACAGACTCTGATGTTATGTGCCTTATGAATGGAATCCAAGTCTTTTCATTTCACTGCGAATCTACATACCACTAAGATCAATGGCTAATTACAGTACTTGGCTCTTTACATCACTATGTCAATAACAAAGTTAGTGCCCTTTATGGAACACTTCAATATAATTGACATCTGTTTTAGAATCCGGTAGGATAAACTTCCCTTACCCTCATGTTTGTGTTTGCATTGAAAATAATCAGGGAGATATTGAAAACAAGCCATATGTTCAATGACAATAAATGCTTTAAATGGTCTCTTTGGACACATACTTCATTTGGAGTGCAGCAAATGATTAGCAGATTATTTTACGATTTCCACGTGGATAAAAAGATTTGAGGTGTACTGTCTTCTCACTTCCAATGCTTTGTTGACTGACATGCACTTCTGGTGTTTGTTAATACATAGAATAAAAGAATAGAACCTATGTTTGCTGACATGACATTTGCAACCAGGCTGCGCCGCAGGTTAGGAGAAGATTAAGATTTATTTCCCCGGCTGGGGTTGTGGCTCAGCGGTAGAGCGCTCGCCTGGCACGTGCATAGCCCGGGTTCAATCCTCAGCACCACATACAAATAAACCCATTGTGTACAGCTAAACCAAATAAATAAATATTTAAAAAAAAGATTTATTTCCCCTGTATACTTACTGACAATTTTTCTTGTATTTATTTGATTGTGTTAGGAGTAAGGGAAAATTATTCTTGGAAAGTTCTTTTTACCTCAATCAGAGTTCAAGAAAGTATGAAGTAAAAAATGTCTGAGACAGCCAGGCGCGGTGGCACACGCCTGAAATCCCAGCACTTGGGAGGCTGAGGCAGGAGGATTGTGAGTTCAAAGCCAGCCTCAGCAATGGCGAGGCACTTAGCAACTCAGTGAGACCCTGTCTCTAATAAAATACCAAAAAGGGCTGGGGATGTGACCCAGTGGTCAAGTGCCCCTGAGTTCAATCCCCGGTACCAAAAAAAAAAAAAAAAAAAAAAAAAAAAAAAAAAATTATCTGAGACAGAAGTGTTTAAAAACAAAAGTTGCAGTCAGTAATGATAACTGCTAATAATGATGCTAATGATGACAAGAATTCAAAGACAGAACATCAACGAAGCTGGTTACATATGAAAGTCATGCTTGTTCATTTGATTCCCTGGAATATATTTTATTCTATTTATTTTTATTTTTTAAACTTTATTTATTTTCTAACGTTGTTGTTGTTGTTGTTGTTTTTTTTTTAGTTGTAGGTGGCCACAATACCTTTATTTTATTTATGTGGTGCTGAGGATAGAACCCAGGGCCTCACACATGCTAGACGAGTGCTCTACCACTGAGCCATAGCCCCAGCCCCTCATTTTATTTTTTTGTGGTGCTGTAGATTGAACCCAGAGCCTTGGGCATGCTAGGCAATTGCCCTACCATTCAGCGACACCGCCCACCTCCTCTGGGGTACATTTTATTTTTTAAAATCTTTTTGTGGTGCTGGGAATTGAACCCAGAGCCTTGGGGGTAGCAGACAAGAAGAGTTCTACCGTTGAGCCATATCCCCAATCCCCGGTATGCATTTTAAAGATCTTAAGAAATAACATATTTATTCACTATTCTTTCCTCTTTTTTGTTCAAATGGCTATTTTAAAATATTTAAAATATCTGAAATGTTGACAGAGTATCCTTCACTATAAGTACAGTGAGTTTTTTGCTCCTTACTTTTATTTCATATTTGCTATCTTGAGTTTCTTCTTAGAGACAAGTTGACTCATTCTCTGTGAGCATCAATTTGGTAATCCATATGACAGATAGCATAGTATCTCTCTCACAGGAACATCATGAGCACAGAGTGTGGTAACTGGCAGAGCTTGGTACCCAGCAACCCCAAATAAAAACATTTTCCTTTTTTTTTTTTCCTTTCTTCTCTCTCCACTTATTAATCCCATTTCCCCTTTTCATTCTTCCCTAGTTGTAAGTCTTTATTATTATTTTATATTATCTTTCTCAATTTAAAATTGTGACTGTGAATTTGCCTCCATCAAAATTAAGAGTAGCCAGGCGTGGTGGTGTACGCCTGTAATCCCAGCACTTGGGAGGCTGAGGCAGGAGGATCGTGAGTTCAAAGCCAGCCTCAGCAATGGCGAGGCACTTAGCAACTCATTGAGACCCTGTCTAATAAAATACCAAAAAGGGCTGGGGATGTGGCGCAGTGGTCGAGTGCCCCTGAGTTCAATCCCTAGTACCAAAAAAAAAAAAATTAAGAGTAGCTCTTCTTTTTAAAGAGTAATTAGGGGAAGGAGGGAAGGAAGGAAGAAAGGAAAGAAGGAAGGAAGGAAGGAAAGGAAAGAGGGAGGGAGGGAGAAAAGAAGGAAGGAAGGAAGGAAAGGATAAAAAGGTTGTAGAACCATTTAAATGATCTATTTGCTGTTGGATGAGTTATTGTAGTTTGTACTTTTTGAGGAAGTTTTCCATTTTATCTAATCATCAATTTTATGTATGGGGCACTGTTTGGAGCATGCTGTTATTATCCTTTTGATGTCAGCAGGGTCTGCAGTGATTTTTTTCCCTGTTTCATTCCTGATATTGTTTTCTCTCTCTCTCTCTCCCTTTTTTTTTGTCTTGTCAATCTTGCCAGTGTTTTGTTATTTTATTAATCTTAAAAAAAATAAAAAAAAATTGTTTTGGGGTGTGCAGCAGACCTGGGGATCAAACCCAGGGGCTCATATGTACTAGGCAAATCCTCTCTGAGCTACATCCCCATACCTCTGTTTTCTAATGTTTTGCTTTAGTGCTATAAATTTCCTTCATAGCATTGCTTAAGATGTATATCACACACATTGGTATGAATGCATTTTCATTTCTTTAATTTCTCATTAAAATTTTTCATTAGACTTCTTTTTTCATTTGCAGATTATTTAGAAGTAGGTTGTTCAGTCTTGAAATGTGATTTTTTTTTTTCTGTTACTTTCTGCTCTGATTCCATTGTGCTTGGAGGACACATGCTGTATGGTTTAAGTGTTTTGAAATTTGGTGAGGCTTGTTTTCTGGCTCAGAACATCATCTACATTAGCATGTGTGCTAAAGGCACATGAAAAGAATTGTATTCTGTTATTGGGCCAACTGTTCTGTAAATGTTGGGCAAATCCTGTTGGTTGATGGTGTTCCTGAGTTCTTCTATATCTTTGGCTGATTTTCTGTGTAATTGTTCTATTAGTCCTTGAGAAAAGAGTTTTGAAATCTCCAGCTGTAACTGTGGGGCTGTCTATTTAATTGATGTGTTTAGACTATTTGGACTTTTCTTGTGGAACCTAGGTCTCATACTTGCTCTAGTCACCATTGAGCTCCAGCCTATTTCTAGACCATTTATGTGTAATGTAATTATTATGTTAGAGCTAAGTCTGTTAATGTATTTTTGTTTTCTGTTTGTTCTGTTTCTTATTTTTGTTTTCTTTTTCCTGCTTTCTTGGGGATTAAACATTTATAGAACTCCATTGAAGTTTTTTTTTTTTTAACACTTATTTATTTGCTTTAGTTGTACACAATGCCTGTATTTTTATGTGGTGCTGAGGATTGAATCTGGGCTGTGCACGTGCTAGGCGAGTGCTCTACTGCTGAGCCACAATCCCAGCCCTCCATTGTAGTTTATCTATGGCATTTTTTGTGTGTAACACATCCTATATCTTTTTAGTGGCTGTTATAGGTATTATATCATTATAATATTTATGTATATGTAAAAGTTTTCATGATGTATTAATGTCACTTATCTGAGGGAAGTATGGAAAGCTTACTCCCTTTGTTCCTTTACCCTCCCTTACAAATATTTATCAAATATTTGTCTTTAGTTTTTAGGTTTTGGTTATTATATTTCTCAATTCTAAAATTTATATTTTGTTCTTTTATATATCCTCTATTTATTTGCTTAAACTTTTTATTTCTTCATTTGTTTCAAATGTACCAGATAATTCTAACATTTCTGTCATCTTGATGTTGACATCTGATGATTGTTTACTTTCATTCAATTTTTAAAAATTTTCTAATTAGTTTATACAAGACAGTAGAATGTACTTTGACACATTATACATAAATGGAGTAAAATTTCTCATTCTTCTGCTTGTACATGATGTAGAATTACAGTGGTCATGTAGTCACATATGTATATAGGGTAATAATGTCAGATACATTCTACTATCCTTCCTACCCCCATGTGCCTCCTCTCCCTTCACTCCCCTTAACCTAATCCAGAGTAACTCTGTTCTTTCATAGCATTTCCCCTTATTGTGAATGAGCATCCACATATCAGAGAAAACATTTGGCCTTTGGTTGTTTTGGGATTGGCTTATTTTGCTTAACATGATATTCTCCAGCTCCATCCATTTACTGGCAAATGCCATAATTTCATTCTTCTTTAAGGCTGAGTAATATTCTGTTGTGTATCTATACACACCATATTTTTTTAATCCATTCATCTGTTGAAGGACACCTAGGTTGATTTCATGATTTAGCTATTGTGAGTTGAGTTGCTGTGAACATAGATGTGGCTGTGTCACTGTAGTATGCTGATTTTAAGTCCTTTGGGTATAAATCAAGGAGTGGGATAGCTGGGTCAAATGGTGGCTCCATTCCAAGTTTTCTGAGGAATCTTCATACCACTTGCCATATTGGTTGCATCAATTTGCAGTCCCACCAGCAATGTATGAATCTACCTTTTCCTCCACATTCTTGCCAACATTTTTTTTTTTTTTTTGGTACCAGGGATTGAACTCAGAGGCACTCAACCACTGGGCCACATCCCCAGCCCTTTTTTTTGTTTTTATTAGAGACAGGGTCTCACTGAGTTGCTAAGTGCCTCACCATGGCTGAGGCTGGCTTTGAACTCGCGATCCTCCTGCCTCAGCCTCCCAAAGTGCTGGAATTACAGGCGTGCGCCACCACGCCCGGCTTCTTGCCAACATTTATTGTTGCTTGTATTCTTGATAATTGGTATTCATTCAATTTTAAACTTTCTGGTTCCTGATAAGAGTAGTGCCTTTTGGTTAAAACCTGAACATTTTAGATATTATGATACTCTAGATCTTATTAAACTTTCTGTTTTGATTGGATTTCTCTGATCCTGCTCAGGCAGGGGGAGAAGGCACTGCCCATTACTGCTAGGTAGTGGTGCAAGTCAGCTTCTCCTCCTGGCCTCTGTTGACAGCAGAGGTGGGAGAGGGGAGGTGGTCCTTGGTACTGTGGGGTGGAAAATGAGAGCTCTGGCTGCCTACTTAGCCTATCTGACGTCATGGTTGGTGGGAAGGGGAGTGACATTTGACCTTGTTACTGCTGGGTAATGATCAAAGTTTTGATTCTCCACTAGATACTTGTCACAGCACCCCTGTGGGGACAGAGGGGTACTTCATTTCTACTAGGGGGATGTAGAAGTCAGGCTTCCCTTGTGGTCTGTACTGACTCTGGGGTTGGGTGATTTATTTCCAGCAATTCTCCACTAGGTCTTCTCTTGCACCTCTCTCTCTAATTATCTAAGATTTGCTGTGATCTTTTTTCATATTCTTATTGGTGCATTATAATTATACATAATGGAGGCATTTATTGTTACATATTTGCACATGCACCCTCTTGCCCCACTCTTTTTTTTTTGGTACCGGGAATTGAACTCAAGGGCACTCGACCACTGGGCCACATCCTCAGCCCATTTTTGTATTTTTTATTTAGAGACAGGGTCTCACTGAGTTGCTAAGTGCCTTGCCATTGCTGAGGCTGGCTTTGAACTCGCGATCCTCCTGCCTCAGCTTCCCAAGTGCTGGGATTACGCGTGCGCCACCGCACCTGGCTCTTGCCCCACTCTTGCGGACTTGTTGGTGAGGAGTGTGGACCCTGGTGTCCCACCACTTGGTCTTTGCTGGAATGAGTGGGGATGGGACCACAGTGTGTCCTGTGAAGTTGAGAGGAGGAGAGCAGTTATTGTCTACAAGTTTTCTGTCTTGCTAGGCCGATCCTCTCCTGTGCCTTTGGCTAGGGGGAGCCAAAATCTTGGTTTTTTTTTCTTTTAGGAATTTTTCATTTCTTGGGATTCTTTTTTTTTTTTTTTTTTTTTTTTTTTTTTTAACTGCTTTCGCATTTCCAGGTTGCTGGTTTCCTTGGCAAATTGGGATATACGAGGCAAGAGGACAACTCAGGCAACTTCCCACAATGTGCTTCAGGTCGGAGTTCCCTCAGTGGTTTGCGGACTCCTCTCCCCTTTCTGCCATCTGTTGGTTTAATGCTTGATATCCAGGGCTTCCGGTGGTACTTAGCGGGAGGAGTAGGGAAAAGTACTGCGTGTCCCATCTTCCTAGAAGTGAAAGTCTCCTAAATGGAAACTTTAGCCCAAATGTTCACTTAATTTGGTTTACAGCTTTCTCTAGGTGTCCGGTTTCATTTTAAACATTGTCATCATCTTTTGATGCCCCCTCTTGTTTTTTTCAAGAACAATTACATTTGAAGTTAAGTAAAGGCAAAAGTTGCAGTATAACTTATGGCATTTTTATTGTAGGATTTCAGGCTATCTCAGAATTTTTCAATGTAATAATTATTAATTATTAGTTAATTTTGTTAGGGAGGATGGCTTTATAAGTAATAACATGGATTTTTCATCTGCTAGGTGATACTCAGGACTCTTTTGCATCTAAACATTATTGAAGTTGCTCACAAGGGACAGATAATTTAATATTGACATAACCTTAAATAAATTGAAAAGGCATAAATCAGAGTAATGAGATTCATAAAGCTGTTAATATTAATGGGGAAACCTTTTGGGAAACACGCTATAAAATCAAAGAGACTAGGAACCCTAGATGTAAGTGATGACTTGTTAATGATTGAAAAATTGGCTATTTTGTTTTCAATCTCTTTTCAAGTCAGACTATTCTGTATCCTTAGAAAAAAAAGCACATCTTCATCCCTGTTATCAGAAAATGGAATTCTTGTGGAAAAAGGTCAAAATTTGTAGAGAACACAATATAGTTCTTTTGTTTTTGCATATAAGGAATCAGGACAGTACTAAACTTTATTTCTGAAAAAAAAAAAAAAAAAAAAAACAACCTATGACTTCTTCTCCAACTGACACCATAAATATTTATTAATAAGGAGCAAAAGTACATCATGCATGTACACACATGTGTGTAAACACATGTGTGCATAAATATACTGCTATTGTTGATGATTCTAAGCAATTTTTTACCCTTCGATTTTAAGTGCACAATTAAAGGACATAGCTTGAATATATTAGGTTTTAGGTTTTCAATGTTTAAAAGGAGTAAATAAGAAAGCTGGACAGGCACAAACTAGGCACAGGAAAAAATGACTTTATTTGGACAAGTGGATGAAATATGCTGAGGCAGATTGTAGAATATCCTTCCTTGGAGACCAGAAGCCATGTTGGAATGTTTGGAGGTAGAATTGGGTCTTGAGTGTCAAGAATAATTACAAAACCCAGTTATCATTTTTGTTAAGTTCTCAGTCTCTGTTCATAAAAAGACAATAATTCAGTGAAACCATCAGATATTTTGAAGATTGTTTTAAGAAGATTTAATTAGTTGGAAAAGTTTATTTATGTATATTCATATTATGTATAAATAATGTATATATATATTTATTTTATATATATGCATGTATATTTCAGTTGTAGATGATTCAGTTAAACCTAATTTTCCACATTACTTTTAGAGATTCTTTTGGTCCCGAATATACAAACCTAATAGCTATTACAAAATAAAAGCAGATGAATGTGCTGAATGGTTCCAGCTAACTTGTTCACAGGGTCTTCTGTAGACCTGGGTATCCTGAGGAGACTGTCTACCCTGGAAAGGCTGTATGGAAGCACAGACGATGGACAAGTTGCAATCTGGGGTCCCATCTTGTTTCTAGCACAAAATTGGAGGATGATGTTCTCTAATCACTCAGTTGCTGGGTTTCTCTTTCCTCTGAGAAGAAGGGGTTGATAGAATCTCTTTAAGGACTTGGTCTTAAGGTCTTTAAGGACTTGGTGGGGTAGTTTTTTCCTAAATGCTATTGCATATGACACATTGGCTGTTTTCAGATCTGATTCAAGTATTTGCTCAAGAAGATTTTTCTTCTTACTATATCTCTGTGTGTTGCATTGGTTAACCCTGATGGAAATTGTCAGCATGATATGGGAGACCTGGGCCCCTGATAAGTTCATTACAACTGAAGGGCTTTACATGTTGCCTGAAACAAATGGAAACTTTGGTAGCTGTCATTGGTTAAGAGATCAGACATTGATGTGTGGAAACTTTGGTAAAAATTTGGGCCTTTAATTAAGGGAAATATGTGCTTTCTCTTTTTCTTGTGTATTTGTAAATAGGAATGGAGGAGGTGGTTCAGCCTTGAGTAATTTAGCAATATTTAGCCCACAAAGCCATGATTTTAATAGAACACCTGAAGTTCTATCTATCAAGAATATGTCTGGGGGCTGGGGTTGTAGCTCAGTGGTAGAGAGCTTGCCTAACAAGTGTGGGGCACTGGGTTCGATTCTCAGAATTGCATACAAATAAAATAAAGGTCTCATTCACAACTAAAATAAATAAATAAAGAAAGAAAAAAAGAAATAAAATGTGTCTGCCACCAGTCACCATAACTCATAGCCAGACTAGGAGAATCAGTGTGAATGAATCAAGGACGCATACCTAATTCAGTGGGGAGCAAAAGTGAAGCCTCTTATCACTAGAAAGGAAACAAGGTAGGTACATCACAACATTGGAAGTCACTAGAAAACACACATCTGAAGTACCAGCAGAGGATCCAAGAACTGAGGGCCTCATCTTGGGAGGTACATGTCAAACAGGACATTTCTTCTTTTCAGTGTTTTTTCTTCTCATTACTTCCTTTTGCTACCCTCCTCTCCTCATTCAGTTGATGACACTGAGTACCTAGGCACAGAGAGGCTCTTGTAGAGCAAACCAGTCTGGATCTTGAAACTTGAGATTCAAAATTGGTAGTGCATGAGATAAAGGAAACTTTGGAAAGATAAGATAATTCAGAGCCAGTTTTTCTCACTCTTCAATACCAGCTAAATTTCCCTAAGGCCGGGTGTGGTGATGCATGCCTGTAATCCCAGCACTTGGGTGCAAGATTGAAGATTTAAATGGTACGAATATACACTGTATACAAACAGTGTTATGTAAAAAGATGCTCTATATGTTTATTATGAATTATAATGCATACTACTATTAGAAATACAACAACTTTGAATAAAAAAAAATTAAAAACAACAACAACAACAACAAAATTTCCCTAGGGCCTGGTGTGGTGGTGCATGCCTGTAATCCCAGCACTTGGGAGGCAGGAGGATCACAAGTTCAAAGCCAGCCTCAGCAATGGCGAGGCACTTAACAACTCGGTGAGACACTGTATCTAAATAAAATACAAAAAAAAAGGGCTGGGGATGTGGCCCAGTGGTTGAATGCCCCTGAGTTCAATCCCACGTACAAAAAAAAAAAAAAAAAAAAAAAAAAAAAAAAATTCCCTAGGATCTTAGAAAGAAGCCTATCTATTGAGGAAGTCAACACCCCGAGCAAAGCCCTGACAACAGATCTTCCTGCATGTCCTCAGCTGGGCTGAGACTGGGTGTGCAGGGGTGATGTGCTAGACAGGTGGAGGTCATTTGTCTGGATAAAAGCAAAAACTTAAACTATATAGAAATTAAAGTAAAGTAGCTATTATGGCCTTCATTTAAAGAGTCTCAAAAAATTTAAACTGCTTGCCTAAGATAAAAATTTTGAGTATCAGACCTTCAATTCTAAGCTTTCCATTTAATAATTAAGTCAGAGAAGAACTATTGAATTTGAAAAAGGAAAGGAAAGAAAAGAAAAAAAAACTAGTTCTATTATCCAGGCACAGTGGTGCATGCCTGTAATCTCAGCTACTCTGGAGGCTGAGGCAGGGGGATCACAAGTTTGAGACAGCTTCAACAACTTTGCAAGAGTGTCTCATAATAAACAATAAAAAGAGCCGGGGATATAACTCAATGGTAGATCATCCCTGGTACTGCCAAAACAAAAACAACCCCCCCCATGTCAACCAAGCCAAACAACAAAAACAATCCTATTAAAGTTGTAGTAAATTAATATAATTAGAGAACCACCATCATAATCCACTTTCATAATATTTTATCATTTCAAAGAGAACTTCCATGCCATTTTCCATCAATCCCTGTTCCCAAGTCCAGTCCTAAGCAACTATTGATTTGTTTTCTATGTCTACAGATTTGGCTTTCTAGAAATCTCATATAAATGGAATCATATACTAACAGAATGAATGGGGGAAGTGTTAGCTCCTTCTTTGTATTCTGAAAGAATTTGTGTAGGATTGGTATTATTTCCTCCCCAGAGAGTTGATAAAATTCCCTAGTAAAGTTATCTGAGTCTGGGCTTTTCTTTGTGGGGATATTTTATTATTGTTATTATTTTATTCTTTGCAGTACCAGGTTTTAAACCCAGGACCTTGCACATACGAGGCAAATGTTCTACTGAGCTACATCCCTAGCTTTTTAAATTTTCTTTTGAGACAGAGTTTTGGTAAACTGTCCAGGCTGGCCTTGAACTTGCAATCCTGAATAGTTGAGATTACAATCATGCACCCCTGTGCCCCAGTTCTTTGTGGGAATATTTGAAATGATTAATTCACTGTCTTTACTTGTTGTAGTTATATTGAGGTTTTCTATTGGTTTTGAAAATTTGGTAATCTATATCTTTCCAGGAAACAAAGTTGTCTAATTTGTTGTCAGAAGGTCAAGCACAATATTCTTCTATGATTAAAAAAAAAAGTCAATAGTGATACCCAAGAGGGGATTTTTGGTAATAGAAAGAATAAAAATAATTCATTCCATGGCTCCTGGTTTACTTAGCTTGGGTGTATGAATATGATCATTAAAATCTATTTATGAGCTTAGAAAAACTTGACTGTAAGGTATGTTCAGGCCCTGATCCTATGAGCTTGTTAAACACATTGTGACATTTAGTGATTCCCTGTGAGGCCCTCGATCACCACTCCAGGGGCCGGTGGCCTCTTTGCTCCTGGGTCTCACGCTTCTTTTCCCCATCACTCCTTTCTGGTTACTTTTCTGATTTCACAGCAATTCCACAAACTTTCCCCAGGGAATGTATGTGATCATTGTTCTCTTCATGTCATCTCACATGTCTTTTTAAGCTAGAATTTTAAGCCATTCATTGATTTAGAATCATTTTTTTCTTCACCTGTCATATGGTAGAGAATCTATAAATAGTGAACTGAATTGAAACCTGCCTTGAAGGCACTGCTACTCATGCAGAGGAAGACACGCATACAGAGAGCCACCATGCCAATCACAGGGCAATAAGCAAAGAAGAGAGGTAGAGGTGAAGGCCTTAAAGATGTGAAAGGAGGGGCTGGGGTGGTGGCTCAGTGGCAGAGCGCTTGCCTAGCATGTGTGACGCACTGGGTTCCATCCTTGGCATCACACATAAATAAATAAAACAAAGGTCTGTTGACAACTAAAAAACTATTAAAAAAAAAAAAAAGATGTGAAAGGAGAGGGGTATCTCCAGTCAAGGGCTACCTAGGCCATTTGGTGGATAAAGTACCATGTGAGCTAGATTTTGAAGGATGACTCAAATATAGATACGGTTGGAAACTTTTTCAAATGTAGAAACCAGTAACAACAAAGGCACAGAATGGCAGAGTGAGCAACTGAACAAAACAGACAATCCGTACTGGGGACAGTTGTTGTGTCTGTGTTAATCTTCAGGGGAAGCAGGTTTTAGGAGTGGAAATCTGGGGTTCATTTTTGAATGTGTTGAGTTTGCAATACCTGTAGAAATCCGAGTGGAAATAGGAACAGAGGTGGATACCTGAACTTGAGGACGGGAAGAAGATTTAGACTGGAGGAACACGTGTTTAAGTCTTTGGCATGAAGATGGTATCTTAGAGCCACTGGGCTGGACAAGGGTGGAAGAAGAGGTTGAGAATAGATGGAGAGAAGAGGACAAAAGCTAATGGCAAGGCTTGGGTTTGCTAGAAGCAGAGAATGCTGGTGCCTCTAGCAAAGTGGAGAAAACCAGGAGGGAGGGTGGAGGTTTGGTTTGGGACATTTGAATGTGGACATTTAGCTGGAGGTATCTCCATAGAAGGGTAAGCAGGTAGACCTGAAGCTTGGGAGAGAAGGAAGATGAGAAGCGAGAGTGAAAGACACGCTGGGGAGAGACCAAGGGAGATCAAGGGCGTGGGGTGCCCAGAGTGCCAGCAAGGGTTCCAGTGCAACAGCTGAGTCAGACTGGATGGGGAGACTGAGAGAGGCCGCCAAGGGGCAGGTGGACTATGAAGTCATTAGTTTTACCAAGGAGAAAAATAAGACTTACTAGCACTAAGTCAGTGGCTCCACATCTCACATTGGGTGCTAAAAACAAATTTAGTTTCATTTGCTTCTAAAACCTACAATCCTCTTTCCATCACAACATGAAGGCTACAGTAATCCCCTCCCATTGTTTTTTTTTTTTTTTTTTTTTTTTTAAAGGGGTTAACTAACAGGGTAATATGATTAGTTAGCTCTTGAGTCAGTTCTAGAACCAGGTTATCCAATTCTCTGATGTCCTCTTCACCAGAACACAATCCTAAGAAAATCTCAGCTTAAATATGACCAGATAATACATGTATTCCAGAGTCCCTAAAATATAACCTTTGTGATAAAAAGTGAATAGAACTTCTTAGATTTTACTAAATTTTCTGGGAATGGTGGCGCATGCCTGTAATCCCAGCGTCCCAGGGGGCTGAGGCAGGAGGATCCCGAGTTCAAAGCCAGCCTCAGCAAAAGCAAAGTGCTAAGCAACTCAGTGAGACCCTGTCTCTAAATAAAATACAAAATAGGGGTGGGGATGTGGCTCAGTGGTCTACTGCCCCTGAGTTCAATCCCTGGTACAAAAAAAAAAAAAAAAAAAAAAAAAAGATTTTACTAAATTCAGCTTTTCTTCTTGGAATTCCAGATCAGAGCCAAATATTCTGCAGCTAAGTCCCCTTGGAAGACAGTCTACTTGGAACTATACGTGTCAGTGAATTTAGGAAAATTACCAAATCATTTTCCTGGTCTATCTATGTTGGCAAATTCATTTATGATTGAATTTTTAGTAACCTAAAAGCAAGTGTCCAATAGTCCAATCATAAATGAATTTGCCAACATAGATTGTCACACTACTACAATCTTCAGTAATAAAATTGTAGTGTGGTTGAGGTTTAGGTTTATCTTTCCCAGTTTTGAGAGAGATTTCTTCAAAGTCACGATCACAGCTCTTACCACTGGTGATACTATTACCAGGGGAGCTGAGTTCAGCTGCTTCTCTCTATATCCACAAAAAAAGTTGCTTTAATAAGCTCACAATGTATTGCTTGAGCCTTTGGTCAGCAAATTAGAAAGTGGGATTCTTATTGTCAACACTCTAATAGAACACTCAAAAGCCACTGAAATGGAGAGCTGAAATAATATTCACATGATTCAGGAAAGATGCACTTTGACCTCAAATACTCAGTTGGGAGTTTCCCTGAAAAATTCACTGCAAGTGGTCTCAATTTTACTTGACTGATATAATCAATTTTACAACAATATATTTACATATCCTCTTTTTTTAAGGAGCTTAAAGTACATCCCACACACGATTTTTCTAATCTCTACAACACGGTCTGGAGCCCAGGGGTCAAGCACCTGGCTTATGGATTTCTTCGCAAGAAAAACTCAAAAGAGTCATTTCTTTGGAGAGAAACCATGTCCTTTGCTGCTCATTAATTGTTTATCTGAACGTATTTGCTCTCTGGTTTCTGGAGTTATCTTTTTCCTAGTAGATACCTGCTTCTCTTGATTTCCTTATATTTATAAATAGAGATCTGTATGTGTAGGGGTGTGCATGTATAAGATTTACTTAATTACACTATATTTCCTTAATTTACATGCAAACCCTACCACCTCTACTTCATCTTTAATATATTGACAGATATGTTTAATATATTGACCATTGTTTTCCTCTCTATGAGCTTCCCTCCTCACTTAAAGTACCTCAGGGAGGAGTGGCATTAAGTATTCAGTAGAGGAAGATCAGCACTTTTGCTGGAGTCTGAACATAAACGAATTATCAAGGAGTTTCTGTCTCTTATTTTCATCCACAGGCTTTACAGGAAGATAGTGTTTCAAATGATTAATATGGTGATTTTCCTCGGACATTACATTTCAGTTTCAGAAAGCTAGGATAATGGGGAACTTTCTTTGGCCACGAAGAGGAAGAAAGAACATTATTTTTGTCTTATTTTATAATGATCAGTTGTAAAATTTGAAAATAAGTGAACCTACTTTGTTTCGCATCGTTTTTTAAATTTTAAGAAATTAACCAGAATAACTATTGATCAAGTTGCGATAGGTGATACCATTTGCCTATAAACTTTGATACAAAACAAGCACACCTTTTCTCTTCTTTGCTAAGATATAGTCTACAGTTGTGCCACTGCTGTCACAAAGAATTAAACTGATGGGGTGTCCTCTTTTTCTCATCGCCAACTATATCACTAGTAGCAAGAATAGTAAAATTACTAAGTGCTGCATGATAACTGAGGTCCACAAAGTTATAATTACATTATTCTTGTAGATTGATTGGGAGTTGACCATTGATAATGTTAAGGCAGGGTAAGTCTTGTATAAAAATGTTCACTCAAATTATTTTTAACAACAACCAATGACACCAGTCAGACTTTACATTGGAGGAGGGATGTGGTATGTGGTCCCAGCAATGCCTGGCACTGCCTGTTTCTTTCTGCTTTTTGCTGTTCTTTGCACAGGTATCCCCCAATCTTGCCCAGTTGTCCTTGTATTGTCACTATTATGTCACTATCGTATCCATCATTCAAATATCCATCATAAAGTGTTCCTGGACCCTCTCAACTCGTTTAATGTGTGCTATCTTTCCTTTTGGTCTCTAAGACATTTCTCTTAGAGTCCTGAATTGAAGGACATGGGGGGAGGGATGGGGGAGCTCTGTAACAATCCAGGCAAACATGGCGGTGGCTTGGATAGGGAGCTGGTGGTAGTGACAGAGCAAGGATAGCCTTTTGGAGATTGGATTTACATGGTTGGCTGATGGAATGCACATGTAGAGTGAGGTAAGAGAAGGAACCCAGAATAAGAGTTTTGAGACCAAAATGCAAAAGCGCTATTTTCTTGATGACGGAAGGTTGATGAGCCCAGAGTGAGATGGAAATCGTGGTTAGCTTGGGATGCCTATGAGACAACTAAGTTAGTCTGGAAGGCTGTCTGCCTTTCTAAATAGCAAATAGTTCCCAAAATATATTTTAGGTTAAAGAATAAACTTACTGTTGTAACCTATAGGTAAATAGATTAGCAAGGCAGCTCTCTGCTGTGTAGTTATTCAGAGATCCAGGCTACCAGAAATTTTGTCACCTTCCCCAGGAGGCTTTATCTGCCACCCTGGGGTCATGTCCATTATACCAGGAGGAAGAGAATAAAAAAGCATGAGGCTGTGGTCATGGGAGGGTTTCTTGGCCCTAGCATGGAAATGGGACACATATCCCTTCTGTTTGCATTCTGTTAAATAAAACAAAGCCACATGTCCTCACTTGACTGGGAAATATGATCTGGTTTTGTTCCTACCTATGATGGGTGTTAGAAATCACCATGCCTACTTGGAGTTTTAGAGGAAGCAGTTGGACCACGAGTCTAGAGCTCAGAGAAGTGTGCTCTAGAGATTTAAATGTGGGAGACATATCATGAAAGGTATTAAAGTATGAGGGGGGCAGATATTATAGAGAACCAAGGACTAGGGTCAGGTGATTACTGACATATGGCCAAGTATGGTAAAAGGGTGAACCCATGAGAGACAAATGTCGAACTGGGTGTCTGTCACACCACCCTCAGGTAGAGGGAAGCATGACCCTTCCTCCTACTCTGGGGTAAGTCAGTATCTCTGGCTGGAAGAAGGCAGGTTTTATGAAGCCTGAGCCCTTGGAAGAGTGGAAGATGGAAGGTTCAGCCTTCAGGATCAGAAGGACCAGCTTGGAGATGTGGGAGAGAAAAAGGAAATGGGGTTGAGCTGGAGATCCCCACTCTTTAGGAGCTAGAAAGAGGTAAAAGAGAATGAGTGGGTCTATTTCTGAGTCATCCATTTAATTCTTGGGTAAGTTACTTCTCTAGCTGTTCATTTGTAAAATGGAGATCTAACCATAATACCTTTCTCTTAGGATGGTGGGGATTAAACCAGACATAGTATGTACAGTGACTGTCACATGGGCAGGACTCTGTATGATCTTATGTCCTCTTTTATCAACATCTTTACTGAGAAGCATCTTATAATTTGTGCACTGACTTCCACATGATTAATATTTAGAAAATGTTTACTGAATGAATGAATGAATGCATATGCATGTAGTAAATGCAGAGTAAATCTCAATGCTACTAAGAGATCATAATGATAATCCTTAGCCTGGTGTGGTGGCGCACGCCTGTAATCCCAGCATTTGGGAGGCTGAGGCAGGAGGATCACAAGTTCAAAGCCAGCTTCAGCAATGGCGAGGCACTTAGCAACCCAGTGAGACCCTGTCTCTAATAAAATACAAAAAAAAAAAAAAAAAGGCCGGGGATGTGGCCCAGTGGTGGAGTACCCCTGAGTTCAATCCCTGGTACAAAAAAAAAAAAAAAAAAAAATCATAATGATAATCCTTCAAATAAATACATGTCATGTGAAGAACATTCACTTTCAGGAATAACAACAACAACAAAAAATATTTCAATACACTAACACAGTCAATCTCAATTTGAAGGCTTTTGAGAAAATGATCCTATAAAATGTTCGATTTAGAGAGCTCAGCTCTTATAAGAAGTTTTACATCCTGTGAATCTCTTTAAATGGAAATTCTTGTAGCATTAAAAATTGTAGGCATTTTTTTCCTTAGTTTGAAAAAATTCTGTAATTAATTCTTATACAAGTAGAACTGACTACTGTATGTCAATACTATTTTCAATTCTCAAATCAATAGCCTGTCTGTTTGGGAAAAAAAATCTAATTAGTCTCACTGAGGGGTTACCTCCTAACGCAGGGGAAAAGCCCCCACGTTCCTGAGGTATTGACCGGGAAGCGAGCTGGATGAAAACCCTTTTTAACGGCCCCCCGTGAGGTCAATTTAAGTGCTCTTGGCAATACGTGGGAAGGAGAGTGGATCTGAAAAGGGCTCCTGTTCTCTTGCCTCTCACAGTTAGTACCACTTTCTTCACATTTGGTCAAATATGCATTTCACATCTGATTTATGTAAGTGGGATGCTTTTGCTCAAATACACAGGAAATCATCAGTGAGCAAAACAAAAAACATGACTCAACATAGATCTGGAGCCCTTATTAGTTCTTTGGAGATTATTAAAAACAAAATAAAAGAAACAACAACAACAACAAACTTGGATGAAGTAAAAAAACCGAAGCAACATCGGTTTTCCAGGGTTTGAAATAGAGCTGTGTTCCATCACCCTCGCCTACCCCCCGCCAAGCGCCTTCCCGGGGCACGTGCTCTTCTTGGAGCCTGGCCCATAGATTTCACCTGATGAATTCATCCTTACCTCTCAAGACTCAAATGTCACTTTCCCTCTGGCTTTGTTTTTTCACCTGTCACATCAGCATTCTCTGTTTTGCAAGCAGAGGATTTTGTTCTTGCTAAAATTGTAGCACTTTTCACAATATAACAGTTTATGGATGGGTCTCTATCCCTCACTGGGTTATGAACTCCTTAAAATGTCCTGGTATACAGATATAGGACACCTATAAAAACCTAAGTTGACTGATATGGGACATTGGGATATAATGGGTTAAGGACCAGACCTTTATCTTATTCACGTTTATATTTCCAGAACTTAGCACAGTACCAGACACACACACACACACACACACACACACACACACACATACACACGCACGTATATGTATGTATGTGTGTGTGTGCATGTTTATATATATATATATATATATATATATATATATATATATATATATATATTTTTTTTTTTTTTTTTTTTTTTTTTTTTTGGTACCGGGATTGAACTCAGGGGCACTCAACCACTGAACTACATCCCAGCCCTATTTTGTATTGTATTTAGAGACAGGGTCTTGCTGAGTTGCTTAGCACCTTACTTTTGCTGAGGCTGGCTTTGAACTTGTGATCCTCCTCACTCAGCCTCCTGAGGCACTGGGATTACAGGAGTTTGCCACATATTTATTCAATAAAAACATTTATCTCAATACATACACTGCTATTGAGTGACATGATGCCCATTGCCCTAGTACCTTAGAACAGGGGTTCTCAACTGGAAGTGATGTTTGCCCTCCAGTAGAACTTTGGCCCTGTCTAGAGAGAGTTTTGGTGGTTATCACTAAGGGGGAGGGGCTGTACTACTGACATCTAGTGGACAGAAGCCAGGAATGTTGCTTGATATGCTACAATGCATAGGGCTGACCCTACAACAAAGCACATCCTACCCAAAATATCAGTCTTACTAAGATCAAGAAATCCTGTACTACAAAAAAAGAAGTCCGTATGACATATTTTTTCAATGCCACATCAGTCTACACAGTGCCAACGACTTTATCTACTGGTATTGCCATATGGTATCTGTAAACTATGAATATTCTGAGCTCCTGGTCCATACTACCTTTTTTATTTTCCTTCTTCTCTCCCACCATTCCTATTTCTTTCTTTCTACCTATAATTATATTTATTCAGCATTTCTGTCTGTATGTTTCAAGGCACCTTCAATCAAACACATGCCAAAAAATAAAATTTATCATTTTCCTGGGATATTCCTTCTCAGCTATATATGTTCTTCTAATCAATCCTCTCATTAGTATTAGTTTCCCAAGCCAGAAAATGTATCTTCATTTATATGAATTAAGCCCCAAAGTCTTCACATCCTTTGAATAACTCTTAAATCCTTCCCTTCTCTCCAGGCCCTTGTCAGACTCTTGTCTGAACTGCTTCAGATGGTTTGGCCTTCCACATCCCTCCCCATATGACTGCAAGAGTAAGTTTTAAGGTATTGATTCTCTCCAACTGTAGAATGCAATCATTTTAGCAATTTGGAAATCTCAAAACCAGTTATGAAGAAAACAGAATTCTTTTGTTATGTTATTGCAACCTAGGACATTTTAAAGTTCCTTTTCTATGTAAATGCTGTATATTTTTAATACAAAATTAGAATAATATTGAATATACATCTGTGTGTCTGGGCCTTGTTCTAACAATGCAGGAAATACTTAGATCAGACTGCTGGCCCTGGGAAAAGTGAGTATAATAAATGAGGTCTGTGTCTATGTCTAGAAGGATTGTATTACAGATGATACACTCTAGTGTTCTTTTACATTGAATAACACTGATTGGATGGGTCCTTCTTGCCCATCCAAATGCACTGGTCTCCAGCACCCATCCAGTCTTGCCAATATGCGAAATCTGCTCTTGCCTGATATGTTGTTTTATGAAGCGTGGTTTAAAAAAAATGGCCAAATGCTAGCAATTTCATTAATGTAGCCTTGTGTATGTAAAGCTGAGCTTAGGAGAGGGACAGCCAACATTCTAGAATGTCTGTTGGAATCCCCACTCCTTTCACCTTGCCCTGTGGAACTGGGACATTCTAATGAAGTCTTTTTTGATGGGACTTAGAACTTACACTTTTGTCAATCATCAGAAAGTGTTGATTGTTCTAACTGCAGGGACTTCCTTCTAAACCCTCTTGGTTAAAAAACACATCATGAAACAAAACAAGAAACCGAATTACACCCTTTCATTTACCCAAGTGGTGTCTGGTTTTTCAGTCTCAACTGTTATTTGACAGGTACAATCGTGCATTCTCTCCTACTCTTTGTTTACCTCCCTCTCTTTAGGGACTTTGCAAGTGGCCACCACCCACCCCTCAGTATCAACCACTAACCACATTTCACTATGGGAATTTGGGGACCTTCCTCTGGGCCACAAGGGCATGGTATAGATCTAATTACTTCTTATAAAGTTGTGATTGTGACCCTCACCCCAGTCCTGGTCTTCAAGAACTGAACCTGACTCAGGCTCCCTGCCTGCATGAGTCCTTCTGTTTTTAAATTAAGCCAAATATAGTTAAAGTTTGTTTTATTTAAAAAACCACTGAATTTGAGAATTACAACATTTTAATAAGAAAACACTACCTTTGGGGGTTATTAAAATATTTGATCTTTTGTCATTTTTTATTATTTGCTTCTTCTTTCCTACCTGGGTATTTGTCTTTCTCTCTTTCTCTCTTTCCTTCCCTCCCTCCCTCCCTCCCTTCCTCACTCCATCTCCCCCCCCCTTTCTTTCTTTCTTTCTTGTTCCTCCACATTCTGAACCTCTCACATGCAAGGAACTTCCCAGTCCACATCATACATTGATCACCAGATCTCTTTTCTCTGCCTTCCTATGGAATTCTTATTTATGGCAAGTTCACCTCTTGGCAATGATGCCATCACTCCATCCCCTTTACCCCTTGCCCTGTAATTTTCTGGGAACTGTAGGTCTGAATGGATCTAGAAAGAAAAACAATGAGGATTGCCTACTACCAGCCCTAATCGGTTTATACCCTGGGTGTTTGAGACTGTGAGGGATCAAACACCCCCTTTACCACATTTCAAGAGTGTGGGTTTGACTTTACCCCTAAAACCAAGGGAGCCCTTAGGAGATTCAGACAGGGTGACAACTTATTCCAACTGGCACTTTCCTGGGTTACTTTCACTCAGATCAGAGCTGGCGTCTCTACCAATGTGCTTAAATCACTGATAACATCCTTCTCCAAAATGCATGTGGTGGTGATAGAGAGAACTTAAATAATTGTAAGAATTTTTGTGCATTTAAGGCCTTTTTAATATAGATATATAGTGACAATTGTTTGTTCTCTAAACTTTCTACTTCAAAAAAATTGCACCATTCTTTTTTTTTTTTTTTGGTACTGGGGATTGAACTCAGGGGCACTCGACCACTGGGCCACATCCCCAGCCCTTTTTTCGTATTTTTATTAGAGACAGGGTCTCACTGAGATGCTGAGTGCCTCGCCGTTGTTGAGGCTAGCTTTGAACTTGTGATCCTCCTGCCTCAGCCTCCCAAGTGCTGGGATTACAGGTGTGTGCCACCGCACCTGGCCCATTCTTTTTTTAAAATCCTTTTTTTAGTTGTAGATGAACACAGTACATTTTGTTTATTTATTTATTTTTATGTGTGCTGAGGATTGAACCCAGTGCTTCTCATGTGCTAGGCGAACACTCTACCACTGAGCCACAACCCCAGCCTATGAGCTGCAATCCCAGCCTAAAATGAGTACCATTCTTGCTTTTTATATGTATTCTGCCTTGTTTCAAAATTAAGGATTTCTGAATTTTTTTTTTTTTTTTTTTTTTTTGTGGTACCAGGGATTGAACTCAGGGGCACTCATCCTCTGGGTCACATCCCCAGCCCTTTTTTGTATTTTATTTAGAGACAGGGTCTCACTGAGTTGCTAAGTGCCTCGCCATTGCTGAGGCTGGCTTTGAACTCGCGATCCTCCTGCCTCAGCCTCCCAAGTGCTGGGATTACAGGCGTGCGCCACCGCGCCCGGCTTCTGAAATTTTTATAAACTTCTATTACATGTATCTGAAGAAATTTTTATGAACTTCTATTATATGTATAATAGAATCTAACTACTATTATATATATTAAATACATATGTTTACATATATATGTAAAACATAAAAGAATGAGAAAAAGTTACCTGCATCTTACCACTTGGATATGAGTCTCAGAAATGGGAATGAAATGCTTAAGAATTATCAACCAGAATGCCTTATTAAATGATACAACTTATGTCTATAGTTCAGTGACATATGCTGATTATAAAGAAGGTCCCGAGTCTCTGTAAAATTTGGAAGTTATTTCTAAGTCATCAGAGAGAAAGTATTATTGTTTTCATTATCATTTCAATGTACATTTATTGTGGTCTAATTCTTTGAATATTTGTGATCTTTATATACATTATTCTGTAGTTAGCAGATTTTTAGATGAATTGGAACATCTCCTGTGGGACTTAGTCTCCTTTCCCAAGTTCTGCAGTTTTACCCTCATTAAAATGCTCTCCATACTCTGCCTCAGATCAGAGCTATTTAAACATGTGCCTTTTCCCCTGCTATGTTGTTTGCTTTGGGGAAACAGGCTGGCTTTTTTTTTTTTTTTTTTGTGGTGCTGGAGATGGCACCCAGGGCCTTGTGCATGCTCGGCACGTGCTTTACTGCCAAGCTACACCCCCAACCCCAAAGTTCGTGTCTTTTTATCTTTTCATTCCTTATATCACATGTCACAATCCTGGCACATAATATGTTTAGTAAATATTGGTTAACACTAACGTTTACGTGCTCAATTTACAATATGGAAGAAGTTAATCACTAGTCTCTTGTAAAATTGCAAAATCTCTTCCCTATGCCATTTCATCTCCTAGGGATCCCAGTTCTAGGTACCAACCTACAGGGAATATGTCCAGTAAAACCATGGGAAAGTCCTGAAGTTCTCACAACTGTGAGTCCAGTGTTCTTATACCCACCCGTGTGGTTGATTTCTGAAATTCGACTATCAGATTTTTGTTTCTTTACCATAAATTCAAAAGCAAATAAAATTGGGAAGAATGATGCTTTAAGGTGCTTTGGTCTTCTGCTTCCAATTTGCACAAAATATCTAAGCATCTGCTTTACAACATGGAGAAGAAAGAGTACAGAAGAGAATGAGGGCAATTATACAACAGAGATTTGGAGATCAGGAGTCCTCGGGACAAGCTTTACCACTAAGCCATGGCGTGCACACTTCCACTAAATATCTCTATTCAGTGAAATCTTATGGTGCTGAAATACATTCATGGAATGAAAACCTAGGCAAAGACTTTGTAATTCTGGAATCTTCTCCCATGTGACTGAAGTCACCCTGTTTATAATTTAAACCCATATTCTTATTAATGGAAGCAGAAGTTTGCTGGATCAAGTGCTCCACAGTGTCATGGTTTTTCTCCAAATATCTCTTCTTCAGAGGAATTTGGTACAATTCCTTTAGCCTGTACTCTACCACTAGGACTTTTAATTATTGCTCTGATTTCTCCAGGATGTTTTCAAGATTTCCACAGCTTTCAGGACTCAGGCTTCTTTTCAAGATTTCCATAACTTTCAGGACTCAGGATGACATGACCATTAAATATCATTAAGCTCTGTTTTCATTGACATGTGACTTTATGATCTTTCTTGTACTATTGTTCATTATTAGTAATTTATTGAAGTTAATGTTGGTGTCACTAAATCAATGTAAAAATAAACTCTGTCACTAAGATGGTGGAATGCGATTGACATTATTACCCTAGGTACATGTATGACTGCACATATGGTGTGACGTTACATCATGTACAATCAGAGAAATGAAAAGTTGTGCTGCAATTGTGTACAATGAGTAAAATGCATTCTGCTCTCATATATGCCTAATTAAAATAAGTAAATAAATTTATAAAAAAATAAATTCTGTCACTAGAATTCATTTGACCATTTCCTTTCCTTGCTGAGATCTCAATGGAAGAGAGGACTCTAGGTTCATCAAGCCCCATTACTTTTGCCTCTGAGAACGTGCCCAGACTGTAACTCCCAACCTCCTTTGCTATCGAGGGTAGCCATGCGATTAAGCTTTCACCAGTTGAATGTGGATCAAAGTGAAGTAGCTATTAACTGGCTCTTACTTTTGATTCTCTCTCTCTCATCCTACATTTGCAGACCCGATGCTGAGGATCCAGGTTCAAATCCCCAAAACTGGAGGTAAAAGTGAAGTGGGGGAACCATTAGCAGGCTCTTGCTTGGACAATGGTGTTTGGACTAGGATGGTGAGGGGGGTGGTTGGAGAGAAGTGATGGATTTGGATACATGTTGAATGTAGCTGGGGACGTGGGGAATGAGGGGAAAGGAGGAATGAAAGATAAATCCTACATTTTTGGGTTGAGAATGATGTTGTCTGTTATGGTTTAGATATGAGGTGTTCCCCCAAAGCTTATTTATGAGACAATGTGAGGAAATTTAGAGGTGAAATGATTGGGATATGAGATTTTTAACCTAATTAGTGCATTATGCCACTTGGATCCTTAGGTCTGTTTTACCATTGAAAGGTCAGCTCTGGATATTTCTATCTAGGAGTCATTAGCGTACAAGTGTGTTTAAAGCATGGGATTGGATATGGTTTGGGACAGCAAAGACAGGAGGGGCTAAGCTAGAAAGGGGGGCACTTGTCAGTCAAGCAGAGCAAGCCTCTGCAACCAGAGCCCATGGGTCAAATCCAGCCTGGGGCTGTGTCTGGATGGCCAGCAGCTGAGGAAGGTATTTTTTTGATAACACTTTAAAAGCTTGTAAATAGAATAAAGAAGAATATATCTGATTTCATGTGATCACAAACTCTGGCATATTTAGAGACAAAGCTTTCAGACTGCTGAAGTAGAGGGAAGTAAGCCAGCAAAAAAAAAAAAAAAAAAAAAAAAAAAAAAAAAAAAAAAACAAAAACAAAAAAACAAAACAATAATAAAACTGGGACAGAATGTGCAGAGATGGAGGAGGATATCAGGGGAATTTGACGTCATGGAAGCAATGAGATGAATTTGAAGAAATTGTATCAAGGGCCAAGTAAGATAAAGACAAAGAACAACATGAATATCATAGGTGATTGTATTAAATAAGGTATGTAATATTAGCTTCTTTAACAACCCATCCCAGCATTTTCAGTGGCTTAACATGATACAGGTTATTTCTCATTTGTGTGATTCACAGTTGGGCTGTGGGTGAGGTGGTGGTTTTGTGTGCATGTGTGTTGTATGTGAGCTCTGCTCCATGTATTCACATGCAGACACCAGTCCTTTCATTGTGTGGTTCTGTTACTACGTGCAGTTTTGGGGATTTGAACCTGGATCCTCAGCGTCAGGTCTGCAAATGTAGGATGAGAGAATCACAAGTAAGAGCCAGTTTACAGCTACTTCAGCTTGATCCACATTCAACTGGTGCAAGTTTAATCACATGGCTACCCTCGAGAGCAAGGGAGGTTGGGAGTTACAGTCTGGGCACGTGCTCAGAGGCAAACGTAGATGGGGTTTGATGAACCTAGAGTCCTCTTTGCCACTGAGATCTCAGCAAGAGCAGTTTCTGCAGTTTAGAGGCTATAGAAACCATAGCCACGTGGCTGGAATGATGAATGTGAGGGTAGACATGGAGAGAGTGAGCAGGGACACCGGTCTCAATAAACATAACTGGGAAGGGGAACCCGAGGAGGGATGGTAGCTGGAGAGGAAACAATGTAGGGTGGAGAGAGGTTTCCCATGGAGAAGAGCTCTGTGTGGGAGCAATGATGATGAAGATGATGGTGATGACATTATCAGGCATCCATCTTTGAGCATTGACTAGGTCCCAGATGTGGTTCTAAACACTTCTCCTTTGTGAACGCAGATAGTATTTATAAGACAGTTAGTTGTTATTTCTAGTTTGACATAACAAGGAAAGTGAAGACCGAAGAGGTTAAGTACCTAGTCTGATGGCACATAGTTATCAGCTGGGCTGGTACTAAAATCCAGAGAATATGGTTCCTTTAGGGTTTTGTAGAGAGAAAACAGCTTTCAGAATCAAATGGGCTTGGATGTGAATTCTTGGCCTGCTTTTTACTAACTCTATGACCTTGGGAGAAGTCACATATTCTCATCTATAAAAAGATAATGTCTACTATTGAGCTATTGTTAGGGTTAATATATTTAAAGCATCTAATATCATGCATAATATTTAATAGGCACATAAAATGGTAACTTGGTTTATTAAAAAAATATAGGTCTGGACAGATTTTTTTTTTCACTTCACATATTCATTACTTTCCCAAAATTAGCAACAGATTTAGAAAGTTTGTTCCTGTTAAAAAAACAGTGCTGTAGATATGAGTGAAAAATCATTGTGTAGAAAATTTTAAGAGGCTCAGGCATTGAAAATCAAGTTGTGTATGACTTTAAATGTGTAGACTACTTTCAATCTCTGAAACATTTCAGGGGAAACTTTCACAAAGCAACCTACTGTCTGATGGCAAATGGATGGTCTGTCCCTTTATTGTCATTTATCCCCTTATCTTGAATAAATGTGACTGCTTTAAAGATGCTAGATGTGGAGGGATAATGTATTAAAAGACCTGACCACTTTTCACATGCAAAAGGTCACTTGCATTTTATAAATACAAGTGAAATGATAAATCATCCAGTCAGAAAGATATTTCACCTATCACATCAGGGCCTCTGTCCAGTGAAATGCGACACCACCTAAATTCTCTGGGCTCTTTAGAACAAGATGATTCAGAGAGAAAAGCAGAAAGTGCTATAAGTGGTAGAGTGTGTAGTCAGCCAGTAACACTGGCCCCATAGCAAACATATCTATCCCACCTTAAAAATATTTTTAAAAAAAGATCTATCACATTTGAAGTGTCATCAGGTAGTTTCTGGTTTGTGGAGTTAGTGTGAAGGGGGTCTATCTTTAATCCAAGATAGTTTCATTCCTGAAGCGAAAGAGTTTGTTATAAAGCAATTGTATGATAGGGGTCCCAGAGAACCTGATGTAGACAGGGTCTTTCATACTTTATTATTTTACATCAAAGACTGAAAGCCTTTAACAATATTCCAATGGTAAAACTCTGCATTGGACTCCAGCCCTTTATAAATCAACAGGTCTTTTTTTTTTTGGTACCCAGGATTGAACTCAGGAGCCCTCCACCACTGGGTCACATCCCCAGCCCTTGTTTGTCTTTTATTTAGAGACAGGGTCTCACTGAGTTGCTAAGTGCCTTGTCATTGCTGAGGCTGGCTTTGAACTCGTGATCCTCCTGCCTCAGCCTCTCAAGTGCTGGGATTACAGGCGTGCGCCTCCGCGACCAGAAAATTAAGAGGTTTTAAGAAGGATATATGGGCACATTAACTCGGCTGTGCTCTCCTGTTCTGGACTTTCCAGACCAACTTCAACATTTTGCATTTGTGCCATCAAGCTCTTGGGCTGGTGGATGCTGATGGGAATCCTCAGGGTGGGGGGTACCCACAACACCTGCAGGTTAGGGTCACGTGGATGCAGAGCTATAGGCTCTGCAACATAGCTATTGTTAAAGAGCTACAGTTTCATGTCACTTTCCAGTAATCTTATAACGTGTTGTGGCAAATTTATTTAATCTCTTCAACCTTTAGTGACTCTCTTGAAAACATGGCTATTGATGGCTTTGGCTTAAGTTCCCATAAGAATAAGAGACAGAGAATGGAAAGTAGATTACATAATTCCTGGCAATGAAGTCCACCTAAGGTGGTGGACCATGTTAAAACCTTTTTAAGCAATCTACCCTGACAGATTTGGGGTTAGGCAATGCCGAGATGGTTCTTGGTCTCAGACCAAATGAAGAAACAGTGTAAGAGCGAAAAGAGTCGGAGGGAAAAAAAAATCTCTTCTTGTTTCAGGCGCCTTTAGTTGAGGGATAGCTACATAGGGGCTTGGGTCTGGAAAGGAAACCAAGATAAGGAAACCAGCCCAGGTGATATAATGTGATTGTTATGGTTTGAATGATGGCTTTTGCTTTAAAATTCATGTTGAAACTTTGTCCTCAATGCATATGTTAAGAGTCAGGGCCTTTGGGAAGTGATTAACTCATGAGTGAGGTTAATACCCTTATAAAAGGGCTCAAGATTGAGGGGATGTCTTCTTGCCTTTCCTCTTCTGCATGTTTGGGCTCAGAATTCATTCTTTCTGAAGGACACAGCAATAAGGCAACAACCTGAAACTGGAGACCAGGCCTTCATCAAATGTCAGTCCTACTGGCTCCTTGGTCATGGATCTCCCAGCCTCCGGAACTGTAAGAAATAAATTTCTGTTGTTCATAAATTACCCATTCAGTGTTATTTTGCCATCATAGCACAAATAGACTAAGCTAGTGATCATGGGTAGAAAAAAGTGCTCAATTCAGGCAGATGTGGAATTGGAGAAAACCAAAGGCTCTATCATGACCTAGACCCAGGACTGGCAGATAATGCCAGCATATGGTGGTTTGGGTGCCAAGTCTCTTGTTAGGCATAGGGAGTGGCTGCAGTGACAGATGGGAGGCACAGCCAGAGAGGCAGGAGCTGTGAACTCAGAGCTATAGACAAAGGGTCCCAAGTGGAGGGTGTGTTAGTCAGCTTTTCATCACTGTGACAAACACCTGAGATACACAACTTGAAAGAGGAAAGATTTATTTGGGTTCATGGTTTCAGATGTTTCAGTCCGTGGTTGACTAGTTCCATTCATCACTTTTGGTCTGAGGTGATAACATCATGGCAGACGGGTGTGGTAGAGGGAATCTGCTCAGCTCTTGGCAGCCGGTAAGTAGAGAAAGAGAGGAAGAGGACTGGGACTAGATATAGGCCCCAGGGGCAGGCCCCCAATGACCTACTTCCTCCAACAATGCCCTACCTGCTTACAATTTCCACCACCTCCCAGTAGTCCATTCAGCTATCAATGGACTATTCAGATCAGAATCAGACTATACAGATCCTTGGTTGACACTCAAGTCACAGAACCAGGAGACGGGGAGCTACGGTCAATACCTGATCGCAGATCTGAAAGAAACAAGGTTGCAGAAGCAGAGATTTAGGATTAAGAGGCCAAACCTCTGAAGGCAGAAATATTGTGGGATTGAGACAAAGGATAGTGTCCTCAGCCCACCATGAGAGGGAGGGAGGGAGGGAGGGTCAAACCCAAAGAGGGTAAAACCCAAAAGGCCCATCGTGGGAATGGAAGCTTCCAGGTGAGAGCAGGATGGATAGTGAGTGAGACTGTGTTATGGTTTGGATGTGAGGTGTCCCCCAAAAGCTCACATGTGAGACAATGCAAGAAGGGTCAGAGGGGAGATGATGATTGGGTTGTGAGAGTCTTAACCCAATCAGTGAATTAATCCCCTGATAGGGATTAACTGAGTGGTAACTTGAAGCGGTAGGGTGTGGCTGGAGGAGGTGGGAATTGGGGCATGGCTTTGGGATATATATTTGTATCTGGCAAATGGAGTCTCTCTCTCTCTCTCTCTCTCTCTCTCTCTCTCTCTCTCTCTCTGCTTCCTGATCATGATGTGAGCTGCTTCCATCTGCCACACTCTCCCACCATGATGTTCAGCCTCATCTCAGGGGCCCGAGGAACAGAGCCGGCCTTCTATGGATTAAGACTTAAAACCGTGAGCCCCCAAATAAACCTTCCTTTTTTACAATTGTGCTGGTTGGGCAGCAAAATATCTGACTAACACAGACTGCATGCTGTATGAGTGGGAGCAAGAGCTTCATTATTACTCTTGCCTCTGGTTAAGATGTGTCCTGGAGAATGGGGCGGGGCAGTCTGAATGGGGTGGAAGTCAGGTTCATAAATGGATGTGAGCTCATCCTCACATCTGCTGGAGTAGTCTTTCTTACAGTGAAAATCTGATCACATCTCTCCTCCTCCTAACTTAATAAGTGGCTCCCAATTTCTTATGGACCATTGTTCTAATTGCTTAGTGTTCTGGGCCTGTCCTGCCTTGGTGTGAATTTCCTCCCCCTGTCTGACCTTGCTTTCTCCTCTCCACTCCAGCCATGCAGAACTGCTCATCATGTCCTCAACCTGGTTCTCCCAGACTCCCATGCCAGGGAACTTTATTTTCTACACCTTTCTCATATCTGAAAGTACAAAGAAGGCAATGTGCAAGAAAATTAAAGCACAGGAAATTTGACTGTGTTTTAAGCTTTCCCCTCAATATTAAATCTGCAAATTCAAGATCTTTAAGTGAATTTGAATATCTTGCTTAGATTAATGTGTTTTTCCCTTGAGCTATATATATCCTTCTCTGTGCTTCTGTGGCATCTCTGGACATCCCTGCTATGGGAGTTGGCACATTGTGCTATATTTTTGTTATGTCCTTCTCCATATTTGTTATCTGGGTGCTAAATGGGGTATCTGATACTAGATGCTCATTACACGGGTACTGAATGACTATTGTAATGCCCTTCCTCTGCATTTCTATTGAACATTAAAGGTATCCATATCATGACCCTTATCTGATATGCCCAGGTCATTGGGTTCTGTGTGTATGAAATCTGATAATTATAAGCTCAGGGAAGCCAGGGCCTTGTGATTTTTCCTTCCATACATTTTGCGTGTGGCATATAGCAGAAGTTAAAAAAATGGCGAATGAATGAATGATTATGATTGGACATTAAATAAAAAATTGAGTAAGCTTTCAAGAGATAAATGACCTTTGTGTAGAATATATAGCGGTTGTGTTTCAAAACCTGTTACTGTCCATTAAAAAGAGCAAGTAGTCCCAGAAGATTTTTTTTTTACCTACATAAAAGTTTTCCCATTATTCTGTAGTTGGTGTCCAATAGCTAAAACTCCTGTTGTTTTGTCTATTTCCCTGTACAATAGATGTGGATTCTCTCCTGGGTCTCCCCAGAGTGGATAGCCACATATAAAACTCCTATAGCATCAATATATTGATTGAAAAACTGGATACTTTGTATGACTTTCATCTTTTTTACTACTCATATTGTCTTAAAGTTATATTTATATGCAGGATATATTTATAAAAGTTTTGACTAACACTATTTCTGGGTGGGGATGGTAGAGAAATTTCTTAACCCTCTAGGAAACAATGTCAAGGAAATTTTAGTCTAGTATCATAAATAATTTGTATAATATTTTTTAGTCAATACTTTGACTCTGGAAAAAATGTCTAAGTTGCAAGTTAAAAATATTCTAAATATGAGACTATTCAGAATAAATTACAAGTGTTCACATTCAGAAAATTTACATAGATTTTAGAGGTACTTTCTTCTTCAATTAATAAATGAGACTTTTTTTTTTTTTTTTTTTTTTTGGTACCGGGGATTGAACTCGGGGACACTCAACCACTGGGCCACATCCCCAGAACTTTTTTGTATTTTATTTAGAGACAGGGTGTCACTGAGGGTGTTACTAAGTGCCTCACCATTGCTGAGGCTGGCTTTGAACTCAAGATCCTCCTGCCTCAGCCTCCCAAGTGCTGGGATAACAGGCATTCGACACTGTGCCTGGCAATAAATGAGACTTTTTAATAAATAAAAACATACAATTACTAAACACTCATAAGTACATTATTTCTCTTAAATTTAAGGGAAATAATCCAGTTTTGTGTTAGAAACAATGCTTTTGTGTTGAAATGCTTTCAACCATTTTAAAATATGAAATTCTTTGAAATATATTTAGAAGTACATTCTGACAAAGTAAATTTTAAGATATTTAAAGCAATGGAAATTCAATTACTGTCTTAAGTTTGTTCCCTCAGTATTAAATCTGAAAATGCAAGTACTTTAAACATGTTTGAATTTTTAGTAGGTTTACAATAAAAATGATTGCCTTCAAGAAATTGAAGAAAATTAAAAGATAAAATTAAAGTAGGGAAGTAGGGACTGGAGTTGTAGCTCAATGATAGAGCAATTGCCTAGCACAAGGGAGGCATTGGGTTTGATCCTCAGCACCACATAAAAAAACAAATCAATAAAATAAAGGTATTGTGTCCATCTACAACTAAAAATTAAAAAATAAATAAATAAAATTAAAGTAAATAGCTGTCCATCCTATCTAGAACAGAAAACCTTTGTATATATATCATAGTGTCATGATTTTATTAGTATATTTTAAAATATTCATTTTTTATTAGCACATAAAAATATACATATTTATGGGATACCATGTGATATTTTGACGAATGTACACGTATGTATAATATGTATAATCTCCAAGTCAGGTTAAACATATCTATCACCTCAAATATTTATCATTTTTTTTGTAGTGAAAACATGAAAAACTCTTCTAGACTTTCTGAAATAAAAAGTATATTATTGTTACCTATAATCATCCTACCACTGTGCAATAGAGCACCAGAACTTATTTTTCCTATTTAGTGTATTCTTTAAAAAAGTGAGTTAAAGACACTGGTGTTGCCAAATTAATATTTCATGCTCCTCGTGGTTTCGTGAATCACAAAACTGAAGCAAGTCATCAAGGGTATGTGTGAGGGTGGGCAAGTTACTCTGAGCAGGGGAGACCGCGGATGTTGACGGTGATCAGTGATAGATGAGGTTCAGATAGCGACACATTAGGCCAGAAGCTTTAGGGCGACCTCTTTGATGAAATCCCAAGGGTGGAGGAAGGGGTTAATTCCTCACTCAACCTGTGTGGTGTTGATTGGCCAAAGAGGAAACCATGTAATCCAATACAACATTGAAAAACCCTCTGAGCCATTTTCAATGTGATTAAACAAGTGATCTTTTTTTTTTTTAAATTTATTTATCTACTTTAATTGTACACAATGTGTTTATTTTTACATGGTACTGAGGATTGAACCCGGGCCGTGCACGTGCTAGGCAAGCGCTCTACCGCTGAGCCACAACCCCAGCCCCTAAACTAGTGATCTTTGTATTAAGAGAAATAAACGAGACAGTTTATTTACAACCATGATCATTTCATTTTATGTATCTCCTCCGCATTTCCCTTCACCACATCCTACAACTGACTACGTACAGGAAAAAGATGAGAATTTAAAATGTTTGCTTGGTGTCTAGAAAATGCCATACGTCTGGTTTCCAACTGAAAACCCAGCCCCTCAACTGATTGTTTTGTCTGTGTCCAAAGGCCTCAAAGTGTGGTCTGTCCATCAGGTGCTCCACAGGGTGGTCAAACCCAGCAAAAAGACACAGCCCGGGGGTGAACTGCGCAGTTCTAGTGGTTGAGAGACAGTGTGGATCACATGTTCAGAGTGAATTTCCTGGCGGGAGTGCAGACAACCCCAAGCTCTGGAATTTGTATATTTTGCATTTACTAGAATGGGTTTGTCTTTTTCTTTTCTTTAAGGTTTTATTTATTTATTTTTCCATTTTTGTATTGGTGCCTTACAATTAAACATAATAGTGAGATTTGCTGTTTTATATTTGTATATGCATACAGCATAACAATACAATTAGGTCAGTTTTGTTCTCTAGTTATCTCCCCTCTCTCTTTTTCTCCCTTCCTTCTCTACCCTTTGAAGCTGCTTACTGCTCCTCTTCCTCTTCCTCCTCCTCCTTCTTTTTATTTTTATTTTTTATTTTTTGTGGTGCTGGGGATGGAACCCAAGGGACTCAGGACTGTCAGGCAAAGCTCTACCATATCACTAGCCCTGGTCTGTGTCTCTTGTCCCATCGCTCTCTTCCTGGGTCATTTTAAAATTTCTCCCATTAGCCGGGAGTGGTGGCATACACCTGTAATCCCAGCACTTGGGAGGCTGAGGCAGGAGGATCGCGAGTTCAAAGCCAGCCTCAGCAATGGCGAGGCACTTAGCAACTCAGTGAGACCCTGTCTCTAATAAAATACAAAAAAAAAAGGGTTGGGGATGTGGCCCAGGGGTCGAGTGCCCCTGAGTTCAATCCCCGGTACCAAAAAAAAAAAAAAAAAAAAAAAAAAAAAAATTTCTCCCATTGTGAAGGAGCCCCAATTAGGAAGGGTTATTGCGGGTAGCTGGAAGCCATAAGTTCCACCTGATATGTATGTGACGCACCTGTAGGCACCCGCAAAGCTGAAGGTATATAACCGGATGAAAGCGGTCCGAGTTAGGAGAACGAAGGAGAATTCATTCAGTCAGTCGTGCAGTCGCTCGGTCGGTCAGAAGAAGAGTTCGGGTCGGAGAAGAAAAGAATCAGAGCGGCCAAAACGTAGGCAGAGCGGTTACAGAAGAGAAACCAGATAGAAGAAGTAATGGCTGGTCAGAGTTAGGCTGAGGCTCCCGAGGAAGAAAGAAGAAAGAAGAAAGAAGCTCTAAAAAATAATCTTTCTCTAAGCTAAGCTCTCTCTAAAGCTCTCTCTAATCTTTCTAAAAATCCTTCTTTCCCTCTCTAAGCTCTCTCTAAGAAAGTAGAAGTAAAAGTAGTAATAGCTTTACTCTGCCTCCGAGTTTTCCTCCCGTGGCGCTGTGGCTGGCCATGACAGGCAGCTTACAGGCAGCTGACACCATTGATAGGTCAAGATGAAGGTGGCAATTATAAAACACTAAGATTTTATTTGTAGGCTAGTTTGTTTCACACACACACAACTTGTAGGCTCAAAAGAGAACTAAAGAAAAAACAAGAGGGAAAAACATTGGCTAATGTGACTCCAGAATTATTGTCTGATAGTACGACTGCTGTGTCATTGGTAACCTCAGCATCACATAGGAAAAATAAGATCTCTAGTCTTTGTTCTGGATTTATTGTCTCTTGCAGAGTTCAGTAGTAATTATGGAGAAGAACTTCTCAGAAGGAAGTACACTTAGTGTCTGGAAGTCAATGTACCGTTTCAGAGATGGTGTCCTGAAGTCTCAATCTGTTGTTATTTTTAGTGTCTTCAGGAAAGTATCTTTCCTCCAATATTTGGTTTCTTTGTTTTCAAAATGAGATGGCATACTAAACAATTTCTATGATCTCTTCAACCTCTTGTCAGTCTATGAACATAAAAATTTTTTTATTAAGTTGAATTTTTTTCCTGTTGGTCCCATCAATGAGCAGAGAAAAGGAGTTCAGTATCTAGTTGATAGTGAAACAAGACGTTTGGAGACAAAACAATTCACAAAACTGAAAACTCCTCAATAACTGAGACAGTTGCTTCAATTGTTTTGAATAACTGATTTGTCAGGGAGTTAACAGCCTTCTGATTCATTAGGGGAGAGGAAGCTGGAAAATAAAATCCCTGATATTTTACATAACTGGTGTAGTTATGATGCTAATAGACTCTTCTATGAGATCCTATCAGACATGATTTCAATTAACACCATGTTTTCTTTATATTTATAAATATCTGTCTGGAAATGGCTTTCCAGTGTCGAAGCTACAAGGAGGAGTCTTCTTTCATTTTCCCTCCTGATGGTCCCTCCCTATGGCCTAACCTCAGCCAGTCAAAATACTGATCGATGTCACAGTGACAGATATTTTTTCCTACGGTTATAGTGTCTGTAAATCAAATACCATCAGTGTATAACAGAAGATATCATGACACTACATCACCCTTTGCAATTCCACCCGTGTCAGAGAACAATAAGCATTACTTTAAAGGAAAATATTTTTGGAAAATAAATTGAGGCAGTATTTCAAAAAGTTGAATTTTGCAGTGCAAAATATGGTTGGAAATATAGTTCCTTGTTAGTTGCGGGAATGCATGCCCTTTTCTTAAGTTGTGATGGAGCTTGGGAGAGAGGGCTAGTACCCCAGTCACAAAGGTGCCATGGGAAAGACAGAGGAAACAAGGATGCTTCTCTTTATTTACCAAAAGGTTCAGAAAATAAGGTTTGAATCTCAACAATTCTAATACAAGGCAACGAGTGAGAGTGATTTACTAGCAGCATCTGGGTATAGATGTCATCTGGTCCAGGTTACAGGAGAGAGAAAATGATGGTGGCCGGTATGGGAGGGAAGAGGAAAAGACTTCTTCCCACCGGTGAGGGGGATGGTTTGGGAACTGTTCCTAATCAACAAAGGTTAGCATAATTTTTTGAAAAGAACATGAATGTCTAGGAAGGGCTGGAGAGGGACAGCAGAGTGAAGACAGTAAGTCATTCAGCTGTCCCCATCATGAATGTGAGGTAAGCTGCTGTATGAATCCAGTTCTGGGATTTAGGGTTGCGAGGTGTTGGGGGTGTCTACACTTCAGATGCTACACAGCATTAGTTCTTTATTTCATCCCTAAAATTCAGCTAACTATTTCAAGGTTAAAATAACTTTTTTTTTGTATTCTTCCTTCTCAAAAATATATGTCTTAGAACAGCTGCAAGTTGGTATGCTGTGGTACTGTTCTATCAGGCATGAACGAGTTTTGAGGTCGTCCAGGTGGCAGTGGGTTAGGTCCAGGCATTGTTGAAATGGGAAGCTTCCTTTTTCTCCTGGCTTTTATCTCAGATGTCAGGGTTGCATGGTTCAGTGCTCAAGAGCCCTGCACTGGAGCCTGGGTGGGTTCAGGTGCAACTCTGCCGTTCTCTAGGGAGGTGACGTTTGAGCAAGTTTCTGAACCTCTCTGATCCTCAGATTGACTGTCTCTCACATGGGGGTACTGGTTTGTACCTGGTGCAGAAGGTTGTTGTGAGCTCAGGACTGTGCCCAGCACCGTGTCAGCGGGGGCAGAGATAAGGACAGCTCAGAGGGTGCAGCTTTCATGCAGATTGTGGGCGTGACTCCCTGCCCCACCTTGATTCAGTCACCAGCAGTCGGGGAGAGGCTCAGAGAACAAAACTTGAACTTCCCATTCATGAGGTGTCTGGATAACTGCTCAAGATACTTTGATGTTCACAGAAGAAGGTTTTGCCTGGAGTTACTACTGGATGTTGGGGTGATGAAATCTCCAGGGCAAAGCCCAGAAAACCCCTTCTGTAGACTACAGAAGGATCTTGGATCATTTAAATATCCCCGATTGGGAAGAAGCACGGGGCCTTATATGAAAAAAGAAGATGAATCTATTAAAATTTGAGAGGAAGCTGATTACAGATGAATGTAGAGAAGGGTCACGGTAAGAAGATTAAGGATGCTGGGCCCAGGCCCCCTTTTCCACAGGGATATTCTAATACCGACACCATCCCAATCAGTAGTACCCAAAGGCAATCCTTCCTCCCTGTGCCTCTTCTGCTAAAAAGAGTGAACTCAGGCATTGGCCAAAGGTAACAATAAATATTCAAACCTTTATTATCAATGTTTGATAGCTGCATGAAACATTTATGTTTATGTATTATTTCATTTGCTGGGAAGATGCAGGTGATTTTAAAGATGCTATTGCTGGGTCATTTTGAAAAAGAAGACCTAATTATCTTCTCACCAATTTCCCTTTGTGGGAGCTGAGCAGAGTGGACGAGACAAAGGAAAACTGCACTGGAAGAAGGGCTGGGTAGTGCTTGCTTACAGTTAAATAATTTGTTCTGAATCAAGGCCGAAGGTATAGAGGCGGCTGTGTTTTGCTTCTTGCTTAATTTTCTATTTAACTTCCTTCACAATCTTTCTGCGATTTAGAAACAAGTGTGCAGAAACATTTTAGCAATTACAAAAGCCATTTTCAAATGATAGAAAGCATTAACACGAAAGCTAAGACATTAAGAATTCCTCTGGCGTGGAGGCAGGGAGACCTTGTCCTTTATGTGATGTCTTTGTGTGGCGTGATCTTAGAGATCGGAGCCCTCCATCTGCCATACCCGTCCGTGTTGACACTGTCACCCCAGTTGTTCAGCATTTTGTTAGAATGTATGTTGGCCAGATGTGAATATTTCAAAAATGAATAGCATAATGAGATTAGGACAAATAAATGCCACTTTATTTGTAAACCTAAATTCCTAACTGGGCCTGAAGAGGCAGCCAGACCTCAAAAAGAGCCCTGGAGTGCAGCACCTCTGGATTCAAATCCCCGCCTCACTTCTTACCACTTGATTATCTCAGACACAGTATTTTCTGAGACTTAATTCCCTGTCCATAAAATGGAGATAATGACACCTACTTTCCCGGATGACCGTGAAGATGAAATAAGATACTTTTGTTTGCTACTGTTAGAGTGAAAATCATAAATCATATTCATTTTGTACATGGAGTTATTCTTTTTTTTAGGGGGAGGTACGGGGGATTGAACTCAGGGGCACTCAACCACTGATCCACATCCCTAGCCCTATTTTGTATTTTATTTAGAAACAGGGTCTCACTGAGTTGCTTAGGGCCTTGCCATTGCTGATGCTGGCTTTGAAGTCACAATCCTCCTGCCTCAGCCTCCCGAGCTCCTGGGATTACGGATGTGCTCCACCTCGCCCAGCTACATGGAGTTATGCTGTCAGGTCATTTAAAAAATTATATTTTCAAGTCAGTGGGGTGGTTGCACACCTGTAATCTCAGCTACTTGGGAGACTGAGGCAGAAGAACCACAAGTTCAAGGCCAGTGTTAGCAGCTTCGTGAGACCCTATCTCAAAATAAAAAGTAAAAAGGGCTAGGATATAGTTTAGTGGTAAAGCACCCCTGGTTCAATCCCTAGTACCCAAATAAATAAATATTGTATTTTGTCATATAAAGATTATCCAGTTTCTTGAAAATGTTCAACTCTTTCCCAAAAGTGAAGAATTTTACTCCAGTGTCTCAAAAATTCCAGTCTTTCTTGAAGATGTGGCATCAAAGATCTACATAAAGACACAGTCTCAGAATATACTCTTCTCTCTATATGACTTCTAACCAACCTCTCTTGTATGTGTTGAAGGTATTTTATATGTTTAAGTATTTATGTATGTCTAAGTATTTTAATTCTTACCTAGCTGTGCTTCAGTTAAAGAGAACACGGAAAAATGTGGACTGGATCTAATCTGATTAATAATCTCTCCCCCTAGGTCTTGGGAGGTCTGACACAGTGTAAATCATGCACATAATAAATAATTAAGCATATGTGTTTAAAGGAACTGAGAATAATACTTTTGATAATGACTTCTGAAGTACAAAGGACCATTCTGCCATCCAGTTGAGACACACATTAATTAAAAACTGAAAGTCATGAGTAATAGAATATTGATTCAGAGTTCCCACCCTGAAGGGCAAGTTGAGGTCTCTGGTAAATCCATACAGGAAAGAAAGTCTTCTGCAGGCACCGGGGAAGAACGCATGTGTAGACAGTAGACAGCCTTGTTAAACTAATTTTGATTGGTGGTCTGGGAGGATCCCAGAACTCCTCAGGATCAAAAGGTGGTCTTCTGTTGCCGCCTGTAGTGATTGCCGCTTGCAGCAACGACGCCGCAGGAGAAAATTCGGAGGCAGGATGGAAATGAAAAAGTTCTTTTATTCTTCTCTCTTCTAACTTCTCTCTCCGGCTCCAACAACCTCTCCAACTCCAACTCCAACTCCAACTCCAACTCCAACTCCAACTCCAACTCCAACTCCAACTCCAACTCCAACCACCCCTCTAACTAACCCTCACCCGGTTAAATACTTTTTGCCTTAACAAGGACACGTGCTAACAGCTTGAGCTTACAGGTGCATCACGCAGTGTTCACAGGCATAAAAAGATTCTTAGCTAAATGCATGAATATCAGGTGAAAATACTTGAACACCTTTATGGCTCTCAGCTAGTCGCCATCTTAGCTATCTCCTCAATTAGGGCTCTTACATTCTTCCACTATCTTCACGTAGCCTTAGTCTTGTCATTTGTATGGAGTGATGAGTGACACAGACCAAATGGGAAGTCAGTCTAGCAGCACTTCTCTCTCATGTGAAAGTGTGTTATCATGCTCAACTAAAGCAGGAAGAATATAATTTAAATAAATTACAATAATTTCTTATGTCTATAAAAGACATGTTCATTGTTTCAAATTTGGAAAAATCAAGAGATGCATAACAAAAAATTACTCTTAATTATACTAGGCAGCAATGATGTTTGTTAATGTTTTGGTGAACTTCCTTTTGTTCTTTTTACCCTCTTTGCTAATTATTTTACCTAATTATTTTACATAATTTTTGTGACTAGACAAAGAAAAGAAATGGGAAGAAAATAAACTAATAGGCCCAGATATTATGATTCTTACATTTAACAAAATAATCTTAAGGATATGGAAATTAATATATGATTCATTTTTGTACAATGCCTTTCATTCCAAACCCCCTAAAAAATGTATCCATGAATTTGCTTTTACGTTTGAGCTAGGGACAGGTATTATTACCTTTTTTTTTTTAAATAACAGGATTCAAGGAATATGAACTCCATCCATGATTTCCATTTCAGAATTTTATGTTGTGTTCTTCTGAAGAGGAGGAATACCAGAAAAAGAGTTCTTTTAACCTTGAAATTGTTTGCTGAATATTAGAGATGAAATATAGTACAAATACTGAAAAAGTCAACTGCTCTTGATGATTGGAAGATTGTGTATCAGTAGAGTTTTACATAGTTTAGTAGCTAGGAGGTACCAAATATTTTAAAAATTACTTTCTTGTAAAGGCAGTGCTATAGAAAAGGAGAATGAGGAGATAGTATCAGATAATTTATTATTTATTTCATTTGATCTGCTAGATTTTGAGTTTTGTAAAAAAGTAGCAAACAAAAAAATGTTCTGATAGATCATAGTGTTGACCTTTTGGAGGAAAATCATCACTCTTTTCAGAGACCCAAGACAAAGGTTTATTTAGCAAAGCAGAGGCACATTCAAGGGCAAATCAGGGCCACATGCAGAGGGAGAGACAGTCTCATCCATCCTTATCAAATAAATCTGTTGTGAGTAAAAATTCAAACTTAGTAGAAGATGGGAAATTAAGCCTTTGAGCTTTGAATGAACTTCTTACATGTTTCAGGCTTGAGTGGATTTTTCAGTTACAATCTTACTTATAAAAATTTTAAATACCTCCATGGCAGTATATTTTGCAAACTAATGTAGGGTTCATAGACTATCCACCTACACGCTTTTTTGAGGAAGACATTCTTTCTCAGCTTAGGTAAACCATGCTTGACTTTCTGGTTAACTGAATCTTCAGAATTCATCAGTTTGAGAGAACTCATCTTCAGAATTGGAATCTTTCCAAACCCTTGACTTACCAAGAGCCAATTGTGTGATTTCCCTACAAACAATGTTTCTCACAAATTGAATATGTTAAATTATGGAACTGATGAATATCCTGTCCTAAAAATGTATAAATAGTGCAGGGAAAAAGAAAATTTCTTGGATCTTTTTTTGATTCTCAACTCCTCCAGTGCTACAAAATTATAATGAACAATTGGCTCATTGAAAATTTTGATGTCACTCACATACTACAAATAATTTGTTGTTTTGTAATGAAAATGAAATCCAAAGCAGCAGTAGTTTAAGTTGTAGGATTATTTATATTTTCATTTAAACATGCTTAAATATTGCATTTCTGAAATTATCTAATTTTCATTTTGTTGTAGCTATAGATGCAAACAGTTAAACTAATGATGTAGAAAGATTATATCTATTTTACATTAACAACAACAAAATGAATCCTTGCTAAATTCTAGATGCAAAGCATTATGATAAGTACTATAGAGTATACAAAATAAAGTTGTCTAGTTGAGGAGTTTAAGGATTTGTCTAGGGTGACAAAGTAGTTTATAGTAAAATATTTATCAAATGAACTTTTGGTAGGTATAAAAATTGCAAATTATTAACAAAATGTAGATATTATTTTTTAGTTAAACAAAATCTTTATTTATTAAAAAATAACAAAATTGAATATATTTTATACCTGCATATAAGTAGCAAAAACTATAGATATAAATATAGATACATAGAATTTAACAAAGATATTTATAGATATGAATATAAATGTGTGCACATTTATGCATATATATACCTAGAATTGGGAAATGTGCATATATACATTTATATGTGGCTATATATTTGAATATCTCTATATAAAATATCAAAGGAAGAATGAGTAAGAGGAAAAAAGTTCTAGGTTTTTGGGCATTAGTCCTCTTTCTGTTACTATAGCTTGAGATTGAGTGTTTTATAAAGGAAAAGAAACTTTAATTTGGTTCATAGTTTTGGAGGCAGAAAGTGAAAACAGCATAGCATTGCCTCTGGTGAGGCCCTCTGGCTCTAGTACCTCATGGCAGATGACATCCTAATGGTGGAGTGCATGTGAGAGGGACAGATCATATCATCAACAAGAAGCCAAAGAGTGTGGAGAGGGGAGCCCAGTGTTGTGATCTCTCCCTTGATCTCACTTCTTAAAGGTCCCTTTACCTTTTTCACCATGACAATGAGGACCAAGCTTCCAACACCTGAATCTTTGGGGGACAAACCACATCTAAATCATAGCAGGCATCTTCACTAAAATGCAATTAAACATAAGTTCTGTGAAACTAGAGCAGAAAGCTTAAGGAAAGAAGCAGAGATGGAAGACCAGCGGCACAGTAGAAATAAGCTAGTTAAGAAAAAGAAGGTTTGCCTCAGTCTAAAATCTCAACTACAAGATTAATAGTAAAGATACATGTGATAAAATTAAAAAATATGCTTTTGAAAACATCACTGCTGATATGGAGAACATTGCTGATACAGAACCAGAGGCAAAGGGTTAACAGTGATGAGAGAGAAAAAAAGAGGCAAAGGGTAAGGTCTATAGATTACGGCCCGGGAAGAGTCTCTGAAAACAACAGAGCAGAATGACTATTTTGAAACTTATTGAGAAAGTCAGCTATAGTAGCTCATTTTGGCAAATACCTTCATCAAAGAAAAAAATTAAAGAAAAAGTCTTTTAAATGCACATTAGGAGAAAAAAAGGTAATGTGTAAAAATAAGGGTGAGCTCAGTCTTCTGTTCTCTGATGTCAATAATTAGAAGTGTGGGCTGGGTTTGTGGTTCAGCGGTAGAGCGCTCGCCTAGCATGTGCGCGACCTGGGTTTGATCCTCAGCACCATGTAAACATAAATGCATTGCATTGTGTACAACTAAAGCAAATAAATAAATATAAAAAAAAATTAGAAGTGTAACAGCAACCAGAGTTGCTTTTTTTTTTTTCCCTTTCTTTCTTGGTACTGGGGATTGAACCCAGGGGCACTCAACACTGGGCCACCTTCACAGCCATTTTTCCTATTTTATTTTGCAACAGGGTCTCAATGAGTTGCTGAGGGCCTCACAAAGTTGTTGAGGCTGGCTTTGAACTTGTGATCTTCCTGCCTTCATCTCCTGAGCCCCTGGGATTACAGGTGTGCACCACTATGCCCAGCTTACATCCAGTTTTGAAGGAAAATACTTGGACTCAAATTTCATACCCAACACAGAATTCATGTTTAAGCACTCCAAATTTTACCACTCTGGTGCCTGTCTTGAATTAAATTTCTTACATCTATCACCATATATGAAACAAAATAAGGAATTTAAGGATGGAGACATTGTGTTATTAAGGAAATGACAGTTAATCTTTAAAATATTTAGATAGAGAATTAGGATAAACATTTTTAAACTTGGGGGAAATCTATAAGGTCAGTTCAAATACAACTTTAAAATAATGTAAAGTGTAACAATTGTTTTATGGTAATAAATGTGGAATTGATAGAGGTGCAGGATGAGGGGCTTGAAATGAATCGGTGGTAAAAGCAGATCAGTCCTACGTGATGGGGAAGCAGCAGACTGAATAAAGGCCTTCAAAGTACAATTCATAGCCGGGTGTGGTGGCGCACGCCTGTAATCCCAGCACTTTGGGAGGCTGAGGCAGGAGGATTGCGAGTTCAAAGCCAGCCTCAGCAATGGCGAGGCACTTAGCAACTCAGTGAGACCCTGTCTCTAATAAAAAAAAATACAAAAAAGGGCTGGGGATGTGGCCCAGTGGTCGAGTGCCCCTGAGTTCAATCCCCGGTACCACAAAAAAAAAAAAAAAAAAAAAAGTACAATTCATGGAGAAAAAGTTAGGAAAGCAATCAGGAAGCATACATGCTGATACTCAAGCACATGCTTTACTAATCAAAAAGCTGAGTTAAAATTTCAAATCAAAAGAATTTCTCAGAGTAGGTTAAAAATTAAAACTCAAGAATGTATTAGTATTTGCAAGCCCTCCAAAGGGGTTTCAGAGAAAGGGTGAAAAAAATTCACACAAAAGGTGGAGATTTATTAAAATATAAGACAAGTAAAGAAAATCAGTGTTTACTGATAAAATATAAACTTCACAAACATGATGAACTTATGGGTTTAAAATATGAGAAAAATTTAAAGAAGTAAAAAATTATTGTTGGAGAATTGACTTCTCTCAGCTTTGGATAAAAGAAGCAGACAAAAGAAAAATAGAAATAAAGTTTGAGAGAGCAAATTGTTACAATTGAACTAAGGTAAACTTAAAAAAAACAAAAAGCTTCCAACACAGACTATACTTTAAGTATTCATGGAATTTTTTTTTTAAAGATTGATCACATATAGAGTCCTGAAGAAATTCTAAATAAATTTACAAAAAGCAGGTGTCATATGGGCCATAATCTTAGTGTTTCAGTGAAACTTGACAGGAATGATATAATTTTATTTTATTTTTGATACTGGGGGGGGTTAAATCCAGGGGTGCTTCCTAGCCCCCTCCCACACATCTGTTTTTTTTTTTTTTTTTTTTTGAGACATGGTCTCACTAAGGTGCTAAGTCTGACCTTGAACTTGTCCTTCTGCTTCAGTCTCCAGAATTGTTGGGATTACATTTGTGTGCCACCATGCCCAGCTAGGTACAATATAGTTTTAAGCAAACCAAACTTGAAAATTAAATATACACATATTGATAATTGAATACTATAGAGAACTTTATGATAACCCACTTAGAATAAGAAAAATTCTCATATAGTATGAAATGTAAGTAAGAGATAAAGGGGGCTGGGATATAATTCAGTGGTAGAGTGTGTACCTAGCATACTTGAGAACTTGGGTTCAATTCCCAACACCACAATTAAAAAAAAAAAAAAAAAAAGAAAGAAAGAAAAAGAAAGAAAGAATCAAAATTGGTAAAAGTCTTAATAAAATGGGAGAAATGAAAACACTATTTTGAATAAAAAAGGTTGCAGGATTGACATTTTTTCTCTAGTGACTTGTTCATTTTTTCAAAGTATCCCGTGTAAGAAACCATGAATGCTTATATTTGAAAATATAACTCTGATCTAAAACTTTTCAAATAAGACATTAAAAAAGAAAATGAAAATAACTTCTTTTGCAAATCCTCTTTTTGAACATCAATAGAGACAAAACTTCAAAGTCAGACAGGCAAACAGCGGGAATAACAATAATTGATATACACCAGTCAAGGGGAATTTATATTTACTATTAGGGAATCTAACATGTGTTATCCATATATGTGAAAAAAATCATCACCAAAGATGCCAAGGTAATGTCAATAGCATTTTATATTTATTCTTTATAGGAATTAATGATAAACCATTATCAGTAATCTTCTTTTGCCTATTGAAATAAAATATCTGGAACCAACAGTCAAAACAATATCTATCAAAGAGACCTTAGTGATTTCTACTAAAATTAGGAATAAAACAAAGATGATGGTTATCATCATTGTTATTTAACATTATTCTAGTAATTCTAATCATTTCAATGGCATAAAGCAAGAAGTATTAGCTGTTAAGTAAGAAGAAAAAAAATGCACTTACTTGTGGATTATTTTTATGGTCTCTTTAAAAATATCCAAAGAAAATGCCATTAGGAATAACTACTGGTAATGTGGCTAATTGGCCAATTACCAAAACTGGCAGCTTTCCTAGAAACTTGAATAATCATCTAGAAATATGATGAGTAAAATGTTTTATTAATAGACTCAACAACACTATTTCTGAAAAATACACTTTTTTTTTTTTTTTTTTTTTTTTTTTTTTTTTTGGTACCAGGGATTGAACTCAAGAATGGGCCACATCCCCAGCCCTTTAGAGACAAGAGTTGCTAAGTGCCTCACCATGGTGAGGCTGGCTTTGAACTCGCGATCCTCCTGACTGGGATTACAGGCGTGCTGCCACCGCGCCCGGCTTGAAAAATACACATTTTGAGTAGAATGTAAAAGAAAAAAGGGAATTCTATTATTTTGTTGCATGGGAAGACTGAATGTTATAAAAACTGTCTATTTCAAAATTAATTTTGGATTTGCTTCAACTGCAATTTAAAATCCATTTTTAAAAACCTGTCCAAATAATTCTAGATTTCACTGGAAAAATGTAAAGAAGTAAGGAGAGTCATAAAGTCTGAAAAAGAGGAAAATGAAAAAGAATGTTTCCTACTATACAATAAAAATAATGTGGCTCTGGTATAAGAATCAGCAGGCTGATCAATTCATCCAAATAACTCAGAATCAAGGACTTTGCATATTATAAGAGAAATGACAATGTGGAAAAAGGCATAATTCTTAAACAATGCTAAGTACTTGAATAAATATTTGGCATACATGAAATTTTTATACAACTCTCACCTGTCACTGAAATAGGTTCCCTATATTCTAAAGATTCTTGGGCTATGGAGATGGTTTCAAAAACTAAAACAAAAGAATAAATGCTGAGTAAAAATGACTAGATTTTACTTAGTAGATATATAAATGTATTATTCTGGGAAAAAAATTAAGAGACAAATGAGAAAATCATTCACCACCTGTGTTAAACTGTTTTACTCAGCTTTTTCATTGCTGTGACCCATATCATTTACATTATCATGAAAGACCTCATAATAGTGGATTACACATATCAAAACCCTAAAATGAAGACCAAAAGTGAGCAAAAGTTATGATTAGGCAAGACATAGAAGATATTCACATGAAATAAATTATGGGAAAATATTCAGCGCAAAGAATTGTCAGCAAACAACCAGAGCATGACTTTACACACTGACCAATTTAGCAAATATAAAGAAAAAATGTTAGACTTGGTGTTAGCAAGCATTTGGAGAAACCTGCTCTCCTGCTGGTGGGGGATGCAATTAGTATAATCTCCTGGTGGCAACATGTCATGAAATGGTTCTGAGCTTTGGACTCACTGATTGACCTTGTAAGGTATTGTCCTAAAGAAATAATCTCGGATGGGGGACAAAGATTTACATGACATTATATGTAATAGTAGTGAATTTGGAGATGTGAGAAAACAAATAAGTTATGGAAAATATATGATTGAATATATATTATAGAGACATCAACAATTATGTTTTCAGATTGCATTTAAACAAGTGGGAAAGAGTTATATGTACAGTTAAAGTGAAGGAGTAAAACTGAAAACTCAGAGGTACAATTGGTATTAATTGTAGGTCTGTGTGCATGTCTATGTAGAATAATGCAGAAAATAAAATGAAGTGTCAATAGCATATGTCTTATAGTGGCCGTCTTTTCTTTGCATTTTTCTTTGTTTAAAAAATTTCTACAATTTCAGAATGGTTCTGTATACCATAATTTCATCTGTTTTACTCAGCTTTTTCATTGCTGTGACCCAAAGACCTGACAAGAAAAATTTTAGAGGAAGAAAAGTTTGGAGCTCATGGTTTCAGAGGTCTCAGTCCATAGATGGCCGGCTTAATTGCTCTGGGCTTGAGGTGAGGCAGGACATCATGGCAGAAGAATGTGGTAGAGGAAAGCAAGTCACGACATGGCCACCAAGAAACAGGGAGAGACAGCTCCACTCACCAAATATAAACCCCCCAAAACATGTCACCCACAATGACCCACCTCCTCCAGCCACACTCTGACTGTGTATCACCATCCAGTTAATCCCTTGGGGAATTAATGAATTCATTAGGTTAAAACTTTCATAACCCAATCATTTCACTTCCAAACTTTCTTGCATTTTCTCACATAAGAGCTTTTGGGGGACAACCCACATCTAAACCGTAGCATCATCTAAGTGAAATGTGAGAGCTTATTGTGAATGATGTATAAAAATATGAGTATCAAGGTAGAAGAGTTATGGAATTTACTGCTTTAGATAAATTTAATGTCCTAATTTTAAACTTAAGAAAATGGGAATTTATAGAGAGCTAAAGTCAAAGACAACTTAATATTTCTGAACTCTCTGTTAAACTTTTTTTTTTTTTTTTTTTTTTTTTAAGAATTTCTTTTTTAAGCCGGGTGTAGTGGTGCATGCCTGTAATCCCAGCACTTGGGAGGCTGAGGTAGGAGGATCATGAGTTCAAAGCCAGCCTCAGCAATGGTGAGGCACTTAGCAACTCAGTGAGACCCTGTCTCTAATAACATATAAAAAAGGGCTGGGAATGTGGCCCAGTGGTCAAGTGCCCCTGAGTTCAATCACCAGTACAAAAAAAAAAAAAAAAAAAAAAAAATCCTTTTTTTAGTTGTAGATGAACACAATACCTTTTTTTTTGTTGTTTGTTTTTTTTTATTTATTTTTATGTGGTGTTGAGAATTGAACCCAATGCCTCATATATGCTAGACAAACACTCTACCACTGAGCCACACCTCCAGCCCCTCTGTTAACTTTTTTATTTTTTTACATTCTTGCAGTACTGTGGATTAAATCCAGGGCTTTGTGCATGCTAGGCAAGCACTCTACCACTGAACTACATCCCTAGACTCCTGTAAACTTTAGTTTTGTTGGAAAACTATTATTGAGATAAAAGCTAGGCAAGAGTAACATTAATGTGTCTCCATTTCCTACAGTTTCCTTTGCTTGTCTGGGTTCAGGAGCAATCAGTTTCAAAAGTTTGGCTTATATCTTGCCTAAAAGAACTTTAGAAAAAAAAAAATATACATATGTTGAAATCTATCATTTTGTTTTGCATTAATGCAAAAAGTAGAATAATAGTGATTTCTGATACATTAAAATAGTTAAAATTTTAAAGTAAACAGGTTAAATAATGTTAATATATCTAGAGGAATCAAAATAGCTTACGCAGATCCAGCAACTATGCTTTTTAAAAATTAAATTATTTATTTATTCTAATTTGTTATACATGTTTGCAGAATGCAATTCACTTCATATTACATATATAGAGCACAATTTTTCAAGTCACTGGTTCTACACAAAGTATTTTCACATCATTCATGTCTTCATACATGTACTTAGGGTAATGATGGCTAACTCATTCCAGTTCCCCCACTTCCCTTCCCTCTCCTTTGATCTATTTAAAGTTACTTCATTTCTCCCATGCTTCCTCCCTCATCGCCATTATGAGTCAGCCTCCTCATATCAAAGAAATCATTTGGCCTTTGGTTTTTGGGGATTGGCTTACTTCACTTAGCATTATTTTCTCCAACTCCATCCATTTACCTGTAAATGCCACGGTTTTATTCTCTTTTAGTGCTGAGTAATGTTCCATTGTATATGTATATACCAAAGTTTCCCTATCCATTTATCTACTGAAGGGCATCTGGGTTGGTTCCACAATTTAGCTATTGTGAATTATGTTGCTATAAACATTGATGTGGCTGTGTCCCTGTAGTATGCTGCTATTAAGTCCTTTGGGTATAGACTGAGGAGTGGGATAGCTGGGTCAAATGGTGGTTCCATTCCAAATTTTCCAAGGAATCTCCATATTGCTTTCCAGATTGCCTGCACCAATTTTCAATCCCACCAGCAATGTATGAGCGTGCCTTTTCCCCCACATCCTCACCAACACTTATTTTTGTTTGTATTTTTGATAGCTGTCATTCTGACTGGAGTAAAATGAAATCTTAGAGTAGTTTTGATTTGCATTTCTCTAATTGCTAGAGATGTTGAACATTTTTTCATCTATTTGTTGATTGATTGTATATCCTCTTCTGAGAAGTGTCTGTTCAGTTCCTTGGCCCATGTATTGATGGGGTTATTTGGTTTGTTTTTGGTATTAAGGTTTTTGAGTGCTTTATATATCCTAGAAATTAGTGCTCTGATGTGCTTGTGGTAAAGATTTGCTCCCATTCTGTAGATTCTCTATTCACCTCACGGGTTGTTTCTTTTGCTGAGAAGAAACTTTAGTTTTGAATCCATCCCATTGATTCTTGGTTTTAATTCTTGTGCTATAGGGGGATCTTATTAAGGAAGTTGGGGCCTAATCTGACAGAATGGAGATTTGGGCCTACTTTTTCTTCTGGTAGGCACAAGGTCTCTGGTTTAATTTCTAGGTCCTTGATCCACTTTGAGTTGATTTTGTGCATGGTGAGAAATAGAGGTTTAATTTCATTTTGTTACCTGTGGATTTCCAGTTTTCCCAGCACCATTTGTTGAAGAGGCTATCTTTTCTCCAATGTACGTTTTTGGTGCCTTTGTCTAATATAAGATAACTGTAGATATGTGGGTTAGTCTCTGTGTCCTCTATTCTGTACCATTGGTCTACAGGTCTATGTTGGTACCAATACCGTGCTGTTTTTGTTACTATTGCTTTGTAGTATAGTTTGAGGTCTGGAATAGTAATGCCACCAGCTTCACTCTTCTTGCTAAGGATTGCTTCAGCAACTACACTTTTGCATACAGATATTCTAAGAACTTGAAATCAGTATGTCAAAGAGACATCTGCACTCACAGCCTCATTGTAGCATTATGTACAATTGCTAAGATACAGAACCAATCTAAATTTCTATCATTTAACGAATGGGTAAAGAAAGCATGGCATATATACACAATGGAAAACTCTTCCACTTTGAAAATAAAAGAAATTGCATCACCTGCAAGAACATGGATGAACCTAGAGGACACTATGCTAAGTGAAATAAGCCAGGCCCCCAAAAGACAAAACTGCCATGTTATCACTTATGTGTAGAATCTAAAATAGTGACACTCAAAAATTGAAAGTGGAATGGGTTACCAGAGACTGGGAAGAGTGAGGAAATGTTGGTTCAAGGGTAAAAAGTTGCATTTAGGAGGAATGAATGTTAAGTATTTATCATGATTGACATGTTAATTAGCTAGAACTTATACAGAATTAAATTTAACAATGAAAACTCAAACCAAAATAGCTTAGCCCAATAGTTCTTCAAATGTGGTCCATGGGCCTTGGGGATTCTCAGGTTTTCTGTCAGATCAGTGCTATTTTAAAAATAGTAATAAGCATTTATTTGCCTCCCCCTTTGCAGAAGCCTGGAATCGGACCTGGCCCCGTAATCTCGCGGGACTTGGCGCGAGATCTAGAGAGATTTTACGGCTGGAAGGGAAGCCGGCTGGGGCCATTCTTTTTTGGGCGCGCGAGACTGTGTCCGAGAGAGAGCGTGCGAGATTAATGCTATTTGTGTGTATATGTTGTAGCTTCTTGAAAGAGTGTGTGCCGTGGTTTCTTGTGGGAGTGTGTGTGTGTGTTGTTAGAGGTTGCAGAAGCCAGAGAGAGAAGAATAAAAGAACTTTTTCGTTTCCATCCTGCCTCCAAGTTTCCTCCCGCAGCGCCACTGTTCCAAGCGGCAGATTGCTATAGGCGCTTACAGGTGGTGGCCCGCACGGGGAATTCTGCAGGTAAGAACTGAAAATGGGAGCGAAAATAACCAAAGATCAAATAATAAAAGCCATGGAAGAGTTTTTCGATATCGCAGACTCAGTGGATGGTGAGGAAAGCGATCAAGAAAGCATAGCCTCTGAGTCAGTTAATACCAGTGAGAAGAGTAGTGGTGTAAATTCAAAAGCAAGAACTGAAAAAGCCATCAGAAACTTATTGAAATTAGCCGAAGAATATGTACTCTCCTTAGAAGGTGAAATTCAGGATACCAGTAAAGGTGATAATAGTGAAGGGGAATCTAGTGATTCTGAGAGCACAGTCTCCAATAAAAACAACAAAAAGAAATTTAAAAAGAAAGGACCGTCAAGGAGAGGAACCACCTGTGTCCTCTACTCCTCCATGGGTGGAATCCATTACAGAAAATATGAAGGGAATTACTAGGCGTTTGCAAACCCTAGAAACAGAAATAAAAGGTCTTTCTGAGTGCTTATGTGCTCTCGAGGGTAACTCACAGATAAATTGGGAACTGCCAGTATTTGAAAATAATGGGCAGAGGGTCCACCACTCAATAGATTTCAAAACAATAAAAAATCTCAAAGAGGCAGTAATGACATATGGACCACAAGCTCCTTTCATGCTGAGTATGCTAGAGGCCCTTAACACCTTTAATTTAACTCCCTCAGACTGGAAAAATCTATGTAAAGCTGTATTAAGTGGGGGACAATACTTGGCTTGGCGATCACAATTTCAAGAACTGTGTATAGAAACAGCTAAAAAAAAAAAACGCAGCTGCAGTGTTTGGAGATCATAATGTAGAAATGCTCACAGGAGAAGGGCAGTTCACAGACTCACAGGCTCAAAAATATTATGTGCCAGGCATACATGCCCAAATCTATGCAGCTGCATTACAGGCATGGAAAACTTTACAAGGACCTGGGGATCTGCAAGGTAGCTTGTCAAAGGTGATTCAGGGACCTAATGAACCCTATGCTGACTTTGCTGATCCACTTTTGAGAAATGCAGGTAGATTGTTTGGAGAAGTCGAGCAAGCTATGCCATTAGTTGTTCAATTAGCATACAAAAATGCTAATAAATACTGCCAGGAAGCCATCAGGCCATGGAAAAATAAAAAGGATCTTTCCATATATATACAACTATGTAAAGATATAAATGATGCCTTTGTTACAGGAAATATGATTGCAGCAGCTATGAGAGATGCTGCCCCTCAAAATTTCACAAGGGCTCAACCTAGACATTATAATCAATCAGGATAGTCCAGACAAAATTATCATAATCAATCAGGCTATTCTAGGCAAAATCCCCAAAGAGAAATAAGACCAAGCTCATACCGTGCCCCAGGCCGCTGCCTCAGGTGTAAAAAGGGAAAACATTGGGCCAATAAATGCTATTCAAAATTTGACATCCATGGAAATCATTTGTCCAGGAATTAAAAAAACGGGGCATGGGGCCCAATGCCCTGGGGCCCACAAATGTACGAGGCATTAGAGGAGGACTATCCTCAAGCATCCACTCAGATGTTTCCTCGACACAATCCCTACTACCCATCCACTCCCTCACCAGAGGAACAGGAGGAAATGCAGGATTAGACCTCTGTTCCACTGCCTGAATAGTGTTAACACCTGAAATGGGGGTTCAACTGATTCCCACAGGAGTCAGGGGACCTCTTCCCTCAGGGACTGTAGGACTTATTCTCGGGCGAAGTCCTGAAAGCTTGTTAGGTTTGCAAGTGACCCCAGGTGTAATAAACTCTGACTACAAAGGGGAAATAAAAATAATGCTTAGCTTACCCCAAAGTATAAGTTCTGTTAATCAAGGAGATAGAATTGCTCAGCTGCTTCTCCTTCCAAATTTACACAATTCATTTAAAATGAGTATGCCTAAAAAAAGGAACAATAGAGGATTTTGTTCCACTGACTCAAGACCCATGGCTTGCTGGGTTCGAGACTGTTCAAGGAGGCCTATGTGTAAAATCAAAATCCAAGGAATAGAAATGGAGGTACTAATAGATACTGGAGCTGACTCTTCCATCATTAATTTATGTCAATGGCCCAAGCACTGGCCTTTGCAAGAAGTTTCAACCAGTTTAAGAGGCTTGGGATATAATAACCTCCCAGAAAAAAGTGCGGTAATTTTAAAATGGGAGGATGATGAAGGACATAAAGTAACGTTTCAGCCTTATGTTTTACCTAACCTACCAGTTACTTTATGGGGAAGAGATAGTTTACAACAAATGGGAGTATACCTTGCAACCAAGCCTGCAGGTGTTAAATGTGAAAATCTACAGGGTAATCTTAACCCTAAAAGAAATTATTATCAAAAAGCACAGGGTAAGCTTAACCCTAAAAGAAATTATTATCATAAAGGAAAAAGATATTTTTCTTCAGGGCCACTGAGAAAATAATTTTGAAAATACCATGGCTTTCTGATAAGCAAGTGTGGGTCCCTCAGTGGCCCCTATCTAAAGAGAAATTACAAGCGGCCCACCTACTAGTTCAGGAACAATTAGAAGCAGGACATATAGAACCTTCCACCTCTCCCTGGAAGAAAAAAATCAGGAAAATGGCTATTGTTACATGATCTTAGACAAATTAATAAAACCATGCAAATCATGGGCCCTACTCAACCTGGACTTCCTAATCCTGTAGCTATTCCAAAAAATTTCCATCTTATTACTCTTGATATAAAGGATTGCTTCTTTTCTATTCCCCTACATCCTCTGGATGCCCCCAGGTTTGCTTTTTCCGTTCCTTCTATTAACAATAATGGCCCTGATCAGAGATATCAATGGAAGGTTTTGCCACAGGGAATGGCTAATAGCCCCACCATATGCCAAATATATGTAGACAAGGCTATCCAACCCATTAAAAATAAATATCCAAACCTCATGTGTCTACATTACATGGATGATGTTTTACTGGCCCACCCTAATCGAAAAATCTTATTTAATATATTCAGTGACATGGCAGAAAATTTTTAAAAATATGGATTATATATAGCAGAGAAAAAGTTCAAACCAGATCTCCCATATTATATTTAGGATTTAAAATCATGAATACCTTTGTTAGACCCCCCAAAATTTTAATAAATAAAGAACATTTGACCACCCTCAATGATTTCCAAAAACTACTGGGAGACATTAATTGACTTCGCCCTACACTAAACCTCACTACTGGCCAACTAAAACCTTTATTTGACATCCTTCGTGGGGACCCTGATCCATCCTTACCGCGAACATTGACTCCTGATGCTAGGAAAGCTTTAAAGTTAGTAGAAAAAGCCATCGAAGGAGCTCATTGTGACAGATTTGATTTAACTCAACTGCTGATATTGATTATTATTTCTTCACAATATACACCCACAGGAGTATTTTGGCAACAAGGGCCTTTATTATGGATACATTTGCCCGTCTCTCCTAAAAGTATAATTGAGTCTTATACCTCCATGGTGGCTAAACTTATTCTTCAAGGACTTAAGACTTCTACTAAAATATTTGGCATTCACCCTGCTACTATTATTACTCCCTATTCATCGTCACAGATTGAATATTTATGCTTCAATGATAATGATTGGGCTATAGCTAGATGCTCTACTTCTGCAAATTTTGATAATCATCTTCCTAAGTTTCCTATGTTATCTTTTTGTATTAATCATCCTATTATATTTCCACAGGTAATAAAAAATCAACCTATTCCTAAGGCATTTAATGTATTTACAGATGGGTCCTCAAATGGTACTGCTGCAGTAGTCACTAAAAAAGAAAATATGACTTACATAACTTCACACAAATCAGCTCAACTAGTGGAATTGGAAGCTGTGGTAAGAGCTCTGGAAAATTTTAGAGACCAGCCCGTAAACATTTTTTCAGATAGCCATTATATTGTACATGCCGTCCCAAAATTAGAGCTAGCAGGACCAATAGCACCTCATACTCCAGCCTTTAAATTGTTTTATCAAATACAAAAACTTTTGTGGGCAAGTAAAGAACCTCTATTTGTAGGCCATATTAGAGCACATACTAACTTGCCTGGTCCCCTCCATGAAGGTAATCAAAAGGCCGATGACCTTACCAAAACAATATTTATACTTTCAGTGCTCCAGCAAGCTACTTTATTTCACTCCCAGTTTCACGTCAACAGTACCACCTTGCAGCGTAGGTTTAAAATCACAAAGGAGCAAGCCAGAACAATTGTAAAAGATTGTAAATCTTGTATGACACATTTACCCAATCTTCATTTTGGTGTTAACCCTAGAGGATTAATGCCCAATCATTTGTGGCAGATGGATGTTACTCATGAGCCAAGTTTTAGAAAATTGTGATTTATTCATGTGATCATAGATACATGCTCAGGCATGATTTTTGCTTCCTTACATTCTGGAGAAAAAGTTAAAGATGTTACATCTCATTGTTTGCAAGCTTTTGCTGCATTGGGCATCCCCAAAATGCTTAAAACAGATAATGGTCCTACATATACGTCCTCATCTTTCAAACAGTTTTGCGCAAAATTCAATATATGCCATAAAACAGGCATCCCACACAATCCTCAGGGTCAGGGCATTATTGAAAGAGCAAACCGCACACTGAAAGTTATGTTATTAAAACAAAAAGAAGGAAATTGGAAAAATCCTAGGGACAGATTGGCAGTTGCCCTGTTTACTTTAAATTTTTTAACTTTAGACTCTAATGGTTTTTCTGCTGAAGACAGACATTGGAATCCACACCAACAACATAAACCTTTGGTTTAATGGAAAGATGTTCTTTCAGGTACATGGAAGGGTCCAGATCCAGTATTAATTTGGGGGAGAGGATCTGTTTGTGTTTTTCCAAAACACGAATTTTCTCCAATATGGATACCATCTAGATTAATAAAACAGGTACCAAATCAAAAGGATAATAACGGAGTTGTTGAACAATCAAGATTAATAAAAAAGACACAAAATCAAGAGGACCAAGATGAAGATATGGAATGATTCCCTTAAAAGAGTCCTTCAAAATATTTCACAACTTAAGTGTCATTCCTCCCGGCCGAGACGAAGAGATCTCTCTTTAGTGTGCACACAATTGTATTTTTTCTCTTTTTATATATGTTTTTATGTCTCTCCATTTGTCTAAATTTCATGTAATTGTAATGTCACAAAAATATGTTTGTAGGTTTGTATGTCTGTCCAGTGTGACGTCACAGATAACTAAGCGCTTATAAAAAAAATATATATATATATATCTATGGATCCAAATAACTTTAATTCATTTAAGTTTAATAGTATTCAATTTAGGTAAATAATTTAATAAGTAAAGGTACCTTCAATTTTGATTTATAGGTGTCCCAAAGATTTCTTTTTAGTGAATAATATGACTAGTGCTGTGTAGCCTGATGTTTTGGTGTTTTGACATACACATGCTTATTTGTAATTAACTTTGTTTTATAGCTGATTAATTTATTTCAACATGTAATCTCATACAAGTTCACAGAGACTCGAGGGTTCCAGCTAACAAATTATTTTTCCAAAGTGCCTTTAACTTTTCTTTACTCTATCTTTAATGCAATAAATACCCTCAGTCTTTCTTTGTTTTGTTCTAAATATGTTGCCAGCTTATGCCTGCGAGAGCTCAAACAGCAATGTGTGTGAACACAAATCAACTTTAATTTTCTAATTTAATAGTTCTGTTTTTTAGCTTGACAACTCGCCTCTTGACTCAGTGCTGGAATAACACTGCTTTTCCTTCAATAATAAATGCTTGAGTTTCTAGGTAATGGGCCCTGAAGATTTGCCAATGGCATTGTCTAGACATAAAAAAGATGGCTGCTGCTACAGCTGCAGGGATCGCGGTCACTACAAGCATCCCTGCTGCTCAAGCATCAAACAACCTCACCAGCAGTGTGGCCTCTGCTCTACATGCATGGGGCCTCCTAGATCAACGTGTTGTGACGGGTGGACATTTTGGTGTTTCATTTGTTTGTGACTTTGTGGGATAATGCCTTGTGTATATTTGTCTAGAAGACTCAGTGTGTTGCTTGATGGAACTCAGGATAGCTGATTTGTTTAAGAAATTTGAAATACTATGCAATTTGGCTCGTCAACAAAAGGCTTGTCGCCTTAAAGCCACAACATCCCCTCTTTTAAAATGAAAAGGGGGAAATGCAGAAGCCTGGAATCTTGCTCGAGAGACCTGGCCCGAAATCTCGCTCGCGGGACTTGGCGCGAGATCTAGAGAGATTTTATTCTGGGAAGGGAAGCCGGCCTGGGCCATTCTTTTTTGGGTGCGTGAGACTGTGTTCGAGAGAGAGCGTGCGAGATTAACGCTATTTGTATGTATATGTTGTAGCTTCTTGAAGGAGTGCGTGCTGTGGTTTCTTATGGGAGTGTGTGTTGTTAGAGGTTGCAGAAGCCAGAGAGAGAAGAATAAAAGAACTTTTTCGTTTCCATCCTGCCTCCAAGTTTCCTCCGCAGCGCCACTGTTCCAAGCGGCAGATTGTTACAGGCGCTTACACCCCTTCCCCCAATGGATTGGTGTTTATACTAATGATACAAAAGCAATTGTGGGTAAAACTGCTGGCGACTTAACATGAATCAAGACTATGGCACTCAGTGTACTAGTTATTAGTGTGAATTTCATGTTATACAATCATGTAAAAAAATAATGCCAGTTAAGAATGTACTTTAGTTTTGTTAAATCACGAGTCTACACCTTTTGTTACTCTGTCCTCATGTCCCAAGTATACAGTTATTTCAAGAAAAAACATTTGTGCAATTGTTGTTTCAGTTGAACTAGCTCCTTTATTTCCCCCATGGAACCCTATTTTTACCCAAAAGAACTTCTAACAAACTATTATGGTTTAGATGTGAGGTGTCCCCCAAAAGCTCATGTGTGAGACAATGCAAGAAAGTTGAGAGGTGAAATGTTTGGGTTATGAGAGTTTTTAACCTAATCAGTACATTAATCTCCTGATAGGGATTAACTGGTAACTGTAGGCAGGTAGGGTGTGGTTGGAGGAGGTGAGTCATTAGGAACGTGCCTTTGGGTTTATATTTGTCCTTGTTGAACAGTATTCTCTCTCTTTGCTTCCCGTGCCATGTTCCCAGCTGTTTCCTCCCCCACGCTCTTCCGCCATGATGTTCTGCCTCACCTTGAGGAGTTGGCTGTCTATAGACTGAGACCTCTAAACTGTGATCCCTGAAATAAACTTATCCTCTACTAATTGTTCTTTTCAGGCCTTTTAGTCACAGTGGAAAAAAAAAACAAAAACCAAAAAAAAAAAAAAAAAAACCTGACTAAAACACAAACAAACTGGTTATGAACAGACGTGGATTTTCTCAAGAATGAACCAAGTGAGTCTGTTACGTCAAGAACAATAACTGAAGTATTTGGTGCCAGTGATATAATTTAAGCTTTCAAACAAAACTGTAATTTTGAAAAGTGTGAGTTTATTACTGGGAACATAGTGACTTCCCAAGACTTTTTCTGATGTGATTAGTGGTGTTTAACAAAACTGATTTTTAAAATGACATTTCATAAAACATTTGGGAGACCTGCTTAACTCAGTGATCCCATATTGCTCAATTGACCAATGCATTGATGCCACAAAATCATGTGTAGGTCAAACATCTATTTGAAGTGTAAGCTGAATGAACTTTAATGTAACATTGCATGAAAACTTCATTAATATGATTTCAGATCCACATTACAGTTAACCTTTAATAAAGTACCATTTGTTGAGTTTCTGTGTGTTCAAGAACATCTACAATGATGTAAAAAGGTTATTAAAACATTTCTCCCCTTTGCAGCTGTATATGTTTGAGAAGTTGTATTTTCTTCCTACATTTCTACCAGAAAGTATAATTGCAACAGATGAAATGTGGAAACAGATATAAGGATGTAGCCATCTTTGTTAAAGACATTTGCAAATGTGTGAAATATTGTTACTCTTCTTATTGTTTTGGCTTAGGAAAGTGTAATTATTTTTCACAAAATATGAAATTTGTTTATTATCGTTATTTTAGTAATGATAGTTATTCATTTAATAAAAGTGAGATTAATAAATATTTTAAAAGTTTGCTTGAATTTTAAAACGATAATATTTCAAAAGGTCAATGTTAAAAATGCTCTCTAGATTGAGTAGTCATTATACTTTTACTGGTGCATCAAAACAATCATATAAATACATTTCAAATTTTGATAACTACTAAGCATCCAAAAGTAACATTTTATTAAAATTATATGTGTGCAGGCCGGGCGCGGTGGCGCACGCCTGTAATCCCAGCACTTTGGGAGGCCGAGGCAGGAGGATCGCGAGTTCAAAGCCAGCCTCAGCAATGGCGAGAGGCACTTAGCAACTCAGTGAGACCCTGTCTCTAAATAAAATACAAAAAAGGGCTGGGGATGTGACCCAGTGGTTGAGTGCCCCTGAGTTCAATCCCCGGTACCACAAAAAAAAAAAAAAAAAAAAAAAAATTATATGTGTGCAGAAGATGAATGTGGTTGTGAGGGCTTTTCTTTTGCAAAGAGGGTAAAGAGCAGTTGCCCAAGAAGACTGGGAAGCCTTCACCACAGCCTGCCTTCGATCAGGACACTTTAGGACAGTGTAACTAGAAGGCGAGGATCTGGAAATTGATTATCTTAAAGCTAAAAGAAAGGGCTATGTCATTCTTTTTATTTTATTTTTTTTTCTTCCTTCTTTGATATGGGGTGTTACTACATCTCCCAGATTGTCCTCATACTCTTTGGCTCAAGTGATCCTCCTGCATAGTCTCCCGAGTGTGGGCCGACAGGTGTGTGCCATAGGTCCTTGTTTACATCCTACTTTTAAATGTCTTCTGTGGATCTAAATATTAGAATACTTTGTTACTTATTATCATCCATTTAAAAAATGTACGAGGAAAAGCAAAAGTTTTTTTTTTTTTTTTTTTTTTTTTTTTTTTTGCACTGGGGATTGAGCCCAGGGGTGCTCTACCACTGAGCTACATAGCCAGGCTTTTAAATATATATATATTTTTTTTAATTTGGAGAAAGTCTCACTAAGTTGCCTCCTCCTGCCTTAGCCTCCACAGTAACTGGGATTACAAGCATGAACTACTTTTTTTTTTTTTTTTTTTTTAAAGAGTTGAAATTCAATATCATTTCTCTTCTTGCTTAAATTCATATTTTATCTTTTACGCTTGAAAGCTTTAAGCTAATCACTCTGCAGTGTTAAGTGCCTTCTGTTGGGAGCACCTGCGTTGTTTGAAGACCTCCCTAGAAGTTCACAGTAGGAATGTGCGCTATGCCCAGAGAGACCTCCGGTTATCCTGATGCCTTCTCGAAGGCTGCCAACCACTGCAGTGGGATTCGTTAGTTTTGCTTTTCCTTTTGGTGGGTTTCTTGCTTTAGAATGAAGGCCAACTAAGGACTACTTACACTTTCTGCAAATTCCCTTGATTATGATTTTTAGTTAAAATACTGAAGGCAAAGTTTTTTTTTTTTTTTCTTCTTACACAACTTTAAGGGAGGGTGATAGCTACAAACTTCACCTGTTTATTGTAGATGAATCCCGGCAGGAAAAATATAAGAGGTGGGTCGAGACCATCTTGATTTAAGGATCCTTTAACTCTAAATACCTTGCTACTCAGAATCTCGGCATGGAAACTTCTTACCCAAAGGATGCAATAACTTAGCCTAGTTATCACATTGTGAATTCTTTCACTGCTTTGATTTTTTTTTCACCAATGAAGGGACTGTGGAAAGAACCCAGGACAGCTAGGTATAAAAGAAGTGCTGAATAAAGAGAAAAGTTCAGGGTAAAATGCAACTGGGAAGTTTAAGCTAGGTAGAGCCAAGCACTAAGCAATCTGATGTCATGCTTTTGCCTTGAACTGACTTTCAAACTATTTGATGTAAATCAGCCTGGCATCAGAGTCAAATTTCTATCAGGGAGAGAAATGTAGAGAAGGAAGAGTCAATGGCTTAAACAACCCAAGGATATTTTGCATGTGGCTCCAAATATCTCAGAATGAATTTCAGTTAAGTTCTCATGTCAACACACTTGAAGAGTTTCATATTTTAATGCATCAAGGGAGTCCTGAATTCTTTGTTTTGTAGTGAAACATTTGAAAAGGAACTGTGTGATTGTATCTAGTGATAAAACCAATATGGCCATTTTAACTTCAGGGTTCCTCATCTTATTGATCGTCTACCTTGTTGAAAGATTTAAAAAAGTCAGTTCAAGATAACAATCTATAATAATAATTGCCATCTAAGGGCACATTTTCATGTGTCCCAGTCACTTTTTTTTCTTTTTTTGTGGTACTGGGGATTGAACTCAGGGGCACTTGACCACTGGGCCACATCCCCAGCCTTTCTTGTATTTCATTAGAGACAGGGTCTCACTGAACTGCTAAGTGCCTTGACATTGCTGAGGCTGGCTTTGAACTCGCGATCCTCCTGCCTCAGCCTTTTTTTGGTTGAGAAACTGTTGGAATGTCTCCAGTTTCTGGTTAGTATAAGCAATGCTCCTATAAACATTCTACTATATTGGGGACATGTTTCCCTCCCCCTTTTTCCCCAGCTCCCTGTGCCCATCCCTCCCTCTCCCACCTCCCACCTCTGGAGTAGACTCTCAGGAGTGGGATCAACCAGGTTTGAGAAGCATTTTACTAGTATATTTTATTTTTTATTTATTTATTTATTTATTTATTGGTACTGGGGATTGAATTCGGGGGCACTCAACCACTGGGCCACATCCCCAGCCCTTTTTTTTTGTATTTTATTAGAGACAGGGTCTCACTGAGTTGCTAAGTGCCTCGCCATTGCTGAGGCTGGCTTTGAACTCATGATCATCCTGCCTCAGTCTCCTAAGTGCTGGGATTACAGGTATGCGCCACTGTGCCCGACTGTGTCCCAGTCACTTTTATTGCTCATATGAAATAGCTTTGCCTTGCAGTATGTGCATATATAGATACTGCTTAAGGAGAAGCACAGGTTCTATGGCGGGTTTTGATTCATAGTACAGTGGGTAGTAAACAGAAAAGACCATCAGATCCACATGTCTATAGAGATTCTCTGAAGTGAACTAGGTCACACATCAAATTTTATCTAGAGTATGAAAGGCAAAGGATTTTAAAATTGTAAAGATGATTAGCTAACTTTACCATTTCGACATTTCATATATGAAATAAATATGTAGTTGTAAAATTACATCATTTTTGGCCAACCAAATTTAATATTGAATATATTAAAATCATGACTAATTTAAAAATGGCCAAATACCAAATGGAGTTGTGGGTCTAAATCCTGGTTATTTTACTTGTTTTTGTATTTGGACAAATTATTTAACTTCTCTATGACTCAGTTTCCTTGTATGTAGAATGGGGGGATAATAGAAATACCTCATAGAAATGTTACAGAAATTGAAAGACATACTGCAAATAAAGCTCCTGGCACAGTACCTAGCACTCTGAGTGTTTGATATACATTATCAGAATGATTATTTTTATTTATAAAATAAAAATTAAAACAAACTGCTTATTTTCTTTAGGTAATGTGGAGTACATACTAAGTAATGTGGAGATAGTCTCCAATGCCTTATCTTTTCAGTTGATGCCAAGGGTAAAGAAATACATATATATTATGTCTAAGCAAATGGGTCAGCATAAACTGGAGGCTTGGTTTGACTTGGTGGACTGATATGCAGGAACCTGATAATAACACTGGAGTTGTGTACTGGAACGAGGCCAGGACTCACTGAGACTAAATTAAGTCTTAAGGTACCAGGCTTTCAACTCATATTGTATACAGAGATAAAACCTTCCTGTTGCATTAATACCTAAAGTTTTTTTCCCCCTAGGGATTTAATACAAATCCATCTCTCTTTCTTTCTTCTTTACATAGGCTGGGAGAATATTATAATAGTCCTTCATAGAGCACTACATTGTAAAGACTTTTTGTAAATGTCCACAGGCGTCCTTAGATGGGAATGAATCTATTTGAACAAAACCAGTAATCTGAAGGTAATTAAAGTAGTTTTGTAAGGTGCAATAAACATCAATTGTTGGGTCTACGGAGCATTAGTTTATGCTATTGTGAAGAAGATGTCTTTTTAGTCCCTGAGCTGTTATGAAAAATTTCAGAGGCCACAAATCTGAAAAAAACAAGGACAAGATAATGACTGAAGACACAATTAATCCTGGTGCCACCGGGTAGTACAAACTGTTATGACAATCAAAGAAAAAGCTGCACAGGGGTGATAGAAAGAGAAGTTAATGCATTTTTTTTTTTTTTTTTTTTTTTTTTTTTTTTTTTTTTTTAAATAAAAAGCTTAAATGTAGAATGCTACATGGATGGAAGGAACAATTGCAATAGACCAAAGCAGCACCAGGCAAGATGCTTTTATAAAGAAAGGGCAAATTAATTTAAAATGCTTGTAGAAAGTATGAAATAAAATTTGCATTGATGTGTATAGGTAGACAAGATTGCATTAAGGTCTCAAAAACCACTTTTGTTTCTTTAGGCGCAACCTCAGTTGGCATGTAGGCAACATTTCAAAAGCTGGTGCAAAAACATCATGCATTCCTGACTCAATTCTTGCCCACCATGTAAAGGTGTAGACTCTGAAGGTCTCCTTTTATCTGGCAGTAACTTCTTATTACTTTCAACTTTTTTCAGACTTCCTTCATAATGATCTCTGCTTATGAAAATAATCAAGAAACAAGAAGACTCTTGTGGGTCTGATGCCTACTCTTGAGGACCTCAAAACTGGGTATCTGATGCCAGATGCTAAATCTCAGCTTTGAAATGGGAAATAGTCACCTTCCCCGTTCTGCAGCCGAATGCTCCAGCAGAGAGATTTCAGCTGTCTCTGCTTCCCACTCTTTTTTTTCTTTTTCTTTTTTCTTTTGCACAAAACAGATTCAGTCAGCATTTTAGGGAAAACCTCATTTTTTATCCGTGGCCATTTCACATAGGATTTTAAAATATAAAGAGGGAGTATTCAGTTAGCCCTGGTGACCTCCTCCAGATTCCAGGGTGGGCGTTTAATGTCTGTCGTTTAACCCCACTGTTATTTCAGACTAGTAGGAGCCATCTTCTCGCCCTGCATGAAGTTGGGGTGGAGAGCTCTGCTGGAGCTGGGCTTGGAGCTGGGCTCTTCCCATCCAACTGCATGAGGACGATGTGTTGATCCAAGTCAAGTGTTTTTCTCGCTCTTTCTTCCCAGTCACATCCGACGTTTACACGTGGAAACAATCACATTGACTCAGTTATCTTGAGAAGCATCCTTCTTTACATATCTGCATAGATGCCAGAGAAACATATTTTTGGCTTTTTTAGGCTGGGCATAGTAGTAGATGAAGTATGGGAAGAATCACACATAGGTCTTAAGGAAGGTGAGGAATGTCTCAACTAAATAGCCTAGGATTTGAAAATTCCATTCTCATCATACACTGAAGTCCTTTTCACACAAAATACCCTCAGTTTTCAAAAAGTCTCCATGGAGGCCAGGAGTGGGGGTGCCTGCCTACAATCCCAGAGGCTCGGGAGGCAGAGGCAGGAGGATTGTAAGTTCAAAGCCAGCCTCAACAACTTAGCAATACCCTATGCAACTCAGTGAGATCCTTTTTCTAAAAAAAAAAAAAAGGGTGGTGATATGGCTCAGTAGTTAAGTGCCCCTGGATTCAATACTTGGTAAAGTGTCCATGGTTTCTCAGAGTCACAAGGAATTTTCCATCAAAGCAGCAATGAGCCTGAGCTAACACTCTAATGTTTACATCTCCTTGGAACAGAACTGCCAGAGTTAGCAACAGACAAGTAAGCAAACAAATAAACACCAGTAACAAACTAGATGTCATGTTAAATTTGAACATTAGGTAAATAATAATTTTAAGAGTAAGTTTAGAGCTAGGCATGGTGGTGCACGCTTGTAATCCCAGCACTTGGGAGGCTGTGGCAGGAGGATTGCAAGTTCAAAGCCAGCCTCAGCAATGGCGAGGTACTTAGCAACTCAGTGAGACCCTGTCTCTAATAAAATACAAAATAAAGGCTAGGGATGTGGCCCAGTGGTCGAGTGCCCCTGAGTTCAATCCCCGGTACCAAAAAAAAAAAAAAAAAAAAAAAAAGAAAAAGAAAAAAGAGTAAGTCTGTACCACACAATAGCAGGGACACACTGAATAATATTCTGTTTTTCCAAAATTCAAAGTTATCTGAGTATCTCATCATTTACCTGGCAATCCTATTTTGGAACCATTGTTGATAACAGGGAAGCTGTCTCCCTTTCACGATTGGGTAAATTGAGGCCCAGAGGGGTGAACTAGCTTGCTGTTTGGTTATTTTACCAGGTTGTACATCACTGATGTCTGAGATTGTCAGAGGTACTCTTGCATGCTCTCATTCAGTCTGATTTTTCTGTTGTTGATCTGCCATGCCTTCCACAAAAGACATATTTGGACCACTCTCTTATATTACTTTGTTGTTTGAAAAAGTTATTGATTTACTGGCTTATTTACTTCTCCCTCATAAAGTGAATCTATATTGATGGAATTTCAGGCATCAGTTCATAATGTGCGGGAGAAAAAATTGGGGGCTTGGGGTGTGAATTCTCAAAACATTATTAGATTTGGCCAAATTCCAGTAAGTCCTAAGTATGATTCCCATCAAATACATAAAAAGTCACTTTGGCGAGATTAATGAGATGTACAGTAGGTAAATGGTAGGTTTGTACCTCAGTCTCCTGCCCTTCAATAACCTTGGGATGGAGATACAGAATATATACTATATTCATTTTTCTATTATAAAAATTTCAAATATAGGAAAGTTGAATCATACAGCGAATACTCAAATGTCTACCACCCAGAGTCTGCAATTAGCACTTTGCTCTATTTACTTTATCTCATTTCCACCCACCCATCAATCCATCTTGTCTTTGATGTATTTCTAAGTAAGTTAAAAACACCAGTATACTTCATTCCTAAATATTTCAGCAGATACAACATTAATTAGAATGCAATGTTTATTTATGATTTTCAAGGCAAAAATTACATGTAGTGAAATGCAAAAATACTAAATGTACCATTTGCTACATTTAGACAAATATATACATACTGTTAAGATATAGAACATTGTCATCATCCCCAAAAGTCTTCCCACGGCCCATTCCAGAACAGGCAACTGCTGCTCTATTTTTTTTTTTTTTTTTTAAATTTCACCATTCATTAGGTTGATCTATTCTAGAACTTCATAGAAATAGAATACAGCTTCATAGAATCAGCGCAGCAAGCGCGTTCTTTTCTGTATGGCTTCTTTCATTGAGCATGGTTTTAAGATTCACCTATAAGCCAGGCATGGTGGCACACGCCTGTAATCCCAGCACTTTGGGAGGCTGAGGCAGGAGGATCGCGAGTTCAAAGCCAGCCTCAGCAACGGCGAGGCACTTAGCAACTTAGTAAGACCCTGTCTCTAAATAAAATACAAAAAAAGGGCTGGGGATGTGACCCAGTGGTCGAGTGCCCCTGAGGTCAATCCCCAGTACCACATACACACTCACACACACACACACACATACGCACACAAAAAGATTCACCTATGATCTGTGTATTGGTGGTTGGCATTTTTAAATTTTTTATTGCAGAATAGCACAGCATTTGATTTTATGAATATACCATAGAATGTTTAGCCATTTTTTGGTGGAGAAAATATTGGAATGTTTCCAGTTTCTGCTTGGTATAAGCAATGCTCCTATAAACATTCTAATATATGTCTTATTGGGGACGTGTTTCCCTGCCCCTTCTTCTCCAGCTCCCTGTGCTTATCCCCCCACCTCCCACCTCCCACCTCTGGAGTAGACACTCAGGAGTGGGATCAACCAGGTTTGCGAAGAATTTTACTAGTATATGTTATTTTGAAAATTTGTTTATGGAATTAACTACTGACCAGTTTTGGGCTAGCATATAATTCTGGACTGATTTTAGTTTATCTCCCATCTCCTCACTTTGTTCTCAGAGCTCATAACATCTAGATCTTCCCTAGGACACTGTGGATCTTGTGGACTAGAACTTGCTTAGAATAAGTGCTCATTTTATTTTATTTTTTTCTGCTGGTGGACCCTGCTCTGGTGGGGTCTTTCTCATAGTCAATTTATATCAAGAAAATGAAGGTGCCATTGACTTAATTTTTCATCCACTGAGCACATGTTTTGTGGATCCTACATGCTGTAAACTGGAAATATGAAAACTAATAAAGCTTGGCTTCTGCTTTCAAAGACCTCAAAGACTTACGGAGAAATAGATGAAGTGAATCGTCATTTCAATGCAATGTGGGTAAATATTTTGGTAGAGGTGAGGATAGGATGCTGTGGGGACACATTAGAAATGCACTTGAATCAAAGTAGGGACATCTAAAAAGGCTTTCTGGAGTATGTGAAGACTCATCACATTGCGATAGATGCAGGAACCTTAAGTAGGCAGGTAAGTGTTGTAGACTAGGGGCTGCTATGAAGTGCTGGAAGTAGGAGGTGGTAAGTAGTTTTAAAGAAAGCTCATTGGTGAGTGGTGAAACCAGAGAGAAGGTGGAAGGCAGGTCATGATGGGTTTGGATTAAGTTAAGGGTTTTACTCTGTATTCTGCAGTTTCCACGTATCTGCAAGTGAGGAAAAGGCTACTGACCACCAGTTATTTCTGAATTTATTTTGAAAAACTGAAAAGAACCCCAGTCCAATGCTTAAGCATGTGTTAATCTTTAAGTAAGTTTCCTGATGAGTGTAATGATGTTGGATGAGATATTCTTAAAGAATAAAAAGAGAAAGTGGCTCAGTATCTGGCCATGTTGGAAATGAAATTTTAGAATCTCTGCTAGAACTGGATAACTGCTGACCTTAGCATCCTTAAATTAACCTCTCAGGAAATGCAAGATTTTATAAGTTGTGGGCTTTTTTTTTCTTTTGAAAAAAGGTCTTAATAATTCAAAGAACTTTTTAATGATTTTAAAAGTGCATGTTAAGTACTTGATGGATTGGATCAATTCAGTCTTTGTAGTGCTGTGTGTTGACATCCTCTTCTCTACATATGGAAATTCGACAGATGTACAGAAAATGCTACACAGGATGGGATGTTTCTTTATGGCATTTCCTTGTGCTTTTCATTGGAGAAAAGAAATGTGTATATGCGCTTTATAGTGAGTCATTAACTATAAAAACAAGCTAATTCACAATTCTGCTTTGATCTGGATTTCCTGTGATTTATCTTTGCTGTCTTTGCATGCACTGAATTCCTGATTATTATTAACTCCCCAAATATTTACATCACTCCAGATAATCAATGCTTATCACAGTCAATACAGATGTTTCAGGATCCTAGAAGAAAGACAGCGTCAGCATAATAACATTTTAATTATTATAGCATGTGTTTCCAACTGCATCTTTTGTTTATAGCATCAGCTAACACAGCTACTGTATATAACTAATTCATAGAAAGGATGAAAATGATTGAACATGTAAATTATAGCTTTTCCCACCAAAGACTAGAAGCAATAGTGTGTAACCGCTTGAAGGTACTAATGCTTGTTTAATTAATTTAAATCATGCTGGTAAGACTGCGATTTCACTTTTGGTTCCCCTGAGCTTGCATTCTCTGCAGGGTTACTCAACTGTTATGTAAAACAAATTTGCTTGTGGATGTTTTAATGATACAAAATATCTGATTTGAACTAACATATCAATTCTATTAACACAATCACAGGATGAGCCATGTAAGGGAAAATTAACTCAGTGGCAAAATTCTGTTCGGTTTGTAAGTTTGATTTTCAAGCATCATACACTTCACTTTTGTCTATGCAAAGTTTGAACGGAGCGCTATGTGACCTGAAATACTAACTCCTCTGAGTTCCTCCCACCCTCTCATAGTCAGGGCTCCTGGAGAATGGAGAACTGTATTTTGCAGAAGGGATGAGCAGGGTCAGGTTGCTGGTGTGACATTGTCTGGCTCTTCTCCAGTAATATCTACCACCTCCCATCTAAGTGGCTCAGTTCTGCCAAGATGCTGTTGTAGTTGTGCTGCTTATTGGGGTAACTGGTTTTACATCAAGGCATCAGCATTGGAAGTTGTTCGTGTGCGGAAGGTGCAGTAGCAGGACCAGCCATAGACAGACACTTCATCTTCATCTAAAATTGAGATGCAGAGGGAGGGTGAGAACTTGCTGATGCCTGAAAGTGGAAGGTCTGACTTTCTCCTGCTTACTGCAGGGCATATTTGCTCTGATATGATAAAATGGCCTTGCCCTTTTCCAGGTGTGGGGCTGGGCAAATTGCAAACTACTATGTCAATAAATAAGAGATACCACAGGGGCTTTTTTTTTTTTTTTTTTTTTTATGAAACACCAGAGGAAATATCTGGTAATATCAAAGCTCTAGTTATAGTAGAAGGAGGTTTGTGATGACAGCTAAGAATCCTCCCCCTCATCCCCTGCGCCCCAAATCACTGCAGTAGGGCCTGAGAAAGAGATCATGGCCAAGTTAGTAAAGCTGGGCTCCTTGCCCAGTACTGCTGCTGTTGAGGCTTCAGGAAAGGGGTGATCTCTAGAAAGAAGGAAGCTCTATCACCAAGAAAGACGGGGAAGCAGGTTCTGTTTTCTAGGGCTCTCTTCTTCAAGGGCTGCACTCCCCCAACTAAATAAACTCACAGATACTTTTCTTTTTTCAATTCAAGATTCCGAATATGCTGGGTCTCCTTATAGGGACTCATGCAGGAAGAGCTGGAATTAGTGGAGAATATTATACTGGGCTTCAGTCTTTTTTTTTTTTTTTTTTTTTTTTTTTTTTTGGTACCCGGGATTGAACTCAGGGGCACTCAACCACTTGGCCACATCCCTAGCCCTTGTTTGTATTTTATTTAGAGACAGGGTCTCACTGAGCTGCTAAATGCCTCGCCATTGCTGAGGCTGGCTTTAACTTGCAATCCTCCTGCCTCAGCCTCCCAAGTGCTGGGATTATAGGTGTGCGCCACCGCGCCTGGCTCTGGACTTCCATCTTGAAGATACTCAACACTACCTTCTTCCTCGCAGGAATGCAAGAAAATTGATGACACGCCAACAGGGCCACCAAAGCAGGTGACAGTAGCATCTTATACTATTAAGGAAAGTTGGAAAATTAAATATATGATTTTTAAACTTTTAATTGACATATAATCATCATACATATTTATGGGGCACTGTGTGACATTTCAATACATGTAGACACTATGTAATGATCAGAATAGGGTAATTGTTAATCTATTACCTGGGATATTTATCATTTCTCTGTGTTGGGAATATTCAAAATCCTCTCCACTGGCCATTTTGAAATATTCAAGTATTTGCAGAGGACAGTAGTTATCCTACTGTGCCATAGAACATTGGAAGCTACTCCTTCCATCCAGCTGCATCCTGTATCTGTGAATATCCTCGAGCAAAGCTGGAGCATTTTAATTTACATCTTTAACTTAAAATACAACGAAGTAGGGGCTGGGGTTGTGGCTCAAGGGTAGGGCACTCGCCTAGCACGGGAGAGGCGCTGGTTTCGATCCTTGGCACCACATAAAAATAAATAAATAAAATAAAGGTGTTGTGTCCAAATACAATTAAAAATATACTTTAAAAAAAGTACAATGAAGCCGGGCGCGGTGGTGCACGCCTGTAATCCCAGCACTTGGGAGGCTGAGGCAGGAGGAGGAGTTCAAAGCCAGCCTCAGCAATGGTGAGGCACTTAGCAACCCAGTGAGACCCTGTCTCTAATAAAATACAAAAAAGGGCTGGGATGTGGCCCAGTGGTCAAGTGCCCCTGAGTTCAATCTCCAGTACCAAAAAAAAAAAAAAAAAAAAAAAAAAAAAAAGTACAATGAAGTAGAAATTATTATGGGGGTCGGGGAGGAATGGGTATTGCATTTGCTTACTAAGAAAGAAAAAATCTCCAGCAAAACAATGACACGTCCCACATCCTTCCCAGCAGACCCTTCTATTCCTCAAAGTACCATCATCACTGAGTTCTTGCACGGTACCCAAACCTAGGGCATTGTGTGTTAATTTCATTTCTAAGAGTTTGGCCATCTGTTTAATTTCACCATTTTGAACTTTCACAGATGAAGAAAGAAAGAGATGATAATGATAAAATGTGGGAATTGAAATGAAAGAGGTATGCCTGAGACATCAATGGGAGTGAAAACTTGGGTACCTGACCCAGTTTGGAGTAGGAGTTAGTAAAAAATGCTTTAAGGGGGCAGGATTTTTTTTTTAAAATATTTATTTATTTACTTTAGTTGTACACAATGCAATGCATTTATGTTCACATGGTGCTGAGGATCGAACCCAGGCCGCGTACGTGCCAGGCGAGTGCTCTGCCACTGTACCACAACCCCAGCCCAAGGCTTGGTTTTGATGGAGGATAAGAAGGTGAAGGAATTTCAAGAGATAAAGGCTACCTTGTAAGGGCAGATCCCCGTGTATGGGCTTTTGTTATGACACCAATTTATATTAATTTTTCTAGATATAAAATTAAAATGTCAATACATTCAAAGATTATATTTATATTTGAGTGAAAGGAAAAACTTAATGGTAATTTGACAGGACTGAAGTTCAAATAGGTAACTGAATGTTTTCCTTGTTTTAAAATCAATCTTCATTTTGTAGGACAGTGTATACTGTTTATAGTATAATTCACTGCTTCTGGTTATATTAGAAAAGTGATTCATCAATGATCAAAGAAATCTAGGAAATGTGAATCAATTTTTTGAAAAAATGAATCAGGTCCTTTGTAAATACTGTTTTTTGAAAATATGTGTTCTTGGGGCTGGGGTTGTGGCTCAGCGGTAGAGTGCTCGTCTAGCACATGCGCAGCCCGGGTTGATCCTCAGCACCACGTAAACATAAATGCATTGCATTGTGTACAACTAAAGCAAATAAGTAAATATTTTAAAAAATATGTATTCTGATGCAAATTATCAGGATTTATTAAATTTTTAATATTTGGATTATGTTTGTTAACTTGAAGTTAATATTACCTTAAAAGGCAATTGGATTGGGACAATTTTTAAAAATAATGAATAAGTGTTAATGATAAATTAGCTGAAAATAACTTATGTGTTAACGTAAGATAATTGCTATTTTATTTTCTAAAGTTAGATCCTCCAGGGATTCCAGATCCCAAAGATCCAAACTATGTTCATTCAAATAATAAATCTGCATTTTAAAAAATAGTTCATAATTTAAACTTTTGTCTAAATCACATTTACCCTTTAATTTATTAATGCTTTATTCATTTCTCTAGTAAAATATGTTAACTAATTGATTTTTGCTTTAGATACAGAACAGATGTGGCCTATATACAATAAACCTCAAAATCTGGAATAATCAAATAAGAGTTAGAGGCACACAGCCCTCCTATGCAACTCCAAGGCGTGCCATTCACATGACTACAGCCTGAATAGCAACCAATCCTCTGGTTGTGAAAAATGGCTGCCACGGGGACTGTGAAATGCTTAGGGGAAGGACAGTTTCTAAAAACATCCTCATTCAGTAAGCTGATTATTTAATTGAATTGTTTAGCCATTTCCCAAACTCTGCTGGAGGATAACTTATTGTAAAGGGTGTTCAAAGGTGTGATTGTACCAGAAGTTTCTGTAGCTTAAGTGTGAGAGACCCTGGCATATAAATAGTTTCTTCTTGGCAGAACCTCCCATGGTGGTTTTTTTTGCCTTATTTTTTTTTATTTTTGTTTTCCAGTACTGGGGATTGAACCCATGGTGTATGCACACTAGGCAAGTACTCTACCACTGAGCTACACTCCCAGTCCTCACAGTTTTCAAAATGCATTGTGAATCTATAAGCAAGGCAATTTTTTTTTTTCCTGAGCTTATTGTACCATGGAAATGGTTTTTGACCGACTTTGCAATACTAATGTTCCAGGGTCTTCTTGGTCTAGTTGTTTTGTCATCGTAAATGACCAGATTGATGGCCCATTTTCAGGGATTTGAAAGAACAGACTAGGAATCCAGAATGGAGACTGAGTAAGCAATGGAGAAAAATATGAAAATTCTGGAGACTCTACAGAAAAGAAAATAAGCATTCTACTGTTTTATATTCAAAATTTTAAAATACTACTTTGCTTAACAATAGTATACTATAAATGATATGCTCACGTATATCTATTTAAGGGAGAATAATAAATGCTTCATCAATGATAAATACAGCATGCTGTTAAGCTTCTATGTAGCTTCATATTAAGACACACACACAACATGCACATATACACACGCGCATATATGTATGTATTGTGAATTACACAATGAGTTAAGGTAATGCCTTTCTGTCTATAGTACTCAGATCAAAGATATCTTTTTTTCCCCTCTTGCCCTGCCTGGTCTTCCCTTTTCCCCTGCCTGGTAATGGTCAGTATCCTCAACTCTTTAGAATATTTAAGAAAATGATTTAGAAAATGTGAGATTTCAATTCATTCTCAGTTTTGATTGCATGAAAAGGTCTAGGCGGTTGGTTGTATTTACCATGTAGTCAATGCTGACACAGAAGGTAGTGACTGAGTATTGACAATAATCCTGGGATATTTAGTTAACTATGGCTGCTTTGACTTTGTATTTTTCATCAGATTATGACTTTTTCTTTTTTTTTTCAGAGTAGTTTAGAGTGAGCTTTTGTTTTGAACAACCAACAGACATGTCAGTTCCCAAATTCCACCATTTGCTTCCTAGTGCAAAGAAATAATTATTTTATGGTTGTATACTTTCGTGATTTTTGTTCGCTCACTTTTAATGGTTAGCTAAGGATGAAACCATTTCTTATCACTTAAAATATCTCACATATTTAACAATTTTCTGAATTGTTTTCCTTTGACATTGTGAAATGAAACTCACATTTTTTGTAATTACACGCCGAGCTATTATAAAAATGAAGTGTTAGAAATCAATTCAAATGTTAAATACAAAGGACATCCTTGGCTCATTAAGTAAAAATATCTCATTTAATGGGCAAGAAAGCACTGGAGCACACTGAACCCTGACACAAAGCAAATTATTTAAGTGATAAATTATATTTTATGGGGAGTGTAAAAGTTAATAATACTCAGGGGCATGGTAATAAATGCAGAGGTGTAACTAACTTCATTGACTGCTTTACTTACAAACATGCCATATGTACTTAGTTACTTGAGATGATCCCCAAAGAGAATAGAAACCACACAAAGATTCATACAGTCACTAACATGGCTATTTTCAGGGCATAGTCTATATACAATTATTTCCGCAGATCCTCTTTGTTGGTTCTTTCTGTCGTTTGCAACATTGTGCTTCCTTCATTTTTGTTTTCACTTTTGGTTAAGTATTTGACCTTGTGGCAGTTAAAGCTGCAGCCTGCTCCTTATCTCCCCGCAGCCCTCATAAAATCAGCCATGCATTCATCTTCCCTAGTGCCCCACAAATGACCTCAGGCCTCACTTCAAGAGGACCAACATGGCGTATGAAGAAATGGGTGCGTTGGCTTTTGTGTTGGCAGCACCCCAGCTCTTTCCTAAGCAAACATTTCTCTGTGGTGTTGAACAGGTCCATAAACAGATGTGGTCAACAACCTCTGTTGATGCTTTGCTGTGAGGCAGAGATCTGTCACCAGGCTGTTTCTCTGCACAGGGATGGTGGGGAAGAGTCACGGCAATGGTCTAGGTATTTACAGGAATGGATTGAGATTGAAATTGAAGGAAATAAATTCATTTTTTTAAAAAAAATATATATTTGATACTTATATTTCTTCTATTTTAGTTGTCCTTGAAACAAAATTTGTTCATCTTTTTACTCGGCCCCTCCCTGGTTTTAGCTCATGAGTAAATTCTGATGCCATACAATTTTGCCTCTGTTGGGGTAAAAATGTAGTTTCTTGGTGCTTTGTGAATGACTCCCCCCCCCCCCCCCCTCCCAGGAAACAATATAGAGTCTTCTGGATTGCTCTGAGGTTAGTTGCAGAACAGGAAGTAGCAATTTCCCTTAACGGCAGAACAAATACAACTTTACCATGGTGTCTCACATCTCTTGAGTTATTGCCTATTCTAGTTCCTTTGTCTGGTTGCTTCTCCTTCTTCTCCTTTCAGCAAAGTTCAATTGATGGTTTCAAGTCTAGTTCAGACATGGAGTCTTCTGAACTTTCTCCTCTTCAGGTTGTTAGTTTTTCTATGCAACTTCCGTTATACATTTGTGTTACCACAGTGTTCCTATATTGTCTATTCATATAAACAGCTATGCTGTAGATTTTATGAGTATATAAAACTTGCTTTTTACCAGGGATGTATTTCAGTGGTAGAGCACTTGACTACTGTATATGAAGGCCCTGGGTTCAAACCCAAGCACCACAAAAACATAAGTAAAAAGAGTATTGACTTTGGGTGGGGGGAAACTTGCTTTAGTCACCATTGCTTATCTAACACTGAACACAGAGTGGCCAATAATGAGGGAGGAAGGAAGAAAAGAAGAAAAGAAAGAAGAGAAGAAAGGAATGAAGGATGGAAGGACAGAAGGAAGGAACTTAAAAAAAAAAAAAAAATCACACCTGGCACATTTTCCCCATAGAAAACGCCTTTTCCTGGGGGCTGATAAAATCTTAAATGCAGGCTTGGCTTGGCTAGTAGGGAACTGGTTGAATTTCAGTCCTGATTCTTTCTCTCTTAAGGCTGAGGGAGAAAGGAATAGAAAGGGAGGAAGAGAAATAGAGGTTTGGGAAAGGAGAGAAAGGGTGATATATCTGTCCTCACTTCTGGACTGTGGCCTCCATGAGGGCAAAGAGTCTCTTGAGTCTGAGTTCCTACAGCCCAGCAAAGTGCTTAGGACATAGTTGCACCTAACTTATATTTATCGATATCAAATATCAAACTATCAATATTTGAGAAATCATGTCAGATTGCTTTACATATGTAACAGGGAACTGAAAGGGGAGGGATTGTGAAGGTGGATCACTGGAAAATGGAGAAAGATTAACATGCAATTGGAGAGGATTGAGAGGTATGAATAACTGTTGGCCAGTACTGGAAGACTGAGGGCAGTGGCTGACAACCTGCGGTGAGTATCAAGAATGGCTGTACTTTTATAGAAGGTTTTCATTAATTTTTCAGGTTGTTTTCTAAAGACAGAAATTATTTATATTTGGAAAAAAATCAAAGATGACCACCCATAAACAAAATGAGGAACCAATTTCTGAAAAACATCATTGCGCATGATGAAATGTCTGTAAGGTACGAGTTGGTTATTCTAAGACGATGATGACCTGCATTGAGGGCTGTGTTTACACTTTGGATAGTTATTATCAGAAACTGGATTGATTGTTGAAAAATTTAAAATTACCTTTCTTGGTCTGGATTATAATCACCATTAAATACAAATAGAATCCAGGCATGATGGCTCATGCTTGTAATGCCAGCCTCTGAGGAGATGGAGACAAGATTTCTAGGTCAACCTTGGCAACTTAGTGATAACCTATTTCAGAATAGAAAATAAGGGCTGGGATTGTAGCTCAGTGGTAGAGAGTTTGTCTGGCATGTAGAAAAGCTCTTGGTTCTATCACCAGCATTGCAAACAAACAAACAAAAAAACAAATACAGGAGGCTGAGTGAAGCTCAGTGCACAGCACTCCTAGGTTTGATCTCTAGTACAGCTAAATACACACACACACACACACACACACACACAAATTTCATTTTGCTAGAATAACCTGATCCTTTGAAAGTAATTTTGGATACTTCATAGCCAGCCCAATTGGAGCTAACCTGCATCAGTCTGGAACTCATTTGTGAGGTGTTAGTTGAAAATGCTGGTGATATTCTTTTACTTTCAGTGGCGGATCTTCCTGAGAAATCTGCCTTCACAAAATATACAGCCATATTAAACATATTAAAATACTAGAGAGAGAGAGAGAGAGAGAGAGGAGAGAGAGAGAGAGAGAGAGAGAGAGAGAGACTCTAGATGATATTATTTGACCCTCTGGATCCAGTCCTGTCTGGAGCTAGAATAGAAGCTGGAACTATCTTTGGACTTTTCAATAGGTGAACCTTGATTAAATGAGTTTGAGTTCTTGTCTTTCATTTGCAAGTGAAAGAATCTCCACCCATTGTAATTTGATGAGGGTAATTCATGATGGAGCATCCGTCACAAGGGCTCTCCGTGCTTGTTGTTGAGGGCACTGTTTGATCTCATCTTCTTTAAGGGTGGTAAATATATCTTTACCAAGTATCTTTTTTTTTTTTTTTTTTTTTTTTGGTACCAGGGATTGAACTCAGGGCCACTCGACCACTGGGCCACATCCCCAGCCCTATTTTGTATTTTATTTAGAGACAGGGTCTCACTGAGTTGCTAAGTGCCTCGCCATTGCTGAGGCTGGCTTTGAACTCATGATCATCCTGCCTCAGCCTCCCAAGTGCTGGGATTACAGGCTTGTGTGCCCAGCTACCACTTATTTTTTTTTTTTTTTTTTTTTTTTTTGTGGTTACCGGGGATTGAACTCACTACCACTGGGTCACATCCCCAGCCCTTTTCTTATTTTATTTAGAACAGGGTTCACTGAGCTGCTAAGTGCCTCGCCATTGCTGAGAACTCGCGATCCTCCTGCCTCAGCCTCCCAAAGTGCTGGGAGGCGTGAGCCACCGCGCCCGGCTTTTTCTTATTAAATTAGAGTTTAGAATCCTTAGTGAAAATTAAGTTAAACTATTATCAGTGATTATCTAGAATAAGGCAATAGCAATTAGAGTTTGTGTGTGTAGGATGTGTTTAACTTTTGGACACATTCTCATATGTTTACCAGACTTCTTCCAGGAGTCAGCTTTAGGGAAGGGAACATGTCTCACTTGCCTTAGTACCCCTGGCCCTGGGCACAGTGCCTACCATACCTTAGGTGGCCCCTGAACATTCCTTGGTTTTGATTGACTTGCCTACCTCATGGGTGCAAGACAGGCTGTTTCCCCACTCCATGCCTCCCTTCCTCCCTTACTTCCTTTTTGGAGAGAAATATTTAAAATATTAAAAAGCACATGGGGATGGGGTTGTGGCTCAGCGGTAGAGCACTCGCCTAGCACGTGTGCGGCCCTGGTTTGATCCTCAGCACCACATAAAAATAAACGCATGTGTACAACTAAAAGCAAATAAATAAATATTAAAAAAAAAGTACAGAGATTTTTTTGTAACCTGTTTGCAGCTCATGTGGACAATGATATTTGCCCTAGGTTTTTTCAGGTCTTTTTAATCTTCCTGCTTTGACCTTTTCCAACATTTTCTTTTTTCATCTTTTCTTCTGGGCAAGGACTATCATGCCTTTAGTGTATATCTTTCCCGTTCATTTTCTATAACTTTACACATGTGTATACATCTGTCAGTAATATATATCATTGCTTTGTGTGTGTGTTGAATAAGTTAGGTTAATGGACATATATTTTTCAATTAACAATATGCTTTTATGATCTATCCATTTTTATTCCTTTTAACTTTAGTAAAATATTTCACTGAATTTACTATATTTCATTTATCTTTTGATGGACACAATAGCTTCTTTGTAAGAGTCCCTTATAAAAGCCTGTTTTCACAGGCAAAGCCATTACACTTTTTTTGAGATTCAAAGTAATTGCAATTTAAATTTCTAGATGGAATCACTGGGAAGCAATTAGAAAAATTAAACAGAACTTCAATATGATCATTTTTTTAATGGATGCAGGTCTTATTCTACTTCTCTTACATACTAATGTATTGATACAAGAGATTTTTACCTTATTCTTCTTTTTTAAATGTTTGTCTTTGACTTGTTATAAGAATGCATGGTACTTTCTGTTACTGTGACAATATACTCAAGATAGTCATCTTATAAGGAGGAAAGAGTTATTTTGACTCATAGTTCCAGTCCATGGTCATTTTGCCCTGTTGCTTTTGGACCTGTGACAAGGTAGAACGTCAAGGAGGGGGGTGCGTGTGCTGGAGCAGAGCTGCTCAGCTCATGGGTGTAGGAAGTGGACGTGGAGAAGAAGGGGCCAGGGTCCCAATATCCCCTCAAGGGCATGCCCCCAATAACCTAATGTCCTTCCACTAGGCTCCGCCTCCTGCAAGTTCCACCACCTACCAATATTTCCACAGGCTGGGGACCAAACCTTTTGCATGCAGGGGGACATTTAAGATCCAAGTCATAACCCATGACATGACCTGTCATTGCAGCTTCATGACCTCTTTGTGGTTCTTGGAGCACCAGGCACAGCCCGCCTCAGAATCTTTGTACCTGCTGTTCTCTCTGCCAGAAATGTGTCACCACATCTCCATGTGACATCCTCTCATGTCTTTAAGGTCTCTTCTACAAAGTCACCATCTCAAGGAGGCCTCCTTGTCTGTCTTGCACATGCTTCAGCCCCTCACTGGCACTCCCAATCCTCTTTTTTCTTTTTGTCATTTTTTCTCTATAATATTTAACTAGTTCCTCTCATCTTGTCAATGAGGCTGAGGTTCTATGAAAGTAGAGATTCTACCTGTTCTTTTTTCCCTATTGTTACATCCCTGTTGTCTAGAACAACAAATGGCATATGATAATGCTTAACAGTGTGTTGAGTGAATAAATGAAAAGTAGAAAATAAAAATACAGCAAGTATAACATGGGAGAAAGGAAAAAGCAACCATAAACCAATCCAGAAGTAATGTTTTGTTAATATTAATTTTTGATGTTGGTAGATTTATATTTTTTACTTACTTGACACCGTGTGGCATATGGAGTAAAATAATAAAAAGATTGTTCCAATAGTTTTGGCGATTATAAGCAATTTCCAGAAATATGACACTTCAAGGACATCATCTTATTCTCTTATGTTGGTTGGGATTTAGGGCATTTTTAATTTTGGATTTTGTAAATAACATCATGATGAGTGTAATTATGCATGAATTTTCATTTATGCTTTGGAGTTTTACAAATAATATATCCATAAAAGTAAAATTACTGCATTTGGGTGAATGACTCATATAGTCATATATTTTCCTCCAAAGACACTGTATTGAATTACCCTCTTTTCCATGCTGCGTGAAAATAATTCATTCCATTCTCATCAGTCTTTTAACCCAAACTAAGTTGCCTGTCTTGTTTTATTTTGATTCCTTTGGCAGACAAGAAAGAAGAGAGAAACCTTCTTATCCTTGACCTTTTAAACTTCAGGAGGACGCGTGGCAATTGAGGACAGTGTGGCAGTGTGAAACTTCTTGTCCCAATGAGTCAGCATCCATCCGATTGTTCCAGGACCCTCTACAGACACCAAAATCGACAGATGCCTAGTCCCTTATCTAAACTAATGTAGTATTTGCCTATAACTGATATATAATTCTCCTCTATATTTTAAATCATTCGTAGGTTATTTACCTAAATTCTTAGTTGATACCTGTTATCCTGTATTGCTTAGGGAACAATGACAAGAAAAAAAAGTCTGTACTTGTTCAGCAGAGACACAATTTTTAAAAAAAAATATTTTCAATTCATGGTGAGTTGAATTTATGGGCATGGAAACCGAGAGGCAAACTTGGTTTGATGGGTAGTTTAACGGGTCTGGAGGAATTCTGAAGGAAAGTTTGCTGAACTTCAAATGTGGGACTTGAAAAAGAGAATGTTTGAGTATCAAACTGTGGGTGAACCTCTCAGAGGAAAGTAGAAAGGGTCAGATGGGCTGGTCAGTCCTGTCATGAGCCTGTCTTCTCAGATACTTTGATCATACATTGATTCTTATCCTTCTGTAAGTATTACAATTTCTCTGAGATTTTGCTGAGTTGGTTATTATACTGGACATGACAGTTTGGCCACTAAATCAGCTTATTTATTTACTTTCTTTTTTTTTGGTACCAGGGGTTGAACTCTCAGGGGCACTCAACCATTAAGCCACATCCCCAGCCCTATTTTGTATTATATTTAGAGACAGCATCTCACTGAGTTGCTTAGCACCTCAACATTGCTGAGGCTGGCTTTGAACTCGAGAATCTCCTGCCTCAGCTTCCTGAACTGCTGGGATTGCAGGTGTGCGCCGCCGCTCCCTGCTAGTCTATTTACTTTAAACGAACAAACAATTCACCTGTGTTAGCATCCTATTTGGAAAGCAGACCCTAGAAAATTCAGGCAGATCTTTGGTTTAATCAATTTTCCTCTTTTATTTCTATTTTTTTCCCCTTGATGCATAAATGCTACCACAGAAGCATGGTTTTTCAACCAGATGTTGAGACTGGTAGCAAAAAGCAAACAAACAAAAAAAAATCAAAACCATTTAATTGTTTCATGCTCTGCAAGAAACTCGGGCTTTGAGGAGATGGAGGAGCAGGACCTCACAAAGTTCCTTGGGGAAGAGAAAGAATAGCTTATGCTGAGGAAATGGATGAGGCTGAACACCTGGAGACGCTGAGCTAGGACCCTGCCTTCAAGGGCCCTCTATAGCAGTGTAGTCCACAGAGCCTACTGTGAGGAGCAACATGGTCTCTACTTGTGCTGTTCAATATAGAGGACAGTAGCCAGTCACCTGTGGCTCCTGAGCACTTGCAACAGGCCTGTGGTGAGTGATGAAGTGAATTTTAAATTTTGTTAGTTTAATTAAATTTAAATATCCACATGTGGCTTGTGGCTACCATATTGAACCATGCAGCTCTATAACAGTTTTACTTTTATTATAGGAAGAACTTGGATCGATACAATTGTCCACTGATGATCCTATGCACTTTCTATTATAGATCAGAAAATGCCATGAGTGGAAAAGATATTTGGATAGGCAGCGAATAAAACAAGCATTTTTTCCTATATATATTGCATGGATGAAATTCTGTTAAATACAAACAGAGGGCCTTGAATTAGAGAAGGGACTCAGTCCATGTTGTCTCATGGAGTTATGGATATCCGAAAAAATTTTTAAGAGTGATTAATACCTTCTAAGGGATTACTTTTTGTTCTACACCTGCATCCCATTCTACTTTTTCTGCCTAAAGTAAGTCCTCTCGGGCTAGATTAAGTTACTGTAATCTACGTGGGGGAGAATGGAGAGGATTTGTGATGTTAAAAAGCCATGTTTAGGAGGTATCACCTGGAAAAAAAAGGTCCTCCTTGTCTTTGTATTATTTCTAAACATCTATGTTCAACAAAATAGTTTCAGTATTATATTTGAACACGATCAAATAATATTATTGATCACTTTCTTATATTACCTTGTTTAATCCTTTTATTAACCCGATGAGTAAGTAGAGTGAGTGCTATTTTTTCAGCATTACAGATGTGACTGTGGTGGGAAGTGAAGTGACTTGTGCTTGGTCATTGAGGATTTGAACCCAAACATTTTATTCATTGTCTATTCTTTCTCCCTGTATGCAAGTTATATTAGTTAGTGAGGCTACTCTATTTTTGAAATCGATAACTGATTCTTTTAGTATCTACATAACGTCATGACTTCGAGTTTGTGTGGCCTCACCCTTGCCATTCCCATGCTTCAAATGGGAGAAAGCTTCGATTCATGTCAGTTGTTGAAAATTAATGGTCCGCACACTCATATTTTATTTAATAAATATTAATGGCTGGATTTGGCAGAGGGCAGGGGGTTATTTTAGACCTTTCCTGTAAAGAGGATCATTATCACGTCCCCAAATTTGATTCCTAGAGTGCATGTTTATCAATATGTATTAGACACTTGGGTTGGTTCTAATTGTGCTTCCTGGCCCACCCTGGAGAACACCCCTCCAGCTGTGTCACTTCTGTTAAGTGTCTTCCAGAATGCACTCATTTAGCAATTTTGTCCTTCAGCAAGCATTGTTCCGTCTTTGAGATATAACTCAGTTATTGTTGTTGGATTCTGTCAGCACATGATACAACAGAAATCCTAAATCAATAACACTTTTTATTCCTACACAATTGATGCATAACAGCCTTCTTCACGTCAAGGTTTAATGTGTTGTAAATTAATTATCTGGAATGAACACAGGGTCAATGGACCTTGGTATGACCAGGATGTAATGCTGAAGTGTTCTATTTCCTCCTCCACTTCTCAGCATTCAGACTGTCTTCTGTGCATGCCAGTTAGGCCATCCTCTCCAATAAACTCCCTTAAAACTAGTTAATGCCCTCTAGGGTTGATCTATACAAAAAACAATTTTGCTTTGACATAAATTTGTTAAACTGTTTTCTTCATTTTAGGAAAAAAAGAAAGAAAGAGAAAGAGGACATCTTTATTTGTGATACAGCTAATGAGATTTTTAACATTAAGAACACATAACTGGAATTTGGAATTGCCAAATGGATTAACACATTTTCCTTTAATTCCAAGTATCTAAGAAAATTTGTGCAAATACATGTAAGCTTTTTTCTTTTTTTTTATCTGCCACTTACTTTTGGAAATGAGAATAATTGTTTATTTTTCAGAATTCATTTCAAAAAAGAAAACTTTGTTTGAACCCTAATCTAAATGTGGATATGATGGCAATCCCATTTCAAATGATATAAAATCAGGTATGGCAAAGTGGATTTTCTATCAGAAGCAGAGCAATTAAAAAGCAGGAACTCACTAAGTTTCAAAGTACTCAATTTTCAATTTTCTTTAAAATAAGAATAGAAGAGGCAAACTCCATTATAGTTTCGAGGGTAGCTCTGCTATTAGTAGCTATAGAAACAAGGTAACTAGGTAGTGAATAAGAGAGAAAGAGGGAGAAAAGGAGGGAGGGAGCAAGAAATAGAATATGAATAGAGGAAAGAAAACTATAAACCTAGCTGTAACACTAAGTGCTGATATTATGAATTAGAGACCTGTGAATTGGGTTGTAGATTGCCCAACATCTTTGCTAGTGTGTCAGTACTATCTTTGCTAGTAATGTCACTTCATTGTTAATGCCTGTGTTCTCTGGGATTTAGGTATACTAAGTAAGACACAAACAAAATGAATATAACCATCTTCAAAGAAGAAGTAACGAAGAAGAGGAATATAAATACATAAGCACCAAATTGCAGGAAGCACACTGGGGTCAGCTCCATCATGTTTTACAGAAGCCTGTTTGCTTCTGTCAAGTTAAGGGATGGAGAGTGGAACCAAATCCACTTTATTTCCCTTGACAACAAGGTCAACACCACTTGTAAATCCGACCTCCTCCCACCGCAGCTGTGTCACAGGCGGGGAGCTCAGTGGGACATTGAAATCACACCAGACGGGCACATTTTCCAAACTCCAACTTGCCACATGCCTGGTTGGAAATGCCTCTGATCTTAGTTTAAGTTCCCCAGTAATATTTTCAGCTTAGACTTTATCCCCACATCTGTCCTGGATCATCAAAGTGTATTACATTGTTGTCTGATCTTTTAGAAACAAACACCCTAACAACCAAGCTGGATGCGCTACATGGGGCACACTTGGAGTGGGTTCTCTTACTAGTTCAGAGCCTTAGAGGACTGTGAAGGTGTAAAATACAGCCTCTGCCTTTCTATTATGAGGGATAAATTATAAAATGGCCCCATAGATATAATTATTTAGACCTAAGCTTCCATAAAAGAGAGCCATACATTTTCAATGCATCATTGTTTTGGGCTACTTACTACACTAATAGGAAAGTCAGTGTGTACCAGATAGTAATGAATATACAGAAGCAACAAAATAACTTTAGGATTTCTGTATGAAAATACGAAGAGGCAGTAACATATAATAATGGTGAACAGCTAGAGTCAGCATATTAGAGCTAAGAGCCAAATCTAGCCAGTTACCTCCCTGTTTTTGTAAATAAAGTTTTACTGACATAGCCACACATATTCATTTATATATTGTCTGTGTCTGCTTTTCCACTGTGATGGTAGAATTAAAATAGTTGTAACTGTACAACTTTCTAGGGGGCTGCCAAGAAGCTGAATGGACCTGCCAAGCTAAAAATATTTGCTATCTTACTCTTTAATGAAAAAGTTTGATGACTCCTTTAAGAATGTAGGTTTCGGAGTCAGTGTCTACATTTGAGTCTTGACATCATCATATACTGGCTGTCGTACCTGGCTCAGGTATTCATTATGCCTCATTTTCCTAATGTATAAAATGGGCACACTAATAGCAATTTCCTTTTTCATCGCTGTGGAGTTTGCATGAGATAATGCACATTACCCTGGGAGTTGACCTGCCACGCGGTCATCAGTGCTATTCTGTTACCCCCACATTCTCACACTTCCCAGATGGGATTCTAGATCCCTACTTGTGTTAGTCAACTCTTCCTTGTTGTGACAAAAAATACCAGACAGGAGCATATTAGAAGAGGAAAAAGTTATCTTGGCTTATTGTTTTGGAGGATTCAGTTCATGGTTGGTTGGCTCCATTGCTTTGGGCCTAAGATGAGGGAGAACATGGTGGAAGGGCATGCAGAGGAAAGCTTTTCAGCTGGGAATGAGAGGGAGTGGGAAGGGAGATAGATGGATGGATAGATAGAGAGAGATAGGGGGGAGGCAAGGAGAAGATAAACCCTTCCAGGGCATGCCCACAGTGCCCTACCTCCTCCAATTAGATCCTACTTCCTGGTAGTCCATTCAGCTATCAATGGATTAATCCATTGATGAAGTCAAAGCCCTCAGGACCCAATCATTGCCAAAATGCCCCACCTCTGAACATTGCCGCATCCCCTAACACATGAGGTTTTTGGAGACATCTGGGTACCAAACCATAATATTTCCCTAGCCCCCAAAAGCTCATGCCCACCTCACAATGTAAAATGCATTCATTCCACAAGTCCCCATATTCTTAACAGGTGCAAGCATTGCTCAAAAGTCCAAGTCCAAAGTCTCCTTTGAGACTCAAGGTAAATTGTTGGCTGCAAGCACCTGTGGAAATCAAAAGCAAGTTATATACATCCAGTATAGAGTGGCACAGAGTAAATATTCCCATTCCAAAAGGGTTGCCTAAGGGCATAGAAAGAAGGATGGGACTGAAATCCATTAGGGCAAATATTAAGTCCTAAATCTCCACATATGGCTTCACAATATATGGTGATAAGGTGTGATCCCCAAAGGGCTTGGGGATCAAGCCCCACCCCATGGCCTTTCTGGTTGCAGCCCACATTGCCTCTCTCTGGGTCTGACTCTGCTTTCTGTTCATGGCTTTCCTCAGCAGACATTCCACATTCTTGGCATCTCATCATTCCTGGGGTCTTCACTGCAGTTTCAGCTTCGTTACCACATCTTCATACATTGTTCTCTCAGGGACTACCTGCATGTATTCTGACCTGCGATTCTTTGCCTGGCCTTCCAGGACTTCCTTGGAAATCTTAGTGGAAGCCTCCACGACCCTCTAACTCTAGCATCCCACACACAGATGGTGCTGAGGTCTGCTATACAGCCATTTCTCCTTGGACCAAAGCTGCAGCAACCTCTGAGTGCCTGGATAGCTGAGAATGGTGAAACAAATTCTGGGGAAATATCTTAGGCCCTATTGTTCAGCAGGGTGCCCTCATGGTCTCTTCTTAAATGAAGTTCTCATTTTTCACCCTTGAGCCTACTATAGGTGTGCTCTTGCTGATTCCTGAGACACCCTCAAGGCATCTTTCTTGTTGTCTCCATGCAAAGTGCGTGATTTCTTTTTAAATTTTTTTAAAATTTAATTTAAAATTTTTTTGCATCAGTTTTGCTAGAAAAATGGTATAAAGGTGAGAGGCCTTAATTTTATACCACTTCTGGCAAAATTGCAATCTTTTCAAATATTTCTACTCTGCTTTTTGCTCCTGATTTTCACAGTGAACTTGGTTAAAAATGTTCCAGCACTACCCATGCTACCAACTGAATGTTGTGTTGACTTGAATTTTCTTAACCAGATTTGTTAGTCCTTTTCCTTTAAATTTAGCTCCACAGAAAGTCTCGGGACATGGATAAAATGTAGACATGTTATTTGCTAGGATGTAACATGAATGGCTTCTAGTCCAGTTTCTAGGTGGCATCTTCATTTCCATCTGAAACCTCATGAGCACAGTCTTTACTGTCTGCATTCCTATTAGCATTCTGGTCTTTTGGTCTCCTAGTAGACTAGCGCCTTAAGCCCTGATTACCACATTATAAGTCTTCTCTAGCCTGCATCTCCAAACTTTTCCAAGACCTATCACAAACTATTTCCAAAAGCTTCTAAATCACACAGTAAGGTATGACACAACAATGACTACACTTTTTGGTACCAATTTCTGCATTAGTCAGCTTTTCGTAATGTGACCAAGATACCTGACAATAACTATTTAGAGAAAAGATTTGTTTTGGTTTACAGTTTCAGTGATTTGAGTCCATGGTCACCTGGCTCTATTTCTTTGGGCTTGAGATGTGAGGCAAACATCATTGGCAGAAGGACGTGTCAGGGGGAAAAACTGTTCAGCTTATGCAATTGCAAAGCAGAGAGAGAAAGGGGGGAGAGAGAGAGAATTATTGTTTCTCAGGAAGAAGATAAACTCAAGACACACCCCCAGTAGCCTACTTCCTCTAACTAGGTCCCACCTCTCAGTAATCCGTTCAGGTATTGATCCATAAAATGGATTGATCCACCGATAAGGTCAGAGTCCTCACAATCCAATCATTGCCTAAAAGCCCCACCTCTAAACATTGCTGCATTGCTTAACATATGCACTTTCGGGGGACATGCCAGATATAAATCATAAAATACTAAAATCATGTTGACTTTTTATAATTCCAGAGGCAATTAAAAAAATACTAAATTTGCAGGTACTAAGACTCTTATTCGTAAACACACACACACAGCCAGCCTTTTCTTGTTAGACAGGAGATGCAACTGGGACATCAGGCATCCATGAGATCTTCATTCATTATTTTAAGTCTCTAGTATTGTCCAGAGTTTGGCACCAAATTTAGTTCCCAAAGAAATTTACTCACTTGTTCTTAAAATACACCAGTAAGAATGCCAGAAGCAGGTCTCAATCATTTTGCCTGGCAGGGGTACAAAGTGAGGCCAACAGCAGAAATACGGCCAAGAGACCACTCATTCTGAGAGAGCCAAGGCCACATCTTCAAACTTTGTGTCCTTTCAAACAGAATCAGAGTCAGCATCCTGACCCACCCAGAACAAGGAATCACAGGGAATGATGTTCCATGGCCCCTGGCCAGTTGTACTAGAGAATGTTGCCAGGTTGATAAAGTACGTCTCCCAGGGTTTGACACCCTCTTCCTCTTCCTCATGCCCTCTCTCCTGCTGCCCTTGGATGTTCCCAGGCTCCTAATGCATTACATCCCTCAGGTCTGTCTGCCTCCAGTGTGACTCACGCTCCAAATGATCTGTCGTCCTCTCATTCCATCAGCTGAGCAAAACTCCTCTCAATTTCAGACCCACCTATTTCTAGCTAGGAAGGGAGCTGATCAAAGTAATCCCTTCTCAAGGAATATTTGTATCTTAAAAACATTTTATTCAGTGCAAACAAAATTCTGATTACTCCCTCTTGCTTCCTCAAGTTGACTTCCCTCTTTCCCTTAATGCCAGTAGTCGGCAGTTTACCATCCCTCTTTTCTGAAAGATTGCCAAATCTTGTACTAAATCAGATTTGTGTTATGTTATGTCATTTAAAAATACAGGCTGAGTATCATTTTCCAAGATGGTTGGGGCCAGAAGTATTTCATATTTGAAATGCTTGCATAGATTTATTGGTTAAGCGTCCCTAATCTGAAAATATAAAATTGAAATGCTCCAAAACTCAAAAGTTTAAGAATTCAGATTTTAGATTAAAAATGCTGAACTAGTGTTTCTATCCAAAAGTACCACACAAATGGTGTACTTTCTTTGTGCCTTATTGGATCAAATGTGATGTGATAGTACAGTAGCTCCAAATGGTCTTCTTCCAATTCCTCAAAAGGCCTAGGACTTTTTCTAACATGTCTTAAATTGTTTTTGTGTGGAAACTAAAGAGAATCATGGAAAGAGCACAGAGAAATCCTCTACCCCTGTAATTTTGGAAATCCCCTGTTTAATTGAAAATTTAGAGAATTGTTCTTACCAGGCATCTAAAATTTGTGTACTTAGGTATTCTTTCAAAAGTATTATAATTTAAGCTATCACTCTTAAAAATGTATACCTCTTTTGAGATACTTGCAAGGGACTTCAACCTGTCTTGGAGTGGAGGGAATCCATACATTACTTTTCATGAACTATCCTAGATGGTGCTAGGTACATCATTTGCTTAAGCTGTTTCTGATCATATTATATACATATGTGTGTGTGAATATATATATATGTACATATATATATAGCTTAACATATATATCTATTTATATAGTTGGCATGGTTTTACTTAATACACCAATAGAGGGCAATTTCCATTATTTTCACTATTTTAGAGGAAAGGCTTAATTTTGAAGTGACTGGCTTATCCAGAGTTCACCATTTTTTCCCATATGGAGCTGGAACAACAACTTGGACTCCTTCCAGCCCTGACCTGTCTCTGTTGCAGACGTCAATGGTGTGTTACCTGAGACTGCTACTCTGTACTGTGCTGTGAGGTCATGCACGAACCACTTCTAAAGAAATAATTTAGTTTGATAACTAAGCCCTTTGGATTTGGTCGTAGATATACCAATTTTACATAAAAGTAAGAGGAAAGAATAAGAGCTTCAGGGGAAGACCTCCTTATGAGCTTCTAAATTTCTGAACAAATTTTAGACAAATCAGTTTCCACATTTTGCCTGGCAGGGGTACAAAGAGAGGGTACAAAGTGGAAGGACTTTAGTCTCTACCCAATACACCAAATGGGGAAAATAATGCCACTTTAACAACATGAAAGGCCTGCAGAGTCTCTTTGTTATCTTTGTTATTATGATTGGGCATAAGTTACTTGGGCAATAAAGGTTACATATTTGATTTTTAAAAACTTGAAAAAAAAGGGGGGGTTATTTGAAGGTGCAAACAATATTTGAGAAGGACTGGTAGTAGAAATGGTAAAAAAAAAAAAAAAAAAAAAAAAAAAGTGCAACATTTCCAGGTGGTGGGGGCTCTTGTCTGACCGCTACCCGTACCCTCTATCAAAGACTCATTTTGAAGGGATTTGGTTCTGTCTGTGGGATGGGATCATGGTTCCTTTAACAAAGTTTCTCTATCATCTCTGATAACCATGCTATGTAAAATCCTTCCCATTGGTTTCTGTTCAAAGATAACTTCTTTTATTTTATCAAGGTCATTTTCTAAGTTCAGCCACCATGCAGCTGCTTGATGGTGTGTGTGAATCTGGGTTCTGTACCAGCGCTTAGTACCCAAAATACATACCTCTATCCTAACCCACTGCTCCTGAGCTCTTCCTGGGTGTGGTTGACTTAAGTTGGCAACCATGTATGATGCAAAATGCAAATAAAAATATGTTTGTATGATTCTGTCAGAAAAGAAGAGCTATTCTAGATGGCTCAAATTGATTCTTTCTATATATTTAGCCTTCTCATTATGTGCTAATGTCATCCTTACTTTTGAGTTGTTTCCTTGATGATGAAATTTATTATGGCATATTGTACCATAAGCAAGATGTTTCAGAAAAAGATATAAGAAGCTGGGTGTGGTGATGCATAACCTTAATCCCAGCAACTTGGGAGGCTGAGGCAGGAGGATTGCAAATTCAAAGACAGTCTCAGCAACTTAATGAGACCCTGTCTCAAAACAAAAAATAAAAAGAGCTAGGGATGTGGCTCAGTGGCTAAGCAACCCTGGATTCAATCCCCAACATTGGGAAAAAAAAGTGATATGAGAAATGAGGAATTCTCTTTGAGACAGGAATGAATGGGAAGACTTTTGCACCTCATGGTTATCAGGGATAACATGAGAAGAGGCATTGGTTTCTGAGATGATATAAAAGGAAGAAAAATATTAAAAATATTAAGTGTTTTAAAGATTAATGATTAGTTCTAGGGCGGAGGAAATTTTAAAACAACAAAGCATTTAGGCTATAAAAAGGGTTTTACCGGCACTTGGAGTCAGATTGACTATGAAAGTCAGGAACAAAAGGAAGCAGAGTAGAAAGATCTGGAACTTGTAACATGGTTGGTGAAGGACCAAAAAAAAAAAAAAAAAATATAGTAAGTCTGGCTGCTACCTCTGAGAAGGGAGGAGGGAGGAGGGTGAGGCAGAGAGACCCTCACCCACTAAAGAAATGATCAAGAATGCTAATTGGCAGGACAATTGGAAAAAGGACTTCAGGACATCTCAGAAATCTGCAAGGCTGTCCTGTACAGGACATGCCAAGAGACCTTCCTGGGTGAAATATTTCAGCGACCTAGACTGGGCTACTTTCTGAGGGCCAGGGATTTCTTTCAGAGACACTCACTCCATGGCTGGTGCTGGGTTTGTGCAGGCCCAGGTACGGCTTGTATGGGAAGCAGACCTTGGCATCCACATGGACTTGACTCTTTGCAGGCACCAGGAATGCAAGAGTTATGGTGTCATAGCAACCTCCACTCGGATTTCAAAGGAAAGGCTGACAGGTCAGGAAGAAGTTTGCCACAGAGGTGGAGCCCCTTCAGAGAGGACCTGGTGAGGCCATGCCTAGTGGAGCTGTGGGAATGAAACTGCAGTCAGAACCCCAGGAAGGTATGTCCATCAGCAATGTGTCACACTTGCAGGTGAAAGCAGCAGACGGCATGCAGTCTGAGAAAGTAACCATGTGACCTGCAACCAGCAGAGCCACAGGGCAGGGCTGCCTATGGCCTCACTGCAGTGTGCGTAAGATGCCAGGCTTGGAGCTCTAGGCTTTCATGTCTGTCCTGCTAGGTCATGGTTTTGCTTTCGGCTGATTAATTCTTTATGCTTCCCAATTTGTCTCTTCTGGAATAGAGATATTTGTCCTGTGCCTGTCCTGCCATTGTATTTTGGAAGTATGGAACTCATTCTTCTGATTTTATGTAGGTTCATAGCAGAAAGGGTTTGTTTCAAATATCAGCTGAGACTGGGCTTATGCAATAATGTTGGAAAAAATTAAGACTTTGAGGCTTTGGGATGGAAATGATTGTATTTTGCATTGTGAGTAGGACATGAGACTTGGAAGTGATGAGTGAAATACAACAGTTTGGGTATGGTTTGTGTCTCCAAGGGTTCATGTGTCAAAATTTAATCTCAATGGTGAAGTAGTAAGAGGGTGGAATGTTAATATGATGGTGTTTAGAAGTGGGGCTTTGGGGAAGTGATTACCATTAGTTAAGGTCATCCATCAGTCCCTGTGATTGCATGTTGGTAGCTTTATTACAAGATGGAGAGAGATCAGAAGACATGTATGTTCATGCTGTCTCTGGCAACGTAATGCCCCCGTGGCCCAAACTGTGCCAGAAAGAAGACTATCACAAGACACAAGCCTCTTGTCCTAGGATCTCCAGAACCATGAACCAAAATTAATTTATTTTCATTAGAGTTACTTATCTTCAAGTTTTTTGTTACAGCAATCAGAAACAAATTGATACAAATAGTATCCCAAGATGCAGCATGATTAACTACATTAGTGTAATTCCTTTAGGCAATTTACATAATTTGTACTACAGAAAATGTAAAATAACTGATCTTTACTGTATGTTACATGAAGAGAAAAAAATCAATAATTCCTCTATTAATCCATACCTTCCTAGATGAAAGCAGCCTAGTAAAAACATATGTAAACCCATTAATCTAATTGCAATCTGCATTATATAATACACACAATTACAAGCATTTATTTTTTAAATTTTTATTTATAGTAGTATGTATTACAGTTCATACTATACATATAGAGAGCATCTTTTTACACAAAACAGTTTGTATACAAAGTATATTCGCAGAATTCAAGTCTCCAATCATGCATTTAGAATAATGATATCCGTCTTATTCAACCACTTTTTTTCCCCTTCCCCCCTTGCTCCCTCTCTTCCCCTCCCTTCCCTTTGACCATTATAGTGTTCCTCTAATCCTCCTATGTACCCCGACCCAACAATACTGTGAACCGGCTTCCTTATATCAGAGGAAACATTCGGTATTTGGATTTTTGAGATTGACCGATTTCACTTAGCATTATATTCTCCAACTTCATCCATTTACCTGCAAATGTCATTATTTTATTCTCTTTTATTGCTGAGTAAAATTCCATTGTGTATATATACACCACATTTTCTTTATCCATTCATCTACCAAGAAACATCTAGGTTGGTTCCACAACCTAGCTATTGTGAATTGTGCTGCTATAAACATTGAAGTAGCTGTGTCACTGTAATATGCTGTTTTTAAGTCCTTTGGGAATAGACCCAGGAGTGGGATGGCTGGGTCATAGGGTGGTTCCATTCCCATTTTCCCAAGAAATCTCCATACTGCTTTCCATAACGGTTGTACCATTTTGCAGTCCCACCAGCAATGTATGAGTGTGCCTTTTTCCCCACATCCTCTCCAACATTTATTGTTGTTTGTGTTCTTGATAGCTGCCATTCTGACTGGAGTGAAGTGAAATCTTAGAGTAGTTTTGATTTGCATTTCTCTAATTGCCAGTGATGTTGAACATTTTTTCATGTATTTGTTGATTAATCATGTATCTTCTTCTGACAAGTGTCTTTTCAATTCCTTAGCCCATTTATCGATTGGATTATTTGTTTTTTTGGTGTCAAGCTTTTTGAGTTCTTTATATAGTCTAGAAATTAGTGCTCTATTTGATGTGCATGTATTAAATATTTGTTCCCAGTTAGTTGGCTCTCTATTCACCTCACTGCTTGTTTCTTTTGCTGAGAAGAAGCTTTTTAGCTTAAATCTATCCCAGTCATTAATTATTGGTATTAATTCTTGCACTACCAGATTCTTGTTAAGGAACTTGGAGCCTAATCCGACATGTTGGAAATTGTAGCTTACTTTTTCTTCTATTAGGTGTATTGTCTCTGGTCTAATTCCTAAGTCCTTGATCCACTTTGAATTGAATTTTGTGCATGGTGAGAGATACAGGTTTAATTTCATTTTGTTGCATATGGATTTCCAGTTTTCCCAGCACCATTTGTTGAAGAGGCAATCCTTTCTCCACTGTACAATTTTGGCACCTTTGTCTAATATAAGGTAGCTGAAATTATATGTAGTAGTCTCTGTGTCCTCAATTCTGTACCATTGGTCTACTAGTCTGTTTTGGTGCCAATACCATGCTGTTTTTGTTACTATTGCTCTATAGTATAATTTAATGTCTGGTATGGTGATGCTGCCTGCTTCACTTTTCTTGCTCAGGATTGCTTTAGCTATTCTGGGTCTCTTATTTTTTCCAGATGAATTTCATGACTGCTTTTTCTATTTCCTTGAGAAATGTCATTGGGATTTTGATTGGAATTGCATTAAATCTGTATAGTGCTTTTGGTAGCATGGACATTTTGACAATATTAATTCTGCCTATCCAAGAACAAGGTAGGTCTTTCCATCTTCTGAGGTCTTCTACGATTTCTTTCTTTAGTGTTCTATAGTTTTTGTTATAGAGGTCCTTCACCTCTTTCGTTAAGTTGATTCCCAGGTATTTTTTTTTTTTGATGCTATTGTAAATGGAGTAGTTTTCATCATTTCCCTTTCAGAAGCTTTGTCACTGATGTACAAAAATGCCTTTGACTTATGGGTATTGATTTTGTATCCTGCTACTTTGCCAAATTCATTTACTAGTTATAAAAGTTTTCTGGTAGAGTTTTTTGGGTCTTTTAGGTATATTATCATGTCATCAGCAAATAGTGCTAATTTGAGCTCTTCTTTTCCTATCTGGATCCCTTTAATTTCTTTCGTCTGTCTAATTGCTCTGGCCAGAGTTTCAAGTACTATGTTAAATAGCAGTGGTGAGAGGGGGATCCCTGTCTTGTTCCAGTTTTTAGAGGGAATGCTTTCAATTTTTCTCCATTTAAGATAATGTTAGCTTGAGGTTTTGCATACATAGCTTTTATAATGTTGAGATATGTTCCTGTTATTCCTAATTTTTCTAGAGCTTTGAACATAAAGGGGTGTTTTTATTTTGTCAAATGCTTTTTCTGCGTCTATTGAGATGATCATATGGTTTTTATCTTTAAGTCTGTTGATGTGATGTATTATGTTTATTGATTTCCGAATGTTGAACCAGCCTTGCATCCCTGGGATAAACCCCACTTGATTGTGGTGCACTATCTTTTTGATATGTTTTTGAATCCGATTTGCCAGAATTTTGTTGAGGATTTTTGCATCTATGTTCATTAAAGATATTGGCCTGAAGTTTTCTTTTTTGGCTGTGTCTTTGCCTGGCTTTGGAATTAATGTGATATTGGCCTCATAGAAAGTGTCTGGAAGAGCTCCCTCTTTTTCTATTTCTTGAAATAATTTGAAGAGCATCGGTATTAGTTCTTCTTTGAAGGTCTTGTAGAACTCGGCTGTAAACCCATCAGGACCTGGACTTTTTCTTGTTGGTAGTTTTTTGATAGCATCTTCTATTTCTTCCCTTGAAATTAGTTTATTTAAATTGTGTATAGCCTCCTGTTCCAGTTTGGGCAATTCATACGACTCTAGAAATCTGTCTATGCTTTCAGTATTTTCTATTTTATTAGAGTACAATTTTTTGAAGTAATTACTAATTATTTCCTGTATATCTGAGGTGTTTGTTGTGATATTTCCTTTTTCATCACGGATGCTAGTAATTGGAGTTTTATCTTTTCTTCTTTTCATTAGCATTACTAGGGGTCTGTCAATTTAATTTATTTTTTCAAAGAACCAACTTTTGGTTTTGTCAATTCTTTGAATTGTTTCTTTAGTCTCAATTTCATTAATTTCAGCTCTGATTGTAATTATTTCCTGTCTTCTACTGCTCTTAGTGTTGATCTGTTCCTCTTTTTCTAGTGCTTTGAGGTGTGATGTTAAGTCATTTAATTGTTGTTGTTTTTTTCTTTTAATGAAGGAATTCAGTGCAATGAATTTTCCTCTTACTACTGCCTTCATAGTGTCCCAGAGATTTCTATATGATGTATCTGTGTTCTCATTTACCTTTAGGACTTTTTTAATCTCCTCCTTGATGTCTTCTTCAACCCCTTGTTCATTCAGTAGCATGTTGTTTAGCTTCCAGCTGTTGGAGTAGTTTTTTTTTTTTTTAATTTCTTGTATTATCATTGATTTCCAATTTCATCCCATTATGGTCTGATAGAATGCAAGGTGGTATTTCTATTTTTTTATATTTGCTGAGAGTTGCCTTGTGACATAATATATGGTCAGTTTTGGAGAAGGAGCCATGTGCTGCTGAGAAGAAAGTGTATTCGCTTACTGAGGTATGAAATATTCTATGTATGTCCGTTAGGTCTAAGTTATTAATTGTTTTAACAAGGCCTGAAGTTTCTTTATTTAGCTTTTGTTTGGATGATCTATCCATTGGTGAGAGAGGTGTGCTGAAGTCCCCTAGAATAACTGTGTTGTGGTCTATTTTACTCTTGAACTTGAGAAGGGTTTGTTTGATGAATGTAGGTGCTCCATTATTTGGGGCATATAGATTTATAATTGTTATATCTTGTTGATTAATGTTTCCTTTAAGTAGTAAGAAATATCCATATTTATCCCTTTTGATTAGCTTTGGCTTGAAGTCTACCTTATTTGATATGAGAATGGAAACCCCTGCCTGCTTCCGTAGCCCATGTGCGTGATAAGACTTTTTCCAGCTTTTCACCTTCAATAGCTTGATGTCTTTTTCTATGAGGTGTGTTTCTTGTAGACAGCAAATTGTTGGGTTGTTTCTTTTAATCCAATCTGACAATCTGTGTCTTTTGAATGGTGAGTTTAGGCTATTAACATTCAGGGTTATTATTGAGATGTGATTCTTATTTCCATCCATTTTTAAATGTATTATGGTATTTAGCTTGATTTGGATTCTCTTCTGGTTGGTAATTCCTTTAGTTTACTATCTCCCTTTGTTGATTTTCATTGTTATTTTTCTCTTCTTCTTCGTGGAAAATTTTGCCCAAGATGTTCAGAAGTGCTGGCTTTCGAGTTGTGAAATCTTTTAACTTTTGTTTGTCATGGAAGATTTTTATTTAATCTTCAAATCTAAAGTTCAATTTTGCTGGATATAAGATTCTTGGTTGACATTGCTTTTCTTTCAGAGCTTGAAATATGCTATTCCAGGATCTTACAGCTTTTAAGGTCTTGGTTGAAAAATCTGAGCATAGTCTGATTGGTTTCCCCCTATATGTAATCTGCTTCCTTTCTCTTGTGGCTTTTAAATATTCTCTCCTTGCCTAGTATATTAGGCAATTTTATTATAATGTGCCTTGGTGTGGATCTGTTGTGGTTTTGTACGTTTGGTGTTTGGTAAGCCTCTTGAACTTGGTTTTGCCATTCATTCCTCATGTTTGGAAAATTTTCTGCTATTATTTCATTCAATAAATTACTCATTCCTTTGATTTGAAACTCTGCACCTTCTTCAACACCAATCACTCTTAAGTTTGGTCTTTTTATGCTGTCCCATAATTCCTGAATGCTCTGTTCTTGTTTTCTTACTACTTTTGCCATGTCCTCTAGATTTTTCTCCAGGATATATATTTTGTCTTCATTATCTGAGGTCCTTTCTTCCAGGTGATCTAATCTGTTGGTGATGCTTTCAATTGAGCATTTAGTTTGGTTTATTTCTTCTTTCATTTCCAGAATTTCTGTTTGGTTTCTCTTTAGAATCTCTATCTCCCTATTGAAGTAATCTTTTGCTTCTTGTATTTGTTTTTGGAGTTCTTTGTCAAAATGCTCTTTTACCGCCTGTATTTGCTCTCTCATCTCATTTTTGAGTTCATTCTTAAGATCCATAAACATTTGTAATATGTAATTTCTAAATTCCGTTTCTGGCATTTGACCAACTGTGCTTGCCATGGAATCTACTGAGGGGATATGTTGGTTGGTTTCAGCCACTTTCTTCCCTTGCTTCTTCATAATGCTTATGTGTCTATTCTTCTAGCACTGTGGGACCTTGCCTATTTTGGTTTCACCTTATAGCCTCATGTTTCTCCTGTGGTACAATGCTGTCAGGTCCCCTTATAAATACCTTACACTTCAAGCTCTAACACTTTCTTTACAGCAAATCCCAGTTTGATCACAATGTACAGATTTAGTTAACTCAGGTATTGTTTCCAATTTACTCTGTATGCTTGCGTTGGGGTTTACAGTTTCAGTATTGGACACAGAGATGATATGTTTAGGAAGAAGGAAGTGAGATTATTATTTTTTTTTTTTTTGGTACCGGGGATTGAACTCAGGGGCACTCGACCACTGGACCACATCCCCAGCCCTTTTTTGTATTTTTATTAGAGACAGGGTCTCACTGAGTTACTAAGTGCCTCGCCATTGCTGAGGCTGGCTTTGAACTCGTGATCCTCCTGCCTCAGCCTCCCAAAGTGCTGGGATTACAGGCGTGCGCCACTGCGCCCGGCTAGGAAGTGAGATTATTGAGATGTTCTTTCTTAGGAAGTATGAAAATAGAATTCTGTGGAAGTGGTTTAATATCAGCAGACAGGAGAGGAAAGAGAATGGAGTGAGCGATTTAGAGGGAAGACTGATTTATAAATAAACCAAAGTTATGTACCCTTTCAGAGAAGAAAAAAAAGATTGAAAAGAAAAAATAAAAAGGAACAATGAGAGATAACAAAGAAGTAAGAATTAGTGTAAGAGAGAGGAGAGAAAAACTGAGTCAAGAAAAATAGATAGTAAACTATATATAACACCGCTTTGCTGTATATTTCAATTGCCCCAGGTCTAGAAGTCCCAATTTCTGCGTATACCTTGTTTTCGCCTCTGATGAGTACACAATGACAGGGTGTAAACAGATAAGATGAGGGCAGAAGAGACTTAAGTGAGAAGGGAAGAAAAGAAAGAGGAACACAGACACACAAATAATCACACTACCAAACAGAACAAAAACAAAAACAAAGAAAAAAAAAAACAACCAGAGTCGAACCCAGGAACAAGTCTCAAACAGGATCCTGGGAAGCCCTTCCAGTTTAGGCCAGTTGTCCTGGATCACACCCAGACAGTCACAGAGCACGAATTAGTGGCATCTAGTCTGCAGCTTTGGCCAGCGGCAGATTGGCACAGAGGAATAATGGCTGGGGTGGGGGTGGGGGTGGTGTCAGTATGTGAATAGCACCAGGAAAGTGTTCATCCAAAAGGCACGCATTCCCCATGCCCGCCCCCAGTTATAGCTCTCATGGTTGCTGCGCTGGCCTCAGGCAGGCCCTTCCCTGTGGGCTGCCTGCGCGCGTCTCACCCAGGTGTGAGCTGTCTTCCAGGCCCTGGACCGATCCTTGGATGTCTGCAGTCAGCCGCAGCCCTCCTCCAAAATGGCAGTGCCTTCCCCGGTCCCAACAGCAGTACCCCAGACCTGTGTGTCACTCCGAGACGAGCAGGTCCCGTTTGGCAATTTACGCGAAAGAAGACTATGAGGCCACTGCTCGCGTCTGGCTTTCTTTTTATTCTGCGTTGTTTGAGGCCATGGTCTGCACTTCCCTTACTGCAATGCTACCACGGCAGCTGCACTGCTAATGCTGGTTCAGTTTGTGGGCCGCTCGCACTGGACTCCGGGCATCAGCAGTCTCAATTACAAGCATTTTTAAACAAAGGCTCTGCCTTCCTAAGTCTGTTTTAATAATAATAGAAAATGATGCAACCACTAGTGCTGGGTCAGTGTGTTAGCCTTTCATTGCTATGACAAATACCTGGAGATAAACAGTTCAAAGGAGGAAAAATTTATTTTGGCTCACAATTTCATAGGTTTCAATGATCACTTTGTTCTGTTGCTTTGGTTCTATAGTGGCATGGCACATCATGTTGGGAGCACTGGGTGGGGAAAGGCTGTTCACCCCCTAGAAGCCGGGAAACAAAAAGAGGAAAGGGCTATGGGTCCCTATATCCCTTGCAAGGGCATGACCCAAATGACCTAACTTCCTTCCACTAGGTCTCATGTCCTAAAAGCTCCACCACCTCCCAGTGGCACCATAGACTGGTGATCAAGTCTAACACACAGACCTTCTGAAGCATTCCAGACCCAAACTATAGCAGTATGCATAGTTTCAACTTCATAACATGCCTCAGTGATTTAGTTTAATCATTTATAGACTTGAAGCTAAAGTCTCCTACCAGAATGTTTTATGTTATTGTTTGGATCTGAAATGTTCCACAAAAGCTCATGCATTGAAGGCTTGGTCTCCAATGCAGCAGTGATCAGAGGTGGGGCCTCTAAGCCATTGATGGAATCATAATTTAATGGACTTTTGGGAAGTGGTGGAAACTTAGGAGGTTGGGCCTATTTGAAGGAAAGTAGGTTCTTGGGGGCTGTAGTTTTCCCCTGGCCCCTTCCTCTCTGATTCCTGGCCACCATGAGGGAAGTAACTTTCCTCTGCCATGCTCTTCCATAATGATATTCTTCCTTTCCACAGACCCAGAAACAATAGACCCATGTGCCCATGGACTGAAAGCTCTGAAACCATGAGCCAACATCAATTTTTCCTTCTTTAAGTTGATTTTCTCAGGTACTTTGTCATAGTGATGTAAAGCTGGTTAACTTTATTAATTGATACTGAGAGAAATTTCTTTTGTATGATTTCTTACACCATATCTATGACCCATACCCTATCCTAATCATTTCAGAAAAGAATCATAAAGAAAAATATGCAAATACATAAATAATTTGGGCTTATATCTGAGGGATGCAAAAAATCCTATGACATTTGCAGATGTTGGAAGCTTATTATTATTTTTTTTAAATACAAAAGAGACAATCTCTCCATATCAGATCTGGAGAAGAAATGGTTAAAGAAGTAATGTTCTAGGGAAAAATCCTGGCCCATGTATTTTGTTCTAAATAGTTAAAAAAAGAAAATAGTTAACATATTAAATTCACCTACATCTAACCATTAAATTCTTTTTAGTTTAATTCTTTTCTTTAACTTGCAGACCAGACTCAGAGGTTGGAAAACATGCATCTGCAGTAGATTGAAATGGAAGGCTCTGGCAAGTAAAGAGCTGCCCATTTCCCAGTCCCAGGAGCTACTTGCTGATGTGGAACTTTGTTAAAGGAGCTGGGGGAGCCTGGTGAGAGGGGGTCCATGCAGCTCAGCAAGGAAATGTTTTAAATTTCCTACTATTTTAAAGCATTTGGAGGCGAGTAAGTGTAAACTAGTACCACTGAGAATGGAGAAATTAAATTCTGACTCACTACCTTTCTACCCCTGATAAGCCTTTGGTGATCTCTCTTCTTCATTGTCTGTCTTTCCCCCCTCTCCACATCTTCTTTTCCTTATACAGTCTTTGATCTACAGGCTCAGGGCTACTAGTTATGACTTAGCTAGCAAAGCTGTGTCTGCATGCTCATGAAGGATCTGCAAGCATTGATTCATTGACCTTTGCTGCTTAGACTGAAGCATATCTTTGCTGCTCAGTGAATTTTGACATGTGGCTCCCGTATTTCATATTCTATATCTATTTCCCATAGTCCACATTCCCCATGGAAAACAGGATGGGAGATGATGGTGAAGTGCTGTGGTTCAGATATGGTTTGAGTGTGTCCCCCCCAAAAGTTCATGTGTTGAAATTTAATACCCATTATGAGGGATTAAGATCCAACTATGATCTTTAGAGGTCATGCTTCGGGGAGGCAATTAGGATTACATAAAGTCGTTATGTTATAATTGAATCCTGGTGGCTTTAGAAGATGAGGGAGAGAGACCAGAAAAGATAACACATACTCAAAACACACATTTCCTGTGTCTTGTCACGTGATTTCCTGTACCACCTCAGATCTCTGCCAGCAAGAAGGCCATTATTGGATATGGCCTATTGACGTTGGACTTCCAGAACCATGAACCTAAATAGAACTCTTTTCTTTATAACTCATCCGGTCTGTATTATGTTATTGGCAACAAAAAGAGAGGCTAAAGTATAAGATTGGATCAAAGTGACCAGTGAAGAAGGGAAAAATATTATTAATCCTTAAAGGGGATCCAGGGAACCCTGTGGAAATTCAGGGACTTCCTGATTCTTTGTTGTGAAGGCTCAGGGTTCACAGTGAGGGCATGAGTGACAATAGCATTAGGTGATGTGGCCTCGATTTGTGGGTAGCACTTGATACTAAAAGATTGCTTCCTGGAGGCATTCAGGTTTTTAAATAATGACTTATGTGATAAGAATGCCACATTCTCCCATAAATTTTTAGGCAGATTATTAAATGTAATTATTAGAATGTAAATTTTAGAAGTGATATAAAAGCAGTCAAAAGAGTCAACATTAATGCAACTGTATAGAGGTCTACAAATACAGATACATTGCTGGTAACGGGTAGTTCTAAGAGAGTATATAAGCATGCTTTATTCTTTTCTATTTAACAAACATTTATTGAGCACCTACTGTGATCATGCAGTGTTTTGTACACTGCAGGTAGCTCAGTGAACAAGATAAAACAGGGTTCTCTTTCCATTGAGCTTACATTTTCAATGTGTATGGTAGGGTGGGAGAAGGCAGTCAAAAACTATAAAGGCTCTGAGATTTTTCCCTACATGCAAACTAACAAATTAGCCTACTATTATTTTAAGACTCCTGTGTCAGAGGCAAAGTAAAGTTTGTTATTTGCAAAAGTGCAGTAACCACATAGCTATTGTTTTCCTCAATCGGTGAGGGTGTCAAACCAAGCTTCTGCAGAGGTCACTGGGGGAATCAGCCAGCAGCTATCCTCTCGAAGAGCATGTAGGAATCGTAGGCCTCGAGTTTACAGTAGCATCTTAACACTATTATGAAAACAACAAAGAGAAAGAAGGTGAGAGGGATTATTGTCCATAGGCCTGTGCTCCACTGGGCAGGACTTACGGTGAAGAGGCCAATGTAGTATAGGAGGCTCGTGAGCAAGGTCATCATAATGAACATAGGGTGGCAGGTTAAGGGCCTTTCGGAGCAAGCTGGCCAAGAGTCATCCAGGGTGTAGTTGATCCCTTTAGAGACTGGCAAATTCGTCCTGAAGTGATGAGAAGTCATCTGTGGTTTTTACAGTTGATAATCCTGAGGAGAAGCTGGTTAAAGGTTTGGTTAGAGATTTTACTTAGTTGTCCCTGCAGAAATTTTATGACACAGGGAAGGAAGGCATAGAATAGGAGAACTCCAACTAGAGGTCCCAATATTGGGAGAGCCTAGCTGATGAAGGGGTTTTGTGAACATGTCCCAATGGGATTATTGTGCCAGTTGTAATTTTCCCTGTTTTTGTAATTGTTTAACCTTTGTCGATGACGAGTTCTGCTCCCCTGAGTGTTGAAGTTTGAACACTAGAGAAGCAGGCTGAGGCAAGCATATAAAGCAGGGTCTATCTAAAAGGAATAATAAGAAGGGGGCCTTTGCTGGCATCTTATATCCCAAGGTGTTGGTTTCTTGGGTCAAAATTTCCACAGGGCAGTGTAAAGAAGAACAGGAAACACCTGCATAGACAGTGAGCTGTGTTACAGGAGAGGCACCTTAAGCTTGGGAACCCAAGTATTTTATCATGGATAATAAGCACGCCAATCCTTTTGCTTTCAGGGAGATGCTAATTTTCTCTTCTTGCCTGTAAATAAACATGTCCTTTGGCCTGGAGGGAGACACTGTTTTTAATTTCAAAATTAATTCACTATGCAAACATTTTTGAAAAGATCATAGTGCCTTTATCTTCAAGATGTGTGGAAACATAAGAGATCCTCTAACGGTGGTTAACAAGGAAATCATCATGTTTATACTGAAATATTTATGTAAATAGGTTTATAAAACTTTGGAAAATCTCGATTCTGACTTGTGATTTACATCAGCGATGGTGTATCCCAGCTTTAGTTTTAGTAGTCTTGTGAAAAAGCATGAACTTCATATTACCTGGTGAAGTGACCCAGTGCCCATGTGAACAATGTGAATCAGGACTCACATTTCCCCTCTCTCACTGGCTTTGTCACATAGGCTGATTGCGTAGACTCTCTAAACCTGTTTTCTGAAAAATGAGAATAATACAACCTACCTTATGGAGTCACTGGGAGACTGAATGAATAATGTTTGTAAAATGTTTAGCATAAAACCTGGTTGCAATAAGCATTCAATAAACGGTAGATGTTTTTATTTGCTGAGTATATTTTAGGTGACATGGACTTTACTTACATCATTTGAGGGAATCCTCCTAGCAATATTATAAGGTAGTACCATCTCCATTCTATAGCTTAGGAAATAGAGACTCAGAGATTTATCTGAAGTTACTAGCTAGTTAAGTGGTAGAGCCACAATTCCAACACAGGTCAATCAGTGTCAAAACCCACAGGGTGTACTACCCTAACAGTTAAGTCCCTGTATTTCCTAGTCAGATGTCTTGCTCAAAAATCCACCATTGTGGCTGGGGATATAGTTCAGTTGGTAGAGTGCTTGCCTTGCATGCACAAGGCCCTGGGTTCAATCCCCACCGCCACCAAAAAAAAAAAAAAAAAAAAAAAAAAAAAAAAAATCCACCATTGCCATTTACTATTTCTTTGATTTTGAACAAAACTCTTCATCTCGAAAATGGGAACATACCAGATAAAGTGGATCTGTTTTTATTACTGTTACCACAACAGTAAGACTGGAGGCAACTTTATACATTCTAGATGATCATTCATCCTGTGGAAATGTGGGCCTCAGCATTCAGTCTTCTGTGATGTGAGTTTTCTATAAGCTGAATGTTAGAATAGTTTGGAGGACCAATAAATACATTGGTTACAAAGTATGGTGAATCCTTGATATGTAGCCTTGGAATTCTCTAAAGAAAAGAGGACAGCATAATATAATATCAGTATTAAGGGTTTTTTGACACAATACATTTATTTTTTATTTTTTTGGTGCTGGGGATTGAACTCAGGGGCACTCAACCACTGGGCCACATCCCCAGCCCTTTTTTGTATTTTATTAGAGACAGGGTCTCACTGAGTTGCTAAATGCCTTGCCATTGCTGAGGCTGGCTTTGAACTCGAAATCCTCCTGCCTCAGTCTCCCAAGTGCTGGGATTACATGTGTGAGCCACCGTGCCTGGAGACATAATACCTTTATTTATTTATTTTTGTGTGGTGCTGAGGTGCCCTGCATCTGCTAGGCAAGTGCCCTACCACTGAGCTACAACTTCAGGCCACGTATTAAGGTTAATTTGCTTTTCTATTCTATTTTCTACCCCCTCCCATAATTTTGGTAATAAATACACATCTGTATATTGACCCAGACAAACTAATAAAATGTCACCTAATTTATCTTATGATGCACACTTGTGGTATGGGTTAACTCACCTTACATACATTTTATACCATATTTGACACTTATTTTAGAGAAAAAAGTTAGCAATATGACTTTTCATTAATGTTTGGCAGTGAATGTTTTTCAGTGAAGTAAACCAATTAAATACTAATCTCAATAAATAAATAGCATTAAGGGCAAGTCAATGGGACAAAGAGCAATTATCTTGAATCTTTGCCTTCTAGAGACATATTGTTGTATATGAAAAGGTTGTGCTCAATATTGAAAGTAACATGCAATAGTTTGAAAGATCACAGACTGTGGAGCCAGCACAATGGGGTTTGACTCTCAGTTCTGGTACCTGCCAGTTGTGTGAATGTGGGCAAACCACTTAAGCTCTGGAAGGCTCATCGCCTTACCTGGAAAATGGAGATAATAAAAGTATAGAGATTTTCTTGGGGGTATGAATAAGATAGTGTATTAAAAAATCTTATTTTGAGATTCATACCTATTGTCCCATAGTAACAGTCTACAGGTATTAGCTATTACTGTTACTATCCTCTTAGCCCCCTGGCATGTGAGTCATGTCTTATAGTGTGGTTTTCAGATCCTCAGTGTATGCAGGCACTGGGGGCCAGTGCTTCTGAGATGTGGCTTTAGGAGACCCTGGAATACTGCGTTCCATGGCGCCACTAAACAGGAATCAGTATTCTGATGTTTTATTGGGTTTGCGAGAAGGGTTGGTATTAGGGAAGGCTTTGTGAAAAGGTACTAAAGAAACACCTTCAGATCACATTTCTTGTCTGAATATTCCTTGCCAACATATATGAGTATTTCTGACTTTCATAGTATTTATCAATTTACCAATGATTACTTTAGATGAAATAAGAATTTATTTGTTGAGTAACTTATAATAGCGTATCCAGTGTTAGTAATTTACTTTTTCATTAGCTTTCTGAATCTTAAAGTATATATATATTAAGATCCAGTGTCATGGAAATTTGAGGCTCAATGTTTGTTATAGTTTAGATGTGAAGTATCTCCCAAAAGCTCATGTTTGAGACAATGCAAGAATTTTCAGAGGTGAAATGATTGGATTATGAGATCCTTAACCTAATCAGTGCATTAATCCATGGATATGGATTCACTGGGTTGTAACTATAGGCAGGTAAGGTATGGCTGGAGTAGTTGGGTCAATGGAGGTCAGTCTTTGGGGTTTATATATTTTGTTCCTGGTGAGAGAAGAGATCTCTCTCTGCTTCCTGGTTGTCGTGTTCTGAGCTGCTTTCCATCACCACACCCCTCCACCATGACGTTCTGCCTCATATAGACTGAACCTCTGAAACCATGAGCCAAAGTAACCTTTTTTCTTTATGTTTTTTTAATTAATTAATTTATTTTAATCAAGTATACATGTTATTTTTGTCAGGTTTTTTTTTTTTTTTTTTTTTTTTTTTTTTTTTTTGTGGTACCGGGGATTGAACTCAGGGGCACTCGACCACTGGGTCACATCCCCAGACCTTTTTTTGTATTTTATTTAGAGACAGGGTCTCACTTTGCTAAGTGCCTCACCATTGCTGAGGCTGGCTTTGAACTCGCGATCCTCCTGCCTCAGCCTCCCAAAGTGCTGGGATTTGCGCCACCGCGCCCGGCTTTTTGTCAGGTTTTTAAAAAATTTATTTATTTACTTTAGTTGTACACAATGCAATGCATTTATGTTTACGTGGTGCTGAGGATCGAACCTGGGCCGCGCACGTGCGAGGTGAGCGCTCTGCCGCTGAGCCACAACCCCAGCCCTTTGTCAGGTCTTTTGGTTACTGTAACTCTGCTCTTTCATTCCTTACCCTGTTGTGTTAGTCCTATGTGCTTCTTCACTAATAAAGACTAGCCTCCTGACTACAGAACCCCTCTACAGCTCCCTAACACACATATCAGCCCACCACAGATGGCCCTGCCCTTGTCAATTTCCTCCTTCCTGTGCTGCATTCCATCCCTTAAACATTTCCTTAAGCCTTTCCTAAATTGGGCTAGTTTACTCTCACTTCCCCTCATCCATTTCTGATTTCTGGGGAGTTACTAAATCTCTCCCTACCTCATTCTTTCAGTTAATAATGGAAGAATATAATACCACTAAAAAAAAAAAAAAAAAAAAAAAAAAAAGAGCCATTTTCTTGGAAGGGGAACAGGTGCTTGCACTTCAAGAATAATAAAAGAACCTTGTAAAGGGAAATACCAGAAAAGGCTGAAGGATTGTGGAAAACTGCATTCTTTAAGAAATGGCAACAGTACCACACCACAGGAGCACCAAGGTAGAGAACTTCGGGCAAATGGGTGCTTTGTCTTTTTTTTTTTTAATAAATTTTTTATTCCAAGTTTTTATATACGACAGCAGAATGCATTACAATTCATATTACACATATAGAGCACAATTTTTCATCTCTCTAGTTATATACAAAGTATGTCTACACCATTTATGTCTTCATACATGTACTTAGGGTAATGATGTCTTTTGTCCAACTATTTCAATGATGAGTAGTTAAAATAAACTAATGTATCCCATATATTTGTTTACAATGGAATCTACATCAACATCTCATTAGCATCCAAATTCCTTAGTTGACAATTAGGGTTCACTTTTGGCTTTGCATATATTTTTTTAATTTGTTCTAATTAGTTATACATGACAGTGGAAAGACCAAACTGATCTAAAAACATGAAAAAAAAATCACTAAGAAGTTGAATAATCTTTTCATTTTTTCTGAATTTTAAACATTTTACATAGTTTAAAATTCTTATTTAAATTAAAAACAACAACAACAATAACAAAACTAATGTATCCCTAAGTGCTAACGGTGTGAACCACTCACTGTCCCCAAAAGACATTGATCCTGCCTCTAGGACACTCATGCTAAATGGAAACTGTGGTGGACAATCTCTTCTGTGTTACCCTCCTGGGAAAGCTGGTGCTAACCCGTGAAGAAAAGTGGCTTGACCGTTCAGAGAAAGCCCAGAAAGAACATGAGTTCTGTAACCACAGGACATAGAACTGATTTTCCCTGTTGGATTTTTTCCTCCCAGATACTGACAGTCATTTAAATAATAATTTCCATAGGTACTAGACTTCCACAGAGATGTACCTATTCCTTTGACACTTTTTTTTTTAATATTTATTTATTTACTTTAGTTGTACACAATGCAATGCATTTATATTTATGTGGTGCTGAGGATCGAACCCGGGCCACGCACGTGCAAGGCGAGCGCTCTGCCGCTGAGCCACAACCCCAGCCCCGACACTTTCTTTTTTAATAACAATAAATTTGTGAAAGATGGAAGCCTTTTGAAGAGTTTTAGGCTGTGCCAAAAAAATGTCTCTTGTGTTCGCCCACCAGATCCATTTAAGAATTTGTGCTGGGCGCGGTGGGGCATGCCTGTAATCCCAGCACTTTGGGAGGCTGAGGCAGGAGGATCGCGAAAGCCAGCCTCAGCAATGGCGAGGCATTTAGCAACTCAGTGAGACCCTGTCTCTAATAAAATACAAAACAGGGCTGGGGATGTGCCCAGTGGTCAAATGTCCCTGAGTTCAATCCCTGGTACCAAAAAAAAAAAAAAAAAAAATAGAATTTGTGTTCCAAATGAGTGTGAAATGACCAGTCAGTTCTGTGTTAGTCATACTGAATGTGTCCACAGGACCCACTAGTTTCCTGGTTGGTTAGATCAATTATGGAAACTCCCAATAGTCAGACAAACAATTTGCTACTGGCAGATGATTTTAAAAGAATGCTTGGAGAACCAGTTTGAAAAGGCCTGGAGTGCTTGATTAACATGCATAAGACCCTGGGGTTCCATTCCCAGTACCAAAAAAAAAAAAAAAAAAAAAAAAAAAAAAAAAAATGGCCTGGACCAGAGCAACATGTTTGATAGGGGTTCACTAGTGAGCCCCCAGCTGGCTAGGGCAGGGGCAGGGCAGAGAGAAGATGCTGAACAGCCATATCTGCTTTAGGCCACAGCTGGGAGTCGTGGCAGCCTGGCACAGAGGGAACCTAAAGCTCTGGGGTGAAAGAAGGTCAGACAAGGCAGCAGGAAGTGCTGAGTGGTGGCAGGCAGTGGCCAGTCTGACAGCTGGACTTTCAGGAGGCTGACTGAAAGAGATAAGGTGATATCTTACCTCGCCCCACGCGACAAATGCAAGCACATTTTAAAGCCGGGAGCTTGGGAAGAAAACATGTCAGAGAAGAGTGGTGTTAATTTTTGCCTTGTAAGTGTGTCAGAAAGAGGAATGCGTGTGTCCAGTTTCCAGTTAGCACCTCTGCTGTGTGACGATGGGAGACCCGGAGGCTGTGATTGGATCTCCCGTGGCCAGTGGAATGATAGCCGTCCAGATCGGGTGTGTGCAAGCTGTCCCTTCTCAACGTGCCTGCGGAGTTGTTTTCAAAGTAAGCTGGCCTCCGGGTGCTGATTTCATGAGCAGTATTCAGAATGGATCCAGGTCCTGTTAAGCAAAGATTAACAGCCCCATAAATAGAAATTTGTGCACCACTGTAAGATTAACACAAGGGAAGGCAAAGTTGATGTAAGATTTACTTGGAAGGAGAAGATATACCCTTTCCTTTTTTTTTTTTTTTTTTTTTTTTTAAGAGTAAGAACATGGATTCATCAATAATAAATTAAAAACCCTCCTGTAAGAGTTGTCAATAAGAGAGACTGTACTTCCCATGTTCAGTAATAAAGCTACTTATTATTTTGGTAAGAAATGCCCAAATTGAAATTCCAAAGGGTATTATAAACTTGAATTAAAAAGGTAATGGATTTTTTAATAAGTTCTGGGTCAAGATGTATTATTAAACTATTTTCCATAGGGCACAGAATATACCATCTACCCTTTTAATCATGTCAGGTCTAGTCTTACTTCCAGCTGCCAGCTGCGGCTGCTTGTCTATTCTATTCTCTCCCACTATCCCTAACAATGAACAAATAACTAGATGGCCTATGAACCATTTTAAATAGAACTGTTTCCTAGAGAAACTGTTACTAGCAGAGACGGTTTCGATCCAGACCAGGATAACCTGCTTTGGGAAAGCATGGATCAATATTATTTGGGAGTAAGTAGTAGTGGTAAATATTATGATGAATTAAGTAAATCATAAAACAGATGATCTACGCACCTAATTGCTCTGACTCAGGACTATGCAAAGGATAATTCTGCGTGCTTTGAAATTCAAAGGGCTTTCAAAACACAGTTTTAATTATACGAACCATATATTAGTCATGAAAGCACTATGTCTGCAAATCCTTAAAGACTGGTAAAGAACTTGACCATGTGTTTGATAAGTGGTCTGCATATTTTAAGTTGTTGGGGATGAGTTTTCTTTTCTCCTGGCTTCTGACCTGGGTTCAAAGCCAAAGTTATGTCTTTAAGCCATTCTTTCTGTCACTCCTGTCTGACTTGACTGTTCTCTGCAAGCTTGCATCCTTCTGTGGGTAGCTGAGACCCACACAAGTACTGGTTCTTATATCCTCCATGAAAATATAAATTAATAAGAGTTAAAAATAGAAAAAGCTGGGGCTGGGGTTGTGGCTCAGCAGTAGAGTGCTCGCCTAGCATGTGCATGGCCCGGGTTCGATCCTCAGCACCACCTAAAAATAAAGCCATTGTGTACAACTAAAGCAAATAAATAAATATTAAAAAAATAGAAAAAGCTGTCTCATTACATATTTAGATATGCCATGGTCAGGGATGAGTTGGTATATGTTGTCTAGCTATCTTCATAGTTCCCGTTTTTTAGATGGTTTTGGATTACTACATAAATTTACCAATTGTGTAATTTAATACTGGGAAGCATTAAATTAATTGTTACAAATTGTCTTCTGTTTTCTCTATCTTCTATAAAACAAAGATCTCGGTAAGATAAAAGAACGCCTGCCTTTTTCATCATGGACACACGTCAGGAGAGAGTGGATCTGGAAAACAAATTTCTACTTTTTCTGGAAATGGGAACCACTCATAAAACATTTAACGAGTTCAAGGTCCCTTCATTCTCCTTCTGTCTCTTATTCATAGAGCCCTTTGGCAACCCCAAGTTACTTTGGGGTGGCGACACTTTATTGGATGAACCTGCTTTGGATTTGAAGATTTATGAAAACTCTGACAGATGAAAATATACATTTCCCTTTTTAAAAAGGGTGAGATTAATATTCAGCAGCCACAATATATAATTAAAGAGAAAAATGAAATGAGCTGTTTATGCAGGCACAAAGAGTTGATTTAACATCACAATAGACCTCAAAGTCTGTGGCAAAATTTTAAAATGCTGCTCAGGGGTTTAAAGCCCCTCTGAGGTGTTCTCACAGCTCCAATCCCAGCACCATTTTTATGCATGTCGTGAACTTGTTTACCAGCTGCGTTTATGTAGGTTGTTCAGATTTCTCCGGGTGCAACTTGTATCCCTCTGCGCATCTTTATGTACTGTATGCCCTCATTAATTTGGGAAAGAATTTTAAAGAGTGCTCAAATTACACTTCCAATTAGTAGCCGATATATATACATTTAGGTGTTGGAGTGCATAGCTCATTGAAACAACCCCCAGGTGGTTGAATTTTATTCTAAAAACAGTCCCAGATAAGAAAAAGACTAACTGATGTCTGGAGGTCTCAATAAACCTTCTAATGCAGTTAAAATTCTGTTCCTGATCCCTTCCCATTGGTTGTAGATCCCAGTTTTAAGTTTTGCTCTTCATCTCTAAACTTTAGGTCTTAGGCATTCCCCCTGGTTTTACTACCTCTAAAGCTTTTTCATCAATTTCTGTTTTATTGTCAGGAAGTAGTCACCTGGCTAAGTTTATATGAATACGTTTTTTTTTCCCCCTGCTAAAATGTCTGTGGTAATTTTGCAGGGGTGACAGGAGAAGATTTTGTAGTTTTGAAGCTGTGTAGAGGATGCTGCTGAGAAAGGAGGGTGAACTTACCTGTAATGTCAGTGACAAGAGAGGCTGAGACAGGAGGATTGCAAGTTCAAGGCCAGCCTCAGCAACTTAGTGTAAGTCGGTCTCAAAATAAAACATAGAAAGTGCTGGGGATGTGGCTCAGTGGTAAAGCACCCTTGGGTTAAATTGCCAGCACCAAAAAAAAAAAAAAAAAAAAAAAAAAAAAAAAAAAAGGAGGGTGAGCTATTCACGTATATTTCTGGGAAGCTTCCTGGAGTATAGTAGGTTATCACTATATTCCAACAATTGGGGCTTTCTGGTCCATGGTATGCAGTCAAGGTTGTCAGGAGGGAGTTATTCGGGGATGAGGGTATGCAAAGGTAGCTGAGAGTTAGGAAATAAATACAGTAGAGAGTAGGGGAGGGAATTAGATGTAGTGTCTATGCTGCTCTTCTTCCTTCTCCCTTATTAAGATGGGCACATTCTATTTTCAAGTCTTCACTGAACTCCAGGCATCTACTTTGAGATTGCTGTTCCCAAACAGCCTACCATCTCTCCACTCCCAGGGAGCTCAGTGCAAATCCCCACAGAGCGAGGGACCAGGTCTCTCTTACCCTTTTGGCTGTCTCATGGCTACTGCTCCCTAGAGTCAAGGTTACCCATTAGATTCATGGTTACCTCCTGGAGCCATGGTTACCTGTTGTGTCCCACCTTCTCACCAACCACAAAACTTCCTTTCCATACACATGTGACTGAGCATTTTGTTTTTCTTCAGAAAAAGACAATTTGCTAGGCAAAAAAGTAATTCAAGTCATCAGGAAAATTTTGGGAACCACAAAAGCCATTTTTCCATTCCAGGCAAACAACATTTTAATATGAACCTTTATAAAGTTGTACCATGTAATTATTCTCAGGTTTCCTGAGTTTTAGTCATTCCCACATCATCTTCAGGAATTTTGTCTCTTAAAATTATTTTAAATTAATTTTTAAACTTTACCTAGAGTTTAGGTAAACTTAAAGGAGTAAATTTTATATCACCTTTGCCTTAGTGCATTTTCTGTTGCTATAATGGAACACCTGAAATTGGGTAATTTATGAAGAGCAGAGATTTATATTGACTCATGATTCTGGACATTGGAAAGTCCAAGAGTAAGGCACTTGTGAGGATTTTATGTTGCTTCAATTCATGGTGGAAAGCGGAAGAGCAAGTGGGCATATGTGGCAGAGAGACAAAACATGAGTGAGGGACAGCCTCACGTTATGACAATCCTCTTTTATGGATTAATCCAGTCCTTTGAGAAGAACTTGATCTTGTGAGAAGGGTATTACTTCATTCAGGAGGGCTGTGTCCTCCTGACCCAAACACTTCCGACTAGGGCCCACCTCCCAACACTGCCACCTGGAGGAATTAAGTTTCCAATGCATGAATTCTGGGGGACACTCATAGCAACTATTGTAGATGGGAAATTGATATCACTTTCCTCAAACAGAAAATAATATTACCAATAAGCAGAAACATGTCATTGAATTCTAAGGAGTTAACTGGGACCTGGAGAGATCTGTGAGCCTGAGGTCTACTCTTTTTATTAAAAGGGGATACTAGTAAGGGTTAGAGATGACTTAAGTCATATCAGCACCAAAATGGGGATTTCTTCCTGATTTACTCATAGAATCAAATGGACTTATGGAGAGAATACTCCTCTGAGTATATGGTCCATGGTATTTGATTTTGTGTACACATATCATTGCTAGTACCTGTCCCATTCTGATCCAGCTTTGAGACAAGATTCTAAATGACATGAATTTCAAGTAAGAAATGAAAGGAGAAAAAAGATCTTGCATGTCCTGGTACAGGAAGAGCTTTCCTGCTATGTCAGGGCCAGCTCCAATATGAGAGAATTGAAGTGAAGGGCTTCTTCCATTCTGTTGTGTGTATTATTTTTTCCCCTTCTAAGCTCACTGGAGGCTGTTAGGAGAAGGGCTGGCAAGGACATAGGGAATATAGCAATTGTAGCTTTCTACCTAACACAAAGACATGGGTCACACACATATTAAACACAGTAGCTTTCAGAGAAAAATGGAGCGGGTAGTTCTGCATGAAGTCCTTTGTGTTGATGTGTTTGTTATTAAGGTAGAGCCATTTTTTTCCTTCCTGAAATTCCACAAAAATCCATTGGTTAATACACAGATCATGTTATAGAAGGAAGTTTATAGGGATGTAAAATGCTAGAGCAACCAGAAACCCCACATCTTAGATGTCAGGGTATTTGATTCATTCCTGTTAAGCCTTGGACATCAATAAATAAAAATCCTAGCTGATTGAATGTGTAACCTTATAAATTTAAGTGCTTGCTCTTTACTCTGAAGATCTGCAGTTCGTTTTAAAAACCTTTTTAAGGTACTGAGAATCCCTGGAGTTTCTTGATAAAGTCCATGGGGGCAATCCGGGTTCTAGTATTCACTCTATAAATGGTAAATTTATAACAACTTTGTGTCATGGTTGAGTCTATGAATAATACAATATAGGGGCTCCAAATTTATGAATGAACAGGCATCTTTGAACTCCTTATGGGAGCAGACACCATATGCCATTCAAAGGTAATTTCCCTTAGATTTACATTTCATTTATCCATCTTGTGCCTCCAATGCCAAGTGCTGTGTCGGCCTGGAAAGGACAGGAACAGCAAAAAGTTACCCAAGAAAGAACAATAAAGCTGACAAACAGACGCCTCCTACTAACTCACGGGTTCCACTGAGAGAAGTTGGCCGTCGAGTCTATGCACTACCTAAAGAAATGTAGGAGGAGGAAAAGCAAACAATAGCAAGAAACTTGCCATGACAGCTGGGCGTGGTGGTGCACGCCTGTACTCCCAGCACTTGGGAGGCTGAGGCAGGAGGATCGCGAGTTCAAAGCCAGCTTCAGCAATGGCGAGGCACTTAGCAACTCAGTGAGACCTGTCTCTAATAAAATACAAAAAAGGGCTGGGGATGTGGCCCAGTGGTTGAGTGCCCCTGACAGTGAATGACAGAGATAAATCATAAGCGAACCTGACAGAAGATAAAATTTATCTGATTTTGTGAAGCAAGACTTTTAAGAAACAAGTTTGCTGAACAGTTCTTGAATTATTATGATATAATAATGAGAATTATTATATATAGTGATAGGAAAAGATTAAAAAAAAACAATCTAAGTAAAAAAAAATATTTAAGGTCAGGCCTTTTTCAAAATGGTGGAATCAGAGTAGAAGTCCGAACACCTGGGAGGTCAGAGAGGAGGAGGGGACAGGCACATGCACATTCCAAAGCAGGACAGGAACATTTCCTTCTTCCACCTCTATTAGGAAAATTTCCACCTCCTCCAGGTTTTATGGAAAAATTTTTTTTTTTTTTTTTTTTTTGTGGTACTGGGGATTGAAACCAGGGGTGCTCAAACACTGAGCCACATCTCCATCCCTTTTATATTTTGAGAAAGGGTCTCATTAAGTTGCTTAGGGCCTCCCTAACTTGCTGAGGCTGTCCTCAAACTTGCAATCCTCCTACCTCAGCCTCCTGAGCTGCTTGGGATTACAGGCATGCTCCACTCTGCCCAGCTTTTTATGAGTTTTTAAGATTAAAATATTTAGGGCAAATTTGGGGCTGGGGTTGTGGTTCAGTGGCAGAGCGCTTGTCTAGCACTCGTGAGGCACTGGGTTCGATCCTCAGCACCACATTAAAAAAAAAAAAACACAAAGATGAAATAAAGATACTGTGTCTCTTACAACTCAAAAATAAATATTTTTAAAAATTATTTAGGGCAAATTTCTTTGAGGAAAAAAAAACTGAATAGGTAATTAGGCAATGGTCTTAGAAGGTGTCAGAGAAGTTGAGCTCAACAGTAATTCCACCTTATATCCCATTTGGGGACTTCTGCCCCATGTGACAAGGCAATAAGGTGGTCTTCGGGCTGGTGATGGGGTAGGTGGCCCATATTCATGCATTGACTTGTGTTACTCTATCCTTATCATTGGAATGGTAAGCCAGGGAAAGAGTTGGGATTTGGGAGTGGGCACACACGGGATATAGGAATTATGTCTGGCTAAAGTAGCATTTATTGTGTTATTTCTGTGTTTCAGAAACGTAAAGGGTTCAGTGAAGCCAGTCTTTCTGAATGGCCAGATACACTGGAGACTGTGCGGGGCACTTGGGATACACAGTGGTAACACTGCAAAACATTGCAAAATGGTGAGAGATGCATGAGACTTGGTTTCTGTTGTCAAGAAGCTCATAGCTTTGGTTGTGAGGGGTTGGGAGGCAGAAGGAACCTAGAGTAGCTCACCAGGGGATAGTACAGTTCGGAGGGAACCTCATATTCATTCATCTAACCAATATTTATTGAGTACTACATTTTATTAAGAGCTGCAGATACAGCAGCAAACAAAATGGACCCAAAGCAGGCTCACATGGAGCTTGTATTCTAGTGGTGAGAAACAGAAGTTGATAGACAGATTATGGATGTAGATATACAGGTATACACACTCATACATATATGAGCACATGATAAGAACTATGGGATAGAATAGAGCACCTTACAGGGAATAATCAGCTCTGTGTGTGTGTTTGGGGAGAGGGGAGTGGTTGCTATTTTATATAAAGTGGTCAAGAAGACCTCAGTGGTAACACTGCAAAAGAAGCCTGAAAGAGGTGGGGGTAAGGGCACCATAGTAAAAGCTTTCCAGGCAGAAGATTATTAAGTGTGTGTGTCTCAGGGCAGAAGTGTTCTTGGGGTGTCTGGAGAATAGCAAAACAGAGCAGGGGGCAGATAAGGAAGCATGGAACCAATTCAGGAAAACTATAGGGCTTGGTAAGAGCTTTGGGCAAGCACACTCTGGTCCAATCCCAGCATGCACATGCATGCGCGCGCGCACACACACACACACACACACACGCACAAGCACATATATTGCCTCTGGCTCATCCTACTCATTTTTTTTTTTTTTTTTTTTTTTTTTTTGGTACCAGGGATTGAACTCAGGGGCATCAACCACTGGGCCACATCCCCAGCCCTTTTTTGTATTTTATTAGAGACAGGGTCTCACTGAGTTGCTAAGTGCCTCACCATTGCTGAGGCTGGCTTTGAACTCGTGATCCTCCTGCCTCAGCCTCCCAAGTGCTGGGATTACAGGCATCCGCCACCGTGCCCGGCTCTCATCCTACTCATTTTTAAGACCCTGACTAGGTGCCATGTCCTCTAGAAATCCTACCCATCATCTCATTCCCAGTGGGTTGAGGCCATCTTTTATGCTCTATCATCCTGTGCTGGGGAGCGATTCCTTATCCTGTTGCTAATTCTTGTCCCTTACTCTGTGCCTAATCTGTGGCATGGGGAAGATCCAAAGTATGTATGAAAGCAAGCCAAAATACAACAGAAGAGATGAGAAAAAGTGATGAAGGGAATAACTCTCTTGACTCCACAGTGGCAAAGCCATGATACACCCCACTTCAACCACAAGTCCCCTGCTCAATTCTTCAGTAGACACTGCACTTAGCCTGGTCTTAATGAGTATGAAATAACAGGTCTAAATGGGGGGGGGGGAGAAGAAACAAATCAGAAAATAAATCTTTTTAGGATGAAGAAGGAAAGAAAAAAGTGGGGGATATTCTATTTGGAGGACAAATTAGAATATTCTTAGCTGCAATCTCTCTCATTTAACTAATGAGAGCAAGTCTCCAGACTAATGAGGGTGACAGTCTCAACCGGGAGCTTCAAGATAACTTACAAATATAAACCTCTTTGAGTCAAAGAGATAATTAACTGTTTTTAAACAAACATGATGAGTTCTTTAAAATTCACTCTTTAGTCCCGGCATATAATTAATTTCATAATTTTAAAATTATTTAAGAGTTGAAGTTTAAATATTTTAGATTTTATTCATATTTTCCCTTGATTACAAAAGTCATCACCTATAAACTGCTGATCGACCAGATTTCAGTTGGGAAAATACCATGCCCACTAGTTGCTTTCCTAATGCAAATTGGCTTTGACATCTTTTATTTATTACATCACTCAATTGTAAATTCCTTAAGAGCAGGAACTATGCCATGTAGGTCCTCAACTAATGTGTGGTATATTGGAATTTAAGAATGTAATTGCATGATTTCAGCACACTCTTGGCTTCTTGTGTAGAATCTACGTACCATTCAATAACAATGTGCTCTAATCATAGTTCAGTCATGATTTATTAGTACATCTGCACTGTACTTGCTTTATCTCATTTTATGCTATGTCCCTGTGGGAAAAGATGTTTTTCAATTGAAAAGAAGCAGAAGATATGAGAGTTTAAGCAATTCACCTAGGATCAGAAACCAATTTTGTCTCATAAAAGAGTTTTTTTTTTTTTTTTTTTTTTTTTGGTGCTGTGCCTGACACATTTAAGCAAACCCTAAAAAACATGTGTATTTGTCCTACACATAATTAAGAATGCTACTTATTAGGGAAGCCTAAGTATAAAAGGGATTTGAAACCATTATTGAAATATTAATTCAATTTTTTCCCTATTTTTAAACAGAAGTGACATGCTAGAGTTCTTATGTAAAAACATATGTTAAATTTACTTTATTTTATTTATTTGTTTTTACGTGGTGCTGAGGATCGAACCCAGTGCCTCACACATGCTAGGTGAGCGCTCTACCACTGAGCCACAACCCTAGCCCCAAAATATATATTAAATTTATAAGGATCACAAAGAAGCAGTTTTAATTAGGTGAAAAGAAATATTTACTTCAGAGAGTTTATTGAGTAGCAGAATCTCAGATCTATTTAACAACTAGGAGTGCTGAAAGATATAAATATGTAATAAAATGTGTAAATATATAGATTTGATAACATGGTTCATTGCTGAGACAAGGAAATTAATGAAAAAAAAAAAAAAAAAAAAAAACTAGCTGCAGTGTTTCTTTTAACCAATCAGGTTTCTAAAGTTATACTGTTTTCCTCTCTTCACCTAGGAAATATATCCAGTGCTTCAGTCATGATGAACTCTAAAATAAGTCAAGAAGGATGTGTTTTCACTCAAGCTGGTTGTTTTGCCTGGGATGTCATTGCATCCTGGCCCACCTAGAAAACACTCCCTATGTTGCAAGAATCAGCTGGTGACATACAGCTGTAGCTCAAATCCGACCTGGGTCCTCTGCTCCTGTATCGGGTGGAGCTTACTCATCATCTCTCCTGAATTTTTTCAGAGCATCTCAGCTCTTCCATGGTCCCTTCACAAGGAGAATGGGTTCCATTATGATTCCTCTACTGAACTTTATGCAAGCTCATATAATACTGTCTGTAATACTTAATTTGAAGTCTGCAAATACTGAAAACACAGACTACACTCTTCACTTATAGGAACTTAATATAACAGTAACAATAATAATAGCTATTGTTACGAGTATTAGTTTTTAAACCAGCGTAAGGTAGATATCTAATGCCAACAGATTAGAAATTATTGAGCATGTAAAAATCTATTCACCATTCTACAAATTAGAATTTTTATAGTCAGTTTTATAAACATGTTAGTTTCTGATGATATTTGTAGACAAATTAATGAATCAATAAATGAATAAATATATGACTGTTCTGTGCATTAGCAAACAAAGAATATAATTTTCTTAAGAGGTTTTTTTTTTTTTTTTTTTTTTTTTGTACCAGGAATTAAACCTGGGGGCACTTTAGGATCTACTTCCTCAGCCTTTTTTTTTTAAATTTTTCATTTTGAGACAGAGTTTTGCTGAGTTGATTAGGGCCTCACTAAATTGTAGAACTTGTGATCCTTCGAAGGCCTCAGCCTTCCAAGCCTCTGAAATTAACAGGCATTTGTCTCCATGCCCGGCCTCTTAAGAGATTTTTGATGGTAAAACAAAGTCACTTTAGGGAACTCAAAGTCTGTCTCTTTGACTTCTCTGCAGAAAAGTTTTTATCTGGTGACAGTCCATCTAATAGTCCAGACCATAGTTTTAAGTGGTGAATCAAATTAGCCCACCCAAGTTTAATGGAAAAAAGTTTGTCTCCTGTGAGCCAAGAGGAAAGAGGCACAATAAGTATCTTTGACAAGTATGCAATATTAATTGTGTAGTTAATTAATTTTTAATATTATGTCTGTTTAATTAGTAACCAAAGAGCAGGGCTGTCTTGTACAACTCCAGCTTGTCTATTATGTAGGTGTGAACACTTAGACAACAATCAGTTTTATGACTTCACATGTAGTTCAAGATTTATGAGCCCTATATGATACTTAAAAAGTCTTCTCTAGCCAAATTATGATTATTAAGTAGTTAGAATTTTAATTAGATGATATATTTCCTCTTTATCAAGGGAGATGTTATCTAAGAGAATTTTGGCTGCTGGAGGCAATAGAATCCGGGCCTTTATGGAATTTTGTTTTTCCATGCACTACAAACATTTAAAAAATTAGACCTTTGAAAAGAGGAAAATAATAATTAATCAGTGAATGGCTTTGGTCTTCATATCCAGAGAACAATCTCGGGTTTGTCCTGCAAAGTCCCAAGTTCATTTTATTTATTTGTCTAAATGTTTTGAGATGATAGAGATGGTCACTCCTCTGTCTCTATTATTTCCTGTTTCCTCTGTTGTGGAGTCTCTATATCATTCTGTGAAGTCAGGTGAAAGGGAGAAAGGAAACATTGTTAAATTGATTTTAAAAAAGCAAGAGAACATAGCTCTTCTATTTTTATATCTTTTTAAAGAGAAATCAGCGAGGACAGTTCAAATTTATAACTTTTTGCAGCATTTTTGTAATTATGCTCTTAGAATATATGATGTGTTTTTATTTTCATAATTAACAGGAAGTACATGTTATACATTAAATGTGACACAAGAGATATGAATTATGCAGTCAGCTCGGTATGTGCTGATGAGCACAAAGCCCAAGGCACGTTCAGTCGAGTTTCTATGAAGATCTATAATGAGTTTCAAGTACATCATTTCCTGATGGAGGATAAGAAAACATCCATCAATGCAAATTTCTGCACATTTTTTCAGCCTTTATGAATACTTTAAAACTTCTAAAAAGAATGAATTTCCAAAGTGCAACTTGAGGAAAATCTATTAGTAATTTTGTGTTTGACTCTTTGGGTTCAATGGACTCCTCATAGATAGTACCTAGATACACATATATTTAAACTTATTATAGAGTGCTGTCAGTGGAGAGAACTAGTGGAATACCGTCTGATATTATACAACTTATTTAACACCAGAGCTGATCTCTAAATCTATATCAGTATTCTATTGGAAAATAAACACATTGCACCGTGAGCTAGGAAGCCAGCAAATAAGTGTGCATCTTTTACATGCAAAATGAAGACTTCCATCTATCTATGCAAAATAAACCTCCATGTTTTATTCATTTAAGTCTTTTAGAAGAATCAAGATTATGGTAAATATCTTAATTTAAAGTTGGACGGAATTTTCATCTTCTATTAGAATAGCATTTAAACATATACTAATGAGGAGTAAAGGAGTGAAGGAAAATGCTGAGGGAGCAAAATTATGTGGAATATTAAATAAATATTAAAAATTACAGCACTCTGAGGTCCTTAGAGATATTTTATAGAATAACGTATAGTTATTGTATAAGAAAGTTCAATAAGGCAACAGCCTCCTAATTGGTTCCCTGAACACCCGCTCCCCCACAGTCCATTTTCCACAATAAAGAGTTATCATCCTGAAAAGCTGGTCTGATCACATGGCTTCCCTGTTTAGAGACCTCTGCGGGCTCCCGGGTGCCTAGAGGAGGAAGGCTAATCTCAGCTTGGCCCCCGCCTGCTCCTCCAGTCCGCTTCCTGACAGACTCCTCCGCACACCTTAACCTCTGGTCCCTGAACTGCAGCGCAGGGCAGTGGGGGAGGGCGAGGGCAGAGTGGGATGCACTTCAGGGACTTCACCCAAGCAGAGCTGCTCCCTTGAGGTGACTTCCCCTCTTTCAGACTCTGGAGGATGTGCAGTTTCATCATCCACTGTTTTTATTGGTACTTTTTTCATTTTTGCCCATGCTCTGTTTTCTAGGAGAGCTGTTATAGAAGAACGACAGCCAACGCAACACAGTGCAAGGTATAAAGAGGAGATGTGCTTTTGCTCCTTTTCCTGGCTATAAATTACCAGGTGGGTACGGAGAGTGACACTTACCAGTTCTACATGTTTGCAGAGGAAGGACATACTGCCATAAGGAAAATGACCAGTAAGCCCCCTTGCCCCGTGGAGTTGGATTACCTTAGGATCTCCAACCTTATACCTTAGCTTTTCCAGCTGAGTTTGGCAGGTTTTGAGCTCAATAGAGGTTTGTTGGCAAAATGAATTTAATCAATCGTGGTAGGTGGAAGGAATTGGAATCATTTTACTTATATACAATTTTATTTTGAATACCATGTTTCTTTTTCTATCAACATGCCAACCCCTTCCATAATAAGGGATTTTACTTTTGGTTTAAGTGAAGGAAAGAATACAGCTTGTTAATACCTGTTTATAATAATTAGCAATCACAAATTATTAAGGACCCAAATGTGGTGGATGATATAACACCATTTTCTTCTTTATGCCTCCAAACAACCCTGAAAGTTGGTATCATGACCCTTGTTTTCAACACTGATGAATGAAGTAACATCCCCCAGGACGCACAGAGATACTAAGTGGTGGAGGGGGAATTTCAGCCCATGTTTTTCTGATCTAAAGGAAATGATCTTCCTGTTTGCTGCACTATTTATACAGACCAGAGGCTTTAAATTTTTTTTTTTTTTTTTCTTAAGCTCAGGAAGTCATTGATCTGAGTCTCCCATACCAAGAATGCCTTTTTCTCAGTTCCCTGAAATTTAACATTAGGACCACACTGTGGAAATAGAGGATTTGCTATGCTATGGAACGCTCTCATGTAAAATCTACACAGACTCCACTGCAGATTCAAACATGAAAGAACATTCTTAATAAACCCCAAGTATTTTATCATTCTTGTAACAGGAAGAAATATTACAAAACTATATTCAATATTAATCAATACAGGGGCAGGCAGTAGCACAAATCAAATCTCCATGTGGCTTTCATTGTTTATGTAAGGAATACCACTTCACAAGCGATTAAACCAAAACTATAGCAGGGCATGAAAGAGCTTGTACATCAAGCACTTAGTCGAAAGTTACTTTATGCTAACAAGCCCAAGAGCTTGTCAACATCTCCTGGGTTAAGTACGCCTCCTCTTTGATCATCCAAAAAGGTTTCCAACACAGTAGGTGGTCCTAATTAACAGGAAACTGTGATCTTCTTCTAGTACTAGATTTCATAAGTCAGGCAATAGACCACATTCTTTTAATGTGTACTAATATTGTCCTATTCAAATCCCAATATCTCCCCAGATACACGACTGATTATAAATGTGTGTCCTGTTTTAATAGTGTCTTTCAAGAGAAAGTTTGATGCTTCTTATCTAAATATCCTCAGGGTTCCTGTATTCAATTACATTTTCTCATCATGGACTAAGTGCCCTACACTTATAATAAGCTCCTTATCTGAATAACCCACCTCTGAATTCTACCCTTGATTGAATTTACATGATCTTTGGAGGATAAGGTGTGTGTGTGTGTGTGTGTGTGTGTGTGTAAGTGTGCATGCATGTGTGTGTATAGCTGGTGTGATTTCATCTGTGTTTGACTCTTTTCCATATTCATAGTCACAAGGAAAGATGCTAGTTCTTTTAAGTACATAAATCTCGAGATAGTTGGATCTTCATTTTAGACCATAAGAGACCAAAACTACTAGAAACATGGCAGGTTGAATACATGCATCTCATTTTCCTTCTTTTGAAACCTCAGTGGAAACACACCACTAGGATGGAGACAACTGGCGTCAGCAGAACCAGGGGATGCTGGGAAGCAGATAGAAGAGTGACAGCGGACTTGACAGGCTTGAGAAAGCCAAAGCTGACTTAAACCATGGAGAGCTCAGACCCAGCCACAGATAGAATCCTCAGAGGCTCAGAAATGGCCATTTCCAGGAACTTCTGGAAGTGGAAGTAAAAGAACAGAGGCAGCTGAAGTAAGAATTTGCTCAAAACTGCTCAAGTGGTAGGTAGATCTTTGGATGCCCTTTTCCACTCTGCTGGAATGGACAGGTGTCCATTTCGGTGCCAACACATGCTCCGAGGCTTATCCCATTGTCAAGCATATTTTCTCATCATGGACTAAGAGTGTCCCACACTTGGCATGAGCTCCAGATCTGAATAATCCACACCTGACTTCCATTCTCAGTTGAATTGACGTGATCTTTCTGGGGATAGGAGGAAGGGTGGGTGTGAAAGCAGGGGTGTGCCAAGCTTGCTCACAGGACACCAGGCCCAATGGACAGAGTGGGTATGCTTCCATCACACGAGGTCCTGCAAACCTGTATGCACTGAAGGCTGACACCCCCCGTTCTCCTCAGCTTGCTTGGGATCACAGAGCTTTGGCAGCTTAGGTGTTACCCCAAGGCAGGAGGTTGGAAGTGTCTTCTCTGGGAAGCCAGAGCAACCCAAGAGGAAAGACCTGAATACTTTACATGATGCCTGCCATTGAACCCACAGATCACATCAGGGTAAAGCTCATAGGTGATGAGGGGTACCCACTGACCAGGGCTTATTAATTATCCATATTTTTTAAAAAACTTGTTTTACTGTGAAAATTACTATACATATACTATACATATATGTTTTATGTACAGCAGTGTACATAAAACATATAAATAACTGAGATGATTATCATAGAACAAATACCAACTCCAAATACTCAGCACTCTTAAGATTCCTGCTTATCTGTTCCTAATCCTAATATACCCCTTTCTAGGGCTGGGGATGTAGCTCAGGATGCAGAACTTGTCTACCATGTGTGGGGCCCTGGGTTCAATCTGCAGTAGTACACACACACACACACACACACACACACACACACACACACACAAGTCTAACATCTAATGCACCTATTCCATTAGTTTACCCCAATGTTTATGGGACCCACTTATTTGCTTTTATTTTTAAACCAACTAAATGCGGGTGTCTAAGCATTATGATTTAATGTCTAAACACTACAGTTTAGTGATTCAGTGTTACCCGATTTGGAACTTTAAGTAAATGGACTCATAGACCATATAGTCTTTGTGTTTAGTTTTAGTTGTGTGATTTATTCATGTTTTTAGTAATAACTGAGGTTTGGTCATCATTATTGCTGTATAGTATTCCAATGTATGTGAGCATACCATGGTTTATTTAGCCCTTATATCCTTGATGGATGCTGGAGTTGTTTCTAGTGCTACACAATAAACATTTTAAGCTTTGCAGATCATCTGGTCTTTGTCACAACTTTCCAAATCTGTGGGAAAACATCCACAGATAATACTTAAATGAATGGGTGCAGCTGTGTTTCAATAAAGCTTTATCTGCAAAAACAGACCGTGGGCTGGATTCAGACCAAGGCCTTAGTTTGCTGATCCATATTTTAGGACATATGCTATTACTGTTGTTTTCAATTGACTAGGTGTCTTTTTGCTCAGTTCAGATCGGATTATGGTAGGCAAAGTGCAGCTTCCTTGGTGTCAGCAGCTCTGGGCTTGAATGCAAGTGACTTTCAGCTCTTGGTGTTAGTGGCCCTCCTGGCTTTTCCGGAAGGAGGCAGCAGCTGCTGGAAACTCTCTGGAACTCTTCAAGAGACAGAGCCAGATCCCTGCCATTCTCAGGCTGCTAGTCACCCTCAGTGTGCTAGTGATCCTCAGTGTTCCCAGCCTCAACTGCAAGACCAGTTCTTGGTGGAACCTGCCCAGCCATCCAAAAAAAGATTTTATTAGGACCTATGCTGCAGCGTAAGGAGAAGCAGTACATGGACTGTTCCTATGCAGGCATGGGAGACCTGCCTAGGTAGACACCCCCACCACCAGAAGTAGGCTTTTTGTGCACGTGCGGTATCTTGCCAGCTAACAGTAGACTCTCTGCCTACCATAGTCATGGATAAATGAGGGTGGGGTCCTGCAAACCTGGGTGCTTTGAATGCTGACGTATTTAGACCAGATTACAGATGACTGAAGTGGCTTCAGGGCTGGAGTCATCCAGAAAGACCCTGGGGCAGAGTCATCTGGGATAGACCTGCCATCGAAGCTGCTGTTGCAGTTAAAGCCAAAGTCTCTTGAGTGACCTCTGGGAGTCTGGTGTAGCCACAGGAACTATGGAGCATTTGGGGCAGCTGTGGCTGTCAGGGATGGAAGAAAGAAAAGTAAAAAGTGCCTCTTGGAGAGCAAAGGACCCCTGTCTTCTGTCTCACTAGGAATGGAATTGCTGATCATATGGTGAGTATATCTCAATTTCAAAGTACTAGCATCAATTCATATTCCTATAAGCAAAGTATCAAAGTAGTCATTGGTGATCATCTTCTACTTCAATTCTTGGTATTGTCAGACTTTTTTTTTTTTTTTTTTGGATTGTAGATAAACACAATACCTTTATTTATTTTACGCAGTGCTGAGAATCGAACCCAGTGCCTCATACGTGCTAGGCAATTGCTCTACCACTGAGCCACAACTCCAGCCTGTTAGACGTATTTTCAAGATTTAAATTTTCTTTTTTAGCAGTGTTGTGGATTGAACCCAGGGCCTCATGCATGCCAGGCAAGTGCTGTACCATTGAGCTATATTCCCAGCCTATGCATTTTAATTTTAGCCTTCTGGTAGACTTATGTTGGTGTATCATTTAAATTTGAAGTCCTATTTCTCTGATTAGTTATAAAGTTTTCACAATAATTGACAAGTTGGATCTTTTTATTTTGATATTTACCTGATTTAGTCTTTCCTTTTCTTTTCCTTCCCTCCTTCCTTCCTTATTTCCTTCCTTTGCTTCTTTCTTTCTCTCTCCCTTTTTTTTTTTTTTTTTTTTTTTTGGCTTTTTTCTTTTCTATTAGCTCCAATCAGTTATACATGACAGTAGAATTTTTTGCCTTTTTTCTATGAGGGGTTCTGTTATTTTCCTACTAATTTGCAAAATTCATTTAAATATTCTTACTATGGACCTTTTAAAGTAATTTGTGTTACAAATATCTTCTTCAACTTCATAATGCATTTTATACCCTTTCAATAGTTTATAAGAATAAATATTTTCATTTAATTGGTGTTATTTGTCAAATTTCCTTTAACACTGGGCATTTTTGTGTTCTAGTTAAAAAATTTATTCCTACTCCAAAATCTTCAATATTCCACACCTTGTTTTAAGCACTTCATAGTTTCACCCTTCAAGTTCATGTTTATGATCCATGTGAGATTGTGGTTTTTTTTCCCCCCCAAAATATGGTTATCTGTTAAATGCACTGTTCAATTTTTAATTGCATTACATATGAATACCTAATTGACCCAGAACCACGGACTGAGGACATCATTCTTTCCACACTGCTCTGTAATAAATAAATAATAATAAATCAAAGTATCTATATTTATGTGTTGGTCTTTCTGGTTTCTCTTGTATTTTTTCTTTTTTCTTTTTTCCTATCCTTCCCCCAGTATCACACTGCCTCATATTATATGTGTGTGTAGTCACTGTGACTGAAATACCCAATAAGAACAACTTAGAAGAGGTAAAGTTTATTTTGGCTCATGGTTCAGAGATTTAGTCCATGGTTGGCTGAATCCATTGCTGTGGCCCATGGTGAGGCAGACCATCATGGCAGGGGTGGGTGGTGGAGAAATGCTGCTCCATTTGTGGTAGCCAGGAAGCAGGTGTGTCGGGGGGAAGAGGTCATAGGAAAGATGCACCTTTCCAGGGCATGAGCCCAGTGACCTACCTCTTTCAGCCACATCCCACCTGCCCACAGTTACCATCCAGTCTATTCAAACTAGGATGGACTGATGAACTTACAGTTCCCACAATCTAATTATTTCCTCTGTGAATGTTGGAGTATTAGCACAGGGACTTTTGGGTAACACCTCATATCCAAACAGTAACACTATGTCTTTTTTTTTTAATATTTATTTATTTGCTTTAGTTGTACACAATGCGTTTGTTTTCATGTGGTGCTGAGGATCAAACTGGGCCGCCCACGTGCTAGGCGAGTGCTCTACCGCTGAGCCACAATCCCAGCCCCCAACACTATGTCTTTTTAAAGAGATTATTTCTTTCTCAAATTAACAAATAAAATTTGCATGTATTTATGGTGCACAATATGGTTTGAAATATGTCACATTGTGAGACATTTAAATCAAGCCAATAAATATATGCCTTACCTCACATGCTTCTTATTATTATTGTGGTAAAAGCACTTAAAATTGACTATCTTAGCACTTTTCAGGAATACAGCCCCCACAGGTAACAGTGATGGTGATCACGTTGTGCTGCTTTGTAAATCTTGATATCTGGTAGAACAACTCACCCCCCCTGTGTTTTTGCTCTTGTAACTTGTGTCATCTGAGGGCACCCAATTCATTGCTTGGGTTGTGCTGATCTGCCCTTCTCCCCCGGCCACTTCAATCTTAAAAGCATAAAATGCTGAGTGCCCCTCTCCTATTCATAGTCCTGCTGGATGGCTGGTAGTTGGCCCATCAGTACTTCATCCTTGTTGGACACCTGATTGTGATGCATCCTTGACCCCAGGACTTACTCAGAGCCATGCCCAGGGTTTTCCAGGAAGGTTCTTGAAACTCTTAGGGAAACTAAGACAGGCTGTGACCTAGAATCTTCCGGCTTGTATTCTGGGAACCTTGAATAGTGTCAATAATGCCCTGTGTAGTGAGGCTTGTGTTGCTATTTGATCCTTATGTTAATCACCTTTCACTTTAATTAAACATGGTGGAAATATAATTTCTTGCCATAATGAAATGCTTCATTAATAATTAACACCAGTGCCCTGGTACTTTGGCCTGCCTTGCACGTGAGCAGAGCAGCCTCCAGTGTTGAGGACACTGCCCTCAGGCACCGGGATGACATGTGCTGGCAGGTAGGCGTCAGCACACATCGAAAGACCCAAGGAATGGGAGAGAGGCAATGACAGGCTGCTATGCTGCGTGTGCTTTAAAAGTCACTTAATACCATTACTTTTATTAGTAAAATAATGATGTTTCTTTAATAATAGTTTTTTCTGGGCATAGGGATATTTCCTTGAACTATTTATTATGGTCTTTCTGTCTTATACTCTCCTAGTGGCACCAATTATGTATAATCTCTTCTTTCATATCTATTATTTATCTTTATCCTTTTAAACTATTTGTTCATTTCCACTTAATTTTGTTCATTTTGTACGTGTGTGTGAATGTGTGTGCTGGGGATTGTGTCTGGGGGCCTTTGCACATGCCAAACACACACACCACTGAGCTTTTTGTTTTTCATTTTGAGACGTAGTGTCATGCTAAGTTGCCTAGGCAGTTCTTGAACTTGTGATCCCTCTGTCTCAGCCTCTGGGGTTACAAGGATTGTAGGCCTATGCTAATGCATCCAGCCCACCCGTGTTGTCTGCAGTGCTTATTCGTTTGTTCCTTCATGGTTTTCATTTATGGAGTGTTTTTCTCTCCAATTTTTTTCTTGAACTCCAACCATTCATCTTTCATTTTCTTACTATGTCTTCCTTGCTTTCATCTTTGTTTTAAAGATTTTTTTTTTTTTTTTTTTTTGCTTTTTCTGTTTTTAGTTTTGTTTCAGTTTACAGAAACACATTGGTTTTCCATTTTCTTTTGTGACCCAGCAACGTTTTTTCTGGTGAATTTTTTTTGTCCATGTTTTGTTTTGTCTGCCCCTGCCTATCTCCCTGTGTGTGTTATCTGTGTACAAAGCCCAGGCTTATTCAATTATGTTATTAATCTTTTTTTTTTTTTTTTTTGGTACCCGGGATTGAACTCAGGGGCACTCGACCACTGGGCCACTTCCCCAGCTGTTTTTGGTATTTTATTTAGAGACAGGGTCTCACAGAGTTGCTAAGTGCCTCACCATTGCTGAGGCTGGCTTTAACTCGCGATCCTCCTGCCTCAGCCTCCCAAGTGCTAGGATTACAGGAGTGCGCCAGCGCACCTGGCTTCATTGTGTTATTAATCTTTAAGTGAGGTGAGATCCTTCTGGACCAGCTCTTTTCAACTTTGTGAGAACTGCCCTGTCAGTGTCCTAGTTCAGTGGTGCCCTCCCCAGTTCTTAAGAAATTTCCTTATGGCACAAGCTTATGGGTTTGTGTGGGTTCTTGGAACTTATTTTTCCACAGTGAAAGAGCTACAGTCATCTGGTGGTTGTCCATCCAGGGTCCTTCTCGTACCCTATGCATCTGTGTATTCCCTGTTCAGCTCCAAACTCTGCTTTTCCTTGTGGCCAAATGTGATCCTGGATGCCCCTGCACCAGCCCCTCCTTTCTCATTCAGACAGGCCTGTTGGAGTCCTCTTCAGGTTTGACTACTTGCTTTGAGAACAAAGCTTGAAAGGTTTTCTCTGAAATCTGCAGCCCCAGGTGCCTTCTCCTGGTATCTTCTCACATACCTCTCAGAGTCTTGCTGACTTTCCTCATTTATTGTGGTTTGGGGTTACAGCATCTAACAGCTTCACCAATGATGGAATTCACATTTCAGTTTCTCATTTTTGTTGCTGTAAGGTGATTACTGAGGAAAGAAGGGAGCATAGTGTTTCCTTCCAGCTATCTTCAAGATAGAAGCTGATGGTTCATTGGAGGATCAGAGGAAAAGTCAATACATCTTGTGTGATGATGGAAAATTTTCTATCCGTATGCTGCCCAATGTAGAGAGCCAGTGGACATGTGACTACCGAGAGTGCTTGGAATGTGACTAGTGTGGTTAAGGAACTGACTTTTAAATTTTATTTGTTAATTTAAAAAATTATTTTATGCATTTATTTTTAAATTTTATTTGTTTATTTTTTGAATTTTATTTTGTTTGTTGAAATTGAATTCAAATATCCAAACTCTAGTTCTTTAGGTTTCCCTAAAGACATATGTGTTTAAAGGACATGTAATTTCCTAGATTTTATTTTATTCTCCTGCCTATCATATCTCTTCCCTGAGGTAAAGAACACAGAGCCACAAATGCTTGGAGGAAAAGTAGAGGGAAACACTTGGGAAAAACCAACATAAGCTAATATCTCAGAAATATTATACACACATCTTTATGTTCAGCATTCCTCTTCAGATAGAAATGGAGGCCATAGAGTAACCGGAAGCTGCTTTTTTGGATATAGATGCCTAGCACTTTATAGCCTCAGCCACCATGTTTTGTACCTAAGGCAAATACTAGTGCAGAAATCCTTGGAACATCTAACCAATTTTAAGGAAATGGGGATACTAAGATTAAAGGGACACAATAGCAAGAGGGAAACAAGACATGAAATCAAGTGTGTTCTTACTTCCAGGGAGTAGAAGGCCCACAAAGCCTGCATTGACCACTACCTACACCCCCAGTTTTTTCTTCTTGCAAGTTTTCCTTTTGTTCTGTCTGGTTGGTCTTCTTCTCAGACTTGGAGAATGTGCCTTGTCCCTGCTTAACCACAGAATTTTTGCATGTATTGTTTCATGTGTCTGGAAATCCCCACCAGTACTCTACCATCTTTTACTTTAGTGCTATTTACTCTTCATTTTGTGAACATCTCTCCCTCAGGGAAGCCCTCCTTGATGCCTTAGTTGACATCAGTTGCCCCTTGATGAGGAAAGTGAGTTAGATATCAGCATGGGAGGGTCATGATATTTTGGAGTTGGAGCCACAGCTAGGGGCACATCTGAGTCTCCTCCAAGAGCTCACAATACACCTGGAATGTGGTTCTGTCACCCTCCATCCCTAAGATGTGTGGATGGGTGATGTTGATTGTTTGATGGTGCTAGAATGACACATTCTGGTTTCCTATTTCTGTGTGTTGCTATAAACTCTAGCTGTAAACATGTCATACAGATCCTCCTCTCAGGTATCAGTGGGAATTCTAGGTGATTCAGAACTGAACTCAGCCTCTTCAGTCCTAATTTGACAAATAAATAAATGTTCTCATTCATAGAACTCACAGAGATGAGATAACTTTTTAAGATATAGGTATTTTCTGGAAATGCAGGGTGAATAATAAAGAATCATGGAACAATTTTATCAAAGGGGGAGAGGTAGTGCTTTTAGCAAATGAATAAGGTTTTTTTTTTCAGGTTATTTTGGTGGCCTACAAAGTAATGTTCATTGTTTACCAATTTACTGCTTTGCTATTATCTGGAGATAAGGCTGAATGAACAGAAGGCAGGACAGTGAAGAAAAGGAAAAATGAGAGGGGAAGATTGACTTAGGGTACAATGAAGAAAGTCCCTAAGACCAATTTTCTCAATATAAGAGAGCTTGTAAAAGCAATTTCTCCCTTTCAAAACTACCCTGATTATGCTGAGCCAGGTTAATGCCACATTAATGTCTAGGCCATTCAGTTCTGTTGTCTGCAATGCTCATAGAATTACCCACCCACAAAGGTGACTGACTGACCAAATAACATGACTTCTGTGAGTTTCACAATATAGCTGAAGTGAGTTGTTCATTAACAACTGTGTGAAAGGCCAACTGTTACTCTCGCATTGGAGTTAACTCATCTAGATCTGGGGAAAAGAGACTAGTTAAAGAAGGTAGCAAGGATCATAGGCCATTTCCAAATGGCCTGAGTAAAAGTAAGTTAATTGTTTCTATAGACTCAATTTAATTCTAAATTTATAAACATATTAAAATCTTTTAGACTTTGTTTATGCAATAATTTATATTAACTTACCAGCAACAGATCCACAAAAAGATCCCATAGGTCAATAGAATCAGCTGTGATGGCAAAATTCTCCACTCCTTTATGTGGACTGCAATGGAGAGGGAAGCAGGACTAGCAGGGCCACTTGGTTTAGAGATGGGAACTTGGTCTGAGACTTCTCAAAGATGACTAATATGAATTAGTCATGCAACTGTTTCAAAAGCCTGAAAAAAAATTAAATTCAGATGAAGTCATTATGCAGGCTTACTAGCCTTCTGAGAGTTTAGGCCTGAGGCTAGTAAAAGAAAAGTGGACCTTATTTGTATTTAATCAACAAATGAATTAATTAGTTCCTTAAGAAGCTTCAAAATTGTCGTGCTTAACTATCATTGCTCAGTTGGAATTGGAGAGGCTATTTCGTGAGTGAATCAAAGTCAGTATCCGGTGAAAATGGAGGTCTGATATCATAAGATGTGGATGTCCTTGTGTCTTCCCATTTCCCCGTCGGAGCACTTACTGTCCTGTGTTTCTTAGTAATGGATACGCAGTCCTACAGCTGAGTGTGACTTTCGATTTGACTGATCTGTGGACCCCTTTGCCAAAAGGCAAAAGGGAGACAGAAAAGAGACTCCACACTGATGGTCTCGAAGTGCTGGGTGAAGACTCACAATCTCACAGAAGGGCAGGGGTCTCTCAGAAATAACAGCTTAGTCATTTCTTGTCATGACACATTGTTACTCACGTGGTAGTAAGACAGTATTGGCCATTCACATCCAGTTGTGTTAGGGCAGGGGACGAGGTTGCTGAGAGACCAAAGAAGACACTCAGAGATGGGATATAATATATAAGGTACTTCACCAGAAGGCCCAGTGGCAATGTGTTAAGTCTAAATTATTAATTGTGTTTTTAAATTCTATACCTTTTTTGTTTGGACGATCTATCCATTGATAAAAAAAGGCATATTGAAGTCACCCAGTATTATTGTGTTGTGGTCTATTTGATTCTTGAAATTGAGAAGGGTTTGTTTGATGTACATAGATCCTCCATTGTTTAGGGCATAAATATTTATGATTGTTATATCTTGTTACATATAATTCCCTTATGCAGTATGAAATAACCTTCTTGGCCCCTTCTGATTAACTTTGGTTTGAAGTCCACTTTATCTGATATGAGGATGGAAACTCCTGCTTGTTTATGAGATCCACGTGAATGATATAATTTTTCCTTTTTTTTTTTTTTTTTTTTGGTACCGGGGATTGAACTCAGGAGCACTCGACCACTGGGCCACATTTCCAGCCCTTTTTTTGTATTTTATTAGAGACAGGGTCTCACTGAGTTGCTAAGAGCCTCATCATTGCTGAGGCTGGCTTTGAACACAAGATGCTCCTGCCTCAGCCTCCCAAGTGCTGGGATTACAGGCAAATGCCACCGCGCCTGACCGATTTTTCCCATCCTTTTACCCTCAGTCTGTGGATGTCATTGCCTATGAGGTGAGTCTCTTCGAGAGGCTCACTTTATGGTGCAGTTTCTCAGGCCCCTTAAAGTACGTTTTCCTTTTTGGATTCAGGAAAAGATTGTCTTGTTCCTCAGCAGGCTGTTTACTTTCTTCAAATACCAAAATTATTTTAAAAGAAAACAGAACTTTTCATTCCACAGGACTAAGAGTCTTTGCATACCTGGAGAGCTAACAGCTAACATTTTAGGAAAGTAAATACAGGTATCAGATACTCCCTGATTTTGAGAAGGGTGAGACTTTCTGAGAATAGCAAAACACAGTTCACTGAAGGGGAGGGTAGAAGGTGCCACTCTGGGAAGACTAGAACAGAAAAAGTTAAGAAAGGGTCTCTAAAGACAAACCCCCTTTTTATGATTTTATTGAAGCTGTCCTAATTATCTTCATCTGAGTACAGATGAATAAAGCTATGTGAAAAAGGTTTACAGCTCTTGCCTTTTCTAAATATCCACACCTAGGTGAGAACAATGAAGTATTCCATGACAGTCTTAGCATTTTGCATTCTTTCAAAATGAACCTTTGCCTTTTTTACTTTCCTTTCTCAAAACATAGTCTTTCTCAGCTCTACCCACCATGTTTGAATCATGATACGATGGACAACTGTAATATTCATTTCCCTTTACTAAAGTTTCATGTAGAAGACCCCCTGATGTTTTATTTTCCTATGTTCAATGCTGCAGGATAGAAATATGCAGTATCGGTCATCAAAATAACACAGGTATGGACCCACAGTCCATAGAAAAAATCTGTAGATTTCTTCATCTAGTTAGTGAATCGCCTTTTGTTCTTTATAAGATGTGACGTTACCCAAGAGTTGCTGGCTGATCAAATCACAAGGTGGCTTATAAGATTTAAAGGTGATGAATGTAATGTCAGCTGGCAGGAGCTGTAAACCAATACTGCTGCCTTCGAAAACAGGTTCAGGGGAAGCAGACTGAAGGATTTCTCTTAAGCTACCATTGACTTATTTCCCGTTAGAATATGCAAAAATACAGCAGCGCGGTGGCGCACACCTGTAATCCCAGCGCTTGGGAGGCTGAGGCAGGAAGATCGCGAGATCAAAGTCAGTCTCAGCAATGGCAAGGCACTTAGCAACTCAGTGAGACCCTGTCTCTAATAAAATACAAAAAAGGGCTGGGGATGTGGCCCAGTGGTCTAGTTCCCCTGAGTTCCCCGTTACAAAACAAAACAACAAAACAACAACAACAACAACAAAAAAGAATATGCAAAAATACATGTAAAACTTCTTATGTGGCAAAATGATGTTCAAAATTGATGCTGATTATTGGTTTACTGAACATAGTTGACAGGATGGCATGATATTTAAGAATTATGATTGTGTTATCTGTAACCAAGAGAAGATGAACGAACATCTTGGTTTTTGGTATGAGTTTTCTAGTGAGAAATGGTAGGGCTAAAAGCACTGGTACTTATGGAGGGAAATAGACTAAGAAACTACTCACAATGTTTTTGATATGACTCCTTATTTGCTTTCCTATTAAAAATACCGTTTTGAAATTCCTCAGGAATTTTCAGGCCAGGCACAGTGGCACACGCAGATAATAACAGTGGCTCAGGAGGCTGAGGCAGGAAGATCTCAAGCTCAAAAACAGCCTCAGCAAAAGCAAGGTGCTAAGAAACTCAGTGAGACCCTGTCTCAAGTACAAAATAGGGCTGGGGATGTGGCTCAGTGGTAGAGTGCCTCTGAGTTGAATCCCCAGTAACCACCTCCACCTCCCCGCCAAAAGGAATTTTTACAACGCTGTTTTCTTATTTGCAAATATTTAGGGCATGTACACATTAGAAAGGGGCCAGCCTGTTTTCCAGGTGTGCAGCCACTCAGAGCATGACAGCTACCCCCTTTAAGCAGGTTCCCCTTCCCCTCATGGGATTGGAAATTCACTTAACTCAAATACTTTAGACTCAGCAAGTGGGAAGAAGTGAAATAAGGAAAAAAATAACAATGAATGTATTCCACTGTGGTTAGCTCAACTGAGGTGCCATTCTGGAGAGAGTGGTCCAAGTTATAAAATATCCAATGTGATTACTAAAAATACTTGTAGCTTTGTGATTTATTTAAATAGCATTTTTTGAACATTTCATATTAATATAATTTTAGTCTTACAAGAATGTTCTAAAAATGATATGTAAAATTTCCATGTACCCTTCACCCAGATTTTTCCAAATGTTAGTATCTTACCGAAGTCTAATACAATAATCTAAATCAGGAAATTCACTTTGATTTAATTCTATTTACTCATTCTCAGATCTTATTTAAATTTGCTATTGTTCTCACTAGTGTCCTTTTTCAGGTCCAGGGTTAAGTTCAGGTTGGCATCTCTTTAGTTGTTGGAAAATGACTTTTAAAAATTGCTTTACTATCTACCTTTTTAAAATGAATTAGGAAGTTTGGTTCTATGATGTCATAATTACAAGACTAGCTCAGCAAAAAATCTCCAAGTCTGGTATTTGTGAATCCAATTCATTGTTTTGATGTACTTATTTTTGGTAGAATATAAAGTAAAAAGGTCAGAATTTTCCCAGGCACATTTACTTCTTACCCATTTTAAGCGGAAGTGTTATTATAGTCTTAGAAGCATTTTGCTAGGCTAGCTCTTTCCCTGATCAACTGGGTCAGAAGCCAAGTTAGAACTGCCTCCTATTTTTAAACTGTCTTGACATGAGTTCCAATACCATTACTGACTCCCAATTTTATTCAAAATTATCCTTTGGATTATCCCTTTAAGAAAGGTTTATCCTTTAAAAATCTTCTTGCTTGAAAACAGTTAAAATATCAGTTTTTAAAATTCTCACCCTAAGATGATGCAATTAAATTTGGGGGGGGGGTTGTAAATTGTGTGAATAATACTGAACTATTGATATCCTAAGAAGTACAAGAATGGCCTATCCACAAAAGAGCTTATACTCATATTACCTAAGTAGTATATATTTTGAACTGACATAATTTTACCAGGGTTTGACTTATGATTTTTTTGAGTTTATGATGATGTGAAGGTAATATGCATTCAGTAGAAACTGTACTTACAATTTTGATTTTTGATCTTTTTCTGGCCTAGTAATACACTGTACAACATTCTCTTGTGATGCTGGGCAGCAGCAGCAGTGAGCCTCACCCCTAGCCAGCCACGTGATCTCTGCAGAAATAATTGATAACTCTGCAGAGTACTGTGTTGCTTAGTGATGATGTTCAGTAGGTTAGGTGTATTAAAAGCATTTTCAACTATAATATTTTTCATTTATGATCATTTGACAGGATATAACACTATACGTTGAGCCAGGATATAACACTATAAGTTGAGCATCTGTATATTATATCCTTATATTTATTATAAGGAATTAGCTAGCTCACAGGACTATGAAGTCTAAGTCCCAAGATCTGCAGTTGCAAGCTGGAAAAGAGGAGAGCTGATCGAATGCGTTCTGGTCTGAAAGTTGGCACGCTTGAGGGTTAAGAACAACCAATGTTTCAGTGCAAGTGTGAGGGCCAGGGAAGTTCAAGGACCCAGCTCAAACAGGCAAGAGGAATTTCTTCTCACTCACCTTGTTAGTTCTATGTGGACCTTCAAATGATTTGAGAAAACCCACCCACATTAGGGAGGGCAATCTGTTTTACTCAGCCTACCACTTCCAATGTTAATCTGATCTGGAAGCACCTCATACAACACAGAGTGATGTTCCAGCAAATGTGTAGGCACCTTATAGTCCAGTCAAGTTGACATATAATATTAATCATCACAGAGTGGTATGGGAGTATGAGACCCATGTGCGATGATGAACTTGACCTGACATACAAAGAGTGGGCAGTATTGGAATAGGGGTCGTGGCACTTAGATGAGATGTGATTAAGTCAAGATTGAAGAGATAAACAGCAGCAGCAAAAATCTGGAGACTCAGGCATAAGATTAGATAGGGCAGTGCCACCATGGAGAGACTGAAATTTTATAAAGGTGACCTGACATGTGATGCAACCCTGTGATGGGAAATTGAACATATTTGAATTTTTCCCAATAACCTGAAAAGAGTGATGATTTTGAAGATGAAGCTGGTGGTAATATCAATATGAATCTGAGTGGATTGAGGAATGAAAACCTGGTTAGGGGACAACTATAAAAATAATTCAGGCAAGAATTGATAGCTTAGAAGAGAAGAAAGTGACTTAGGAAAAAAGGACAAATTCAAGGAATATTACTGCCACTTGGTGGCTGATGGAATAATGGAGATGAAGAAAAGAAAAGAGTCAAATATTTTAGTTACAACTACTTATTTATTGCTTACTATGCCTAGGGGAAGTGCTACAAATTAAATCTGAATTATGCATCACAATAACCCTTGTCAAGCATCCTGTTTGTGTGTAGACTTTGTTAAACTGGTTAAGCACATTTCTGTCCAATAGATTCTCCAATGTTAATTTTCAGCCTATGGATTTATTTGTAGTTGCATGCATAGGCCAACTTCTCCCATAAATTTTTTTTTTTTTTTTTGCTAGTATGCAGACCCCCAGTTTATTTCTCTCAAAACCCTGAAAAGTTACTTACTTTTCAAAATTCACTGTGGACATTATTTTTTCTGGGATCCTTATCCCACATCTTTCAGCCAGTTAAAGTGTGTTGGGCCCTTGCCTTACTCACTATATCATTGGATAATTTAAAAAAGAATGCTGAGTTTTTCATGTTGTGTTCTCAAGTTTTAATAGTGTCTGGTAAAGTCAGACTGGTTTAGATGAATTAGTAGTATTGATGAATCAAAGATTGAATGAATGAGTGTGTTTGTCAGTGTTTACTCCACTACTTTTCTAAATGATTTAGTGAGTTGTTGCTTAAGCTTTGCCAGTATCTAGAAATTCTTTTTGTTTTTTATTTTTTTGCTATAAATCTTCTTTTGTATGTTAGCACCATTCAGAATGCTATCTGTAATAATCATGTTACTAACAAAATAGCTCACCTATCACCCTGTTACAGTCAACCTGGAAACATCTTTCTGTCCACTTCTACCTTTTGGTGAGTGCTGAGAATGAGATTTTTATTTTAAGACTTTTTGCTAGAGAAGAGCTTATTTTAAAATCTCTAAACTGTTTTGTATTAGGAGATGGTTATTTTGCAAACAAGATATCAAAACATTTTTTTCAGTCCCTTACAAGTAACAATAGTTGTCATTTATAGAGCTCTCCCTGTATGCCAGGCAATTTCATTTTCATTTATTTCACAAATATCTGTTGAACATATACTAAGTTGCTAAGTCATTTTTTATGTGTGAGGGTTTTTAAGTGTCACATATTTTGCATTTATTAGTTGCATTGACATGAGATTAAGAGTCAAATAAGCCTTACATCAATCCCTCAATACAGATTAATTTTCCCTGTTTTATAAAGGGGATATAGAAGCATAGAGGTTAAATTCCTCACTTGTGGTCCCATGGCTAATGAGTTTCAAAATGTGAGTTGGACACAGGTCTACCATATTCCATAGTTAACATACCCGCCTCTGTTGCACCTGCCTTATTAGTATGATGCTGTGGAGAAGCTTCGGATTCATGGTCAGAAGACCTTGGGGGAAAAAATCCCAGCTCACTAACTTGCTATGAACTTGACTTTTGATGTATTACTGAACTTCACCAGACCTTGGTTTCCCTTTCTGGGTAATAATAAGATTGATTCACAGTGTTGTGGAAATGAAGTAAACTATTCCAAATAAAAACCCTTAGCATAGTTCCTGGCATAAAGTAGGTATCCAGTCAATGTTGGTTTCATCAGAATTACAAGTTACAATAACATTACAACCATTTTACTCCATGTCTTATTTTTTAAGAGTCTAATGAAGTAAATAATTTCTGGTATCTATGTGATGAATTAAATTTCACTGGTGATTGCTCCTAATATTTTATTTTCTGAATAATACTTGAATGGGTTCATACAGTGAATCAATAAAGGGCCTACTCAGGACAGCAGGAAGATGGCAAATTAGCAGAGCCCATGTAACATCCTGGGCAGTGGAGCAGCTGTTGTCTACATGGTGCAGAAGAGGCTACATGGGGGTCCTTAATTTGGCCTATGGGGAGCCCAAAGGGTGCTGGGAGCCAAGTGGCCTTCCACCTGCTTCCCCACTAAGGAGTCTCCCTCTGCAGAACAGTGGCCTGGCCTGGTGCTTTGACACTGGTTGTCTTCTCTGCAGATGTCCAGGTACTGCTCAGCTGTGACTGCTGACCTCGTTGTTGCCGCCAATTCCAGAAAGATTGCTGACAATTGAAAATACATTGTTTGGGGAGTCAAGGTTATAATGTAACTCAGGAAGGGTTACTGTGTGACTCTAGCTTCCTATTTTCTGAAAAATGGGGGATTAGAGGAGAGGAGCACACAGATTCCTTCCAGTTCTCTAATTCTATGATCCTTCTCTCATCTCCTTGCCTCTTTTGCATTTGTCCATTTCCCTACCAGCTTGGGTAGTTTGGGGTTCCACTGAGAGATGTTTTCCTAAGAACTGAGGCTGCCTGTCAATGACATCACCCTTCTTTCCCTGGAGCCAGCAGGCTAGTTAGTCAGTTTGTTAGAGACAGAACCCTTGATATGTACTTCCTGGTCACAAAAGGTTTAAAAAAAATTTTTTTAAATTTATTTATTTTTAATGTCCATACAGTGCTGAGTGGTTAGGGTTACTTAGTCAGAGTTCTTTTTTTGCCCAGGGTGGGGGGCATTCATGAAGTTTTTCCTGGACCTTGGAGATTCTCTAAGATTAAATTCTAGAAAGAAAAAGTATAATTTTACTGTAAAAACAACAAAAAATGTCGCAAACTTACAGTAAGGGGCCAAGGTCTTTAGCCACCCCCCTTCTGGGCCCAAAAGAAGTCCCTCTTTGTTCGGCAGAGAAGGACTGGGGGTAGCCTACCTGGCGAAGACAGGTCCAGAGGACAAGAGTCGCCAGCGCCCCCTCCCCCGCCCTTCAGAAGGACTCAGGGTCACGCTGGGGAGTTTTGGTCAGAAGCGGTGCCAAAGACTCGTTTATTGAAGGGGTGGACTGTACTTTATAATGGACCATAGCCAATCAGTGACCAGCAGGGCGGTTCTGGTTCTCATGATACATCACAGCCATGCCCCCTGCTTAGGCCAGGTCTGCAACAGGGTGTGGTAAGCAACCAAAGCCAGAGTTTTTCCATCCCCTTGGCAGACAGCGTCCGGAAGGTCCCGACAAAAAAATATTTTCAAACATTTTTTGTATATTTCATTTCAACTTAAAAGATGAAAACTTATTTGTAGGCAGAATAAAGAATGAACATGATAGGTTTAATGTAGAATTCAAGTGGCATTTTTTTCTCAAGCTTCCCTAGAAGAATTTTAAAACCACTAGCATGATCCTCTTACTTTCTGAAGTGGTTAACTCACAACCTGGACTCAATTGAATTTTTAAAATGCCTATCAAATAAAAAAAATTGACCATATATAACATTGTAAGGTTTTATTTGGTTTATAGCTCTTTATCTATTTTCATTCATCTATTAGTGAAATATTATTTTTTCTTTAAGACTAGCTTGTTAAAAATAAAACAAGAGAGATAAATAAGCTTGACTAATAAAACTGGAGTGTCTGTCTTCTGTAGTAAGCACATAGAAGTTGACAAAAGGGTCTTGACTGTCAAGGATCATTTAAAACCAATGAATTAAAAATCAGGAGGTCAGGGAGAGCTGTAGAGAGATGATAAGGCTCTCTGTATTTGTCTTAACAAAGGAAGTATTAAACTAGGGTGATTTTCTCCTCCGTTCTTCTCCCCCACCAGGGAGAAATGTGAAACTCAATTTTACCCTTGGTTGAGAAGGTGCTAATTTGTCTGACAAGTTGTTGGACTCCGAGGATGCTCAAGGTATCCTTGATGCCTCAAACCTTCATGCTGAGTGAAGCATGCCTCTAATGTGTCAATGTTTAGGAGATATTCTCTATCTCATTAGGTAAGAACAATATAAGCCACATGAATGCAGATGGAGTTGAAACTTGTCCCCTGTCAAAGAGAAAACCTTCAACTTGTTATTACAAAGGCAATTTTGAATTGCCCTTGTTCAACTAAATATTTGATTAGAAATAAACTTTATTACTTTAGATCTTGCAGAACTTAAAGTGAACTTTCCCCCCACTTGCTCCTATTCCTTGGGAGGTGTGATCTTCAAATCCTTCCTTTTATTGATTGCAGTATCAATGAGTATCTATCAAGAAGGCTCCTAAGAGAGATGGCAATGTAAATATGAAAACTCTAATTCCTTTTCTTTTTAATTGCATATTTATTGATTTTTTTCATATACTTTCTAAAGCCAAGAATTAGCTGTATGAATGACCTTTGCATGTTAACTAAGCCCTAATTGGTAAACTGATGCCTCACTGAGAGAAAAGTCTTGTTGGAGAAAAAGATCTTTTCACAGCACACGATTCTCCCCAAGTTACATGGTTCATGATAAAAGCAAACACATGGAACTATTTTTATGGACTAGGCACTGTTCAAAGTGCTTGCATTATATAGTAATTCAGGTGATCCTCTTTATAACCCTTTGAGGTGGACAATACTATTTTGGCTTTACAGAAAAAGAAAAGTGACTTGACAAAATTTACACAGCTATAAAGTGATGGACTTCCATGGAGACCCAGAGTGTCTGGTCTCTGAGTCCAGCTCCTCACTCCAATGCTGTACTGCGTTTTCTCTTACCCATGAAGTTAGATGCTAGATGGGACTGTGTTGTGTAGTGCAGGGGAAATGACACTGTAGGAAGTTAAACCTTCTGTGGCATCTGCTTGCAGCTGAGTTTTCTAAAATTATGAAATGAAGTTTAATATTTACAATAATATTTTATTATATACATTTATACATACATATAATGCTAATATTACATGCACACCCACATATCTTGCATCCTTATCAATGTCAAGATAAAGTGTAGACTATGCATATAAAATATGATTGCTTGCCGGGCGCAGTGGTGCATGCCTGTAATCCCAGCACTAGGGAGGAGGCTCCAGACAACAATACTTTTCAGTTTTCCAGGTAATTTCAATATGTAACCAAGTTCATAAGCCACTGACCTAAATGGAAGTTTCAATGTAAAACCCTATGCCTATTTCAAACCCCCACCATGAAAATAAATATCAAAGGATTTTTCTTGGAATTTCTATTGTCTGAATCAGAAATAACAACATAATTACCTGAATAGTCTGGTATTAGGGGGGTGTATATTTGCTTTAAAAGTATAAAAAGTCACTATCTAAGGTATTTACTAAGTTCAAGTGGTCCTAAAACCTAAAAGATTCTCCATGAATCAGGGGCATATTTTAGTGGTAATGTATGCCATTTATTCCTAAAATATTGACCGTGGTTACATAGGAAAAAGGACATTTTTATGCATATGTACTGGAGACCTTCCTGTTTTCCCTCGAGGGGCCCCCTCCACACTTCTCTACTTGCTCACTTACACAGCAAACATGGTGTTCATGTGCTTTGGCTTCTGGAAAGCTTAGACCACTAGGAAGTCCAGGCCCCTCACACCCAGACCTAAAGGGCAGGATGGGTTGGGAGAGGGTGCATGGTTTTCTCTTATTCCCTTGATTGCTTTTAAGGTTTCCTCAAACTGGCTATTTCCCTGTTTGAAGGTCACTGCTGTCTTCGAAGGCTGTCTTGTCTTGGCTCTCTCACTTTCTGGGTTCTTTATCTCTCTGTTTGCTCAATCCTTCATGCCAAGGAGGGAGGAATGTCTTCATTACTGAAGGCCCAGGTTCCTGCACCATCCCCAGAGATGACTCCACATTATGGTTTCTGTGAAAACAAACCCTCCTGAAAACATCACATTTTGACTCAACTGACACAGTGCATGAGAAAAAAATGGAGGTGACAAAAATCTGTCCTGATTTCATGCCAGTACCAGAGATGATGACCAAAAGATGCTGGACTGCCACGTCACCATAATACATGCCAGAATCAAGGTCTGATGTGAAAAATATGTCTAATAGTTTTCTAAAAGCATGTTTACCTCTGCTTTTATAGATGAGCTAGAAGTTAAATCCTGTAGTACATTCTGTAACAATTCAAGGATTGATACCTGCTGGGGTTTCTAGTTCCCCTGAACCCAGGTTTGGCTTTCTCTGGCTGACAGAAAAGGCTGGGGGAACACGTCCCAGTGGTGAGACGAAATCGGAAGAGGCAGAAGTCGACTGGTGGCCACACTCAGCCCTCACAATGGAAGACGATCAGGCATTCACCAGGGAGTCCGGTCAAGGCACGAGCTCGGTTTATTCAGGAAGTTGGACGGCCTTTATAGAAGACACGGGCCAATCAGCAGAAAGATCATAGGGGCACATAGGGAGCATGAGCAAATCACATTGGCGGAGCCATTAGCCTATCCTAGAGGCAGTCTGACCTCTCGAGGTACGTCAGGGGAACACCCCTTGGCTAGGCCAAGTTCCCGTGTCAGGAAGTGGGAGACAGCCAGAGAGTTTCTCTCTTCTGGCGTGTTCTTAACGTCTCCAACAGATACCAAAAATTAAATATGCAACAGCAATAATTTAAGGATACCGTGAGTCTGGAAATCTACATAATAAGGCTTTTATTAATCACGCTGTCAGAGCAGTCATGGTTGCCTCTGAATTATTTACTCTTTTCAGTATTTACCCTGTATTTTCCTACATTAACATCTTAGCTCATTCTATAAACTCTTTGTAGAATTCAGGGTCTGCCATCTCTATGCAAAGACTTCCCTGATTTTTCTTAACTGAAGGCTCACATTTTCCTCTATGAAACCCAGGTTGTTGTCTGCACAGTTTGTGGCTCTTTCTGCTTTACTTTATATCCTGAATTGCATGCCATCATGGCTGGCTGTCCTTGACCAAGCAATTCTAAGTTTTTGTGTTTCGCTTTTTTTTTAATCTATATACTGCAGATAACAATAGTACCTACCTTGCTGAGTTGTGAGGTTTATATTAAATAAGGTAGGTAAACTATTTCAAACAGTGTGTGGCACATAGTAGGCCACAAATGTTGGCTATTTTATTACAGTTATGGTCTTGCAATAAAACTATTTAGGCAAATGTTATTATTCTTTCATTTACTTAAGGATTGGACTATGATAGATCCCCCCCACCCCCCAACCCCTGCTTTGGTTGTGAGGGGAGGGGGTTGGACAGTGCTGGGAATCCAGGGCCTCCTGCATGCTAGGCAAATGATCTACCCCTGGGCCATATCCCCAGTCCCTTTGTATTTTTAGCATAGAGCAAAAAGGCCCAGAGTTGGTGGGTGGATAGTTGTGACTTCATTTGTTTGTTTATTTAATGACAAGGAGACAATCTGCTACAGTAATTCAACACATAAGCCCAGAGACATATTTCAAGTTTCAAGTCTGATTTCTACCAACTAACATTTGGGTGACTTTGCACAAATCACTTGAACTCAGTTTATCTCAGCCTTCTCATCTATGAAGTGGAGACTGTAACATTACCTCATAGTATTACTGAGGATTAAATGAGATTATTATGCAAATCACCTAGAAGCATATAATAAATGGTAGTATTGTTAAAGGAATCACAAGATTAGAAAGAAAGTAGTCCAGGGGAGGGTGGGGGAACCCGCATGATTCAAAAGTACTGTGGTTTAATGATTATTGTATTAAAGGCTAAAAATTACAGTGAAAGAATATATTCTTGATAGCTAAGAAAAGCGTTTGAGGTGGAGAATTATGTTGGGACAGGGTATCCTTGTATAAAACTGCTCTAGTGATGTGAAAAAGATTCATAAAGTCTATCTCTTGCCAAAGGGTACGTCAAATCTGAGATTTACACTTCCCAAGAGTTGTGGATTGAGACACGTGCCATTTATTTGCGTGTCAGTAACTCTATAATCATTCCTGTAGAGACCCGTTCACTTCTCGCTGACCTCCCCTTTCCACTCTGTTCATTCCTCATTACATACCAGATGTGTGCTTGATGAATGGCCAAAAATCTAGGTGAATCAAGAGTGGCGGTCTAGAACAGACAGGAGCCACGTCTTGCAGTGATTCATTCTAATTACACCCAAATCTAACTAATGGAGAAGTCATTCTGGTCAGAAGAGGGAGAGGGATGTGGCTTCACTTTCTGCCTTTTCTGTTTCCAGAGACTGACCCCAGTGAACTGCTAGAACTTGATAGCCATAATCAATAGCTTGCAAAACAATAAGGTCAGCATTGGAAAGATTCAGATTTTCTGCCTCCAAATGTAATGGAAACAAGACGGGTATGCTGAGGTGAGTCTGACCTTAGCTGACTGACTGATAAAAGACCCTGAGCAGAGGAAGAGATAAAAGAGAAGCACTGCGAAGATGCAGTTGTAAATATACTATCAGCGTGATCCTTGTTTCTACTCTGGGAACATGCTGAATCGTTATTTTGCTATTGTATTAAAAGCAGAAAATCCCAGCTCTGCTAAAATGTAGTTTAATTAACAAAGTTCAGAAACGGATTGCCTACATGCATATGAGTGTCTTCCACTTACGAGGTCTTTATCTGCATGATTCAAGTGTCTATATGTTTAGGTTAATTCCATTGGTTACTCATATTTTCTAAATATTCAGTTCACAAATGATTTTGTAAAGATTAGGGATTAGTATTGTTTACTTGAAAATTCCAACTGGAACTGATGGTTCAAAAGTCAGATTTTTCTACATTTAAAATGCATACCAAAGGGATGTTGTGGGTCTGCAGATTACCGAATCTGGCTGCTTTCAAAATAGTAGGCATTACCACTGTGTCTCTGCAAAACATCTTAGGATTTGATTAGAAAATATGGAGGGACGAGGGTTAAATAGGTTTTGTCTCCAAGTCTAGGTGTTATTTCAATCATAGGGGTGATGCATATGACCTGAAGCAAAGCTCCATATTAGCTATAGTGTGGGGGAAAAAAGCAATTTCCTGTATTAAAAATATCTTTAAAAGTTTTCTGAAAATGTATTGATGACTCAAAAAGCTTTCCTGATGAACAAATGACCCTTTTTTCCCCCCTCTTTGGTGATTGAAGGGTAAACAACTAGTCACACAGAGAGTAATTTCTCCTTCAAATGTAAGTGGATTTTAATATTGGATAGGGAAGGGCTTTGTAGCATGCATTATGCATTTGTTGAAGACAGATCATTTGAGAAAGAGTTGAAGATGTTCACCGAGGATACGACGGTCAGAGTAGTCATTTATTTCAAGATGTAAGAGTACTGAGGATATCAGAGCTTACAGGGCAGAGGCTCTGATTTAGGTGAAAATCAAACAATGTGGAAAAGGAAACGACATTGAATCTTGCATTGAATGCAATTAAAGTTGAATTTATAGTAAGAACCTTCTCAAGTGTTACATGATCGGAGTTTATTTTCTGAACATGAATAAATGCCTGTCCTGCTCTCTTTCTAAAAGCTAAACTTGTTCTTCTATTTGCTGGGCAACATCTAGGTTTCACTGTTAAGTGAATATTCAAGGAGAGCTGACAGCAGGGGATGTAACCTGCTTGTGACAGACAGCTAATGAATATTGCCTTCTCCAGGACTCGATTTTCTCTAGAATTACTGTTGTACATGCTGGAAACTTTGATATGGTTACTAGCTGGTTCCTCTGAGTTGCTGCAGTTGTAGACTTAGAGTTTTAAAGGTATGCTTAGCCTTGACAATGGTTTTGGCCTAAAAAATACAGTTGTTCAATGTTGGCTCTTCAATTTCTACTTTTTTACTACTATTCTAGTATCACTAATGGAATCCTGATTAAAAAGAAAACTCAAGAAAAAAGAAAGTATAAATTTCTTAATCCACTTCTTTTTTTAAATATCTTTTTTTTTTTTTTTTAGTTGTAGATGGACACACAATACCTTTATTTTATTTATTTATTTTTATGTGGCTCTGAGGATTGAACCCAGTGCCCCACACATGCTGGGCAAGAGCTCTACCACTGAGCTACAACCCCAGCCCCTCTTAATGCACTTTTTTTTTTTTTTTTTTTTTGGTACCGGGGATTGAACTCAGGGGCACTCGACCACTGGGCCACATCCTCAGCCCTTTTTTGTATTTTGTGAGAGACAGGGTCTCACTGAGTTGCTAAGTGCCTTGCCATTGCTGAGGTTGGCTTTGAACTCGTGATCCTCCTGCTTCAGCCTCCCAAGTGCTGGGATTACAGGCATGTACCACTGCGCCCGGCTTCTTAATGCACTTTTAACCAACAAGTTTAATAGTATCTCCATTCAAAACTTTTGAGACCCGATGCTTGAAATAATTTGGTTTGTGCGTAACGGGAGTGATGATCAAGGCCTATTCTGCTTCCAAAGCTCATGTGTAGAGATCCTTTTTATGCGACAAAGATAAAAAAGGAGTCACTGAAAAGCAGTACTCTGCTCACTGATGTGGGGCCCTTCAAGCTAAGGCACTAAAACATTGTGATGATTGACATGATGCATATCGCCAACAGTACCTCTCATTGCTCAGATCTCATCTTGCTATTAAGAGCTTTGTGAAGATGCTGCTACTTTTAAGAGATGGATTTTTCTAATTTGTGAGAGTTTTCAAAAATATCATACTCAATCATTATACATAAACTAAAAATTGATAACTTTTAACAATCTCTACACACAGAACCAAATATAACATCCTAAAAACCAGGATGCTCATCATCATCTGGGAGGGTGATTATAGAAGTAACTATTAGTAGAAATATCAGTCATTTCATACAAAATATGAAATAATATATCAGGGCAAACCCAATATAAAAAGCATGCCCTGGAATATCTGCAGATCAGTTCAGAGATGCGAATTCCTGAGCAGATTTTGTAAAGTTATAATGGTGACTGATTTAAGTGTTTAAAAATATGAGCTAAAGTTTCTACAAGAATAAAGACCACCTAGAGTTATTAGCATGATTTTTGTTGACTATTGCAGCAGTTCAAAAATGATCTTGAACATTCATAGAAACTGAGGCATAAGAATTATATAATATTCTGAGGAGTTACTAAAATATTCAGGATTTCAAAATGTTCACAATAGTATTCATCCATGCCTAAAAGGAAAGACAGACTGAGTATAAATGTGAATAATTCCATTATATTGTCTCAAAAGGACCTTTACCAAACATATTGAGACTTCTGTGGATTTCTCAGGATAATAAAATTCCACCAATGATGTTGAAAGCTGTGTTGTCAGTGACAGTGTGATTCTCCAGAAAAGTGTGCCCTCAGTTCCCTAATGTAATAAGCACAGAGCCATTTGAGAAGGAGCACAAAGAATCTGTATCCAAAGCATTTATGATAATACAAAAGTCGGATTTCAGGAAACTGTTGAAATATTTCCTAAGTATCGACTCTTCTGAGGCATGTGAGGTTTCTGGGGAAAAAATCAATAAGATTCTCTGAATTTGGCCATTAGACAAATTCATTGGAAAGGGAGGTATTTCTTTCTTTTTTTTTCTTATTTTAGAAAAACATAGAAAATCACCAAATCAAACAAGCTAGCCTCAGAACAATTATATGTGTTGATAATATAATTGTACTGGTATTTAAATCTAGTGAACATTAAAGTCAAATTAAGTGCAGATTTTGAATGTATACATATATATTTTTAAAATATTTATTTATTTACTTTAGTTGTACACAATGCAATGCATTTATGTTTACGTGGTGCTGAGGATCAAACCCGGGCCGTGCATGTGTGAGGTGAGCGCTCTGCCGCTGAGCCACAACCCCAGCCCCTGTATATATTTTTTAAATATTTATTTTTTAGTTGTAGGTGGACACACAGTATCTTTATTTCATTTTTTTTTTTTTTAATGCATGCTGAGGATCGAACCCAGTGCCTCATACCTGCTAGGCAAGCACTCTACCACTGAGCCACAACCCCAGCCCACTGAATGTATATTTTTAATTTCAAAATAATTTTAGTTTCATGGAAAGATTGCAAAAAAAAAAAAATGTACAGTAGGCTCTATATGCTTTTTACCCAGTTTTCTCTGATATTAATTGTGTTAGTCAACTTTTGCATCACTGTGACCAAAATACCTGACAAGAACAACATAGAGGAGAAGAAGTTTACTTGGAGCTAACAGTTTCAGAGATCTCAGCCCACAGGTGGACAGCTTTATTGCTCTGGGCCCAAAGTGAGTCAGCTCATCATGGTAGAAGGACAGAGGAAAGCTGTTCAGCTGGTGATGGGGGTCAGGAAACAGAGACAGGGAGAAGGAGAGGGCCACTGGGAAGATGCACCATTTCAGGGCACCACCCAATGACCTGCCGTCTCCACTCAAGCCCCACCAATCTGTAGTAACTACCCAGTCCATTCAAAGTAGGATGAACTGATTGGATTTCAGCTTTCACAATCTAATGATTTCACCTCCATACATTTCTGCACTGAATACAGGAGCTTTTGGGGGGATACTTTATATCCATATTGTAACATTAATATCATATATAAGCTTAATAACATTGTCAAAACTGAGCCATTACCATTAGTGTGATACTCTTAACTAAGCTATAGGTTTTATTCCGATTTCACCAAATTTTTTTTTTTCACTATCATCACTTTTCCAGGATCCAATCCAGGATCTCACATTGAAGTTATTTTTGTTATACAATAATCATTTGTCTCCAAAATCTGTGATAGTCTTTCCTTGTGTTTCATAACTGTTAGTCAGCTTTCCTGCAATACATTCCTGAGATAATCAACTTATAGAGAGGAAAGGTTTATTTTTGCTTACAGGGTTGGAGATTGTAGTCCATGATCATTCAGCCCCCTTGCTTTTTCACTCGAGGTGAGGCAGCTCATTATGGTAGAAATGTGTGGCAAAATCGCTTACTTCATGGCTGGGGCTAAAACAGAGAGGAACAGAGTGGAGTCCCATAATCCCCTTCAATGGCATGCCCCCCAATAACCTACTACCTCCCACCAGATCTGACCTCTTGAAGTTTCTACCACCTCCCAATAGTACCAAGCATAGGACTGAACCTTTAACCCATGGGGTTTTGGGGGACATTTCAGATCCAAACTGTAGCAATGACCCAGATACTTTTGAAAAAGTGCTGGTCAGATATTATGGAAATGTACTTCAATTCAGATTTATCTGATGTTTTCCCATGATTAGATGGTGGGTGTGCATTTTGGTGATAATATTACAGATTTACTATGCTCTTTTCACCGAATCTACCAGGAAGTGTAGATACATCTTGTTACTACCAGGGTGTGCTGATTGATACATTTTTTTTTTTTTTTTTTAGTTTTTTTTATTTTTATAATTTTTAATATGTACAACTCATAGTGCATATATTTAGTATCTTTTTACATACAACTGTTTGTATACAAAGTATATTCGTACAATTCAGGTCTTCAATCATGCATTAAGGAAAATGATATCCGTCTCATTCAACCACCTTTTTTGTTTCCCCCCCCCTCCCTCCCCTCTTGCTCCCTCCCTTACCCTCCCTTCCCTTGACCATTCTAGTGTTCCTCTAATCCTCCTATGTACACCCATCCAACAATACTTTGAAATAGCCTCCTTATATAAGAGAGAACATTTGGTACTTGGATTTTTGAGACTGACTAACTTCACTTAGCATTATGTCTTCCAACTTCATCCATTTACCTGCAAATGCCATTAATTTGTTTTTTTTTATTGCTGAGTAAAATTCCATTGTGCGTATATACCACATTTTCTTAATCCACTCATTTACTGAGGGACATCTAGGTTGGTTCCACAACCTAGCTATTGTGAATTGTGCAGCTACAAACATTGAGATAGCTGTGTCACTGTAATATGCTGTTTTTAAGTCCTTTGGGAATAGACCCAAGAGTGGGATGGCTGGGTCATAGGATGGTCCCATTCCCAGTTTTCCAAGAAATCTCCATACTGCTTTCCATAACGGTTGCACCATTTTACAGTCCCACCAGCAATGTATGAGTGTGCCTTTTTCTCCACATCCTCTCCAACATTTATTGTTGCTTGTGTTCTTGATGGCTGCCATTCTGACTGGAGTGAAGTGAAATCTTAGAGTAGTTTTGATTTGCATTTCTCTAATTGCCAGCAATGTTGAACATTTTTTCATGTATTTGTTGATTAATCGTGTATCTTCTTCTGAGAGGTGTCTTCTCAATTCCTTAGCCCATTTATTGATTGGGTTATTTTTTTTTTAGTGTAAAGTTTTTTGAGTTCTTTATATATTCTAGAGATTAGTGCTCTATCTGATGTGCATGTATTAAATATTTGTTCCCAATTAGTTGGCTCTCTATTCACCTCACTGATTGTTTCTTTTGCTGAAAAGAAGCTTTTTAGTTTAAATCTATCCCATTCATTAATTCTTGGTAGTAATTCTTGCGCTACAGGATTCTTATTAAGGAACTTGGGGCCTAATCCAACATGTTGGAAATTGGAGCTTACTTTTTCTTCTATTAGGTGTATTGTCTCTGGTCTAATTCCTAGGTCTTTGATCCACTTTGAATTGAGTTTTGTGCATGGTGAGAGATAAAGGTTTAATTTCATTTTGTTGCATATGGATTTCCAGTTTTCCCAGCACCATTTGTTGAAGAGGCTATCCTTTCTCCACTGTACATTTTTGGCACCTTTGTCTAATATAAGATAGCTGTAATTAAATGTATTAGTCTCTGTATCCTCAATTCTGTACCATTGGTCCACCAGTCTGTTTTGGTGCCAATACCATGCTGTTTTTTGTTACTATTGCTCTATAGTATAATTTAAAGTCTGGTATGGTGATGCCCCCTGCTTCACTTTTCTTGCTCAGGATTGCTTTGGCTATTCTGGGTCTCTTATTTTTCCAGGTGAATTTCATGACTGCTATTTCTATTTCTTTGAAGAATGACATTGGGATTTTGATTGGAATTGCATTAAATCTGTATAATGCTTTTGGTAGTATGGACATTTTGACAATATTAATTCTACCTATACAAGAGCAAGGTAGGTCTTTCCATCTTCTGAGTTCATCTATAATTTCTTTCTTTAGTGTTCTGTAATTTTCATTATAGAGGTCTTTCACCTCTTTCATTAGGTTGATTCCCAGGTATTTTATTTTTTTTTTTGATGCTATTGCAAATGGGGTATTTTTCATCATTTCCCTTTCAGAGTCTTTGTCGCTGATGTACACAAATGCCTTTGACTTATGTGTATTGATTTTGTACCCTGCAACTTTGCCAAATTCGTTTACTAGTTGTAAAAGTTTTCTGGTAGAGTTTTTTGGGTCTTCTAGGTAGATTATCATGTCATCAGCAAATAGTGTTAATTTGAGCTCTTCTTTTCCTATCTTGATCCCTTTAATTTCTTTCGTCTGTCTAATTGCTCTGGCCAGAGTTTCCAGTACTATGTTAAATAGCAGTGGTGAAAGGGGACATCCCTGTCTTGTTCCAGTTTTTAGAGGGAATGCTTTCAATTTTTCTCCATTTAAGATAATGTTAGCTCGGGGCCTTGCATAAATAGCTTTTATTATGTTAAGATATGTTCCTGATATTCCTAGTTTTTCCAGTGTTTTGAACATAAAGGGGTGTTGTATTTTGTCAAATGCTTTTTCTGCGTCAATTGAGATAATCATATGATTTTTGTCTTTAAGTCTATTGATGTGATGTATTATGTTTATTGATTTCCGAATATTGAACCAGCCTTGCATCCCTGGGATAAACCCCACTTGATCGTGGTGCACTATCTTTTTGATATGTTTTTGTATCTGATTTGCCAGGATTTTGTTGAGGATTTTTGCATCTATGTTCATTAAAGATATGGGCCTGAAGTTTTCTTTTTTGGATGTGTCTTTGCCTGGCTTTGGAATTAATGTAATATTGGCCTCATAGAAAGAGTCTGGAAGAGCTCCTTCTTTTTCTATTTCTTGAAATAGTTTGAAGAGCATTGGTATTAGTTCTTCTTTGAAAGTCTTATAGAACTCGGCTGTAAACCCATCAGGTCCTGGACTTTTCCTTGTTGGTAGCTTTTTGATGACATCTTCTATTTCTTCGCTTGTAATTGATCTATTTAAATTATGTATAGCCTCCACATCCAGTTTAGGCAAATCATATGACTCTAGAAATCTGTCAATGCATTCAGTATTTTCTATTTTATTAGAGTACAAGTTTTCAAAGTAATTTCTAATTATATTCTGTATATCTGAGGTGTTTGTTGTGATATTCCCTTTTTCATCACGAATGTTAGTAATTTGAGTTTTTTCTCTTCTTCTTTTCGTTAGCATCGCTAAGGGTCTGTCAATTTTGTTTATTTTTTCAAAGAACCAACTTTTAGTTTTGTCAATTCTTTGAATGGTTTCCTTAGTCTCAATTTCATTAATTTCTGCTCTGATTTTAATTATTTCCTGTCTTCTACTGCTCTTGGTGTTTGTCTGTTCTTCTTTTTCTAATGCTTTGAGGTGTGATGTTAAGTCATTTATTTGTTGGTTTTTTTTCCTCTTAAGGAATGAACTCAGTGCAATGAATTTTCCTCTTACTACTGCCTTCATAGTGTCCCAGAGATTTCTATATGATGTATCTGTGTTCTCATTTACCTCTAGGAATTTTTTGATCTCCTCTTTGATGTCTTCTTCAACCCCTTGTTCATTCAGTAGCATGTTGTTTAGCTTCCAGTTGATGGAGTAGTTTTTCTTATTCCTTGTTTTGTCGTTGATTTCCAATTTCATCCCTTTATGGTCTGATAGCATGCAGGGTAGTATCTCTATTTTTTTATATTTGCTGAGAGTTGCCTTGTGGCATAATATATGGTCTATTTTGGAGAAGGAGCCATGTGCTGCTGAGAAAAATGTGTATTCATTTACTGAGGGATGAAATATTCTATATATGTCCGTTAGGTCTAAATTGTTAATTGTTTTGAGGAGGCTTAAAGTTTCTTTGTTTAGCTTTTGTTTGGATGATCTATCCATTGGTGAGAGAGGTGTGTTGAAGTTCCCTAGAATAACTGTGTTGTGGTCTATTTTACTCTTGAACTTAAGAAGCGTTTGTTTGATGAATGTAGGTGCTCCATTATTTGGGGCATACAGATTTATGATTGTTATATCCTGTTGATGGATGGTTCCCTTAAGTAATAAGAAATATCCATCCTTGTCCCTCTTGATTAATTTTGGTTTGAAGTCTACCTTATTTGATATGAGAATGGAAACCCCTGCTTGCTTCCGCCGGCCATGTGAGTGATAAGACTTTTCCCATCCTTTCACTTTCAGTCTGTTGATGTCTTTTTCTATGAGGTGTGTTTCTTGGAGACAGCAAATTGTTGGGTCATTTCTTTTAATCCATTCTGATAATCTGTGTCTTTTGATTGGCGAGTTTAGGCCATTAACATTCAGGGTTATTATTGAGATGTGATTTTTATTCCCATCCATTTTTATTTGAATTATGGTCTTTAGCTTGATTTGGTTTCTCTTCTGGTTGGTATTTCCTTTAGTTTAATATCTCCCTTTGGTGATTTTCGTTATCATCTTTCTCTTCTTCTTCATGAAAAATGTTGCCCAGGATGCTCTGAAGTGCTGGCTTTCGAGTTGTGAAATCTTTTAACTTTTGCTTGTCGTGGAAGGTTTTTATTTCATCTTCGAATCTAAAGCTTAATTTTGCTGGATATAAGATTCTTGGTTGACATCCCTTTTCTTTCAGAGCTTGAAATATGCTATTCCAGGATCTTCTTGCTTTTAAGGTCTGGGTTGAAAAATCTGAACATAGTCTGATTGGTTTCCCCCTATATGTAATTTGCTTCCTTTCTCTTGTGGCTTTTAGTATTCTCTCCTTGCTCAGTGTATTAGGCATTTTCATTATAATGTGTCTAGGTGTGGATCTGTTGAGATTTTGTTTGTTTGGTGTTCGGTATGCCTCTTGAACTTGGTTTTCCATTTCATTCCTCAAGCTTGGAAAATTTTCTGTAATTATTTCATTAAATAGATTACTCATTCCTTTGGCTTGAAACTCTGCCCCTTCCTCTACGCCAATCACTCTTAAGTTTGGTCTTTTTATGCTGTCCCATAATTCTTGGATGTTATGTTCTTGATTACTAACAAGTTTTGCTGTATGGTTTACATTCTTCTCTAGGACATATATTTTGTCTTCATTGTCTGAGGTTCTTTCTTCCAGGTGGTCTATTCTGTTGGAGATGTTTTCAATTGAGCTTTTATTTTGGTTTATTGCTTCTTTCATTTCTGGAATTTCTGTTTGGATTCTCTTTAGAGTCTCTATTTCCCTATTGAAGTAATCTTTTACTTCCTGTATTTGTTTTTGGAGTTCTTTGTCAAAATGATCTTTTGCCTCCTGTACCTGCTCCCTCATCTCATTTTTGAGTTCATTCTTAAGTTCCATAAACATTTGGCAAATGTAATTTCTAAATTCCATCTCTGGCATTTGACCAACTGTGCTTGCCATGACATCTACCGATGAGGTATCTTGATTTGTTTGTGTCATTTTCTTTCCTTGTTTTTTCATGTTGCTTGTGTGTCTATTCTTCCTGCACTGTGGGACCTTGACTGTTTCGATTTTACCTTAAAGCCTTATGTTGTTCCTGTAGTACAATGCTATCAGATCACCTTATAATTCCTTTATACTTTTAAAACCTAACACTTTCTATTCAGAAAATCCAAGTTTGGTCACAATGTACAGATTTTGTTAACCCAGATATTATTTCCAATTTACTCTGTACGTTTCTGATAGGGTTTTATAGCTTCAAGTATTGGATACAGAGGTGTTATGTTTAGGAAGAAGGAAGTGTCTTGAATTGTTCTTTCTTGGAAAGTATGAAAAGAGATATCTATTGAAATGGTTTAGTGGAAGTGGTTTAGTATCAGTAGACGATGGAAGAAAGAGAATGGGGTTGACAATTAGGTAAAAAGATCAATTTATATATATAGTAAGTTGGAAAAGAAAAAAAATAATAAAAGAGTAGGAATTGGTGTAAGAGAGAGGAGAGAGAGAATCAAGGAAATAGAGAGTAAACTATATATAACACCACTTTGCTACCCAGTTCAATTGCGCTGGTTCTAGAAATCCCAAGTTTTGCGTATAACTTGTTTTTGCCTCTGCTTAGTAAGCACTGGCAGGATGTAAACATGAAAGATGAAGGAGGAAGAAAAGATACAAGAGTGAGAAGGAGGAAAAGAATGAAAGAAAAAAGGAGCAGAAGCAAGTAAACACACTAACAATCAATGCAGAAGGAAAAAAAAAAAAAAAGCAGAACAAAACAAAGCCAAAAAAAGGAAAAGAAAAATAAACAAACAAACAAACATACAAACAAACAAAAAAAAAAAACCCCTCCCTGCAATCCAAAAAATCAAGCAGACCAATAAAAAGAAAAGGAAAAAAAAAAAAAAAAAAAAAAAAGTCAAACCCCAAGTCTCAGACAAAACGGGCCCTGGGAAGCCCCCCTCTTTTTTTCCTTTCCAGTTCAAACCAATTGCTATTGGATCACAGTCTGTGATCCTGTCAGTGAAATCAAGGCTGCATCCTAGGCCAGCGGCTGCACGGTTCAGTGAAGGAGTGTCCCAGGGGGACGGTGTGTGTCAGCAGATGAATGGCGCCGGGAAGGGGACCTTCCAGAAGGCACCCCCTCCCCAAGCCCACCCACAGTTGCAGCCCCCTGTGGCCACTGCGCCAGCCTCAGAAACGCCTTCCCCTGCTGACCACCCAAGTCTCACCCAATTGTGTGTTGTCTTCAGAGAGCTGGAGAGTCCCTGGATGGATGCAGCCGTCACTCTCCGTCTCCTCCCCTTTGTCAGGACCAGCCCCTGCAGCTTTCAAAGATGGCGGTGCTCTCCTTCCAGTCAACAGCAGCTCCGCAGACTCCCGTATCCTTGCCGATAGCACCGGGAAGCCACACCTGTGACTGTGGTGCAGACAGCGCTGCTTCAGACTGTAGCCCGCTCCACTCTGCCCCTGTTTGCTGATCGCAGATCTCTGCGCCGGCTCTGTCCGAGGCCCCACTACTGAGGGACGCGTCAGGCAGAGTGTGGATCCGAACTGGTGTGTGGACCCGTGGTCTCCCGTGGTTCCCCAGCACCAATCCCGCCGGCTGTTATCTCTGGTCTTTATCGCTGGTTTCACGCTGGTGTGCCGTGAGTTTGGCTGGGGTTGCAGTAGTAGCGCGGTCTCCCCACACTGACTTTGTTTCGCACGGCCTGTGCACCACCCAGGCGGTTTTGCAGGAGCCTCGCGGCTCCAGCCGCTGCAGACAGTTTGTCTCTTTCTCTCTCTGGTAGTGGTAATCAAACCATCCAGGAGATCGGTATTTTCAGTCCATATATATATGATGAAAGGCAATTTATCTGCTTTGTTGGATTCTTTCCATGGAGCTGTCCTGAAGTGCGGCTTCCTCTAATCCGCCATCTTGGATCCTGCCGCTGATTGATACATCTTGTTACTGCTAATGTTGATGTTTCCTAGTTATTCCACTGGGATTCAGCTCATTTCCTGGTTGATTTTTTTCTAATTTCCATATGTTAAAAAGGTCATTATGTGTGGTGTACCATTCTCTGAAGCGTTGTTTCCTTCGCCATAATCATAATTCATAGCATTCCTATTATCTTCTCTCATTCTGCCTCTCCAGTCAGCCCACTCTGACAACTGCTGATTTAAATTCAGTTCCTATAGTTTGTCTTTGTAAAATGTATTTCATTTTCTTCCATATTTTTGCGTGATTCAAGTTTGTTCCATTTTATTGCTGAATAATAATATTCTATCATTTGGATAGAAAATAATTTATCTGCTCACCAGCTGAAGAAAATCTGTTTTGGAGACTTAATAAAGCTGCTGGGAACATTTTCAAACAGGCAAGGTCGAGGCTTATGTCCTTGTGTAAGGATGTCAGTTTTTCCGGCATTATGGAATTACCTTGTCCCTTTAAAAAAAGTTAAGCTGACTGTGTCTGCATGGACTTCTATAGACTGTTTTGTCTGTCTTTTTACCAACATGACACTGGCTTTGTTATAGTTGCTTTATGGTATGTCTTGAGACTGTATGGTGTGAATTCTTAATTTTGTTCTTTTTTTAAAATCAAAATTATTTTGGATATTCCAGTTTCTTTGTCTTTCCATATACATTTTTTTTTGGGGGGGGGGGGCGTATTATGCTTCCTCATCAAATTGCAGGTGGGCTTATGTGAATAGTTCTGGAAAATGAGTTGTGAGCCTAAATAAAGTGTGTCTCTTCTAGGCCATTATAAGGCCTTCCCCTGCCACAGTGACAAGGAGGCCATATGTTACAAATGAGGCCATCTGAGTCCCTGAGTGACTTGGGAGCTGAGCCTTCCACTGTTCTATTCTGGAAATGTGGCTTGAATAAAAATAAACCTTTATTATATGATAATAAGAGTCAATTTGTTACTACAGCAAAGCTTAGCCCATTCTGACTAATATATTCATCCTCATCCATATACATTTTTTAAAATAGCTTGTCAATATCTATCATCCCTCCAAAAAACAAATGAATAGACAAATGAGTATAAAACAATCCAGGCAGCTTGGATTTTCACTGGGTTTGCAGAGAATCTACAGATCAAAATACTTTCTTTACAATGTTGTGCAATATTATAATACAATATTATCTAATATTAAAATATGTAATTGTTATGAAATAATAATATACTTACAGTAAGTATAATGCACTTATAATACAATTACAATATTATACAGTATCACAGTATCATATAATATTTCAACAATGTTATAACATTGAGTCAGTTCATGACCAAAGATATCCTTCCATTTGTATAGGTGCTCTTTGATTTATTTCATTAATATTTTTTAGTATCCAGCATACAGATTCTGCTTATATTTTGTTACATTTATAGGTCACTAATTCTTTCCAGGGGGCACTGTAATAAATATTACCTTAAATGTTTTGAATTCTAATTATTCATTTCTATGATTTAGAAATACCCTTTATTTTTGTATATTGATCTTACACTCTGTGATTTAGATAAACTTTCATTAGTTCTAGAAGACCTTGTAAATTCTTTGGGATTTTCTTTGCAGACAGTTGTTTTCTATTTGTTCTTTATTTCTGTTTTTATCTTTTTCTGTCTTCTTTTGAGCTATTCAGGCTTTTTAAAGAATGGTTTTATTTTATCTCCACTATTGACTTCATATTTATACCACATTTAAATTGTTTTAATAATCACCACAGGATGTACAATATGTACATCTTAAGTAATTTGCATCTACCTTAACTATTATATATTGATTTATATGTAATGTTAAGGACTTTACAATGTATTTTACCTATTCCTCTCTCTCATCTTTTGTGTCATTGCTTTTATACATTTTACATTTACATATCCTTTGAGGACACAGTGTATGGATGCTCTTTTCATTTTTAAAGTCAGTTATCACTTAGAAAGCTAAAAATAAAGTTTTATTACCTTTATTTATTCCATATCCAGCACTCTCCATTTCTTTGTGTAGGTCCGGTTTCCATTCTTGTGTTTTATTCCTCGTGCCTGATGAATTTTCTGTAACATTTCTTACAGTGTAGGTTTGTTGGCAGTCAATTATCTCCGTTTTTATTTTTGGAGCATGTTTGTACTTCTACTTCACAGCTGAAAAACATTCAGCTAGGTATAAAATTTAGAGTTCACATGTGTCTTTTCCCCTTCTAGCATTTCAAAACTGTTACTTGTTTCCATCTTGCTCTATTTCTGACAAGAGCCTTGCTGTAATTTCTCTGTATGTCATGCACATTCCCATCTTGCAGTCTTCAAGATGCTCTTTCTCTTTTGTTTTAAAGCAATCTGAATATGCTATATAGCATGGGGAGCTGCTCTTGTGGTTGCTAATTATTTTGCTTCTACTATCATGAGCTTTTTTTTTTTGGTACCAGGGACTGAACTCAGGGGCACTCGACCACTGGGCCACATCCCCGACCCTTTTTTTGTATTTTATTAGAAACAGGGTCTCACTGAGTTGCTAAGTGCCTGGCCATTGCTGAGGCTGGCTTTGAACTGCGATCCTTCTGCCTCAGCCTCCCAAGTGCTGGGATTACAGGAGTGCGCCACCGCGCCCAGCTTATCATGAGCTTTTAATGCCTTTCAGAACAGGAATCAAAAATTACCAATATTATTTTATTACATACATTCTTTTGTCTCATTCTTTCTCTCTTGTCTCTCAGGGATTTCAATTACATGTATGTTGGCCTTGTTATAAGCATATTTTCGAAAAAGGAGCACATCTAACGTCTGCAGTCAACTTCCTATATTTTTATTTATCGATTTTTATTTGACATTTTTAAATGTTACTGATTGAAATTTAAAAATTAAAAAATAACTAAAAAGTGGAAGTTTCTTATATTGTTGCTCCTAAAAAAAAAAAAAGCAAGAAAGAAAACTTTCTAATAGCTTTGCGTATGTCCTTTCAATCTTCTTCCTATTCAAAAATAAATATATTTCCTATTTTTACACATATATTTAACACAATATATGGAAAATAATGTTTCCTATTGCTTATTTTACTTTATGTAGGTCATCTTGTCACATAGATGCATATAAATTTATCAGTCTTTTAAAATATTTATTTATTTTAGTTGTAGTTGGACACAATACCTTTATTTTATTTATTTTATTTTTATGTGGTGCTGAGGATAGAACCCAGGGCCTTGCAAATGCTAGGCAAGTGCTCTATCACTGAGCTACAACCCCAGCCCAATTTATCAGTCTTTTAAATAACTATATTGTATTCCAATGTCTGGATGAAGGCTTATTTATTAATGAATCTACTTGATGGACATTTAAGGAGTTTCAATTTATAACTATTAAAAACAATGTTGCAACAAAGATGAATTGTAACATGTATTGGTATTCTTAAGAAAGTTTTCCACAAAACAAATCCTTAAATTTGGTAAGGCATACATTGTTTTGAATGCTGATGGATATTTTCACATTTCTCCCCAGAAGGGTCATACCACTCTCCAGTACAACCAGAAGTGTATATGAGTGTCTATTCCTCCTTCATATTGTTCCCAAATAAGCTTCCTGAAGCTTAATGCAATTGAAATCTTCTATATTGTTACGGGTGTGAAGAACACCGTGTTTGAGGCATGTTAATCTGGCATTACCATTAAGAGCACGAATTGAGATGTATGAGTTTGGATGCAGACAAATGTAACAGCCAGACTTGATGATGTGAGGGCTAGCACCAAGAGAACTGGATAATGAAAGGAGAAGAAAGAATGATCAATGATTGGAAAAAAAAAATAAGAAAAGAAAAAGAAATAGGTCTGATTGTGCTTGGATATAAGACCTAAATCCAAAATTAGAGGATTGGGATTTGAATCTTGGATATGTCATTTTTACTGTGGTAGTGATCTTGGTCAATTTTTCTAATTTCTATTTTCCTTATCTCTAACAGGTTTAGTGTAAAGATAAGATGAGACCATTTATATGACAGTTTTTTTTAAAAGTCTGATGTTTAGTGAGATAATCATAATAGTGTATGAGATGTGAAGAAGAGGAGAAAGTTAATGATCTCAGATAGTCCAAGGAGTGAGGGGCTATTGGTAGGAAGAGATAACTGAAGGGGCCAATGACAGACTTAATTTGCAATTGTTGTGTTTGAAATAACTATGGAATTTCCACATTGAAATACCCAGTGGTTAGTGAAGACAACTGAATTAGAACTAGAGAGATGAAATTGATTTCCTTGAGAAATTATAGAGATTGGTTGTCTGATAACATCATAGTCCCTTCTTCCATTTTTTGAGTGTAAATAACTCACAGGTAAATATTCTCTTCTTTACTCTTGTTATCCCAAAAAGGCTTCAAGTGGTCCATGGTAACCTCATGTCAGCTGGAATCTGGCTTATTAGCAGAACTTTTCCAAATATATTGCGCTTGAGATCATGGTTGGAAGTTGAGTTTGGTTTGCAAACTTGGGGAGGGGATATCATCTGCCTTAGCTTGAACTCCCTATTAATCAGAGAATTATCTGAAATTACTATTGGAAGCCATAAGAGTTAAAATTATATATAGCACAATTGCTTGTTTTTTAGTTGCAATACCTTTGTAGGTAAAAATGGAAAAGACACAGTTCCTGCCTTTAAGGAGCTCTAAGTCTGGTAGGAAGAGAACTGACATCTAAATTTAGCAAAATGTAACTAGTGTCTTGTTAAGATTGTCTGATTGGCATGGGGGAGGAGAGGCAAAGGAGGGAATGGCAATTCAACATTTCTGAGATGGAAGGTTAATGTGTCAGAAATTTCTAGAGAGGCATCTATTTAGCTGCATTTTGGAAGATGGTGTTTGTGTATATAACAGGGCAGAATAAGGACGGAAGAGCAGGAAAACAAACAGTATAAATCTGGGAAACATTTTGAAAATCCGGTTCTCATGGCATCTGCAAGTGGATCATTGGGTCTGGGGCTTGGGGGACAGGTGAGTTGGAGCAGGCTGCGTCAGAGGGGCCGTGTTGGAATGATGCCTCTGATATGATGGTTATCTCTACCTCTACATTCCCCAAATTCTACTGTGGTAGTTGGCATTTGGTCGCTATGATCAAAATAACCTGGAAAGACATATTTTGGCCCATGGTTTTGGAGGATTCAGTGCATGGTCACATGGCTCCGAGGCAGGAATATTATAGTCATGGTGGAAGAGCATAGCAGAGGAAAGCTGCTCATCTCATGGCAGCTGGGGGGGGGGGGAGGGAAAGGGGGAGGGAGGAAGCCAGGGAGAAGAAAAATGTGCCAGGGTATAAGCATGCTCTAGTGACCTACTTTCTCCAACTAGTTTCCACCTGCAAGTCAATGTATTAATATACTGAATGGATGAATCCACCAATGAAGTCAGATCTCTCATGATCCAAGCATTCTCTATAAGCCCCATCCCTAAACTTTGCTGCGTCAGGACCATGCTTTGAACACATCTGTTTTTGGTGGACATTCCAGCTCCAAACCATAACATCTACCATATCCAATTTCCCACTCTTGGTCTTTCCTTTATGGTACTAATGTCTTCTTTCATTCTTTACTACAACTTCCCAAATACTCTCACTCCTAAACCTGAGATGATATGTGGCCCAAGGAAGATGACATCACTGGTTCATATTGACCTTGCTGCGCTACAGCTACCATTGTATCCAAGGTTTATTTTGATACACTGAACAAAATGAAGAGTTCTGACCTTTGGTATTTATACATTTAAAAGAAACAGAAAGAAAACATTTTAACTCCTAAAAAGGAACAAATAGGTGCCACCTCTCTCAAGCACAGTGTAACATGACTTATGCGATACTGTAACCTAATGAAGCCTGAAGCAATTTGAAATTCCTCCCATGCTGCATAATAATTCAGCCATGGTACTTGTTTGTGGTAGTGCCTGAAGATGATCAGGCTCTTGAAAACAGAAAATTGTTCACTCCTCAGGGTCTTGTGGTCATGAGCTAGCTGTGGGTTGCTGGCAGTTGCTCTAATACTTCAATTTTAGGTCACTCCCCATCTACTCTATCTGAATGATTCCTTTTTTTTTTTTTTTTCCCATTCTTTTCTTTCCTTTAACTTAGTCATGCCTCCCTTTTCTTTGGTTTCTGATATCTCACCAAGAGAATAATTTGCTCAGCTACTTGTGGATACTTGGGTTTGTGGAACTTTATTCTTTCACCCAATAGAAATGTCACTTGCGGCTTATGCAAAATATCACGACACCATGACATTAGAAAAACATATCTTAAGTTGGAATATAGTCTGATTTCCTATACATCCATCCTCTTTTTAACACATTTTATTTAAATGACAAGTAATGTAACGCACAAAACATCCTCAGCTATCTACTCCCACAATGATGTCTTTAAACGTGGCAGTGTGTGTTCTAGACCACCACTTCCATGCTTTCACTGAACACTGACCTTACTCCCAGGATGCCTCCTTTCTGAGAGTACTTCAGGTTTGAGTGGCAGTGGCATCTTTTCTCATGCTCTGCATAGCTCTGCACTGGAGCATGGAGGTGGAAGAAGTCTGTAGGCTCCAGGTGGGAGGTCTTTGACCTGGTCCACAGTGCTGGACACCCAGAAGCCCTTCCTCCTGCTGTGTGGTATCCTGCAGTCTGCCCCTTCTTGTTCTTGATGTCAGGGCCTCCCAGTCACTATTGTCCATCCACTTCATCCAGTTCTCCATCCTGACTCCACAGTGGACACACATGGGTGTTTGCTGCACACTGGCCAAAGGCAAAGAATTAGATGATCTATTAGAGGGTGGAAGTAAATGCACCTTAGATTGCAGGTGGTCAAGCCAGTTGTTCCAGTTGTTTGAGTTCAGGGTACCTCCAAAGCACCAAAGCATCTTCCCTTAAGATGTTCACTTAAAAATTGCTGATGTTTTAAAATCTCATTTTTTGAGCTATCCCTATGTATTATCTAATGATTTTTAGTCTTTAGTAATTTTTTTTTCTATTTAGGATAATGCTAAAAATTGGAAACTATGTGAGAATGATGTAGTAAAAGGGAAAGATAGAAGAGGGAGTTTATGGGTAAATAGTTTTAAAGAGGTGGTCATCGTGGGGAGATCTAGAATTTGACTTCGGGAAGAGCAATCCGATATTGAAATGCGCAAACATACTTGGTGAGCTAATGTCTTGATGCTATAGGGCTTGAGCGGGATAATAGCTTACAAGTTGTCCCTTGCTGTTTGGTAACGTTAATGGGCAGGAAGTGAGTAATGATTTATAAAGTGATGTTGGGGCTGTGGTTAACACGCCTCCCTGACCACCACGCAAGGAACAGAAGGAAGCAGCAGTGGCAGCTCCTGCAGGAGGGAAGGGGCTTCCCCTCATTGTCTCTTCCTACCTCACACATGGTTCCATCTCTGAGCTCCCTCCCCCCATTTCCCCTGATAGTACAGAGCCAAAGGATGACCTTTGAGAGTGCCTTTATTATAATAGGCTACCCGGTAAAATATGGGCTATTCAGTTAAATTTGATTTTCAGAGAAATAGGAAATAATTTATTTTTAGCATAAGCATGTTCTGAACTTGGGGGTAAATGTACACAGAGAAATTATTCATTGTTTATCTTAAATTCAAATTTAAATTAGTCTTGTGTTTTTAGTCACAAACTCTGCCAACCCTGCTTGGAGTCCACACTGTAACCTATGGGGTTATCAAGTAATCCAGAGGCAAAAGTTCCTTCTTAGCAATGTAGTTCATTCTTAGCAATCTGAGATAAATGACAGACCTGCCAAAGAATATAGGCTTACAACCAAGCAGAGATGGAAGAGTTCTGTTGTTATTGAACACTCTGAGCTGGTGTTTGTTGGTTTAAATGAGTGGCACTATTTATGTGGCTATGTTGGGACTGTATGGATTCTTTCTTTTCTTTTCCCCACATCATTGTACTTTAGAAGAGGAGATGCAGTACATCCCAGACTGAGCCGGCCAGAGAGAACTAAAGATTAGTTGTTTAGTATTTCTCCTTTTACAGCAAAAGGAATAGAAAGGACAGAGTGGAAATAAACTCTTGGGGTCAGACCTGAAGAATCCAGGTTATGTCACTTAATAATTGAAGGAAATGGGCCAATGACTTTTTGTCTGAGGTTTCCCCTTCTACTTCTGTAAAATGAAGATGGTAATAGTTCCCTATAGAATCTTTTTTTTTTTTTTTTTTTTTTTGGTACCAGGGATTGGACTCAGGGGCACTCGACCACTGGGCCACATCCACCAGCCTTTTTTGTATTTTATTAGAGACAGGGTCTCACTGAGTTGCTAAGTGCCTCGCCATTGCTGAGGCTGGCTTTGAACTCGCAATCCTCCTGCCTCAGCCTCCCAAGTGCTGGGATTACAGGCGTGCACCACCACTCCTGGCTCCCTATAGAATCTTAATGAGGATTTAATGAGTTGGTATCTTGCTCCTAGAACAGAGCATATTGCTGCCCTGCTCTCTCCCAGCAGTTGGGCAGTCCCATGGCCTACTGGGTGCTCTTCATGCCTCTCCTTGTCACCAAACCTGATTGTCAGGACATAATTTAAATTGCCACGGCTTCTGTTTATCACCAAGGGTATAGATTAATTTACCTCTGCGGGGTAAGTTTTCAGCTTTAACATTGGCCCAGTTAGCAAAAAAGGAAAAAAAAAAAAAGTCAAGAAAAATGGATAAAGAAAATGTGGTATATATACTCAATGGAATATTACTCAGTTTTAAAGAAGGGTGAAATTATGGCATTTGCCAGTAAGTGGTTGGAGATGGAGAATATCATGCTAAGCGAAATAAACTAATCCCACAAAACCAAAAGCCGAATGTTTTCTCTAATATGCAGATGCTAATTCACAATAAGGCAGGGGGCACTAGGGAAGAATAGTGTTACCTTAGATTAGGTAGAGGGAAGTGAAGGGAGGGGAGGGAGGGGATGTGGGGATGGGAAAGATAGTGGAATGAAACAGACATTATTACAGTATGTATATATGTGACCACATGACCAATATGATTCTGCAACATGTACACTTTGAAAGATATTATATCCCATCTATGTATGATATATCAAAGTGCATAAATGCATTCTACTTCATGTATAACTAATTAAAACAAATTAAAAAATTGACAAAAGAAGAAATAAATAATTCTTACCAAAAAAAAAAAAAAAAAAAAAATCCAGAGTTCTGTTCAGTGGCACACTTTTGTAATCCCAGGATGCTGATGCAGGAGGATTGCAACATTGAGGCCAGACTCAGCTTTTAGAGAGACCCTCAGCAACTTACCAAGACCCTGTTCCAAAATAAAATGAAATTAAAAGGACTCTGGGTGTAGATCAGTGGTAAAGCACCTCTGAGTTCAGTCTCCAGTACCTGTAAAAAATATATCCATAAAATACTTGCCACCGTGCCTGGTACAGAAATTTACCAATAAATGTAAAAAAAAAAAAAAAAAAAAAAAAAAATCCAGAAAGAAAACGAAACACCCACTAGAAGGACCCATAGTGACTCTTTCTATGAGATTGTGGAGTGCACTTCACCCCAGGAGCTTGACCTGAGTGATCTAGGAACTTTCTGTTAAGCAGGGGTCTGCTTTGTTGATATTTCCTCCAAACTCCAAAACTTTGATTCCATTCAACTTGAGATATTTGTTTATCTTATCATGCCAGTTGTTTTCCCCAAGTGTTGATTTTCATGTCCTCTAAAGCTGTGGTTCTCAAAATATCATCCTTGAGCCAGTGGCAACAGCACCTGCGAACGCACTATAAGTGCAGATTTTCCAAGGCCATCCCAGATCTCCTGAATCTGAAACTCTGGAGGTGGGGCTGATGCTTGTGAACCTGATGTTGCCTGTGGTCTGAGAACCTGGCCCTTGAGCTTCACGCTGCCAGCCCGCACATCAGTCTGCCTCTTGTTGGTTTGATAGCAAGCAATGAAACCAGACCTGCCTGCACCTTTGCCCGCTGTATCTAAATACAACTTGTGGGCATTCAGTAACTGTCAAATGACAATGTGGGAAGGAAGGTCAGTTACCATTCACTAAATAATGTTCTAAAATTTTATCAGGTTTTAATTTACCAAGGTGCAACTGAGGACACAGGTCAATGATATTAACTTTTAAAAAGCTTCCTGTTAGTCCTTTAGGAATGAGAGGCGTGGCATACCACATGGGGCCACAGAGGGAAGCGCCAGTGTGGGTCACTGGGCTTTGGAGCATGGGGCGGGGGTGTCTCTAGTTGCCTAGTTAGTACTTGTCCCTGGAATGATTTAGGGCAGGGGAAACGTTAGCTTGGTGTGTGAGAATTAGATAAGGAGATGGTTGAGGCTGTAGACTCGGGATTGTTTGGTGTACAATGGGACCCTTTGTTATCTCTAAGAGCTGGTTAGCCCTGGGAGGTGCAATCTCTCCCTGGCCAGCAACTTTTGAAAGATATTATAACATCATACAATTTAGAAAATAAAAGACATAGCTGATTCAAGTGTGTGCCAGGCATCAGGCTAGGCATGGAAGAAGCCTGTGTGGTTGGTATTATTCGACTGCTTTATGAAGCGTTGAACGCTTTAATGAAGCTCAAGTTCAGACAGATCAAGTAATTTGTTTAAAAATGCATATATCTTCAAGTTACAGAGCAGAGATTTAAGCCTAGCTAGACTTCTAAAAATCCTTTCAAACTTAGAAAGACATATAACAGTATCTAACTTTTCTACTAGGAACTCTATGAAATTGGCAGAACCAGAGACTAGCAATGCTTTCTGAAAACTGAGCTGAGAAGTTTCTCAAGCTTGTTAGCACTGAGGGGGACTCTGGGTTGGGAGGGGGCAGCTATTAGGGAGTCACAGCTGCCAGCAATTCTGCCTTACACTCTAGGAGGGGGAGGGATGGGATACCCAACCCTACATTTCTCACAGCCAAGTTTAAAACAATTTAAATGAAGCAAAGTACTCAATTAGAGATGCTTGAGAAAATCAGGTGGGTGTCATCTGTGGCAGCAGCAAAGGAGAAGAAAATATTTAGCTTTTGCAAGCCTTGGCCCCTATAGTGCCGTATGATGATATTGCCTCATGGAAGAGCAAAAGAATACATCGAATACCTTAGAGAGATTAGTTTCCCTAGGAAAAAAAATAAAACAAAGGAAGATCCTCTGATTACATTTAAATATTTCCTTGCCAATGCTTGGGGGAATTCTAGCATTCCTTGCTTGCAGAGGAAAGCTTTTGTGCCTGGGAACAAGGTGATTAGGGCACAGAGCCTGAGAGGATGGAGGCAAGGAGGGTGGGGAGGGAGGAAGGGGTGTTTCAATAGCTGCACAGGTGCAACAGTTTGGAGTGAGTGATGGCCTTACAAATGACCCTGGCACAGAGCAGAGGAAACCCAAGGAGAAGATGAATTGAATGACAGCTCTAGCATGCATGCATTTTATTTCTGCTGTGGAGTCTAATGGATCGTGGCTCTGGCTGGCCAGCTGGGGTAAGGTCAGAGTATTGAGGAAATGGGAGGGGATATCGATGAACAATTTTCTGGATAGGGAATAATCCTTAGGTTGTTTGCTTTTGGAGAGAGCATTTTGAGGTCTGAAAGGGGTTCATCTTACAGACTGCTTTATCTATAAGCAATCTAATTTTTCATGCCAGGATCTGACCAAATCCCAGAGGAGTTCACTTTAAGACAATGGAAGGTAAAATGGGGTAAAGAACAAAATATACATTTTATTCCTCACTTTCCAAGAGAATGGACAGTAGGTTTTTTTTTTTTTTTCTTTAAATGAAGATATAGCAAGTTTTAATAAAAGCTAATGTACCTTTTGTATAGCAATATATATTGCTAAAATATTTTCCTTGCAAATATTTTATTATCTAAAGTTGTCTAATATTATCAGTATCACTTCATATTTCCTTGGCAATGTTAGGAAATTGATGTGATCAAGTTGATATGCAAATATTTGATTAATCTTTCAAAAGCATGAATTTATTTAGAGATAATCAAAAGCTTAGATTATTCAGTTGCTCCATATTTTATTTAGGTATTTGTTCAATCCTATTTATGTAATATGTTCATATATGCTTCTGCTTTTTAAATTAACGATTTTTAATGTTTTTTCCCAATATCGGTTTGGATAACTTGGCAGGAAGCGACCTCATATACCTCAAGGTCTAGCAAACATGGTTTTAATTCAAAAAATGTACATTGAGTTTCACAAAAAAGTAGAAGAGATTCTATGGAATAAGTACAAGAAATAAACATATTATGATGGGCAGAAACATAAATAGTTAAAGATGCATCTTAAGCTTTTGAATGCACCAGACCTGGATTCAAATGAGGACTTCTTACCTTCCTGCAGCCATGGGTAAACGACTTCTGTTCTGAGTCTCAGTTTATTCATCTGCAAAACACAGACTGTAGTCTTACAGGGTTGCTGCAAGAATTAATTGAGGTAAAGTCTGCTCAGAACCTCAAATTCTTCTTGTGCACAGGAGGCCGTCAACACAGGGAGGCCTCCCCACTCTTTTCCCTACTTAGCAACCTTTTGAGAGAAGATATGTTATATTGGAGGACGACTAAACTGGTGTCTAATGCTAGAGTGTGACCTAGCTATGGAATCTCAGGCATGTCATTTGACTCTCCCTGACGCTTGGCTAATTTGTAACACATCTCCATCCTGCCTTCTAGGAGTCACACTGGCACAGAAACTGCTCTCCTCATTTGTGCTGACCTCCTTCATGGTCACCAGTGTTGTGTTATGGCGTCATCTTGTTGTCCAGGTCCAAAGGTATCCTGCCCCTCACCACTAAGTGTGAGGTCTGTCTCTCACTGTGACTTTTGCTGCATTCTGGGATCATGAAAAGACCTGTACCTGCTGGACCTACCTACTGGGGTTATTGTAAGGAGCTAATAAAATAAGTGAAAGCCACTTTTAAAATGTAAAGTGCTACACAAATGTTCATTAAATCTTTGTGACTATCTTCCTATAGCCCCCAATAGTTGGCCCTTCCCCAAAGGTTTCAATTACCTTGTGTACTTTATGTCATTGAGTCTCACCACATCCTTTTAAAGTAAAGAGCTAATTGCTTGGTTTAATAAACTTCTCCTTCTGACAGTCTATTAACTCTTTTGTCCTTTATAAGTTGTGCATAGTGATAGCAGGATTGGCTTGGAGGCTTTCGAGGGTTAGGCACTTAAATTCTTTCTTGGGAGCTCATATATCAAAAGTACAAAGGAAGAAAGGGAGACTTTTCATTTCACTTCTCTTTTCTGTTTTTTTTTTTTTTTTCTCCACCAATTTGCAATACATTTTAGTATACTCAGTAAGATTTTTTGGGGAAAAAATAAAATTAGTAATGAGGACAGTATACCAGAATCTGTTCTCTGAGCAATATGTCTCCAGGTCCCCCCCCCCCCCAAATTCTAAAGTAGTATCTGAACAAAGGGGTTCTTTAGTAGTGTCTCAGTCCAGTTACCTTAGTCTTTAGTTGCAGGAAGGAACTAAAATTCTGTAATTTACATTAGAATCATCCTGAAATTTAGGATACATTACTTGGGAGAATTTACCTGCCTATTCTGTACCACATCATATTTTACTTATACTGGTAATGTTACCACTATTTGCTGTATTATATTGTAATTACCCAATCTTTCCAGAAATTTTATTTCCCATTAGAACCTTATGTGCTTTAATTTATCACTGTCTTATACAAGACTTTAAATGATTTGAGAACAGACTGCATCTGCCTGTTTCACAGCTTTATTTCCAATGTTCAGTACAGCATGTAGCACAGGGTGAGCTGACAAATATTTGTTGATCTGAATGAACACTTGGTTTTGTTAACGATATACACAGAAACTGGATGATACTCAGACTGAGGGCATATGTCAGGTCTACGCATCTTAGAATTTCAAGTTGCACTTGTTGTCTGTCTCAGGGTGCACAATATGCAGATCGTTATTTATTTGGTTCTTACCTAGGACATCCAGTGTTGGAGATACTGTTGTCATAGCAATTTTAATGGTAGTGAAGGTATCATATGCTGCTCCTAACACATACAAACATACTATAAATATGAGTCCTCTCTTGACTTTAAATTAACTGCAGCAGAATCTAGGCAGGGTTGGATCTCACTAAATCTCCAAACTAATATTTCCTCCAAGAGGATCCTGTGTATTATGGGAGTGCAGGAATGGAGAAATGATAAATTGGGTTGGGGGACTGAGAAATAGAAGTGGAGAGAGGCAACATAAAGAGAACTCTGGAAAAGAAATCCTTGACTTGCATTGGGTATGTGAGAGGAGAAAAATTATGAACTATTAGACAAGAAAAGCCAGGGTTATTGATGAGTAATGTAATTGATAATGCATATTCCCATTTTTTCTATCTTCAAGAATAATTAACTTATTACAGTTAGTCATCATACAATGTTTGCATTATGTTGAGTAAAAGAATATGCAGCGTCATAGAATCACAAAATGGAAGAACTGGAGGAAAAATTTGAGATCACACAATTCGTTTTCTTATTTTTACTGTTGATGAAATCAAGACTTTCCCAAAGATCCTTATAGGTCTTGTTTCTATTTTGCCTCCCGCATTTATTGGGGAATTATGTGGAATGCTTGGTATTATGGTAAAATTGGTTATACTGCAAGGAGTTCAAACATAGGCCATGGTGACAGTGAACACATTGAATTAGATGGAGACAATCTGGGTGAACAGTCATTTTGCTTCCTGCCCGGAAACACAAGCACCTTACATGATACTCTTCTGCGGGATTCATTAAGGATCTCCTTACAAACTACACATACTATTTTAGTGAGAGGAGGGTACCAGGTGTCTAAAAGAACAGAACTAATTCCTAACAAGCCAAAATGCCTTCTTAAGTCAATTTTCCCAAGACTATTTTATTCTCAATATAGCCAGCATTTTTTCAGTGTGTTGCGGGGGGTGGGGTAGGTTAGGCAGGGGGTGTTCTTTGAAATATTCCAAATACATACCTAGGAAATATTCTGCCTCCTGCTTCTCTATTCTACAAGCTCAGTCTTTCAAAGCATTACTCTCAGAGATGATAGCATATTCCCTTTTATTTGTTTATTTTTTCAAGTTGCTGGTTTAATATAAAGTATCTTTACAACAATTGTGTCTTCATACATGTATTTAGGGTAATCATGGGTAACTCAGTCTGCCATTATTCCTATCCCGGACTCACCTTGAATGCCCCAAACATGGTTGTCCTCTACTAACCATGGCACTTGGACAAAGTCTCCATTTCACTGATGGCTAGAGTCCTTTCTAGAGAAAGACAATAGATCTTCTAGTCATAAGACTTTAGTCTGCATCGTGTACAATTCTAGGCACCTCTGGGGTATGGTACACTTACACTGAATCAGGGATGGATTTCATAGCTTTTCTGTTTGTCATCAAGATTAAGAATGTAAATTGATGCTAACGGCATGACTGACATCTAGTGGATAAATGCCAGTGGTGCTGTTTCCTCTTCCACCCTCCTTTTGGCAGGCAGTTGTATCACGGTCTTTCAGAATATTATCTATATGGAAAAAAAATCACATGGGAAGAAGTCATTGTCTTACATACGAAGTTATGCCACTAGAAATTAAAATTATAGGAATGAAAACCTATAAATGAAGAATATTTACTTTGTGGTGATTTGAAAGAACAGTAGCTTGGAGTAGGGGGAAAAAGGACTTAATTATCTAAATTAGCTACACTTAGTTTGTTGGAAAGAATTGAAATGCATTGTTATGATAATAAAAGTTTGAAATATACAATAACCATACAGAATTGGAATGGTTATTATTTCTTACTTTTGATTCTTTTTATGTAGTTTACTGCTTTAGAGATACAATAAAAAAGGTCTAATCTACTTGTTCAGATATGAAAAATCACTCATGATTATAGAAAAAAATTGAGACTGCCAGTATTCTAAGACTCAAATACTGATAATCCACAGGTAGAATGAATTATAAATCATTTATTTGTATGTTTTCTTTTGCCTGTAAAAATTCATTCATTACCATTAAAAACATAGAAAGAGTTGATCATGCTAATATGAAATTTTAAGCAAAAAATATTTTAGAAATAAATGCCTGTTTGGTCATAATTAAGGCATTGGAATGTGGATGATTGTGGAAATATAATGCAGATACAAAGTTAAAATCTGATTTTTTAGGAAAAAGTTCTGTACACTTTTATTCAAGGAGTTATTAGACACAGAGAAACAACAGATTGGACAATGCCATTTGCAGGAGCATATTTTGCAGATTGCCATTCTTGGTCAAAGTAATATTTAATTGCCAGTAATAAAAGATATTTTGACATGCAATCTTGTAGATTTTTTGAAAAAAATAGACGTTCCTTTGTAATCAGTTTCTTCAGAAGAAATTACTTTGCTCCTTATTGATTTCTTCTCTTAAGGACATGTGAAAGAAGAGCCTTGTCTTCAGGGCACCTTGTCAGCGAGAGCCATTCTATGTTAGTCACAGCGTGGGTGGGACACTGGTACAGTACAGAATGGCACAGAAGAAAGGTCACATGGTGCATGACAGGCAGATGGCTTACACTGCTCTGTCAGCGGTCCAGATGGAGCTTATTCTGATCCTTTAGGTCATTGCTTCCTCTAGGAATAGGTAGAGTAGATTTGCCCATGGTGGACCTTTGGCCAGCAGGTGTAAAGAAGTACCAAAAGTTAAAAGAATTTTTACCAATAACTTCACACTGGTTGGGAAGGAAAAGACTGTAAGTTGGTTGGGTCTTTTACATACGTTCACTCACTGATACCGAGAGAAGGTACATTAGTGACAATGGGACAAAACTGATCATTATTCTATTTAATTTATAGGACTGGTTATTATTTTCCCTTTTCCTATTCCTATTGAGGTCCAGTTTACACATAATTGAAATGCAGTGCTACACTTAAATGAGTTTTAACAAATGCATAACCTGTATAATCTCTATAATACTGATATAATAATATGATTTTAATCAAGATTAAAAATATTTTCATTCCCTTAGAAAGTTCTCTCAAATCTCCTGTAGCCTCTACCCCTTCCTTTGTCCCCTCTAGGCACCCACTATTCTGGTTTCTTTTACCATGTATTAATTTTGCTTGATCTAGAATTTAATATAAATGGAATAATAAAGTGCAAACCCTTTTTTTTCATTTTCTTTTATTGTAAGTTGTTACATATGACAGCAGAATACATTACAATTCATATTACACTTATAGAGCACATTTTTATATATCTCTGGTTGTATACAAAGTATATTACACGATTTGTGTCTTCATACATGCACATAGGGTAATGATATCCATCTCATTCTATCATCATTTTTTTTAACCCCTTTGCACACTCCTTTCCCTTCCCTCCCCATTGGCCTTTCCAGTGTTCCTTTAATTCTCCTATACTCCCTGTTCCAACCCCACTGTGAATCAGCCTCCTTATATCAGAGAAAACATTTGGCATTTGGATTTTTGGGATTGGATAACTTCACTTAGCATTATATTCTCCAACTTCATCCATTTACCTGCGAATGCCATAATTTTTTTTCTCTTTTATTGCTGAGTAATATTCCATTGTGTATATATACCAAATTTTCTTTATTCATTCATCTACTGAAGGGCATCTAGGTTGGTTCCACAGTTTAGCTATTGTGAATTGTGCTGCTATCAACATTGATGTGGCTGTGTCCCTGTAGTATGCTGTTTTTAAGTCCTTTGGGTATAGACTGAGGAGTGGGATAGCTGGGTCATAAGGTGTTTCCATTCCTAGTTTTCCAAGGACTCTCCATACTGCTTTCCAGATTGACTGCACCATTTTGCAGTCCCACCAGCAATGTATGAGTGGTGAATACCCTTTTAGTAAGGCTTATCTTCCCCATCATGTTTCTGATGTTCCTCCATGTTCTTTTTTTTTTTTTTAATATTTATTTATTTACTTTAGTTGTACACAATGCGATGCATTTATGTTTATGTGGTGCTGAGGATCAAACCCGGGCCGCGCACGTGCGAGGCGAGCGCTCTGCCGCTGAGCCACAACCCCAGCCCCATCCTCCATGTTGTTGATTGACAGGTGTCACCTGCATCAATCTTTTTATTGCTGAGTAATATCCGTTGTGTGATCTTTTCCCTCAGTAGGAGGCTGGTCCCTGCAATAGCAACATTGTCGGCTGGTACTGGGTCATTCAGTATTACAAATATGTAAAATGGAGTTAGATTGTTTACAACACACACACACACACACACACAGACACACAGACACACACATGTATTAGACTCAAGATCTGTCTACAAGAGCATCCCTCCAACTCCACTTGTAACTATATAGTCAAAGTACTGTGTTCTTAAATTACTTGAGTTTTTAATCTTAAATTTGAACATGTTATTCAATTGAAATACAGTTCAGTTGAAGTAGTTCCTTTCTGAATTTAGTTTTAATTTTTTTCAATGCTTTTGTAAGTACTCAGAACACTAACAGGTTATATACAAGATATGTATGTATGTATCTCCAGTTAGGTTTTGTTTTATGAGTCAATTTGGAAATATTTTTTCTATTAAATGAATTAAATAATTTCACATTTATGACTTTGATATATTTAGTTTCAACTTTTGTTATGCTACAATTACTGTATCATGTTGTATTTAATGTATTGCTGTCTTATTTGTTGTGTCTTCTTTTCTATTTGAAGCTTTTCCCTGGTACTTTGGATTTTGTATTTTTGTTCTAGTGGTTAACTTTGTATTTCTACCATTCACTGTAAGATCTATCATTGTAAATGATACTTTTTGTGGGGATACCAGAGATTGAAGTCAGGGACACTCAACCACTGAGCCACATACTCAGCCCTATTTTGTATTTTATTTAGAGACAGAGTCTTACTGAGTTGCTTAGGGCCTACTTGTGATCCTCCTGCCTCAGCTTCTTGAGCTGCTGGGATTACAGGTGTGTGCCACCAAGCCCTGCTAGATATATTTTAATTCATGTGCATGGTTATTAACCATGCAAATCAGAAAGCCAATTTTTTATTAGAGGTTTATAATTATATATAGTAGTTGGGTTCATCCTGACAAACTCATACATGCATGGAAATCAATTTCAGTTCATGATCCTTCCTTTTACATTCCCCCTTTCTTTCCCATGCTCCCTCCTCTCTCCCATTCTCCTTCTATTCTATTAGACTTCCTTTCACTCATTTAGTAATTTTTATTTGATTAGGTAAAAGTCAATATTTTTTAGTCGGATTATTTGTGAGGACAAATCATATTTACACGCTGTATTCTACACACTACATTCTATTCACAGCCTCATCCTTGTTTTGCTGTTAGCTTTACAAAAAATATCTGAAATGTTTATCATCAATTCTTTGGTTATGGATTTCCCAGGTACATTTTCATTGGATGCAACTTCTCCTTTAGTAGATCCCTCAGGAGAGAAACAGAAGTACTGTCTTTCCAAAATTCTTCCAGTTGCAAGTAGCTTTCCTATATTCTTGACACTTGAAGGGCTTTTGGGTGGGGATAAGATCTTTGTCTTGCATTTTTCTTAAGTTTCTTGAAAATATTGATTGCTTTTGCCTTGTTCTGTATGTTGCTTTTGAAAATCAGTGATTTTGTAGGGTGTCTGATATTTTTTGCCTGAGGCCATAAGAATTTTTTCTTTATCTTCGAAGTTTAAATATTCTATGAAAGTTTGTTCAAGAGTTGGTAGTTCTGGATATTTTCCTGGGTGCCTGGTACATCTTTATAGTGTGAAGATCCAGATTTTTACTTCCGGAAAGTTTTCTTCTTTATAGCTTTTAATATTATCTTTCTTTTTCCTTCCTTTTTTGCTTCCCTCGTTTTCCCCTTATTTTTACTTTCTTAAGTTCCTCTTCCTTCTTTTCTTCCTTCCTTCCAATAAAGTATAAGTTGAATCTTCTTGCCTGACTTCCATTTCAATCACTTTCTCTGAACTCTCTTACTTCTCTCCTTTAAAACGAAATCTAATTTTTAGTCTTTTGGATATTTTCTTCTTTTCTTTAATAATTTCAGTTAATGTTTTAACTTGAATCTATTCCCCCTTGTATATTACATCTTGTGACATTATTTTGTTTTATTCTATGCTTTTTAAAATTCATTCTCAATTTTATTTAATACTCTTTTGTACTTTTTGCTTTTAGTTTCAGAATTTATGATCAAAATTGTTTTTAATATCCTTAAGTGCTTGCTTAAGAAAATTTAATTCAGTATAGATTGTCATGTTGTCATTTATTTCATCTATATAGTGAAGGTATTTGGGGTAGAATTTTCATCAGCTAGATTGTTTTGTGTTATATTTCCTGCTTTCTCTATTTAGTCATATATATATGGAAATGTTTTTTTTTTTCCTGTTTCTGTGCATTTTGTGGACAGGAACACTCGTTGCCCAATTAATGAAATTCAGTGCATTTAGTGCACCATATTGATGATGGGTGGAGGGAGATTCCCTACTCTCCTTTCATTGCCTTATTTCCATGGGAAACCACACTTCACCTATTAATTTTGATTTTTTCCTGGAAGCAAGAATTTCTTGAGACTGCCATTGCTAATCTTGATCATTTTATTGCCCCTTTCCCAAAGTCAGTGGTGGGAATGACCAAATCCCAGACCTGAGTTCAGTTTTTGGTACTTAGTGTTAGACTTTGTTATTCCTGGAGAATTTTGTTTGTTTCATCTTAGTTCTTTTTCCCGCTCTTCAAACTTAAAAGATTGCAGCAGTAACGAGAACTCTGTTGCAATTCTTTGTCTGTTTGTTAACTCACAGATTACTGAAATTCATGGAATTTTTGCCTTCTAGTCTTGTGTGATTTTATTTTCACTACTTAGCAATTTGATGTTTTTGGGGGGATAATGTGTATGAAGATTTGGAAACAAGTGACTATCACTAATCTAAAGACCTAGAAACTCCCAGATATCCTTTTAGTTGATGTCTACTGTATGATTACAATCTTTCAAACTTTTGAAGCCTTTTGTGGCCTAACATATGACTTTATGTAAGTGAATATTCCATGTACTCTCAAAAAAGTGTACATGTTCTGCCACTGTTGTGTGTGTGTTCTGTTGACATTGCCAATTAGGTTCAGTTGTTCAGACTGAAATCTTCTATGTTATTATTACTATCTTCTAATTTTTCTGTCCAATAGAGAGAGATGAGGAATAGCATCTCCTAGTGCAATAGTGGATTCATTTATTTCTTCTTTTATTTCTTCAGTTTTTACATGATGTATTTTGAAGGTTTATTAGGTCAATGTTATTAGGTTTATTCACATTTAGGATTATTATTATTAATAAGCTGAACTGATATTATAATGAAATGTTCTTTTTTAAAAAATCTATGGCAATACTTCCTGTCTTGAAATCTACTTTGATATTAATACAGCTATCCCAGGTATCTGATATCACTTCAGCCTTCCTTCTCACTTTGAACCACTTTGTATTTAACCATTTTGTACTTTAACCTTTCCTATATTTTATTCTTTTAATAATTTCATATTTAAAGTTCAGCTTTGTAAGCAATATACAATTGGATTTTGTGTTTTATCTGGTTTGATATCACTTGCATTTTTTTTTTTTTTTTTTTTTTTTTTGTGGTACTGGGGATTGAACTCAGGGGCACTTGACCACTGGGCCACATCCCCAGCCCTTTTTTGTGTTTTTTTTTTTTTTTTTTTTTTTTTTATTAGAGACAGGGTCTCACTGAGTTGCTAAGTGCCTCGCCATTGCTGAGGCTGGCTTTGAACTTGCGATCCTCAGCCTCCCAAAGTGCTGGGATTACAGGCGTGCGCCACCGCGCCCAGCTACTTGCATTTTAATTGTATTTAACACCGTTTATATTTAATTACAGATGTGGTTAAATTAAATATATTGTCTGCTATTTTTAAAACTTTCTCTCATTTATCTTAGTGTAGCTGATGTTATCCTTTCATTTCTTTTTTGCCTTCTTTTAGATTTTTTTTTTTGCATTTATGTGTACATTCCATCTTATGCCCTTTATTCTTTATATTTATAATCTCTGCTTTCATTGGTTTTTGTAGAGATTCAAATATGCCTCTTTTAAAAAAACTTAATTAGTTATACATTTTTTCTTTTAATTAGTTAATTAGTTATACATGACAGTAGATACAACATATATAATGGAATATAATTTCTCATTCTTCTGGTTGTACGTGATGTAGAATCACACTGGTTGTATAGTAATATATGTATATAGGGTAGTAACGTCTGATTCATGTACTATCCTTCCTACCCCCATATGCCCTCCTTTCCATTTACTCCCCTCTACCTAATCTAAAGTAACTCTATTCTTCCCTAGCTCCACCCCCATTGTGAATTAGCATCTGCATATCAAAGAAAACAGTTGGATTTTGGATTTTTGGAATTGGCTTATCAAATATGTCTCTTCAACTGATCACAATCTGTTTTCAAATGATATATGCCTGTTTAAGTATAATTTAAGAAGCTTGCAATAGTATATTTCTACCCTCCTTTCCTTTGTGTTTTTGTTTTATTTATCTCATTCCTACATATGTTATTATTTTTCAATGGTCAGTCATATTTAAAAATAAATAAGAAACAGATAATCTTTTATATTTACCCACACATTTTTATTTCTGGTATTCTTCATCCCATCACCTATGTCCAGGTTTTTACTTGGTTTCATTTTCTTTCAGCCAAAAGAAATTTCTGTGACATTTCTTATAATACAAACACATTGGTTATTTTTCTCAGATATTGTTTATTTGAAATTTCCCCATTTCACTATAATTTCTGAATGATATTTTTCTAACAGACATGGAATTCTACATGAATAGTTTTTTTTTTTAAGTAAGTTTCTACTGTCTTCTGGCACCCATTGTTTATCATGTGAAGTTAGTGATATTTATAATTAATTTCCTCATGTGTTTCCTCTGAGTGTTTAAAGAATTTTCTCCTTATTTTTGTTTTTCAGCAACTTGATTATGTTTGGATCGTCTTAAAAATCTATGGGTTGATATTTTTATGACATTTAAAAAATTTTCAGCTCTTATTGCTTCAAATATTTTTCTGCTTCAATTTCTCCTCCATTTCTGGAATTCTAGTTACATGTGTGATAAGAATGTCTGCCAATTCCAATATCTCTGTCCCCTATGGACTTATTTCTATTGGAGTTTCTTCTTTCTTTCCTAGTATGTGTCATCTGTTCCCACCTCTTATACATCCAGTCATTTTTAATGTTGTTGGATGTTGAGAGTCTGAGTTTTGTAGTACAACCCTAAGGAGTACTGGGTTACACTCTGGCAGTAGATGAACATAATCCTTTGAGCCTTGTTTTTAACCTGTATTAGGGTGAGCCCAGAGTGGTCTTTACTCCAGGGCTGGAGTAACCCAATCCCCAATGTCTGTCTGGGATTTTTGAGGTCTCCTTTGAATGCCCAGGCTGTTTACCAAGATCTAACCATCTGGCTGGTCAGAAATCCTATGCAAACCTAAAAAATACTGTTTAGCTCATAGCTGTCATGGTCTTCATCTCCCTGACATTTCAGATTTCTGGAGTTTCTTTCTTGTCCCCATCTCTCCTTTCTAATACTATTCTCTGAAAATTTCTCCTGTTTTATAAGTCTTGACTCTGGTTCCTGCCTCTTCATTGAAGTAAGACTACAATGTTCGGTGGTTTCTACCTTTCTGTGTCAGCCTGGGATACTTCTTCAGCAGAAAGCTAGGAAAAATGTGGGTTTCATTTTATGTGTATGCTTTCCTTCTTCCAGGGTTCAGTCTTCTGATGGGTGTCTCATATCTGAAAATCATGGCTTTGTGTAGTTTATCCAGTTTCACAGTTGTTCATGTCAGGAAGGCTGGTCTTTTGTTAGTTACTCCATCACAGCTAGGAGTAGAAATTTTTTACCTACTTCGGCTATCAAATAAAATTAGTGATATCGGACAATATCAAATGGAGGCATATTATTTCTAAAATTCCTAGTATCATGGAATAATTTCTTAATTAAAAATGGCAGCTGGCAATTTCTTTTGTAAAAACAAACAAGAGTGTTTTGCTGGAAATAAGAGTTAAACAAGCAAGGGATAGTTTTTATTTTGTTGTGTGCGTATGTATGTGTAACTTTGGCTTTCATTGATTATGTCTAGGATTATATGATATATTGAATTTGGACAGGAGTAAAGAATGTAGAAAGTGTAAGAGCAGTGAAGAAGTTTGAAGTTAGACTGGAGGCAGAAACACTACTTAAAAGAATATTTTGATGTTGATAGATGATGTAGTCAATGAGAGTAGAGAGATACATTCAGGAGATATTTAGGAAGTAGTGTTGGTGGTGCTTGAAAACTAGATGATGGAGGAGATGTGAAGTCAAGAACTACTCTGATTTGTATCTTGGCTAAACAGATCATCATAATGCTATTAAATGAAATCAGAAGCAGGCATATATAGGTAAGTATCTAGGGAAAGATGATAAGTTCAATTTTGAATATGTTGTGTTTGAAGTAATTATGGTTTATGTAGATGAAAACTTCTAATAGGCTGTTAGAAAGTTCTAGAACTCATAATTCCAGGTTTGAGGTAAGATTTGCAACAACATATTCAACCCATGGATGGTAATTGAAATAGGGGAGCAACTCAGATTTGCAAGGGGGAAGAGTGAGAAGAATGTGGTTTATTTAACCTGGCCTGATAGTAGTAGATAGTAGTAGTAGATAGACCAGGGGCTTCAACATATTAAGGAAAAAGAGGGGGAAAAGTTGGATGCAAATTACCAAGTTAATGTTTTGGTAATAAAGAAGGAGGGATTAATAATTAGTACTAAATTTCTCAGGTAAGTACCAAAGAGGCTTCAGATCTTTACATGTGGTAGTTGGTAGGGCTGAAGGTTGGATGAAGAAACACCAGTGCTGATACATTAGGGACATAAGTCCTATAAGTTTTTTTTTTTTTTTTTTTAACTGGATTGGGAGTCTGACTAATGTGAATTTGAATCCATACTCTGACCATTTTATCTTATGATAGCTTGGGTTTTCTGATTTTTAGTTTTCTCAGATGTAAAGTCAGAATAAATCCTCAGAGAGTTGAGAAGATGAGAGGAAGTAAGCCATGTCCTCTAGACAAGGTGACAGATTCTGAGAAGATGTGCATTATGACAGAGAGAGGATAGGTGGTTAAGTCTGGAAACTGAAAAAAGAGGAAGCACATATTCTAGTCCACTTTCTTGTACAGCTTGACCTTCAACACCTCTGTACCCCAGACAAATCTTTCTCCCCAAACCCATGTATAACAAAGCACAGATCTTCATTATGTTTTTTTTTTTGTTTTGTTTTGTTTTTTGTCAACTGGTCTGAAATTATAACCACTATTCACAATTATCTTTAGGCAAAAATATTTATTTGTATTTCACACATAGAGCTTGGAGCAAAACTAGTTTGTAAATTAAGGATTTCCCCTCTTTGACTTATGTCAGGTTTCTGTTGTATTCCCACCAGTGTGTAGAAGTCATTCCCATCTCATTAAATAATGTGTGTGTTAGTGAAGATGATGTTAGGGGACTGTATTCATATGTAATATAAGGATGAAACATATGGAATCTAGGATTCAGAAATATATCCCTAGGTTTTTCTGAAGGTAAGAAATGAATTACAAATAAATGAAGCACGGTGTTGATGCACAGGTTATTAGTATTAAAGCACAGGTAAAATTGAAGCCATTAAAAAAAAAAAAAACAATTCATAAATGTTCCGTTGAGCATCATGAAGTACTTCTTATTGACATTCAGCTTAAGCAGAAGAGTGGAATTTTTTTGCCAGTCTTTCTCCTCACATCTCTGATATCTGTTTTAACTCTCAATTGTGTGGGAAATGGAATGAGGAGTTCTAAGCTGAACTACAACTATTTCAAGGTGGGATACCCTAGAAGACAGGACTAGAAGCTTTTTCAGACATTAGCAATGATAAATTTAAAACGTTCCCCCTGCAAATGGTATATTTTCTTTTTTGAACTCAAATATAGCATGAGGGCCAGGACTCACAAGTATGTGCCGATGTTTTGGGGAAAACTAGCCAGACACATGCACTACCTAAATTGTACAATGAGAGTTCAGTGAAACAAATTGGATAAAAATCCAGTTTTACATAAACGCAATAGACTCTAAAAATGACTTATTAGCTTTATGACATTGATTAAAACTTCACTTTTAGGAATGGGAAAATGGCAACAACAACAAAAAACATTTATTTTAGGTTTCTCATATGTATTCCCTAATGCTAAGGTTCATGAAAATGAATTTAGTGATTAATTTGCAAGTCACTCAACCCTCACTCCGGGTGGTACTGAGAATTAAGCCCAGGAATTTGTGCGTGCTAAGCAAGCACTCTGCCACTGAGCTACATCCCTATTCGTTTTTATCTTGCTGCAGAATTTCACCAAGTTGATGAGATTGGCCTCAAACTTGGGATCCTTTTGCCCTAGCCTTCCAAGTAGCTGGGATTACAGGTATGCACCATTGTACCTGGCAAGCTTTGGGTTTTTAAAAGACAGAAAACTACTCCCACATTGCTGGCTGCTATAATGTTCCTCACTGGCAGTTTTTCTTTGGTAAATTACCCCTAGTCCAATAGGGCTGTTGTCCTTTTAAGAAGAATTTAGGACACAGACACATGCAAGTGCAGATGAAGACTCAGAGAGAAGACAGCCATCTACAAACAAGGAGAGAGGCCTCAGAAAAACCAACTGCAGGACTCATTGATCTTGGATTCCAGCTTCCAGACTCAGAGACAATAAATACTCACCTGTGGTACTCTGTCATGGCAGATCTAGCAAAAATAATAAATGAGTGTAATGATAAAGAGGAAAAAAGGAAAAGAAAGAAAAGAAAGAATCAAGAAAACAAAGGGAAAGGAAAAGCTTCATGAAGCACCAGGTGAAAATCAAATCCCGTCCATGGAATTTTTTGGTGCCAGATTTGCTGTGCTATGTTGATAGGTCTCCTGGGAAGTCTCCCTTACACCCACCCTGTACTGAGGCAATTTAACTGAAAGCAAAGAGCTAGAGACCTAGACCTCTGCCTGAGGATTGTTGTAAGACAGAGGAAGAGTGAATGTGCTGCCCTGATTTGCTTGACTTGAGTGAACTCCAAAGCCACACCTAGCTCAGTGGGTAGATAAACACTTAGATGCCAGACTGTTCTTCTAATTTTGTACTATGCAGTTCTCCATAAATGCATCATACAACATGACAGTATTATTAACTCTTCAAGGGAAAGAACCCTAGCCTGTTCTTTTTGAGGACTTAGTAACAAAGCAGGCACATAGCGGTCCCTCAAAAAATATTTGTTGAATGAAAGAATACATTGATTATTGAGTCAGTAATTAATATGCTGTATTAGTTCTAACCTACTTTAATTTGTTTTCAAAACACTTTGTCTGCCTTCTCCAAAATATATATTTTCTTCTACTTAGCCTGTTAATAACTGAACAGTTTCCTGCAAATTGCTTGTCTGTTCCTCATTATGTATTGGTTTAATGTACTACCCACCAAAACTGCCTTTCATTTATAGGATGCCTTGTTTTTTTTTTTTTTTTTTTTAATCAGTTAAAGTTCATTTCTCATGTCTTTTTGGCTATACCCATGAATCCCGTTGTATACTCCGAATCATTTATTTAGCCTCCACTCAATGCCAGGAACTGTGTTAGATACTAGTGACATAGGGTTAAATGCAGCCAAGTTCTCTGATTTCCAGGGCCTTGCACTCATTCTGAAACAAACAAACAAACAAACAAACAAACAAAAAACTTAAGTGAATAATAAAAGTAAAATATGCTGAATACAAGAGAAGCAGAAAAGAGGTGCTATTGGATAATATAGGAAATAGAATTTGGGTCTTCATGAAGACTCAGAGAAGCCTTAGTAGGGAAAGTGACTTAAATTACTCTATGTGGGAACTACCCAGGGGAAGAAAGTGTGTTAACACTGCAGCAATAACAGAAATAACACATGTTAAAGCTCAAAGTCTTGAAATTGTGGAAACTCTTTAGAACATGTAGGTTTCATTTTGTTACTGAATCTGCTTCTGTAGTTCTGAAGTCTTACAGATTGGGCACCATTGCAATCACCCAGATTGCTTAGGAAAAGAGATTAAGTGTTAGTTCTATAAAACACCCTCAATATGAAAGAAAAGAATGGTAGGAAAGAAATCTGAGGTCATATTGTTTCTTAATCTGGTCTCTAGGTGATGTCAGCAGTCCAGGCACATGATTTATTTGGGACCACCCCTCTCTGTCCCATTTACAAAGCTCTTTTATATACATTGCTTCCTTTGAGTCTCACCATAACCCTGTGAGAAAATAATAGCAAGTAATATTCTTCCCATCATGGGGATAAACAAACCAAGGTTCAATGAGTTTATGTCATTTGAGCAGGTTTTCCCAGAGTAAGTTGCCAATCTGGGATTCGCATTTCAGTGCTCTGACTCCACAATTTAAGCTCTTTTCCTTATATGATGTTTTCTTCCATCATATAAGGCTTCAACGGAGGAGGGGATGAGTGACTGGCTACTGGAAAGTGCAGAAACCCCACACATCTGAAATTTGGGGAGTGACATCATCCAATATGGTTCTTAGACGTTCTGAGGGGGTACAAAAGAAAAGGTTCATTGTGCCACCAACAGGAAGTACATAATTGTCTACCTCTCTTACATGTCCTGTAGATGAAAATATTTTGGTGTAGACCCCATGTTCATCTTCTTTCGTGTCATAAGAGGCAATGAAATGACAAAACCACATGTCCTGGAGCAGGGTGTGATTAAGAGTGGTGAAGGCCAAGGGTCCTGAATCAGACTTAATTCAAATGCCAGTTCCACTCGTGGTTATTTGGTAAGTCACTTAAGCTTGCCATGTTACAGGTTCTTTGACTTTTAAGATGTGGATCATAAACGGACTTCTCTCACAGGGTTATTATGAAGATTCAAAGAGTCAGGTCATCTGAAGGCTGAGAACTGTGCTGGCAAATAATTACTAAAAACACCAGCAATTTCTATTTCTTATCTAAATTCCATGGGAGGAAAGTGACAAATCTCATGTCCCCAGCAATCTGGTTCCACTATAATCTATATTGCTAGGTGCTAAATGTCACGTCATCCTCTAAACCCTTTAAAGGGCATTTTAACCTGCAGAGCTTTAAAATGCCTTCTTGTTTCGGTAGAGATGCTGTAATATTTTCACAGGACATTTGAATTTTACTTTTGTAGGCAAGTCCTGGCTTAATACAAATTTCTTGCAAATATAAAGCATAGAAATCATGTCTAAGGCATGTTTATTGAATGATAATACTTCTAATTCTTGGGGTGGATTTTTGCTACCTGAAGTCTTAAGGGATTGAAGAGAATATTACAAGAAGGAAGTGTTTTGTGAAAGTATATGTTAGGGAGTAACTTTTGGAGATGAATATTTTGTGATGGTAGCACTAATTATACATGTTTTCTGTTTGTACTATGTGATAAGTTAAATTCATGCCTTTAAACAGTAATTATTTTTTTAAAATGTTACATCTTTATAAATTGATTTTAACAACAAATCTTTTAAGAGTAAAATCAGTACTTTTTAGCTATGCCAATCTTGTCATCAGGAAAACATGGGTCATTTACACAGTTTTCAAAAAAGATACAGTTGATTTAGTTAGGCACCCAGAGAGACCTGCACATGAATTGTTAATTTCATATGGCCCACAACAGCCATTGTGACTGTTTGCAGAGTTTATAGGAGATCGGTTACAAACATGATTATACCAGCCATTTCTCAGGCTTGACACCAGTTTCAAATTAAAAACTGACAGGCCTCACCTGCTCCTGGGTTCACCCACAGGTCACTTTCTTGTCACTTCAGCTCTCCCTCCATTAAAATGACATCTGTGTTCATAAAGGCACTAAGAGGGCCTGTGAGTTGTTAGAATTGTTGAGGAATAAGAATAAAGTGTCATCTGCCCAGATAATGTAGTGTTCAACTTTGGCCTTTAAGGGGACAGGAGGCCAGAAACACCCAACTCTGTTTCCAGATATAAGAACAGAGGCCTAGAGTGGTGACCCCTGGCTTCTAATGCACCCCACAGGAAAGAACAATGGTGCCATTATAAAGAATGTGTTTGTACCAGTGAGGACACAGCCAAGCAGAAATAGCAATCTTGGAAATGATCTTTCTAGGCATTTAAATATTTTCCAGACATTTAAATATTTTAATGTTATCTTGTTAATTTTACCTAAGGGGAAAAAATGAAGAGTTTTTCTCTCTAAAAAAGTAAAAGAAATACAATTAGAGGAATACAAGTTTAAACTAAGTGAAAAAAGCCTTTGAATTAGCCATGTACGGCATTTGCCTAGAATAAGTTGCCATGTATCAATTCTAATGCTGGCATAAAATACAATGTGTCCATACCTTTCAAGAAATACAAAATTCTTTGTAAATGTTATTTCAATTAAGATCACCAGTTAAAGAATTAATGAGAAAAGGAAAATTTTAAAGATAAAACCAAAAGATAAATCATTTGAAATGATGTCTGAATGTTTCAGTCTCTCTGATATTCAGGATGCTATGCACAGACACAATAAATACATGTTGAAGATAATAGGAAAAGGTAGTGTTCAAAAAGAGGTAACTGATGGTTGAAAAAAAATGTAGATCTGAAAAATTATTAAATACTGATAAATGCAGATTATTCTTACTGTAAGTGTGTGCGTTTTTTTTTTTTTTTTTTTTTTTTTTTTTGTGGTGCTGGGGATTGAACACCAGAGCCTTGTGCATGCAAGGCAAGCACTCTACCAACTGAGCTATATCCCCAGTCCAAGTTTTTTTTTTTTAAACAAAATTGTTAAGGCTTTCTAAGATTTATTATTATTATTATTATTATTATTTATTTTTTAGCCATATCTGCTTTCGGAGCATGAGGCACCTGAGGTGGTTCCTCCATGTGCTTGCAACAAACCTGCTCCTGAGGCACATGCTCTAGTAACTCAGGTTCCACTAGGTAGGAGGCAGGTGGTGATGAGTTAAAGGCAGAGAGGAAAACCAGGTCTCCTGCACAAAATTCATGAAACATCACTCCTTTTTTTTTTCTTTTCTTTTTTTTTAACACATTGAATTATATGCCAAAGCTTCATATCAAAGTCTATCTTTAATCAATTGCTTCATGTATTTCCTGGTCCTATCATGGTGGCATGGTGATTGGATGCTACCATTAGAGCTAGCCTGCCTGGGAGTGATCCCGTTATATGACTTACTACCTGAGTGATATTGGGCCACTTACTCAACCATTTTGTGTCTTAGTCTCCTTATCTGTAAGAGACAATAATAATATCTACCTCAACCAGTAGGATAAAATGAGATGATTCTATGCAAAGCACTTAGAGCACTGCTGGGGCATATTGAGTGATAGATAAGTGTCAGATTAAATACTTGTAAACTGAGAATAATTGTATTGCTTAGCTCCTATTTTGTTTTTTTAATTATTTTTTATTCTAAGATGTTATAAATGACAGCAGAATACATTACATTTCATATTACACATATATAGAGCACTTTTTTACAAACCTCTGGTTGTACGCAAAGTATATTCACATCATTCGTGACTTCATACATGCATTTAGGGTAATGATATCCATCTCATTCTACCATCTTTTTTTTTCTTCACCCTTTTGCCCCCTCCCTTCCCCTCCCTCCCCATTGGCCATTCTAGTATTCCTCTAAGCCTCCTATGCTCCCCATCCCAACCCGACTGTGAATTTGCCTCCTTATATCAGAGAAAACATTTGGCGTTTGGCTTTTTGGGATTGGCTAACTTCACTTAGCATTATATTCTCTAACTCCATCCATTTTCCTGCAAATGCCATGATTTTATTCTCTCTTATTGCTGAGTAATATTCCATTGTGTGTATATACCACATTTTCTTTATCCATTCATCTACTGAAGGGCATCTAGGTTGGTTCCACAGTTTAGCTATTGTGAATTGTGCTGCTATAAACATTGATGTGGCTGTATCCCTGTAGTATGCTGTTTTCAGGTCTTTTGGGTAAAGACCAAGGAGTGGGATAGCTGGGTCATAAGGTGGTTCCATTCCAAGTTTTCCAAGGTATCTCCATACTGCTTTCCATATTGGCTGCACCATTTTGCAGTCCCACCAACAATGTATGAGTGTGCCTTTTTCTCCACATCCTCTCCAACATTTATTGTTGTTTGTGTTCTTAATAGCTGCCATTCTGACTGGTGTGAGATGAAATCTTAGAGTGGTTTTGATTTTTAGCTCCTATTTTGAAGGCTTGATATGAGAATTAAACAAAAGAAACCATAAGCTCATGTACACTTGTTTGATAGTATGATTATTACTGTTTTATTGTTATTATGTGTAACCATGATGTTGGGCGACTGCAAGGAATAGGAAAACAGTTCTGGGCTCAAGGAGACTATCTTTTTGGCAGTTGCAATGTGGTCATTCATCTACTTCTGTTGTCCAAGACAGACAAGGGGAGTCTTGGGATTCAGGAAGGTCACGGGACAGGGAGGTTACCTGGAATCAGGAAATTAAGCAATAAAGTTTGTTGTAGGAGGTAATATTGAAGATGAGCTTTGAAAGGTAGGTTTTAGAAATAATGAAGAGTAACTGATGTTTATCTAATATGAAGACTTGTCTTGATTTTATTTAAAATGATTGAGGGAATTAGGTATGTATACGTGGAGGTTCATATAGTTTATGTAAGCTCAGTTACAGAGAGATCAGGATCCATACTCAAATATTTATTGACCGCTTGTCATCATGCCAGACTGGTAAAAACTGACGTAATATGTCATTGGTGTTTATAGTTTTCTTACTAAATAACAAACAGATTATCGACAACCTTACACACATTCTTCCACGAATTCCCCATGATAATCCTACACAAGTAGAGACCACCATTGTCTACAATTTAAGCTATTGAGGCTTAGAGAGGCTAAGTAACTTGTTAATGGTTCTAAAAGCAGTAAGTGAAGAAACCAGATTTTTCTAACTGGAGGCCAAGGTACTGATTTCAGTATGCTGTGTCACAAAATGTATGAAGCTCTGCAAAACATTTTGGTAGAGATGACAGCACTGAGCAGAGAGACATGGTCTTCATGATCAGATTTAAGTAGTGTCAAAAGGGAAAGAATTGAGATAAAACATACTTGTTCGGTGGAGAGAAATGGTCAGGAGGAATTACAGGGTGTTCTTTCTGAGATGCTGGAGATGTTCTGTGTCTTGATCCAGGCAGGTTACATGGCTGTTTTTACTGTTTCATTAAAATGTACATTTGGGATCAAAATACCTCTTCCAGATGAAAGTTATACTTTATTAAAAAGTTTATGAGCCGGGCGTGGTGGTGCACGCCTGTAATCCCAGCAGTTTGGGAGGCTGAGGCAGGAGGATCTCGAGTTCAAAGCCGGCCTCAGCAATGGCGAGGCACTTAGCAACTCAGTGAGACCCTGTCTCTAAATAAAATACAAAAAAGGGCTGGGGATGTGGCCCAGTGGTCGAGTGCCCCTGAGTTCAATCTCTGGTACCACACACACACACACACACACACACACACACACACACAAAAGTTTATGAACAAATATGTGATGTGTTGGATACATATTTGTTTATAAACAAATTTACCAAAGAGGTTTACTGAAGAGGCTTGCTAAATTGAGTTATGGAACACAATAAATTAAAAACCCACATAAACATATTCATGCACAATTTCTGGCCATAAGATTACCTCCCCTTTCTCCTAGCTCTTACCCTCCTCATCCCTGCCCCACCCTCCTGGAAAGGATTCATTCATAGAGGCTATACCATGATGTCTTGGGATAAAGAGTAAATGAGAGATAACATAAAAAGGCAGATGTAGCCCAGGTTAAGAAGATGAGCACAAATGATAAAAGGCATATGTGAATCATGCAAAATGTCGGGGTAAATGGTCTGTAGATTCCTATCTAATATACAGGTAGTTGGCTATTTGAAGACATTTCACTGACTATTTACTTAATCTCTACTCTTTAGTCAGATGTATGACAAGTGATTTCAGATTCACAGAAATTCGGGTTTATGGGTGAAAATGACTTCTTTTTATGGATTTCATTACTGGTGAACAAAACATCATGGAAATACTGTGTCCAGATGTTACTGGATTCCCTCATGAAAGTGAAAGAAAGATAAGCAAAATAGCCTCCATAGTGAGTAGAATTACACAAAATTAGAAATTTTATCTAGCTTTTATGAAATTAATGGTCCATTTGTCTTACTGTAGACTCTAGGAATTCAGTGAAACCATCAGAAGAGCCGTGGAACATCTGGAAATGACCTTATTGTTGGTGACAATTTTCTTGCTCTTTGACTTTTGCATCACCATTTATCATAAATTTGTTAATCAGTAAGAAAAATTTTCTTATAAAAATGGTTTCTTCTTTCATGAAATATAAAGAAAATCAAAAGGAATGAAACACTTGAGAACCAAGAAATGGCTCTTGGTGGATTTATTTATTGTCCTATGGGCTAAATTCTCTATTTTAACATCTCTTTGATATCAATAGAAAGTGAATATTAAGTTTTCTGTGAACATTCACAATATTGTTTTTTAATTTTTAATAATTTTGTGCAGGAGCCCTGTTTGGGGATTGACTTGAATTGCAGTTGACTAAGAGCCGTGGAGATTTGGCCATTGTCGCCTCCCGTAGTCTCACGGGACTTGTTGCGGGATCTCGAGTGACTTGGCCGAAATTGCTGATCGGGTCAGCGCCATTTTAGGGTGTGTTTTGGCGTGTGTTAGTCGTTGTTAGAACCAGAGAGAAAAGTTATCAGAATAAAAAGCTGTTTGTCTCCAGTTCGCCTCTGAAGTTTTTCCCGCGGCTCCGTTGCTCCAAGAGCTTCAGGCGGCAACAGGTGGCGGCCCGTACGGGGACTTCGGAGCGGACAGGTAAGAACTGAAAGGTCTCTAAAGATGGGTTCGAATATAACTGAATCCCAAGTGATAGAGGCTATGCAAAGACTCCTTGATATACCTGACTCTGTTCTCAGTGAGGAGTATATAGACAAAAGTGAAAGTGATCAAAAAAGTGTAGATTCCACTGGGCCAACTGAGACCAGTAAAGAGAGTATTAGAAGAGACCCAAAAATGACAAAAATCCAAGCTATTAAAGCTATTCGGGAGTTATTGGTAAAAGCTGAAGGATACTTGCTCTCACTGGAACCTGGGCCTCAGGATATTGCTGTCAGTGAAATTAGCAGTGGTGAGGAATCTAGTAAAAGTGATCCTGAGAAAATGAGGAAAAAGAAACTAAAAAAGACCAAGAAAAAGGACGGTCAGGTAGAGCAGCCACTTGTGTCCTCTACTCCCCCATGGGTGGAGTCCATTACAGAAAATATGAAGGGTATTACTAGGCATTTGCATACCCTAGAAACAGAAATAAAAAGTCTTTCTGATCGCTTATGCGCTCTCGAGGACAACTCACAGATACATTGGGAACCGCCAGCATTTGAAAAGAAAAATGGACAGAGTGTCCATCAGTCAGTAGATTTCAAAACAATAAAAAATCTCAAAGAGGCAGTAATGACTTATGGGCCCCAAGCTCCTTTCACGTTGAGTATGCTGGAGTCCCTTAACACCTTTAGCTTAACCCCCTCAGACTGGAAAAGTCTATGTAAAGCAACATTAAGCGGGGGGCAATTCTTGGTTTGGCGATCGCAATTCCAAGAACTTTGTATAGAAACGGCTAAAAGAAACGCGGCTGCAGGGTTTGAAAACTATAATATAGACATGCTCACAGGAGAAGGTCAATTCGCAGACTTACAGGCTCAAACAGATTATGACCCAGATGTATATGCTCAGATAAATGCAGCTGCCTTAGAGGCATGGAAAACTGTACAAGGACCTGGGGATCTACAAGGTAGCTTGTCAAAAGTGATTCAAGGACCTAATGAGCCGTATGCCGACTTTGCTGATCGACTTTTGAGAACTGCAGGTAGTGTGTTTGCAGATGTTGACCAAGCTATGCCATTAGTTGTTCAATTAGCTTATGAAAATGCAAATAAATGGTGCCAAGCAGTCATCAGGCCATGGAGAACTAAAAAGGATCTTTCCGTATATATACAACTATGTAAAGATATAAATGGCGCCTTTGTCACAGGAAATGTGATTGCAGCCTCAATGAGAGGTGCTTCCTCTCGAAATTTCACAAAGGCTAAACGTAGATATTATAATCAATCAGGATATTCCAGGCAAAATTATCATAATCAATCAGGCAATTCTAGGCAAAATCCCAAAAGAGAAATAAGATCAAGCTCATACCGTGCCCCAGGCCGCTGCCCCAGGTGTAAAAAGGGAAATCATTGGGCCAATAAATGCTATTCAAAATTTGACATCCATGGAAATCCTTTGTTCAGGAATTCAAAAAACAGGGCACGGGGCCCAGTACCCCGGGGCCCACAAATGTACGGGGCATTGCAGAAGGAGTATCCTCAAGCATCCACTCAGATGCTTCCCCGACACAATCCCTACTACCCATCCACTCCCTCGCCAGAGGAACAAGAGGAAATGCAGGATTAGACCTCTGTTCCACCGCCCGAATAGTGTTAACACCTGAAATGGGGGTTCAACTGATTCCCACAGGAGTCAGGGGACCTCTTCCCTCAGGGACTGTAGGACTTATTATCGGGCGTAGTCCTAAAAGCTTATTAGGTTTGCAAGTGACCCCAGGTGCAATAAACTCAGACTACAAAGGGGAAATAAAAATAATGCTTAGCTCACCCCAAAGTATAACTTCTGTTAATCAAGGAGATAGAATTGCTCAGTTGCTTCTCCTTCCCAATTTACATAATTCATTTAAAATGGGTATGCCTCAAGAAGGGAACAATAGAGGATTTTGTTCCACTGACTCAAGTCCCATGGCTTGCTGGGTTCGAGACTGTTCAAGGAGGCCTATGTGTAAAATAAAAATCCAAGGAATAGAAATGGAGGGATTAATAGATACTGGAGCTGACTCTTCCATTATTAATTTACGCCAATGGCCCAAGCACTGGCCTCTGCAAAAAGCTTCAACCAGTTTAAGAGGCTTGGGATATAATAACCTCCCAGATAAAAGTGCAGTAATTTTAAAATGGGAGGATGATGAAGGCCATAAAGGAACATTTCAGCCTTATGTTTTACCTAATCTACCAGTTACTTTATGGGGAAGAGATATTTTGCAACAAATAGGAGTACACCTTGCAACCAAGCCTGCAGATGTTAAATGTGAAAACCTACAGGGTAATCTTAACCATAAAAGAACTCATTATCAAAAAGTACAGAGTAATCTTAACCCTAAAAGTAATCATTGTCATAAAGGAAAAAGATATTTTTTTTCGGGGCCACTGAGAAAATAATTTTGAAAATACCATGGCTTTCTGATAAGCCAGTGTGGGTCCCTCAGTGGCCCCTATCTAAAGAGAAATTACAAGCGGCCCACCTACTAGTTCAGGAACAATTAGAAGCAGGTCATATAGAACCTTCCACCTCTCCCTGGAATTCCCCCATATTTGTGATCAAGAAAAAGTCAGGAAAATGGCGATTGTTACATGATCTTAGACAAATTAATAAAACCATGCAAGTTATGGGCCCTACCCAACCTGGACTTCCTAGTCCCGTAGCTATTCCAAAAAATTTCCATCTTATTACTCTTGATATAAAGGATTGCTTCTTTTCTATTCCCCTACATCCTCTGGATGCCCCCAGGTTTGCTTTTTCCGTTCCTTCTATGAACAATAATGGCCCTGATCAGAGATATCAATGGAAGGTTTTACCACAGGGAATGGCTAATAGCCCCACCATATGCCAAATATATGTGGACAAGGCTATCCAACCCATTAAAAATAAATATCCAAACCTCATGTGTCTACATTACATGGATGATATTTTATTGGCCCACCCTAATCAAAAAATCTTATTTAATATATTTAGTGATGTGGTAGAAAATTTAAAAAAATATGGATTATATATAGCAGAAGAAAAAGTTCAAACCAGATCTCCCATATTATATTTAGGATTTAAAATCATGGATACTTTTGTTAGACCCCCCAAAATTCTAATAAATAAAGAACATTTGACCACCCTCAATGATTTCCAAAAACTACTGGGAGACATTAATTGGCTTCGCCCTACACTAAATCTCACTACTGGCCAACTAAAACCTTTATTTGACATCCTTCGCGGAGACCCTGATCCATCTTCACCGCGAACATTGACTCCTGATGCTAGGAAAGCTTTAAAGTTAGTAGAAAAAGCCATTGAAGGAGCTCATTGTGATAGATTTGATTTAATTCAACCGCTGATGTTGATGATTATTATTTCTTCACAATATACACCCACAGGAGTATTTTGGCAACAAGGGCCTTTATTATGGATACATTTGCCCGTCTCTCCTAAAAGTATAATTGAATCTTATACCTCCATGGTGGCTAAACTTATTCTTCAAGGACTTAAGACTTCTACTAAAATATTTGGCATTCACCCTGCTACTATTATTACTCCCTATTCATCATCACAGATTGAATACTTATGCTTCAATGATAATGATTGGGCTATAGCTAAATGCTCTACTTCTGCAAATTTTGATAATCATCTTCCTAAGTCCCCTATATTATCTTTTTGTATTAATCATCCTATTATATTTCCACAGGTAATAAAAAATCAACCTATTCCTAAGGCATTTAATGTATTTACAGATGGGTCCTCAAATGGTACTGCTACAGTAGTCACTAAAAAAGAAAATATGACTTACATAACTGCACACAAATCAGCTCAACTAGTGGAATTGGAAGCTGTGGTAAGAGCTCTGGAAAATTTTAGGGACCAGCCCGTAAACATTTTTTCAGATAGCCACTATATTGTACAAGCCGTCCCAAAATTAGAGTTAGCAGGACCAATAGCACCTCATACTCTAGCCTTTAAATTGTTTTATCAAATACAAAAACTTTTGTGGGCAAGAAAAGAACCTCTATTTGTAGGCCATATTAGAGCACATACTAATTTGCCTGGTCCCCTCCATGAAGGTAATCAAAAGGCTGATGAACTTACAAAAACAGTATTTATACTTTCAGCGCTACAACAAGCTACTTTATTTCATTCCCAGTTTCATGTCAACAGCACCACCTTGCAACGTAGGTTTAAAATCACAAAGGAGCAAGCCAGAACAATTGTAAAAGATTGTAAATCTTGTATGACACATTTGCCCAATCCTCATTTCAGAGTTAACCCTAGAGGATTAATGCCCAATCATTTCTGGCAGATGGATGTTACTCATGAGCCAAGTTTTGGAAAATTGCGATTTATTCACGTGACCATAGATACATGCTCAGGCATGATTTTTGCTTCCTTACATTCTGGAGAAAAAGTTAAAGATGTTACATCTCATTGTTTGCAAGCTTTTGCTGCATTGGGCATCCCCAAAATGCTTAAAACAGATAATGGCCCCGCATATACGTCCTCATCTTTCAAACAGTTTTGCGCAAAATTCAATATATCCCATAAAACAGGCATCCCATACAATCCTCAGGGTCAGGGCATTATTGAAAGAGCAAACCGAACACTGAAAATTATGTTATTAAAACAAAAAGAAGGAAATTGGAAAAGTCCTAAGGACAGATTGGCAGTTGCCCTGTTTACCTTAAATTTTTTTTAACTTTAGACTCTAATGGTTATTCTGCTGGAGACAGACATTGGAATCCACACCAACAACATAAACCCTTGGTTTACTGGAAGGATGTTCTTTCAGGTACATGGAAGGGTCCAGATCCAGTATTAATTTGGGGAAGAGGATCTGTTTGTGTTTTTCCAAAAGACGAATCCTCTCCAATATGGATACCATCTAGATTAATAAAACAGGTACCACATCAAAATGATCAAGATGAAGTTATTGAAGAATCAAGATTAATAAAAAAGGTACAAAATCAAGAGGACCAAGATGAAGGTATAGAATGATTCCCTCAAAAGAGTCCTTCAAAATATTTCACAACTTAAGTGTCATTCCTCCCGGCCGGGACAAGGAGATCTCTCTTTAGTGTGCACACATTGTATTTTTTTTTTCTTTTTATACATGTCTTTATGTCTGTACATTTGTCTACATTTCATGTTAATGTGACGTCACAAATATATGTTTGTTTGTTTGTTTGTCTGTCCAGTGTGACGTCACATAGAACAAAGCGCTTATGAAAAAGAAAATATATATATATATATATATATATATGGATCCAAATAACTTTAATTCATTTTAGGTTAAGAGTATTCAATTTAGGTAAATAATTTTATAAATGAAGGTACTTTCAATTTTGATTTATAGGTGTCCCTGGGACTTCTCTTTAGCAAACAATATGACTAGTGCTATATAACCTGATATTTTGGTGTTTTGACTTAAGATTGTTTATTTGTTATTAACTTCATTTGTTTAATAGCTCATTAATTTCAATTATCTCAACAGGTAAAAGATTGCTCTGTATACAGAGACTCAAGGGTTCCAGCTAACAAATTATTTCTCTCAAGTGCCTTTACCTTTTCTTTAATCTATCTTTAATGCAGTAATTACCCTCAGTCTTTCTTTGTTTTGTTCTAAATATGACATTTTTCCAACTTATGTTTGTAGAAGCTCAACCAGCGATGTATGTGAACAAAAATCAACTTTAATTTTCTAATCTAATTATTCTATTTTGTAGTTTGACAACTCGCCTCTTGACTCAGTGCTGCAATAGCACTGCCTTTCCTTTAATAATTGATGCTTGAGTTTCTAGGTAGCGGGCCCTGAAGATTTGCCGGTGGCATTGTCTAAACATAAAAAAGAAGTCTGCTGCTACAGCTGCAGGGATCGCGGCCGCCACAAGCATCCCTGCTGCTCAAACATCAAACAACCTCACCAACAGTGTGGCCTCTGCTCTACATGCATGGGGCCTCCTACATCAACATGTTATAACAAATGGACATTTTGATCTTTCATTGTTTGTGACTTTACGGGACAATGCCTTGCGGGTATTTGTCTAGAGAATTCAGTGTGTTACTTGATGGAACTTAGGGCAGCTGATTTGTTTAAACAATTTGATATGCTATGCAATTTGGCTCATCACCAAAAGGCTTGTCGCCTTAAAGCCGCAACATCTCCTCACAATTGGACGGCTGTTAGTCATCATATATAGTAGATCCTAAAGGGCTCCATTGGATGGCTGGTTAGCCAATGACGGGTAAGATCCCCAGAGGGGGACAACCTAAGACAGGCACAGTCGCACGGGACAGTCTCATGTGGCCGACATATCAACCTAAGACAGGAGTCAAGGGCACAGCCTTGATTATCCGATGACGGGTAAGAATGTTGGTTGCACATAGACGTCCTAGAGCATTACCTCTTTTAAAACAAAAAGGGGGAAATGCAGGAGCCCTGTTTGGGGATTGACTTGAATTGCAGTTGACTAAGAGCCGTGGAGATTTGGCCATTGTCGCCTCCCGTAGTCTCACGGGACTTGTTGCAGGATCTCGAGTGACTTGGCCGAAATTGCTGATCGGGTCAGCGCCATTTTAGGGGGTGTGTTTTGGCGTGTGTTAGTCGTTGTTAGAACCAGAGAGAAAAGTTATCAGAATAAAAAGCTGTTTGTCTCCAGTTCGCCTCTGAAGTTTTTCCCGCGGCTCCGTTGCTCCAAGCGCTTCAGGCAGCAACAATTTTGGTGTCAGATTCAGACACATTCCATGTAGCAACCCTTGTAAAGCGACGAAACTAGAGACCCATTTAGCCATCACTCCTCTGATACACTGTGATTGTGCCCAATTTTGGGTAATATCTGAAGGAGTGAAAATTCTTTATATTTCTGTTCTTCATACCTATGTAATATTTCTAATTTTTTTCTTGAAGTATTCCTTAGATATTTTAGTTTTTAATTAGTTCTTTTAGCAAAAAATGATATTTTTAAATTGTATAGGTAGAAGATGATTTACTTGGTGACAAAATTTCAGAATCATTAACTCTTTTCTTTCTTTAGTCAGGACTACTTTGCAAAGAAAATTAGAATTGGGATAGAGAAATATTCCTTTATTCTAGAGGCTGGGAGATGCCATTGCAGGCTATTTCTTTGCTGTCTGATACAATATATTTATTAAGCCTCATAGATGTTCAATAGTGATGGTCTATTGGCTGTAATAAATATGGATTTGCTTTTATGTGGGCATTGCATCTGCTTGGTTAGTTTTTAATATTTAATTATACGAAAGATATAGGCTAAGACAAACTTGACTTCAGATCAGTAGAAGTAAACAACAAATGAAGTTGTACTGGAATTTGGAACCAGAAGGTCTAGGTTTATGTTTTGTTTTATCATTTGCTGAGGTGAATTACGGACTGTCTTTAAACTTTAAAAAATGCAAGTAATATAACATGTCTCTCATAGGGTTCAAGTGAAGATTGAATGAGAACCAGTGAGATAATAGTACTAAGATTCATGGTGTGTATCCCATAAATGTTCTTTCTTTCAGATCTCGAGAACAGGTCCTCACACTCTTACAGGATGAGTGTTCCTAGTAGAAAGTTCTTTCAAATTTATTTGAGGGTCAAATAAATCCTTTGTGCTCCATATCATCTTGTGCTTCTAGTGAACTCTCCAGCATATTAAACATGCATCATCTTTGACCCATATGTTGTTATTGCTAAAAAATGCTGTAAAATATTGAATGTTATCTGGAAGGGCATTGGAGCGTAAAATTCAAATAAAACAGTAGCCCTGATGTTTTATAAAACTATGGAATACAATATACTGTATGTCATGTAATATGTGTTGGTGCATTCTAAGAAAATCAGAAAAGAGTTGAAATGTGTCAAGTGTAACTACAAACAGGTATAGGAAAGGAAGTGATTTGTCTTTTTCTATGGATGTATTGTAAAGATTATTTGGAAAGATAAAGTCTGAGGAAGATATAATACTTAGAAAATGAGAAAGACCTAACTGGCTAGGATGACAAATGGACATACTAAAGCACACTAGGCTTGTCTACCTACAGCCCCCAGGCTAAGTCCGGCACACCCCGTGCTTTGTTGCAGACCATGAGTTAAAAATAGTTTTACATTTTTAACTGATTGAAAGAATGTTTCATTTCATATGAAAATCCTATGAAATTCAGATCTGGTACCCATAAATGAACTTTTTTTAACACTTATTTTTTAGTTGTAGGTGGACACAATACCTTATTTAAAATTTTATTTTTATGTGGTGCTGAGGATTGAACCCAGTACCTCATGCATGCTAGGCGAGCACTCCACTTCTGAGCCACAACTCCAGCCCATAAGTAAAGTTTTATTGGAACACGGCCATATTCATTTGTTTGTTGCAGAGTGGAGAGTGTCTATGACCCACGATGCCTAAAATATTTGCTCTCTGGACTTTTATAGGAAAAGTTTGCCACCTTGCTGTTAGGTCATAGAAAGGGAAGATGGTTAACAACAAAATGTAGTATACTTATGGAAATCATTTTCCATCATGTACCTACTTTCTGAAAGTGTTCAAGCTTTAAAATTGTTGTAGTTGCATATTGACTTTGAGCTTAGCTTAGATACAACTACCTCCATGTACCTTTCTTTCTTCTGCCAAGGGAATGACACTTCTCCCTGCACTAAAACCCAGAGTACTTTGTACCTCTTAGGTATGCACCGTATTTTGCCTCAAATTCATGTAATCACTAGTGCTTATCTAATTTTCTCAGATTATTATTTCCTCGAGGAGCCTTTCTTTTCTCCATTATTATCTAGCACAGTGTTTGGTCTGGAGTATTGCTCTCCATTTGTTGAATGACCATTGATGGCCTTGATTAACTGTGCATTTTATAAAATTGACTCTTAGGAAATTATGGTACAAAATCTACTGTGTAGTCTTGTTTCCCAGAATACAGAATTGGGTATAGCTTTCACAAAGAAGCTCTGGAACTAGTGAGATCTAGAATTAAGAACATCTTCTTGATCTAAGGAGCCACTCACTGAAATATTCTTTTCTTCATTCTTCATTTACTGAATGCTTTCTTTTTTTCTTTTTAACGTCTCCCCTTTTCTCTACAGGAATCTTTTTTTTTTTTTTTTTTTTTGGAGAGTGCTGCTGCTTCTAATGTCTGTCTGCGACACAAGTGTTAGGATTTAACTTTACATTATTGTTGCTCACTTCTTACATTGTTAATTAACTGAGCATTTTTACCTCCTCATTCTTTTTTTTTCTGATGTATTTTTATTAGAAAAAAATACAATTTCAACTTCAAAAAAAAGGTTAACATCAAACTTTAAAATCTTTCTTCATACTCTATCTAGGTGTCCTTTTTAATTTTCGTTTGTTTGCCTGAACCATTTCCGACCTCTTTGATAGCCTTCTTTCCCACTGCAAATGGAAACTTCAGTATAAACTCAAAGGATGGGAAATTCACTACACTCAAAGAAATTTTGTGCAGCCCAGTTAATCATTATGCTGAATAGATAAGGATAAATTAAATGGAAATAAACTGGAGGTAGAACCACATGTGCAATTTTGTATTTGAAGAAAAAGATCTTTTCAAGGTTTGTAAAACCAAGGTTGGCAGGAGGAAAAGAAAATAACAAAAAATAGATTTATTGAGGGAAACACTTTAAAAAATGATTTGGGTATTGATCATTTTTAATCTTTTGCCCTGAACAACTGGGAGATGTATTATGGCTAGAGCCTGCAATGAAAAGCAGGTCTGTTCTTTAACCTGCCCCAATTCACTTCGACATATTTTATATCTCGGGGGATTTGGCCACAAAGTCCATTAGAGCTTTGGAGGCAGTCAGGTCAAATCAATTGTCCACACTGCAGACAGGGTGCCCATCATTTACGGTAATTCACCCTCGTCATGGTAGAGGAGAGGAAAGGTTAAAAGCTGTATTGCCACGAGTGCATCTCATTTGTCTTTCAGTGTATTGGTAATACCCAAACATTGCTTAAGGAACAGGAGGTAGAACATTAATTTGGATTGCGGGGCCTTACGGGAGGTTTACTAAATTTGGTTAGCGATGGTTTAGTAGAAATGTGGAAATGTCATGTTCCCAAACAAACCTGAAAAATTGTTTATGTTCAATAAGATATATGCAAAACATACAAAATGTAATCAAGTCTTTTTTTAAAAACTTTTAAAAAAAATTTTTTAGTGCTTTATATTTATACATAATATTGTGAGTAATGAAGTCTTAAGAGGACCAGAATGTCTTGGGTGAGCTACCTGCTGGTCCCCTTTCTTTTCCTCCACCCCACCCAAGATGAGATTCCACTTTACATGTATTTATGTGGATAGAAGAAGACATTCATGCATCTACCATCTGTATTCGAGGCATAAGCATATCTCCCAAAGGAGGAAGTGACTGAATAAAAGGGTCATTAAAAATTTGGTGATTCCTACACTTTTTTTGTACTAGGGGTTGAACTCAGGGGCACTTGACCACTGGGCCAAATCCCCAGCCATTTTTTTTTGTATTTTATTTAGAGACAGGGTCTCACTGAGTTGCTAAGTGCCTCGCCATGCCATTGCTGAGTCTGGCTTTGAACTCGCGATTCTCCTGCTTCAGCCTCCCAAGTGCTGGGATTACAGGTGTGCGCCACTGTGCCCGGCTAATTCCTACATTTTCAAGATGAAAAAAATAACCTCCAATTTTGAAAACAACATATTGAACATGTGTCAAATAATATTTTATGGTGGACATTAACCTAGTACAAGGGCATCCCTCCTGCTTTGCTAGCAGGAAAAATTGACTTACAAACTAAGTTGTTTCTTAGTCTGCCTGGGGGCAAATACATTCAGATACACCTGTCCTGGAATTTTAAGTGAGATGCAAAGCTATTTGCTGCTGTGCAATTGGGCATAAATTAAAATGTATGTATAAAAAATTAGCCATTTATTCTTTCTTTCTTTTTTTTTGGCACCAGGGATTGAACTCAGGGCACTCAACCACTGGGCCACATCCCAAGCCCTTTTTTGTATTTTAGTAGAGACAGGGTCTCACTGAGATGCTAAGTGCCTCATCGTTGTGGAGACTGGCTTTGAACTCATGAACCTCCTGCCTCAGCCTCCCAAGTGCTGGGATTACAGGCATGCTACACCGTGCCCTGCTCACTCTTTCTTTTTATCTTACTGCTTTCTTTGCTCAGTTTCTCTCTTGAATTATATTTTATATCATAGGCTTCCTTATGGAAAACAAATGATTTTAAAGAGGTTCATATCTTTGGTGAAGAAGGGAATTGGTTGTGAATGAGATTTATTTTTTTGGGGGGAGGGCTCATGTATGGCAAATCAAAAATGTTGGAAATCATTATAATATGGGCAACAAATCTTTCCCAACCCTTTTTATGTGTCTGTTTCTATTTAAAGAAGGATGCAATGAAATTGGGTCTGTAGAAGAGTTTTAAGGTAATTTCTCTGGAATAGAATTACTTTGGTGGCATTCAGATTGTTTAAAAAAAAAAAGGTCCCATTTTACTGAAAATAACAATGCAGGAAAACCTACCTATAACTATTTATGCAATTTCTTTCTACCTATAACTATTTATGCAATTTCTTTCAACATCACTTGTCTGTGATGTTACTGTATGTCAGAACTTGTTTTGTTTCTCTCTGCAACTTCTTGTGGTGATTTCCTAAAGGGGAAAATTTATTTAGATAAGGTTCAAAGTGAGAGTCATTCTAGGAAGTGGGAAGTAAGGATCAAATGCAAAGTCCATTTGCAGATAAACATAAAATGAGATTAGAGAGATAAAATAGATATCTGGTACTCATTTCACAAAAACTTTAATCAAAACCACCTAAATATAAGGGCTAAGATTATACAAATCATAGAAGAAAACATTGTGGTAAACCTTCATGACTGTGAATTTTTTTAAATTTAATTTTATTTTTTGGATACTGGGGATTGAACTCAGGGCACTTGGCCTCTGAGCCACATCCCCAGCCCTATTTTGTATTTTTATTTAGAGACAGGGTCTCACTGAGTTGTTTAGCACCTCACCCTTGCTGAGGCTGGCTTTGAACTCCCAGTCTTCCTGTCTCAGCCTCCCCAGCTGCTGGGATTACAGGTGTGTGTCACTGAGCCTAGCTCATGACTGGATTTGATGAAGGATTTTTCAGATATGACACCAAAAGCCTGAGAAACAAAAGAAAAAAAATAGATGTACTGGACTTCACCAAAATAAAAAACTTTTATTCTTCAAATTATACCATCAACAAAGTGTAAAAACAATCCACAAAGTAGGAGATATAATTTTTCAATTCATATATATAATAAAGATTTTGTATTTATACTAATAAAGACAAATCAGTCAATCAAAAAAATGGTAAAGGAATCTGAGCATTCTCTGAAGAAAATCTATAAATATCTATAAATATCCTGAAAAGAGTCTTGACATCATTAGTCATCAGGGAAACACAAACCAAAACTATCATGAGCTACTACTACCTCACACACACTTGATGGCCAGATTAAAAAAGTCAGATAATAACAAGTATTGACGAGGATGTGGAGAAATTGGAAGCTTCATATACTGTTGGTAGGAATGTGAAATTGTGCAGTTTCTTTGGAAAATAGTCTAATAGTTCCTTAAATAATTAGAGCTTTGACATGATCCAGCATACAGTATATGCCCAAGTATATACCCACTCTTGGGTATATGAAAACATATGTCATACACAGCAACTTGTACATAAGTGTTTATAGCAACATTATTCATAATAGCCCCGAAGTAAAAACAAGTGTTCATCAGTGGATGAGTGGACAAACTAAATATGGTATATCTGTATGATGGAATATTATTTACTCCATGAACAATTTGCTAAGTCAAAGAAATATGCTAAGTCAAAGAAATGAGTCACATAGTCTATATCTGATTCCACTTTTTCTGAGAGTCCAAAATAGAAAAATCTATAGAGATAGAAAGTAGATTAATTGTTTTGTAAGATGATATGAATAGGAAAAAGAAAGACTAGGGGATGATACCTAAAGGATGCAGGGATTTTTTTAAGGTGATACAAATATTGTAAAATTGACTGCAGTGGTGGTTGTACATCTCTATGAAAACACTAGTGTCTGTTGACTTAGTAGTAGTTGACTTAGCATACAAGGCAAGGACTTTACCAACTGAGCTATATCCCCAGCCCTATTCTTGTCTTTTTGTCTTTTCCTCTAAGATAATTTGAGGTAGAACAATCTTTCTGAAACCTTAATAAGATTTGTCTTGAAGATGTCCACTTAAATTTTAAATGTGTGAACTATAGGGTGTGTGGATTATATCTCAATAAAACTGCTGTTAAAACAAATCCTTGAGCAAGTAGTAGGGACTCATTGTTTCATGGACAATCATTGATGATTTCATGTTGGATTAAGTTATTAAATAGGGTCACCTTAAATATGTTTGGTTTGCTTTGTACATTTTTTTCTGGGTGATTTATATATGAATCTGAAGACTCTGGCTTCCTAGATTTCTAAATATACTTCTCTCTCTCTCTCTCTCTTTTTTTTTTTTTTTTTTTTTTTTGTGGTGCTGGGGATTGAACTCAGGGCTTTGTGCATACAAGGCAAGCACTCTACCAACTGAGCTATATCCCCAGCCCTAAATATACTTCTCTTAACAGTAACCTTCCTAACATTACAAATTCTTCTTGTCTTTTCCTCCAATATAATTTTTTTTTTAGAGAGCTTAATAAGATTTTCCTTGAAGACACACATTTAAATTTTGGTAAATGATCAAGTGTTTTCCTGATAAAGCTTATCAATAATAAAGAAATATTTAATTAAATACTATAGGGAGTAGGGGCTGGAATTGTTCTAAGGTTTATTTGTATTCTAAAGAAATTAATACTGAAGTATGAACTCCCACTAGAAATGAAATTACCTGCTCTCAGTCATTTTGATGATAGCAAGCAATTTCTCTTTAGAGCATGACAATTTTAATATTCAGAGCATACCTTCCTTGTCATAGCCCTTGCCTCAGTATTATAAAAAAATTAAAAATGAAAGTTTTTATAGTTGGAGGTACAAAATATATTTAACTACTGGTGAATTAATGTTAGTAATAGAACCACATATAAACAATGCAAATTAATTGTGTGCAAAAGAGGATAAGTGCATATGGATAGTAGAATAAGAATTAGCAGAAATGATGTTAGTCAAAAAATGTTTCTCAGGAGTTTTGGGCAGAGAGAGAAATGATGCCATTTATCAATCAGGGTGTCTTATTTATCTATATTGAGCTAATGGCAATTTCCTTTTCATTAACACTACAACTCAGATGCCTTGAAAATTTACTCAAGATATCTACAAGTTTCTTTTTGAGAGCATGGTTTCTTTATTTCCTATTTGACTCAAAAATCAGAACCTAGGGATAGGTACTCACACTAATGTCCAGCAAATGATAGTTATCTGTGACAGTGGAGAAAGCAAATAATAATTAGTTTCAATTAGATTTATTTATTATAATAAATTTATTTAAACTAAGGCATTTTTTCCCTAATGAAAGGCATTAGTCACATGCACAAAATATTATATTTCTTGTAAATCTAGAGTAGTTTTCTTTTTCTTGCACTTTACAGCTAGGATATAAATATAATTTTGTGTGTTGCTATTGCAATCAAGAAATAAGAAATGTACTTCAATAAATGATGCTAGTAAATGATCATGGGAAAATATTTTATTTAAGAATTTGCTAATTATTCTTTCATTTCCTGTGGCCTGAACTTGAACTTCATCAGTTTATCTAGAAATCCTCAGTAAATAATTTTAAAAGTAATTTGCTGCATGCAAATAATGTAGTTTCTCTTTGAAGATTAGTGGGGCAGCTTTAAGATATTTATCTCTGTTTGTTTAGGGAAAAACATATTACATTTATCACAATCCTATTTCAGTAAAAGCTGGGTTTTGGCATTGAACTGTGATTGTCATTGTTAAGGAAGATAGAAGATCTATAGGATAGATGTTCCTTAGACTTTACTAGGTGTTCTGGGTTTTGTAGGGAAGGTTAATGATTTTATAAACTGATTCTATGAAGAATGGTTTTGGTTCAAATTTAGAGGATTGTGTTGTTGAAATACTTAGGAAACTCATGACACTCACCAATACTTTAAAATATGGAGGAATCTGCATTGATAACAATAATTCTAGTATCACATCTCTGTTGGGTCTTCACAGAAATAATACTTTGTAAATATAGTCTAGATGTAGATTGTAAAAATAGCTATTATCTTTCAGATTCAATATGCCACATATGCTTATTATTTAATATGTATCAGAGAATCTCTTAGCATTTACATTGAAATTTGGTATGATAAAAGCCTGACATTTGGCCTGAAATAACGTGCTTATTCATGACTCTGTTACTTACTAGGCTGGGCAGCTATTTAAATTTCTGAATCCCTATAAAATGAATATAATAAAATCAAGGTCATGTGAGCTAAAATTAAACTATGCCTATTAATGCCAGTACAGTATCCAACAAATAGATAAGTTCTCACTATAAGGTATTTTTGACATTTAAGTTTTAGTGAGATATCTTAATGTTTCTTGGGACCTGTGTATGCTTAGTGATAGATTTCAAATTTGGTTTTTCTTTTTCTTTAAAAGGTAATATAGAGTTCATCTAATCCTCCCATGCCCACTCCCCCAACCACATTATGAATCAGCATCCTTAAATCAGAGAAAACATTTGGCATTTGGTGTTTTGGGATTGGCTAACTTCACTTAACATTATATTCTCCAACTCCATCCGTTTACCTGAAAAAAAAAAAAAAAAAAAAAAAAAAAAAGATAATATAGAGGAGTTAAAAAGGCATAGTTTAGATAGTCTAGTACTACTATACAGTTTAGTGCCTGTTTTAGTCAGCTTTTTCATTGCTGTGACCAAATCCTGACAAAATCAATTTTACAGGAGGAAAAGTTTATTTAGCACTCATGGTTTCAGAGGTTTTAGTCCATAGATGGCCAACTCCATTGCTCTGGGCCCAAGATGAGGCAGAACTTCATGGTGGAAAGGTGTGATGGAGGAAAGCAGGTTAGGATGTGCCCACCAAGAAGCAGAGAGAGCCAGAGCTCCCCTCACCATGGACAAAATATGCAAATACTCTCAGTGGCCCTACCTTCCTACAGTGACCACCCAGTTAATCCCTATCAGAGGACTAATGCACTGATTAGGTTAAGACTCTCACAACACAATCATTTCACCCCTGAACTTTCTTGCATTGTCTCACACATACCAAATGCAAATACTCTCAGTGGCCCTACCTTCCTACAGTGACCACCCAGTTAATCCTTATCAGGGGATTAATGCACTGATTAGGTTAAGACTCTCACAACACAATCATTTCACCCCTGAACTTTCTTGCATTGTCTCACACATGAGCTTTTGGGGGATACCTCATACCTAAACCATGATAGTGCCCATGTTAATCATTTGTGTTTACAATTATCTTGGTGCTAAATGAAGGTCAAATTGCATCACTGCACCATGTAAGGATGAAGGATTTATAGTAATTTGAATATTTACATGCTTGAAGGCAAAGTGGAAGCAATTATAAGAAAACCCAATTTACATTCAAATTGCTTAAAAATGCTGTTTTCTAATTTGAATAGTCTGATAAAACTATAAATATTTTCATTAACATGTCAAATAATTGAAAATTAATATCAGATATTTTCTCATTCTCAAACCCCAATAGTAATTAGATAACCACCCACTATATTTTAACAAGATATCTTTATAAAAATAAGACATTTATACTGTTACTAAATTATACTTCATTGAAATTTCATTTAGACTCTTTTGTACAATCTACATGTATAAATGCTTTGAAAACTAATGTTTGCTTTTTTGAAAGCATCCCTTTGCCTATGAGAATGTTAAAATTTGTTATTTTATAATCCTTTTAGGATTGTAAAAAGAGAGAATTATATGATAATTAGCTGATACTATTTAAAATACAATTTTGCATCAGGACAGTAACATGTTCAGGTGGGGGGTGGGATGAAGCGCTTTATCTTTCCCACACCATTCCAGAATTCTGTGTGTAGAATGGGCCAGTGTTTTTGGATGGGGAACTTGTCAGAGCTTGGAGAGTGGCCACTGTTGGCCATTGTGGGCAAAGTGACGTCATGATGAGGACTTAGGAACACACAACCTAGGATGTAACCAGGAGCCAATGGTACTTATAGTTAGAGGTCAAGGGAAGACCAAGTCAGGGCATATTGTTGAAAATTGTCCAGGCCAAGGGAGAACAGGATGCTAAGTGTGAAACTAGAATCACAGTCAGCAGGATATCCAGGCACCAGAAGAAAATGAGGAAAAGTATCTAGGCACTACACGAATAAGAGGACTATGTCCCTATCATGAATCTAAAATGTCATGTATACCTTTACTCCCATAAATCCAAATGTAATAGTAGGGAGAAAATGGTGGGCATGAGTGATGGGAGAAATGTTATTGTTATTCAGGAGAGACTAAGTTTAAACTGGATTGGAACTCTGTTTAACTCTTCCCTGCTAAACAGAAATGAGTAGTGGTGATGTTGATGGATCTTACGTGGGTCAAATTGGACCAAATGAGTGAACAAATCTTTCAGAGAACATAAACATTATAGTGTGAGTTAAATTTGCAGTTATGACACAATTGTAATTGTAAACCAAAATGAAAAATCAGGATGTCTCCCCCCACCCCATTTTCTTCTACAAGTTGTACAGTTTTAGCTTTTGCACTTAGGAATATGATCCATTTTAGGAGGGGGGGAGTCCTGGGGATTGAACTCAGGGGCATTTAACCACTGAGCCACATCCCCAGCCCTATTTTGTATTTTATTTAGAGACAGGGTCTCACTGAATTGCTTAGTGCCTCACTTTTGCTGAGGCTGGCTTTGAACCTGCAATCCTCATGCCTCAGCCTCCTGTGCTGCTGGGATTATAGGCATGGGCCACCGCTTCTAGCTAACTTCCAATTCTCGTGGTTGTACATGGTGTGGAGTTACACTGGTCATGTATTCACATATGAATATAGGAAATTTATGTCCAATTCATTCTACTGTCTTTCCTGTTCTCATTCCCCTCTCGCTTCCCTTCATTCCTCTTTGTCTAATCTAATGAACTTCTATTCTTCCCTCTACTCCTCTTATTGCACGTTAGCGTCCACATATCAGATAGAACATTAGGCCTTTGGTTTTTTGAGATTGATTTATTTCACTTAGTGTGATAGTCTCCAGTTCCATCCATTTGCCGGCAAGTGCTATAATTTCATTCATTCCTTTAATATATGTAGGACTATTTATTTGTATCTTCTTGAGTATGTTTGGTAGTTTTCATTTTTCAAGGAAGTGATCATTTGAATTTATTGATCTATGTTCATTCACAATATTCTCTTATTATGTTTTGAGAATCTGTGGGATCTGTGGGATCTGTGGTGATGGCAGCTCTTTCATTCCTGATGTCGACAAGTGGTGTCTTCTCCCTTTTTTCCTGATAATTCCTATTAGTTTTTGTCAATTTCATTCATTTTCTTGAAGAATGTTTTTGTCTCAATATTTTTCTCTATTTTATTGATTTCTATTCTTATTCTTATTGATTGTAACCTACTTAAATACAACATTTTTATAATCTGAATTTGAATAAAAAATAATCTAATGGACATAAAGTACTAGAGTCTTGTTTTCAGCTTAATTTTTAGCCCTGCCCAATAGTTGTTATTGAAGATGATGGTATTATTTAAAAGAAATATAGGATGCTGTAATACTGGATTACCACAATAGATACTTACTTTTTACTCATGCACAATTCAGTTAGTACCTGGAATAGGATAGGGGCAGAGTGGTGAAGGCACTCTCCATACACTCAACTGTGGTCTCAGGCTCTCTCTGTTTTGTAGCTTCATCATTCTCCATTCAGTGAGCATGAAAGGGAAAGCAAGATTTTATGGGCTTGGAGTAAAATGCATCATTTCTACTTATCATCCATGTCTTGTCCAGAACTTGGTCATATAACTTCTCCTAACTACAGGGATTTATATCACATATGGTGCAGTGGTGTGTTCAAGAATTTAAAAAAAACCAGGTTGGTGAATAGTACTCTACATTCAGATATGCAGTCTTGGTCCCACTTGAAGCCTGAGGTACTGGTCACTGAACCAGGTTATGTAATGCTAAGAGCCCTAGTCCTCCTGTAACTGGTTTCTGAGATATGCCCTTATCCGATTGAACTTGTATATTCACCAAACTCCATTTCTCCTTACCAGTGACCCTTCCAAGTATGTGTATTTCATGAATCTATATCTCTGCCTAAGTTTCCTGATTGTAGTCACTTTTCCTGTTAGCCCTGTCTTTTACCTGAACTTTTGTCTGAGACTCTTGAAGCAAAGCAATCTTTCTCAGCTCCCAGATCCCTCAGATGCTGCCTTGAGCCTGCTTCAAAGCAGATGGACCCTCTTCTCCATCCACAACCACAATGTATCCTCCAGTGGTCCACTGCCATCCAGAGTGGAACCACAGGATCCCAATGCTGGTCTGCATACAGCCATGTGTATAGCTCTGTCTTGGACTTTGTAATCTGAACCTTAGAGCTGATCCAAGTACCAAGCCCAAAGATGACTAGCTCTTTTTCCTGGCTCTCCCCGTGTTTATAGGCTGGTTATGGAGCTTTGGTGATTCCCAAGGACTTTTGGACTTTCTAATAAGTTGTCTGATAATTTCCATGTCCTTTGAGAGAAAAGCACTTGTCCTGGTAGATAGTGGGCAAGGATGCTTTCCCTTCCTTTTAATCTATAAAATATTGTTACTATTAATAATTATTACTTGTTATAGTTTCAGATATTCACTTGCCATTTTATCAAAATATCCTAAAATAGCAGTTTCATTCAAAATGGTATTTTTAAAAAATATTTATTTATTTGCTTTAGTTGTACACGATGCGTTTATTTGTATGTGGTGCTGAGGATCAAACCCGGGCCGCGCACGTGCTAGGCGAGCGCTCTACCGCTGAGCCACAACCCCAGCCCTCAAAATGGTATTTTTATTGGTGTTTTTTAAACTTTGTGATTTTAAATGTCCTGTTGGATATTTCTTTAAACCGGACAGTTAAAAAAAGTAATGATGCATAATTTGTATTATTTCTATTATAGTGCTCTCAAGAAATGATGTGATCACTAGATAAGCATATATGTTCTTTGGAGACTTGATATTTTTAACTAAATTCCTTCCTTCCTTTACTTATTTGTAGTCCTGGGGATCAAACCCGGGCCTCACTCATGCTAGACGAGCACTCTACCACTGAGCTACACCCTCACCTCCTTTTGTATAACTATCACTTTCAGTCCTCTAATTGGAAGTGAAACAGAATTTCGAGTTTGGCTTTGTATCATTCTCATGACCAAAAGATATATAAATGATACTTGTATCTTTTGGCTAAATAGTTGATTTTATTTTAGGGCGAGTTTTAGTCAGATTGTCTAAACATGCTCATTGCTCTAAAGGGACTTGAACCAAAATTAATTTAGCTACCTGAAAAGAAAGTACCTTCCCTGTCTTCATGTACAGTTAATTAGCCTCTAGATTACTGGCCTCATAATGTTATGTTAGGGTTGCCAATTTTAAGTGCATGGATCAGCAATAATTCTGTTCTCCTATCTCCAGGGGAAGGTTTATGTTTACTTGCTAATCTTTGGATTCTCTATGCAAATTTTGGTGCAGCTCAAATGAACACCTGTTAAATGTGATGAAAAGAAAGCAAGTATTTCTCTTGCACGTGCTTCTAACCACTCTAAAGCAACTCTGAGCATTTGGAAAGAAATTGTAAGATCTGTTCATATTCTGAAACCTAAGGCTGTCAGTGGTCGTGGACTTCATCATTTAAGCAGGCAGTAGAGGTTAACTCATCTGACTTTCACATTCTATTGATCCTTTCTCTCCTGGGAAGATCAGTGTTGTTGATTTTTGGTGGTTGTTATTCTTGGGGTGGGGACCCTGTGGGAGGAAAGAGAGGGTGAGTGAAAATGAGACCATAAAGACTAATCACTGCCTCCAGGAGGCTGACAAGCTGATACACAAATCTTTGTTCTCAACCAAAGTGGTTCATTTGTAATGGAGATTACGGTAACAGCAAACTGAAGTTGTCTAAAGGAAAGTGATGTCTCAGGAGTCTTCAAAATGTTTGGCCACGAGTTAATAATGTGGTCAGCACTTAATAGCGAATACAGGACTACATTATCTTTTAACAGATGCCACTCGTGTGCAATCCAAACAGGTCAATTACTAGCAAATCTCTGATGATCTCACTACACCGTGAAAGAGCCAAAGAAAATGCACAGATGCAAAGACAGAAACTGAAAGAGGGCACAAACCAATTTACAGAAATGGAACTGGATCATTAGAGGAATAAGACCAGCTTATGACATATTCATTTCTATCTTATTAATTATTTATATGGGATGAGAGCTTATCACTTGAAGCAAAATTTTGTGAACATATATTTATTTTTATTTTTTATTTTACTTTCCCTTTTTCATGGGAAATGGTACATTCTTAAGAAAGGGAGGGGGAAGCTATAGACAGTGAAATTTTCTTCTTTTTTAAATATATGCATTCATTGTTGTTGGCAACTCTGGTTAAGTTCAACACTACAGGTTTTTGGACAAGCAAAACAATCTAGTAGTAAACAAAATGAGTCAATTTATCTCTAATAAATGCATATGTCTGGCTCTCATTAATATTAATGGGGTTACATACAAGTACTGAGGCGTTAATAGACCCCCATTAAAATCCATTTGTATTCATGAGTTTTTTTTTAAAGGTTGCTTTTCAATCATTTCTTTAAAAATGTGAGTCAACTATTCAACTTCAAAAGATATTTCAAATATAGCTAACTAAAGTAAGAACTCATTTCAATTTTATTTCCAACACATTTCCATGAAAAACTTAACAGTAAATTGATCCATCTTTCCCCAGAAATTACCTCTATTTGTTCTATTAATTTGTATACAGTACACTAACCAAAAAGCATCAGATGACCCCTGTTTTCTGGTTCTGTTTGTCTTGGTTATCTGAATTTGCTTCTGTTTGTCTTGGTTACCTGATTGTCAGCTGTCAATCTATCCACAACTAAGTCCATCAACTAAACTCACCAAACTGGTAAACCCAGCCCCAGTCAGTCTACTCAGCATTCCCATGTGTAGTGTACATTGCACTATTCTGTATGGGATATGGAAGCAGTAGAATATTGAAGGCTAAGGATAAATAAATATTGTGTTTTTAAAATAAACATTCTATTAAAGAACATGGCTTTGCCCTATAAGTGAGATAGTGTAAGGTTCCAGAGATTTATATTCTAGGTACAAAAAAAAAAAAAAAGTGTACCCAAACTTCAAGTTACTTTCCCTGCAATGACAGTTTACAGATGGATATCATCACCCTAAGTGCATGTATGAAGACACGAATGGTGTGAATATACTTTGTATACACCAGAGATATGTAAAAATGTGCTCTATGTGTAATATGAATTATAATGCATTCTGCTGTCATACATATCAACTTCAAATTTAAAACTGTAAAAAAAAGAATGCATACTATATATGCATTGTAGTTGTCTTTAATTTATCCATATGATGTCACTCATGTAAAAATCTATAAAATGCAAAATAATTTATAGTGATAGAAAGCAACAGATCAGCGATTGCTTTGAGAAAGGATGGAAGTTAGGGAGGAGCATGAATTGCAAAGAAGAATGAAGAAACTATGGGGTGATGAATATGTTTATAATATTACTTGTGGTGATAGTTTTGTGAATTTTACATATGTCAGACTCATCAGATTGTAAATTTTAAGAAGTGCAGTTTATTGTATGTCATTCATGTCAAAGGCTGTAAAAACATAAAATACGTTAAAATAATCTACACAATATAATTTATTGTATATGTACATTCAATGACTAGAACAAAATTATGCACACTGTAAATATGCTACCAAAAAACATAAAAACTGACAGTTTTAAAAAATTGAACCTTTTAGATAATAAAAAATCTTGAAATATTAAAAAAAAAAAAAAGAGAGAGAGAGAGGCAGGGTTGATAAGGCTAAACCCAGCTGAGGGACTAACACAGCAGCCAAAATATTTATCATACATAGTAGATCTATGTTACTCTCTCTGGAGCTGGGAACAACGATTCAGGGAACAGAGTTCTAGAAAATAAGTACATCCATGGGAGGAGGGACCAGTGGTGGTTTTAAGGACAGATTTCTAAAGAGATAACATTTGAGTCATCTCTCGAAAGATGGGTGGGAGGCAGAAGGAATGGTTCATTCTAGGACCTGCAGCTTGCTCAGTTCTACGGATAGGTAAGGTGCGAGTGAGGAAGTATCGAAAGAGATGGTGGGCAGAGTGTAGAACCACATCCTGCAGGCTCCTGTGTCATATCAAGACGTTTCCTATCTTATTTGGAAGTTGTTGGCAAGTCATTGATGAATTTCAACCATCAACCTTACAAAACAGGGACCGATGGAAACATCTCTATGATAGGGGGAGGAGGATGAGAAAGGATGGAGTTGGCAGCACAGAGGCCAGTTAGGAAGCCTTTGCACAAATCCATATGTGAAATTAGGAGAGCTTGGATGAAGCAGCCAATGAAATGCTGATGAAAGAACATGTCTGGAAGCTCTTTAGGAAGTTGAATCTGTGGCTGGTTGAATAAAAGGTGAGAGGAAATTGGTCTAGGATGATTTCTGTATTTGATGGGTAGACATAATAATGAATATGATGGGAGCTTAGGACAAGGCACAGATTTGGAAGGTGAAATATCCAGTTCAAATTTGGACACTGTTCAAATTTGAGGTCTATGTGAAATATTTGAAAATGACTCTTTTTTTTTTGGTACTGGGGATTGAACTCAGGGGCACTCTACCACTGGGCCACATCCCCAGCCCTTTTTTGTATTTTTTTTTTTTTTTTTTTGGTACCAGGGATTGAACTCAGGGGCACTCGACCACTGGGCCACATCCCCAGCCCTTTTTTTTTTTTTGTATTTTATTAGAGACAGGGTCTCACTGAGTTGCTAAGTGCCTTGCCATTGCTGAGGCTGGCTTTGAACTCGCTATCCTCCTGCCTCAGCCTCCCAAAGTGCTGGGATTACAGGCGTGCGCCACCGCGCCCGGCTCCTTTTTTGTATTTTATTAGAGACAGGGTCTCAATGAGTTGCTAAGTGCCTTGCCATTGCTGAGGCTGGCTTTGAACTCGTGATCCTCCTGCCTCAGCCTCCCAAGTGCTGGGATTACAGGTGTGCGCCAACCGCGCCCAGCTGAAGATGACTCTTTACCATTGATTTATGATACTAAAATTCAAAGGAAGAAAAGAATCAAAGCTAAAAATATAAATTTACAAATCTTTAGTTCATGACTGTGGTAGATGACTGATTATAAATAGGAAAACAAAATTTGGAAATTTTCTGTTTTGGTGTATCCCGATAGGGTCATGCATTGCTCTTGGTCTACAGCAAGATCGATTTACCTTTTTTCTGGTAAATGCTTGGTAGTTAGAGATGGGATCGTCTTAACTCTTAATCCATGTGGTTGAGGTGGGTGGACTCCACTCTGACTCTAAGGGAGGCGTGTTACTCAAATCCAATCAATCCATTTCCATGTCCTTCTCCTAAGGCCACAGTGGTTCAGCCTGTGAACCAAACCAGGCCAGTGGGATGAAATTCCCAGACTTGAGTTGTAGCTGTCAGGGAAACATCTTCTCTGCAGGGACTACAGAGAATCGGTTTATCAGTGTGTGGCAGCAGACAACTCTTATGCTGCCAGGCAGGAAGACCTGAGAATGGAGACAACACTGGGGAAGAGAATGAGAGGCCCAGAGGATCCTTATATGACATTGTTTGAATTCTCAGATCAGGTGGGACTGAGTACAAAATCACTCCCAGACTTCTCACTTACAGATTATGGCTTCAGATAATTGTAATTGATTTATTTTTTTTCTCACAATAAAAATAGTCTGATGAAGGGCATAGGATACATCTACATCCTCATTTTTGTCTGTTAATTACAAAAACATTTTTTAATGAATCATTGAATGATAATATAAAAGGAAAAGAATGATTTATCTTTGACCCTCAATATAATTCTAACTGTAGTATTATTTGGATAGAATTGATACCTTTGTGATTTTGAATATTCCTGTTATAAATATAATATACATGTTAATTTATTTAGCTCTCCTTTAGTCTTTCAATAACATTTTGTCATTTAAGGAGCTCATTTCCTGATAGACATTTCTTGTAATTAAAATTAATTTTTTGAACAGCATCTTTTTTTCTTCCTTTATTTTATTTATGTGGTGCTGAGGATGGAACCCATAGCCCCAGCCCCAGAATAGCATAATTTTGTTTTAAATGTACATGTTAAAATTATATTTGGCAATGTCTATAAATTAAGTAGTTTTTTTTTTTTTTTTTTTTTTTTTTTTTTTTTTTTTTTTTTTTGTGGTGCTGGGGATTGAACCCAGGGCCTTGCACATGTGAGTCAAGCACTCTACCAACTGAGCTATATCCCCAGCCCACTATTTTTTGTATTGATTCTAAAACCACAAATTTTGCTAAACTTATTTTAGTTTGTGGTGCTGGTTATTGAACTCCCATGTTAGGCAAGTGCTTTACCACTGAGCTACAGCTCCTACCATGCACTCATTAATTTTAGTTGGTAAATTATTTAGGTTTTTCTATGTAGAAATCATATCCTCTACAAAATTTCTTTTATTCCTATCCCCTTTCCCCCCTACCCTCTCTTTGTTCTATTTAAAGTTTTTTCATTCCTCTCATCCCTACTCCCTTGCCTTTATAAGTTAGTATCTTCATATCAAAGAGATCATTCAACCTTTGGTTTTTTGGGATTGGCTAACTTCCCTTAGCATTATTTTTTCCAACTCCATCCATTTACCTGCAAATGCCATGATTTTATTATCTTTTAATGCTGAGTAGTGTTCCATTGTGTATATATACCAAAGTTTCCCTATCCATTCATGATTACCCTAAATACATGTATGAGGACACAATTGTTGTAAAAACACTTTATATAAAACCAGCAACTTGAAAAATTGTGCTCTTTATGTGTAATATGAAATGAAATGTACTCTGCAAACATGTATACACAAATTAGAATAAAAATAAATTAAAAAAAAAAATAAAATAAAATATAAACACAGGGAAAAAAAAAAAAAAAAAAAAAACGAATACTCTAGAGTCCTTGGGAGTGTCTTAGCTTTGTCATGGAGTAACTGAGGGCAAAGTTCCACCACTCTTCAGTGCTCAGTTTTCTCATTTATAAAATGGAGATACATTTTTTTCCATCCATAATTTTTACTTCATGTCAGTGACGTAAGATCAAATAAAATGAACTGTGTAAAATGTTCTGTAAAAAAAAATTTTTTATGCCTTTTTAATCACTGAGTATCATGTTTTTTGTATGGAGTTGGGGGGAGAGTGGAACATGAGCCCTTTATCAGCTTAAATTTTTTCTTTCAGTTTTTAGTTTTCTATGAGTTTTCCACTTTTTGCTTTTCAAAAAATAACGAATGGATATTAAATTTTATAAAATGCTATTTGGGTTCTTGTTTGGATGATCACAAGCTTTGTCCTATATTGTTGATATGTGAATCATGTCAATCGATATCCCTAGTTTTTTTTTTTTTTTAAATCTGATTTAGGCTTTATATTATCAAGCACATAGTTTTCTCATTTTCTATTTCTTCTGGAATCAATTTTAGCTATTTTTAAAACTATGACATTGCAAGAGAAATCTCAAGAAGAGGATAGGGAACAAAATTCAACACTTTGATTTTAGTGACAGGATATGATTAAAAAGTATATGATTAAAATAATTAATGAGGTTTTGTAATGAGAATTAGAAGTTGTCATTATGAAGCATTTAATTTGGAAAACAAGGAAGGAAATATGAATATTAGATGCTAAGCTGAGTTTTTGTAGCAATGAAACAAGGGTTAGAAAGAAACAAAAACAAATACAATTTTGTTCAGAGAACTTTTGAGTAATCTTTCAGTAGTTAGCATGGCTAAAAAAACAAATTGTTGCTTGGTCTGCTTTAGCTTCACTTAGAAATAGCAAGGAGATCATTCCTGTGATTCTTAAGTACAACTCCCACTGAGATCAGCTGCTTATTGGACTGACTTAGCTAATCAGCCATTTCACTTCAAAAATATTTTCTGTTCCACAAATCTTCTGAATTGATCTTACATATGTTATATTGTGATAAGAGAACTAAAGGGACTCCATCTTGTTCTTCAGCAGCCATCTTAGGAGTTCCAAGAAATAGTTCTGTTTCTCAGAAATAATAGAATACGGAAAGTCCTGCCTGTGTACCCATTAATCGTTACGTAGCATAATATGCTTGACAGCATAGAAACAGCAATTCCTGTACAATGTAAAATTGCTCTCTTTGGTTTCCATTTTTCCTGGGCAAATACCTTGTCAGAGATTGATTGTCTAGACATTAGTAACCATTCTCTAACAAGTACTCAACTAGGGTCATCTTGGCCCCATTCCCTTCTACTTGATTGTTGCTATTATCAACGTGGAAAGTCCCCTGGGAAATATTATTGTACCCATTGCTTTGTCTTGCTAACTGCCTAGACTCAGCTTATGTACTGTGGCTTGCTTGCATTGACTGAAACCCTGCAATTGAATATTCCGCCCTCTGTGATTTTGCTCTTTATAAATCCTTGAAAAATCACTGCCGGTGTGCCATCTTGTCACACTGTGTGATGTGTGAGGATGGTGGCCGCTGATCAGCTTAATAAAGGCTTTCTTTGGCATTAGTGTGACATGGCTTGGAGTTTTAATTGGCATCTCATTGGATACAACATTTTTGGTACAACAGTATGAGAACACTGCTCCCTATACTAATGTAGCTGATATTTACTGAGAACATTCAATGTGCTTCTTGCTGGGCTTTGCAGTTTCTATGGCCAGTTTTGTATATTTACTTACCACAGTGTATTAATATATAAATTGAAAATTTTAATCACTTTTATATTAGTTTAATATATCAACACAATAAAAAGGAATATAACCTGTTCTTGAATTCTTTTGTTTTTCATTCTTTTCCAGTTGAAGTCGGTGGCTAATGAACTGAGAGTACCTTCACAAAATCTGTGAAGATACAACCTATGTGGCTGGACCCTCTTGGCTTTCTTTTTTCAAGCCTTCAGTTCCCACCATGCACTTTTTACTGCTCTGGGTAAAAACTTAGGAAAGCATCATTTCTTTTTTTTTTTTTTTTTTTTTAAATTTATTTATTTAATTTAATTTGTTATACATGCTTTTAGAGTGCAATTCCTTTCATATTATATATAAAGAACAATCTTTTCTCTTTAAAAATTTTCCCACCAAATATTAATTGGAAATCCTAATGTGGATAGTCAAAATCAAATCCAAGTTTTCAAACGATTATATAATTGCAAACAAAATATACTTGTACAATTTTATAGTCTTTTACGACTTTCAAATATACTTTTGCAAACATATTATTTGATCCTCATAACATATTTTGATGTGGAGCAAATGTTATTTCCTGCTTACAGATGAGAAAACAGGCTTGCAGAAACTGATTACATTTACTAAGGTTATAAAGTGGCAGTGCTGGAACTAAATTTAGTCGTTCTTTTCCCAGGAGATCTGGAGATCTGCTCTTTTAATTGAGAACCAACTGGTTTTATTGTCATTGCTATAGGGCCTGCCATTATCCTTTGGTCTTCCTCCCCTTCCTCCTCTTGTCTTGTTCTTCTTCCTCATCATTCCCATTTTCTTTGTCTTCTGCCTTCTTTTCATCATTTATTAATCACGTCAGTGGACAAGGAAATGTTCCTATTATTTTACTTGTATTTATCAAGCTTAATCTTCACAATAACTGTATTAAGTAAGTGTACTCACCGTGGGTTATTGTTGTTAACTCCATTTTATAGAGAAGAAAATGAGGAATAAAGCATTCAAATACTTTGTCCAAGGACAGAGACCTCGCTGGTCACCCTGGTCATGCTGGGGTTCCAATCCTAGCCATTGTGCTCTGGAGATTGAGCTCTTGACTACTGAGAAGCAGGATAATTCCACAAACAAGGGGTTACTTTATTAAAAGTCCTCTTCAAACAGATCTTTACTAAAACAAGTAAATAATAAAAACAAATGTCTAAAGGATAAAAAAGTCTATTTGTGGAAACATGGCATGCTTCAGATTCTGTTCAACATGTTAACCAGAGAGGGATTTCAGAGGAGGGAAGAAGAGTAAAACCGGTTTTAGCTAGTTCATATGCTAAAATATCATCCCTAACTGGCAATTTTAATGTATTTAAGATGCTTGTTATGGTACTGCTAAAAGGCAACTATAATTAATGTTTCCAAAAAGGATAAAACAACTAAAATCAATATATTCTCTTTCTATTTAGCCTTTGATTATACATCTAATTATGTTTTTGCATTAAAAAGCGTTTTGCCTTGGTTATACCCTGTGATTACTTGAGCTGTGCCTCACTTTACATCATACCTTAATGAGATGACTGCTCTAATGAAGACAGTGTCTTTACTTAATATTTTAATATCAAATAGCTGAAAAATTGAGGCAATTTATTATTTTTTTAGAAATTTTCTTTCTTTCTTGTGAACATCAATTGGTGTTTGAATTTAGTTCTGGCATGCACAAATTTAGAAGATAATCTACTTTGGGGGCCAAGAAAAATATGAAACTATTATGCTCTAATATACAACATGCATGAAAACTGGGAACTGATTACATTTACATATTTGTTTATTTATGCATATTTATATTGGTTTACCACATTTTATAACTTTCCTCAAAACTCTGGGACTTGAGACTTGGGGAATATGTATATATATATATTTTAAAGCATATAAAGTTCTTTTGTTGAGAGAAAGATTTAATCATTCACAAAACCAGTTTTTAAGTGAAATGATTCCTTAAATAAAACAAAACTAAAATTCAAGCATTTTCATAAAATAAAGTGATTTTTTGTAGACTCTGTAGTAAGTTGTATGCTTGACAATAATTTAAGTTTGTATATTTAATACATAATCAGCATATTTTCTGAAAGATATATCTGTAGTTTTTTTACACTTAACATTTTTAACTTTTCCCGAAAATAAAATAAAATAGGAAGTTTTGTCATTAATACACAAATCCTATAAGTTTTTAAGTTCATTACTGTTGGATTCTAGGCAGAGGCTGCACCTCCCAGGCAGAAGGCCACACCTCCCCAGTGCCTTGTGAAAAACTACAGCTCCCAGGATCCTCAGCGTGACCAAAAACCTGACCAGCAAGTCCCCTGTCCACTATCCCCCCTGACCTCTGCTGGCCTATAGGACAAGGACTCACTCCAAGGGGGTTTTATGGCCCCTACTCTATTTAAGCCAGCCCCCTGTTCCTGCCGTCCCTTTTCCCTGTTCCTGCCGCCTTTTGTTCTTGCTCTCTGTTCCTGCCTGTCCCTATTCCCCTCCATCCCTTCCCTACCCCCCCTTCCCTTCCCTACCCTTGCCCATGTGGCACCCCAATAAACCCTTTTATTTCACTAACACGGTGTTCCCAGCTAAGTTAACTATGTTTCAGCAGTTTTCTAACAATTACCAAGTGCAAAACATATCAAATGAATATACTTGATGTTGCGCTGTGTTATTATTATTTTATTTTATTTTTTTGGTACTGGAGATTGAACCCAGAGGTGCTTTACCACTGAGTTACATCCTCAGTTCTTCTTTGTTTTAATTTTTATTTTGAGACAGGGTATAGCTAAATTGCTTAGGTCCTTGCTAAGTTGCTGAGGCTGGCTTTGAATTTGAGATCCTCCTGTCTCAACTCCTAAATTGCTGGGATCACAGACATGCACCACAACACCCAGTTGCATGTAATCTTAAGTAATATTTTATTTTGTGTAATGTAAAAACATAAGGAAGTAACAGGAACACAGGACTTTTGAGTCTTGCTTGTCTCTACTAATTAATTTGCTACCTGATATTTTCTTCATCTCTTATGGGTCTGAACTTTCTCATCTGCAAAATCCAGAGGAGTGAGCTCAGGCCTTGCTGACTAAAGGGCTCTTTCTGTATAGATCAGCAGTATTAGCATAATCTGGAAGCTGGTTAGAAATGCAGATTCTTGGCTTGCTCCCTGGGTCTATTGCATCAGAATCTGCATTATAATTAAATCCGCAGGGAATTCCTGTGGTGATTATAGTTTGGGACACACAAAACTGGAGGAGCTTAAAGCCATAACATCTGAAACTAGGTCAGGAATATGATGATTTACCTGGAAATATCCACATATTTTAAAATGATAGAATGCTTCCTTAAAGATATAACATATTATAGGCACCACATAGATTTAGGTTAATCCCAGGACTATCAGTGACTCCCTGTATGATCTTTGGCAAGTCATTTATTTTTATGTTCTCATATGAAATGCAGATCATTAAAATGATCTCCTAAGGATGGAGCATTAAATATTTTGTGTTATAACGAGTTCAACAAAATGTCATTTTTGCATTTCCTTTTCTCCTTAATTCACTTTTTCTTACCCATCTCCAATTTTTGTTAAGATACAGGGAGGTTGAAATGAATAAATTGAAGTCTATCAAAAAGTACATCAGTTGCCAAGTGCAATGGCACATGCCTGTAAACCCAGCAACTCAGGAGGCTGAAACAGGGGGATCACAAGTTTGGGGCCAGCCTCGGCAACTTAGTGAGGCCCTGTCTCAAAAAAAAAAAAAAAAAAAAGTACACCAGTGACATGTTCCTATTTCCAACATAAACTGAGTTATTCATACCAGTTAATTTCCTACTCTCCTCTCTTAAGTTGTAGTTTTAAGCCTTTCTCACTTTTTTCAAATATAGTATGTCATCTCTTCCTGCCATATTTTAGGGTTCTGTCAGGATAAGTCAGTGATCTGTAGCCAGTTAGAGGAGGTGGAGAGAAATCACAACCTGAAACTATAATTATGTACACAGGCAGGAAAACAGAATATCAATCTCAAACACGTGTCCATCATTTTTTTATGCTCAGACAAATAACTGGCCACTGCCACAGCGTGAGAGGCAGTATTGGTGACCAAGGATGCTTATGTCATAGAGCAAAAGTTTGGGAATCTATGACCCTACCACAGAGCATAGACCATGTCTCTTTGTTTCACTGATAATCAATGCCTGGAACTTAATATGTGCTCAATAAATATTTCTTGATGAGTGGATTAAGAGTGCAATAGCTATCATAAGCAGTCCAAGTGGGGGAAGTTTGCTTTTGGGTTTTTGGACTTTTTTTTGGGGGGGGGGAGTTTTGCTTTGGGTGTAACAAGACTGAAAAAATAAGGTAGTAATAAGATGTTAGAGATCTAAGGTACTAGGCTGAATACCAAAAAATCAAAGATGAAGGTGAAAGTAGGTTTATGCTCAGGAATGACCAAGGAACCAGTTATTAAAATCCAATTTCACATCTGTACGAGGCCCTTGGCAAGAACCATGACGATTCAAGAAAGACTTAGACTGAAAATTCTCCATATCTTAGATGATACTTAGGATTTGTTTTAGAAAGATGTAGTAAGACTCAGGCATGGAAATAATTGTTAAAGTAAGAAATTACAGTTATTGTATGAAATGGGGGAGGGGGGACGTCCCTCACTGTTGTGGGCATGAGATACAGATGTGTTTAAATGTGCTTGGTCATTGCACAATATGAACTGTATACCCTCGCCCAAAGGAGGGATGACAGTGAGGAATGACACCTAGGGAGACGAATAGGGCAGACTCATTAGACTGTAGCTTACAGAAGGATGGCAAAGCATCAAGATGTAAATGAGGGTTGCTACACCTGAGCTCAATCAGGGAAAAAGGACTCACAGAACTGTGGGTCCTGGTGAGTTGTAGGGACTTCTTGCACTGGCAGTACCTTGCCTTGAGAAAGCAGTTGGACACCAGAGAGGAGTGGTTAGCAGTTCCCAGCCTCAACTAAGTTTCCCAGGCTATCAGTGTGGCCTACAAGTGCTGTTCCCCAAGAGACCTGTGGGCTGAGACAGTGGTTGTCTCCACGGTACCCAGTATGAAAGGATGATATTTTGTCACCACCTCTGCAGGATAGCGTCATAACCCTGGGGGAAATGGGGGAGCCCCAGCTATCACTAAGATTCAACTTGTCAGCCCACTAGGGGTGGAGTTTCAGAGGTTAGAATTAAGACACTTTTGAAAACTCTGAATTTTGGGGGCTGCGGGGGTGCCTGCAGTAAGTTAATCACTTATGCTGCAGATGGCAACTTTGCATTTGTGGAAACTGAGATGTGTAATACAACCAGTGTTTGAAGATTAACCCCCTGGTGTCTACTCTGCCATGAGCTAAGAGAGCACTTCAAGCAGAGCAGATTCCTCTCAGAAAGTTGTTTGGGCTCTACTTAGACACAGAGGCACAATCCCCCAAACAACCCGCTTCTTGTTCCAACAATATTAAATACTCTGTGCTTTTTTTTGTTAGTTTGAAAGTTGCCCTTAACATATATTAAACTTTGACATATTATTTAGACCAGTGGTTTTACAACTTCCTGGCTACAAGTGCTTTTTGCATTCAATATTTTTTTGAGCATCTCAAAGAGCTTTGGTTTATGTGACTTATAGTTATTGATAATTATCATGTTAGAAGTTAAATGAAGAAATATTTAAAATATTTATCAGTTCATTAAAAATCACAATAACGAGCCTATTATGTGTTAACACAAATAACATTTTTATGAAAAAAAATTTTATTTTCCTAAAAAAATTGAGAAAAATGGCATCCTTTCCCTGTTTTTGCAAATCTCTTAATATCTGGCTATACAGGAAAAAAACTGGCTTTTTATAGCCACCTTTTCAGTCAATCTGTTATGATGTCTTATTTTTGTTGAAAAAAAAATCAGGCCTCATACAGATGATGTGTAGCTGAGAAGGGGATCCAATATTCAGAGGGTCTCTGGAAACCCTGAGGGTCCTTGGAGCACATTTTGAGAACCATTGTTTTAGTTTACTTATTAGGTTTTTCTATTCACTTCTATCCGTCCAGCTACCTTCCGAACTAGTATGTTACTGTCTTAGTTGATACAGGTTTATAATATGTTAACTCTATACTACATTTTCTTAGCCCCCCAAAGGTTTTTTTAACTATTTCACACATTAGTTTTCAGGTCAAATTTAGAATAATTTTAAGTTTAAAATACATCTTGTTAGAATCTTCATTGGAATGGTACGTGGAAATTAAGAAATTTGGTATATTTTTAATTATAGATTTTCCTCTTTTGTTATTACCCCAATATCTTAGAAAATGGAGCAGGAATTTTGGCACACTCAACTCAGTATGAAGTAATTAAAATCCAAATTTCTGGATTATAACCTACTGAGGATAATGAGTGATTAATCCTAGCAACTATTTCTTTTTTCTATGATGCCGAATGTGAAGCATTCTATTACCAAATTCAACTTACTGAATTTGGTAATTTATTTGTTCTTTCCTTTTCAGCTTCAGTAAATGGTTATCTTCATTCTTAAAATTTTAGAGATTTATTTGAACCTTGCAAAATCAAAAGCTTACTGCTGTAATCCTATCACAGTGCCTTACATAGGAAAGGGTGTCAAGTGGAGAAGAAAATACTCAGGGTTTCTTGCTTCTGTTCTTTGTTTCAGCTCTTATTCACTGTAGTTGTGGTTGCTTTAATCTCTCTGTGGTTCAGTTTTCTTATCTCTAAAATAGGAATATAATGATAGCCATGATCCTTAGTTTAGATGATTGAGAGGAATGTGGACTGTAGCAATATGCTTTGTAAAGTGTTTTACAAAATGCACAGTATTATGTCATGTTAGAATTATGGAGTTGTAGAGCTGGGCCAGAATCTTAAAGATTAGTTAGTCTGCTATTCATTAGAACTCTAGGTATATTCTAGACAATCGCCAGAGCTGACAGTTGGAGTCAAAGAAGTCAAATTGTAGGAGACACAGCCCATGTTGCTGTATGGATTAGGTTTATATCTTATGGATTTTTGCTTGAAGAAAGAGAGATGCTGCGTTTAGACCTTTGAACACCTCTAGTCTAGTTCAGTCCTAGTTCAAATTCATTGTTTTAGATGAAGAAACTGAAAAACAGATATTATTTTCCCATTTGCCCAGCTTGGCAATAGCAGTGTTGAAACCAGAATCTTAGTATAATGTGTGATATGCATTTACTTTTCTTAAGCTTTAAAATCTGTATGAAATTTAATTATCTTAGGTTTTCAGTCTGTAAATCTGACTTTCTTTTGATCTGTATCCAGGCAATGACCATAGTCTTTATGAATAAAGTCAAATGGGAACATACAATAAAGATGCGATGTAGTCTGTCAAATCTGCAAATTTTCATCTTAGAACTAAGGGGCATTTATGCATAGGAGATCATTAGTCATAGTTATATGCAGACCTTAGGAAACCTCTATACTTATAGAAAATAAACATGTATTTAGCCGAGGGATCTCTGATTGGGGGCACAAAGGAACAATTAGTTCAAAGGAGAAAACTAGCTTGTCCTTGTTGAAGTCTGACCCAACTCCTAAAGAATGTTCAGTCTTCTGCATGTCATGTCTACATGATGTCACACATCCAATTGTTCCAGCATCTCATGATATTTGTGCACAGATAATTCATGAGTATTTTTGGCTCTTCTGTTTTTCTTCAGGTAATATGTTATGCAGGCACAGATAGATAATTATCACTTGAAGATCTCGTGTTTTTTTTTTTTAAATAAAAGAACTACATAATTTCTTTCTTTCTTTCTTTCTTTCTTTCTTTCTTTCTTTCTTTCTTTTCTTTCTTTCTTTCTTTCTTTTTTTAACATATCTTGATTTTAGAGCAATAAGACTCAAACCAGAACGCTCAATTACTTACAGGACGATAACGCTGGCTCTTCTTGGGAGCATAGGAGGCCTATGACCAGGGCCTGGATTGTTGCTTCTAGAATGGTGTCGATCACACAAGAGAAAGTGGGAGTCCACAGAAGGAAACAGCACACATCCTTGCCCCTCAGGAGCAGCTTTCACTGGGGAGAACTTTCAGAGGCAGTCAGGTGTAGGAACCCCTCCTTGTCCAGCACTGACGAGGGCAATGCCCACTCTCTGGAAGAACTGATGTAAAATTATCAGAGAGGAGCTATCACTCATGAGGGTTAAAGATCTTTCCAGTTTCTTGATTACAGACACACTGCTCTTTCTTCTAGAACTAGGAACTTGGGGACACCATAGTATGCAAAAGAAAAGTTTTAAAGCAGATGATTTAACTGGCATATTCAGAGTTTCTTAGCGTTGCTAAACATTCCTTAGCATTCTATAGGGTAATGGATAACCACGTTTAAATGTCCAGTTCCATCTGGGGCATGGTTTCAAGTTTATATTGCTGAATTACAGCAGGGTGGAAAAGTCAGTACCTCCCGTAGCAATGCTTAGACCTCAGGTCTACAAAGGAAACTGTACAGAGGGCAGTGAACCTGCAGATCAGAAGGTGTTGCAATGTATGCAGCCAATACGCTTCTTTACTAATGGGCCTTTGTTATAAAAAATGATTTGTACTGTATGCTGAGCCCTTTTTGAAAACAGGAAAATGTAAGTTTCATTTTACATGGACTCTGTTTTTAATTATAATTTGACAAAAGAAATAAACGCATTACGTATTTGATTTGCCAGAACCTTATCTAGCACCACCTGTTGAGCCCAAGGCACTCAAATGCTGACATATTGCAGAGAACAAAATTATGTAGCTGGCATCCTAACTAGCACCGATGCCAACAAAAGCATAACGTAGCCTTTGTACTCGAAATAAAACAAAAATACATTAAGCTACCAACTGTAAAGGTTTAAGAAAGCCACATTTAATTACATACATACAGAACCTTCTAACAAAGAAATATAATGGAAAATGGTCTTGGAGTTAAAAGGCTGAGGCTTGCAGGGTCCACACTGGTAACTATCTTGAGCTTAAATAAAACAGAATTTCATGGTACAGTTGATTTATATTAAATATGACAGGGGATGCCGAACTTGTTTTCGTGAACTGATGGGTTCAATAGAGGAACATTTGCTGTGCGAGGAAATAGCAAACTGCATTGCCAGAACTGGCAAAACAAAAAGCTATAATTAGTTATTAGCTTGTGAGAGTATAGTTCATTGGGTTCAAGTTTATGAAGAAGATATTGCCCTTGAAAGTTCACCTGCCTTTGCCTCTGTACAAGTGTTGACTTATTAGAGAGTCAATGCTGAAATGTGCAACCCAGACATACGGGGCTGTGTAGGTGTCTCCCACAACCTGAGACAAAAGGATATAAGGGCCAATTTGGAAGACTGACACTGACAGGAAAGCAACGTATGTTTGAGAGTACCGATGACTGTATCTGTTTATTGCTGAGTCTTTACTTTGGGCCAAAACATTGAACTTCATAAATATTATCTCATTCATCCTTTCAACACCCCCTAAAATAGGTATTGTTATTCCCGATTTATAGAAGAAGATTTTGAGGCTGAAAAGTTAATTAACTTGCCCACAGCTGTTTATGAAGTAAGTCAAATAGGTCTGAGCCCAATGTGTGTTTTGAAATTCTGTAAAAGAGATATTTATGAAGGTTTTCTTTCTCAAAATGATGATTAATAAATTTGTCAATTAAGTTGCCCAGGTCAACCAATGTGACTAGAGTATAGTTCATCGTCTGAGATATAACTGAAGAGAGTTAATACATTATATTGAAAGGTAACTGCGTGATAAAAGGATTATTAATAGAGGGAAAGAATCCTATGCTGCAATTAAACGAAAAGGGGGGGGTATATAAGATAGGAAAGAGTGTTCAAGTTAGTACAGGACCAATATCCTTTTGGTTCCAAAAGGTCAATTTATAATCAGGGTAAAAATATTTCCCTGAGTAAGGAGAAGCAATCAGACTCACATAATTATCCTTTACTGATGACAATTTAGCTCCTGTATTCTGATTGTGGGCCCATTAAGCAAACTTCTGACCTATAATTTAGTCTCTGAAGTGAATTGGTCCACCAGGAAGGAACACTCAGAGCAAATGACTGAAGGCTTCTAATCTGACATTATTTCTTTTATTGTAATTTAATAATAGGCATTTAGGTTAATAAAATGGACACCTGCAATTTTAGTTTGCCTGAATAAATCTCCCTGCATTTGAGGTTTAGCTACACTAATAAAAGATAGTTTCTGAATCTGAAAAGCTGAGGACCTAGACCTAAGTAACTCTGTAGAGGTTGTACCTACTTGTGACACCCTGAGTTCTCTCCCTTTTCAATATAGTTTCTTAAATGGAAGAAATGGCTTTGAGCTTTTTAGTTCAATCCTCTCACTTGCATTGATAGAGAAAATAAGGTAGAAGGGCCCAACATCTTGTTTAATCATATAAACAAGTGGAGTTCTGATGATGCTTCTCCAGTTATACTCATTAATTTTTATTTATCTTAGTAAAAGACATTTGGTGCATATAGTTCAACTGTCTATTATGCTTGAATCAACAGCCATAGTTTCATAAGTGGAAGCATTCAAATTTTTCCAAATCTGCTAACGGGTCTAGGTGTCATATACTGTTGTTTTGTTATTACTTGAAGTCAGTGGGACCCTAAAGTAGAATACCAAAATTGGTATTAAATTGTAACAACATTATATATACCTATGGTGACAGTTGATTTTGGAATAGATGTATCAGGTGCATGCTAAAACTTTACGCCACAAGCTTTCACAACTTTTACAAATGATAAAACTGATTGTCACATAGTTCCATTTTTCTGTGTTCAAGTGGGCTCCATGCTTGGTTTAATTGTTGTCTTGAAATGTCTACCATCATTGTCTTGAAATTCTTAATCATTATTGAAAAAAATTGTGTGATTTAAATATAATTTATTATTATTGCCACCCAGCTAATAATTGGCAAAATCTCGGGCTGCCTATCTTCTAAGCTTACATATATATATATATATATATATATATACATATATATATATATATATTTCCTGTAATATATACTGCTTTGAGTTAAGAAATCACAGTTTATACAAATGAGTTTCAAAAGTACTGAATAAAATTGAAAAAAAACCACACACATAATATAGATCAAATGTGTTCAAAACAGCAAACCTAATAGACCAAGACTTATTGAATAGATGGAAAGAACTTCTAGGATCGGAAGAAAGGCTGTTTATAAATACACAGGGGGGAAAAACACGTGGTGGGGGGAGAGGATTTCAAACCAGAAGTAAATATCCTTTTTCACAGTATTGACATCGAGTTATCTGTACTGTTAAGAGCTGGCAAACGCTTTACCATGCCATCAGAAAACAAAAAGCATTTTGTTAGCAAATATTTATTGAGAATCTATTAGGAGGCAGGCACTGTTGTAGGTGCTTAGCACATATTACTGAACATACAGGTAAAGATCTCTGCCCTTGTGGCGCTTATAGCTACTGAGGAGACAGAAAGAGCAACAATGGGCATAACACGGCATATCTTAGAAGGTGGTAAAGTACAAGGGACAAGAAGGAAAAGTAGGTAAGGTCAGGATGGTGGGGAGGGAGCCTCACTGGGTGCAGGTTTCAATAGAGTGGGTAGGGGATAAGGTGACATTTGGATAAAGACTTGGATTTGGTTCTGAGGAAGACATTTCAGGAAGAGTGAGCATGAGGGCAAGGACTCTAAGGCAGCAGCAAACCTGGCCTTTAGAGGAACAGCAAGGAGGCCAGTGAGTCTGAAGCAGAGCAAATAAGAGAGGTTGCAAGGAATTCACAAGGGTCGTGGAGCCAGAACACATAGGGCTTGGCAGTGTAAAAGGGACCTGATGGGACTCACCTTTTGATACAGTCATTCTAGCTCTTTGCCTGAGACAAATCTGTGGGCTTAGGGAGAAGGTGGCATTGGGTAGAAGCAAGGAAAACAGTCAGGAGTACATTGTGCCAATTGAGGAGATGAATGATGGTGATTTTGGTCAGGGAGATGGTACTAGGCATGGTAAGAAGGGGCTGCGTTTTGGATATATTTTGAAGGTAAGCACAACAGAATTTCCTGACCGTTGGATGTAGAATGAGAAAGAAACAGTAGTCAAGGGTGGGTGCTAAGATTTTTAGTGCAAAACAAAGGTTGGAGTTGCTGTCAACACAAATGGGAAAATTATAGGTGGAGAAAGTTTGAAAGTTGATGAGTTGAGATGTTTATTGGACAAACAAATGGAGACTGTAAATCCACAGTTAGATAATAACATCTGGTGTTTGTGTGGAAGTCACTGCTGGAGGTAGGATGTTGGGAGTTATCAGAATATAGATGGCATTTGAAGTCATTAAGGAGTGGAGTGATTACAGAGAAAAGACAAAATAGAGAGCTCTGTGACACTCCAACATGGCAAGGGAAGAGAAGAAGTTACTAGCAATAGAGACTGAGAAGGACCAAGCATTGAAATAAGAGAAACCTAAGGAACCATAATGTTCTAGAAGTCAAGTTTAGAAAGGAGGGACAGTCAACCATGACAAATGCCATTGCCAAATCCAGTAAATGGGGATGAGAATAGACCATTGGATATTGAAACATGGTGCTGATTGATAAATGGTAAGAGTAATAGCATTACAAGGCTGAATGGAGTGGGTTTAAGAGAGAATGAAGGAGAGAAATTAGAGACAACATGAACATACCCATAACATTTTCAAGGAGTTACCAATGAAAAGAAATGCAAAGTGGTAACTAGCATAGGAAGCAAAGTTTTTTTTTTTTTTTTAAATACAGTACAAATAAAAAAGAATATTTATATCATGATGAGAAAGGCAGTTCAGAACAAGAATTAATGGCATAGAAGAAGATGTGGAGAATTAGACCAGTTATGTGCTGGTGTGTGTTGCGGGGTGTGGGGGGGTAGTATTTAGTACAAGTGGAAAGATTGGCTATATTGGAACTATCATATATATATATGTATATATGTATACTTGGGAGATAAAGAACTTAAAATTTGTTTGGAGAGATTGAGCTCAGAAAAGGGTTGATTTTGTATTATTCCTTAAATAGAAAGTGTACTCCAGTATTTTTTTGAAAAGAAGAAAATACTTCTGAATTGTCTAGACATCAGTGGGATTCATTAATTTGTGCTTGAATGCACACCTATAGGCAATTATAGAAACTTTCTTAAGAAAAAAATAACACAGTGGACAATGAAATATGCAATGCTCTATTGGCTAAGGTGGTCCAATGTTATAAATTCATTTTTCTGTTAATGAAATTATGGCTGCTTTCTCTTAGGGATGCTGTAGACCAAATGCTCTTTGAGAACAAAATAACATTTCTGTCAAGATTTTGCTTTGGAGAATAATGGAAAAGAGTAAAATGTATTTTTACCTCAGCTTGTTATAATTAAAAATTACAGCAATTCAATAAATACTCATTTTCTTTCTTTCAGGGTAGGGTACTGTTTCATTTGCCAAATGGCTACTTGGTATGTAGACTGATTTTTCAATTTTCAAAGTGGCAGAATTCTTTATTCAGCAAAAGCTCTAATGGAAACTCTACTATATATAGAACAGCTAACAATGCTGCTTCTTTTGGATATCTTTTTGGAAGCTGGAATTGATAACATTTATTAATTAACAGCAGTTAACAAGGTTTTTTTGAGTGCACAAACAGGAGCGAAGGATAATAGCTGTACTCTAATATCAGTGTCACTATCCAATTGACTTCTGTGTTTTGTTTTGGTTAAACTGAAACAAGAAAGTCACAAATCATACAGAAACACAGTTGCAACAGAGAACAGATTTTCATAATCAATTTATAATCTCAGGATGGCCGAAAAGGACAGAGGACACTTTTAGTATTAAAGATGAATTAAAAATTTTTAAAAAAACTAATAATATTTAACAGCTAATTGAATTCTTTTAATAAAACAGATATTTAGAATATAAAATTTACCACGGGCACCTCTATTTTGTAATATCATATAATTACTACAAGATCTACTCTTTTTGCAACAGAATATATATTACGATAGGTTAATGCATCTAACAGATGTTTCTCAGCTTTGCTTGGCATTTAGTTCAATATAACATATGTGTCCTACTTGTGGAATTTATAAAAGCATTATCATGTTTGAATTCAGTGAAATACTAATACCACAAAAATCTTTCTAATTACCAGCACATTTAGAAATGTTTAAATGAATGCACAGAGCTGATAGAAAAATTTTACCTTGAGTATAACAATGAATGAAACCATTGTACAAGTTGATGGATGGTGTTCCTAATTATGTTAAAATTTAATTTATAGCTGTTAAAAATTAAATCTGTATCTAACATTTGCAGATTCCCTGAAACATGCCTTTGGAATACCAAGTAGCCATAGAACAGAATTGGAAGACCAGTCCTTTCGTAGAAAAAGCTAGAGATATAATGTCCTAAGACCTGTCTGGGAATCCTTCTTTCTCACACACTAGCTACAAATGAGTTTGGTCAGGTGATGTCATCTCAACCATAAAATATGGATTATGACCTTTGTCACACCTAGTTTTAGCTAAGAATAAATCCTGTACTATATGTCAAAGTGCCCAGGTTCTAATACAATACGTGACATAGAGAAGGCACACATCAAATGTTATTTGCGTCTAAGTCTGATGTCTTGCAAAATAAAAAGGAGTTTCTAAATCCTTAAAGAAATGAAAAGGGGGGGGGAACCCCACTGTAGTTAAGAGAGGAAGGGAAATTGCGGTTGGATTTGAGAAAAAACCAAAGTGATTTCATCACAAAGAGAATAATTTCCTAACAGAGAATGCATGGAACAGAATGCTTATCTTTGGAATGCAAAGAAAATGTTTACAGTACTAGATTTACATGCTCTGAAACTTTAAACAATGTGTACCTAATTTTAACAAATCAGCCATTCCAGTGTTAGAGTCATTTTTTAAAAATTCAAGGATCTCTTCAGCTTTTCAGGAAAGCACCATAAAGTAGTCAACAAAAACCAAAACTGTCTGAAAGATGCAGCAGCTCAGTGTAGCTTTCTGAACCTCACACTGTGTAGTAGGAGATTCTTAGCACTATCTCCTGGTGGGCAGGACAACGGGGCCAGTTCATTATTATCAGGTTGGAAACAAATACCACAGAGTCTGATCACTGTAGATATGGGGAAACCACTCTTGTTTTTAGAGTCCAGATGAACCCATACCCCCTGAACGAACTTTTCTTCACATGTAAGAGAGAGCCAGGAATATCCATGGTTTAGTGACTTTCAATTATGTAAGTCTATGGGCCAACTCGGTGATATAAAAAATTACATATTAGTGTTTCCAAAACTTGGCTACATACCATTGTCATCAAGGAAGCTGGCTTATGGAACACATTCCCAGGGTTTACCCCAGAAGTGCTGACTTAGGTGTAAACACTGTTTTTTTTTTTTTTTTTTTTTTTTCTCCCCCTGCTCTTGGAAGAACGTAAAGTCCATTATAAACAAGTTTACTATGAGAACAATATACACAAAAAGTGCTTTGCTTCAGTTGTGAGACACAAGCATTTTTCTCAAGGTCTTCTCATGGGTTTAGCCAGTAGTTTCATTGACTCTCCAATCTATTCTTTGCCTCTTTTCCTTGGCTCCTTAGGGCAGCCCCTGGTGGCCTCTCAAAGAGGGTTCAGTGAATTAAAAAAAACACACCCTTTCCTTTGAACTCTTCACCTACTCTCCCTGCAAGGGGCCTGAACTCCATGTTTTCCCATTGCTCCCAGAATCTTTTGGTTTTTCTGTTTGGCCTCCTGCAAGAGCTTTTGGCTTTGAGATAATGGTGGTGGTACCACCGGTTATTGGTGATGAGTTCTGCTTCCTCACATGTTGAAGAATAACATTAGAGAATCACGCCGAGGTGAGCATATAAACCAGGGCTTATTTTAAAAGGGGTAACTTAGATTTCTCCTGGGAGGCAGAAGGGGGTCATAGGTGGTATCCTGGTATCTCGAGAAGTGAGAATGTTCTGCCTCTTTTATACATCCTAAATTTCCTTTGTTCACCTGCTCTTTTCTTCCTTATCTCTTTCCTTCCTGTGTACATGACTAGGCCCAGGTAGGATGGCCAAAAGGTGAGGAGCAAATTGATAGGAGGGGCCAAGGTGGAGTGATCTGGGCAGGAAAGTGGTCCAAGGCACATTAATTAACAATTTTTACAACTCCCTGTAGGGAGGGACAATTCCTGGGACAGTTTATCTTAGCAACAGTTTGGAGCAGGGACAGGTTATCTTTTTTTTTTTTTTTTTTTTTTTTTTTTTTTTTTTTTTTGTGGTACCAGGGATTGAACTCAGGGGCACTCACCCACTGGGCCATATCTCCAGCCCTTTTTGTATTTTATTTGGAGACAGGGTCTCACTGAGTTGCTAAGTGCCTCACCATTGCTGAGGCTGGCTTTGAACTCGGGATCCTCCTGCCTCAGCCTCCCAAAGTGCTGGGATTATAGGTGTGCGCCACCACACCCGGCGGGACAGGTTATCTTAATGAGGGTGGAGGAAGGGCTCTGAAGGCATTAACGTTTCAGTTCCTCAGGGGCAGTCTCCAACTTCCTGGACCCAAATTGGCCTTCTTGATCCGATCTGACCGATTTACCTACCTCTCTACACTGACTGCCTGTCTTTAATTCTGGCTTCAGTAGGATGTTGAGGGATCTTCTACATTCTTCTTGAAATTGCTTTTAGTTTTCATATTTTCACATATTAAAAAAATTGCGAAGGGGTTTTGGGAAGATAACGGTGGCAGCGAGTTAGGCAGCAATTTCCAATCTCCTCATAACACAGAAAGGAGGCAGCAAAGGAAAAACAGAATCGAGAGGTGGGTGACAAAATAAAAGCTCTTAGATTCAATATTACATTATCTGAGACCTGGAAAGACTGGAAGGTCAGTTACCAGACGCTGAACCTGAACCTGAGGCTGAGAAGGAGGGAGGGGAGCAGAGGGAATGGACATTCTCTTAAGCTCACCCACTTAAAAACTGTTGGAAAGAGAGACAGAATTTAAGGTGTGACCGTAACAGAAGGCTCCTTAAAGCAGTGCAAACAGCTTACAACCAAATTGTGAAAAGAGAACTGAGCTGGGGGTTCACAGCCATCTTGTGGAGCCCTCAGCAGGCCATCACCGGCACCCGGACAGCTGCAAATTAAACCAGAAGGGAGTCCTCTGAAGTGGAACCTCTCAAGAATCCAGCTAGAAAGAACTAGAGGGATCACTACTAGCCATTAATCACTGAAACCCCATCCCCACAAACAAGGGGAATGGGCTTGTGGGGACTGTGGTGGGGAAGCGCACCTAACCTTGCTCAGCCTCTGTGACCCAGGCAAGGACAGGAAGCCCTGCTGGCTTGCTTGACTCAGACAACAGCAAAGCAGGTTTGGCCCCAAACAAAGGAAAGAAGAGTCACCAGGTCCTGACTACTGACACTGGGGGGAGGCACCATAGGATGCCTAAGGACCGTCCCCAGAATTGTAGGTCCAGTACTAGAGGGAAGCTGCCTGAATATCCAGGGGGAAATTGCTAGAAGCTATGCAGGAAAAAGGAACTGATACCAGCCTTAACACCTGAATTGTGATCACAACTGATAAATGACAGGGCATTGTTTGGACACTTGCAGGACCTTACATTAGACTTAAGAAGCAGAGGGAATCAATGGCCACCATTCACAACCTGGGGCAGTAGAGACTAGAGACCCCTCACTACAGTTTCTCAGAGAGCAGTGTCAACCAGAGAGAATATTTCTGCATCACAGATCATCTGCCACAAAACCACAACCTGTGCTCACAGATAGTCATCAGGATCTTCACTACTGTGAAAAGGATCAAATAGAGGCCAGGCACTTGGTGACCCACAGCAAACACAGAAGCACTTCACAGCCTGCTTCCTGAACTACTGCACACAATATAAACAGCCAAGCCACAACAATGCACCTTCTGAGTAGTCAGCTGATAGACCAGAAGCTGTTGGTAGGAGGTACAAAGCAGCTAAATAATTGGCTCCTGTGCCTCCTCCAACTTGGGAGAGATCCTCAAAGACTGATAAACATCTGCTAAATATCCAAACCCTAATGAAATGCAAACCAAGACTAAACAAGAATTTTCTTCACCTTGACATGATATAATATAAACAACTCTAAGGTCAACTTTGATCATATAAATAGCTCCTTAACTTGAATGATAATTGTTAACCCATAGCCAACATTGTACCTTCAACCCATTTAAATGTATTTCTCTAATTGGTTAAAGAATTAATTGGAATCAACCTTCCTATCTTTGTTTTCCTAGCTCTAGTTTATACCTACTTCACTTACCCGCTATTCATCCTCTTTCATTATTGACTACTACCTCAAAGAACCCCTATTTATATATTTCCCCTTTCTACCTTGGTGTAAATTACCTTTTATAAATTCTTTTTTTTTATTTGTTCATTCTAAGTTGTTATAAATGACAGCAGAATGCATTACATTTTATATTACACTTATAGAGCACATTTTTACACATCTCTGGTTGTATACAAAGTATATTCATACCATTTGTGTCTTCATACATGCACTTAGAGGAGGATTAGAGGAACACTAGAATGGTCAATGGGGAGAGAGGGGAAGGGGGGCAAAAGGGTAAAAAAAAAGAAAGATGGTAGAATGAGATGGATACCTTTTATAAATTCTTCTCTCTCTCTTTCTTTTTGTCTCTCTTTTCCCTCCCTATTTGCCCAATCTTTCTTCCCACTTTTGCCCTCGCTTAAGTATATAGTAAGTTTACTAAATTTAACAACTATTTTTTGACCTGTTCCAGAATTTGATTAGAGTGTTGATACCTGAATTTGAGGAATCACAGAGAAAATTGTAACAAGTTTTTGTTCTTATAAGGTTGAATAGAATGATCTTGGCTCAGAAGTGATTATAATAAATAGGGCTCAGTGGCATCTCTTAAGTGGTGCTGATACTGGGCTCACTGGAGGTCACCCATTGAATTAAAATATTATCATCTGGATATTCACCTAACCCAGTGATCTTAAGATAAAGAAGCTCACAAAGTAGTTCTTCTCTTAAAAGAAAAAGTCAGAAATATACCAACAGATAGGTAGACATACAAACAATATGTAAAAGCAAGGGAGCAAACCATTCTAAATAACCCATTATGCTTCGACAACAGATGTCATTGACACCACTGCGGAGGAAATGCAGAGAAGGAATTTAGAAAGTTCATAGTTAAAAGTGTTCTATGAGCTAAAAGATGATGTAGTGATTGAAATCAGAGAGAAAATACAGCAAGTAAAAGATAACGTCAATAAAGAGAGATTCTAAAATTCTGGCAAATTGAATACAAAAGCACATCAAGAAGATAGTGCATCATGATCAAGTGGGCTTCATTCCAGGGATGCAAGGTTGGTTCAATATAAGGAAATCAATAAATGTAATTCATCACATCAACAGGCTCAAAGATAAAAATCATATGATCATCTCAATAGGTGCAGAGAAAGCATTTGACAAAATACAACATCCCTTCATGTTCAAAATGCTAGAAAAAATAGGGATAACAGGAACATACCTCAACATCGTAAAGGCCATCTAAGCTAAGCCCCAGGCCAACATCATCCTAAATGGAGAAAAATTGAAAGCATTCCCTCTAAAAACTGGAACAAGACAGGGATGCCTTCTTTCACCACTCCTATTTAACATAGTTCTTGAAGCCCTAGCCAGAGCAATTAGATGAAAGAAATTGAAGGGATATGGATAGGAAAAGAAGAACTCAAATTATCACTATTTGCAGAGGATATGATTCTATACATAGAAGATCCAAAAAATTCTACCAGAAATCTTCTAAATCTAATATATGAATTCAGCAACGTAGCTGGATATAAAATCAATACCCATAAATCAAAGGCATTTCTGTACATCAGCGGCAAATTCTCAGAAAGAGAAACTAGGAAATCCACCCCATTTACTATAGCCTCAAAAAAAAAATAAAACATTTGGGAATCAACAAAAGAAGTGAAAGACCTCTACAATGAAAACTACAGCACACTAAAGAAAGAAATTAATGAAGATCTTAGAAGATGGAAAGATCTACCTTGTTCATGGATTAGAACTAATATTGTCAAAATGACCATTCTCCCAAAAGCACTATACAGATTCAATACAATACCAATCAAAATCCCAATTCATTCCTCATAGAAATAGAAAAAGCAATCATGAAATTCATCTGGAAAAATAAGAGACCCAGAAGAGCCAAAGCAATTCTTAGCAAGAAGAATGAAGCAGGTGGCATTACTATTCCAGACCTTAAATTGTACTACAAAGCAATAGTAACAAAAACAGCATGGTATTGGCATCAAAATAGACCAGTTGACCAATGGTACAGAATAGAAGATTCAGAGATGAACCACACACTTACAGTTATCTTATATTAGACAAAGGTGCCAAAAATGTTTACTGGAGAAAAGACAGCCTCTTCAACAAATGGTGTTGGGAAAACTGGAAATCCTCATGTAATAAAATGAAATTAAATCTCTTTCTCTCACCATGCACAAAACTTAACTCAAAGTGGATCAAGGACCTAGGAATTAAATCAGAGAACTTGCACCTAATAGAAGAAAAAGTAGGCCCAAATCTCCATCATGTTGGTTTAGGCTTCAAATTCCTCAATAAGACCCCTATAACACAAGAACTAAAAACAAGAATCAATAAATGGGATGGATTCAAACTAAAAAGCTTCTTCTCAGCAAAAGAAACAATCAGTTAGGTGAATAGAGGACCTACAGAATGGGAGCAAATCTTTACCACTAATCCAAAATTAGAAAATCTTTGCAACCTGCTCCTCAGATAGGGCATTAATATTCAGGATATACAAGTAACTAGGGAAACTTAACACCCAAAAAAATGGGCAAAGGAACTGAACAGATACTTCTCAAAAGAAGAAATAAATATATGAAAACAAATATATGGTCAACAAATATATGAAAAGATGTTCAACATCTCTAGCAATTAGAGAAATGCACATTAAAACTACTCTGAGATTTCATCTTACTCTGGTCAGAATGGCAATTATCAAGAATACAAATAACAGTGAATGTTGGCGAGGAGGTGAGAAAAAAGATACACTCATGCATTGTTGATGGGAGTGCAAATAGGTGTAACCACTCTGGAAAGCAGAATAGAGATTCCTCAAAAAAGTAAAAATGGAACCATCATTTGATCCAGCTGTCCCACTCCTCAGTGTCTACCCAAAGGATTTAAAATCAGCATACTACAGTGATGTAGCTACATCAATGTTTGTAGCAGCACAATTCACAATAGAATGGAACCAACCCAGTTGCCCTTCAACAGATGAATGTATGAAGAAAATGTGGTATATATATATATATATATATATATATATATATATATATAGTATTATTCAATCATAAAAAATGACTTTATGGCATTTGCCTGGAAGAAAGATCAGTGGAGTGTATAACAACTTAGAATAATAAAAAATTTAAAAAAATAAAGAGAGATTCTGAAAAAGAACCAAATGGAAATCCTAGAAAGGTAGGAATCAATAAACCAAACTTAAGATTCAATGGAAAGCCTCACCAATAGATTAGCCCACTTTGAAGATAGATTTTCAAGCCTTGAAGACAAAGTGTATAATCTTGAAAATAAAGTTGATCATAGAGAAAAAATGTTAAGAGACCGTGAACAGAAGTCAAGAAAACTAGAATAACATTAAAAGGCCAAATTTAAGATTAATTTCAGAAGTCTCTGAAATACAAACTAAAGGAAAGCATAATCTTTTCAATAACTATTTTTGAAAAATTTCAAAACTGAAGAATGAAATGGAAATTCAAGGAGGCAAATAGGACTCCAAATATACAAAATCACAGCAAATATACTATAAGACACATTATTCACAAAATGATTAACATACAGAATAAGGATAGAATCTTTGAAGCTGGGGGCTGGAGTTGTGGCTCAGCGATAGAGCGCTCACCTATAATGTGCATGGCCTGGGTTCGATCCTCAGCACCATGTAAAAATAAAGGCATTGTGTACAACTAAGACAAATAAACAAAAGTTAAAAAACAAAAACAAAAACAAAAACAAAAAACCAAGAATCTTCGAAGCTGCCAGAGAAAAACATCTGGTCACATTTAGAGGTAAACCAATCTGGATTTCAACTGATTTCTCAACCCAGAACCTAAAAGCTAAGAGGGCTTGGAATAGTATATACCAAACTCTGAAAGAAAATGGATGCCAACTAAGAACACTATACCCAGCAAAATTAAGCTTCAGAATTGAAGATGAAACAAAAACTTTCCATGGTAAACAAAAGCTAAAAGAATTTATATCAAGAAAGCCTGCACTACAAAATATATTAACAAAATATTTTATGAAGAGGAAATGAAAAATAAAAATGACAACCAGCATAGAGAAAAACTACACAAGAAGTGTAGTCAATCAAAAGAGAATCAAATCTAATTTAAACACTAGTAATCAATCAAAATGGCAGGAAATAAAAATCATCTCTCTATAATAATATTGAATGTAAATGATCTAAACTCTTCAATCAAATGACATTGGTTGGCAGGTTGGATTTAAAAACTAAGAACTAATAATATGCTGTCTGCAGGAGATTCACCTCACAGGCAAAGACATTCACAGACTGAAGGCAAAAGGATGGGAGAAAACACCATTCACATCAATCCCATAATTAAGCAGGGGTTACTATTCTCATACCAGATAAAGAGGGAAGAATCAAAATTATTAAAATCTGAGGTAGATAATATCACCACTAACACTACTAAAACCCAGAGAATCTTTATACACCATTTTGAAAATTTATACTCCAACAAGCTAGAAAATTTTGAAGATATGGACAAATTCTTAGAGACATATGACCTACCCAAATTGAACCAGGAGGATATAGAAAACTTAAATAGATCAATTTCATATAATGAAATTGAAACAGCTATCAAAAGACTTTCAACAAAGAAAAGCCCAGGACTGGATGGATTCTTAGCTGAGTTCTACAGATTCCTAAAGAAGAACTAATATCAATCCTCCTCAAAAAGAAAAGAATCAAATGGAAATCCTAGAAAGGTAGGAATCAATAAACCAAACTTAAGATTCAATGGAAAGCATCACCAATAGATTAGCCCACTTTGAAGATCGATTTTCAGGCCTTGAAGACAAAGTATATAATCTTGAAAATAAAGTTGATCATAGAGAAAAGATGTTAAGAGACCGCGAGCAATGACTTTATGGCATTTGCCTGTGGGTGGATGAAACTGGCAATTATCAAGCTAAGTGAAATAAGCCAGTTCCAAAAAGTCAAAGGTTGAATGTTTTCTCTGATATGAGGAAGCTAATCCAAAATAAGGTGGGAGAGGGTAAAAAAAGAATAGAAGAAAGATCAGTGGAGTAAACAAAGGAAATGAAGGGAAGGGAAGAAGGAGATAGGATAGAGAGAGGCAATAGAATGATCTGACCTAACTCTCCTATGTACATATATGAATGTGCCACAATGAATCTCAACATCATGTACACACACAAGACACTGATTTGATAAAGAAAAATTTATAAGTAAATGGAAGAAAGAGTAGGGGGAAGGGGACAGAGGGTGGGAGGAAGGGAGGGGAAAGGGAACTACTGCCCTTAATTAGAACAAATTATATTCCGTGCTTCTATAATTATGTCAAAATAAATTCTGTTGTCACTATAACTCAGAAGAATCAATTAAAAATTACAAAATAAATAAAATTGTATAGTATTTCAAATACAAAAAAGCATTGGGTAATAATGTAATAAACATCCATAAAATGACTATGTAGAATTAGCAGATATCAATATTTTGATATAATTGAATTCTTACATATGGTTGGAGGGAGTCCAAGCGTAAACAATGACTTTGGTAAATTGGCGATATCTACTATATGTGATCATATGCACAAACTGTAACCCAGAAATTTCACTCTTAGATTTTTATCAACCAAAGTGTACATATGTATATGTTAGCAGACATGATAAAAAATGCTTATAGTGGTATTTACACTAGTTCAAAACCACCAAAATATTTATCAAAAGAGAAACTATAATAAATGGTGATACATTTATAAAATGTAGAGCTAAACAGCAAGGAAAACAATGAATTATTTTTCCGCTCACAAGATGATTGTATCTCCCAAACATAATGTAATGTTAAATGTAAAAAGATCCCAAGGCCATACATTGTATGATTCTATTTATATAGCTAGGTAACAGGCAAAACTAATAAAAAAATGATGATAGAATTTAAAAATTCAAAATATGCAAACAATAAATAAAAGAATTTTAAAATGTTACTCTTCTGGGGTATTGGGAATATTCTATATCTTGATATGGGTAGTGGTTACATGAGTATATCCTGAACACATAAAATTGTATGCTTTTTTTTTAAAAAAAAAATTATTTATTTATTTTAGTTGTACACAATGCCTTTATTTATTTTTATGTGGTGCTGAGGATTGAACCTGGGCCGCGCACGTGCTAGGCGAGCGCTCTACTGCTGAGCCACAATCCCAGCCCCAAATTGTATGCTTTATATTATAAAAGTCATACTTCTATTTTTATAAGTTCATACACAAAAAAGAGAAAGAAAAATAAAATATGTATGGCTTTTGTCTTCAGAGCATGTAAAGCATTTAAGAGGTTAAATGAGAAACTCCGAGTTAGCCACATAACAATGAAATTCAAAAATATTAATTGCCTTGAGACATTTCTATTAAACTCTAAAGTGAAAGAACTGATCATGAACAAAGGAACAAAAGTAACATTCACTTGAAGTTTCTCAGTAATGACATTGGAGGGAAGAAGAAAAAGGAGTAATGTTTTTAAAGCCATAAAGGAAAGAAAAAGAAATCCTATATTGTTCCTATCTTGTTAAATCTAAACAAATTTTCATTTAGTGTGAAGACATTATTAAAACTATTTGCAGACATGCAAAGACTCAGTTTATTTTGCCATACCAAAACTCACTTTGAAAAAAAACCTTTTTTTTTTTTTTTTTTTTTTTGTGGGCCTGGGGATTGAACCCATGGCCTTGTGCATACAAGGCAAGCACTCTACCAACTGAGGTATATCCCCATCCCTACTTTGAAAAACTTGTCTTTGGAAGAAGAACTAAAAGAAGAAATCTTCAACAATATAGAGCTAGAAATACAGGAGGCCCATAAGTTTATGTAACTTCTTATTTTATATTTAAAAAGTGACTTCCCATTAAGATTTCTAGGCCAGACAACTCAGCCACTGTAATGGCAATGATCATCTAGTGTCCTCTTTCTGCTGTCACAGTTGTTTTACATGACCTCAAGGAAGCCACCATTAAACTGGAAGGAGGATATGGGCAAGGTCTAGAGGTCACTAAATAAGAGACTGATTTTTAAGTCTAGACAAAAATTTTGTCTATAGATCCTTGCAATAGGAACTTATGAAAACAAGTAGACTAAAAACTTACTAAATGTTTCAGGAAATTGTATTTTCAAAGAAACAGCAACCTAGCCTGCAAAATCTATGGATGTTTTCTGCCTAATTGTTAAAGAAACCCCAATGATAGTCCTGCACTAGCATTCAGGGGGCTGCAAAATCTGCACAACCCCTAACAAGAACATCCTAGTCAATGCCCACATCAGCCGCGATCACAGAACACTGTAAACCCCCAAATCTTCAGAGGACCAATCTAGGGACCATGATAGACTTTGGGCAAAGGGATCCTTCCAGGAGACCAGCATCATATAGCTAACCAAAGAATTTATGGTCAGGTCAGGGAGTGTGGGAACTCCTGCCTTTTAACATCTGAAAACTGCTATGGACCAGAACCCACGCTCTTGGTACCATTTTCTGTTCTTTAAAAAAAATTTCTATTTTGGTGACCTTGCTTTTTTTCTAGCATTATATATTGGAAATGGAAAAAGGGGCAGATTTCTTGTCTTTTGGTTTCTACATTGCAGGATCATGAAGCATCATATTTGGGTCTGTTGGAAAGGACTGTGTATTATCTAGAAATTGTGGGCTTTTAGTTGGATTTATAACTGAATGGGTGTTTAGGATTGTCTCCCCTGAGGAAGGAGTGGGTGTGCTGTGACAGGAAGCACAAGTGGTTGAGTCAACATCTCTTTTCTCCTTTTTCTATTGAAAAATAAGATGATTTCACTGGGATGAATGATTTTTTCTTTCTTTCTTTCTTTCTTTCTTTCTTTTCTTTCTTTCTTTCTTTCTTTCTTTCCTTCCTTCCTTCCTTCCTTCCCTTCCTTCTTCTTCCTTCTTTTCCTTCCTTTCTTTCTTTCTTTCTTTCATACCCAGGGTTGAACTCAGGGGCATTCAAGCACTGAGCCATATCCCCAGCCCTATTTTATATTTTATTTAGAGACAGGGTCTCACTGAGTTGCTTTAGTGTCTCACTTTTGCTGAGGCTGGCTTTGGACTCATGATCCTCCTGCCTCAGCCTCCCGAGCTGCCGGGATTACAGGTGTGCACCACCATGCCAAGCTTCATTTCCTTCTTTTCAAAAAAGCCATCTTCTATCATGATATGAAAATTGGAATACTGAGATTTTTCTCATGACCTATGCTTTGTAACAACTTGTTAGTTATCGGAATGGCATCCCCTTAAGCTGCCTTAGGTCTTATATTCCTTCTTAGATGTAGCAAAACTCATACTAAGTGAGTACTGGGTGGCAAGAGAGGATTGAAGTTTTGCACCTGTCTGTAGGTCTTTGTTCATAACTAAAACAAAAAAAAACACAGCAGTGTTAATGATGCTCATTTCTTGAGCTAGGTGTGGCCCTGCCACTAATTTCTGGCCAGGGGAATATTGGTGGAAATAGAGTGCACAACTAACTCTCAGGTCATTCCTTTAAAAGGCATGGAGACTGCCTTTCCCTTCCCTTTGATCCCTTCCTATGATTTAGAATACAGAGTTTGGCATGAGAGCTGAAGGAACCATTTTGGTGCCCAAATGTGTATTGTATTTTGATGAAGGAAAAATAAAATTGAGGTAAAAAGGCATAGGAAGCAAAGAAATGAAAAAATTTAAGAAGATGCCCCCATAGCAGAAATAGATAGGGCAGAAATCACACTATATATGTGTGGAAGCAGGATATTAAAAGAGTCAAAGGAGACTGAGACCTTTGGATTGAACAATAATTATCTCTGTCAATATTTTTGTCTACTTGGGACACTACTAAAAGCATACAAAATTGAAAATAAAAGACTGGAAAAAATATACTAGGTATATAGAACATAAGAGAAAGCTAGAGAAATCAGTGTTAATATTCTTAAGAAATACTATTCAGGAGATGGATATCATTATCCTAAATGCATGATTGAAGACCTGAATGGTACGAATATACTTTGTATACAAACAGTTGTATGTAAAAAGATGCTATATATGTGCATTATGAATTGTAATACATAATACTATTATAAATAAAAAATAAATTAAAAAAAAGAAATACTATTCAGGACAAAGCTAGCATAAGGGCAGAGACATGAGAGATAGTTAAATAGTTCCTGAAGCAAAATGATAGACCATGATGAATATATATACCTACCTATAGATAACTGTATACAAAGCATCCAAACAAAGTGACAGCTCACAAAACTGCTCAGGAAAGTAGCTAGAGATTTTAAATACCCTAAGTAAGAAAAGTAGGGCAATACATAGAAGATCTGAGTGATATGAATATTCACCAGCTATTAGATAAATACAGTTTCTATAATCAACAAACCAAGAGCACCAATATTTATGAGACATTACAAACTTAATCATGTAACATGGAAGAAATAAGCCTCTGTGTGTCTTTTAGTATTTCCCTTGAACTGCATCTAGTTAGATTTTCTGGGTATTTTTCTTTTCAATACAGTATGACATTCTTTTAAATTATACTGAGTTTAGTTCTTTTTCTTTGTATATGATCTTCCTGATTTTGTACAGCTTAAATTTGTTATCACCATTATTACTCTATATGAAATACTACTTACTTAGTTTTGCATGCATATTTTCTCATTTCTTTGCTAATTTTTTTCTTACATGATACTAAATAACTTTCATCCTAAAGCACAACCATTAGAACTTTTTAATAGAAAATTATGTATGGGAAACGAGTTTAGTCTAAAAACATCTTTATTTGGCTCTTACTCTTGAATTCGTATTTAGCAATGTATAGAAATTTAGACTGAAAGTTATTTTTGTCTCAGCACTTTGAAGGCAGACATTTTAAATGACTTCCTTTCTTGCTGTTGGGAGTCTAATATTGGGCTAATTTTTCTTTCTGTGCAGATAATCCATCTTTCCCTCTGGTTATTTTAAGATTATTTTTCTTCATCTTTGGTTCCTTTCATTTCACTTTAATGTTTTTATTGCAGTTTTTTCTCCCTATTTTATCTTTCTCTGTTCTTATTGAGCTTCTTACCATTAGTATTTCCTTTGTTTACCAATTCTAAAAAAAAATTGAACTAATGAGTTTTCAACCATCATTTCTTTCATTTCTTTCATATTCTCTTAATTCATTCTAACTGCAACTGCTCTGAGACATATGGTAGAATTTCTTCTTCTACCATCCAGGTCCTCCATGTCTCATTTTAATTTTTGCTTCCTCTAAGTATCTCTGTCTTCGGTCTGGATACTCTGTCTGACTTTGTCTCCTAAACCAGGAATTTTCTTTCCTTTGTATCTAATTGGCTGTTCCATTCATAAAAATTTCTATGTTATGAACTCTGGTTTTATTTCCTGGTACTGATAGTGGAAATTTCTAAGAATTCCTCCCCTTTCATCTAAATCCCAGGCAGAGACAAGTTTCCTTGTCTTTTAGTGCTGATAGTAAACTTTGTTCTAGCTCCGATTGACTGAAGATGCAGACCTTTACACAGCCCTATTTATTTGGGGGTTCTGATTCTAACTCTCATTTCAACTGGTCCTGAGATAGCATACCTACTCCTAGGGGACTAGCATCTGCTGTTGCTCTCTCCCTGCATCATGTAAGGCAGGCACAGAGGATGATACAAAGGCAGCCTACTTTTTATTTCAAGTTCCCTCTTCAATTCCAGTAGCTAGGCACTTTCTTTTGGGGAGATCTCAAATGTGCATTATAAATTGTTAAATATTTTCATAATTTAGGAATATTTGTGGTAGGAGAATTTCAAAATATGTTATTCTTCCATCTTGCTAGAACCAGAAGGCTTTTCTTCTTGATAGCCCCCATGCTAGAGAAACTTCAGTCACTAAGTTTTTTCTTTGTTAAAGAACATGATATCCAGGGAAAGCAGAAGAGTTAAAGAAAACTTCAATTCCAGTACTTTTAGTATTTGTTCCACCAACATCATGCTATCCATTCCCACTTCCACATTCATGAGTACATATCAATTTAGCTGCACTGAATCATTTCAAAATTTTGTCCTTTTCATTCAGACTCTATGTTATCCAAAGAAGAATTTGACCATTTCATCTTTGAATGGGTCAAACAAAAGCTGCTAAGCCTCATATTTGCTAAATTTATTACATTCAGAATAGTATGTTAACCTGTGTCTTGTTAAAAACTCCTACAATTATTGCTTTCAAAATTATTTTTCAAAAATTTTAAAACTTATTTTCATTTATTCAATTATATATTTTTTTCTTCCACTTACTAATATTTCTAAGTGCTCCAAGCCCTGGTGCATTTTATTTTTTCCTATTAATCATTTTTGTAGCATCATCAAAGTTAGTGCCATTCCAGAATATAATCTGTAAATGCTTACTCCTCCTTGCAAATAATTAATTAAGATGCTACATAAAACCAAACTTATCCCTGGCTTCTTTGTCATGCCATTTAATATCAAGGTGTTGACATTTTTCATTACTTGCTATTTTAATCTCAGTGACAGGTTACTTAACTAAATCAATTTTAAAACATTTTCTTGGAGAGCTTTATAATGCAGTGTTTAAAATGTCCTACTAAAACTCAGACTATTGCCACAACCAAGTTTGTCATTTATTGATGTTACTTTTTTCTAACTTAAATTCTAGGTGTATAGGTTTAGCATATATTAAAAATTTTTCCTGTCCTTTTAAGTTTCTCGTTGATCCCATTCTTTCAGTGCTTTACCAAATTTTTCATAATGAACTAATTCCTTTTGAAGAATCTGAAAAGTAGGAAAAATAAAAAAAAATATCTATGAAGGTTAATGAGACTACTGCAAAAGCAATAAGGGAGGTATTTAGTAAGCCTTTATGGCCAATATAAAAATAAAATACATAAATAAATTGCCCATCTACAATTCATCTATGACCAGTTAGACATGGCATGAGCATATGCATAGGAAATCAATCAGATAGCAAAACACTGAATGCTAACAATCTTACCATGTTGCATGCCTCATTAATTCCTCCTGTGCTTGCTTGTGCCGCTATAACAAACATGCCAGAAACTAGGTAACTTAAAAAACAACAGAAATTTATTTCTCACAGTCCTGGGGACTGGAAAGTCCATGATCAAGCGACAGTACATTTGACGTCCAATGAGTGCTGCTGTTTCTTAGATGGCACTTTCTTGCTGCATCCTCACATGGTGGAAGGGACAAGGCATCCATTTGGGGACCTTTTTAAGGGCAAAAGTGAGGTAGACAGACCTAGTATTATGACTATTATAGCTCAGGAAAGAGTGATTGTGGTTTGTTGTTGAACTGTGACCATGGTGGCAGAGCTATTGAGCTTCCCACCTGTCTTTGAGGCAGCAGACCAACTGAACTGTGATATAAGGGGCTTGTCAGCTGGCCCACTATGCTTTGAGGTAAGTGGAGGTAAAGATGGAATTGAAGAGTAAACCTAGATTCTTAAGCAAAAGGAGTGTGTAAATTTGTATCTCTGGCATATGTAGTTATTCTTTCCTTTAACAAATATTTGTTGAATGCTTATTTATAAATGATGAGTACTAGTCCAGGTGCTGAGGCTGCAAATGAATAATGAATAAACTCGATCACTTTTTTTTCCTTGAAATTTGTAGTCTAGTGAAGAATGGGAAAGTACACAGTGAATTATAGCATAACACAATGATAGGTTTTTAGGTATCACAAAGGCAATAAATTGATGTAGAGAGGTAAGAAAACTTGGTAGAAATGAAATTAACTCTTGTAGCAAGATTATTTAGAAGCAAAGAGATAGAAAACAAAGGAGCAGGGAATGGCTTATGCTAAATGATGGAAAGACTTGGAGAAAAGGAAGACAGAGAGATACAAGCAGTAGGGATCTTCCCAGGCTTCCTGTAGTTCACTTGGATGCTTGAGATGCCAAAGCCAGTGATGCTGAAAAAAAAAAAAAAAAAAAAAAAAAGAGGTGAAAAGGAGAAACTACCGATCCTTTAGTGGACCAAGAGTTCTTTCAATGTGACCTTGGTCACTAATGCTCCCGTGCTCTGAAATTATACCTAGGTTCAAGTGGCAGGGCTTCCTTGCCTTGCTCAGTGATCAAGACCTCTCTGTCTCTGGGTTTATTACTTTAGTTATGACAAGCACATTTAACCCATGATCTGTCCTCTTAACAATTTTTAAATGTGCACTACAGAAATGTTAACTATAGTTGCAAAGTTGTATAGCAGATCTCTTAGAGCTTATTTATTTTGCTGAACTGAATCTTGATACTCATTGAATAGCAACTTAGGGAGAGAGTTCTTTTGCTCCTCTCCTTGCTTCTCTACTTGGTTAACCTGTCCCAGGTCTCAGGACCTCCCCAAATCAGGGCCAGTTCTGTTCATGCTTATTCCCCCAAAAGTTGTCATCTCCCATCGAAATCCAGTCTCCTTAAGCTGCCAAGCCTCTCTAAGGCCAATTCCATGTTTATTTTATTGTACTCGTTACATCATATATTCTTTGTTTCAGCTTTGTTATGATTTGAACTTTAATGTCCCCTGAAAAGCTCATGTGTTAGGTGAAGCAGAGATGTTCAAGGTGAAATGATTAGATTACGAGAATGGTAATCTCATCAGTTCAATAGATTAATAATTTGAATGGACTATTAGGTAGGTAGGTGGGACATGGCTGGAGGAAGAAGGTGACTGGGGGTGTGACCTGGATTACATCTGTCCCTAGTCCCCCCCCCCCCACCATGTGCTGGACAGCTTTCCTCTACCATGCCCTTCTGCCGTGATGGTCAGCTTCACCTCAAGTCCAGAGCAAAGAAGTTAGATAACCTTGAACTGAGATTTCTGAAACCATGAGTCAAAATCCATTTTTCTCCTCTAAGTTGTTCTTGTCAGTTGTTTTGGTCATAGTGATGAAAAGCCAATGAATACAATCTTTTAAAGAGACTCATCTCTCTCTCCGCCAGTCTTCCTCGTTGTTGGCTAACTGCTCCTTAGTTTGCCTGTATCACCCTCGTTTTCTTGACACCAGTCACCATCCCTCCATCTGGGTTAGCTGATTTCCTCTCCTATCTACACCTGCACTCGCCCAGGCTCTCACTCCAGTCAGTGGATCTACCTACCTAGTCTCTAGGTCCTGGCCCCATTCTGCCTGACCCATATGGCTACCCAATCAGTATAACAATACAAATTTAATATAATTTTTTAATTTTAGGAAAAACTTGTCATTCATTCCCACAGGTAGAATTAAAACTGAGGAACGAGTGGGAGTGTTATGCAGAGGTGGAATTAAAACCGTATATCCAACAAGAATATGCAGGTTTTGCCAAGGAGTGTTTTGCCAAGAAGTCTCAATGTTATTTTTTTCCTGTCACTGTTAACCTCTATTTTATTGTTGTTCCCTCAAGTATTACTCCATTAAATAGTAATACATACTTTTTTGCCTTTAGACAGAATAGGAATTTATTTGAGTAAAGATTTAAATAAAAAGCGAATTCATAAAATAAAATAAAATATCATTTTCCTTTCTGTATTATTTTTTTTTACCAGTTAATTACTTTACTTTTATTTATCAAGTTTGTTTTTTCAATGGCTTAAGACACACATGTTTCAAACTATCTAGAAGTCTAATTTTAAAAATTCACATTATTTTTAATTAAAAAGATCTTATGGGTATGACACTAAGCTAGAATTCAAAGCACAAGATAACTTTTCTATTCTGGTTTTTATTAAGTCTGCATTTTACAGTGTATTTTAGCCTTTCTTTTCCACAGTCAAACTAGAAGAAATACTGGCCAGTTTGGACATTGAAGATAATTTGGTAATACTTAAAAATATTATATAGTTTGCCACATAATGTTAGTTTTAGCACTTTACACTTTTTCATATAAAAAGAATGGAAAGATTTTGACTTTGTCTATTTTTCATTTGGCCCGTCAAAAATTGCCACTTCTAAGTGTCCACAAATAACTTCATTAAAAAACAAAACAAAACAAAACAAAAAAAAACAATTGATTTGCTGAGTTCACTGAGGAGAAATTGTGTGACAAAATTGTGTGCAGAGTATGAACATGTTTTCAATTTGAAACTGGCCTGGAAAATGACATAAGTGAGATTTCCAGTGGCCTAACATATTTTGTCAACTTTAGTTAGAAAAGTGTTACAAAGTGTTCTGAGGCTGCCAAGAAACACAAGAGAAGAACAATTTAAAAAATTGCAAATCCAAGGTAATTTGTTAATTTTAGTATCTTAATAAAAATTTCTCAACTGCCTTAATATAATGAAAATTTAAAGAAACTGAAATAATCTTACATGAAGATTTTAAAATAAAGTATATAGAAAAGTAGTTTATGGGACAATATACGCCTAATGAGTTACCTGTTTTGTAGTATTCTTGTGGAATTTTATTAATGTAAAGTTTATGTCATACTAGATATCACAGAGAAATTTTATTTTCCTAATGTATAGTAGTCTAATCCAAATCTCAATAATGACAGTCATATCCAGCCTTATTGACAAAGTTCTCGTATATTTGATAAATACATGTATTGGCTCCTTAGGGAGCACTATAATATTAAGAAGAATAAATTGGCCATTTCAGGATAAGCCTTTCAGGTCTGCTGTTTCATTTTGGGATGTGTCCTGGAGAGTCAGATGGAAGTCATCTGGGGAAGGCGATTTTTCACTATCCAGGGTCAGAGCCTCAGAAACTATATTCATTCATTCATCTGGAGAACATCAGTCTCTTAAGGGATTGATTCACTCTATTCCAACAGGGAAAAAAATAAAACACACACACACACACACACACACTCACACAACGATTGCTAGAGATGCTAATGTACTTATATTCTCTAATTTTTTCTTATATGAAATTACACAGTAATTTTGAAACTAAAGTACAGAGAAACTTTCAGCAGTGAGATTTGCTAAATGTTGCAGTGTACAACTGAGGGAGTCCATATGAGTGTCCCTCCTGGATATCTTTTAAATAGGAGCACGAATAATTATCTAGGATGATTATGGATTGGCCCATTACAAACAGGAGGCTGTGTGGTGATGGCTGCGCTGGGGAAGAGCTGGGGACGTTGCTATTGGTGGCATCTGCTGAGGCCCATCACTATATTATTGTTGCACCTCCAATCCTCCACTTATTAGAGCTCAGCCTGTTTTTCTTCTTGCTTTTATATAGAATAGGAGCTCATTGGGGGAATATTTCAAAGTAAGTTTTAGAAAGCAAAATCCCATTCATTCAAAAGTTTGCTTTTTCAGTAGCTCAAGCCACAGACATACACTAGGGGAAAAACTTGTATATTTTGTGAATCAGCAAAGGTTCAGTATCATGTTTTTATCCTTATTCAGAAATCTATCCCCAAATCAAAGTAGTGGGGTCAACCACTATAAAAGAAATTTTATTAAATTGAAATTAATTAATGTTCTTAGCAAGTCATAGTGAAACAAGTTTCAATTGTTTTTGTAATTGACAGTTTATTTTGGAAATGTGAAATTGCAAATCTTTTTTAATGGAATTTTAAAAAATAGTTACTTTTTAGTTATAGGTGGACACAATATCTTTCTTTCATTTTTATGTGGTGCTGAGGATCGAACCCAGTGCCTCACCCATGCTAGGTGAGCGCGCTACCTCTAAGCCACAACCCCAGCCCTATTAATGGAATTTTTAATGCATTCAAGATTCACATAAACTTACATCTTGGCATTATTTATTCCCTGATTCATATATCTTTTTTTTTAATCAATGACTTTACCTACAAAGAGATTACAGGTTCTCCGGAGCTGTTACAAATATTTGTTCTCTCAACATGAGTTAGAATTATCAATTTAATTTACTAGGTGATTGACTATATTGTAATATGCATTTCAGAGGTCACAAAGGGGAAATTAGTTTTGGGTGGAATGATAAATTTACTACACTATCATATTGACAAGAATATCATAGAGGTTTTCAAAAACAAACATTTTGTTTTGGAATGGTTTTAGATGTACAAAAAGTTGTAAAGATAGTACAGAGAGTTTTGGTGTGTCCTTTACTCAGTGTTTCATGTTAATATCTCATATTACTTTGGTATATTTGGAAAAACCAAGAAACCAACATTTGCACATTTACTATTAAACAGAAGACTTTATTCAAATTTCTCTAGTTCTTCCAATGTTGTCCTTTTTTCTACCCCATGGTTTGATCTAGTACACTACATTGCATTTAGATAAAGTTTTAATTGAAATAAAATTTTAGAATAAGTAACAAATGTCCATCTTCCACAAAGAATGCATTGCGTGTGTTTAACACCAGACCAGTCACTGCAAATCCAAGTCCAAGCAGGGAGAGAAGATGGTCCTGTGATTGAGTGCCTTGGAAGTAACCATTTCGGCTATTGTCTGTTAGATAATTTTAAACTTTCCTCTGGTTTTCCTCATTTCATTCAGTTAAGTGAGAGTGAAGAAGAAACTGCACACTTGACTAACTCTCTACCTTAAATCCTATTCCACATCTCCTGTCTCTGATAACCTGGTAAATGTTCCAGCATTTTAAATTCTTTTTCAATCACCCATCCTCAGTAACCTGTAGTCTTCCAGTAGGTTCTTGATGAAGTATTAGCAAGCTGCTCTAAAGGGCATGAAATCATCTTCTGTGAACAAAGTGCAAGATACACATTGCTAGTTCTTTGGAATTGGATACTGTGGTTGAAGAAGGAAGCTTGGTGATGGCTTCTGGGAGCATCTTTAAAAAAAAAAAAAACATTCTGGAAAATTTCTGAATCACTTTCTGTCATTGCTAACACATTTTGCATTGATCTAGAAGTGATGTCTTCCCCTAAAATTTTTTTTGGGAAAGGTTATAACTCCCTGGAATCCTGGAAAAGCACCATCTGACAGCAGCAAAGAAGCTTCCTTGTAGAGGGCTGAGAAAAAGGACTGATCCACAGAAGAGTTTTAAACGGAGGTGACAGTGGAAGATGACAACTTTGCAAAAATACTTACTTTATGTTCTATTCCATGGCACCCTCAGAAGCTGTTATTTCACTTTTGAGTTCAATTTTCTGAAAAAAAAAATGCAGATTTAAATTTAAACACGTAAAGGCATAGCTTTTTAACAGAAAAATAAAGCTACATTTTAAAAGTTGAAATGAATATTTTATTTGAATAAGCAGTTTTGCCATGCGAGAATTAAAATTACATTTGCTTGGAGCACATCAGAAGTCTCGTATAATATCTGTGTAGTAAGTTCTCTGCATCTGCAGGTTCTGCACCTGTGAATTCAACCAACTTTGGATTGAAAAATATTCCAAAATAAAAAAACACAAACTGCTTCTGTTCTGAACCTATTTAGACATTTTTTTTTTCTGGCCATTATTCGCTGAACAATGCAGTATAACTATTTACAAATCATTTATGTTATATTAGATATTATCAGTAACCTAGAGATGACTTAGAATATATATGGGAGGGTGTGTGTAGGTTACCAGCAAATACCAAACCATTTATATAAGGGAGCCAATCTCCTTTGGATACAAAAGGATGCAAAGGGGGTAACAGTATTACTTGTGAATTATTTAACATCTTTCCTCTGTAGATCTTTTATTTTCCAATTGACAGAGGTTGTATATGTTTATTGTTTACAACATGTCACTTTGAAATGTATAAACATGAAGGAATGGCTAAATTCTGCTAATTGATATATGCATTACCCACATACTTATCTCATTTTCTTTTTTCTTTCTTTCTTTCTTCCTTTTTTTTTTTTTTTTTTTTGTGATGAGAGCCCTTAAAATTCTCTGCAGACTTTCAATACAGTGGTTTTGGAATAATGTTCCTTTCATATATAAGAATATGAGTTGAAACAAACCTGGGCGATTTTATAAGAATATACTCTGCTTAGACTGTATTTCTATAACAGCTTGAATCTTAGGCATTTTGGATAGAGATATTAGGATGTAGCCTTGTCTTATTGAATTCATGTTAAGCTACATGAAAGTTCTTTGAAAACTGGTTTGTTCTCGGTCTCTTTTCTGTCCACACTAGCAACTCATTTTGACAGCTGCCAGCTTGGATCTTGGGTCAGTCCATATTCAAAGACTGCCTCTGAATTTGGCCTGACGTTTAGAGAGCCCTGGTTCCGAGTTATTGGCATTGTATCCAGTTCTGATTTCCTGGTATTTGGGTCCTTTTTATCTATTATCCTGCCTCAGACTTTGACAGTGTTTTGCCCAGGTTCATTACCTGAGTACCAACTGTTTCCTCTTTTTCAATAGCTATCTTGATGAACCATTTACCAGATTCTAACTTGAAAGACCAGTTTTCCCTTTAACGCTACACTGGCCTAAGTTGTACCCTTTGCCTTCCTGAACCTATGGTACTGCCCTGTCCCTTTGGACTGTCAACTGCTGATTATATCTGAAAAAAAAAAAAAAAATATATATATATATATATACACACACATAATATAAGTATAGTTCTGAAAAAATTAGCTGAATTCCAGATCTTGCCTTTCTTAGTTCTCTTATGAGTGCTTTGTTCCATTATTGTGCCCCCATTCTGAGTGAAGTATTGGGCAGAAGCTGTGGGAAGTATAGAATAAGGCTAAATTCCTGCATTTTTGTAGTTCTGAACTAGTGTGAATAAGAGAAACACACTGAGATTATTATTTGAGTTTGTAGCATGGGTCCAAGGAGCTTTCCTGGATAAATGATATTTGAGTTCTGTTTTGAAAGATGAGTGAAAATTAATCAGGTCACAGAGTCCCCCTGGCTGCTCTATAACATGGCAAAAACACAGAGGTGTGGACCAGTGTGGTGTGCAGGTGTATGAAAAGTGCGATTATCACTATAGTCTACTTAAAATTTTTGTTTTCTATATCCAATGCCATAGTGGGACACAGTAGTTGTAAAGGAATCAATTTGTCAAGGCTGTCATGAGGCTAATTCAATATTAGATCAAGAGATTCAGCAAATAGAAAGTACTGATCTCTATCTTGAGTCATGGTTTAATTAATTTGCTGTTACAGGTAAGAACTGTGACAAAACAGGAATCATCTTAGAGACATTTTGGTTTTTTATTATGGTACCAACTCACAAATTTAATTAAGTGTCAAGTGATATTCATAGAGGTCTGCTATGAATGCAGGCCTTATCACAACCAATAGAATACATTTTCAGAAGTAAGTCCTTCTAGTTATTGCCCTATAACCCTGTCTATAGCAGGTTAGGATAATCAGCATTTTAGAATGTATTAGTTTATATTAATTGTTGTACATTTTTTCTTGCATTAGACACAATGAGAAAGGCAAATAAGACATTGTCACTGTCCTCAACACTATCAGGTGAAGTAACAGAAAATTATATAAGACAATGAAACTTAGCACTAAACTGTGTATACTTCAATCAGATAATGGAAAATCTTGTTGGAGTTAAGTTCTATGCATTATTTCTGTGTCACTTGTCATTTGGTGGGTTTCAGTCATCTCATTTATAAAATATGAGGATTTGATTGATATTTAAGGTCTTTTCCAGATTTAAAGTGCAACAATTTTAGGAAGGCTGGCCAGGCAGGAGGATTGCGAGTTCAAAGCCAGCTTCAGCAATGGCAAGGCACTTAGCAATTCAGTGAGACCCTGTCTAATAAAATACAAAAAAGGGCTGGGGATGTGGCCCAGTGGTCAAGTGCCCCTGAGTTCAATCCACAGCACACACACAAAAATTTTTTTTAGAAAGTCTGTACATAAATTTTGGATGTGGATTTGGAAATGCCTGTATTTATAGGGAGCCCTGTATCTCTTCAAGATCCATCAGATACAGGATATTATGCCTCTCCTTTATAATGTCTGTAATAAGAATATAATAATTTCATACCATACTTGCTGATATACAGGAGGAGAGCAAGGAATGAGGAAAATAATTTCTGAGCCAGACTGTATTGATGAAATGTTGTTTGTACTCAGATACAGGTGATAGCATTAAACAAATATATTTCCTAATTCATAGCAAATTGTTGTGATACTGTGTAAGGGTCCTCCTCTTATTTTCTTCCTTCCTTCTGCTCCTTATCCCCATTTCTTGCTTTTATTCTCTTCCCATCCCCCTCAGACAGACCTCTATAGTGGTTAATATGGTTCTTGTTTTTTGCAGTCTTTGTAGCTAAATGTGGTTTTGCATACCTGTACCTGTATGTTAAAGTTATGCATGTGGTATTGCATTATTCATTTATTACTTTTTATTTTATCTACAATCCTACACATGTAAAATTCTCTTATGTTTCTATGTGTACTTCTAATCTGCTGCTTAAATCAATGTGTGCATCTAATTTCTTGTCTCCAGGTTTACATGGAGATAAACATCTTCATGGGTCCTTTCAGAGACCTATGTGAAAGTTTCTTTGGTGTGTGCATGCATGTGTGATCCCTCCTTTGTATGCATGTATGAAACTAATGGGTCTTGAGGAATATGTATATGTAACTTGATTAAGTGTTCCAAGATTGTTTTCTAGAAAAGTTATATCATTTTATACTTTGCCCAGCAATGCACAAGAATCCTTAATCTTCCATGTTTTTGCCTTTACTTGGCATGATGGGTTTTCTAGCTTTGCTGCTCCAACAGGTGTACAGTGCTATCTCAATATTTTTACCAGGTGAGGACAGCAAGGCCTTGGAAGAAGAATGACAGCAGCTAATTTAGCTACCTTTGGTTGTATAAGTAGTGATGAACATCTCTCATTTATCATTCTTTTGTGGCTATTAGAGAAGGATAATGGTGAAGGGAAAGGTTCTCCTTCTTTCTTCCCTCTGCCTTCAAGGTTTGGTTTACATTTCTATGGTTTGGAGCATGGCTAGACTGGCTGGACCCAATGTGGTTGAGCAATCACAGGGTGCCATTGTCAGGCTGTGTCACTCCAAAAACTCAAGTCTCATAGAGCCTGCCAGCCTGGCCAGTTATTTTGAGGGGATTCAGGCATTAATCTGAGCTAGAAATTTTGGGAAAGTATGGTTCTTGAGCTTGGACCTCTCTGCAATAAATCTCAGTGTTCTGCATTCCTGTAGCCATAGCTCCACCACTTCCAGGGATGCCTCTGCCCCCAGGGAATTGGTCAGGCTAGAGGTACCCTGGGGGTGGAGAGTGTCCACTGGATGGAGATGCCTGGACACAACAATCTGGCTACTTTCTTTCTGAAATAAGGGCTAATGTCTAGTTTCCTTCCATTTCATCGGGATTTTTTTTTTTTTTTTTTTTTTTTTTTTTTTAAGGAGCAATAGAATCAAGGGTACAGCAATAGTTTGGAGAAAAGGAAAAGGAAAACAATCAGGTATAATATGATTTAATGCTTAGAACTGATTTTGGAGAGCATAAGCATATCTTTGAATTACCAGGCAACTATTCAGATTTTCATAAAGAAATTAGAATTTGTCTCTTCTTTCCTTGAGGTTGGAGATAATTTATGCTTATTTGACTTATATCCTAAAAAGTAAAGTTTAACCAAAGTTAATCAAAGACTAACCCAACTGTTGCCATTATTTGAGAGTGGAGAATTAGTCCTTGACTACTCTAAAAAAAAACCATTTTTGTGCTGAACTTTCAGAAAAAATAGTTTTTAATCATTTTCTAATTATTGCTGATAGGATGGCTGGATTAGCACATGGAAATTCACCTACAATTCATCATCCACAAATGAAAAGCTCAAAGTTGAGTTTGGATTTGACCGTCTTTCACAGATCATTGCATAAATGGACTCTGGGTAATTGTGCTAATTATAGTTGATATTTGGAACTTATTCTGTGTCACATTTTCTGTACATGAAATAGAACAGACTTTCTCCCAGTTGAAACCCTAGTGTCTTCTGAGCATGCTGGGGGTTAACTGCTTTCGTACTTTCTTCTCCTGATAAAAGCCCATTGTTCTGTGACCTCCCTGCTATGTTCAGGCAGGGAAAACCTTTCTCCCAAAGATCAACCTGTTTCTGTTCAGAAGTGAAGGACTGGTGTTATGATTAAGAAAGGGCAAAATTGCTTTTTTGTACTGAATTATTCTGTGCTGCCAGACACAATTTTATATATTTATATAGCTACTTCCTTCACCCTTTATCCTTCAAAGCCCCTTGCCCTTGTTTTCTCTTTCAGATGAAAACAATACCATCTGTTTCATACATTAGAGTTGATACACATCATTTCATGTACAATATCTCATTTAATTCCAACCATTCTTGACATGTCCATGAACATACCTAAGCAATTAAAAATGTTTCAGGCTTAACTAGGAAGAGTTTAGTCAGCACACATTTTATTGACTTGATGATAAACATCTGGCACCAGGAATAACCCCTGGAAAAATAATAAAATAGACAAACTTAGTCTTCTGCATTCTTACACCTTGCCCAGTGTCCCCCCCCCCCCCTTTCCTCTGATGCAGCCAAATCTTCCTTCTGGCAAGCTCCATGCTTTCATTCAGTCTCTATCATACTGTATTTTTGTGGAGAGCCTTTCTAAGCTTTGCTGGGGATTGAATCCATGACCTTGTGTATGGAAGGCAAACACTCCACAAACTGAACTGTATCCCCAGCTAGTCAGTCCACTTTGTGTGGAGTTTCTTTCCTTCCTAGTCATCAGCATTAACATGCCCTACATTTCCTCTGCTCATGGCTTATCCCAGTGAAACTCTCTAGGGGGTAATTTTATCTCGAATGAGAAATTCCAGAGATAATGTCTTAATGGGGGAAAAACAAAGTGGTTAAGGTAGAATTTCAGATACAGTGACACATACAATTTAGGAACAGAGAACCCTCAAATCACAGCAGGTAGGAGACTATTAATGACACCTAACAGGAGGCAAGCCCTTTCTGGAAGGCACTGTATTGATAAAATACTCAAATAATCACTCCAATCTTCTACCTTTCACATTCATCTTTCAATGGGATATTGACTAAAATTATGTGCCTTTTATTTATTATTTTTACCTTTTGGGAATAACCTTTCAAGATACATTCTGACCACAATTGTAGTTCATTTGCCATGGCAATCAAGTTTAAAAGGTCCTTTGGAAATGATAATGATATTTCTGGATTACTAAATCTTTCTACTAAGAAAAATTAAATTGCTAAGTGTGGTACATATACACAATGGAATATTACTCAGCCTTAAAGACTAGTGAAATTACGGCATTTGCAGGTAAATGGATGGAGCTGGAGAATATCATGCTAAGCAAAATAAGCCAAACCCAAAAAAACAGAAGTCGAATGTTTTTTCTGATAAGTGGAGAAAGTTCTTCCAGTTCACATCTGGACAGCCTGATATGTGAAGAGCCTCAGCTACTCATGTTAGACATTGCAGGCCATGAGCAGAGGCACCTGGGACTAACACCCAGGTTACATCTCTTCTATGATCCAATTTTGCTGCGCATCATCAACCGAGATGGCAGGTTGGATGAAGAGTGGATCATCTCCCATGCTAGCTCGCCTGCATTGGGGCTCTGGACCCTAACACCTCCTTCATCTGCAGTCTGCACCACTCCACCCTTTCTTCCAGATTCACTGCAACTTGATTTCCTTCCTCATGCCTTAAGTATATGTGATCTGCAATAAGCACTGTAAGGGCATCTCCTTCTTGGTCTAAGGATCAGACAGAACACTAGGACATGGAATAAAATTATGCACATTTTTATATAAAATTCTAAGCAATGAAAATGAGAAATTCTGGAGTTGTTTAGCTCCTCAAAGGCAGAGATTTTATGTTATGCTTACTTACCCATTAATTTTTCCTTAGGTGCTAGCAAAATCACAATTTTCAATAACTATTTGTGGAATTAATAAGTATACAAATAAAAGTATGGCATTTAAACTATCATTTATTTACCTAATGATTTGGAGCTCCCCCTCACCTAACTGATATTTAAAAATTATCATTTATCATTCATCTAGTGGTGTTTGGTAGAAACTAATTCATATTGATTAAAATTGCATAATTCTATATTGACTAAACTTGCATAATTCTATATTGAAAGCAAGGATTTTAAGCACTGAAGGTTGTGTCACCTTTTATATTATTTCAAATTGTCTTTCATATATTCTGTTCCATTCTCATTTTTGGAAGACAGAAGTCAGATTCACTAAAAACAGATGTAGTTTACTTGGGTAGGATTGAAAGTTATTTTTCAAAATACACTTGAATGTTCATTTTGGTTTTTATGTCAACAGAATATTTCAAACTTTAAAAACATTTTCTTCCTCTAGTTTTTTTGTTGGGAGGTGTATTAATGGGTTTAAAGAGATGACAATATAAATCACTCATCCTCTGTGAAGAGCACTATTCTATCATGCTTTATTTTGCTCAGGATTCAGCTGACTGCTGCTGCCGACTTTAGGAGCCTGTCAGTTGGCTGATTGCTGGATGAGTTAGAATTTTAGCTCTGCCAGTTATGTGCTGGGCTGGGGAGATGCCGCAGGCCATGACACTGGCCAAGTCTTCATCTCTGGTATATTTGCCCTGTGAGGTTGGGAGACTAACACTGGACCTGTAGTGTTGTCACAGGGAAGTCAAGTTCATGCCATGCCTAACTCTGCTTACATCAAGAGGTGTTCATTAGGGCGCTCCGTGGCTAGTCACCCTCTTCATCACTATCATTCCTAAAGGAAAAAAGGGTCAAAATGCATTTAGTTGTAATGTCTTAAATTTGATGAAGTGGTTCTTTTTCTTAACTCAGACTGCCACTGTGTCATGTGCTGTAGCAGAGTGGCCTGTCTCGAGGACAATTCTCTGTGGCAGCACTTCATTTTTACAAAGTTTACAGGAGGGCAGACAGCCAGGCAGTCAAATCAGGGCAGATTCCAGGCACACACAATATAGGAAACATGCATGAAATTATCACCACAAACTGCCTTCAAACAATTGTTCTGATTGTCTAACGATACACAAATAGAACTTGCTCTAATGATTTCATTATTTTGAGATTTCCTCCCTTTTTCTGACAATATTTAAAAAGCACCAACAAGTTAAAACTGTTGCCAAAACTCTTTATATATATGTATATGTTTTGCTGATCATATGTGGAAAATTATGTCTTGGATTTTGAAAATCATTCCATCCATCTTGTGCATACAGTTAGTATTGACACAGTTTATGTATAATAATAGAATCCATTGTTTTTTTCTATCTTTGATCAACACACATGGATTTTAAAATATAGATGATATAAATGTTCTGGAAAACAAGAATGCATCCTTTTGGGGTTTAAGTCTTTTCCCACAAAAGCTCATTTTCAATTGCAGGGACTTGAAGCTTGTACTCAAGTGATTTCTGTTCTGCTTTCCTTTGATGTTATTACTTTGGAGTTGTCTATTTCCTGCAAGATGGATTTTCTCTCACATGCTATTGAAATAGATCATCTCACGATGGAGGCAGACCTGACACAATGTTATACTGGAGGTATTTGGTCTGTGGCTCATATCCTGTGGCTTGTCCTCTCAGTCTACCAACTTCATTTAATATCTTTGTGGTAGAGAGTTCAGTGAAATCAATAGGATATTTAACTAGATTTCCTACTGAGTAGGGGAGATCAATTACGTGCAATAGTCACTTTTCCACTCACTCAAAGGAGTGTTGTAGTAATGAGTTAAAATGAGTAGCTTCAGGTTCTATCCTTGCAATACATCTCACTACTTTGAGAAAAGCTTCCAGAAACATTCACAAATCACTCCTCCATACAGCTTCTGCTTTAAGGAAAATAACTTATAGGCAAAGTAAAGTAGACAAATGAGGAATTCTAAGCTGCTTTTCATGAGGACTCTTGCCTCATGTTCACCAAATAGGTAAAGAGGGATGAAAAAATGTAATATGTTCTTCAAAATGGAAATAAGCTAAAGAATAAGCTAAGGTTTGCTAGCTTTTGATTACAAAAGTAAAGAAGCTGAGAACTTTATTATTTTTTTCTAGCGTATTTGCAGAAATTTATTCATCTTGTATGGCTTGAAAAGAAATAATCTCTTAGAAACAAGAGTGTAAACCTGAGCAACAGTAAAGAACTCACATAGAGTCTTAAACAGCACACTCTTCTTTTAATATCAATTTTCTTCATAAAATATATGACACTGGTTCTTGTAGTATCCTTAGAAAAAGGTAATCAACTTTAGCTTAAGAATGCAGGCTCACTTAACCAGTAGATATGACAACACATTATTATCATACAGCAAACTATTTTGTTTTCTGTGATGATTTTCTTCTATGGGGCATAGTTTAGAATTTCAATTAAAAAAAAGGTTTCTACTACAAATTTTATCTTATTTCTATGATTGAAAATAGGTAAAGAAGAGCATATGATTATATTTTGGGAACTTGTGGTGGTGAATTTATTGCATTCTAGATTTGTAGGACATTTTAACTATGGGATCCTATAATTGAAATGTAAATTGGACACGGAAATGTGATTCTAAATATGTTGCCGATATTATGCAGCCTTCAGCTTAGTGTCTAAAATTTGGAATCAAATTATTTGATTCATTTGTTAACTTTGGATTGGCTTTTATCTATTATATAATTATATAATTTTATCAATTTATCAATAGATACTATGATTGACAGTATTTTAAGGAGTTTATACAGTTATTTCCATTTAATTCCATATTTTCTATTTAAAAAACCTAATCATAAGATAACCTCCATAGACATGTTTAACCATTTTTGATCCAAAAAATGGCAATTTCACATGGCTAAAGTAGATTCTATCTATCTGCATATAATTCACAACTAGTACAAAATGGACATTCAGAAAAAATAATACAAAAAGAATACAAATAAAAGACTTTCTTTCTCAGTCAAGATACATCTCAGGATAATCAAGTGTTTTAAAATTATAAATATTTGAGTTAATATTAATGTAAATGTTGAACATATTTGAAGTGGTAGGAGACATATTGAATCTACTGTAAATCCATCAATCTTATTTTTCCAATATATCCAACTCTCCTGTCTCCAATGGTATTTATCAGAAGAGTTATCACGCAGAAAGTAGCCTCCATTTTCCTCAGATGCTTTTTATGATAAAAAGCTCCTGACATCTAAAAACAGCAAGGGAAAAAGAAAGGAGAAAAGAGGGCAGGAATTGATGACTTAACTTGGGAACCATTCTGAATGGACATAACAATTTCCTTCTAAAAGGGAAATATATTCCTATTTACATTTCTTTCTGACTTATTTTAATTACAAAGTGTCCCAGGAAGAGCTTATGAAGTTTATTTCTTTTCCATCTAAAAAGTAATGCTATTAAGTAAATCCATGAATTTCACATCGAATTTGTTCACTGCAACAAAGGGCTACATGTTTCCCACACACATTGTTAGTCACATAAATTTCTCCATTTCCCCTTTATTACATTAACAGCATATAGAATTCAATACTGTGTGCTTTGGCTATTAATGATATGCTTAAAAATTATTCTTCGCCAGAAAATTATTTTGTCATTTCAATAAAATAATTTTGAGAGTTGTAAAAGGCATCTGTTACTTTGGCATGAAAGCCTACCTGTTAAAATAGCATGTGGATATTACATGATTTGACACCTCTTGAATTGATTTGTGTTCTTCTGATATATGTGTGAAGTAAAAGCTAACTGGCTTGATGCCATAGCACATAGTAAGCAATGACATTCAGTAAAAAATAATGTCACAGGGAGACCTTAAGTTTCCTTTACTTGGGCAAACAGATTTGTAGGGTGACATTTTCGTGGAACTATGCTAATATGCACAACACTTCCAGGATTTCTTCCCAGTCTACTCTGGTATAGAGAAGCCATGTCCTGCTATCCATAGGATATGAATATGGATTCATATTTTTCACTCTGAAATATATGCCATCTTACAATCAGGCAGTCTTTGAATCTAGTAAGTTCCTTCAGTATATTTCTGGAAGTGTGAGTGTAAGCTGATTAGACTTCAAGTGGATGTCATTGGGATGTCAGTGACATCTCTTTTGCTTTCTACTATGCCTCTAGACCCTAGGATGGTGGTTGGCACATACAGCTATTGAATGGATGGTTTGTGGCTGGGAAGGCATTTTAGAATAATATTACAGGTGAACTGTGTTATTTTTTGCTTAGTCTCCATCGAGGTCTTTGTCAGAACTAAACATAGATGTACCTATTTATGTTTTCACTGATTTTATACACACACACATACACACACACACAAACACACATGAGGTCCCCTCCCAAAGACAAAATGCAAAGTATGGCAGGATAGATCTCAAATCTGGAATGATGCTGGAATGAGCTTCTCATGTTCCCAGACCTGGGAATTATCTGTGTCTTTCTTGCATATCGATATGGATGTTGATTTTGGAACTATAGGAATGTTGATTGTATTGATTAATTTCATTTGCTCTAGTTCTTCAGTGGTGCCTCAGTATTGGTGATTTTACAACAAAAAGGAAACTCTAACTGGAGCAGAAATAATATATTTCCTAAGTTTTATTTCAATTTGTTCTTATTGTACACACAGGAAAGCTTCACTTCCCAGCATCTTTTTTTTTTTTTTTTTTTTTTTTTAACTAGAGCATTTTAGTTAGACATAGTATTTGGGTTCATCTTGACAAAATCATACATGTATGAAATTTTATTTCAGTTCAGAATCCCCCCTTTTCCCTTCTGTTCTCCCATTGGAGGCACACCCCCAATGACCCACCACCTCCAGCCACACCCTACCCACCTTCATTACCACTCAGTTAATCCCATCAGGGAATTAATTCATTGATTGGGTTAAGGCTTTCCTAACCCCATCGTTTCTCCTCTACACCTTCTTGCATTGTTTCACACATGAGCTTTTCAGGGACACCTCACATCCAAACCATAACATTTGGCAAAAAATATGTCTAGTACATATAAAGAACATCAGGTCTATTTATTGACTTATAGTAAAGCTAAGGTTAATCATTGGTTTCAGGTACTGCCAACCTGATCCTGCTATTTAAAAATTCCTAATGATTTAATATCTATTTGTAATAACTGTCTCAATCAACTGTCCGTGTGTCATTGGAGTGATGTCACCAGTTACCAGCCAACAAACATCTAAGACCTCTAGATAACATGTGTGTTGTTGGAAGTGGATTGTTCCTCAGTCAAACCTCCCCATGACTGACAGCACCTTGAATATATCCTCATGAGAGATTCAAAAGCCAGAGGATCTAATCTGTGCATAGATTACTGACCACAGAAACTGGGAAATATTTATTGAAAGCTATTAAATTTGGGATAATATTTCATGTAGAAATATGTAACAGAAGCTGCTTTTGGTACTGGAAGTGATGTTCTGCAGGTTGCTTTTTTCATAAATGATATAGCCTAGAGACCACTAAATACCAGTTATAGCATTTTCTTTGTTTTTATATTGCACCTTATACTACTGTGTTGATATATCATTTTATATTTAGCTATGATCCTGCTGTTAGACATTTGGTTGTTCTTGGCTCTTTGGAATAGCAAATAATGATATGATGAATAATCTTTTGTACAGGTCCATTAGTATTTTCCCACTGAATCTTTGGATAGATAACTGGAAGTGAAATCATATGTACATATACACATTGTTATGGTTTAGATATTAGGTGTCCCCCAAAATCTCATGTGTGAGATAATAAAAGTAGGTTTAGAGATGAAATGACTAGATTATAAAAGTTTAACCTGATCAGTGCATTATCCCTTCATGGGGATTAACTTGGTATTAACTATTCACATGTAGAGTGTGGCTGCAGGAGTTGGGTTCCTGGGGGTATGACTTTAGGGTACACATTTTGTCTTTGTTGAGCAGGGCTCTCTCTGCTTCCTGGTAATGACCTGAGCTGTTTTCCTCCACCACATTTTTCTGCCATGATATTCTGCCTCTCTTCAAGCCCCGAGGAATGGACTGAGACCTCTAAAACTGTAAGCCCCAACATAAATTTTTCCTCTAATTGTTCTTGTCAGGTCTTTTGGTCATAGCAATGAAAAAAAAAAAACTGACTAAAATACACACACATGCACACATATGTAATTTTTCTAAATACTACTGAAATTGACTCCAAAAGTAATTGAAAAGTAAATTTTAAAATTCCCACCAACAATATGAAAGATCTACTTTCTCTTATCAGTAGAGCATGCATCATGGAAACTACAATTTCTTCTGCACTTTGTCATTGATCATTTCATGTTTGCCTTTAATTAATAATATTTGTTTTACAAGTCAAATTTACTATTTCCAATAGTTTTGGAATTTTGAATCAGATAATTTTTTCCAGTAATTTTTAAAGGGATATATATTCTTTCATATGCATACTTCTGTCCACTTGAAATTCATCCTGTTGTATATCATGAAAAACAGACTGAATTTTATCTTTTTCCATATGGATTTCCAGTTGACACAACAAAATTTATTCCAAAATCAACCTTTGCTCACTAGTCTGAAAGCCTCTTTTACTGAACATGAAAACAATTCAGTCTATATTAATTTTGCTATTCTGTTCCTTTTCTCCATCTATCTTTGCACGTATGTCACATAATACTACTGTGTTTTAATTATGGTGGCTTTTAGCATGCTTTTATATTTTATTTTATATTATATTTTATATTAGAAATGATGGTGGAATGAGATAGACATCATTATCCAAAGTGCATGTATGAAGACATGAATGGTGTGAATATACTTTGTATACAACCAGAGATATGAAAAATTATGCCCTATATGTGTAATATGAATTGTAATGCATTTTGCTATCATATATAACAAATTAGAATTAAAAAAAAAAAAAAGACTATCCCTTTTCTCACTCACGTCCTGCATGAGTGAAGGAATCAGTACTCTTGGAGGAATGGGCTGGCTGCGAAATAAAAGCTATAAAAGTAATAGATCACCACTTCAGAGTCGCCATCCCGGCTGGGGACAGCAGGGGAACAAGCCCCGGCTTGCAAGAGTTTGAACTAGGCCCTCCGGCACGCTTTCCCAGCTCAACCCATCCACTCAGGAGCCACAGGTATTTTCTGCCTCTGCCTACAGGTCAGGGAATAGGCCCCAGGCCCAGGAACAGCAAATATTACATGGGGATACCAATCTTTTATTTCTCCTACTACACCCTAATTCCCATGATTACCCTCTCACCAGTCAATTAATCTAATACCTCTACCTTCTCACATCCTATCTCACAAGCGTTTTAGCCAACACATAAGTCCCCTCTTCTACCATTAGATACTGTGAACTACCACACAAAAATACTGACTAAATGGTAGAAGATAATTGATCTTATCATTTATGGTTAAAGTGTTAAAATTATAAATATAAAAATAGAAACTAACTGATATATGGCAATACGTTGGGTTCTTTGAATGCTGTAATATTGATCTTTCCATTAAAAGTGAGGTATCGGGTAAACTGTAGGGAAGATATAAAACAATAGGACAGAAACAATAATACCTCAGACTTACACTGCAAGAGGAGAAAACACATAGATATCATGAAAAAAAACAAGGGAGGAAAATGCCCCAAACAAACCAAGATACTACAGCAATAGAATCCATAGAAAGCACAGTAGGTGAAATGTCGGAAAAGGAGTTCCAAATATACATAATTAAAATAATTTGGGATTTAAAAAATGACCTAAGTGAGCAGATACAAGCAAAAATTGATCTCTCCAACAAAGAGATGAGGGATCAAATATAGGCAACCATCGATCACACCAACAAAGAGATAAGAGAACAAATACAAGTAGCAAAAGATTACTTCAAGAAAGAGATAGAGAGTCTGAGAAAAAAACCAAACAGAAATACTTAAAATGAAAGAAACAACAGGCCATTTAAAAAACTTAATAGATAGTATCATCAATAGATTGGATCACTTGGAAGATAGGACCTCAGACAATGAGGACAAAATATATAATATTGAAAATAAAATTGACCACACAGCGAAGATGGTAAGAAACCATGAACAAAATATCCAAGAAATATGGGATACCATCAAAAGACCAAATATAATATTTATTGGAATTGAGGAAGGTGCAAAGAGTCAATCCAAAGAAATGCAAAATCTCTTTAATGAAATAATATCAGAAAATGTCTCAAACAAGAACAAATTTGAAAACCAAATACAAGAAGCATATAGGACGCCAAACGTACAAAATTACAACAGACCTACACCAAGGCACATTATAATGAAAATTACTAGCATACAAAATAAGGATAGAATTTAAAGGCCATAAGAGAGAAAAATCAGATAAGCTATATAGGAAAACCAATTCGTATCACAGCAGATTTTTCAACCCAGACCCTCAAAGCAAAGAGAGCCTGGAACAACATATACCAGGCTCTAAAAGATAAGGGATGCCAACCAAGAATCTTATATCCAGCAAAATTAAGCATTAGATTTGATGATGAAATAAAAACCTTCCATGACAAACAAAAGCTAAAAGAATTTACAACAAGAAAGCCGGCACTACAGAACATCCTTGGCAAAATATTCCACGGGGCAGAATTGAAAAACAACAACGAAAACCTTCAAAGGGAAGAACAACAATAAAGGAAAACCAACCATAGGAGAAATCAAGTCAAGCTAAATACCAAAAATAAAATGGAATTAAATAAAATTTAAAATGACTGGTAATACAAAGCATATCTCAATAATAACCCTGAGCATTAATGGCCTAAACTCACCAATTAAAAGACATAGGCTGATGGATTGGATTAAAAAAAAAAAAAAGACCCAACAATACGCTGCCTTCAAGAGACACATCTCATAGGAAAAGATGCCCATAGACTGAAGGTGAAAGGATGGGATAAAATATACCACTCACATGGACTACGTAAGCAAGCAAGGGTTTCCATCCTCATATCAAACAAAGTAGACTTCAAGCCAAAGGTAATCAAAAGAGATAAGGAAGGGCATTTTATACTATTTAAGGGAATCATACATCAATAAGAAATAACTGTCATAAATATATATGCCCCAAATAACGGAACATCCACGTTCATCAAACAAACCCTTCTCAAGTTCAAGAACCAAATAGACCACAACACGATAATTCTAGGTGACTTTAACACACCGCCTTCACCACTGGATAGATCTTCCAAACAAAATCTAAACAAAGAAACTGTAGAACTCAATAATACAATCAATATCTTAGATTTAACTGATATATATAGAGTATATTATTCATCAACAAGTCAGTACACTTTCTTCTCAGCTGCACATGGATCATTCTCTAAAATAGATCATATATTATGTCATAAAGCAACTCTAAGCAAATATAAAAAAGTAGAGATACTACCCTGCATACTATCAGATCATAATGGAATGAAACTAGAAATCAATGATAAAATAAGAAAGAAAACCTATGCCAACACCTGGAGACTAAATAATATTCTATTGAATGAACAATGGGTTGCAGAAGACATCAAAAAAGAGATTAAAAAATTCTTAGAGGTAAATGAGAACACCGATACAACATATCCAAATCTCTGGGACACTATGAAGGCAGTACTAAGAAGAAAAATCATTGCATGGAGTTCATTCCTTCAAAGAAGAAAAGGTCAACAAATAAATGAATTAACATTATACCTCAAAGCCCTAGAAAAAGAAGAACAAATTAACCCCCAAAGCTGTAGAAGACAGGAAATAATTAAAATCAGAGCTGAAATAAATGAAATTGAAACAAAAAACACAATTGAAAAAATTGACAGAACCAAAAGTTGGTTCTTTAATAAAATTGATAAACCATTAGCTATGCTAACTAAGAAAAGGAGAGAAAAAACTCAAATTACCAATATATGTGATGAAAAAGGAAACATCACGATGGACACTACAGAAATACAGAAGGTAATTAGAAGGTATTTTGAAAATCTATACTCCAACAAAATAGAAAACAATGAAGACTTTGACAAATTTCTAGAAATATATGATATGCCCAAACTAAATCAGGATGACATACACAACTTAAATTGATCAATTTCAAGCAAAGAAATAGAAGATGCCATCAAAAACCTACCAACCAAGAAAAGCCCAGGTCCAGATGGATACACAACCGAGTTCTACAAGACCTTTAAAGAAGAACTAACACCAATACTTCTCAAACTATTCCATGAAATAGAAAAAGAGGGAACCCTTCCAGACTCATTCTATGAGGCCAATATCACCCTGATTCCAAAACCAGGCAGAGACAAATCAAAGAAAGAAAACTTCAAACCAATATCACTAATGAATATAGATGCAAAAATCCTCAATAAAATTCTGGCAAATCAAATACAAAAACACATAAAAAAAAAATAGTACATCACGATCAAGTGGGGTTCATTCCAGGAATGCAAGGTTGGTTCAACATAAGGAAATCAATAAATGTTATTCACCATATCAATAGACTCAAAGATAAAAATTATATGATCATCTCAATTGATGCAGAGAAAGCACTTGACAAGATACAACACCCCCTCATGTTCAAAATGCTAGAAAAAATAGGAATAACAGGAACATACCTCAACATTGTAAAGGCCATCTATGCTAAGCCCCAGGCCAACATCATCCTAAATGGAGAAAAGCTGAAAGCATTCCCTCTAAAAACTGGAACAAGACAGGGATGTCCTCTTTCACCATTATTATTTAACATAGTTCTTGAAACCCTAGCCAATGCAATTAGACAGACAAAAGAAATAAAAGGGATACAGATAGGAAAAGAAGAACTCAAAATATCACTATTTGTGGACAATATGATTCTATACATAGAGGATCCAAAAAACTCCACCAGATATCTTCTAGATCTAATAAACGAATTCAGCAAAATGGCTGGATATAAAATCAATACCCATAAATCTAAAGCATTTCTGTACATCAGCAACAAATCCTCAGAAAGAGAAACTAGGAAATCCATCCCATTTACTATATTGTCAAAAAAATAAAATAAAATACTTGGGAATCAACCTAACAAAAGAAGTGAAAGACCTGTACAATGAAAACTACAACACACTAAAGATGAAAAGATTTCCCTTGTTCATGGATAGGTAGAACTAATATTGTCAAAATGACTATTCTACCAAAAGTATTATACAATTTCAATGCAATCCCAATCAAAATCCCAATGTCATTCCTCATAGAAATAGAAAAGGAAATCATGAAATTTATCTGGAAAAATAAGAGACCCAGAATAGCCAAAGCATTTCTTAGCAAGAAGAATGAAGTTGGTGGCATTACTATTCCAGACCTTAAATTGTATTACAAAGCAATAGTAACTAAAACAGCATGGTATTGGCACCAAAATAGACCACTAGACCAATGGTACAGAACCGAAAACACAGAGACTAACCTACACATCTACAGTTATCTTATATTAGACAAAGGTGTCAAAAACATACATAGGAGAAAAGACAGACTCTTCAACAAATGGTGTTGGGAAAACTGGAAATCCATATGTAATAAAATGAAATTAAACCTCTATCTCTCTCCATGCACAAAACTCAATTCAAAATGGACCAAGGACTTAGGAATTAAACCAGAGATCTTGCACCTAATAGAAAAAAAAGTAGGCTCAAATCTCCAACATGTTGGATTAGGCTCCGACTTCCTCAATAAGACCCCTATAGTACAAGAACTAAAACCAAATATTAATAAATGGGATGAATTCTAAAAGAAGCTTCTTCTCAGCAAAAGAAACAATCATTGAGGTGAACAGAGAACCTACAGAATGGGAGCAAATCTTTACCACATGCACATCAGACAGAACATTAACTTCAAGGATATATAAATCTCTCAAAAACCTTTACAACCCAATCAATAAATGGGCCAAGGAACTGAACAGACACTTCTCAGGAGAAGATATACAATCAATCAACAAATATATGAAAAAATGTTCAACATCTCTAGCAATTAGAGAAATGCAAATCAAAACTACTCTAAGATTTCATCTCACACCAGTCAGAACGGCAGCTATCAAAACCACAAACAACAATAAATGCTGGCGAGGATGTGGGGAAAAGGGCACACTCTTACATTGCTGGTGGGGCTGCAAATTGATGCAGCCAATTTGGAAAGCAGTATGGAGATTCCTAGGAAAACTTGGAATGGAACCACCATTTGACCCAGCTATCCCTCTCCTTGGTCTATACCCAAAGGACTTTAAAATAAGCATACAACAGGGACACAGCCACATCAATGTTCATAGCAGCACAATTCATAATAGTTAGATTGTGGAAACAAACCTGATGCCCATCAATAGATGAATGGATAGGGAAACTTTGGTATGTATACACAATGGAACATTACTCAGCACTAAAAGATAATAAAATTATGGCATTTGCAGGTAAATGGATGGAGTTGGAGAGAATAATGCTAAGTGAAGTCAGCCAATCCCAGAAAACCAAAGGTCGATTAATTCCTTTGCTAGATGATACTGAATTATAGTGGCAAGGGAGGGGGGGATGAGAGGAATGAAGGAATGTTAAATAGAGAAAAGGGTGGGGAGGGGAGGGAAAGGGGCAAGGGGATAGAAACAATGGCAGAAGGAGTTTGACATCAATATAATAAGTGCATGTATAAAAACTCAAATGGTATGAAAATATTTTGTGTAAAACCAACGACTTGGAAAACTGTGCTCTTTATATGTAATATAAAAGGAATTGCACTCTAAAAGCATGTATAACAAATTAAATTAATTAAATAAAAATACATCTAAAAAAAGTAATAGATCAGAAATAAAGACAAAAAAGTCAAGAATATTTTTAAAACAGGAGCATTACTGGTTGAGCCTATCAGAGGGGTCTGGCTTCTAATCAAGAAGAAGCCTGGGCTTGCTTTATTTATAGGTACAGAGCAAAGGGAATATGAAGGTATAAGGTTTCAGTGTGGGAGGAGTCTTGTTTCAGGTTGTGGCAGGGATCTTGCAGTAAACCGGTTATTTGGTATGCTATGCCCATCTCCATCTCCGGGAGGCTGTGTTTCAATTTGGAGCTGTGAGCTAGATCAGGGTGCCAGCATTTTCCAACTGGGGGATTCCCCCCAGGAGTTCCCAAGGGAGTGGCTTCTCTGCCTATGGGCTTGAACATTGCTTAGTTCACACCCTGCTCTTAGATGGCTCCCAACACCCTTCATACACACTGATTTTTATGGAAAGTGTTTAAGGCTATTCTTGCTCATTAATTTTTCTATACGAACTTTACCACCAACTTGTTTAAATTCAGAAAAAAATGAGTGGTATTTTTATTTAGATGGTGCTGAATTTGCACATTGATTATAGGAAAATTGCCACCAGAAAACCACATACTTAGAAATATTCTTTTCTTTCAGAGAGATTTTGCACATTTACTTTTGTATTTATTCCTAGATTTTTTTAATGTTGTATGTGTATTTGTATTTTCATCTGTTCCGTGTGTGTGTGTGTGTGTGTGTGTGTGTGTGTGTGTGTTGTACTGGTGCTTAACTATTGAGCCACAGCCAAGCCCTTTTTTATTACTTAATTTGAGGCAGGATCTTGCTAAGTTACTTAGGGTCTTGCTACATTATTGAGGCTGGCATTGAATTTGTGATCCTCCTGCCTTAACCTCTGGAATTATTGGGATACAGGTGTTTTTTCCATCGCACTTGGACATTTTCATTATGTGTTCTAACTGGTTATTATCTGCGTGAAGGTTAATGATAGTTGAATGTCAAGTTTATATCCAGCTACTTTTAAATTCTCTTTTTTTGTAGTAGTAGTTTTCTCAGTGATTCTTTTGAATATTTCAGATAGAACATTATAATCATCTGCAACAGAAATAGTAACATGTTAGTTACCAACAAGTAACAATTTAGTTAGAAAGCTTTTGCTTTCAATCATTACGATTAATTCCATTCAATTTGTTTTTATTAGTTAATACCTGAGATGAAGAGAGTGGACATCTTTGTCCTGACTGTAGAGGGAATACCTCCAGTGTTTTCCTATTAGAAAAGAAGTTGGCTTTTTGTGAAAGTAGATAAATAAAGCCTATATTAATTGAATTTTTTCATTTTTTTATTCTAAGTTGTTATATATGACAGCAGAATGCATTACATTTCATGTTACATTTAAAGAGCACATTTTTACATATCTTTGGTTTTGAGTTTTTCTTTTAAATGTTGACCCTTGCCAAGTCTCCTTTCACAAGTCCACAAGTCAGGTGGGCTAGATGTGTGTCTTGTTCCTAACTGGATGTGCATGCTGGAGGGCCTCACCTGAGGTGAGATTATTTCCAGTTTGGCCAGTAGAGTTATACGTTATATTGCTTTGTCTCCTAATCATTGTTTGGTTTCATGTTCCAACCAGACCATACAATTTTCAGGACAGAAATTTCTCTTTTGGCTTAGAAAAGCAGAACATTGTAATAGTGAAAGAGAGAGAAAAATATTGGGACTGAGATTAGTAATTATGCTTTTCTAGTTAACATTTATGGTCTTTTGAGGATGTTTATCTATTGTTTTCTCCACACTCAAAGGGATGAGATGAACATGTAGTTCACTCACCAATTTGCCATTGGAATTCAACTTAACAGTGATATATTTAGAGGTCATTTTCTTTAATTATTTTTCATCATCAATTTGATATTTTTGTTTGAAAATAGATAGACCAAGAAACTAACATGGTGGCTGACATGCTGATATTCAAAGAGATCTGTTCTTTTTAATGTAGAAATGAAATCAAATTTGAAAATTTAGATTTGGTACTACTGATAAAACATGTGAAAGAAGTTTTCTTCTTTTTTCACCAGATTGGACTGAACAAGAAGAAAAAATGTCTTCTATTGACTTGAAGAGATATTCAATTTTATCTTTTCTGTAGGAAATACAGTGCAATTAAAAAAAAAAAAAACCACACACACATCCAAGTTGTCTGTTAAGGCAAAACTTAATTACTTCCAAGAGCAGCACATTAGATTATTGGAGAAGAAGAAAGTTGTTAAAAACCTCTAAGCCTCCATGAATATCTCTTTTACCTACTTTGCTGAAATTCTAGCCTAGAATTAGTTCTTGACTAGAGAGCTGTTTATTTTACAATTAACAAAGAAGTGGGATTTTCCCAATAATTTTGCTTGCATATCCAAAAATTAACTGAATGTCACTTGACTACTTAAATGTGGTACATTTACCCCACAAATATGAGTGACAAAAGACATCAGAAGCTTTGTAGTAACTAGTGTGTATCCTCCTGAGAAAACATCATCTGTACCACGATATAGACATGATTTCATGATAATTAGGTTCAAGAGACAACTCTCCAGGGGAGAGCCACATGCAGGTAATAATAGTTCCCACTTATTGAGTGATTTCTGCATTTAGCATTATGCTACGTGCTCTTTCACATGCTAACAATAACACATTTATCCTCACATAATTGTGCAAGTTAGTTATTATGATTATTTTTACATCAGGTCACTGAGGCTCACACAGACTAATTAGTTGGTTCAAAGTAACTCACGATGGGGCTTTGATTTGCATATTGAGTGCATATTCTGAGCTCTTTATTTTTGTGAAAAATTTAGATATAAAAGATGAAAAAACTAATAAATACTCATGCTCACATACTGACTTTAGAGATAAAAACATTTATGAATATAACTAAACAATATATAGTGTTACTTTATGTATATATATATATATATATATATACACATGCTTACATGAATATTGTGTATATAAGTATTAGTATATCTCCAAGACTTCATTATTTTTGTGAGATTTGTCCATATGGATGTAAGGGTTTATTCTTAACCTTTTATATTACATGTTGTAGTCTCTTGTGGTCAGAATATTGTATGAATTATTTGTTCTTTCCTCTACTTGGTAGCTATTCTTGTGACTTCAATTATGGGATAATGTTGGGGACATTTATGCACTGCTTTCCTCTGTATATGAGTGTTAGGGCCTGTGGTAAGGAGTATGCATCTTCAAATTTAAGAGCTAGTCTAAATAAATTTCAGAATCACTCAGCATTGACGTGCAGTCACACTAGCATTGTTCCTATTGTTCTCTAACGTCACCTACTATTGTCAAGCTTTTCTAAAAACATATTTTCGTCTGTGTGATTCTTCAGTGTGGTTTTTATTCACATTTCCCATATCATTGATTAAGTGCTTTTTAAAGCTCATGTACTATTTGCTTTCTTCTTCTGTAAATTGCCTACTAATGGGGTTTCTTTATTTTCCCATTGAGGAATCATTTTATCATTTATTTATTTTTATGGAAACTCTTTATCCTGGATACTAATATTTTTTTCTTCTACATATATAGAAAACATGTTCTTCAAGACTGTGGCTTGTTTCTTCAATTTGGTTTTGATGTCTTTTGGTGAATAGATATTTTAATATTTGAAGATAGGCAAATTAATCTTTTGCTTTATAGGTTATCATTTTTGCTTTTAAAAGAATTTCCCATTTATTCTGGGATAACAAAGACTTTCTTCCATGTTATCTTTCCAATTAATATTTCACTTTTCATATCAAGTTCCTTACTACCTTTGGAATTTATTTTTGTGTCAGGTGGGGCATTGAGACCTAATTTTCAAAGTCAAAGTAATCATACAGGTGCCACTCATGCTAGATCACCTTTCTTCACTATTTGCAGTGCTGGAGATATTGTACACTATTTACACACACATATATAAATATGTCTGGGCATTTACTTATGTTTTTTGTTTGTTTGTTTTTGGTACCGGGGATTGAACTCAGTGGCACTCGACTACTGGGCCATATCCCCAGCCCCACCTTTTTTTTTGTATTTTTTATTAGAGACTGGGTTTCGCTGAGTTGCTAAGTGCCTTGCCATTGCTGAGGCTGGCTTTGAACTCGTGATCCTTCTGCCTCAGCCTCCCAAGTGCTGGGATTATGGGCGTGCACCACCACCCCTGGCTTTACTTATGTTTTATTTGATCATCCATGTGCTGTTACTTCTGTATTCTTTTTTTTTAAATATTTATTTATTTGCTTTAGTTGTACACAATGCAATGCATTTATGTTTACGTGGTGCTGAGGATCGAACCCGGGCCACGCACGTGAGAGGCGAGTGCTCTGCCGCTGAGCCACAACCCCTGCCCGTTACTTCTGTATTCTAATTGTTCTAGTTTTATAATGAATTTTGATATTTGGAAGGGTTAATGCCCTAACATTATCTTGTTTAGAAATATAATGAGTGTTTACCTTTTTCTTACATGTATGTTTAAAAATCAATGTCAGAATTTGACAAATCCTCTTTTAAGATTTTCCCATTATACTTAAGGAAAACTTTTTGAAAGTGGTGGTACATATTGATATAAATATATATATATATATATTGTGTATATATATGTATCTATGAATATGACATATCATTTATTTTATTTCTCTTATTTAATATAAATTATTTTAATAAAGTTTTATATTTATTTCTTTGAATATGGTTCACATTGAGTTTGATTTTTCCTACATTTTAAATTTTAAAATTGTATTAATATATTGCATTTATTTTAATTATAGATAGTTGTGGATAGTTTTGAAATATTGAATATTCTATTCCATGAACATGGTATGTCTCACTATTTCTTTAGGGCCTTTTAAAAGAGAGACAGTTTGGTCCTGGAATAGAAATAAAATTGATTTATATATATTTATTGTTAAATTTATTGAAGTATAATTTACATATGGATGAAGCTGCTATAATAATTTGCATGCAGGTTTTTGTATGAACTTAATCTTTCAAATCAGTTGGATAAATACTTTATAATGTAATTGTTGTAATGTGATATGCCCATGACTAGTTTTGTAATTATTAGTACAAACTTCACAATGAGCATTTTTTGTTATATCAAACAAATTTAATTAAGTTGTATTTTCCTTTAGTTTAAAATGTTCTTGAATTTCTTTTGAGATTTTTTCATTGGCACATGTTACTTAAAAGTACATCAAGGAATCTGCAAATATTTGAGTATTTACTACTTTTTTGTCATTAATTTCTAGTTTAATTTCACTGTGGTCTGAGAATATGTTTCATATAATTTATATGATTTTAAATTTGTTGTGCTTTAGGGGTAAGAATATGTTCCATGTTGGAAATGTGCCATTTGAGCTTGAAAATAATACTTATTTCACTGTTTTGTGATGGAGTGTTCTCCAAATCACAATGAAATCATGTTGACTGAGACTGATGGCCACGAATTCTATACCTTTACTAATTTTATGATTGCTTGAGTTATTAATACCGACCAAGGAGTGTTGAAGTCTCCAACCATAATGGTGAGTTTGTCTATTTCTTCTTTCAGTTTTTCCTCATGCGTTTTGCTACTGTCTTGCTAGTTGCTTGCATGTCTTAGATTCTTAGGTCCTTTTGGAGAATTTGCATGCAAAAACCTGAATACAAATTATTATAAAAGCTTTATATATATGTAAATCTGTTTTATCATTATGTTGTGCTCCTCTTTAACCATAATCATCATCCCTGATCTTGGTCCAAAGTTTGCTGTGTTTTAAATTAATGTAGTTATTCCATCTTTCTTTGATTATTGTTAGCCTGTTATATCTTTCTTCATCCTCTTATTTTAACTAGTTTGAGTTATATTTAAAAGGAATTTTTTTCTAGATGAATATAGTTGATTTTTCTTAAAAATCCACCCCAGTGTTCTATGTCCTTTAGATTACTCACATTTAAAATAATTATTTTATGTATATATGTATATATATATATGATTTCTATCAATCATGTTTGTAAACATTTTCTCTTATTTTTGTTTATTTTAAAAATCTTACTTCTTGCTTCTCATGTTTTTAATTGAGAATATTATGATTCAATTTTACCTCTTCATATAATATCAATTATATTTTTAAAAATTTATGAGTACTTGCCCAAAAGTTTGCAACATACATTTTTAACTAATCTAATTCCACCTTTGCCTAATGCCATGCCACTTCACATGTAATGCAGCTACCCAAGAACTAAGCATTCCCAGTTCTTCCTTGCTATTTCTTGTGAGGCTGATCATTTTCATTTCACTTAGGCATATGCTTATAGTGGCCCAATACATTGTTACCATTATCATTTAAACAAACATTTATCTTTTAGATCAATTTAGAATAAAAATATTAAAAATTATTTTTTATCTTTATTTATTGTTCTCTTCTATTTTTATATAATTAATTACTAAATGTCTGATTTACATAATTTTTTCTCCTACCTCAAGAATGTATTTTTTTTTCTCTTGATGGTGCTGGGGATTGAACCCAGGGCCTTGTGTGTGCTAGGCAAGCACTCTATCAATTGAGCTGTACCCCCAGCTCCCAAGAATGTCTTTTAACATGTTTTTTCAGGAAATATTTGATTACAATGAATTCCCTCAGGTTTTGTTTGTATGACACAGTCTTTATTTGTCCTTCACATTTGAAGGATGATCTCCAGATTTAGAATAAATAATTTTAGGTTTATTTCTTTTTCAACCCTTTAAAAAATACTCTTCTTTTTTCTTACATAGTTTCTGACAGGCTGCTGTACTTGTCCATGTTCTGCAGATTAGGTGTTCTCCAACCCCTCTGACTTCTTTGAAGATTTTCTCTCTTTATTTCACTTTCTGAAGTTTGAATATGTTATGGAGAAGTGTGATTTTTTTTTATATTATCCTATTCAGTGTTATCCGAGCTAGCTGGAATTGTAGTTTTTGTGTCTATCGTTAATTCTGAAATGTTCTTAGTCACTATTATTTTAAACATTTCTTTGGCTCCTTTCTTTTTACTTTTTCTCTCTATCTCTTTTTTTTTCTTTCAATTATATGCACTTTGCAATGTTTGGTATTGCCCCACAGAAATTGCTTTTTTAAAACTCATGTTTTTGTTCTATTTGTTTTGAAATTACTCCTTTTTTTTTTGTGATTGTATCACTTATATTTTGCTACCTCACAAACTATTCTGAATATTGGTGAATTAAAGCAAAATAAGATTTATGATTTTTTTGTGAGGCTAGTCAGTTGAGGAGTTTGCAGATTTGAGCCAGTCTTCACTAGTCTCTGTGAGGCTTGCTCACACTTCTATAGCCACTGGCAGGTTGTTTTTGAGAGGAGAAAAGAACTGACAGGTCTAAAGTGAATTCATCTGAAATAAATTAGATCTTTTCCATTTATCTCTTCCTTCTTTCCAGCAGGCAAGTCTGGGCATATTTTCAGGTTAGCTTCTGCATGGTCTCATGGGAAGCTGCAGAGAAGAAGAAAGAGGGGAGGGGGAAGCGAAGGAAGAAGAGGAGGAGGAAGAAGAAGAGGAGAAGAAAAAGAGTGAGAAGGGGAGGAAGAGTGAGAAGAGGTGGAAGAGCAGGAAAGAAATGAGAAGGAGGAGGAGGAAGAAGAGAAGAAGAAAAATAAACATCCAAGCACTTCTTGAAGACTCTGAATTAATCAAATATGCCACTTTCCTATTGGTCAAAGCAAGCTACATGACAAGTATAAAATAGAATACTACCAGCATAATAGATTATAGGAGGTATACAAAATTAGGGACTACCAATCAAGTGCTTATTATTAAATTTTATTACTTATACTGTATGCACATGTTGACAATATCTGAAGTTAGTAATTGTTTATCATCTGTTTGGTATTGCTGGGATTCACACATTGGAATTAACAAATCTTCCCTTTTAAGAACTATATAAGAGGTTTAGACTCTTTAAGTTCAATGAAACCCCATTGTTTTGTATGCATTTTTGTTTCAAATTCTATTTTCTTTTAGACTTTACAATTAGTTGTTTTTATTGACATTTTATATAGTTCGCATTTTTCTATCTTATCTATGTTTTAGTTATTTCTCTGCTCTATTTTTCTTGCTTCTCATTCATTAATTTTTAGATAATTTTCTATGTTCCTGCAGTACCTCTTTAAAACTTAATTTAGGGCTATTGGTTGAATGTAATTCCATAAGGATTTTGATTGAATGAAAATCCTTTATGTTATTCTTGATCTTTATATCACAATTTGGCTGATTATGCAATTCTAGGCTATTGACTTTGAATGGCTTCTATTATTGCTGTTAAAATTAATTGTCATTCCTTTGTATGACTGTGTCTTCTCTTTGCTTTAGCGATTTCTTTTTTGTGTCTTTATAATACTTCATTTTCATTTTTATTTTTCTAAGTGTGAATTTTTTTCTTTATTCTGCTTATAATTTACTGTGATTCCTGAATCCAAATTCTCAGCCATAAACTTTTTACATATAGCCTACCCCTGTTTATTTTGTTCTACATTTTGTTACCTCCTGTACACATAATGGTTTTGAACTTCTTATTCATATATTACATCTTTTTGCCCCTGTTGTTTACTGGCTTAGTCTTTAGATTTATTTTCATTTTATTATTTCATTTCTTATAAAACTATACATATATAGTTTAACAATTATAGGCAAACAAGGTGATTTGAACTTTTTAAATTTAAATTTTTACAACTTTTGGACTATAAGACCAGGAAAGGAATCTGCCACTCTGCTGTGCACCCCAAAAACATTTGCTTCTCTATCTCCCTCCCCACCTGGACAGAATATGTTACCTATGTGTTTTTAATTCAGTTAGAGTTGCTATACAATATTTGGGATTTAAAAGTATTTGATTAAAGATAAACTCCATGAATGTCAAATTTCTTTGGCAAAGAATTGATAATAAGACATAGAATTAGTAAGGATACTATGTGGGATGGTTTCAACCAGGGAAAACATTGTGGATTAATTTTTTGTTGTTGTTGTTTTGCTTTTGGTACTAGGGATTTCTTAACCACTGACCCACATTTTCAGCCCTTTTTTTGTGTGTGTGGGTGCAGGCACTGGGGATCGAACCCAGGCCCTTATGCATGCAAAGCAAGCACTCTTCTAATTGAGCTATATCCCCAGCCCTCTCAGCCCTTTTGAAAAAATATTTTATTTACAGACAAGATCTCTCTAAGTTGCTTAAGGCCTTGCTAAATTGCTGAGGCTGGCTTTGAGTTTGTGATCCTCTTGCCTCAGCCTCCCAAGCCACTGGGATTACAGGAGTGTGGATTAATTTTTGAGGTAAAAATGTCTAGAGATATAGTATCTGGAGTTGAGGGATAAGATGTACTTAAAGGGGAGAAAAAGCAAGGAGGAATATAAAAAATCATGTGCTGTTTGTGAAGACTAATACTTTCAGCATGAGATAAGCATTATTTAGTCTCTGGTTCAGGCTATATTATATTTAGATCATTTGTCTGGAGTAGGTTTTTAGGAAAATTCACATTTATTACTGGATTTCTTTTTCTTTGCTACACAAATAATAATGATTCAGGACAATGGAAATCTAAAAACTAAAAGGTAAACACAATTTTTTCCCATTCTTGTACATATGCACACACAATTTTGCATAATTATAATTACAGTGCTTTCTGATTTTTCTCTGTGTATTTCTGTATGTCTGCATATCTATTGCTCTTTGATACTGTCATTATTTTCAATGCCTTTGTCATATTTTACCTTTGTGAATCAAGTAACTTTCCCCATTAGAAATAGCCATTTATGATGTCAACACATTTTTGTTTAGTTAGAAATACTGTATACATACACCATCCATTTCTTTTTCCTTTCCAGCAGAAGCCGTTCTATACAGATATCCACTCATCTCCTGTGTGACTCAGGGAAGACGTGTCCATCACTACTCTCAGTGTGGAAACTGGATTTACAAAGCCAGTTATCATCTGGCATTCCTCTGGGGACTATTACTGGCCCAGGATGGCTTAGAGTGATATAATCAGACAGAAGAGGTTTGAATCCCAATGTGTCATTTTCTATTTAGATGTCTTTGGGAATGATATTTAATTATTCAGTGTCTTATTTCCCTCATATGTAAATTAAGAATAATAGCAGCACCTACATCAAAGGTTGTTTGAAGTGCAAATTAATAAATATACCTTAAGTTATAAATAAACTTATAAATGCTTAGCACAGTATGGGTACCTAGCAAATGCTCAATAATGTCACTTATACTTATCATAGTTCAGTCACATACATGGTATAACATCATCATAAAACAGCCTAAGTCAGGACTCCATCATGTATGCTTAGACAAAAATTTGAGACCTTAGACCATTAAAGATTTAGACTTAGGATTATTATTTAGTGTACATACTAAACAAAATCTAAAGAGATAAAGTGAATTCACTCGTCAGCCATCAGTTTTCACTACCTCTCCAAGTTCAATACTTTTGTTTAATGATCGCAAAACAGCACCTTAGTACATTCTTGTTTGCCTTTCATCTATTGATTTAAAAACTCATAATTAGGCACCTGTTATGTGTCAGGCCTTTTTGTGGCTTCTGGGAAATTCAGGGAGCAAAATAGACTGGGCTTTATTCTGAACATGATGGGAACCCATTGGTGGACTTTGGGGGAAGGCATGATATGAGTCATATTTAAGAAGAACCATTCTGACTGCTCTATGGAGATACAGGGGTAGTGGGAAGCAAGAAAAACAGGCAGGAGCCCATTGAGGGGTGATAGTGTCTTGGAAGGGAATAACAACCAGAGAGGAGGAAAGAAGTGGAAAGATTCAGAATATAGCCTCTTTACTAAAAAGTTAAACAATGCCTATGTGTATAAAAAGTGATGAGTGAAAACAGCACCCTTGCCTCATACCTTAGCCTCCAGTGCCAGTCTTCTTTTCAGAGTAACCATGGCTAGCAGTTAAATGTATAAGTATCACCAAGCCTTTTCCTGTACCATTTATAAATGGTTTATGTCTCTAGAAAATGAATTAATATTTTCTTGCAATTTATTTTTAGTTTTTACCCTTACTCTCTGTTGCTACCTCTTTCCCTGGTGCTGAACTAAGACTTAGTAAGTGATTTGGAGCTCCTTAAAAAATAAGCCATCTCAACAACTAAAAAAATTTTTAAAAAGCCATCTCACAAATTATCATCAGTATGATGTATTAGGACAACAAGCAAGTAAACAAATTAGGTCAGCCTAGATAAGTCCCATTTTCTTCTTCCTATTTAGTACACAGTGAATTTTCCCAGGATTTGAATCACTCTTGTATCCCTTTCCTTCTTCTTTTTTTAAACTTCAGGCAGAAAACCAGTAGAGGGCACTGATAACCCTGCACATGCAAGGAGTCAGTGGAAAGATACTGACGAAAGTGAAATAGGGTTTTAAGGCAGGAATTACAGCACAGTGCAACTGTAGAAATGTAGGGTTTCTTGTTTTGGTCTCTTTTTTGAAACTTAAAACGACTTATACTAAGAATGGGTGGAGCTTTTCCCAGCTGTACTGTAGCACATTTGAATGTTGGGGCTTCCAAGAAGTGTGTATATATATATATATATATATATATATATATATATATATATATATTTTTTTTTTTTTTTTTGCAGAGGGAAAATAGTTATTTAACAACATTTTATTATCTAATTATAAATTATTTTATTTTACTCAAAGTGTTTGGACACCAAAAGCATTTGGGCAGGCAGAAACTGGTTGGAAAATTGACATAGACTCGATCAGAAGAGATTGTAATTTTACTTGATTGATCTTTCAAATTGTATATTTGTTTAGGCTTCTTTGTCTGTGTATATGTATTTAAAGTTGTAAAAATTATTACAAAAGTTATGCCTGTCATGGGTATGTAAAATGTGAGTAGTGAAAGTAGTTTAGAGTCATTTTTTGGTCCTGTTAAGAGTAGAAATTGAATCAGGTTTTGAATTTTGCTAATCACAAAAATGTAAACAACTCTAGAATTAATGTATTACTTTCTTTCTTTATTGCCAGGAAAACTTGGCCTTTGGGGTGCTGTAGAAACTTTCCCATAAATGGTCAAACGATATGTTCAATGATAGAGTCCTACAAAGACAGCATTGCTTTCTTTTAGTTCAAGCCTGTATGATAAGGGGCTCTCTTATAACAATCCCAGAACGATTTTCATTTGTGCCAACTGTTACAGGATTTTACTTACTAATGCCATTCAGATGAATTACTTTGAACATTTTTGGGAGCCCACATTTAAATGCCAGGCATTATTTTATATGATGAATAGCTTTGTATCCTAATAGACAAATAAAGTATTTCCATAGCCAGGAAAAATTGTATTTTACTTATGTTGGTGGGCAATCGGCTGCTAGTCTCTCAGCCACCAGAAACATTAATTTTTGTGTCCCACTGAAGTAACATATGGCTTCCAAACAACAAATAATATATTTTAAAAAAATTAGAAAAATTCATCTCCAAGGTGCTTTACCCTTTTGCATTTGGAGGAGTTTGTAAAGAAACGGTCAGCTTCAGATCACAGAAAGCCGCATTCTTTTTCGCTATGACTAGCTTTGAAGAATGCTAAATACATTCCATCAATCATGACGACAGTGAGACCACAGACCCAGTGACATTTGCATCTAGGTATTTTCCATCCTTTGATGATTTAATGAACAAAACTGCAACAACCTACACATTTTTCTTGGCTTACTTCCTTTATAGTAACACTGTAATAAGATAAGGCCACTAGTGGCTTTCTGCCTCTGGATGGCAGTAAGTCCTGCATAAATGTTCATGACCCTTAGCTGTAATATCCTCAAGTAAGGATTTCCCGTCCTTTGTCAGTTTTCTGTCCAAAGAAAACACTAATTTTACTTAGTCTGAAATACATACACACACACACACACACACACACACACACACACACACACAGATACATACACACAAACACCATTTGAAAATGAAGCACAAGTAAGGAATCTGTTTAATGTTAAAAGTTGATAGCAGCAATCCCCAGGCTAAGAGGAAAATGAGGACGCAAAGAACTAACCTAAAAAAAAAAAAAAAAATTGGCATTTGGATATTTCCATATGTTTATATGTGATTCATTTTCCTTCTTACATAAATTAACAAATGCTGCCGAGCCAACCATATTTCTTACCTCGAGACAACGAGGCATTGCAAAGGCTCTAGGACTATATCCAGCTTTGGGAGTAAGCATGTCTACCACTAAAATTATGTGCTCTGATTAATATAGTCCATCTGGACTTTCTGACTGAGACTTTTTGTAGACACAAAGAATTAAAGAGCTTAAACATTAAATAAAATGAAATGCACACTTTAAATGTAGTTCACTAACCTCTCTGTGCAGTGGCTACTGCAGAACCATAAATTGACATCTGGATTGGGCTGTGGGCTGTAATTTATTGTCTCTAATATACTCCTTTTACTTGTCCTTTTAAACCTGCTATTCCTTTTCTTTGAGCCCCTGAGTCTCTACTGTAGCCCCTTTTGTACTGCCTGCCCCCTAAGATGGGCTGAGCTGAAAGTTCTTTTTAGACATCTTTCTCCCGATCTTATCCTCTGCGCAGAGGTAGGACTACAGCTATGTCTGTGAAGTGCTTCTGCTGCCTACTCACCTCTACAGGTAGGATACCTTCTGGCACACCTACACAGCTTTCTTGTTGAGGAAGGAGGATGGATCTTTATGAGAAAGAATATTCTAGATTTTGAGCATCCTTTCTCTTTTTGAACAAATGTCCTTCTGAAAATTTACCAAAAAAAAAAAAAAAAAAAAAAAAAAAAGAGAGATACATAAATACCAAAATCTACTGTGCAAACTGTATTCCCAGGCATGTCAACTTTGGGTGTCTAATTGAAGTGACATCAGTTTCTGATGGCTTCATAATAACTAGCTTCAAACCATTGTTGATTTAGCAGAATTTACTACATACTCAATCATTTATTTCTTCATAACTCAAAAGTGAATGCAATTCTCGTGGCTTCTGGATGATAGATTCTTTTAAAAATAAGTATTATTTTAAATAATGGTTTTTCACCACCAAACGAAATGACCTCTATAATTATGAGAATGAGAATTGGATTTGTTTTTGTTGGTGGGTTTTTGTTTTTTGGTACCAGGGATTGAACCTTTAGGTGCTTAGCCACTGAGTCACATCCCAGCTCTTTTTACATTTTTTTTTTTTTTTTTTTTTTTTTGAGACAGGATCTCACTCAGTTGCTTAGGGTCTCATCAAGTTGCTTAGGCTGGCTTTGAATTTGTGATCCTCCTGCCTCGGTGCTGGGATTACAGGAGTGCACAACAGAGCCCGGTGGTAGTTTTTTCTTTTTCTTTTGGCAGTACTGCAGAATCTTCATTTAAAGTACAGATGGACACAGAAGCAGCTGGAACACAAAAAGCCCCAAACCATAGAAGAATGGCTAAGCTTGGCAGAAAAGTCAAGGAGAAGAATCAGAGTCAATAACTACAATACTTTTCATCACTACTTTAGAGTATAAAACTTTGAATATAGGGTCATGTTGACAGAGATGGGTATAAGAGTCCAGCAAATTGGAAGCACAAGGGAAAATAGTTTTTGAGGAGCAGTGTCCTGGAGGCACTTCCTTTTCTGTTTTTCTGAGGGGCAAATGCAAATCTTTGTGCATTTGAATGAATGCCATGACTTGCTCATACACAGCCTAGTTCTTATCACTGATCCAATTAAAGCTATGACTCTAGAGAGTTACTGTATCTGGCATCATCTGGCTTGGATTATTTCCAGCATGCAATGATGGCCTCAACTCTAACTCAGCAAGAGCTGACCATGTTGCCAGGGAAAGGAGAGTCATGGCTAGACTCCAGTATTCTGAAGATTTGTTTCTGAGCTGGATCAGTTCCCTTAATACCTCCTACTCCGCTCATTTCTGAGACTACAAGCTTCCTTTAAAAATGTCTGAAGAGAGTTTTGAGTCAGTGGACTTGTATATCCTCCATCTTTCCTCTCTGAGTTTTTTTGTTTGTTTGTTTGTTTTGTTTTGGGTGGTTTTATGTGGTTTTCATTATTTTTCCTTGTGTCTAGTTCTTCATTCAACAAATATTTATCGAATCCTTAAAAACACCATGCATTATGAGACCTTATAACAGATCCTAGTTATGATGAAGAAAAACAGACCTTTCCGACCTACCTTGCTCTTGGATAGGTAGAATCAATATTGTCAAAATGTCCATACTACCAAAAGCATTATACAGATTTAATGCAATTCCAATCAAAATCCCAATGTCATTCTTCAAAGAAATAGAAAAAGCAGTCATGAAATTTATCTGGAAAAATAAGAGACCCAGAATAGCCAAACCAATCCTGAGCAAGAAAAGTGAAGCAGGGGGCATCACCATACCGGACTTTAAATTATACTATAGAGCAATAGTAACAAAAACAGCATGGTATTGGCACCAAAACAGACTGGTAGACCAATGGTACAGAATTGAGGATACAGAGACTAATACATATAATTTCAGCTATCTTATATTAGACAAAGGTGCCAAAAATGTACAGTGGAGAAAGGATAGCCTCTTCAACAAATGGTGCTGGGAAAACTGGAAATCCATACACAACAAAATGAAATTAAACCCTTATCTCTCACCATGCACAAAACTCAATTCAAAGTGGATCAAGGACCTAGGAATTAGACCAGAGACAATACACCTAATAGAAGAAAAAGTAAGCTCCAATTTCCAACATGTCGGATTAGGCCCCAAGTTCCTTAATAAGAATCCTGTAGTGCAAGAATTATTACCAAGAATTAATGAATGGGATATATTTAAACTAAAAAGCTTCTTCTCAGCAAAAGAAACAATCAGTGAGGTGAATAGAGAGCCAACTAATTGGGAACAAATATTTAATACGTGCACATCAGGTAGAGTACTAATTTCTAGAATATATAAAGAACTCAAAAGACTTAACACCAAAAAAAAACAAATAACCCAATCAATAAATGGGCTAAGGAATTGAAAAGACACTTCTCAGAAGAAGATACACAATTAATCAACAAATACATGAAAAAATGCTCAACATCGCTGGCAATTAGAGAAATGCAAGTCAAAACTACTCTAAGATTTCATTTCACTCCAGTCAGAATGGCAACTATCAAGAACACAAACAACAATAAATGTTGGAGAGGATGTGGGGAAAAAGGCACACTCATACATTGCTGGTGGGATTGCAAAAGGGTGCAACCGCTATGGAAAGCAGTATGGAGATTTCTTGAAAAACTGGGAATGGAACCACCCTATGACCCAGCTATCCCACTCCTGGGTCTATTCCCAAAGTACTTAAAAACAGCATATTATAGTGACACAGCCACTTCAATGTTTATAGCAGCACAATTCACAATAGCTAGGTTGTGGAACCAACCTAGATGTCCCTCAGTAGTTGAGTGGGTAAAGAAAATGTGGTATATATACAAAGTGGAATTTTACTCAGCAATAAAAGAGAATAAAATAATGGCATTTGCAGGTAAATGGATGAAGTTGGAGAATATAATGCTAAGTGAAGTTAGCCAATCCCCAAACTCCAAATACCAAATGTTCTCTCTGATATAAGGAGGCTAGTTCACAGTGTTGTTGGATGGGGGTACATAGGAGGATTAGAGGAACATTAGAATGGTCAAAGGAAAGGGAAGGAGGGAGCAAGGGGAAGGGAGGGGGAGAAAAAAGGAAAAAAAAAAAATTGGTGGTTGAATGAGATGGATATCATCATCCTAAATGCATGATTGAAGATCTGAATGGTACTTATATACTTTGTATACAAACAGTTGTATGTAAAAAGATGCTATATATGTGCATTATGAATTGTAATACATACTACTATTATAAATAAAAAAGAAAGATAAAAAAGAAAAAAACAAAACAACAAAAAAAAGAAAATGTAAAACACGATTATTATAAGAATAAATTAAAAAGAGAAAAATACAATAAAGTACTGTGAAGATTGACCAAAAAAAAAAAAAAAAGAAAAGAAAAGAAAGAAAGAAAGAAAGAAAAATAGACCTTTCCATCATATTTATAGTTTGGGGCGGGGTGAAGACCAGCTGCAAGAAATTACAAATCAGAGGGACAATGGCTACATGGGAGTGTAAATGGTGCTATAGTACCTCTAGCAGGAGCTACCAACACAGAGTTTGGGGTACTGGAGAGATCAGGGAAGGTTTATTGGAGGAAGTGATGCCTACGTTGATATCTGTTGTCTATGGTTGACATGGTCAAAGTTGAAGGCAGCCAGGTGAAGAGAGGACTGACTCAGGCAGACAAAACAACATAACGACCCACAACTGAGAAATAGATAAAATTGATTATGCTTTGTGAAGCCGGAGCCATGGTAGAATTAGAAGTACAAGGTATATTGGGGGAAATGCTTATGGAAGATAAAGAGGAAGAATGGAAGGGGAGAGTCTCAGAGCTTCATGCAAGTCTAGCACTTGTGAATGGAGGAAGGAAAGGAAAGGGAGATAGGGTAGGAGGAGCCTCAGGCTGCATTACAACTTTGGGAATGTCTTGGCCAGGCTTACAGCTCCAGAGAAAAATGACTTGTTAGAAGAGTTCCATTTATGGGTACAAATGGTCAGGCTCCAGGACACCCTCCCCCAAACTCACTGTGCTCACTCATTGTCTGGGAGGAACCCAGGGAGAGTGAGTGCCTAGAGTGAATCCTATGAAGGATTTTTAAGATGCTGCAGCTGGAGTTTATGAGCTAATCAGCTACTATCCTCACTGCAGATTCTCTCTGGAAGGGGTATCTGGGTGGATACCACATGGCTGCCTTCATACAGCCTCTCCTCTACACAGTGCTAGCTACATCTGTGTTCAGGAAGCAGCTCCTCCATGCTTCTTGGAGGTCTCTCCTCCTAAGAGAAAGACCTAGGAGTGCTAGTTCTTCACAAGTGCTAGACTTTCATGAAGCTCTGAGATTCTCCCCTTCCATTCTTCCTCTTTATCTTCCATAATCATTTCCCCCAATATACCTTGCACTTCTAATTCTATCTTGGCTCTGACTTTAAAAAGCATAATCAGAAGAAATACACCCTCATTGCTATAATTATCCTCATATTCAAGATTGGCATTCCTTGTCTCTTTTGCCCACTATCCTTTCTAACTGTTCTTGAACCTCAGTACTTAAGCTGAGAAATTTAGGCCTTCATGGCCTAGTTGATGGTGTAGTCCAAGCCCCCATTCCTCAGGACTCTGACTCCAGGTGATGATAACCTTTCTTAGGCCGGCTGTTGCACATTCACATTTCTAATTGGGCAAGAAAGCAATCATCCTGAGTGCATCCAAGTGGATCATCTGGGTTCTACCTGTATTCTTCATTTCACCTAGTGCATGAAAGAAAAGCTACCAAAATCAAATGCCCTGTCATGATATGGTAACTTATCTGCTTGCCTGCTGGTCTCTGGATGCCGCGACACAATACTGAATCCATCAGAGACCCTCCAGGTGAATTGGGATGGCACTAAATAATCACACAGAGACAGAGAAATTACCTTTTTCTTGGGGTTCAGCAATGGCTCCTCTGCCCCAGCTCCCACAAGGGAGGCAAAGGGAGGCTGGCAAAAAAGAGAGAGAGAGCATGCCTGAAAGTTCCATCTAAATGAGGCAAGGAACTGGTTTTTCAGGGGGGTGTAGCCCAGTCCCATTGGGTGATGCCCACTCCCAGAGCTATAATTCCTTGCCCAGTGGAGGTGAGGTCCACCTGCTTTCGCCCTGCCATCAAAAGCCAGTTTCACACCTCCATCATTCAAGGCTAAGGGAACATGCTCAGCTCCTGTTCATGGCTCCTGACACCTAGACACAATAAGTCCAAAGTGTTCAAAAAGCACTTGCTTTGTAGCTCCACAGGACCCATGGTATGTCCTGAAGGGTGTGCTCCTTTGAAGAACAAGCCATCTAGTCTAGTATTACAGGTATGGTAAACACAAAGTCTGATAATGGATCCTTAGGTGTGATGCTTGGTTTATTGGCCCACGTGTTCCTATTGGAATCAGCATGATTTTGAGGTTCTTTAAGTCAGTGTGTATACTGCATGCTGCTATTTAATTCCTGCAGTTCAATCACATTTTCACAAGGCAGTTCCAGTGCTGTATGAGACTGCTTCAAAATGGTGCAGTAAACAATTTGGTCAGTAGGTCACATGATCATGATTCTGCCCTTATACCCTCTTCAGTGTGTAGTGACTTTCCTGTTGTGTAAGAGTGCATGGTGAAACTCAGATGATGGTTCTGACTGAGGCTTTGTGAGCACAAAAGGCAAAATCATACTCAGTAGAGGTATTTTTTTCCCTATGAGTACTAACTACTAACTAGTCCTTCTAGGGTGGAATGGAACTATTATAGTCAACTGACAACCAACAGGACAGCTGACAGCTGATCTTCTCCAGTAATATCATGTTGGAGATGCAGTGTTAGTCTATTTTCTTGGCAGATTGGCCATTCAGAGATGGCAGCAGTTAGCTCAGTCATACGCAGAAGTTCACCCTTTTGGATCCGTATATTGCCTTCATTTTTTCCACCATGGCTATTTGTTTTCATATACTTCATGTGATAGTCTGTGGTTGCCAGTGATGATTGTTGGGTAATATTAACTGGATTTAGTTAATTCCTGAGGAGGATCATTATGTTTTATTTTTGTCTATAAGGTTACAGCTGTGAAAAAAATTCTATGCCTGTGTAGAATTTAAAAGTTAATTTCCAATAACATTTAATTATCTTCAAGATTCCAATATTCTGAACCAGATTTGAGGTTGTGTGTTTAAGTATTATTTCAATGCCTACCTTATCCATATCCAACAGTGTGAAGATGTTTCATGTACATCTGTGTAGAGAAATAGGACATGGTAAATTCAATGCCCCTTATCTTTTTTAACTTTAAATAAGTAATATCTACTATGCTACTTTGTTATGCTACATATACTACTTGTGTGGTATTACCTGGATGATATATGAATATACTGTGTTTTCCTCACATCCCATCATTCTTTGATCTGAGTAGTCCTCAAATATGTGTTATAGATATTTTTTATCATGTTGAGGGAGTTTCATCCTTTGCTGGGAGTTTTTTTTTTTTAATCAAAACTGGATGTTGGATTTTGTCAAATGCCTTTCTGTTTCTATTGGAATGATCATATGTATATATATTGTCTTTTCTAATTTGTTAATATGATGCACTACATTGGTGGATTTTCACATATTAAACTAACCTTGAATTCCTGGAATGAATCTCAGTCAGAATTGATTCCCTTGTTACATATTGTTGAATTCAATTTCCTAAAAATTTGTGAAGAATATTTGCATCCTAGATTCATTAGAGATATTTGTCTGCATTATGATTTGGATATGAGATGTCTCCCAGAAGTTCACATATGAGACAATGCAAGAAAGTTCTGAGATGAAATGATTAGACTATGAGAGCTATATCCTAATCAGTGAATTAATACACTTAACTGGATTTACCCAGTGTTAACTGAGGCAGGTAGGGTATGGCTAGAGGAAATAAGTCACTGGGGATGTGCCTTTGGGGATTATGTTTTGTTCATGGCACCTCCTGCTATCTCTCTCTTCTCCCTGGTTGTCTTGGACTGAGCAGCTTATCTCTGCCATACACTACTGCTATGATGTTCTGCCTTACCTCTGGTCCAGAGTTGTGGAGTCAGCCAACCATGGACTGAACCTCTGAAACCATGAGCCCAAATAAACTTATCCACCTCTAAATTGTTTTTTGTCAGATATTTTGGTCACAGTGATGAAAGTTGATTAAAGTAGTCTGTATATTTTATTTGTTACAATCTTCTTTCTGGTTTTGGTAACAGGGTAATGCTGTGCTCTTAGAATAAATGGGAATATTCCTTACTCTTCAATGGAATGGAAGAGTTTATTTTAAATTGGTATTATATCATCCCTGAACACTCCATAGATTTCATCAATGAAGTCATTTGGGCCTAAAGTTCTCTTTGTGAGAATGTTTTTAACTAGAGCTTTTTAGACGATTTCTCCTTGAGTGTGCTTTCATAGTTTGTGTCTTTCAAGATTTTTATTTTATGTAAGTTGCCAAATTTATCAACAATCAATTTGTTCATAATTTCTCTATTAAGATTTTAGTATCTCTTCTTATCCTGATATTAAAAATTCATATTTTTTCTTATTGTTTCCTGATCATCTGGCTGGGGATGTTAATCAATATTATTGATCTTCTAAAGGAATAGCTTTTTTTTTTTTAAACATTATTTATTTCTAGTCTTAAAACATTTCATTGCTATTCATTTTCATGCTCTTTTTATCATGTTTTGCCATCTATTTGCTTTTCTTTTAAATTTGCTTTTCTTTTTAATTTTTAAAGATAAACATGAGGTCATTTTGATATTTTCTTTTCTAATAAAGGAATCTAATGATATAATTTTCACTTAGTACTTCCTTAGTGGGATTCCATGAATTTTGATGCTTTTTGTTTTTGTTTTCAATCAGTTAAAAAAAAACCTTTAATTTCCTTTGAAGTTCCTCTTCACCCATGACTTATTCGTAAGTGTGTTGTGAGGAAATATTTTTCCCAAACTTGGTAAAAACTATAAACCCACCAAAGAAAAAGGTCAAGTAACTTAAGCAAACATGAAGATAATTACACAAAGATCCACTACACTAAAGTAAATTTTAATCAAGTTTATTGAATCACTCTGTAATAAAAAGAAAATCTTAAAAGCACACAGAAAAAGAATAATTACATAAAAATAAAAATATAAATGGGAGCAGATTTCTTTTCAGAGAGTAGACACATGAAGCTGTCAAATAATATTTTTTAAACAGTGAAAGAAAAATAATTGTCAACCTAGAATTCTATACCTAGCAAAAACATTGTTTATAATCAATGGTGAAATAATACAAAATATGAAGGAATTTGTCATAAGCAGACCCACACAACAAGAAATGTTAAAGGAAGTTTTTGTCTTTAAAATTTTTTTTCCTTTTACATGTGTATTTATATCACCATGGGGAGAGTTAATACAGTTCCCCAAAAATACTACATGGCTTTGGCCTATTATAAATCTACAGTACTCAAGACAATGTGACTTTGATAGCATAGACACATGTATCTTTATGTAGAAAGAAACCAGAAATAGACCTACACAAATATGTTTAATTAGTTTGTGTCAAAATTTTAAAGGCAAAACAAGGAAGAAAGGATAAGCTTTTTAAGAAATGGTACTGGAATAGACATTCATACACAAGAACAAAAAATGAGTATTCACCTATACTTCATGCCTTATGCAAAAATTAACTTGAAGTGGATCATAGACTTGAATGGAAAACATAAAATGCAAAAAAAAAAATTATAAGAAAACATAGGATAAAATTTTGGTGTCTCTGAGTTAGGCAATGAGTACTTAGATACAAGACTAAAATCATGACCCATGAAAGAATAAATTGATAAATTGGAATTCATCAAAAGTAAAACCTTTTTCTCTTTGAAAAACAGTGATAAGTAAACAAAAAGACTAGCTACACTCTGGTGAAAGATTTTAGTCTAGAATATAGAAAGAACTATAAGAATTCAAAACTCAATTAAAAATTGGCAAAATTTTGAAAAAGACACTTGACTACAGAAGATATAGAGATGATAATCATGCACATGAGAGGATGCTCAGCATTCTGAGGAAAATACCAAATAGCACATCCATATGATAATACTAAGCACCTGTTTGCATTTTAAGAAGTACCAGGAATGAAGTTGAGACTTTGGAAGTCTCATACCTTGCTAATTGGAAATGTAGAATGGTATAGGCACTCTAGAAAATACTTCGGTAGTATATAGAGTTAAATATGTGTTTACTATGTGACTTAACTGATTTCCTTCAAAGGTATTTTTGCTAGATATGAAATATGAGGTTTTTATATTCATAAAAAATCCTATGTGGGAATGTATATAGCATATTCTTTATAATTGTCCCAAACTGGAAATAACTTCAATATCTTTGACTAATTGGTTAATATAACTATTGAATGTTTACACAATGGACTACAACTCATCAATAATAAGTCAACTGTTAGTACATATGACAATGCAAATATATAAAGGAAGACAGTGAAAAGTCACACCCTATATGATTCTATCCGTGGCTTTTGCACCACAGACCACCCTGAGAGCTGACAATCACAGGTTCCACACTGGAAGAGAGCCATCAGGCTCTATGCTACTTTAAAGGCAGCCCTGTGAAGGGAAGCATGTGCATAACATCCCACAGTAGTCAGTGCATTATCCCTGAGTCCTGCATCCTGGGCTCCTGCACCCAAGAGAAACAGCCAGAAAATGGAGTGCAGTACCATCTAAGCATGCAGGCTTAGGCCACTTGGATGACCATAAAGAACTGGCTGGTGAAAAATCCATAGCAACCAGAAAAGTAGCTACTGTGCCCCAGTACCTTAAGGAGGATTCAAACTAAAGAATGATGGGCATCTTCTAAAGAAATGTATCTCCCTTGGTGTGGAATATTATAAATAACACTAATGTCAATTTTGATTTTACCTATGTTACTCTCCATTGTAAATCAATAATAATTTCTCTAGTATTCAGGATGGTATCTTCAGCCCATTTGATTGCATGTCTTCTAATGTTTTAAAACATTAACTGGAATAATTCCTTCATTGTTTCCCTAGTCCATGCTTACACTTTCTCCTCTTATCCCCTCTTTTACCTCTTGCATTACATGCTACTGCCTCAATCTCCCCTCCACCTTTTTCTTTTCTTTAACCTTGATTTGTATTATTATTTTATTTTCCCAATTTTTTTCTCCTTTTCCTTTCAGCCCTTATATAACACAATAGTAATTTTGCTATCTTAAATAACTAATTTTCAACACTACAGAACGTTACTACAATGTTATACCTGGATTAAGGGAACTGAGAAGAATATTTTAAACAAATTCTCTTTTTCCTAAGGTTGATTAGCACATAGCTTTGCTCTCAAGTGATTTTAGTAAATACATTTTATCTCAAAGTGGAGTTGATAATGGGAACAGCAAAAGACACACATTGAGTGAAAGTATCAACACCTGGTTATTAACCCAGTCTAGGGAATTTAAGAGAAGGAAGTTCACTAAATAGTTCTTTGCATAAATGTAGAGGTGATAATCATCCCAGAAGATGGGTAGAATACAAACAGTATGAAAAAGCTAGCGAACAAATCATTCAACAAATCAAATATGATTAGTCTTTGAAGACAAAATATATAGCCCTGAAAATAAGGTCAACAATAAATAAAAGATGTTAATAGACTATGTCCAGAATATTCAAGAAATCTGGGAGAACATAAAGGAACCAAATATAAGAAAGAAATGTACAACATATTCAATGAAATGACATCAGAAAATTTCTCAACATTAGGAATGAGATGGAAATTCAAATATAAGAGGCTTTTAGAACCCTAAATGGGCAAGACCAAAAGAGATCCTCCCCAAAACACATTATGATTAAAATGCTCAATATAGAGAATAAGTGTGTAATTTTAAAAATTTCAAGAGAAAAAATAGCAGATCACATTTAGAGGTAAGCCAATTGAGATTTAAACTGATTTCTCAACCCAGACCCTAAAAGCCATGGGGGCTTGGAATAATACATACCAAACTTGGAATAATATAAACCAACCCATGAAAGAAAAAGGGTGCCATCGAAGATCACTGTAGCCAACAAAACTATTCTTCAAAATTGAAGATGAAATAAAAACCTTCTATGATAAGCAGATACTAAACACATTCATAACCACTAACCTGCACTACAAAACATACTCAATGAAACATTTCATGCAGAAGAAGTGAAAATAAAACTGAGAACCAACATAGGGATGGATCTCCCGAGAACAGTCAATTAATAGAGAATTGAGTCTGATTAAGCATTAGAAATAAATCAAAATGGCAGGAAATAAAAATCATCAAAGACAATAAAAAGACATAGATTGATGGATTTGATTAAAAACAAGACCCAACCATATGTTGTTTACAAGGGACTCTCCTTATAGGCAAAGACATCTATCTACAGGCTGAAGGTTAACAGAAAAAGATATATCATACAAGCCGGGCGTGGTGGTGCACGCCTGTAATCCCAGCACTTGGGAGGCTAAGGCAGGAGGATCACCAGTTCAAAGCCAGCCTCAGCAATGGTGAGGCACTTAGCAACTCAGTGAGACCCTGTCTCTAATAAAATACAAAAGAGTGCTGGGGATGTGGCCCAGTGGTCGAGTGCCCCTGAGTTCAATCCCTGGTACCAAAAAAAAAAAAAAAAAAAAAAAAAAAAGATACACCATACAAATTAAAACTGAAAAAAAAAAATGCAGTGATAGCTACTCTCATATCAGACAAAGTAGACCTCCAGCCAAAATAATCAGGAGAGACAAAGAACGTAACTTCACATGGGTTAAGGGAATCATCCAACAAGAAGATATAATTATTTAAAATATTTATGCCCCAAACATTGGTGCACTTATGTACATAAAACAAGCCATTCTCATTCTCAATATAAAGAGTCAAATAGAGCACAATACAGTAATACTGATAATTTCAACATACTTCTCTCTCCATTTGATAGGTCATCCAGACATAAAGTAAGTAAAGAAACTTCAGAACTGAAAAAATGCTATTAATCAAATGAACCTAACAGATAACCTAAATTCAATTGTAAATATTTCATCCATTTATAACTGAATTTACTTTCTTCTAATGAGCACATGGAACTTTCTTTAAAATGAATCTTATTTTAGGGTATGAGCAAGTCTTAGGAAACAAAAAATTTAGAGGTAATCCCTTGCATCCTATTAGATCATAATGGAATAAAATTAGAAATAAACCACAAGATAAAAACAAAAGCCATTGTAACACCTAGAGTTTAAATAATACACCTTTGAATGAAGTATGGATCATAAAAGCTATCAGAGAAGAAATAAAAATATTCTTAGAAACAGATGAGAATACAGATACAACATATCAAAATCTCTGCAACAGGATGAAGGCAGTTCTAAGAGGAAATTTTGTAGTACTGAGTTTCTACATTAAAAATAATAGAAAGATCCCAGATAAATAATCTACTGTTACATCTCAAGGCCCTACAGAGAAAATGATAAAACTAACTCCAAAATTTATAGAAGAATGGAAATAATTAAGATTAGAGCCAAAATTAATAAAATTGAGAATGAAAACTATAAAGGATCAATGAAACAAAAAGTTAGTTCTTTGAAAAGGTAGACAACATTGATAAACCCTTAGCCTAACTAACCAAAAGAAAGGGAAAGAAAACTGAAATTAACAAAATTATAGATGAAAATGGAGATAAAACCACAGACACTTCTTCTGAAATCCAAAGGATCATTAGAAACTATTTTGAAACTTCATCCTCCAGTAAACTAAAAAACCTAGAATATATTGACAAATTTTTAGACACGTATGGCCTACTCAAATTGAGCCATGAGACTACAGAAAACTTAAACAGATCAATGTCAAATAATGGGCTTGAAATAACAATTAAAAGCCTTCCAACAAAGAAAAGCCCGGGACCAGATGGATTATTAGCTGAGTTCCACAAGATTTTTAAAGAAGAACTAATTCCACTTTTCCTCAAATTATTCTATGAAACAGAAAGGGAGGGGACACTGCCAAATTCATTCTATGAAGCTAGTATCACCCTGACACCAAAACCAGAGAAAGACACAAGAAAGAAAACTTCAGACCAATATTCCTGACAAATATAGATGAAAAATATTTAATAAAACATGGCAAATCACACTTAAAAACACATAAATAAGATAGTGTACCATGATCAAATGGGTTTCAGCCCAGGGATACAAGTTTGGCTCAATGTATGAAAATCAAAAAATGCGATTCACCAAATAGAGTTAAGGGCAAGAATCATATGATCATCCCAGTAGAGGAAGAAAAAGCATTTTGACAAAATCTAGCACAATTTCATGTTAAAAAACACTGGAGTAACTAGGTATAAGAGAAACTTACCTCAGTACTGTAAAGACTATATATGATAAACCCAAGGCCAATATCATACTGAATAGAGAAAAATTGAAAGCCTTTCCTCTAAAATCAAGAACAAGACAAGGATGCCCACACTCACTAAATATAGGCAAAATAGTTATTGAAATTCTAGACAGAGCAATTAGGCAAGAGAAGAAAATTAAAGGAAGACAAATTAGAGAAGAAGAAGAAGTCAAATTATCTCTGCTGATGACATGATTGTAAATTTAGAAGACCCAAAAAACTCCAGCAGAAGACTTGTAGAGCTCATAAACAAGTTGGGCAAAATAGCAGGATACAAAATCAACACTCATAAATCAATAGTTTTCCTATACTCCCCAATAATGAATTTGCTGAGAAAGATATCAGGGAAACTCTCCCATTCACAATAACCTCAAAAAAAAAAAAAAAAAAATCTTGGGAATAAACCTAACAAGGAGGTGAAAGACCTTTACAATGAAGAAGGCCTTAGAAGATGAAAAGACCTTCCATGATCTTGGATAGGCAGAATTAATATTGTCAAAATGGCCATCCTACCAAAAGTATTATACACGTTTTATGCAATCTCCATCTAAATACAAATGATATTCTTCACAGAACTAGAAAACACAGTCCTAAAACTTATTTGTAAGAACAAGAGACCTGCAAGATTTAAAGCAATCCCGAGAAAGAAGAGCAATTCTGGAGGCATCACAATACCAGATTTCAAATTATACTACAGTGTTATAGTAACAAAAACAGCATGTTATTGGCACCAAAACACACATGTGGACCAATGAAATAGAATAGTAGACACAGAGACAAATCCACATAAATACAGTCATCTGATACTTGACAAAGCTGCCAAAAACATGGGCTGGGGAAAAGGCAGTCTTTTTAGCAAATGATGTTGGGAAAGATAGATACCTACATCTAGAAAAATGAAACTAGATTCCTATATTTCACCCTGCAAAAAGGCCAACTCAAAGTAGATTAAAGACCTAGGAATTAGACCAGAGACATAACAACTACTAGAAGAAAACATACGTTCAACACTTCAACATAGTGTTGGTGTAGGCACCAACTTCCTTAGCAAAACTTCTAAAGCACAAGAAATCAAACCAAAAAGTAATAAGTGGATTAGCATCAAACAAAAATCTTCTGTATGGCAAAGGAAATAAGAGTGTGAAGAGAGAGCCTACTGAATAGAAAAAAAAAAAGTCTTTGCTTGTTTTTCCTCTGACAAGGGATTAATATCCAGAATATATAATAAACTAAAAGAAAAATCAATTAATAAAGCGCAAAAGAACTAGGCAGATACTTTTCAAAAGAAGAAATACAAATATCCAACAAATATATGAAAATATTTCCAACATTGCTAGCAATCAGGGAACTGCAAATCAAAATTACATTGAGATTTCATCTCATGCCAGCCAGAATGGCAATTATCAAGAGTAAATATATTAAAAATGCTGGTGAGAATGTGGGGGAAAAGGCATACTCATACATTGTTGGTGAGACTTCAAATTAGTATGGCCACTCTGGAAAGCAGTATGGAGATTCCTCCAAAAACTAGGAATGAAATAACCACATGACCTAGCTATCCCATTTGGTACTTACCAAAAAGAATTAAAATCAAATGTTCTATAGTAATGCACATCAATGTTTATAGTTGTGCAACTCACAATAGCCAAGTCACAGAATCAGCTCAGGTACATGTCAACACATGAATGGATAAAGAAGATGTGGTATACATACACAATGGAGTTTTACTCAGTCATAAACAAGAATAAAATTATGGTATTTGCTGGTAAATGCATGGAACTGGAGAACGTCATGTGAAGTGAAATAAACCAGACCCAGAAAGTCAAGGGTTTTAGTTTTTCTCTCATATGTAGAACATTGATCAAAATTAGGGAAAATAAAGCAGGGGGGAAGGAAACCTGTGAAAATAGAAGAGAGATCAGTGGAGTAGAGGAAAGGAGATTGAGTGGGGAGAGAGAAGAGATGTGAAATGGAAAGAACAGTGGAAAGCAATTGGCCAAACTATGCTCTGTACATATATGAATATACCACACTGAGTTTCACCTTTATATATATCTATAAAGCAATAATTTAAAAACAATAAAATAAATAGAAGGAAGATCACTAGACTAGAGGAAGAGGGGTGGAGAGAAGGAAAGGGAAGGGAAAGAAAAAGTACTGGGGACTGAAGCAGAGCAAATTAGATTGCATGCTCATATGATTGTGTCAAAATGAACCCCAAAACTTTGTATAACTATAATGCACTAGAAATGACCTCATGGTAATTGATTTCAATATATATAATTTATTAACATATGGATTTTACATAATGTTAAATCCCTTATAAAGAGATTTACATGTTTCTTATATTCCACATTAAACAAAGTGCTGCTTTTAAACATTTTCAATATTGTAGACAGTTTTTAATTTGATTCTCAATGATTCTTACCTCCAGATAGTCACACCCTTGTATGGTTCCTCACTTCTATTTGGTTGAATTTGCAGCAGTTAATAACAGGGATTGGCAAATTAAGACCAACAGGTTAAATATGCTTGCTTAACATTTTTCTTTACAACCTGCAAACCAAGAATGATTCTACCATATCAAATGATTACATTTTAAGGGTTTACATGAGTACTTATAATATTTAATATTGCCTTATGGCCCACAAAGCAAAAAAAAAATTTACAATTAGTTCTTTAAGAAAAAGTTTTTTGAACCCTGATCTACAGTCATTCTTTAGGCTTCATTTGGTTTCTAAAGAGCCCAGACTGATGAATATAATGGAAATATCAGGGGACCATCTCACATCCTTCCTACTACTATACCAGCCCAATTCACGACCAGTGTTAACAATTGGACCATCATCTTCTTTTAGGAGATGTCTATGCTCCACTAATCACCAAGGATGGGGAATTAATTGTTTGTCAGGCAGTGAATGATTCAGGTTCAAAGTTACACTTAAATGGTACCAACAATTATAGGTTGAGTTCTCTAGAAAAGATGCTGAGACAGTTTGAGCAATGAGATGTTTATTAATATTCACACCTTTGAGTATAAGAAAAAGGAAACTGGATTTAGTAAAGATAGAATCTGAACTGTGACATGAACCCCCCAATTCTTCAATACCCTGGTGTGGAATTCTGGAATATTGTCCATCAGAGTTATTCTGCTTTCAACCAAAATGGCAGGGTCTTTATGTTTCTAAATAGTTTATGTACTAAGTACAGTTTCCTTCAGGATGAGTGTGACCTCAGGTAGGGCAGTTCTCCATAAAAGATGAAGTATCCAAGCTCAGCCATTGGAATAGATGAAACCACACTAACATAGCATTTCAGGTGCTGTGACTGTTTCTCTGTCATTAAAGCATAAAACTCTTGGGCATATAAAGCTAAAGGAGCTGAAATTATGATTACAATTTGTATTTTATTGAGTGACTTCTACATGCCTTGTGGGTTTTTTTTTTTTTTGCATTAATCTCACTTATTCCTGAGATGCCAAGATATTGACAGTTTATATATCAGGAACTAGGCTCAAAGACTATAAATAATGCCAAATATCACACCTTTGATACATGAAAAGTCCAGGGTTGAACATCATTTTACCTTTCAATCTCACTTGGTATCAAAAAGACATTCATTAATTTAGCTGGAAGCATGAAGATCACATGATCAGATTTTCATTTATTTTCCCCCTACATTTTTTAATGGTGCTTTATAGTTGTACATAATGATGGGATTTGTTGTTACATATTCATAAATACACATAATATAACAATGTAATTTGGCCAATATCACTCCCAAGTTCTTCCCCCATCCCTCCACACTTCCCATCCCTTGGTCCCTTTCCTCAATTGAACTTCCTTTGATTTATAAAATATACAGATATACACATATATGTATATATATATATATTTTTAGTTGTAATTGGACACAATACCTTTATTTTATTTATTTATTTTTTAATGTGGTCCTGAGGTTCAAACCTAGCACCTTGCATGTGCTAGGCAAGTGCTTTACTGCTGAGCCACAACCCCACCTTTGATTTTTATGAGTTCTTCCTCCACCTTTCTTTTCCTCTTTCCTCTCTAGTTTCTGCATATGGAATTATCAAGAAATTGAGAATGAATGAAAGTTGAGGTTCCAGAGAGTAAGGGATAAAAAAAATGTCTCCTTGTTTCTCTTTGGGGGGTTATTGTTAATGGTTGTACTTCCAACAGCAAGTATACTCTTAGAAATAGTTTTTGTGAAGCTATATGCCTTCTCTATTAGCATGTGCTCAGACTATTGATTACTTCTGCATTCCAGCACTTAGCATGGTATCTGGCTCAATCAGCTTGTAAATTGGAATGGACTTTACTGATAATAATCTAATCACCAACATCAAAGCATGAAATTATTAGTTTAATCAATACTATTCAAGGATCATGTTCTTACTAAGAAATATAAAAAATTTATAATGTATCTTTGTCATTATTCTTATTTTTAAAAAGTGTAATTTCTCATTATTGAGTTTTCTATTTATCTTTTTTCCCTAGAATATCTACTTTAAACTCTTAAAAGGAAAGTCAATTTCTAGAAAAAACCTATTTATAATGATCCTAACTTATCTGATCAAACTTTGGTTTAGAACTCAACCAGGCAGTGGGTTATGTTAATGTGGGAGCAAGACTATGAGAGTTTTTTACAGCAGAGTTGATGTAATGGGCCTTTCAGGATCTTTCCCTGTAGGTTACCTTTTAAATAAAATAACCTTTAGCTAGCTTCTTTTTAAAATGTAAGTAACTAATCTCTGAAACTCCATCTGTCATACAATAAACTCTGCCCTTTAAAGAGATGTTAGTGTATATTTATTAGTCAAGCTTCTGATTTTGCAAGGTGATTTAACTAGTATAGACATTCCCTGACTCATATTGGCTTGATTTATGATTTTTTTTGATGTTATGATGGTGTAAAAGACGTATTCAGTAGAACTTGTGCTTCAAATTTTGAAATTTGATATTTTTCTGGGCTAAGTGCTAAGTGGTATGACAGTCTCTCTCAGTGCTGCACAATGTCAGCAAGCCACAGCTGCCAGCCCCCATGCAACCACACGAGAGAACAACCAGTGCTCTGCTGTGAGTGTCCTGGGTTGCTAACGTGTGAGATTTGGTTGGTTAGGTGCAGTGAAGACACTGGACTTTTGATGTTTTCAACTTAGGTTGGGGTCATTGGGACATAACCCCATCATCAGTTGAGGAGCATCTCTCCATGCAACACAGATCCAAAATTGTAACAGGAGAATTTTGAGATAATCAGTAAACATTATACACTCTTTGGATCTGAATAGCCTCACGAAAAATGGCTAAACTTTGGAGTCATACCCACTTTGGAATTTATATGTCAGTACCCCCCCCCCCCACCTACTTAATATGTTGAAATCTAATCACCAATGTGATGGTATTGGAAGATATGGATTTTGGGAGGTGATTAGGTTATGAGGGTGAGACCCTCATGAAAGAAATTAAAGATAGACATAAGAGCTCATTTGTCTACTCTGCAATGTGAAAATGTAGCAAGGAGTTGCTGTCAATGAAGAATAAGCCATCACTGGACTCAGAATTTGCTTGCAGCTTGATCTTGGACTTCCCACACTCAAAAACTGTGAGAAATAAACTTCTGTTGTTTATAAGCCACCAAGGCATGTTATTATTATTATTATTTTTATTATTATTGTTTTTACAGCAGCTTAAATGGAGTAAGATATTTGGTCATTTGCTATTTTGATAGCACAGTTAAATAGCTTCTCAGATCCTCAGTTCCCTGCTTCTAAAATAAATATATTATTACCTTGCAGAATTATAACCAAGGTAAAAGAGAGTGCAAGTGATGTACCTGACATGTAGCAGGTACTCAGTAACGGGAATTGTATTATTCTTGTTGCTGCTTCAAGAAATCCAGTTCAGCCTACAGGCTTTATGACCTGGTCACCTCAGCCCTCTGATCTTCCTCTGATCATTTCTCAGCCAGCTCCTGTTAAAGGATGGGAACTGCATTTTATTCCTAGTGTAAGTATAGTTGTAATAGTAAGACCAGGGGGTGATAGGAACATACTGCTACCTTTAGACCAATCTAAAAGCCAACACTTGACTTGATCAGGAGTTTTCTCAAAGAAAATCCTTAACGTGTAAATGACTTTTATGTTCTTACTTGCTGAAGTCTAATGGAAGAGCTGCCAATTGGGGATTGCCTGCATCAGTGCTTCCTTCCATTAGCACGGATAGGTGAAAGTTGACTGCAATTAGCTACAATTAGCCACTGATCTTTTTGGACAACCAGAAAATCTGTTTTATTTTTTTCCTCCAGACATTAAAAGGGTACTCAGGAAGGATTGCATTCTTGCAGTGGTTAATTGGAATCAGAGGATACTGAATCCTTCAAAAGTAGCAACTTTTACCATGGTCAGCTTTGTATCTATTTTTAGCACATTTATTAAGATGTGTCATTTTCTGAAGGGTGGGGGGGAACAGAAGGAACAAAACATGAAGGAATTTTGCAAATGGCGGCATAACACTGTGTGTAAAACACTGAAGCTAATTGAATTGAATGGCTTTGAGCCCTTGGAAGTCACAAAGTGACAAGGTTTGCTTGACAGCTAGTGAGCGATTATTTCCCGTCCCACTGATTAATTTGGTCAATTAGTGGCAAATAGGAATGTCACAAGTGGAAAGGGTAATAAGAGTCATTATAGATGTAAGAGTAAAATTGAGGGCAGCCTTGTCACAAAAAGGGTCTGCTGTGGCTAGCTCAGGCACTGATGGGACCAAGAGTTTACTCCCCTTTCTCCTACTCCTTCCCTGGAGACCAACTCTCCATTCAAGAAAACTTCTAAGAAATCCAACTGGATCCCTAGCAACATTTCCTAATGGTAATATAGAAGCAAAAATTTTAGTGTGGCATTTAAAATATTCATTTGCTCTTTGAATATTTTAATTATGTCTGCAAATTAAAATCGGCAGTCGCATTTCAGAGCAAGTCAGGTAGATTCAAGTCTGCACACCCCAGATGTGGAGCATACCCATGACTGCTCAATTGGGACTTGTTAACTGAAGTATCAGAACACACTCCCTATGTGAGTTTCCGTGGCCACTGTAAAAATAAAAAAAATTAAAAAATCACCTCCAAGGGAATGGCTTCAGACAACAGAAACGTATTCTTTCACGATTTTGGAGGCCATGGGTCTGATATCAACATTTTGGCTGAGTAGATTCCTTCTGGAGGCTCTGTAGAAAAATCCATTCCATGCATCTCTCCTAGTTTCTGGTGGTTGCCCCCCACCCTTGGCTTTCCTTGTTTTGAACATGCTCACCCATCTCTGCCTCCGTCTTCATGTGGTGTTCTTCTTGTGAATCTTGCCCATTTCTCTTCCCTCCTAAGGAAAATTGTCATTGGATTTAGTGCCTGCTTTAGTTCAGCATGGTCTTGAGAATCTTAACTGACTCGAATCTGAAAAGACCTTTTTCCAAATAAGGAAATAGCTTCTGGGCTTACCACAATCATGATGAGTGACTGACAGGCCCCTGTGATTCCAACAACTGGCTCCTTCAATCCCTTTCCTGTCATTGCCTGCTCTCTCTCACTGACTTAATGGTGACATTTTGTCATTGGGGATCCTTCTGATGTTTCTCCTCCTCATTTTGTCGTCTGAGATCTGCTTTAACCTTGCCATAACTGCAGACAACAACAGGGAGCAGTCATCCTCTGGCTAAGCATTTTGAAAAGGGGTCCATGCTGTTGCTGACACTCTCCCTAATTTTAACCACATTGTCCTAAAATATCTAATTTGCATATCTCCTTTTGCTTCATCAGAGGCTGTAGGGCTGCATGCATCCTTGGTATATCCTCTCACTTTAAAACCTCCTCATGTTGTCTTTCTAAGTAAGTCTGTCTTTTCCCCATCCCTTAACAAAGACTTTGTGAATTCGGTGCAACATCACTCTAGTGATGTCTTCACATTCTTGGGAAAAGAATTTTTCCCTCTAAATTCAGCTTTTTTTTTTTTTTTTTATGTTGATTTTCCCTGCTTTGCTTCAGTTAGGTCTTGGATCCTTCTGGCTTGCAGCATCTTGTGTTTGTCTGGTAAGGGGTTTCCCAATGCTAGTCTATCCCAACTCTAGTTCAGACTTCATACTGTTTCCAGGTAACTTTTCTCAAAATGCTATGTCACAGTCTTGCTTAAACTTTCTGGTGATTCTGTAATGACCATAAGATAAAGTAAAAAGTTTTTTTGCAAGGCTCTATAAAAGGGTGTCTCTGCTGATGCCTATTTGCAGACCAAATTAACTAAAGTGAGTAGGAAATCTGACTCTAGCCTGCCCCTTCAGCTGCGTTTTCTCCTTCACCATGATACATTCAGGAGCACAATGAGTGATGTCTCAAGGGGTCCCAAGCATGCATCCTCTCTCAGGCTTTTGTGCCCTTGCACAGACTTTTGCCTGGGTTTCAAATGATCTTTCACTATCTTCTACTTTTGATTCCCTAATAATTCTTCAGGATCCATTGCATATGTCTTCCCTTCTTCATCATCTGACAATCCTGGGGGCAGAGGGGGTCTTTCCTTCCTTGGCATTATATTTATGTTTATATCAGATAAAATATGAAGCTATATTAAAATTTAGGGGTGACCAATCATTCAAAGATATGTTTTGACCTCACTGCATTCCAGGAACTGGACACTGCAATTTTCTGAATGTATTTACTACCTTTACTAGTCTCTGAGCACCCTTGGGGAAACCATGGACTTTGTTTCCCTAGTACCCTCTCTACCATGATGAAACAAATCTAAGTAAATACTTGATGAATAAATAAATAAATACACAATGAAAGAAGAGACTGCATTTTGCTAAAGAATATTTTGGTCAATGTAGATACGTTCTTTCATTTTTTTTTTTTTTTTTTTTTTTTTTTGGTAATGGGGATTGAACTCAGGGGGCACTCAACCACTGAGCCACTAGTCCTATTTTGTATTTTATTTAGAGACAGGGTCTTACTGAGTTGCTTAGTGCCTGACTTTTACTGAGGCTGGCTTTGAACTTCTGATCCTCCTGTCTCAGCCTCCCGAGCCACTGGGATTTCAGGTGTGTGCCACCACGCCTGGCTCAGATATATTCTGAAGATATGGATATGTGGATCAACCTTTTCAACTTATGATTCTTTACATTCAGTCACACAACTTACTCAATATTATAAGCTAGAACTAAGCTAGTCTTCTAAGACAAACTGCACGTGAGAAGCATAACTAAATACTTGAGAATGAAAGGACCAAGTCTTGGCTTCTGGTGATGTCAACCTTCAGACTATCTAAGAATCAATCTCTGTCTGAACATAAATTCCCTCTAAAAAGCATCGCTACAATCAAAACAGGGTTGGCTGGACCCTTTAGTATTTCCTGGGGTGAACTGTCAATGTGACACAGTGTGTGCATTACATCAGTGTGCCTTATTGTCAGCCTCAGATCTGTCTGCTCTGTCCTTGTGCATTGCACCAGGCAGGAACACAGCCCAGCCTGGAAGCTCTTACTAAGCTGTATACACTGTGTTTGGTGATAAATGCAAGGGCATTCGTGACACATGCAACACCTAATTCAGAGTTTCATTATCATTAAAATAAAAGGGAAGGAAGGGGTGAATGGGAACGGGAAAGGTAATTCATAGCCTAGATGGTATATCGGGCTCTCATATGTCCTGCTCGATACGGCAGGGCCAGCCTTCGAAGGCAGCATCCTTCACTGTAACACACATTGACTTTGACACTGCACCTTGATGAATGCGAGGCCAGGGCTCTGAGTGCACTGCTCCTCTCCCATACATTTGGTTGAAACAAATAGTAAGTTTTCCATCTTTATGTTCCACACTTTATTAAGTGTATCTCTGCTGATGCCCATTTGCGGAGCAAATGAGCTGAAGTGAATAGGAAAGAAATAAGTCTTCACTCATGCAAAGCAATGAAATCATAATACCAGAAATAAAAGACACATGTCCCTCATTGCCCTCATCAAGAGGGCTAACAGGGTTGTAAAATACGACTTGGCTCGTGCATCATTCTCAGAGTCCTTCGGTTACATTCCTGGAAATATTTACTACCTCGAGTATAGGACAGATTCAAGGCAGATGAAGTTGGTTCTTCTGTAACTTATTTTTTTTTTTTTAAATTTTAAACATTTATTCTTAATGAATGGAATTTTTTTTTTTTTTCTGTGTTAAGGATAAGGATCTAAAAGGCAAGACAATGCATCTAACAGCAAATGGATTAAGGGACGGCAGATGTTTACGCACTAGATTGATGACCTTGGCCACGTTGTTGATTCTAGTTCTGCCTTTGTTTCCTCATCTGCAAAATGACAAATTGCATAAAATCAAAACAGCAAATCCTTATACTCCATTTTATTTTTCTGGCATTGTGCTAAGTGCTTTTCATATATAACTCACTGAGTGCTCACAGGAATCCTATGGGCTGAGATCTAATATCAGCTTCCTTTTATGGAGATTTAGAAAGAGAGGCACGGCCAAGAGAAATAACTTGTCCAAAGTCACCCAGCTAGTCAGAACCAAACTAAAACTGACACTGGAGATGGTCTTAGGATCAGGGTTCTTAACCACCACCCCCTGCTTCTTCCAGCATCTTGTGACTACATTTACAGTGTTGTGTGGGAAGGAAAGTGTTATCTAGAAACTAGTATATAATTTTGTATAAAATTTGTTTTCTTGCCCAGAATCAGTGGGAGGTGTTCATTCATACACTAAGCCAGGATGAATCTGTTTATAAAAGCCTTTCATGAAACACTTTCTTGAAACTATGATGAATCATTGCAGCTGAGAGGACAAAAATAGGACAGTGTGACTGAACATTTCCATCCTCATTTCACCTTCGAAAGAATTTCCATCTCTTAATAATTTGGGACTGATTCCATCAGAGCAGATATTTTCTAGGGATAATGATCTTGAAGTACGGGTGGAAAGCATGGAATACCCGTACATTTCCAGCACATCAATATCTCCCATATAGATCCTGTGGAAGTGGTGGAAGCCAAGAACTGGGCCTGGCTGGCATGTGGGAATCCTATAGTGATCTACTTTTGATGATGCTGGTTGGGTGCTAGATAAGAATTGGGTCCCTGGGGAAACTTCGAAATAGATAAAGTGTTACTTGCTAGTAATTTTTTTTTAATGAGCAGCAGTGTTGTTTATAACACTTGGATTCGAAGGGCTAGAACCTGCATCTAGGATTCATCATTTCATTGTTTCATGACCCTGAGATGTTTTATCACCCAGGTGTGCCATCTCTAAACCGGTTAATAATGATTTATCTTAAAAGGATATGTGATAATTAGAATGTACATAATTTTGTACACTTTAAGCATCACACACAGATAAATTATTATTGTGATCGTCATGGAAAATTTGTTAAGCAAACACTGTTAATGAATGGATAGATTTCCTTTTTTCCAGTTTTCAACATCACACTCCTTTTTTGATGCCTCTAAAAGTTTGGGGTGATATTTTCCAGATTTTTAATATTCCAAGTAGAGATACAGTTTGAACAAACAGCCTTTGTAGAAGAGGAAACAAAATGAAATTAGGAAAAGGATGACAGAAAAGGAAAAATTTAGAGGAACAAGATTGTGTGGTGATCATCTTTTGGTATTTTCAGCCTGTTAGATTCCATCATATTCTGCTGTATTTTGGTAATATTGCTTAGTCCCTGCTTGTGGTTGCTGAGAGACTGCCAATCACAGGATTCTACCCCTCAGGAGGGTTGGCTTTGTGACCCAGACTGAGTAAATTATTTTGCCCATAGACAATCTGAATCAGAGTCCTGCCCTGGAATTTGATTTATTGACTCTTAAAGAGAAGAGCTCTCTCTTCACTTTTGGATCAATAGCTGGGGCAGCATAAATATGCGACTCTGTGGCTTCAACCCCACCTTACCTGTTCCATGCTGTAGAAGAAATTTGACTGTAGTAGGAGAGAATAAGGCGAAAACACAGAGAAAACAAACTAGAGATGATGGGCGTAGAAAGTCTCGACAGACAACTTGGTGCTGTCTGTGGAGCAGGTTGTTACTGAGGTTTATCCCACCTTTCGATCTTCCCATCCATTTGACAGATAATTACTGATCGAGTGCCAGGTACTATTCAAGGTTTTGGGGATTCAAAATAGTTAAAAATGTTTGCTGCATGGATTTTATATTCCTGTAGAGAGAGAGACAGACAATAAACGTGAGAATTAAGTGTATTACATGGTATGTTAAAGGGAAATAAATTCCATGGGGTCAGAAGAATATCATAGGGCAAGAAAATAACCGAGCCTGGGAGAAGAGAGGTGAGAGGTTTTAATTTCAATAAAAGAGTGATGATAGGCTTTTGGTCAAATATTTGAAGAAGATAATGGAGAAAAGCAAATAGATATCTGGAAGAGTGATTCAAAGAGATGAAAATGCAACTGCAGAGACCCGTAGCAAGAGTGTGCCAAGTGTATACCAGTGACAAGGTGGCCGGTGTGCTGCAGCTGTTTGAGGGAATAGTTGAAGGATTCAGGGCCAGAGGGGCAAATGGCAGGGGTGGGGGGCCCAAATGATGTGGGGGTGTGTATCCATTGAGAGTGATTCTTTTTTTCTTTGTGAAATGTGGAGTTATTTCCTGTTTTGAGCAGCAGAGTGACATGATCCAACGGACACACTTAAGGAATTGGTTGGATAAGGCTATGGATGTGGGCAACAATAGAAGTAGAAAAACCAGTAAGGCGACTATTTCCATTCAAGGGAGAGAAAGTTATTGGTGGCTCACACAATAATGTGATGGTGGATTTGAAAGCAGGGCCAACAGAATTTTTTGAGGAACTGGATAGTATTATGTGTGAGACAGAAAGATCAATGACGACATTAAGCCTTTTGCCTGGAGCAACTGACAAATGGAGTCACTATGGGCTGGGATGGGGAGGGAAGTAGGTGGAGCAAGAGTTGAGATTTGGACACATTGGGTTTAGGACATCTGAGCAGATGTGATTCTAAGAAATTGGGTGTATGAGTCTGGAGTTTGACAAAAATGGGTCTGCGAGGTACATAAATTTGGTTATCATCAGCATTTATACAGGGCGCTTCATGACATGAAAATGAATAAGTTTTCCAAGGCAATATGTGTAGATAGAGAAGTCTCAAGAATATAGTTCTGGAGCTATCCAACGTTAAGATGACACAGGTTCTGGAGAAATTCCAGATGGAAGCGTGAAACCCGAAGGAAATCAGCAGAGGGCGCTGTCCTGGCAGTGTTGTGAAGAAAGTGTGAAATCCTTCTTTTGTAACTACAGATATTACTCATAATTAAAAATTAAAAAAAATTAAATATATTCAGCCATTTCATAACTATGTGTACCATTTTGTTAGTTTAATAGGAAGTCTTTCTGCTTGGTGCCATGGGAATATGGGAAATTCATGTCTTCTCATGGGGATCCTGATTTAGTAATATAGACATCACAAATTAAGTTGTAATAATGTAAGGCAGAGTGTAAATGAGAATAGCTACCTTTCTTTCTTTCTTTTATTTTTCTTTTTTTGGACCAGGGATTGAACTCAGAGGCACTCAACCACTGGGCCACATCCCCAGCCCTTTTTTGTATTTTATTAGAGACAGGGTCTCACTGAGTTGCTAAGTGCCTCGCCATTGCTGAGGCTGGCTTTGAACTCGTGATTCTCCTGCCTCAGCCTCCCAAGTGCTGGGATTACAGGCATGCACCACTGTGCCCAGCTGAGAATAGCTACCTTTCATTGAACAACTCTAGTATTCTAGGCCCTACCCACTTGTTGCGTCTACTCCTTTTAACTGTACTGAATAGTAACAGTCATTGTTCTCTGAGCCCGTAGGCAACTCACCTGCGGTTTATGTGGCACAAAAGGCAAACCCAGGCCTAAAGTCTTATTTTAGACGTCATTTCATGTTTATGTTGAAAACAAAATTTTTTAGTTCTCCAATACAGTTTGTGAATTTGACTGTTTCTTTTTCACTTATAAAGTAAAATGAACCCATATATAGAAAATTTAAAATTCTATAAAAATAAAAAAGAAAAAGGTAAAAATTTTCTATGCACCACCAGAGATGATTATGATTTATATTTTAGAATAATTTATTCCTGTCTTTATATACTCATGTTTGTGTATAATCATATATTTATGTGTGTGTGTGTGTTTTATCAAATTGTAGCTAGATTTTCTGTAAAACTGTAATTGTGTATGCAACTGCTTTAACTTGCTGGTTTTTGATAAATATTTTTTTTAAAACTTTTTGTAATATTTTCCAATGATCAAAAAACTCTGAAAACATGATTATTGTAATATTGCATACTAAGATTTTCCCACAATTTATGTAACTCTTTTCCTTCTGTTGGATTTTACATCCTCAATCATACATTATTATAAAGAATTCAGCATTAAATATCCTTGTATAACAAATTTGGTTCACAGTTTATTTTTTTAATTTTTGTTTTTTAGTCGTAAGATGGACACAATACCTTTATTTAGTTAATTTATTTTTATGTGGTGCTGAGGATTGAACCCAGGGCTTCTGAGGATTGAACCCAGGGCTTTACACATGCAAGGCGAGCACTCTACCACTGAGCCTGAACACATGGGTTGTATCCAAGATTTCTTAGGCTTGGTGTCAGACAAGGGCAGTCTTTTTCTAATCAGATTCATTCAGAAGTGCTCTCTTTAAGGTGACTTATTCTCTAACTCTTAGAATTTCTTCCTTCACACTCCTCCATTCTCCACTCTCCCCTAGGGTGAAACGCTCTCTCTCTTCCATGGAGGCTGTGTTATATTTGTCACGACTTGGTTTCTAGAATCACACTGCCTTGGGTTAGATCCTAAGACTTTGTTATTATTTTGCTCAATGTTCAGGGATAAGTTATTTAAAATCTTTAAAATGGGGATAATTGTAAAACAAATATTACTGGATTTTTGTAAGAATTAAATGACAGCATATATGTAAAATAATCTTGTGCCTTGCACATAATAGACTTGCAATAAATGTCAACCCTTATTACCATATTCCTGTGTTAGAAAGACGAAGGTGTCAGTCAGTCCAATACTCATTCAGGCATTGAGCAGCTCTGGAGCATAATCCTCCATGAGGGCTGATGCTCTAAAGAAGTAAAAAGAACGATCGTGTTATCATAATTGGGAGGAATGGAGAGAAACAGGGTTTGTATCAGTGCCTTTTAGGGTTTACTTTTTTTTGCAGCATTAAGTGTTTTACGTACGTTAATTTTACCCTACAAGGCAGTTTCTATTATTATCTCTATTTTACAGATAGAAAATGTAGGCGAAGAGGAAAAAAAATGATTTGCTCTATGATTTGTAAAGAGAAGCTAAATATGGTGTTTCTATGATGTATACAAATAGAGTCTTCATCAATTCTCTCAGTAGCTATTAAAGTAGTTTTTGTTATCCTTATTTTACAGATGAGGAAACTGGAACTTAAATACTGTCAAAAATGTGTCCATGGTTGCATGGCTAGGAAAGATAGCTACATTTGAATCCTCCTGGGCCTACTACCAAACCTGTGCAGTTTCCTCCATTTTACATTCTCTTACAAGATTAGATGGCGAATTGTCTTCAGCACATATAATTAACCTAATTTATAAGCTATCTGTCATAAGTGTATATTTTTGTTCATTTTCTATCATTCACTTGGCAGAACATAATTTAAATAAAAACAAAGATATTATAAAGTAAACAAGGAAATTTTTGTCAATGAACTTGAATAGAAGGAGTAAATAACACAATTTGAAGATTTATCATCATTTCGCTTTTGAATTTTCTTGAATAGAATCGTGCAGGGATGCAAATTTTAATTTTTTGTGTGCCACAGGTAATTCTATAAAAATAATTTAGTTTTTCAAATACTTCCTCTTTTTCAAAGCCAATATTTAAATGAAGATAACACAATCTGGTCTGAAAGACTTCATTAGGTCATTCCCAATAGATTCTCAATTATAACAAACGTTGCACCTGGATGAGTTTTCCCACTGGAGTTATGTATTTATTCTACAATATGGAACATAATAAGAACAGGAAGTCTAAGGCCTAGCACTGTGAGTGGATGTGTTGAAACTTGACAGGACCTTGAGAGTAAGTAAACAGCAGGTGCCCTACCTATGGAACCCTCCGTAGTGAGTACTAAGAAGTGAAGCCTCATCTCTTATTTTCACTGTCGGTTTTAGTTGGACAATTAACAAGACACAATTTTGAGTGCAGATATCTAGAAAAGGCTTTGACGCAAATGTTAGCTACAGGTTTATTAGCCTGTGCTGTACTTTGAAAAATCATTCCTAGGCCACATTTCCTATCTTTGAAATAACTTCATCCGTTTATCAAAGGACACTGTATAACGTTTGTCTGTGAAGAGTTAAACAATCACTATAACGAACACCTGAGATGATTGACTTATAAAGGAGAAAAGTTTTATTTTGGCTCACAGTTCTGGAAGTTTCAATTCATGATTGGTTGAGCCTATATCTTTGGGCCTGTACGATGGAAGCACATCACAGCAGAAGCATGTGGCAGAGCAAAATCACTTATACAATATTTGGAAAGCAAAAGAGAGGACAAGGAAGGGGCAGGAGCCCCACTAATCCCTTCAAGGACATAACTTCCAATGACCTAAAGACCTCTCACTAGACCCCATGTCTTAAAAGTTCCACCAGCTTCCAATAGTACCCTCTGGGTGCCAAGCCTTTAACACATCAAACGTTTGGAGGACAATTAAGTTACAAACTGCAGCACTAGGTATTGGCTCCCCAGGCCAGCAATTTTTCTTAAAATTAATTATTTTTATTCTAAGTTGTTATAAATGACAGCAGAATGCATTACATTTCATATTATACTTATGGAGCACATTTTTACATATCTCTGGTTGTATACAAAGTATATTCACACCATTTGTGTCTTCATACATGCACTTAGGGTAATGATATCCAGCTCATTGTATCATCTTTTTTTTTTTTTTTTTTTTCCTTTACCCTTTTGCCTCCTCCCTTTCCCCTCCTTCCCCATTGGCCATTCTAGTGTTCCTCTAATCCTCCTATGCTCCCCATCCCAACCCTACTGTGAGTCGGCCTCCTTATATCAGAGAAAACATTCAGCATTTGGCTTTTTGGGATTGGCTAACTAACTTCACTTAGCATTATATTCTCCAACTTCATCCATTTACCTGTAAATGCCATGATTTTTTTTCTCTTATATTGCTGAGTAATACTCCATTGTGTATATATACCACATTTTCTGTATCCATTCATCTACTGAAGGGCATCTAGGTTGGTTCCACAGTTTAGCTATTGAATTGTCAGGCCAGCAATTTTTAACAAAAGAATTAATCTTCTCTGAAGAATTTACTCTCTTCCATTGGATGCAAGAGTTGTTAAAAAAAGAGTAGTAAGCATTTAATATAGGTGCACAGTACTTCATACATAATTCCAAAGCTAAGACAACTCTGTAAACAGGTTTTGAAAAAATAAGGTAGAACTTAACATAAAAACACCAGATCCTAAGTATTCATTTGGATGAGTTTTGACAACTGCACACACCTGTGTAATTTCCCACTCAAAACAAGATATAAACCATTTTCATCACCCCAGAAAGTTTCCTCATATTGCAAGTTGCTATTGTTTTTTAACCCACAATCTTCCCAGCAACCATGTTTTTTGTTTTAAATCTGGAATGTCCCCCAAAAGTTTACATGTCCTTAATGTAGCAAGGTTTAGAGGTGGGGCTTTGGGGAAGTAATTGGATTGTGAGGACTCTGACCTTATCAGTGAATTAATACACTGACAGCTGAATGGACAACTGGGAGGTGGTGGGAACTAAAGACAAGTGGAGCATGTTTGGAGAAAGTAGGTCACGGAGCATACATCACTGGGACTATATCCTGTCCCTGGTCTCTTTCTCCTTCTCTCTCTGTTTCCTGGATGCCATGAATTGATGGGCTTTCCTCCACCATGGTCTTCTGACCCCATATTGTTCCTCAACTCAGGCCCAGAGCAATGGAACTGGCCAACCACGGACTAAAACCTCCGAAACCATGAGTCAAGATAAATCTTTCCTCCTTTAAGTTGCTCCTATCTGGTATTTTGGTCATGGGAACAAAAAGATAACACAAACCAATTTCTTATTTTTATCATCACAGATTAGTTTTTACCTATTCTTGGACTTCATATAAATAATTACATAGAATATTCTTTTTTGGTCTAGAATATTTCATTAAAAATGTTTTGAGATTCACCCATGTTATGTCAGAATATGGATATTAGAATATCAGAATATGTATCAGAAGTCCATTGTTTTTTTCTGAATTGCATTCCCTTACATAGACGTCACATTTTTGTGTATCTTTCTGTTGTTGAATTTGGGTTGTTTCTAGTTTGGAGCTATTATGAATAAGGTCCTTGTAAAGAGTCTTATGCAAGTCTTTCTTGTGGTCATATATTTTTATTTTCTTAGGGTAAATAAATACCTAGGAATGGAATGGGTGGGTCATAAAGCAAATATTTTGGTTAATAAGAAAATGCAAAATAACTTTCTAAAATGGGTGTATTCTCACCAGCAGAATATGAGAGTTCAGTCACACATCCTCACCAACATTTGGTATTGTTGGTCTTGGTCTTTTGGACTTTAGACCTTTTAATGGATGTGAACTCGTATTACACTGTGGTTTTAGTTTGTGTTCCTGATGTGTTAAGCACTTTTACATGTTCCTACCACTTGGATATTCTATATCTCTGAAGTGTCTTACATGTTTTTTCTTCCCATTTCCATAGGATTTTAAAATTATTGAGCTCTTAGAGTTCTTTACATACTTTAGAAATAAGATTTTTGCCAGATACACATATTGAATATATTGTTTTCCCATAGTCTGTGACCTGCCTGTTAATTGAAAACTGACCATTTTAAAATATATTTAATCAGTAGAATAGAGCAAGTGGATCAGGGGATAAAAGGGGAAAGGGACAGCTGCTGGGGAATGAGATTCATCAAATTAAAAATATGGCATAATGAATCCCATTATTATATAAAATTACAATGCACCAATAAAAATAAAAGAAGTATGTAACAGTTAATAAAAATTTGTATTTGAATAAAATTACTTAGCTTTATATGCTGATAGGCAATGATGTATAGCTTTTGGGTCTTTATTTATGCTACTATATGAATCCATTTTCTGTTACTCTAATGAGTAGCACAATGAAATCTTGCACCATCCCATTCTGTTCCACTTGGGATGTGAATCATCCCTTTGTCCAGCATATATTTTTTATTTTCACTCTACCCATTTATCAATTAGCAGCTGTCTAAGTTATCAGATGAGCTGTCACAGTACTGCAGTGCTTATGTCCAAAAATCCTGTACGTAGTGCCCTAACTCTCTCACAATGCCTACTTCATTATCTATCTGATCACATGGGTATTGTACCATCTCATCATCACAGAGGAAGGATGAGTACAGTGCAATGAAATATTTTGAGAGAGAGAGAGACCACATTCAAATAAGTTTATTACAGTATATTGTTATAACTCTTCTATTAGTTTTATTGTTGTTAATCTACTACAGTGACTGTTATATAAATTCAAACTCTATCATAGCTCTGCATGCATATGAGAAACATAGTATAATATATAGGCACTTTGGCACTTTCTGCAGTTTCAGGAATCCACTGGGGGCTTTCTTGGAATGTGTCACCCACAGAGAAGGGGGAACTACTGTGCTTTGCCTCACAAATCTGTTCTTCAGAAGTGTAACCTGAAGGAGCCCTAATTAGGAAGGGCTGTTGTAGCTAGCTGGAAGCCATAAGTTCCACCTGATATGTATGTGACGCACCTGTAGGCACCCGCAAACCTGAAGGTATATAACCGGGTGAAAGCGGTCCGAGTTAGGAGAACGAATTCATTCAGTCAGCCGGGCAGTCACTCGGTCGGTCAGAAGAATCAGAGCGGCCAGAACGTAGGCAGAGCGGTTACAGAAGAGAAACCAGATAGAAGACAGAAGAGAAACCAGATAGAAGAAGTAATGACTGGTCAGAGTTAGGCCGAGACTCCTGAGGAAGACAGAAGACAGAAGAAAGAAGAGGGAAGAAAGAAGAGAGAAGAAAGAAGCTCTAATCTTTCTCTAAGCTAAGCTCTATCTTTCTTTCTCTCTAAGACTCTAAGCTAAGAAGACAAGAAGAAAAGCTCGCTTTAAGAAGACAAGAAGAAAAATCTTTCTCTCTAAAAATCTTTCTTTCCCTCTCTAAGCTCTAAGAAAGTAGAAGTAAAAGTAGTAAAAGCTTCACTCTGCCTCCGAGATTTTTTCCCGGGTTTCGGTACCAGGCAGCTTACAGTAACCAAGATGACCACTGGAGGTAATATTAAGAACATATTTGACTAACTAGTTTTAGATAATTCGCAGATGAATACTAAAGAGATGGCAAACTACATAAAACCAAGAGCAAAAGTTAGTAAATATGTTCCTGAGTTCTCAAGTTCATTTAACTTGATTGAGTGAATTTGAGAACTTTGATTCTTTTAAGTTATATCAACATGTGCAAATCATTTTGAGTACGTTGACTACCAAAAATTGTTCCAGTGGTGATTAAAAATAATTTAGATTCTTTTTTTCATTTTCAGTTAGGACTTACATTATTTCTCAACCAAAAAGACCTTGAATGAATTTGCATACCTTTTTTAACTGGAGAACATTACATTTTCATTACGTTTGGTTGAGGTTTAGTAATTTCTTTGGACTGCTTTGGAGAAATTAAGTTAAATACATCAACTCTGCATCATGATATTTGTTTCACAAGTTATAAACAGTAACTGCCTGTTAGAAAATGTTTCACTCTTTCTTATGTTTCATAATCATAATGTAACATTGTCAGAGCACCTTTAAAAATATTTTTAATGTGAATTGACTAGGTGGTTGAAAAACAGTTTATATCTTTAAGGATATTCACACCTAATAAACTTGTACTATTGAAATATCAGATGCATACAAAAATATTTCATTCTTTCCCTTAGGATCTTTAAGATTATACAGACTAGACATATTTTTAAAAGACACCCTTCTCTTTGTTATTTCTCCTTACTGTTTTGTGGCAGGGGGACTGGAGATTGAATTGAGCTACATCCTCAACTCTTTTTGAGACAGGGTCTTACTAAGGGCCTTGCTAGGTTGCTGAGGTTGGCCTTGAACTTGAGATCCTCCTGCTTCAGCATCCCAAGTTGCTTGGATTACAGGTGTGAGCCACTTTGCTGGTCTCTCTTTCCTTTTGACAAAGATGAACTAGTTATAAAAATAATGTGGTAGATATACAGTACCTTTTAATCCTATATAAATGAGTTAGAACAAATAGGAGACTTTCCATTTTTATACACTATATTTTTTAAAGTTTACATGTCCACTAGTAAGTCAGAAAGATAGTGCTTTAAGACAGATGGCTTTTCATTGATAATTGAAGTATCAAAACTATAAGCCGAGAGACACATAACTCTTAAAAAATACAATGTATTGTTTTTGTTCATTGTTATGGATAGGCTTGTGCTTCCTTTAAAGTTCATATGTGGATGCCTACCTGCAGACTAGAGAGTCAGAATGTGACTGTTTGGAGACAGAACCTTTAAACAGGTAATTAAATTAAAACAAGACATTAGTGTGGGTCCTCATCCAATCTAAATGGTGTTTTATAACAAGAGATTAGGACATAAGGAGAGACATCAAGTGTGCATGAGGACGTAGGAAAGATGGTGTGGAAAGGAAGCTCCAGAGCGGTCATCAGCAAGCCAAGAAGAGAGGCCTTGGAGGACAGCACCCTGCTGGCACCTCAGCCTTGACTTTCAACCTCAGAACTGTGGGAGAATGAACCGCATTTTGGGGAGAGGGGCGGTAACCAGGGATAAACTGGGATTGGAACCACCTATTGACCCAGCTATCCCACTCCTTGGTCTATGCCCAAAGGACTTAAAAACAGCATACCACAGGGACACAGCCACATCAATGTTTATAGCAGCACAGTTCACAACAGCTAAACTGTGGAACCAACCTAGATGCCCTTCAGTAGATGAATGGATACAGAAAATGTGGTATATATACACAATGGAGTATGACTCAGCAATAAAAGAGAATAAAATCATGGCATTTGAAGGTAAATGGATAAAGTTGGAGAATATAGTGCTAAGTGAAGTTAGCCAATCCCAAAAAGCCAAATGCCGAATATTTTCTCTGATATAAGGAAGCTGATTCACAGTGGGGTTGGGATGGGGAGCGTAGGAGGATTAGAGGAACACTAGAATGGCCAATGGGGAGGGAGAGGAAAGGAGGGGGCAAAAGGGTGAAGAAGAAGAAAAAAAGATGGTAGAATGAGCTGGATATCATTACCCCAAGTGCATGTATGAAGACACGAATGGTGTGAATATACTTTGTATACAACCAGAGATATGTAAAAATGTTCTATAGAAGTATAATATGAAATATAATGCATTTTGCTGTCATTTCTAACAACTTAGAATAAAAAATAAATAAATTAAAAAAAATAAATAAATAAACTCAGGGACACTCAACCACAGAGCCACATTCCCAGTCCTATTTTGTATTTTATTTATAGAAAGGGTCTCTGAGTTGCTTAGCACCTTGCCCTTGCTGAGGCTGGCTTTGAACCCGAGATCCTCCTGTCTCAGCCTGCGAGCTGCTGGGACCACAGGCATGCACCACCACGCCGGGCTGGATCTTTGTTTTTTTAAGCCTCTCAATCTGTGGTATTTTGTCATGGCAGCTCTAGCATATACCTTCTGGCCTAAGCCAGAAAGAACAAAAGTCTTCTGGTAAAGGAAAAATGAGGGAAAGCAAAGTAAGCAAAAGGAACTATTTAAAAAATTGTTTAATCTTGCAAATTGATTATATTTGCTTTCAACTCTTTTGTACAGTTGATCTTTCAAAAGATAATGGGAGCAATAGAAAGGGATGGTGGGGGCTTTCTCAATTAGATAGTCCCTTTACCAACTTGTTCCCACTTTTGTAGTTTAACAAAACAATGTAGAAGCAAAGATGAGTAAAAGAGTGACTATACCAGTGTTTCCTAACGTGTGCTGGACTCATTTTTATCACCTGCGGGCAGGGCCATTGATGGAGGGCGGAACACAAATCCAGTGCCTGCTCTTGTCTAGTGAGCATTAGCTGACTTCACTGAACATAGGGTTTTGTGGACAAAATAGATAGCAATAAACATTAGAGAAACCACGTTTTATTTACTAATATTCTTTTAATATTCCCAGTACATGAAATGTAAATACCCTTTTAGAACAGTGCTATCCAACGGGACAGTCATTTGCCAGATATGGTTATTTAAATTTAAATAAACCTAAATCTCATTTTAATCAAATTAATTCAAATCAATTAAATTTAATTACATTGAAATTTCAGTTCCTTTGGTCAGATACATCGTCATCTTTCAAGTGACTACTAACCAGATGTGACCAGTGGTTGCCATATCAGATAGTAAAACGATAGAACATTTCCATCATTTCCAGAAAATTCTATTGATAGCACTGCTTTAGGATATAAAATTTGGCCAACTTTATCGACACCATGATCAATATCCACTTTAATATTTTAATGCCCTGTATAACTGGTATTCGTTTTGTCTTTAGTTTTCCTTTCTGTTTCAGGGAACACGTGATTTCTCTTTGCTTCAGTTTAAAACAGAAAACACGGGTTTTAATCTAGTCAAGAAATGCTACATCAGCAACTTGTGAGTGAAAGGAAACGTATCCAGGAGGGGCTGCTCCATTATTATTTTTTTTTTTTCCCAGAAAGATCAACTTTCACATAGTGTTAAAAATTGTTTCAGTTGGCTGAATCCTGACTATTCCCTGGTAGACATCTGCTTCCCTGTGGGGACACGTGTGATGTATGTTTCAGGTGGTCTCAGGTCAGCTTTCAGAGTGTGTGGAGAAAAGGAGGGTGTTGGACTGGGTAACCACCAACTGCCCATCCCACCCAGCATCCTGCCCCCCACAGTGGCAGAGACCAGAGCATCAAAGGAAAGCACAAATTCCTCACAACACATTTAATTGTGCAATCCTACACCCGGGAAATGTTTTCTCTGACCCAGACTGGTAATCAGCTTATGCCCTAAAGCATGAGAAAAGGGTCATTAATTATACAGTGAACCGGGTTTTATAAGGATCACTTCGGTATGGAAAAAAGAATGCAAAGTGCCTTTAACTAATGTGTTTCTATGTCCCTTCCATAAAAGTGGAGTATGGGAGGTTTTATACTATTTCTTATTTTAAAAAGAAAGAAATAGTGACCCCTAATTAAACATATTGCTGGCTGGCTGTATAGAGAAAACAGGGCTAGAATGGAAATGTAATAGGTTGAAGGAGAAGGTATATACGTGCCTTGCTAGGGGCACATTATTCTCTTTCTTCTCTTTTAATTGCAAAATATATAAAAGGTGTTAGGGCTTACAGAGCTTTTTTATTGTTTTGTTTTAAAGCTGTCAGAATGGCCCATGGAGATTTAACCCTCTTTGCCCCTAAGCAAACTGTGAACCTTCCCATCTAAACCAGAAGGAAGGAGGAGAAGCAGGCAGAGAATGGTATCTTTCTTGGACTTGACATGAAGTAGCCCAACGCTGGCATGTGTGACTGACACCCTGATGGTCATTTCTTTCTACAGCCCACACTGGAAATCAGACACATAGGACAATTGTGAGAGGAGAGGAATCCGACTACCAGGAGCCACCTGGTGTGTTTGGTGTCAATTCAGGCTCAGGTGCTGGGGAGAGGCTGAGCCAGGCCTGGCATGAAGGGAGAGGTAGATAAGTACTATCTTTGGAAAGTTTTCTTTCTATTCAAGGAGCTGCCACAACCTCTAGTGCTGTTCCCTGACTGCAAGGGCCAGTCCTCGCACTGTGCAGATAGTGTGACTTGAGGGGAGGCATGTTGGCCTAGAAGCTACCAGCACTGACTGTTCCTGCTACTTGAGTTAGAATTCGCTGGCAAATTATTATTATTTTTTAACATTTTGCAAATCTTTAGTGTTGGGCTTAATAGAAAGCACCTAGATTTCAGTATCTGCTTCTACACCCAAAGGGTTGTAAGACACTGTCTTTCATGAAACATCAGGAAAAAAAATGGTCTTATACAACATGTTTTTGAATAAGTAAAGGAGTTTTTCATAGCCTTTTCAGATGATTGTGTGTGTTTTTCTTTGATATTACACTAAAATTCTATAAGTGGCATTATCTAAATGCCAGTTGCAATATGAAATCTGAAACAGTATTAATTTTTAATCTGTTACATTAAATTATTTTTCTATTTTGCACTTTAAACATTTTTGCCTATGTATGTTTTTTTTTAATTCATAGTAGTATTATGTATTACAATTCATAATGCACATACATAGCATCTTTTTACATACAACTATTTGTATACAAAATATATAAGTACCATTCAGATCTTCAATCATGCATTTAGGGTAATGATATCCATCTCATTCAACCACAATTTTTTTTTCCATTTTTCCCACCCTCCCTCCCCCTTGCTCCCTTCCTTCCCCTCCCTTTCCTTTGCCCATTCTAGTGTTCCTCTAATCCTCCTATGTACCCCCATCCAACAACACTGTGAATTAGCCTCCTTATATCAGAGAAGACATTCGGTATTTGGATTTTGGGGATTGGCTAACTTCACTTAGCATTATATTCTCCAACTTCATCCATTTACCTGCAAATTGCCATTATTTTATTCTCTTTTTTTTTTTTTTTTTTTTTTTTTTTTTTTTTTGTGGTACCGGGGATTGAACTCAGGGGCACTCGACCACTGGGTCACATCCCCAGTCCTTTTTTGTATTTTATTAGAGACAGGGTCTCACTGAGTTGCTAAGTGCCTCGCCGTTGCTGAGGCTGGCTTTGAACTCGCGATCCTCCTGCCTCAGCCTCCCAAAGTGCTGGGACTACAGGCGTGCGCCACCGCGCCCGGCTTCTCTTTTATTACTGAGTAAAATTCCATTTTGTATATATACCACATTTTCTTTATCTACTCATCTACTGAGGGACATCTAGGTTGGTTCCACAACCTACCTATTGTGAATTGTGCTGCTATAAACATTGAAGTGGCTGTGTCACTGTAATATGCTGTTTTTAAGTCCTTTGGGAAGAGACCCAGGAGTGGGATAGCCGGGTCATAGGGTGGTTCCATTCCCAGTTTTCCAAGAAATCTCCATACTGCTTTCCATAGCGGTTGCACCCTTTTGCAGTCCCACCAGCAATGTAAGAGTGTGCCTTTCTCCCCGCATCCTCTCCAACATTTATTGTTGTTTGTGTTCTTGATCGCTGCCATCGCTGGCAAATTATTTAGCTTCCCTGCATTTCTCCTATTTCTTCATCTATAAAACAAAGATAATAAAATCTATCCTTCCACACTACTCTGAAGAGCAATAAAGTCATAGTTGCAAAACTCCCTGGCACATTATGGTTATGACTCTCCTACGGGTGCCTTTTCTGGGTAGCCCATGGATCCTCATATCACCTAGGCCCATATAAAACTTGCCTGTCATATCTTATTTCTTATGACTCCACTTTCAGCTTTCTGAGATGACAACCGGGCTGGGACAGAGATCTTTTTTTTTTTTTTTTTTTTTTTTTTTGCCCCAAATTTAAATGTTTAGATTTTTGCTCTTGGGATTTTCCCTTTACACCCTCTAAGGAAATATCTGCTGTTGGCCTACCAATTTTTTCTTGTTCGGCTTTTCTGAGACAATATCGAAATTCATAAGGAAACCCAAGTGGACGCCAAATAGTAGAAAACAAAGAAAGAATTAGGAGAATTCTGATGCGAAGGTAAGGAACATCTAAGGATGCAAAGGAGAGGCTTGGAAAGGAGGGGGACTGAATGTTGCTGTTAGTATGACAAGAACCTTAACTCTCTTGAACCTACTGTTCTCTGCCTGACTGCACCACCAACATGATATTAAACACCATAGTTATTTCTTCTCTGGAGTCTGCAACTAAGCAGGCTCTGGTGAACTCTGGTTAATTCTAGTATTTGTGGAAGATGTGCTGGTTGGACGGGAACCTCTTGCCTCACCTGTGCTTGTTCTGAGTCATGGGAGTCTTTACTGTCCAGTGCACCAGTGGCTTTGTCAGGACATCTTTTACTCGGGAAAGAAAGATCCTAGAGGCAGTTTTTACATAAGCCGGGTACCCATGATACACCTTAATCAAACTGCGGGGCCAGTTTTCTATTCCTGTGTGTAGTACAGGAGAGACAGGAAGGCTGGGACTAGCCACTTTTTAATGGGGCAGATTTTATCAGGAGATATTTACAGCTTGAGGGGAGAGCTCCTTGTTGTTAGCGCTGGCCACCTCCCGGCTGCATGCAATAATGCAGTCTGATTTGAGAACAGCCTTTTCTGTTACTCAGCATCATTAGCCCATTTTTTCAGTTTGTAGGGTGGAGTGGAGGAGTCCGGAGACCTTGATGTCCAGCTTTGCCCTCAGTTTATGAGATCACGCTGCTGTTCCTTCCAGTGATTTAGAATTGCAGGAAACCTATAAAGATGCCTTTAAAATCCCCAGTGGGATCATGTTAAGACCTTTGGAGGTCTTCAGACACTGATAAATTTGTGGTGCCCCCTCCCACATGCACTTCAAAATAAAATAATTTTAAATTATAAAAGAAGTAGTGTAATAGAGTTCTTTTAATAATGATTTACTATTTTGATGTTTCTAATAGAAATATCAAATGTATTCCTTCAAAAAAGGCTTGGGGGAGCCTCTCGATTTTTGGCACCGAGAGTAGTGTTTAGGTTAGCCACTAAATCATTTACTGCATGTGTGGTAGCTGACGTGTGGTTTGAGAAGGTAGAAGAAGGATGAAGCCAGCCTCATTGGGAGAATGTACCATGACTGGTGTGTGGGATGGGACCTCTGATTACAGTGTGTGGCAACTAGTTGGAAGTCATTATAATTTCTAAACTACAGCAGATAATCTGGACTATTTTTGTCTCTCTGGTATCATAAATGGTTTTTTGTTTATGCTAAGTTGCAATCCTGTCTCCTTTAAAAAAAAAACTTTTTGGAAGTAACTGCCATGGTATTATATAAAAAAAGTTTTAAGCCATTTATGCCTTTCAATTTTTTCCAAGTTATACTGCCTGAGTCCAAAAAAATTGATAAAATAATCCCTATTAAAGTAATAGTGCTATTACTATATTACTATAACATATAGTAATAATACCACATATAACTGACACTTGCACTGTGCTTTTATACTTTATGAAGAATGTGATCTTTTCATTTGAACCTCACACGGCTCGTGAGATGTAACAGGAGAGCCCTATAAAAGTTAATGAGCAAACTTCCTTCACAGTTTAACAGGGACTTTCTGGAGATACAATTTCTTGACACCAAAGATCAAAGCACTGTTACTAGCTTATAATCATGATTTTATTTTACTTTATTTTTTTGCAGGGGGCAAGGGAGAAAACTCATTGGCACCATAAAGAATATGCTACAAAAATGTACCAATATTTCTTTTCACAAAGTCCTTATTCTTTAGGGCCTAGGGTAACTGTTACCTTCTATTTGAAGCCTGTCTCACAGGCCAAGGAACATTCTTTACTCTTTTCCTGGTGGCCAGAAGCATTTTATTCAAGCTTTTATGTTTATATCTTTCCTAGATTGTGAGTTCCTTTAGGATTAATTTACCCTCTTTTATATGACAACACAAAATATAGTAATTATAGCACATAATAGGTGCACAATATTTACTGACTGATCCACTAAGTGAATGAATGAATGAATGATTAACTGAATGCCTCGAACCAAAGATGTGGGTTGAAGACCGTTCCAAATCAAGAATTTTAAGCCGGGCGCGGTGGCGCACGGCTGTAATTCCAGCACTTTGGGAGGCTGAGGCAGGAGGATTGCGAGTTCAAAGCCAGCCTCAGCAATAGCGAGGCACTTAGCAACTAAGTGAGACCCTGTCTCTAAATAAAATACAAAAAGGGCCGGGGATGTGGCCCAGTGGTCGAGTGCCCCTGAGTTCAATCCCTGGTACCACACACACACACACACACACACAAAAAAAAAAAAAAAAAAAAAAAAAAGAATTCTAAATTTAGTGAGAATGTAATCTGGAGGATCCAAAGGAACTCCTAGAATCTTAGCTCAGACTACTCTTTGTTAACATCAAATGAAACTTTAGATCAGTACTCCAAAAGCTGTATCTTCTGATACACTTGAAAACATGAGCAACAGTCTTAAGGGACTTCAGATATACAGAAAATGATTGCAACATTAAATGTGTCTAACAGTCCCTGGGAAGGCACCTAATAATTCCATCCTTCCCATAAACTAAGAAATTCATAAGAAACAGAATGCATTCTCTGTACTCGTTCAAGGGCTTGCAAATGTTCTCAAAGGCAGCAGCTTGTAGGCAAGGCTCCAGGCAACATTCTACTGATTTCCTAAGTGTTCAATTTTGGAAAAAAAAAAAAGAATGCAAATATGAAGTGCATCTCCTGATCCTGGATGCTGCAACACAGCAGTTATCATTAGCACTGATAAGCTGCTCGTCGGCACTATGACTCCACATTAGAGAAAAGCTGCACATTTTCTCCACTTATTAGGATAAGAGCTGGTAAAAGGCTTCAACAGTGACACTTGGGACAGATCTTCTGTAGCTTCAAACACATAATCAACAGAGATCTTTAGGGAAAGACAGTTGAAGTTCAGACTTCACACCTTGGTACATTAATAACATTAATTTCACTCAGCCTTTATAATCAGAGAGACCCACCTACAGACATTTATTTGAAGATGTCTGAGGGCCCACACAAGGAGGAAGGTAATAATACTTTTTCCAAAGGAGACTGCTCTGTGGAGAAGGTGGAGATTAGGAAGAGTAATAATTATACCTGAAATGTTAATAACTGGATATCTTTTCTGAACCCTTACAAGTATTTACATTTAAAAAGACAAAATTGCTAAAAAAAAAAAAAATTTAGGAGAAGAATAAGAGCAGTTTCAGTGAAAAACGGGCAATTTTCTTTCTTTCTTTTTTTTTTTTTTTTTTGTTGTTGATGTTAGTGCCTAGTTCCCTTAGTGACGCTTCTTTGTGTGGCTAGAAACTGAAGAGACCATTATTATGCAGAGCACTCTGGTACCAATGGCATTGCATATCTCATATGATAGGGGAGTTCTTAAGAAAAAAGGGGAGGAAGAAAGAAAAGGAAGAAAAATGAAGCATTCAGTGTTTGGGGTTTTCAGTGAAAATTCGTTGCTATGCTTGCCAATATTATCCTGCAGCTGGGTATATGCCACGGCTATACTATGAGGGAAGAAATTAGAAATTCAAATGCTTTCTGGTAAGCTCTTAATTTCAGGTTAGGGGTAATAGAATACAACTTTAAATCATTTTGAGAATTCCTTTCTTTACAAAGGTCGCATAATAAATATTGTTCGCTGAGATTGGGGGTTTTAGGTAAAAAGACGTCAAATTAACATTTTAAAAAATTATGACAAGATAATGTGTGTGAAAATGTTAAAAGTAAGCACTATTTAAAATAAGTAGGTCTTTGGAGTCAATATTAAGGAAACTAATGATGTTGTTTCACTAACAAAGCAAAGAACTCAGCTACCGAGAACACCAAATCTATATTATTTGTCATGTCCACCTGTAGCCCCGCTTCCTGGTCTCAATGAGAGCTGGGTTTACTTAACGTGAATAGAAAACCAATCATGTATGCCTCAAATTTACATTCAAGTCTCTCCACTCGAAAGAGAGATTCCTGGGGGCTGTTGGTCATGACAACTCTCCTCCCTTTGACCCTTTGCCAAGGCTAAGCTATTCCTTTGTTTTCTTCTTTCTCATGACTAATCATCAGCCTGGAGAGTGGCGGAAGCCTAGTGAAAGGGAAACTGAGCTGCTTTGCATGTTTTAAAGTCTCCAATTCCATACACATAATATTCCAAAGCTTTTGATGATGTTATTCCAGTAGCATTGGAATTGAGGAAAAGAAGAGAAGGTGAGAGAAAGGCCAATACTATCTTGATTTTTTATTTTTATTTTTTTCTGGTGCCGTGGGTTGAACTCAGGGGCACTCAACCACTGATCCACATCCCCCAGCCCTATTTTGTATTTTATTTAGAGACAGAGTCTCACTGAGTTGCTCAGTGCCTTGCTTTAGCTGAGGCTGGTTTTGAACTCGAGATCCTCTTGTCTCAGCCTCCAGAGCTGCTGAGATCACACACGTGCGCCACAGCACCCGGACACTATCTCGATTTTTAAAGGAACTTTTCACTATTGAGAATTTCAAACAGGTACACAAATAGAATATCATCAAATTCCTAGAACTTATTACACAACTCCCATAATCATCAACTCTTTCCACGCTCTCTATCCTTTTCCTCCGCGTTCTTCCAGTTCATAGAATTTTGAGGGGGACCCCAGAAATCAGAGTTTCATCTCTCCATATTCCAGCATTTATATCTAAAAGAGCTCATTTATTAATACGGAAAAAGTATGAATATACTAAGAATGGAACAATGACTTTTTAATATTGCCAAATATCCCGTAATATGCCAAGTGTTCATTATCTCATAAATGCCATACAAAGATTTATTTTATACGTGTGTGAATCACGATCTGAATGAGTCCATCTATGACAATTGAATTTTTAAAGTTTCTTTTACTCATCAGTTTCCCTCCCCTTTCTTGTTCTCTCTTTGTTTCATGCTCTTGCAGGTTTCCTGTATTCTATATTTTGTATATCCTGGTACTTGGGTCTAGAGTTTTGATCTGGTTTGGGTTAGACATTTTTCCCAGTATAATTTCATAGATGGTAGAGTGTTCTAATAGAAACCAAAAATGTTCGATTTTTTGGGTTTTTTTTCTTTTTCTTTCTTGTGTGTGTGTGTGTGTGTGTGTGTGAGAGAGAGAGAGAGAGAGAGAGAGAGAGAGAGAGAGAAGGAGAGAGAGAGATTAGCAGCTATTGATGTCCTATGCTTAGAACAAATGATTCATTAGGGGTGGAAAATGGTGATATTTTAATTCTATTCTCCTTTCTTTATTTTTGAGAGGGAATACTAGTATAAAGTGAAAGTGAAAAGTTTTTCTTACTATTAGGCTACTTGTTATGGTTTGGATGTGAGGTATCCCCCCAAAGCTCATGTGTAAGAGAATGCAAGAAGGTTCAGAGGAGAAATGATTGGGTTGTGAGAGTCTTTACCCAATCAGTGAATTAATCCTCTTCTAGGGATTAATTGAGTGGTAACTGAAGTGGTAGGGTGTGGCTGGAGGAGGTGGGAATTAAGGCATGGCTTTAGTGTATATATTTGTATCTGGAGAGTGGAATCTCTCTCTGCTTTCTGGTCACCAAGATGTGAGTTGCTTCCCTCTGCCACACACTCCGCCATGATGTTCAGCCTCATCTCAAGCCCTGAAGAATGGAGCCAGCCATTTATGGACTAAGACCTCTGAAACTGTGAGCCCCTGAATAAACTTTTCCTCCTTTGAAATTGTTCTGGTCAGGTCCTTTAGTCAGAGCAGTGAAAAAGGTGACTAAGACACTACTCGGCGGTACGTTAGTACAGGAAAGTCTGTAGGTCAGCTTTCCATTACTGGGACAAATACCTGAGGCAATAAGCTTATAAGGAAAAAAGATTATTTGGGTTCATTATTTTGGGGCTTCCAGCTCATGGTTGGTTGGCTCATTGCTTTAGAATTTTCTGGCAAGGCAACACATTATGGCGGGAGCACATGGCAGAAGAAGTTGTTCATCTCAGGGCAGCCAGGACACACACAAACAGAGAGAGAGAGAGAGAGAGAGAGAAAGAAAGAGAGAGAGAGAGAGGGAGGAGGGGCTGGTTCTACATCACCTCCAAAGGCCTGCCTCTGCAAGGGCATGCCTTTCTCCCACTAAGCCCCACCTCTTAAAGGTTTTACTACTTCCCAGTAATGCCACAGGTTGGGGACTGATCCTTTAACACATGGGCCTTTCTGGGACAGTTATTCAGATCAATGCAGATAGGATAAGCATTTGATTCTATTTACCCATTTTCAACATTTGCTATGTTCCTAGCATAGTCTGATGATGATTCCCAGTAGGTCTTATTTTGTTTTGTATTAGGTTATAATGCACTCATGGAAATAAATGTCTAATAGTTTTAGTACATTATAGCTATTATTTTTATTGACGAAAAAATTAAATCATTTTAGCCAGCAAGAGCCTCTTCAATCTTTAATTTGACTCCTGAGGTTGTTTCCATTTGTTATTTTTAACTACTTGACTAGTTCTGAATAGACTCATGACTACCTTGAATATTTCATCCATCATGTATGCTCCTGTTCCAGTCCTGGGCATCCTCTTTTCCAAGGGTTGCTGGGTTCTTTTCTGTAAGAAATGGTACTGAGACGACAGACTGGGTTTTAGGTACTAGCTGTACACATTACGGTTGGGTTGGCTAGTACTTTTAACCTGTCATTGTCTCCTTGTCAGCAGACAGAGCTAGGTATAGGTTCTTGCTTTCGAAAGAGAAACTATATCATGCATTATACTGATACTTTGTATTTAAATTTATATACTTACATTTATATCTTCTTTCTACATTGCTAATAATCTCAGTCTTTAAGGACATAAAAATCTTTTGTCGGTGTCTCTTTAGTCATCTTTGTTATCTGAAGGTTATTTTCCAGAAGATTGTTTTTGGGAAAGATTAAAGGTATTCCCTATGAACTGGCATGTTAACCATTTGAAGGTGATGGGATATAAAATCTTCAGTTCATACTTTTTCCTTTGAGTGTCTTAACATTAGCCTCTCATCTTCTGGCATCACTGGCATTTAATGTACATCTTCTTTGGTAAGGTTTCTATGTAGTTCTTTTGTCCCTTTTTACATTGCTTTTTTTATTGCTGAGTTTTAAGTGTTGTTTTGTTTTATTTTGTTTTGTGTATTTTGGATACAAGTTCTTTTATTGTTGTTGTTGTTGTTACTGGGGATTGAACTCAGGGGCACTGAACCACTGAGCCACATCCCCAGCCCCATTTTGTATTTTATTTAGAGACAGGGTCTCTGAATTTCTTAGTGCCTCGATAAGTTGCTGAGGCTGGCTTTGAACTCTATATCCTCCTGTTTCAGCCTCCCCAGCTGCTGGGATTACAGGCATGTGCTGGATACAAGTTCTTTATCTTATTCATGTTTTGAAAATATTTTCATTCATTCTGTGGTTTATCTTTTTATTTTCTTAAGATTTCAATTAGCAGAGCAGAATATCTTAATTTTGATAAATTATAAATTATCATCATTTTCTTCTATGGGTGATGTTATATGATCTTGATGTTATATCTAAAATCTTATCATCAAATCTGAGGTCATCTAGATTTTTTCCTGTGCTATTTTCTAGAAGTTTTAAAGTTTGAGGTGGTTTGTTTAGGTCTATGACCTACTTTTATTTTTTTATTACATTAGCAAGTATTTCTTGTACAATATTGAGTAGGAGAGACGAGAGTGATCACCATTGTCTTATTCTCAAACTTAGGGGGAAGGCATTCGTTTCTCAACAATATAATATTAGTTATAGATTTTTAAGTAGATTCTCTTTATCAAGTTGAAATTCTCTATTCTTAACTAGATGAAAATTTTAATTATAAATAGATGTGGGTTTTGTTAAATTCTTTTTCTGTATTTATTGACAAGATCATATGAGTTTTTTCTTTAACCCGTTGAGGAATGGCGTTAGTTGAATTTAAACTAAGTTTGCACATCTGAAATATGCTTTTTTGGTTTGTACTGTGTAATTCCTTTTATACAATATTTCATTAGACAAAATATTTTGTTGAGGATATTTGCATCTATTTTAATTGTTGCTTTCTTTCTCGTCATATATTTATCTGGCTCTGCTATTTTGGCAGTGTTAGCTGTATATAGTAAGTTAAGTAATCTCTCTGCTTCTACTTTCAATGCAGAGAGAATTCTCCCTCTTTCATATTTCTCCTTTACCATAATTTTTTTTCTGATGCAGTATAAAGGATTTCTAGAAGTCCCCAATTAACATTCCTCCATAAAAATACTTTTAAAGAGAAATTCCCTTTTCCTCCAACTACAGACAAAATGCTCCTGGGAAAAGTCCCAGAATGAGTCACCTGCCCATGTGAGACAATCACCAAGACAGAGAAATTAAGTGTTTTAATTAAGTTGACCTGGATCAGTGGTCCAACTTTGAGTTTTTGTGTGCTCTATTTAGAAACATGACTGGAGGACAGAATAGATTTTGGATGATCCCTCATGTTACTAGGCATAATTGAAAAATTTAAATCAACAAATGAGAATAATAAATTTGAAATTAACACCAATTGTTCACCAACATGTTGATTAGGATTGATAACCTGCTGGAGGTTACCTTCAAGAGGTGAATGAAAATGTGTAATGCTTAGTAGCATCTAATTCCATATCTGTACCACCTGCAATGCAATACAAAAGGTATTTGAATAACTCGCAGGGGGTACAAACCTTGAGGGGCATAGCCAGTATGTTTGCAGACAGCAGTCATGACTTTTGTGTCTATTGGTACAGATTGCTAGCTATTTGTTGAGGGGTATGTATAGTGAACACAGATATGTCTTGAATATGTAGGTTGATTAGTTTAGACAAATGTAATTCACATTTTAATAAAGATAAATGATGCTTTCATTACCCAAGCAGTTCCCCTGTGCCCCTTTCCATTCAATTTTCATAGGCGAGCCAACTGGTCTGAGTTCCATCACTACAGATTGTGCCTGTTCTTGTGCTGCAACATGATCAGAATTATGCACAGGCATTCTTCCATTGTGTACTCCATCTCTTAACATCACACTGCTTCTGAGATTTATTCATGACATTTTCTGAATCATTTGTTTATTTATATTTATTGCTGAGAGATTTTGGTCTATTTTCCTATTACTGAATTCTGAAGTTGTTTTCACTTTTGACTTTGGAGGAAAAAAAAAAATACTTCTATAAGTCTCTTTGTGAAAAATGTATTCTCATTTCTCCGGGAGGAAAATTGCTGTGGCACATGCATGTTTAAGTTTATAAAAAAATGTCCCACTAGTTTTCCAAAACGGTTTCATTCCCACTGAGAATATATAAAAATTCCTCTTGCTGCATATCCTCAATCTTTTTGTCAGCTTTCTTCAGTTATTCTGGATAATTTCTATTATTACTTAGTTATTCCAGTAAAGTTTCTCTTTGTGGTTTTAATTTGCATTTTCCTGATAGCTATTATTAAAATACCTTGTCACACATTTGTTTGGGATACTCTTTATTAGGTATTTGTATTATGCATGCTTTTTTTTGACTGGTGATAAATTATTTAAGCCTTCATTCATCTTAGAATATCTTTATTTTATCTTTAATTTTAAAGGGTATTTATGCTGAATATAAACCTATCTGTTATGAACTGAATGTTTATGTACCTTCAAAATTCATATGTTGAAATCTACTCCCTGGTGTGAGGGGGGACTAGGAAGATATTTGGAGGTAAAGCCTTTGGGAGATAATTATGTCATAAGAGTGGAGTCCTTCTGAACAGCAGTGGGCTAGCTCACTCTCTTTCCTCCAGGTGAGAATGCAAGGAGCAGTCTGCTGTCTGTAACGTGGAAGAGGGCCCTGACCACATCACAATCGTACTGGCACCTTGATTTCAAACTTTCTGTCCCAACTAAGAGAAATAAATATTTGTTGTTAAAGTTACCTACTCTATGATCATTGTTACATCAATCCAAACTCACTAACAACTTTTCTTTTTTCCTTCTTTCCTTCCTTCCCTCCCTCCTTCCCTCTCTTCCTTCCTTCCTTCCTTCCTTTTTTCTCTCTCTGACACTTTATTGATGATGTCTCATTGTCTTGCAACTTGTATTTTTCTAAAAGAAACTAAGAATCATTTTTATCATTGGAGATAATGTGCTGTTTTTCTCTGAATTCTTTTAAGGCTTACTCTTCATATATTGTTTTTAGAAACGTGAGTATGATCTGTCTAGATAAAGTTTCTTTGGTTAATCCTATTTGAGGTCTATTAAATTTATTGAATCTGTGGCTTGAAATTTTAAATTGAATTTGGAAAACTTTTGGTTAATATTTCTTCAAGTCTTTTTAAAAATTTTTATCATTTTCATTTTGTTTCTGCTTTCCTTCCAGGACTAAAATACATATATGTTAGGTCATTTGCTGTTATCTTACATGCCACCATGCTCTCTTAGTTTTCTTCAATCTTTTTTTTTTTCCCTCTCTACTTCAGTTTTAATTTCTATTGACCTGTTTTGACTGTACTTATCTTTTTTTTTCTCTAGTGTCCAATCTGCTATGAAGATCATTTAATGAATTTTAGATTTCAAATATTAGACTTTCCATTGGGTTCCTATTAATAGATCTCATATTTCTTCTGATACCACATATTTTTACTTATTATGTCTATATTTTTCTGTGAATTAGTAACCACACTTACAGAACTTGTTTTAAAGTAATTGCTAATTTCATTAATTGGGCTATTTGTGGGTTTCTTCTTGGAATTATGTTTTCTTTTGATTATGGGTTGCATTTTCCTACAGTTCATATGTCTCACAATTTTTAATTATAAAATGATATTGGATAAAATGATATTGGATATTGCTATCAAGTTTAGTTGTTTTAATTTATTTCAGTACCTTTCCTCTGTCTAGGTTTTGTAGGAAGGATCTGCTAGAGTAAGTTTTAGAGGCCTATGCATGAATTTCTATTATATTGACACAGTGATTGATCCAGGATATGCTCCTGTAGAACCACCTCCTTTTCCATTTGAACAAGACATTATTTGATCAAAGAAGTAACTGGATATCAGTTTTTTTTTTTTCCTTTCTTCCTTCTCTTTCTTTTCTTTTTTAATCCCTATTTTCAACCCTAGCAGCTCTTTATAATCCAAGAATTGTGAGAATGTGTGGGCCTATTGCTATATACTTCTGCTATCAAGAATGCCTTCCATCACTCCTTTCATGAAAAAAAAAAATTCAGAATCAGTAGTTGGTTAGGGAAAGAGTCTTATTGAGCCATTTGATTTGTTTCTACACGTGCCACTCTTCCAGATCCCACCGTTTCCACTCTATACTGTCATCTGGGACTCAGCTAAGTTCTCTCAGGCTTGTGGCCTCTTTGCTATGAGTCTGATCCTGCCACCCTTCCACCCACACACAGATGAGGAGCCTTCCCTCAGGTTGAGGAGATGCTGAGGCTCTCTCCTCACTATGAAGGCCTTGTTCTTTTCCTGCAATTCAGTGTATCAAGTATTCTTTCATCCTCTTCCTGGGTATCTGTCAAGAAAAGTGTCACTTCTATTTTGCCTGGGCTTTTCTTGTGGTCCTCATGGGGCTGCAGGTATTCATGTTCTTCAATCTTATCAGATGCAGAAGTTTGATAAACAGTGTAAAGATTTAAAAAGAACATATTTGGCATAAAATATTGCTAAAGTCACCAAAAGAAGATTTAATATATGAGAACAACACTTTTTTATTCTTAAAGTTCTTAATAGAAAATTATGAAATACCAGAAGAGCTACACTCTGTCATTTGACCTAACCTATAATCTTATCTTATTGAATCAAACATTTTTAATATTTTAATATGTGTATCTGATACAAAAGCACCTTCAGATATCTACAGGTATGTATTTATAAAAATTGGGATAATATTATACTTAAATCTTATTGGTATTACTAACTAAAATTTAGTTCAATTTGATATGCTTTAATATTTTAATGAACCAAATATGCTAAATGCTAAGAAAGGAACAATGTGCAAGTTTCAGCTCCTGACCTCCAGAACTTTACAATCTAGTGGGAAAAGAAATTATGTTTATGTTATGGTTTAAATCTTATCTGTCTTCATGTGCGAAAGGCTTAGTTCCTAGCTTATGGTGCTACTGGGGGGTGTTGGAACTTGTACCAAGTGGGGCCTCGTTGAAGGAGGTTAGATCTTTGGAGGCAGTTCCTTGAAGTGGATATTGGGTCCTAAGACCTTCCTCTTTCTCTCTTTGCTTCCTTGCCCCCATGACTTAAGCAGTTTTGCTGTTCCACCTCCTCCCTGCCATGGTGCGCTGCCTCCCCGAGGGCCAAAATCAAAAGGGCCAACTGCCCCTAAACTGAAACCTTCAACACTGTGAGCCCAAATAAACATTTCCTCTTTTTAAATTAATTATCTTAGGTATTTTGTAACAGTGACAGAAAGCTGTCTAACATATATCACAAAGGAGATGCAATACTTGAAAAGCCATTTTTTTTTTCAGAAGAAACCAAGTCCTATGAGAACTTAAAGGCATGAATAATTTTTATGTATGTAGGGTGATTCTGTAGACGATATCAAAGATATTTGATCAAAGCTTTGATGTATGATTAGAATTTCATGAATAAGGGTATGAATGTTATGGGCGTGTGTGCACACATGTGGTGAGCAGTTGCCAAGGCCATTGTCAAAGATGTTACTGTTAGAGGGAGCAATCAAGAGGCTGAAACATTTAGGATTCATTGAGAGAATAACATGAAACATCTATTATGGCTGGAGAGAGTCTGTTGAGGGATGAACAGGAAACTAGTAGATAAGCTTAAACAGGAAAATTGAAGGCAGGTAGTAAAAGGCCACAAATGCTCTGCCAGTTATTCCAGGTCATTCCTTATAATAAAGACTTTACATCATTTCTCCAGGGGGATGACTCAGGTTTTTAAGTCCAGGAACCACATATGTGCTTTTGCGACTTTAGAAATGTAGCTCTGCCTACAATGTATGTGATGAGTCAAAGAGGGAGAGACAAGACTGGAGACAGAGAAATTAGGAACTGATCTTTTGTCTGAGTTTAGAGTAAAGGTAATGGGAAACCAAACTGAAGCCAAGGAGCAGAATGGTGATGCGTGCTCGGGAGCCAGTCTGGCGGAGCTCACTTCCACACGCAGGTTTGTGAGAGAATTGCCTGACTTCCTTAGGCTTGCAGGATAATAATAGGGTTGCTCCTCACAGGGTTATTAGGAGGATAAAACGAGGTGGTATTTTTAAACTGTTCTGAACAAGGCCTGCTACTTGTAAGAACTATACATTTGTTAAATAAAAAAAAAAAATCAATTAAAAAAAACTAAACTAATGAGCAGGTAGGCACAAAAAGAAGAAGTCAGTTATGGGGCAATTTCAGAAGACTGACAGTGTTCCTAGACTTTTCAGACGTGGCTGTGACCTTCGGCGCTTTAACTTCTCGTACAGGACACGGTGCCCTGACACGAGAAGAAAAACACCAAGTGTCCGTGGTTCAGAAGAAAGAAAATGATTTCAGACAAATGTAGTGCTTTAGGTTTGTTGTTGTTGTTGTTTTTAATTCATTGTACAAAACCAGGTTAGGAGAAACTTGGTGTTGAAACAATTTACAAAAACCACAGGGGTTGCGTAACCACAAGCTCAATTTGAGTAACCAAGAGGCTTGGCTTCTTCCGAGCTAATAGAGAAGTGATGTTTACACTGTACTCAGCAGGCACTGGACTACATTCTAAGGTGAAGTGTTAAATTCTAGGCCCCACATGAAGTCTGGTATTTATGCTTTGGAATACAGCCAGAGAAAAGTGACAGGGATAGTGAAGAAACGATTTGCTGTTGCATGTGTTGAGCAGTTGAAGGTCCTGGGACGATTTCATCTGTGATTTGTTTATACCACTTTTACAACAGCAGAGCTCACATTGTGGCACAGTTGATGACTCCATTCTGCCACTTCCAGTGTATTGTTACTGTTTTGCATTATTGAGCACCTACTATGTGCTTAACATTGCAATAGGTCTGTACACTAAGCATTGTATTATTCAACCCTCTCAGTAACTTATGAGGAAAGTATCATCATTAAATATTTATGGGGCGAGTTTTATGTGCATCAGGACACAATGCACTGGAACTGAGATAGGCAAAGTCATCTCAAAGTGGCAGGAGGTCATGTGGGATCTATAACCCACATACCTACTGAGACACAGTTTCAATAAAGTTTGATCATTTGCAGGGGTTTAGGAAAAGGAAAAACAGAAAGAAGTCTTGAATTTTCTGGTCTAAATTGCTAAGATTATCTTTAAGGTGGTGATAATGTAGGGTTTCAGCATTGGTTTTTAACTGTCTATATGCCCACTTACAAAATCACCATGCCGATTTGATGCATGCATCCAGATACCTCAGCCGATGCCTTTAAATACCAGTTCCTCTCATAGCCTGTGTTGTTTCCACGTTCACCAACAGCCTTCTAATACCCATACCAGTTTACCCACAGGCAAAAAGCACTAATCATACAGTTATGGATATTTTTGTCCTGCTTGACAATAATTTTTTTCCTAGAAAATCAATGAAGTGGTTTCTGATTAGGTTTTGGCTCTCCCTACGGCTTGACGGCAGGAGAGCATGTGCTGAGCATATGGCCAGCACATATTTCTGGTCTGTGTGGCAGGAATTTCTCACTGTAAATCAGTAAGTTAGCATTCTGATGTGAGCCTGTCTTGTGCATGTTTCAGCACTCACAAATCAGGCTGTCAGGGTCTGATCACCCCTTGATATGACAGGAGTTAGTTCCAGGTCTTCCAAGCAGTAGGCCCGAGCGTGCTGGTCTCCTTTAAAATACATTGCTGGGTCTCGCCTCTCTCTTCACAAATTTTGTTTTTACAACTAATCAACTCTGCAGTAAGAGTATAAAAGATGCCATGGGTAAAATGTACACAAAAGAGCATGTCTATGTTCCATTAAAATTTTAAAAAGGTAAATAGGCTGTATTTGGCCATGGGTTGCAATTTTTCAACCCCTGATTTAGGCTAGCGCAACCTTGGGTAAAGATGATGGGAAACTGAGGGTATGTAGGTTCACGTTCCTACTCAACACAGACACATAATGCAGCAGGAGGAATCCAAAAGTGGGAGAATGTTGGGGTGTAATTATGTACTACCTCTTATCTACTTACTACTTGTCTCTGCACCCCCAGAATAAATTCCCTAACAGGGCTAAGAGGATACTTCATGACATCATTGAGAAAAGGACCAGTTGAGAGAGCCAGCCTGCTAGAAAGGCCATGTGTAGTGCTTCTTCTCTATAGTCTGGGAATGACAGAGGAAGAAGGTGGTTTGGGATGAACTTTGTAACTTCTAAAGGAATCACATGTTCTGGAACTCAAGACTGAAGTAGGAACACTTTTGCTACTAAGAACACGGTGGCTCATTGACTATAATGAAAAGCGAGGCTGAATGGAGTTCAGAATGTTGGCCCTTTAGAGGTTTCCACTTAGGCCAGTTGGTCGTGGTTCCCTTACAGACTTGTGATCTGTTCTGTGGATACCAGTGAGCCTCCCCTGCCCACCCCCCATAATCCCTGGTGTTGCTCAGTGGATTCAAAAATAAATCATTCTTTGTAGGAAGGATGAATTTATGTATATATTTAACAACACAAAGGTATCCTCTCATGAAGGCCGACATAAATACTGTCACTGCCAAGTGCCTAACCAGCCCACAGAATAGATAACACTCAACCCTTTATGTGGATGATTCTCTGAGGAAATGAGGCAGCCAACTGGTATCAGGTTGGGCACCTTTCACCATGCAAGAGGAAGCAGACCCTTACTGGAATGAGCATGTATTATGAATACAGATGTTTCTTTCCCGTTAGCATGCTAACAGTGCTTTTGCAATAGTTTTAATGAAGTTCAGATTCACCATTATGGTATTCTGCACAACATTGCTTCTGACCAAGAAACTCATTTAACAGAAAAAGAAATAATAGCAATAGATTAATTCCCAAGAAACTTATTGATATTAATATATACCTGCTCACCCAGCAACAGTTTGACTAATACAAATTTCAGTTAACATGGCATTTGGGTGAAACCCTTGCAAGGCTGGAGTATTATCACATAGAATATTCTTTGGACAAAGCAATAAATAAGTGGGTGTGAAAATCAAATGATGAAAAACTCAGAGAAGCATTCTCTCAATATTACAGAGAATGAATGATTTGAATAACTTAGGCTTCTTAAAACTGCAACTTTCATGTCTAATGATTTAGGGACATTGTCCCCTGTAGAGCAAAACTACTATCAGGAGATTCCAAAATTCAATTCTGTTCAGGTTAGAGTTGAGATTGACATCTCACCATACTTGGGTTTCTCGTGCCACTGAAATTATATGCAATATAATTATATTATACAATACTATACATATTATATTATTATATGGAATATCTCTGCTGGCTGGAATTATTGAACCTATTAATTAGGAAAAGACTGGATTATTGCAGCAAAATGGTAAGGAGCGTTACATCTAGATCCCAGGAGATCACTCTCATCTTTCTTCATAGTAAAATTCAGTGGAAAACTTGAACAACACAATCAAGTCAGTGTTGCTGATAATTCATATTGTTTTCAAATGAAGTGTATGTCATTTTAATGGGTATAGAACCTTGATCAGCTGAGGGCAAAGGGACAAGAAATAGATGGGAAACAAGGAAGATGAAAATATCCATGTTCTCAGGACCAAATATGGAATCAAGGCCAGTAATGGCTAAGCATATTTTCTTCTTGACAGTTCATATATGTTAACTCAATTTTCCTTCCTTTTCTCTTTCTCCAATTCTTTTATGTAAGTGCTGCTTTTAATGACAAATTTAGTCTTTGGGTTACAGAGTATTCAGCTGAAAGCATGAATGAATTAGAAAAGTAATAATATTATCCAGAGATAAGTATGTAATTCTTAGAATTGTGTGCCTCCTTTTTTTTAGGGGGAGGTAAATAAGAAAGCTTTTGTTTTTTGTTAAGGATTCTTAAGTCTTTTTAGGAAGTTGCGTGATGTAGTTGCTGTATGGAGGTCTGAATAAAGATGGGAAAATTCAAATGGATGTCAAGTACTTTCCAAAGTGTCGATATTGTTACTTATCTACCTATGGTATCTCAGCATAAAGCTGACTATGACATACTTTATTCTGTAATTCTGGGACCAGGATTCTGTCATTGTGTTCCAGCTATCCTATAAACCTTTATTTTAGCTAACTTCTGCAAGTAAGAATCAATGAGGACAGGCAGGAGAGAGAGAAGGATTTGCCTCCTATTCTTAAGTCTGCCAGCTTCCTCAGGCAGTCCAGGACCATCAAGGATGGCTATGGCTTAAGTCTTTAGCATTTTTGTTCATTTGTTTGCATCCTCATTTCCAGTTGTACCTGGCCTCCTCAGAGTTCCTAGATGAGGTAGCCACCCCTCTCTTGGTGGTCCAAGGACTAGTGGCATGGTACATCTCCCTCTAGCCAACTCCACCTCTTCCTAAGGGTGATCACTGCATTCTGTGACTACTAATAACTGTGATATTTCCATTCTGGGAACAGCAGTTGTTTCCTGTACGTACCAATAACTGGTTACCTCAACATTCCAACACTTTTTGATGTTCAACTCTTGTTAACAGTACCCTGTGTTAAATTCTATGTGCTTGAAATGACTACTATACTTTCTGGCTCTTACTTTTATGTTTTGGAGGCTGAGTAGTGACTCTTACCTTACTTGAGGATAGGTATTTGCTATGATTCAGCTGTGATTATTGGCACTTAGCCCAGTGCTTGACCATCATCCAGTGCTTGACCATAGCATAGCTGAATAAATGCAAGAGGTAAGCCATAATAATTTTAAAAATATATTTGAAGCACTGCCAAATAGAAGAGGGTAGAAGGTTTTTCGAGTGATGTGTCTGATTATAGTCAAAATTCTGAAAAAGGTTTCAAATCAATATGAGGAGAACACTTCTTCTTCCATTAGTGGAATAAACTACCTTAAAACAAAACAAAACAAAACAAAACAAAACAAAACAAAAATCACCAAATTGCCCATCACTGGAATTCGTTAAGCTGGGATTGAATGACCTCATTCATGAAGGATGCAGTAGAAGGAAATTCCTTCAAGGATTTGAAGGTTAGATAACATGATATTTGAATTACCTTTTAGCACTAAGATTCTCTGACCTTTGTTCGTGATGCATTTCCTAAGTAGTTCAACTCAAATGTGCCCTTTCTCTTGGTAATGATGTTGAAACTGTTTGCAGCAGAGGAGAATGGCAATAGTGTGTAATTGTACAGTGCTTTATCATTTGCAAAATGCCTGGCATTCATTTTAATTAAATTTTACCTGTTCATGTGAGGCAGAGTGAAGAGTAGTTACATACCTATTGTGTATGAGGGGACGAATGGGAATAGAGGAGTGGGACAACACCATAAATAAATCTGAGAACTCTGGATCCTACAGACTTTGAACTTGAGTTTGTAAGTTTTTTAAAATGTCACTCTTCTAATTGTTATTCCCATTTTCTGCTACAAAATGCATTTTAAGACCTAGCCATTGGGAACAGAAATCCAAGAATAGTTGAGTTATTTTTTAGAATGTTTTCTTTGCTAAAAAGCAAATAACATACTGTGTACTCGTAGAATATCCATTTTTGAAATGTTGAGGTTAGGATCATTCCTGGTTTTTGACCTTTCTTCCTGCCCTTGGCTCAGCAGTGCTCTGAATTTAGTTTTGTGTCTGAGAGCTGAATGGTATAACCCTTCTGACGACTTTATGTGTGCAAAAACAAAGGAACAAGCAAATATTTCTGTTAAAAAGCAAAGGTTATAGAAGCATTCTTTGGTACTAGTATCTTCAGAATTTAGAATTTTCAGACTATAAAATCAGTGTGATGTTTAAACACTAGATGCATACAAGCTCTTAGTGTTCATTAAAATTAGTAACAGAAAACACAAAGATTCGGAACTGAACTCCAGGGTTTAATATGCACTTGAACTAGGAAAGATACCAGAGAATGTTGGTTTAGGCCCAGGAAACACCTTGTAGGTTAACAAACATTCCTTGTGGTCCAAAGATACCCTCCTAAATTTAAATGTTGAACTACATAAAATTATATTTGTGTATTTTCCCTTGGCACCAAACACATATAAACATACACCACTATTTTATAACTTATTCTTTCTCATCTATTTGAATTCATAAGCACTGATTTTAAGAAAAAAAAGTAAGTAGTCCCAAATTTAATTCCCACTTGCTGCCTTACATTTGAAACCTCTGCATCTCCTGTCTGTCACAGTGCTTTACCAAATTTAGGCGACACATCTTTTCCTTCAGGGAGCTTCTCTCTTTGCTTCTTTGGAAGATGATGAGCTACTCCCTGAGGGACACAAGTCTCAAGGATATTAAGTTGGTGATGTGACCAAAGTCAAAGAGTTGTTAAATAGTGATCCAGGAGTAAAAACCAAAAGATTGAAAATACTGATAATTTTGAGCTATCTTGTCATAGTCAATAAGTTCTTCCCTCTAGTTTCCCTAGATTTTTGAGTGAATATTTTTTGTTTCTTCACACTAAAAATCAAATAATTTTGGAAGATTATGCTTGGTAAGACACGAATTATTTTTCTTTTCTAATTCTTTCAATTTAAGAACTACCGTTAGACCTTCCTGTTGCAACTTGTAAATATTTATAGAGATACTAAGGATATAATGGGGAGTGTGTCTCATTTATTTTTTATTACTCTAATGAAATACCTGAGGTTGGGTTACTTTATAAAGAAAAGAGGTTTATTAAGCTCATGGGGTCTAGAAATTCAAAGTTATGGTACCAGCACTAGCTCAGCTCCAGTGAGGACCTTATGGTGGATGGCATCACAATGTTGGGAGTGTATGTGGGAAGAAGTCATCACATCTTAAACAGGAAGCCAGAGAGGTTGAGCTCCAAAAAAAAAAAAAAAAATTTTTTTTTGTTTGAAGCCACACCCTAGAGGACTTCACTAGGTCCCACCTCTTATATTCTCACTGCTCAATATCACCACACTGAGGACCAAACTTTGAACACATAACTCTGGGGAATACACTTAAATTTTATCTAAATTATAGCGGTAAGTAAAATTGACCAAAGACACATGTTGGGGGAGTACTATTTTTTTATGGCTTTGGTTGGGTCTCCAACCCATCATATCGCATTCAAGCAGAGACCTAAATAAAGTCAAGAAGTGGGTTGCATGTCTTACTTCAGAAAGAGAAGTCCAAGGGGAAAGAAAAACTTTTGGCATGACCTTGAATTAGCAATATTATTGACATGACTGAGAAACAAAACAGAGGCTAGTGAACAAAGTAAAGGGTCAGCAATATAGGAAAGGGACAAATGACATAGGACAATAGAGGCTACAGTGAGCATTTTAGATATTATGCTGAGTTAATGGAAGCCACTGGAAGGTTCTGAATGGAAGACTGGAATTATATGTCTTAAGTTTTAAAAGATCACAAGATAAAAGCAAGGAGAACAGTTAGGAGGTTATGATAGAATTCTACTGAATGATGAAGTGCCTTGTACCTTGGTAGTGGCATGATTCAAAGAAATCAAAGAATTACTCAAAAATTTTTATATACTTTGAGAATAGATTGGCAGTACTTGACGTTGGAATGAGAGAAATGATAATTTGAGAAAATCACAAGGACTTGTGCTTGGGAAATAGGAAGAATGTGCTTGCTACTTACTAGTATAAGATAATTTGACAAGGAAGTTAGAGATAAGTTGCCATGAGAATGATATGGTATGCAACCTTTTCCAAATATTTTGACCATCGGACTCTTTTAACATGGGGCAGCTGTTAAGGTTAATCTGTAAGACTCACACTCTAGGAAATGCAATCCCGGGTTCTGTTCTTCCTGCTGGCACACACAACATCATCCTTGACTGCAGCACTAGTCTGAGCATTAGCACAACTATTGAGCAACGAACGACTGTAATGTCCCTACCTGACTTTATCAATCTCTATGGGATGGCATTGACTTTTGAGCACACATGATAGCTGAATTACAGCACGAATTTCAAAGACTTGACAAATCAACAGAAAGCCTCATTCACTTTTCTTGTCTTCGGACAAATTGATGACAGTTATCGGTGTCTGCGTGGCTCTCTGAAGAAAACAATTTAGTAATAAGGAAGGGATAAAATAAGAAACAGGACGCAGTATGATATTGGGCTGCCTGTATTAATCAGCTTTCCCTTATTACAACAAAATACCGGAGGCAATAAGCGTACTCAGAGAAAGGCCTCGCTTTGGCTCATGACTGTGGAGCTTCTAGTTTAAGATTGAGAGGCCTCGTTATTTGGGCCTGTGGGGCAGACAGCACCTCACAGTGTGGGGAAGCGGGTGACAGACAACACTGCTCATGCCGTGAGCTTAGGAAGAAGAAAGAAGACCAGGAAGAGACCGGGGTCCCATAATCCCCTTCAGGGGCATGCTCCCCAATGACTTAAGTACCTACCATAAAGGTCTGTCTCCTTAAGGTCCGACCACCTCCCCTAGTGCCACCCAGGGGATGAGGTATTAAACATATGGATCTTTGTGTGACTCCTCAGTATCCACCATTCAGCATTCTACCTCTGGCCCCCAAAGGCTCATGTCCATCTCACCATGTAAAATGCGTTCACTCCATCTCCAAGTGTCCTTAAAATCGTAAGTCTTTACAACATTGTTCGAAATTCCAAGTCTTGGGCTTGGGTTGTGGCTCAGTGGTACAGTGCTCACCTGGCACGTATGAGGTGCTGGGTTTGATCCTCAGCACCACATAAAAATAAATAAATAATGCGGAAGGTTTTCTCTGACATAAGGAGGCCGATTCACAGTAGGGTTGGGACGGGGAGCATAGGAGAATTTGAGGAACACTAGAATGGCCAATGGTGAGGGAGGGGAAAGGAGGGGGCAAAAGGGTGAAGAAAAAAAAAAAAAAAGATGTTACAATGAGCTGGATATCATTACCCTAAGTGCATGTATGAAGACACGAATGGTGTGAATATACTTTGTATACAACCAGAGATATGTAAAAATGTACTCTATAAGTATAATATGAAATGTAATGCATTCTGCTGTCATTTCTAACAACTTAGAATAAATAAATAAATAAATAAATAAATAAATAAATAAATAAATAAATAAAATAAAGGTATTATGTTCATATACAACCAAAAAAAAAAAGAAAAAAAAAGAAAGAAAGAAAAAGAAATTCCAAGTCCTAAGTCTCTTCTGAGACTCAAGCAAACTCAGCTGTGAGCCTCTATAAAAATAAAGTAAAATTACATACTTTCAAGACACAATGGTAAAGGCTGGGGTTGTGGCTCAGCGGTAGACTGCTCGCCTAGCACATGCGCTAGGTTCGATCCTCAGCACCATGTAAAGATAAAGGCATTGTGTACAACTAAAACAAACAAATAAATAAATATTTAAAATAAAAAAGATACAATGGTAGGATAGGCATAGGGTAAACATTATTATTCCCAAAAGGGAAAACAGGATAACAGTGAGGAGAGATTGCCACAAAGAAGACCAAAATCCAGCAGGGCAAACATTGAGCTATAATCATCCATGCCTGGCATCTGGGGCACACTGTGGTGGGAGGTAGGCCTGGGCAGCACTGTCCTTATGGCCTTGCTGGTTGCAGCCCACATGGCCTCTCTCTTGGGTGGCTCTGCTCACTGCCTGCAGCTTTTCCTGGGATAAGTTACAGATAGCTGGGACTCCTTGAATCTCCACTGCAGCTTTGGTTTCACTCTATTACACATTGCCCTGTTGAGGCTGCTTGCAGAGACTGCAATCCTGCAGCATGCTTAGTGGCCTCCCAAACTTTGATTTGAAATCTCAGAAGAAGCCATTGTGACCTCAGAACTGTCACATTATGCCTATCTGCAAAACCAGCATCGTGCGGATGACACCAATTTCTGGTGCCCGCAAGAGCTGTACCTGTGCCTTTTGAATCATAGTTGCAACTGATGAGTGATTTGCCAGCTAAACATGAGAAATGAATCTCAAGATAGTTCTAGGCCTAAAGGGCATCAGAGAGCTCTTTTCTGAAGTGGTTCTGTCCTGGAAATTCTTCAAAACAATTTTCATTCCTACATTACTTTGTCTGTGATGGGTGGGCTTTGCTGATTTCTGAAGTATCCTTGAGGCATCTTTCATATTGTCCTCATGCAAAACACTTGGCTTTTTTTTTTTAACAGTAGTATCACTTCACCCTCCCTGCTGAACATTTACATATGCTGCCTTTCTGGCCACACTGCAAAATTTTAAAATCTTTTTCCTCTCCTCCATTTTAATCCCAATTTTCATTGTAAATTTGGTTAAACGCAGTCAGTGATATCCATAAAATAGTCTGAATGCTTCAGTGTTTTGAAATCTTCACCAGATAAATGAGTCCATCACATTTAACCTCAGCCTCGCACAAAATGTCAGGGCATGGAAAAAAAATTCACACAAATGCTTTGACACAGTGTAACAAGGGTGGCCTCTAGCCCAATTACTAATAGAGTTTTCTTTTCCATATACAACCTATGTAGCATTGCCTTCACTGACTATTCACATTTCTTTTAGCATTTGGGTCTTCTGAATCCTCACCAGAATTGCACATTAAGTTCAACTTATAGCCTTTTAGCCTTCTTTATCACATTCCTCCAGACTCTTCCAAACTTCTCCCATAAGCAGATTCCAAAGTCTCCTCCACATCATAAAGAATAGTTACAGCAATGGCGCCATTTCTTTTTTTTTTTTAATTTTATTTTTATAATTTTTAATATGTACAACTCATAGTGCATATATTTAGTATCTTTTTACATACAACTGTTTGTATACAAAGTATATTCGTACAATTCAGGTCTTCAATCATGCATTAAGGAAAATGATATCCGTCTCATTCAACCACCTTTTTTTAAAAAAAAGGTGCCTCCATTTCTTGGTACCAATTTTCTATCTTAGTCAGCTTTCCATCACTACAACAAAATACCTGAGGCAATTAACAAATAAAGAGAAAAAAGCTTATTTTGACTTATGGTTTTGGAGGTTCCAGTCTGAGGTCAAGTGGTCCTTTGCTAAGTATGCAACAACATGGAGGAAGCACATTGAGCAAAACTACTCACCTCTTAAGACAAGAAGAAAAAGAAAACCAGGAAGAGATCAGGATCTTGCAATTTCCCTTAGGAACAAGCTTCCAATGACCCAAGAACATCCCATTAGGCCCCACCTTATAGTTTCCACTGCCTCTCAATAGCACCACCACAGGACCAGGCTTTTAAAACATGGGGCTTTGGAGGCATTCAATAGCCAAATTATAGCAGTGCCCCAGTGGCATTCTCCATCTATCATTTTTCCAGTTTTAATTTTGCCTTAAAGAGAAATCCCAGTGGTTTGGGAGAATGAGACAGGAGAATCACATGTTCAAAGCCAGTCTCAGCAAAAACAAGGTGCTAAGCAATTCAGTGAGACCCTGTCTCTAAATAAAATACAAAATAGGGCTGGGGATGTGACTCAGTGGTTGAGTGCCCCTGAGTTCAGTTCCTGGTACTTCCCTCTCCTCCCCCAAATCTTACTATTTATCAAGGATATGGCCCTATATTCTTTAGCCATGAGATACGTATTTTTTAACATGTAATTTCTGATCCTTATACCACTTAATCCATACTTAGTTCAATATTCTTCTCATTACTATCATCAAAATAATGCAAGAAAAGGATATAATTACTACTAGTACAGAAAGAAAGCACAATAGGCAAAATTATGAGCAGCATTCTTTACAATGTATATGTGGACAATACATAGATGACATTCCTATTTGCAGCCAAAAAGTTTGAGTAACAGGGCACTTAAAGGATTTACTTTAGGTCAAAGAGAAATCAGTAAATGATTATCCATCTTAGTGAAAAATAAGTATTGTGTCATAAAACACAATGTAATAATGTGTCCCATTATTACAGCACCTGAGAGTGTTAAACAATGACATGGAATAAAAATGTGAGGGTTAGGATGGTTTTCAGATGGATGATTTCCCTTCTCTGCTTCTGAAACCTGTGTATGACTCCTAATCAATTCTTTATTCCTAAGTAGACACTGGAGCCAGGAAGTACTTGATTTAAAGGAAACTGTGTCACAGTAGAGTAAAGAAGCCCTGTGAATGTGCAAAGAGCTTCTCTGGGTAAAAGTGGGTAGGGGGCGATGAAGCAGAGCTCAGGCAGCACTGTGAACACTGGGGGCGCCTCTGCCATTCTATGTTCTTGGGATCCTTCACCAACACTGAGTATTACAAAAGCAAAATCTAGATGCAAATAGAAAAATTCAGGGTTCATTTGGCTCTGCAATGTTTCTTAAAGTATGAAAGCTGAGATTATATGCACAGCGATATTGTGATTATTGACTCTGTTATATTTTGGTGGCATTTCAAGGTTTAATATTTTAGTTTTATTCAAATGTGCAGTCTGTTGAAATTAGTAATGTCTGGGAAAGAAATGGATGGAACCCTGTCCTGCTTAACATCAATGGAAGCAGGAAATGTGCATAGTATAGAATGTTCCTCAATGTAGAAATGTCTTCTTTCAGATTTATGACTAAAATTCCTGATGCCAATAATACAAACAGTAATTTGTATTCACTGAGTCAGTTTTAGTTGTACCTGTGGAAATTTTCCAAAGGATCTTCTACGTGAAGATTTAGAAAATTCTTCTTTATCAGAAATTTCTAATAAAAGCAAAAAATTGTATGATGAAAGGCAGTTCTGGTCACTGAAATTCTAACAAATGTTTTTTTCCCCCTCTGATTTATGTAAATTACAAAACTATACATGTGGTAGAAAGAATAATGGTCATCCAAAGATGGCCCTGTTCTAATTCTTGGAAACTCTGATAGCGTTATGTAGCAAAGAGATGAAGGATATGGAATTAAGACTGCTAATCAGATGAATTTGTAGATTATCCAGACCTAATGTAATCACAGGTCCTTAAATGTGAAAAAAGGAGGTAGAAGAGGTCAAAGTCATAGTACCTGAGAAGAACTTGATCGGTTATTGCTGGTTTTGAAGATGGACATAGAACTATAAGCAAAAAAAATATGAGTGGTTTCTTATATGGAATTCTCCCCTAGGCCACTAGAATAGAACGCAGCCCTGTCCACACCTTGATTTTACTGTAATAAGACCCATTTGGGACTTCCAAACTTCAGAACTATAAGATAATAAATGAATGCTCTTTAAGCCACTAATTTTTCAGTAACTTGTTACCATCATCATGGAAAACCAATATAATGCAAGACATTTAAAATGACATTTAATGTAATTGTACAAGAAATATATAATGGTATCTTTCTTCATGAATAAAGATGCATATTTTATAAATTATGATGTGTTCTGCATGAATAATCTTATTTTCTACAAGTTGTAATAAAATTATCATATGCAAATCTCTGACTTCTATTTTTTCTTTAATTTAGAAGTGTGTATGTTCTGGGCTGGGGCTATAGCTCAGTGGTAGAGTGTTTGCCTAGCATGTGTGAGGCACTGGGTTCGATCCTTAGCACCACTTAAAAATAAACAAATAAAGGCATTCTGTCCATCTAGAGCTATCAAAAAAAAATTTTTAAAGTGTGTATGTTCTGAAGTTCAGTACTCTTGTTCAGAAATGGTGAAATTTCCAAATACTATGTTCTTTTCTTAATACTCAAACAATTGGTCAAATGAAAAAATTGTCCAAATCGAAGTTTGTGTGACTGTTCTAGTAATTTTAAGTTTAATTTGCTGCTTTCTGGACTAATTCAGCTAATCTCTCAGCAATAGAGAAGAAATGAGGGAAAACTTTGCAATGCTAGGATTAAGATATAATGAGATATTCGGTTTACTTCTGTACTTTATTCCATTTCTAAATGAAGCCAAGATGGATTTCTTTAGTGATCTTTAAAAGAAAATCTCATACTCTCCAATGTCGTAATTCTCCCAACAGTCTTGTTTTGAACTGCAAAGTTGATTAAAGATGAGTCCCTTAGATGTTGAAAAGTGATTTTGGGGATGCTAACACATTTACTCGCAAATGCATTCAGAAACTATATTACCTGATAAATGAACTTTTTTTTTTTCTTTGCTTGAATTTCAGGCCTCCTTTCTCTAATACTAAGAAATTTGGAGCCATTATCTCCAGCTCTTGCATAAAATTCTACCAGCAGCAGGAGAGGCACGGTAAGGAAGCTGTGCCAGCAGTTTCACTTATACTCTTATTGTCAGAGGTTCCTGTTTGCCATAAAATTGTCTACTGCAGGCTGAAACTTAAAACACCACAACTTCAGTCTGAGAGCACTTCGATTTTTCTTCAGTTTGGAGAAAAACAACTCACTGGGTTGAATTTCTTGAAACATTAGAAGTTAAGCATTTCAAAGACATCTTGTGTTTTTTTTTTTAATAAGATGCCTTTATTCTTTTAATTATAGAAAACAAGGATGATACTATCAGAGTGGATTCTTCCCACCCAGCAAGGGCCATAGGTTGGCTCATTTATGGGTAACCAATGACTGTGAAAACACACCACTGTGGGTCTGTTAGCTAAAATAATGATTAAGTGATACAGAGTTGCAATTTACAAAGAAAGTCTTTTACAGTAAACTCTCCCATAAGGAGACCATTCAAAATCATATCTGAAAATCTGTGGGGTCAAATAAAAATAGGGTCTAAAATGAAACACTGTAATGTCACTAATTTGAACTAAATGACAAGGGGCAAAGGCCGAACTGAATTAGTCTGAACTTGCAATCCTTTTAAAGAGGTAATCATTAGAGAGAATTAAAGCTTAAGATGGATGAGAAGATTACAAGAGACCTAGTTGCTTCAAATGAATTCAACAGTCTAGGCCCACACAGATTATACATCAGGATCCTAAAGGAACCTGGAGACAGAATTGCAAAACCACTGTCTGCATCAGAGGAAATGTGGGAAATGGGAGTTTCCAGAAGACTCCAGAAGAACCAGTTTAGTGCATCTTTCAAAATAGAAGAGGTGAGTTCACAAAAATGACAAATCAGGAATAGGTTGTTGATTTTCGGGGAAAAAAAATTGAATCAAAAAAGAATCTGCAAAGATTTGTGAGAACCTGGAAAATGATCAAAGAAAAATTTTGATCATCAGGAATCCATATGAACAGATCATCTGCTCCTCAACTCAGTCTTTCGACTTCAGTCCATGGGCTCCCCTCCCCTGTATCTCCTCCTCACCTCTTCTCCTTCTTCCTTTGAAGGAGCCATTATACTCTGTCATCTGGATTCAAAACAATATCCAGCTTGGAAGACTCCTTGAGATGTCTGATCCAGAATCTTAAAGGACAATTTTTAGAATGCTTTAGGACAATTTTCTATTCTTTTTATAGCAACTTCAGAGGCAAGGATTTCTACATTTCACAACTTTTTTTTATGGGCATTTGAGAATGCTATCATTAAGCTAATTCTTTTTCATGCAAATGCTTATCCTAGACTGTTATCTTAAAATTTTAAGATAAGTTAAAATTTTGGTTCTGAGTTCAGAAAGCTAAGAGAACAATTGATCAATATTTCCTTCAGAATAATCCTCCTTATTTCTATTTCTATTATTATTATTATTATTATTTGTATTGGGAATTGAACCCAGGGGCACTTAACCACTGAGCAACAACCTCAACCCTTTTTTTATTTTGAGACAAGTTCTCACTAAGTTGCTTAGGGCCTTACTAAATTGCTGAGGCTGTCCTCAATTTGCAATCCTCCTGCCTTAGCCACCCAAAACAGTGGGATTACAGGTGTGCGCTACTGCCCCAGACAACCCTTCTTATTTTTGAGGATAGTAATGATGTCATCTATGTAGTGTCCTTCTCTATTCCTTCCATAACCCATTGTAGTTTTGCTTCTATTCCCATCATTCTCACGAGAATATTTTCTCAAAGGGCACTTTACACTGGGTGTGGTGGCACATGCCTGTAATCCCAGCAACTCTGGAGGCTAAGGCAGGAGGATCATAAGTTGGAGCCCAGGATTTGCAACTTAGTGAAAACGTTTCTCAAAATAAAAGTGTTAAAAAGGGCTGTGGATATAGTTTAGTGGTAGGAATACCTTGTGTTTAATCCCTAGTATCATGAAAACAATTCTCTATTTTAATTTTTACTATGACTGTTATGTTATATTTGGCACATTTTGAAATGTGAATAGCAAATGCTTATCCTGGACTATTATCTTAAAATTTTAAGCCCTGTAAGGGTAGGAGCTACATCTGCCTTTCCAGGACTGTAAACCTTGTTTCCTAATTTCTTTTACTTGACACTTGGAAAGGGATCAGTAATAGTTACTTAATAAAGCACAGCCTTGACACTCTCTTTTGCTCTAATACTATACTTTTCAATTGAAAAATTTGCCACTGCCTTAAACTCAACATACTGAAATTTAACCAATGAATTTTTGTCCTTTTTTACTATGATTTGAATGGTTTAATTTCATGTTGAAGACTAAGATCCAATATGATAGTATTAAGCAATGGGTCCTTAGAAGGTGATTATGTTGTAAGGACAGTGCTCTCCTGAATGGAATTTGTGCCTTTACAAATGGGATTGAGGGAGAGAATTCACTCACTTTGCCCTTTCACCTTCTGCCACATGAGGATGTAGTAAGCAAGGGCCATTTGGGAAGCAGAGAGTGGCCCTCACCAGACATCACATCTGCTAGTGACTTGATTTTGGATTTTCCAGCCTTCAAAACTCTGGATAAATAAATTTCTATTGTCTATAAATTATCCAGTCTCAGGTATTTTGTTATAGTATCAGGAATGGACTAAGACATTTGCTTAGTCATTTCTCTTTCTCCATTCATTATTTTATCTAATGACACAATCTTATGGTCTAAAATTTAAGATTAATATTTTATTCTTAACATATAAACTGTTTTTATCCACTAGGTATTACTGATTTTTTTTACTATGTTCCTATTATATTTTATTATGTCTCTCCCAAATTCATACAGTGAAATCAATTTCTAATGTGATGATGTTAGGAAGTAGGGCCTTGGGCAGTGATTAGGAGGTTTCACGAATGGTAATTGTTCCCTTATACAAGAGACTCCAGAGAGATCTCTGACCCCTTCTGCTGTGTGAGGACAGAGGGAGAAGACAGGAGTATTGAACCAGGAATTGAGCCCCCATAAGACACTGCTCCTTGATCTTGAACTTCTCATACTCCAAGGAAGAAATAAATTTCTAAAACAGTTCCCATCTTCTCAAGTTTTTTTTTTTTTTGTACCGGAGATTGAACTCAGGGTTACTTGACCACTGGGCCACATCCCCAGCCCTTTTTTGTGTTTTATTAGAGACAGGGTGTAAGCTGTCTGTTGTGGCCAGCCACGGTGCCGCGGGAAAATTTTCGGAGGCAGAGTTAAGCTTTTACTACTTTTACTTTTACTTTCTTAGAGCTTAGAGAGGGAAAGAAAGATTTTTTTTTTTAGCTTAGAGTAGAGTAGCTTAGAGTAAAGAAAGATAGAGCTTAGCTTTTCTTCTTAGCTTAGAGTAAAGAAAGATAGAGCTTAGCTTAGAGAAAGACTAGAGCTTCTTTTTTCTCTCTTCTTTCTTCCTTCTTCTGTCTTCTGTCTTTTGTCTTCCTCGGGAGCCTCGGCCTTACTCTGACCAGTCCTCTGGAGCCTCGGCCTAACTCTGGCTAGTCATTACTTCTTTTATTTGGTTTTTTTTTCTGTAACCGCTCTGCCTACGTTTTGGCCGCTCTGATTCTTCTGACTGACCGAGTGACTGCCCGGCTGACTGAATTCTCCGTTCTCCTAACTCGGACCGCTTTCACCCGGTTATATACCTTCAGGTTTGCGGGTGCCTACAGGTGCGTCACATACATATCAGGCGGAACCCATGGCTTCCAGCTAGCTACAACAGCCCTTCCTAATTAGGGCTCCTTCAACAGGGTCTCACTGAGTTGCTAAGTGCCTCGCCATTGCTGAGGCTGGCTTTGAACTCGCGATCCTCCTGCCTCAGCCTCCCAAGTGCTGGGATTACAGGCATGCGCCACCACGCCCAGCTCCATCTTCTCAAGTTTTATGGACATTTTGAATCAGTGGTTTCTATTGTGTTGGTCTAAAAGGATAAAATCCACTCATCTGTGAATAAATAACAAATAAAGTGAACAAAATAAAAATGAAGCATAGAATTTTGACTACATTTCATTTGCTAAACCGAAACAAGAGCAAACCAAAATACATAAGCAAAAAGCAAAACCAAAAAAATCTCTCATTTGCTTTCACATTCATTTCTTTAAAAAAATGTAATCTTGAGTTGAAAATTCTGAGGCAATTTTACCTTTCATAGTCATGAGACTCTTGATCAATATTGGTAGCCTGTGATAATTAGCAATGCAAAGCCTGTGCACCTCCTTGCCTTCAACCTCATTACTTGGTATGGTGTTATAATGAACCCAAAGTCAAAGGATGAATATGCTGTGTATGGAAACATTTATTAGCAAACAGCACACACACAAAAAATGATAGTCTATTCTAGGCTGTGTGCAAAGTCATTTTCTGACTTTTCAGGTATTCTAACAAGCACTTGGTATAAAAGGTCACTTCAAGGTGGAAGCAATACAATATTGTTGGCAGGGCCACAGAATGTTTTCTAGTTAAATCACACAAAGGTACCTTTCCTTCTGTGCAAAGAACAAGGACCAGTGTTCTCTAAAGGGTACTAGGTTATTGAGCTTCCCAAATTCTTATCAAAAGACACTGGTACCTGTACAATCTTCCTAGATAATTACATATTTTGAACATTACTCAGTTCGCCAATTATTTCTAACACCCCTTATGTAATTAACAAGCCCTGTGGTTTAGTCACTCATATTTTAAAAATTGCTCTAAGAGCATGCCTAGCATGTATGAGGTCATGAGTTCCATCCCCAGTATGGCAAAATAAATAAATAAAATTAAAAAGTGAAAAATGTAAAACAATTGTTCTGGCTGCCCCTGGAGTGTGGATTTCTATGCCAAGTGGAAGCTAAGCAATACTTAGGTGTAGATTATTGAAGAAGGTACTTTGCATGCTAACTACCTTTACAGATTCTCTGCTAGAAAATATATTAAAAATAATTTACAGACGTATACTGCTTATACTTAGCTATCTTAAAGAAAAAAAATCTAACAAAAGTAAAAATAATCTCATAAATAGGATTACCATGTCATTTATTAAAACCAGGATATTTTTAAAGGTGACAACATCCTAGGTAAATTGTGTCTGGCTACTCTACATACAAAGATCACTATTCGAATATTGTTAATTTAGCTTTATAAAAACGTGATTCATTCTTATCATATACCAATTTTTATGTGGATTAATGTTCCCCCTGTAAGCAATTATCAGATGTTCGGAGGGAGCTAGCCTCTTCTTGATGATCCATAACTTACTGACTAGCAAGAAGCATTTCTGTTTTGTTGTTTTGATTGTTTCTACATCTTTCCTTTAGGAAATGGTTATCCCTTTTGCCTTACTTTTGCTTTGGAAAATTCACCTCATGAGTTTTTTTTTTTTTTTTTTTTTTTTTTTTTTTTTGAAAGATAATGTTGCAGTCTGTTTGCTATGGCAATAAAGTTACAAGTGTTTCCATAATGTAAATTAGTTAGTATGATTTGGAGGGAATAATGTCATCATGACACAGAAGACAAGATGGGCCATTTGCGATTTTTCCTCATCAGGTAAATGCTCCCATCCTACTGGGAAACAGCAACTGAAACTCAAGAGCACCTTGTACTCAGTGCCTGTCCTCCGGCTCAGGTAGGCCAGATGTGCATTTGCCATTATCCCTGCAGCTTTGCAGCTATGATCCTTCCCTACTGTCCTCCCTAAAGTCCCACATTTAATGTTATTTTAAAGGGATTTAGAGTGATTCCTTCTTTCCTTCTTGTCCTGTTAGAGATTAAACCCAGGGCCTAGTGCATGTAACATAGTATCTTTTTAAACTGTGTTGAATATTTTGAGGATTATATTAGGCTAATGCATTGAATAATGTTTCAAAGGTTTTGATTGATTTTCCCCAACTTTTTCCCTCCTTAAATACTGTTGAGTGTGAGATATTTTAGAAAATGAATTTTGGGGAGGTGTATACACTAGCAGGAACATATGTTACACAGGTATGGTACAAAACTTAGCTAATTAGTTACTGTTCCTGGAGAAAACTGTGAAATAATTTTATATTTTTATCAACACTCCACAGGCTGAGGTGCCACAGAGATCTGTTGGGAGTGAAAGGGGCATGCTTTTATTTCAACCATACCCCTGAAAAAGAGAGGCAGGCTGGTTCTGAATTGTAGACATTTAAATTGGAATGTGGGTATCTCTAAAATGGATTTTCAGGGTTGAGTGAGAGAGATTCAGGAAACATACTGTGAAATATTATAATAGCGTCCTCTTTATGCTTTATTTATCTTATATTTATGCATCTTTCTTTCCATTTTAATAAAACTATTATTTGATAGGCTTGAGCTGACAGGCCACCTCCCCCATGGAAAATTCCACTAGGAGCAACCTGGTTTCAATTTCCCCAGGCAGGAGCCAATCGGCTTAAAGTTCACCTTGTTTACCGGGAAAAGAACCAATGGCGTTAAAGGCACTCCCCCCTCCCCCAAGAAATCCCTACTTAAGTCCCTGCCTGCCTGGAGCTCACAACACAACAGCTCCTCCCTGTGGAGAGGAAGCAGCGGAGGAATCTGACACACCAGCTCTCCCGGTGGAGAGGAAGCATCTGCTGCAGGGGCTCCAGACTCACTGTCTCCAGCCCAACTGCGCTGCTCTAGCCCACAGCTCTGAAGACCGCAGCCTCCGGACTAGGCACCGACCCTCCCTCCAGAGCTTGCACACTTCCCTCTCCCTGACTCCTCTCTCCCTGTACTTCTTCTGCCTCCGACCAGCCGTAGAGGCTGGTGAATAAATCTCTTGGCTGCACGCTTATCTCCGGTGTGATTTTTGCCCTTCAATTATTACAAATAATAAGCAAATAAGACAAAGGAAAACAAAGATTCATATTGTGATAAAAGATACTATTCAGTACATGTCCTTTTTATAAGTTTTAGCTTACTCGATTTTATTTTATATAACATTAACAGTGTTATGTGCACGTTTTATTTCCATTAAATGGAATTTTTTTTTCCTCTAGTGGTATGAAAAGTTTACTTCTCTGCAAATTATGATGCTTAATTTTGGTCGTCAACTTGGTTGAATTGAGAACCACGTAGAAAACTGGTAAAGCATGCTTCTGGGTGCGTCTGTGAGGACTTTTAGAAGTTGCAACCTGAACAGGGACGACCCACCCTGACTATGTGCAGCTCCCCCAGGAGACCCGGATGGAACTAAACTGGAAGAAGGGAGAGGCTCAGTGTGCATAAGTAGTTCTTGAGCAGCTTGCTTTTTGCTGCTGCCATTGCTGGTGGAAGTTGGACTCCAGAATGTTCAACTTTTGAACGTGTATTGGCACCAGGGACTCTCAAGGGAGCTTCCCGACCTTCAGCGCCATCAGTCATTGTTCCTTCTAGTTCTGAAGCTTCCCACGGGACTGAGCAGCTGCTGGTTTCCCTTGCCTCCAGCTGCAGATGCCATTGTGGGGTGCTTCAGCCTCTCACCGTGTAAGCCAATCTGATAATTAGGCGTACATTCTACTGGTTCTGGTCCTTTAGAGAACCCTGACTAACACACAAACTCTAGCGATTCTCATGAAATCTTGACTTTAATGTTGAACCCATTAATGGTTTACCAACAATCTAGGTGATTCCTATGACTTGGCTTTCCCACTGCTCCCCAGTTATGCTGTTAGCTACCTACACCTGGCTGTTGGAGTATAATTTACATTTGATTTTATGAACCCATTTTATATGTAAACCTGGACGAGTTTTGACAAATAAACATGCTCATGTAAGCACCAAATTAGTTAAAATATGTAACATTTCTATCAACCATCTCCCCAAATGTTTCCTATTGTCCCTTTGTCGTCAGTTGTCAGTCTTTCCCCAGTCCCTGGCCCCAGACACTACCCACTGCCTTCTGTCAGTATGTAATTTTACCTGTTTTGGAATTTCACATAAGAAGAATCATAGAGTGTGTACTCCAGCTTCTTCAAAACACTTGTTTTTGAAAGTAGTAATGTTACACAATCTCAGCATTCACAATTTCTTTTTTGACTGTCAAAATTTGTTCATTGTCCTTTTGATGGATGTTTAGATTGTTTCCAGGTTTTGACTATTTTGAGTAAATCTATTATGGATATTCTTTTAGAAGTTCTTTGTAAAAAATTATTTTCATTTATCTTGGGAGTGGAAATATCGGGGGTAGATGTTTAAGTTTATAAATTGCCTAACATTACCCTAAAATAGCTGTGACATTTTATACTCATACCATCAAAGTAATCAGTGTAATAATATTCCATTTCCTCTGTATCATTGCCAAGACTTGATTTTTGCATTCTTTTTGATTTTAGCTTTTCTTGTAGATGTGTAATATCATCTCATTGGACAAATTTTATTAGTTTCTTATTCTTGAGTTGTAGTTCTTTGTATATTTTTAGTACAAGTCTTTATTGAGCTGTATGTTTTGCATATATTTCTTTGTCTATGTTTGCTTCTCTTTGTCTGAATTGTGTCTTTCTAAAACATTTTAATTGCAATGAAGATTTTCATTTTGATAAAGTCTTGTTTTTCATTTTTTATAGTAATAATTTGGTGCACAAAGAAATATATCCTTGATTTAAAGCTATAAGGATTTTCTCCTATGTTTCTGTTTCAGAAATTTTTGTGTTTTTCAATTAGGTTTATGATTCATTTCTAGTTAATTTTTATGTATGATGTGAGGTAAGGGAAAAGGTTTATTTTTTTTTCCAGTTTTCCCAGTATTAGTTTCTGAAAAAAACCATTCTTACCTCCTTTGAATTATCTTGGTAACTTCTTTGAAGATCAATATATATGTTAACTTGATTCTGGACCCTCTCTGTGATCTTTGTATTATCCTTCTTCCAATATCACACTGTCTTGATTACTGTAACTTTATATTAAATCATAAAAATGAAGCACTAACGTCTCCAAAAAGTTCCTTTTCTCCTTGAAAATTGCCTTAGATATTCAAGATCTCTAAAACTTCCATGTAAATTGTAGAATCAACATTTTAATTTATTCTACAAAATGTCTGAAATTTATTGACTCTAGGAATTAATTTAGAGCAGCTACATGTTAATAATGTAACTTTCCAGTGCTCAACCATGATATAGCTTGCCATTTCTTGAGCAAAGATTTGTGATTTTCAGTGTAGGATTTTTACACTTCTTTGTTAATATATCCTTAAGAATTTTATATTTTATATTCTATTATGCATGGAATTATGTGATAATAATTTAATTTTCTGTTTATTTTTTGATAGAACATAGAAAAATTGGCTTTCATTTGTTGGCTTTATATGCTGTGACCTTGCTAAATTCATTTACTAGTTATAATTGCTGTTATGCAGATTGATTAGGTTTTCTACCTATATGATCATGTTGTATGCAAACGATCAGGGTTTTACTTCTTTCCAATCTGAGGAGATTTTTTTTCTTCTGATTTTATTATTTTAGGGCATCTAGTGCAATTTGAATAGCAATGGTGAAGGAGAACATTTCCCTTTTCCTAAACTTAGTATTTTCATAAAGAGAACATTCTTCTTTTCCTAAGCTTAGTATTTTCATCTTTAAATATAGGTCCGCTATAAGTTTTTATAGATACTTTTTCTGAGATTGAGGTAGTTCGTCTATATTTGTAATTTATCAGTTTTTCTGAAATGTCTATTGTTCCATCAGTGCATTTTTAATTTCAGTTATTTATTCAGTTCTACTACTTCCATTTGGTTATTTTAAAAAATCTTTCATTTTCCTCATTATGTTCATCTTTTCTGTTAAATCTTTGAAATTATTTCTAAAAGTTGTTCTCTTCCATTATACTTGGTTCTGTTCCTAGTGACCATATATTTTTTTCCTGGTGAAAATGAGTCCCATGTATTCATATATCTAGCAGTTTTTGATCAAATGCTATGTATTCTGAATGTTATGTTGTTGAAGATCTCCTTTAAAGATGTAGACTTTTTGTTTGTTTGGTAGCCAGTTAAGTTACTTGAAGATCACCCTAACTTTTTATTCTCTTTATTCTGTTAGGAAGGTTTGATAGTAGACTTGACTCTAGAGCTTGTTTGGCCCCATTAAGATTTTCTTATTGTAATCTCTACTGAATGCACAGGGATTTGAATAAGTACTGTTCAATTGGCTAGTCAGAATTACAGTGATTTACAATACTCTTTCCATTCTGTGAATTTATAAAATACAATTCCCAGTAGTTGTTTCTTCATTGGTAGTTCTTTGTTTAATATCATGTAGTCTCTTCCTGTGCATGTTCAGCTTTAATATTCAGTCAAAGATTTAAGGGGACCTTTGTGCAGACTTTTGTACTGAGTTTGTGTATATGTGTGTGTGTGTGTGTGTGTGTGTGTGTTTCATTTCAGGTACTCTTGTCTTTTTAATTACAGCCATATTGGCTTCCCCAAACTCTGATATCTATTTATATGCTCTGTTCGGGCTATATCTTCTTCCATTTCATTATTGGAAAGTCTGGGGAATATTGGGGCTCATGGTTTTTCTCCTCTTGGGAATTACAGACATGTGCTCCTTATTGTCCAATGCCTTTAAAAAACTGTTTGATGTTTAGATTTCTAATTATATCCTATTAGACATATCTGGTAACAATTATTCCATCATAACTAGAGGAGAAAACTAAAAAAAAGTATTTTTTATAAAAATATCTATATTTTCAAAAATATATACTTTAATTACACTGGAATGTTGAATACCTAAATTGGGAATTAAAAAACCTCATAGAACTATTCTCTTGGAGGGAAGTGTTTTAATATGAATATTTATAGAAAAGAGACAAAAGTATATATAGCTAAATTAATACTGGTGGAGATTGGTGATGAGATTTTTGTCTTCTTTATATTTATTTCACAAATTTTCAGTTATTAATATGCATTTACTTTTCAATTAGAAGCCTGATATTTGAAAAGTTCTGTTTAATATAAAATATAGCATGTTGATTATCTCTGTCTTTGTATATCATTCACCTTTTAATAACTTTCATTAAGATGATATTAAGTAAATGCTTGTTAATTTCAATTATTGAGTTTGAGGAGGTTTTATCTATATGCCACACATGAAAATTAGAATAATTGCTAATTTAGTACTTATTAATGCTCATAGAATTGAAGGGTACCTCAAAAGATTGTCTAATTGAATCCCTATAAGTAACTTATATTTAATGAGGTAAAGTGTCTTGACAGAGGTCTGATAGCTAATTAATGGCAGAATGAGGACTAATTCCTGTTGATGAATTTTTTTGATAAAATACCATGCCATCTTCTTTGAAGAGTTTTGGAGGTGGCTTACAGGTTAATAAACCATTACAAAATTAAACATTTAGGTATTTAATAGAATGAAGACAACAACAGAATAGATGCTACTAGTTATCTAAGATTGTCTAACAGGACACAAAATTAAGTTTTCTAATATTGAGACAAAATTGGGAAAGCATTTGTTACTAAAACAAATGTGCATTTAGATATTTATAGAGGCATGCTTTGTCTTTGAGTTTATCATAACAGCATTTCACTGTGTGAAAATGCTCTCTCATCATATATTTATAACAAATTAAATGACTCATTTGTAAATAACAGGATCAATTTAACACATTCATGCACACATGTTACCAAAAGAATATTTCTTAGTAAATTAAACATCTGCAATATTATTTGTGCAATAATGTGCAGAGAAAACCCACTTTTCAAATACCACAAAAAAGTAAGCTTTAGTTTAGCTTAGGCCAAAATAAGACAAATTCTCAATCAATTTATTCAGAACAAATTAGGTTCTTATTAAAAGTAGCAGTGATTTGTATTTTGATATACACTTAATTCTCATTGTAACTCCCTCGTAGAGCCTCCACATTCACCTTGGCCAGGCTGGGAAAAGGCAATGCATCTTGGCTGACCCTATTTTCATTCTGTCAGCATTTCTACCTCATCACTCAGGTTGCCAAAGTCCTCAGAAATAGGCTATAATTAGATTTGATTTTCTCAAGATACAATCAGGATTAATCCTATTATTCTCTTCATCCCAAATTATCTCAGTCTTCACAAGAAGTCCAAGATTCCCAGACCATATCTTTGACCTAGATTCTCCCCTCATAAGGCTCTGTATTATCTGTCTCAGCATTAAACCTTGAACCCCTGAACTCCTGAAAACATGACTTCTCATGAGTAAAGTGCCTGTGTTCTCTTCCACATTTGTTAAAGTATCTCCACCCTCTTGTAGTGAGTGTGGCTGTTCCCTGAGGGCACTGATTCTACAGAACATGATCTGATGATTTGTCCCCTTTAACACCCACATGCAGGTGAGACTGGGTCGGGGAGGCAGTTAATGTTCTTATTCCATGCTGCTGCTAAGATTGTTTTTTCCTTCTTTATAACATTCTCCAGCTTTTTTTTTTTTTTTTTTTTTTTTTTTTTTTTAATTCTCAGTGATCTACTGCAGTCACAGCTACCACAAATGATCAGACAGGGGCAAAAGGTAACTGGCATAATCATTTCAAACCTAAGGCATAAGAACTAATGTTTAAGTAGAAGAATTGGACTCAAGCCTGAGCATGAAGTTATTACTAGTGGAAAGACATGCTATCTATAGTATAATATATTTATCAATCAAACATGCCTGAATCCTCATCAGATGGTTCCCATTTCTGACTTAAATAAGAAGCTGAGTGTGGGAGGAAATTGGAAAAATCTGACAAGATCTTACACCTTTGCCAACAAAAGGGCTTTATGATTGCAATTACTCAAATTTTTACCATATCAACCATTTTATCCAATACATTGAAGAGTTCTCTAAGGACACAAAAATGTAATATGTATTATTTTCAACTTTTTTATTTGGGAGGAAGGGTCCATGGGATCACATACTTATTGTTTCTACTCTTTATTCACTTTCTGACACATTGCAGCTTTCAGTCCCCACTACTCTACTTAAATGGATTGATGTCAGTGTCTTTGTTGACCATTTCCTTGACAAATTCAATCCATAGTTCTCATTCCTTGTCCTAACCTGCCACTCAGCAGCATTTGACCCCATTGATCATACCACCCTGAAACCTTGTCTACCTGAACATCAGAGTGGACGAGTGTGTCATAGACCCTGGACAGCAGAGGTAGAGGGGAGGGGCACCTTGCCACCCTGGACATGAAAGACGGGCTCAACTCTGAGATCTGCTTATTCTTTCTTATTTTCACTAAACATTGGGATGCTTAGGGCTCTATCCTTTGGTCCCTGTGTATACTTACTATGTCTTTTCACTTGTTTTCACCATTTCTATAAACCACTTATAGACGGACATCTTCCAAATTTGTATTTTTAGTCCTACACTTTTCTTCTCTACAATGGCTGTCTCCACCTACAGGTCAAATAGACATCTCAAAATAGACACACTCAGAGCAGAGTTCCCGGTCCTCTGTTACCTTCCCCCCAAAATTCACTGTCACTCTTCTACTCAGGATATAGCATGACCCTTTTCCTGTTGGTCAAGTCTCAAATCCTGAAGTAACCTTTAATCTAGATTTTTGTCTAACAATCATTCCATTGGGAAATTCTGTTGGCTCTGCCTTCTAAATATATCCAGAATCCCCCCACTTCTCACAGCCCAGGTCTAAACCACCATCATCTCTCATCAGCACTAATGTAGTAACCTCCTCACTAGGATTCCTGCCTCCACCCTACCCCAGGCAGCTTTTCTACCATAGTATGAAGAACGACACTTGTAAGACTTAAATCAGATCATGTCAATCTTATGTTTCAGAACACTCTAATGAATTTCTATCCTACTCAGAATAAAATCCAAAACCTTTGTCATAAACTAAAAACACCTACAAAAATAACTCTCAGACTTAATTCTTTACTGTCCTTGTTTTACCTATGTTCTTTCTGCTAGTTGCTTAGTGCTCTGAGCACTGTCTCACCTCTGGTGCCTTTGCCTTCACTGTTCCTTCTGCCAGGAATGTTCCCTGTCTCCTTCAACTATGATATCAACCTAATTCACCCCATGTTTTCTGGTCTTAGCTCTAATATAATGTTAGCTGAGATATTCATTCTTTCTGCAACTGCTTTTTATGTTGCCTCCAATCTGGACCTCATTCTTTCTACTTTGTTTTGTTGTCTTTAGGCCACTGATATTTTAGATATTAACTTTTTATTGTATTTATCCTCTTTTAGAAATTAGCACAATAGGGATTTTGTCTGTTTTGTTCACCAATTGAACCTAATGCCTGGGATAGTCCCTAGCATGTAGTAGGTGCTCAATAATGATTTTCAATGACTGACTGACTAAATGAAGGGATTTTAAGACCCAGCTCTACTAGGATAAGGCTTAATCTTACCTGACTCTCTGTATCCTTGTGTTTAACTTTATTTTATCTTACTTATTTATTTTGTAGTACTCAGGATTGAACCTAGGCTTTCACATATGCTAGGCAAGTGTGCTACCACCCCCAGCTCTTCCCATATTTAACATTTAGTGAATATCCATATGCTATGCTGGGCACCAGTAATAGAAAGGTAAAAATAATCATTTAGAAACTTAGAATACAGTATGGAAAAATAGACTTTAGTCAAACAATTATAATGTGTGATTAATTATAACAATATAACAAAGTATTTGGGAAGTTTAAGGAGAAACAAGTCACTCAGACTGAAAGATTTTAAAAAGAACTAACATTTGGAAGACCGACATTAGTTGATAAATATTACAGGCAGGGAAGATAGGATATGTAATAGAATGTGATTAGGCATCCTACTTGCTCCTAATGGCTGATAGCATCTTATATTTATAACACAGACATGCACCACATAATGATGTTTTGGTCAATGATGGACTGCATATAGTTATGGTCAGATAACATTATAATGGAGCTGAAAAATTCCTATCACCGAGTGACAGCCATCGTAATGTCGTAGCATAACACATTACTCATGTGTTTGTAATGATACTGGTATAAACAAACCTGCTGCACTGTGCTACAGTTGTATGTATAAAAGTATAGTACATATAATTACAGGCAGCATATAGTATTTGACAAGAATAATAACCGTTATTGGTTTATATATTTAGTGTCATGTACTACTTCTACTTATAAAAAACGTTTACTATTAAACAGTGTGCCGTGTTATGCCAGCAGCAAGTAGCCTCATACATTGCGTGTTTACCAAGACAGGTAGAATGATTGACATAAACCATCTATTTTTGTGTACGTCTACTCTATAATGTTTGCACAGTGACAGCATTGCTTAATGACACCATTCTCAAGATGTGTTCCTGTTGTTAAGCAACATGTGACCATAGTTGGGAAAATAAAGTAAAATGAGTGCTGAAATCCAAGCAGCCAAATATAGTTTGGTTTCTGGCCAGTTTATGTCTTTTCTCCTCCTTATCTTTATCATCCTTTTGCCTTTTATTTGTAAAGACCGATTTTCAAGGGACCTGATTTAGAAAAATTGATTTTTGCAGTCAGAAAAGTTCAAGGTCATTTAGATTAAAGACTTAAGAGACACATATACTTAGGGTTTTCTTGCATACCTCTAAATATTGATTATTTGCTGAAAATAAGGTGTCTTAAAATAGGTTAGAGAGCTCCCCTGAAATTCTGTTAACACTGCATAATGCATAATTGTAACTCAATAATCTTTAGTGCAGTATGACAGTATTTTGAAATACAAACCAACGTTCTTTCCTAAGTTTACTCTTGCTACTTAACCTTTCTCTAATTAGAGCACTCAGGTCATTCAACTTACAATGCTTGGGGAAAGAATTTTATAGTGCAAGTGGAAGAAAAAAAGAACCATTTATGCTTTTTGATTTCCAATAACAGAGCCATAGGGAACATAAGTCCCAAACAACAGATTCAAAAAACAAAGAACTCAGAGCAGGGCTTCCTGCCTGGAGACAAATGTCACTTCTCCCAGATTGTAGTGGGAAGCTCCTTAAAAGAGAAGTCAGTAGAGCTTAATCACTCCTGGTTTGTGAGAAGGAGTCCTGACTTTTGCCCTTTACTTTGGGTATGAGTCCCAGGAATAGGGAGAAATGCAGAAATCTTAGGTAGTTTTGCAGAGCTAATAGTAGCAGACACTTGTTTTCTGCAGCCTGCTGCAAGAGACATAGCAAGGTCCATCATACGTATATTCATAGGTGACCGAGGTCAACAAGGTTTTAATTTAACATAATTTCCATGACTAGTATCATTTAGGAGCAAAAAATGATTCTTCTATGATTTAAATGTTTGTCTTTTTCAAAACTCATGTTGAAATATCTTGCCATTTGGATGCTCTTGGGAGGTGAGGTGGGATCTTTGAGAGATGTTTAGGTCATAATCACTCCACCATCATGATGGACTAACACAGTTATTGGAGGAGTGATTTTGTTACCATGGGAATGAATTCCTTATGAAGAGATGAATTATGTCTCTCATATCCCTTGCTTTCTCTTTGTCCTTCTGCCATGTGATGCTTTCTGCCATGTTGGGACACAGAGAGAAGGTCTCCTTCTGATGTCAGAAACTTGATACTGAACTTTCCAGCCTCCAGAACTACAAGCCAATATATTTTGGTTCATTATAAATTATAGAATGTAATAATAACAGATATTCAGATGTTCTATTATAGCAGCACAAAATGGACCAAGATGGATGGCCATGCACTAAGGGGCAAGAGCAGCAAAATAATAAAGGCAAAACCCTAAGAGGCCTTGAGGCTAAGAATGAAATAGAGTGCAACTCAGACTTACACATTTGAGGAGGGACCAGAGGGAATGAGGCTGTCAGAGTTGATACCAGTGTAAAACAGTCTTGGAACCTCCCCTCCCCTAAGATTGACCCAGTGTATAAGACCCAGGACCACAATGAAAACTGGAGCCACTGGAGTTCAAATAGAAAGTAAATCCAGTGACAGGAAAAGAAAGGAAGTTTTATTTCTTACACTTCTGTGTCAGTGGGCTGAAACTTGGATTTTCTACATTTATTTTTACACACATGCACATTAAAATATGCAAATATCTAAAAGTTTATAAGAACATTTATTATAAATTAAAATGTACCTTATACTTTACCATCAAACAGAGGATAGTTGGGATTTTCTGACTGACTGATAGTTTTAAATCTCCAATTTTTTAAGTTCTTAGTGATACCTGAGAAACTAAATATTCTTGATAGAGGAATATGAAAGTGTGATAACAGAAATGCAAAGGGCCACTGACTGTTTACTCTTAAATGAATTGCTGTCATTTGCTTTGAAAAAATGGTATTAGATCTACTGAAAAGATAATTCAGAAGTTGACATCATTATAAAATTTCAAATTTATGACAGCCAAGATCCTTGTTAAAATACTACTTTAAAGGCATTTGTCTCAGGATTTAAGAAAAGAATATTTAAGGTTCTGTTATGGCATGGCATGGCATGTTATGGTATGTTAGATTCAGTTATGTCATGTCATGTTATGTTATAGTATATCATGTTATATTATGGAGGTAAGTATATAATGGTATGATATAGTGTAGTATGATATGGAATATTATGGTATGGCTTGGTAACCTTTGGCATGTCAGCATATCATGTTGTTATGGCATATTATTATATGTTATGACAGATTGTTACATATTATATGGTATATTATATTACTGTATGTTATTTAATATTATGGCATATTATAGTATGCTATAGTGTGTTATGGGATCTTATGATGTGGCATGGTATGTTATCATATGCAATAGTGATATGACATAAAATGGTATATCATTGTGTGATAAGATACCAAAAATATGATAACATACCAATAACAGACCATGAAGTAACATACATATGAAAATATATTAAAATAGCATGATGTGTGATATCATAACTGCAATATCTAACTGTGCTATGGTAGGTTCTGGTATATTATCATGTGATGATATGTTAACACATGTTGTAGAATGTTATGGAATGTTAGATAATGGCATATTATGGTAACTTTTGTTGTGTTATGTAATGTTGTATGTTACATTATATTATCGTTGACATGTTTTGATGCATTATGACACACAATAAAGCAAAGTAAGGCATGTTATGGCATGTTATAGCATACTATAATATGTTACAACATATATCATATGTTATGACATATTCTGCCATGTTCTGATGTATGCTGTACAAGGTTACTTTATGGCACGATATGGTATGCTATCTCATGGTGTCACATGTTATGGCATGTTATGGCACCATACCATATGTTGTGTTGTTACAACATGTTCCATTATAACTTGTTATATTTATTTTACGACATATTGTGGCATTTTTTTATGGCATTGGATCATATGCTATGACATGTATGGCACATTATAAAATGTCATTGTATGTTATGCTGTGCTATTTATGGCATGTCATGACATGTTATAAGGCAAGGTATATGATATGCTAATACATGCAATGACATATAATACAGTGCTGCTGCTTTATGGTCTATGATGTCATGATGAATTATTGTGCATTATGAATGTTTTGGCATGCTTCAGTATACATGTTTATGGTATGTTATAGAGAAAATATGCCACGCCATACTATATCATGTCATCTTATGGTGAATGCTATATATATAATGGCATCATATCATGTCATCTTATGCCATACATCATTTCTGGTATGATATAATGGCAACATATCCACTACCACTGCATGTTAGCATGTTATCACATATAATCATGTGTTATAGCACAGTGCATGTTCTCCCATACCACTTTATGTTATATTATGGTATATTATGCTGTGCTATCACATGCTATGTTATGGAAGGTCTCAGCACAGAATATTATTATTTGCAATTACATAGGATACTGTGCATGCTATCACATGCTATACTATGTCATGTTATATGTTATGGCATGCTATATTCTGCTATAGGATGAAATGGCATGTTGCTGTACCTCTTTCACTGTACATTATGGTATGTTGTCACATGTTATTGTGTGTTATGGCATGGTGCATCATGGTTTTTTTTATATGCATCATCATATGTTATTTCATGGTATTTTATGGTATCTTATTATACAGTATAATCTGTCATTTTATGACATGTCTTCATATGCTATGTTATCTTATATGATGACATGTTCATGGCATGCTATCCCATGATATGGCATATTACATTGTGATATATGTCCTGGCATATAATCACATGGTATGTTGTCACATGTGATAGTATATTGTGGCATGTTGTAGTTGCATGTTATGGTATGTTAGTGAGTATTACCATAATTATGTTGTTATCTTGTTATGGTTTGGATCTTTAATGTCCCCTGAAAACTCATGTGGTACTAATGTAGGGATAGTCAGAAGTGAAATGATTAAATCATGTGAGCTGTAACCTCATTTGGGTTCATACAATTGATTGGTTAATAATTTGAATGGACTACTGGGTGATAAAGGTAGATAGGTGGGGTATTGCTGAAGGAGTAGGTCACCAAGCCCATGGTTTAAACCATATCTGTGCATGGCCTCTTTCTCTCTTTCTGTCTGCTTCCTGGCTGCCATAAGCTGAGTAGCTTTTCTCTGCTCTGCCACCATGATGTTCTGCAGCACCTCAGAGCAATGGAGTCAGCTGACCATAGATTGAGACCACTGAAACCATGAGCCCAACTCCCTTCTCTGAGTTGTTCTTGGCTGGTATTTTGGTCACAGTTATGAAAAGCTAACCACCACATGTCATATGATATATTATGGCATGTTATACAATATTAGAGAATACTATTATATGTTATGTTATGAGAAGGCAAATTACCATGTAACAGTATATTATAGCATACTATCCTATGACGTGGCATGGCATTAACCTATGACATGGTATGGCACAGTATCATAAGTTATTTCATCTTGTGGAATGGCACATCATGGTATGTTGTCACATGTCATGAAATGTTATAGTCTGCCATCATGTACCATGAGTTGTGGTATGTTTTAGTGTATTATGTTATACCATCACATGTTATGGCGTGCTATGGACTCCATAGCACATTATCATAGGTTGTAGCATGTTATAACATGTTACCAAAGATGTGTCACATTAGTATATGCCATGTCATGATTTTGTGTATAGGCATGTTACAATATGTTATAATATGTTAGCACATATCACAGCATGTTGTCACATGCTGTGCACATTATTGCATGATACATTGTGTTATGTTATCATATTATGACCAATTGTGGTCTGTTATCATATGCTGTGGTATATTATAGTATGTGATGTTATCATATGTTGTATCACTATACAGTATTATGTTACCATGAATTATAGCATGTTATGATATGTTATGTCATCTTATGGCATATCATCATATTTTATGGTGTTTGAGATTATGTTACCCTATGGCACATTATTGTATATCATTCCATGTTGTGTTATGTGTATGTTATGCAGAGTCTTCAGTATATTATTGTTTTTAATAATGCTGCATCTGAACATTGATCTCAGGAAGCCATCCACTTGGCATACACATAAGCAATTCCTATTACCAGAGCAGGTGCAATGAATGTCAGTCCTTGAGGAAGCAGATTAATTTCCTATGAACACGTCATTAAAACTGCAATATGCAATGTCTCAGCAATCAAAGATGCTTTGGAACTCCAAATATGCAAGAGCAGCAACTGAAATACAATTTACGTCTTGCTGAAGGAAAAGTGATCACCCAGGCACAAAATCCAGTCTGTGGAAAAGAAAATGACACCATGGAGCCACTTGAGAGTCTCAGACTCACTTGCATTTAGAGTATTTCTTAGGACTCCATATTTCCCTTGAGAATCTCTGTTATAGACCGCTGAGATTTGGAAGGTGTCCTTTTAATATGCAAAAAATATGGAAATGTCAAAAAAGTCAAATGATTTTTATATGCTTCTTGTGTGTTCCCATATAGTGCCTTAATTTAAAATAGCATTTACTTCACAGTATGCAACATATTAACCAGCTGGAATCTCTGGTCCCTGTGATTGAGAGAAGAGACAGCCACATGAAAATTGAAAAGAATAAAAGGCTAGCATGCTACTAATTTAAGAGACAGTTACCTGGGAATACTTTATCAGCCAGGCTCATTAAACTTTCTTACCATATACCAAGCCCGACCAAGAAAATCCACACAGTGCCCCTCATTGCTACATTTTATATTTCGGTCATGGAGAGGACAAAATGTGTTGCTGTGATTCAATGCACTCATCTCTCTTTCATTAAAAAGTAGAATTCAAAGTAGGACATACAGTTAAATTCTCCAATTCACTGTTATGGGATAACATAAAACAAAATTACTGGAAAAAATGAGGGGATTTCATTTATCAGATACCTATGATATGCCAGATCCTTTGCTAAGAATTTGCATGTGTTAATTTGTTAAGCATCCAAAGTAGTTTTTATCTCCTAACAGATAAGGAAAATGGGGTTAAAGACATGCCTGGTCACACAGCTAAAGAATAACAACACTGAGTCCCAAAGGCAAACCTTTTGAACTCCAAAGTCCTTGTTTATGCTACTCTGCCATGATCTCCCTTTCCTTAAAGACAGGGGAGTAGTAAATATTATGCTCGCTTTAACAGCAGAGCCACTGAGGTTAGGGGAAAATATGCACCTTGGGGCACAGCATTAGATGAGCTCAGTGGGAAGTCGGACAGATGCTCAGTTCCCAGGAGGTCCACTGCCAGGATCCTCTACCTAGTTGACATCTCTTGCCTGGATTGTTCAGAGGAGCTAATATTATCCCTTGAGGGGGCCTCCCTCACAAGTTACCAGCTGAACAAAGAATGGAAATCAAATCCATTGAACATTGAAACACAAAACTAATGGAGGAATAGGCATCATCATCATGGCTTTTAGTAAAAAAAATTATGCCTAACTCACCTACACAAGTTCTTTGAGTAGGTAAATTAACGTGCACATAAGGAAGAACCACCGGCCATAATGGAAGATGAATTTAGGCTTTCAAGGTCTTTTCCCAGTGAAAATTATTGGTCAATATATTTGCCCTAAGTTTTGTGGCCTGTTTTTACCATGCCTAGGGAACTATAACAAAGATAGAAAGCCAACGAAGGAAAGCCAATGAAGGAAAGAAAGGGAAACTTTATATAATGGAGAAATGTGAGTGGTATAGGGCCCTAAGGATTCATGCTTAGAAAGAGTTTACTTTCAAAATTTTATATATCGTATTAAGGGATAAAAACTCCACATTTGCACATAACAACACATTCTAAATTGAAACCCCAAGATAACAAGCTGTCAAATTTCTCCATTATTATTTGAATGGACTAGAGGTGGGAGACAAATTTCAAATGGTGAAAAATTAAGTAACAGATATTCAGGAATTCATTGAACACCTATGCTTTTTTAGTTTCTAGTCCAGACAATAGAAATAAACAGAAGGTCCCAGCATATTAGTTTATAGTCCTTGGTTTTTAAGTGCAAGGTTGTGATACTTGGTACCAAATATTTGAATAAAATAGTTGAAAATTTATTCCTTTGAAAGGTATACAGTGTGCATGCAAAAACCTAATATAATGCAACAAATATAGTAAGAGACACAAAGAATGCTTTAGCATAGGGCTTCTTCATCTTAGCATTATCAACAGATTATTCTTTGTTGTGGAGGACTATCCTGGGTATGGTAAGATATTGAGCAGCATCCTGGCCTCTGCCCATTAGATGACAGTAGCACCCTCATTCCTCAAGCTCTTCAACCAGAAATGCCTCTTGATACTTGCAAATGTACCACTGCTTTCCATTGAGAATACCCACTACTTCTCACTATGAACAGAAGACAGCTACCTCAACCTGAGATGGTGGTGAAGAGGGTGGGAGGCTAAGAGTAGGCTTTGGACTAAGGCTTGGACATTGTCCTTGAGATTAAGTGAGTGGTAGCCAGCTATAGGCAAGACATAGCAGATCAAAAGCACCCATGAAGACAAAAGCAAATCAAGGTTCTTCAGTTTGGAAATCTACTCACTCTACTTCACCAAACATATATTTGATGACTACCAGATGTAAGGTGCTGAGAAAGCAAAAGATCAAAGGAGCTACCAGTCTAGTTCAATGCCTTCCAATTTCAACATCGCCTCACACGTGTATATTCTGATGTTGTGATTGTTTGTGGGGTTTGTCTCACATAACTTGCTACTACTTGTATTTTTTTTTTTTCTTTTTTTAAGGTGGGATGTGGTTTGCTCTCGTCAATAATTTTTTTTTTTTTTTTTTTGTGTGGTACCGGGGATTGAACTCAGGAGCACTCGACCACTGGGTCACATCCCCAGCCCTTTTTTGTATTTTATTAGAGACAGGGTCTCACTGTGTTGCTAAGTGCCTCGCCATTGCTGAGGCTGGCTTTGAACTCGCGATCCTCCTGCCTCAGCCTCCCAAAGTGCTGGGATTACAGGCGTGTGCCACCGCGCCCAGCTCTCATCAATAATTTATTCCTAAACGGAAGTCATTCTGTTCACTGGTATCCTGATGTCTGTCTTGAGTGGCAGCTAAAGGATTGGTGTTAAAGGAAGGCTAATTTACCTGCAAAACTGAAGTTCATCTTATATTTCCTTTTTAGACAGTTATAGTTGTCCAAAAGGTTGTTATTCATTTTGTTGTACAATTGTCTAAGATTGGTTATTTAAATTAGGAATGAGAGAAAAATAATTAAAATAGAGTTTGATAAATTGACCTATCCACCCATTTTTAACATTTTTTGCCTTGAGTTTTGATCTCTTCTTTGGACTCCTTTAGTATCATTGTTTGTTGCCGCCTGCAGCTATCGCTGCCTGCGTCAATGATACCGCGGGAAAGAATTCGGAAGCAGACTGAAAAATGAATAGGCTCTTTATTCTTGCTTCTTCTAACTTCTCTATCTGGCTCCAACAGCCTCTCCAACTCCAACCAACCCTTCTAACCAACTTAACCTGATTAAATACTTTTTGCCTTAACAAGTATACACGTGTTAACAGCTCAAACTTACAGGTGCATCACATAGTGTTCAGGGGCATACATAGAAAGATTCTTAGATAAATGCATGAATATCAGGTGAAAATACCGAAACACCTCTTATGGCTCTCAGCTAGCCACCATCTTAGCTATCTCCTTATTAGGGCTCTTACAATTGTTCCTTGTTTTTCTTCTTTCTCTTCAACCATTTTCTATCATAGTGTCATTGGCTGTCTTCTGTTCTCTGGTCAACATTCAATATTTCACGGTTTTTGAAAGCCTGTTGTATGCGGGCCACTATTTCTGGCAATTTTGGTGTTCTTTAGGGAGGCCTACACTTATTAATCTCTTTGGCGAGCTGTGAGTAATTTGGAATCGAGACAGAGTATGGAAAATTGTATGGATTTACCTTCATTTTGGTTGTTGCTGCCCCTCTCCATTGTGTGAGTGTGCCGCCATGGTCCACATCATTGCAGGAGTGAAACTTGGGTGATGAGAAGTTTATGTCTTATGCTTTTAGTGAATTGGCTGAACAAAAAGAGAGGCTTAGTGTCTGAATTATTCAAAGCATTCTTCCTGGGAAATTATCCAGACCTGTGGCTTTAGACACCAGCTATACACTGGTGGCTGTGAATCTCTCTGGCTCATCCGATACCCCAGAACCATGCACAAATGTCGTTGGATGTCCCACAGGCACTACAAACTCAGTGCATCCTAAAACAAATTTATTTATTGCTTTCCAAATCTGCCATCTCCTCTCATGGTTTCTACATCATTAAAAGTTACAACTGCTCATCTTGTAGTTAAAGAAAGGTCTGTTCATCTCAGATTCTTTCCCTTCATCATCCCTTTTTGAAATAATTCATCAAGAGCTGGTTTTTCTTTAATTATTTTCTATCAGTATATCTTTCTTTTTCTTTTCTTTTCTTTTCTTTTTTTTTTTTTTTTTTTTTTTTGTATGAGGGATTGAATTCAGGGGCACTTACTCACTGAGCCACATCCCCCAGCCCTTTTTGTATTTTAGAGACAGGATCTCACCGAGTTGCTTAGTGCTTTGCCATTGCTGAGCCTGGCTTTAAACTTGCAAGCCTCCTTCCTCAGCCTCCTGAGCTGCTGGGGTTACAGGCGGTACACCGCTGTGCCCAGCTATCTTTCTTTTTCTTGTTGACTGATTTTTAAAGTTCTAGACAGCCTTACTTCTAGTCTTCACACTTGTCATAGAACACTCAGATACAAAATTACTACCCACACTCCTGCTTCAAATCTTAAATTTCCCTATAGCTATAGAATAAATTGATCCTTCCCATCTAAGTTGTAACCCAAGTTATTTTATAATTATCATCATTCATATTCATTTATCTTTCTTTAACTCCCAAACCACAAAGCTGGCTCAAATCACTGTCATATATTGCCTGGGAGAATGAAAAGCGTTGCTATTGGTCTTTCTGTGGCCATTCTTGCCTCCTGATAATCCATCCTTCACATGGTGTCTATTGCACTCATTTAAAAATATTACTCCTCTGTAGGACCCTTAATAGTTTCTTGTGAAAATACAGTCTTAAAAATGCCCATGAGACACTGCATGAACTGTTGGCCCCTCCCAGCTGTCCAACATGACCTCAATTCGCTCTTCCCTTAGCTCAGTCTGCTCTGACCACAGTGGCTACCTTTCAGGTCTGTAAATGTACCCGGTTCTTTCTTTCCCTAGGGACTTCCCACACACTGTTTTCTCTGCCTGAAATACTCTTCCCTCCATGTTTTTCCTAGTTAAGTCTTATCCTTTGAGTATCTTCTTACCAAATAATTTGTGGTTTTTCAAAAATGCTGGGCTATTTATGTCCCTGTTACTTGCTATTTTTATGAAATAGTCCTTTCCCCATCCCACAGCTCTTTACTGTCCTAAAGAACTCAGTTCATGAGAAGTTTTCTCATTTAGGAACATTTCATGAAAACCTCTGGCTGATTTTGATAGCTTTCTTCCATGTTCCTGTGGATTGTGATCTAACTTTATCCACTTCATTTCAATTAAAGTCTCCTGAGGCATTTTTCTGTATTGAATTTCTCTTCACTAACGAAAATATTAACCCAGTTACACTGTTTCAGTAAATAGTCCAGTAAGATTGTTCTGAGTTCCCTGGGAGTTAAGTTTTACAATTCCAGGACAACTTAAAGTCAGAGCTCTCCTTTCATTGTTCACCTTTAGTGATTTTTCTCTAGAGGTTTATAACACAAAAAATTCTAATAATTTCTTGCTTAATTGAACTCATATTTCTTTGGAGTAAAATTATTGTGGACAAATCTGAATTTCGCTAAATTCATTTTTTCTTTTTATGTTTCAAAAGGACTATAGGACAAAAGGAGAAGTAAATTTTATTTTGCTTATGTTTATTGTTGTTTATATTTTAATAATCTCATGTTTTTGTGGCTCTTGGGCAAAAATGTGGTCTCATCCTTGTGTATTCCACTACTTTTGAGTCTGTTGTGAGAACCCTGCCAATCATTCTTCACCGAGATGCAGGACTTGTTTTTCCTTGCATATGACAGAGGCCCAAATAGTTTTATTTAGAAAAACTACTGGAGACAGCATTTCATCTAAGAGATGGGGAGGGCGTGATTTTTGTAAGGGAGCAGCATCATGTGGGTGATAATTTCAAAATATCCTTGATTTAATTATCAATTATTCAGTTTCTTAGTGTCTATAGTATTCAGGACCAGTCATTAGCATGTATTCCAGCAAATAATCAGACTAGTGAACAATACTCAGATTTCATGTTAGACATCATTACAGCTCTTTTGCTGGTCAAAGAATGAAAAACATAATTGTCTTCTTTTGAAAGCATCAAGAGGAATATGTTGCATGAGTGATGATTGAGATGCCCAGGCAAAGCATTTCATGGGGTTCACTTTCTTGAGTATGGCGTACAGAGATTTTTTTATAAAGACTTTACAGAAAAATGTCATAAAATTAGTTTATGTTATTAACTAGTTAAACTATTAATATATACATGTGGAACACCAATTGCATTGAGAATACAAAGTTCCAATCTTACACACTCATTGTTAACACACTTAAACAAGTTAATGTTGCTTTGAGGGTCTGAAGCAGCTAGGCTCACGAAGAAGCAACAGAAGTGTGGTGAAGAGCAGTGAATATGGTAGCCCTCCTTTCATCCATTCTTTTCTTTCCTTCCTTCCATTCATCCCTCCCTTCCTTCCTTCTTTCCTTTTTATGGTCTAATAAATTTATTGGAATATGCATCTGTGTTAATTATTCAATGTTTGTTTTTTAGTTTTCTTTAAATATGTTTTATGTCCCTGAACCTCCCTCCCCCCTTACTTAGGAATAGCTATTTCATATACATTTATTCTCCTTTGTATTCTGTATTTTTCTACTCCATTTAAATTTACTGTTCATTTCCTTTTCAATTTAAAAAGCTCTTTCACATCCTATTGTGTTTTTTACAATGTCTTTTCTCCTTTGTGCTGATTTCGGTGTGGGCTTCCTTTACATGATCATTTTATTTTTCTCAGAGAAATAAAGGTGATCATTTCATTTTTATCTGAGCTCTGGTAGCTCATCTTAGCAGGGGCTTCTTCACTCAGCTGTTTGAGGCACTGGTTGTGCAAATATATGTTTCATGACACGTACATTTATCATAAGAAAAATTCTACCTGTATCAAAAATGTAGTTCCTGCTGTCAATTGCCAATTTGAAATCAGCTGAGTAAAATTTTTTTGAAAATGCACATTTTAATGCTATTTTACAAGTACTTGTTTACTTTCTTTCTCCCGAATTTTGTAATTCTCCTAAAGCAGTAACTATTAACTTACTTTTCTTAGAATCTCTGGTGCCGAGCATAGTGCTTGGAACCTTGCACATGCTCCATTAATAAAAACAAACTAAGAAAGAAAGGAAATTAAGAAAAAAAAAAAAAAAAAAGTGGGTAGCACTGTGAGAAAGACCAAAGAGGGATTTATGGAGAAGGCGTCATCTAAATTTGGTTTTGAAAGATTGGATATTTTTAGGACAACAAGGCAGGACAGGATGTTGTCAAGCTGATAGAATGGGATAAACAGTCTTGGAACTTGTGCTTATTGATTTTGATGATTCTCCCCATCTCTGCAGGAATCATAGTGTTCTTTTTGCCCGAGTCTGGCTTTTGTGCTTATGTTTGATTCCCAGGGTGAGACAAGTCCCACCCCAAATAACATGGACTTAAATAAGGAACAAATCACTATAAAGTAAATAGCCTCTGAAGTGGATGTAAGGAAGGTAAAAACAATACAAGTCTAATATGATCTAATTCCTGGTTGCTTATGATCCACATAAATTATTCTTTCAACTATGTAGGATTTCAAGATGTTTTCATTTAATTTTATGCAATTCTGCCATTTACAAGGGATCATAGTCACTTCTTCGTAATCAATAGATAACTGAAGACATATCCAGTTGTATTGAACTCCAAGTTCAAGAACTCAATGTGATATTTAATAATCTTGATCAGGTTCAGTGTAGCTCCTCAGTCTCTGGACTTGGTATTAATACTCAATGCAAATACTGCCAAATCATCTAAATGACTGACAGAGGGAAAACAGATACATTAAATTAAAACACATTTTGAAACTTACAACTCCACAGAATATAACATATTCTGTGAATGAGAAAGAGCAAACATTTATCAATCTGGATTATACTGGTCTGTATTCTTATTTATTTTTCATTGTTCTCTTGACCACATTAGAGGCAGGTACTAGAAATATGCCTCTTTTGGTTCAAGTTTGGAAATATGAAGACTATGTTAACATTTATGTAATTAATTAATTGATGAATCAACATGTCTTTGTTTTCCAGGATTAGGGTTTCTCTGAGAGTTTTAGTTAATTTGTTGTTGTTGTTAATTCATGAGGTAATAACATAAGTCAAATCTTGGCACATATTTGTCCTTGAATTTACACCATGGCTTGACATTGTCCATCTCTTAGAAACTAGACTCAGTACTTTCTGGACAGATCTCAATTCCTTAAATTAGTGGCTTCTATTGACTGGTATCTTGGGTCAGTGGACAGCCCACTGGGGAGGAAGGCATAGTCTGTTCCTGCTTCCAGAGATAACTTTTGTCATTATGGAAAGGCAGGGAGTGATGTGTAGAAGGTACTTGGGAAAGGCTGGGGGAATCAGGACATACCTCCTACCATTTTGCTTCCAGCTTCCTTATCTTTGCTCCCATGAAACTTCAACAGGTTCTAAAATTTCTAACCAAAGGCAGACAGTTACTTTTAGCAAAAATGTATTTTCTTCCATTTTTTATATTCTTCAACAGAAGTTCTCTTTTTCTCACTGGATTTTACTGAAAGATGTAAAAAAATTACAATCACAAATTTGATATATTTTATAAAGTTCTTCAAACTCTAGGGTTTATGTCTCCAGAGACAACTGGCATCAGCTGAATTAGTTGCCCTTCTGCCATATACAGAACTTCCAGCTTCTCAGCTTGACATAGGGATATTCTCATTGTTCCAAGCTCCATCTTGATGTAGACAACTCCATATTTTAGAATATATCATATATAACATTCTGATTCCAAGCACTGGTATCTGTATCTTGTTTTTATTTATTTATTTATTTATTTTTATGCCACAGATGACAGAAACCCTACTCAAAACTGATTTACACTAAAAAGACTTCATGCTGAATCCAGATGTTGTAATGTCTTCCTTCATCTGTTGCTTCTATGTTATCTGTGTTGACTTTGTTCTTTGGCAAGGTCTTCCCCCATTATGACACAGTAGTCTGGTTTGTATTCCTCCAGATTAGTAGCCCCAGTTTAAAAATATTCTCTTTCCCATTAGCCCTAGAAGCCTTCTGACATTTCCTAAATCTATTAGTTTTGAGGACTGTTGTAACAAATTACCACAAATTTCTGGATCCCTGAAAACCACAGACATTTATTCTCCCACAGTTGGGGAGGCTAGAAGTCCAAAATCAAGATGGTGGCAGGGCAGTGCCCACTTAGAGGGTCTATGGAAGAATTCTTCCTTGCTTCTAGCTACTGGTTGCTCTTGGTATTCCATGGCTTGTGGAAGCATAACTCCAATCTTTACCTCAGTTACCAGATGGCCTTCTACCCTGTGCATCTAATGTCTGCATTGCCCAGTGATACTCTAATCCTATGTGACTTCATTATGATTTGATAATATCTGCAAAGATTCTATTTCCAAATAAGGTGGCATTATGAGGTTCTGGCAGATGTGAATTTTGGGAGAACACTGTTTGACTCAGTACATTAGGTGTCACCAGCTTCTTTGTCAATTTAAAGCCTTGGTCCTTGCAAAAATATCTAAAATTCTGTAATCCTGTAAATTCTTAGATTCAGTGTTGCCTTCCCCAGAGAAGCCTTTCATGTATAATCTGAGGTAACTACTTCTTATTATTTTCCATAGTAGTGCCTCTATAGGTTTGTTTTTTTTTGTGTGTGTGTGTGTGTGTGTGTGTGTGTGTGTGTAAACTTACCAAAGTGTACAATTATTTGTTTGCTTGTCTGTTTACTTTCCATCTCAGAAGTATGCAATCTTCCTGAGATGGCAGAACCCAAATCTTTTACATTTGCATAAAAAATTGAAGGCTTTCTTTGTGAAGTGATATCTAGGGGGAAAACATGAGAACAAACAGGATTCAAGACCTGCCTTCAGAAGCTTATCATTTAGGATAGAAGAGACAGTTTTAAAAAGGAAAGAAAACAATAATCATCCTTCGGATGATCCTAATGGTGACATTAATTAGCAATTTCTACATATTCAAAAAATTGCAAAGTTTAAGTTTGCATGGGGTTTGCATTCTTGCAAAGTTTACACTGAGTGGCAATAAACAAGGATCTCTCAGGAGCACGGCACATGATAAACCTTTGATAAATATTGGTTGAATAACTCACAAATAAATAGTTTGTAAATATCTATGATGAAAATTAAAGGCAGAGGAATCAAATCATTATCTCTGAGGCACAGGCACAAAGTATGCAGAGCTTAACCTGATGGCAACCATTAATACCTTCACATTCATGATATCCTATCAGAATTCCCAGTTAGACTGACTTGTGCATGGCAAGTCCTGGCTTGTTATTTGAAAATGTGTATCTAAGAATGCAGAAGTAACAACAGACTAATCTTGGCTCCTCTCTTTTTAATTGGGGGATATTTCATAATTCTTCTCAAAGAGGGATTGATAGTGGCTTTTGGTTTGTTTGTTAAATTCTTCATTTCAATGAGACAGAAAAGGCTTAGTAGCATACTGGAAAATACATTGTGTGAAAAAAAGCAAGTTTCATATAACCTATGGGTGAGACTGCAATGGGGCATTTTAAATATATATATATATATATATATATATATATATATATTCTTGTCCTCTGTTAGATAAGGCGAGTAAAATTTGACTTTTTTGACGTACTACTAAACATGTCTCATGACAATTTGAGCCACAGTGTTGGCAGTTTTCTTGGCAAAAAGCCTGAGGCTGTATTACTAATTTATCAGCATTGCCCTGCATATCTGCATTTGCTTTCTGTAATTCTCTGGCTTTCATTTTCTTGGGCTCTTATATTTATTCCCCATGTTAGGGGTTAACAGTGTTTTTCCTTTTTAAGGTACCTGTCTTTAGATGAATAATTTTAGTCATCACTGTCCAGGAACCCTTTGAACATTCCTTTGTTGATAGTCACACAGCTGTATCCTGGTTGTGAGGCCACACTGGAAGCCTTCAGTAGCATGCTTTTGTTGTCTGCCCTGGAAAGCTCCCCTTCTTGCATGTGGGTTTCTTGCAAATAATTTCTTCTTGAGTTTTTGACATGATCCCAATGATCAAGCTGGCACTTTATTCTTCTGGCGATGAAGGAGGAGTGGTGATTAATTTTTCTTTGCTCACCCTCTCCGATTTGCTCAAATCTGTGAGCTGTTCTGAGAGGAGTCATCCCGACACATGTCACAGGCACTGTCAATTAGGTCAATAGATGAGCAGGCAGGGCCCTGGCATTAAACTGTGGCATTTGCCAATGCTAGTATATACAGAATGAAAGCTGGGGAGTCAGGATCTCTCTGACACATGGTGTGTTCTTTTTGAAGAGTGCATTGTGATTTTTGACAGAGGAAGGAAGGAATTAGGACAAAGCAAAGGAAGGAAGAATTTGTTATTTCTTTCCACCAGCCAACTCCCTGGTTCCTGTTGCCATGAATATAACTTCAATTTATAAGATAAACATAATTTTAATTACATATCATTTAAAATTTAATTTAGAGATAACAGCACATCTTTAGAACACAGTTCCCTATTTTGATGTAAAAAAATGAACATGAGAAAATTAGGAATTGTAGGGGGTCTCCTAAAGCACACAGTCCATCACTTATGTAGTGTAAACACAAAGATGGGTGTTGAGTAAAATTGGATTTTACTGACTTTATCAATTTTAAAAATATGTCCACTGAATCTGAATTACTGAGTTACAACAAGAAATGAGTTATAATTTCCAGTAAAATATAGAAAGGATCTATAAGAAGCAAAGTAAGCATAAATTAGACCCCAAATTGTTGTATAACTGTGGCAATGTTAGGATACAGCTGAAATTAAATCTTAGGACCACCACCGTTGCTTCATTTGCAAACAAGCTGAAGTCACTAACCATCACATTTTTTTAAAAAGAAAAGAAACACATGAGAAACCTGAAGTCATGCTGAAGGGCCTTTCCTGGTTTTATCTTCTCAAAGTAAAAATGTCCCACCTTCTGAAGCTCAGCATCCAGAAAAAGTCTGTAAGGAACTGGAGTCCTGCTGATCTTCTTCTTCTTAATGAATTGGTTTTCCTGTCATCATGAAGGCTTTTTGGCACTAGTATTTCTTTCTAACTTCCAAACAATGACTTTCAAGAATAAAAGAGTGAACGTGACTTTGCATGTGTGTTTGTTGATGTTTTACCTCATCTCAGGCTCCAAGGAATGGTGTCAGCTATCTATGGACTAAGACCACTGAAACTGTGAATCCCCAAATAAACTTTTTTTCTAAAAAAAAAAAAAAAAAAAAAAAGTCAATTTGTGTGCAAGTTATCAATTACTTTGCTTCAAATGACAACTCACATGAAGACAGTTACCTCAAGCCAAATAAGAATTTTTTTGTTGTTGTTTGTATGTTCTTTTTAGAGAAAGAGGCTTAGGGCTAAAACTCTATTAATAACCAATTGTTACTGAAAACGGATAAATGTTGGATTTTTATTCCTTACATAGACATGAAAATTTTAAAAAAACAACATAGAAAATGTAAGTTAAAAGATATTAAATGAGAAAGGCTACATATTCAAATAATGCATGTAGGAAATATAAAGGTTAAGGTGATTTTTAAGCAGTGTTAAATTAAGCACATTTCTCACTGCTTTTCACTGAAGTACTTAGCACAGTGTAAAAACTGTTAAAAACATACTATATAAGTAGAATGTGATAGAATTAACACTCCATTAACAAAAAAAGAAAACCCAGTAGAGAGAAAGTGAGCGAGAGAGAGAACTAAAAGGAGGCATTGTTTATTTCACTTTTGCAGAGAAAAGTGAAGAAAACCATAACTATTTGCATTTTAATAGTAATATTCACTATTCATATTGCTGGATAGACTTAAAAATGCTTAGGTTTTTTTTAAAATTAATAAATCTGTTTTGCTATATTTTACTTCAAAAAAAGTCAATTTATTCTGTGATTATATTTGTTTGTTCTGAGTACAACAGGAGAAAAGTCTACTGGATTTTTCTATTATTCATTTCCATTTCTAAAGGAACTACACTTGGTAATTTAGCAGTTTCCTAGGGTTCTTTGTAGCCTAGCATGTTTTTACAGTGCTAGAGCACTTGATGGAACAAAAGCAGCATGTACCATTCATATTTTAAGGACAATCCTATACTTTGGGACCAATGGTATGTCAGTAAAAATCCACTGGTGAAATATTTAGAAAGTTATGAAATTAAAAACAAGCTAGAGTGTTTGTGTGGTTGGGATTTCAAAGATTAAGTCAATAGCAATAAGAGACTTAGTCTTTGCAACTAAAACAAGGTATAATCAGAAGATTACTCCACATGGAAACAACCATCCTGTGACCAGGGCCATATTCTTTGACTCCAGGAATATGCTGCTGCTCCTGATTTTGTGTCTTCCTTCCCCCATACACCTTTAAAATTTCCATTTAATTAAATCAGCATATAATCTTACAAATGTTTTCTGTTATAAGAAATTGTTGATAGGTTTTCAAGGTGGCAGAATAGAGGAGGTCTCTTTCCTGGCTGCTTCAAGGAGTGAAACCAAGAAAGCAGACAGGCAGCTTCTCAGCAAGGTGGGTGAACAAAAAAAGTAGGGGACCTTTACTGGAATTTAAAGCTGAGGGGGCTGATTCCTGGCAAACACTAGTTTGGCCTGAAACACAGGCTCAGTAAACACAGACTGCATGACATAGAGTGTGCTTAATTGACCAGGAGAAAATCAAATGTGGAGAGAGATTTACACAGGGGACAACTGGTCGTGGAAACCCACCTGGTTCTACCCCTCCCCCTCCAATCCACTGTTTGCAGAATGGGCTGGGAGAGATGCACCCGACTGGGAACTCAAAGAAGGGTAGGGGCAGGAGAGATTGTTTGGAGACTGAACCCAAGACCAGGAAACATGGAGTCTGAAGGTGATGTAAGGGATGAGGAATTGAGTCCCAGACCATGTGAGTGGAACTCAGGAGAGATCCCTGGGATACAGTCTTTCAGTGTGGACCAGGAAGTACTTGGAGCTGGAGGTGCACTGATTTAAAATCTCCAGACCAATTGGCATTCAGTGAAGAGCCTGGAGCCCATCTACGCCTAAACCCTGCCTCCAGGAACTCTGCCTATGGGATTAGCTCTTTCACTCCATCAGCCCAGAGGATGGAGCCTCATGCTTCAGACAACCCCACCTGAAATTGCTGAGAAGAGAAACTGAGAGTCTTTTGAACTTCAGTGGAAAGAATTCTTTAACTTTTCAAGATTTTTTTTCTTAAATTCTTTTTCTTTGTTTAATTGTAATGTTAATAGTACATGGACATTTATACATATTCATAATTTTTTTCTTATTTCTAGCATTTTTGAAGCCAGTTATTTTACCTGGATTAGTTCTTTGTGGACTAAGATGTTTGATTAGTATATTTTATTTTTGTTTTGTATTCTTTTATTTTTAATCTTTTAACATTTTTGCTTTTTTATTTTTATTTTTTTCTCCTATTTCCCTTGATTTTCTTGTTTCTCCTGCTAACAGCTAATGTCTATTGTTCTCTTTCTGATTCTTTCTTTAATATTTTTACTTCTTCTTTCCTCCTCCCTCATAATCATCATCACACTTCATAAATCACTTCTGTTCTCTACCTGTCCATCATTTGAAATTATAAACCCTTTTGCAAACTTGCTGTTTTTTTTTTTTTTGTAGGCAATAACTGATCATATCATTTCTGTTTATTGTGATGATTAATATTGTAGATGTTGTGGTAGGAACTATTTGGTTTAATGCTGTATATTGTTTGCATTGGTTGTTATTATTTATCTCCCCCTAAACACTGGGGTACTAGAAACCTTCAGGAACATTATAAGTCCACAGGGTAGAACTCTACTGCTTCTGATCCATATTGTTAGATGGGTAGACAGACAACATAAAAAAGAAAGGAAATAAATTGCCCCAAACAAACCAAGATACTCTAATAACAGAATCCATCGGCACCACAGTGGAAGAAATGTCAGAGAAGGAGTTTGAATGTACATAGTTAAACAGATCTGTGAAGTAAAGGACAATATAAGAAATGAAATCAGAGAGAAAATACAGGAAGACGAAGATTACTTCAATAAAGGGGAGATTCTGAAGAAAAAAAATGCAGAAATCCTTGAAATGAAACAATAAACCAAATTAAAAATTCAATGGAAAACATTACCAGCAGACTAGACCACTTAGAAGACAGAACCTCAGGCAATGAAGACAAAATACATAATCTTGTAAATAGAGTTGACCATGGAGAGATGTTAAGAAACCATGAAATGAACTTCCAAGAACTATGGGATAACAGAAAAAGACCAAACTTAAGATTTATCAGTATATATGAGGGTGTGGATATACAAACCAAAGGAATACACCATCTTTTTAATGAAATAATATCAGAAAATTTCCCAAACCTAAAGAATGAAATGGAAAATCAAATACTCTTGTACAGGACCCCCAAATATACAAAATTACAACAGACCCACACCAAGACACATTATGATGAAAATGCCTAACATATAGAATGAAGATAAATTTTAAAGCCTACAAGAGAAAATATCAGGTTATGTATAGGGTGAAACCAATTTGGATCTCAGCTGATTTCTCAATCCAGACTCCTTAAAGCTGGGAGGCCTGCAATAACGTATACCAAACTCTGAAAGAAAATGGATGCCAACCAAGAATCCCATATCCAGCAAAATTAAGCTTCAGATTTGCAGATGAAATAAAAACCTTCCATGATAAACAAAAGTTAAAAGAATTTGCAACTAGAAAGCCTGCACTATATAAGTCTCAACAAAATATTCCATGAAGATGAAATGAAAAAAAAAAAAAAAGTGAAAACTAGCAAAGGGAGGAACTACACTACAAGAATAGTGAATCAAAGGAGAAACTAATTCAAATTAAAAACTAGAAATAAACCCAAATGACCAGGAATACAAATCATATATAAATAATAACCTTGAACATTAATGGCCTAAACTCCTCAATCAAAAGACACAGACTGGCAGAGTGGATTAAAAAACAAGACCCAACAATGTGCTGTCTCCAAGAGACTCACCTCATAGGCAAAGACATCCACAGACTGAAGGTGAAAGGATATGAAAAAACATGTCACTCACATGGACTGTGTAAACAAGCAGGGGTTTCTATTCTCATATCAAATAAAGTGGACTTTTAAGCCAAAGTTGATCAGAAGGGACAAAGAAGGACATTTCATACTGCTTAAGGGAATTATATATTAATAAGACATAACAATTGTAAATATTTATGCCTCAAACAATGGGGCATCTATGTACATCAAACAAACCTTTCTCAATTTCAAGGATCAAATAGACCACAACACACTAATACTGCATAACTTTAACATGCCTCTGTCACCACCGGATAGATCCTCCAAACAAAAACTAAGTAAAGAAGCTACAGAACTAAAAAATACAATCAATAATCTATACTTAACAGACGTAGATAGAACATTTCACCCATCAATGACTGAATATACTGTCTTCTCACCAGCGCATGGATCCTTCCCTAATATAGACCAGGTTATGTAAGCTATCACATATGTTGCCATACAATTGTAATATTTCCTTAATATATTTTTAGCATCTGTGGGTTATTTTGCTAGCCCCCTTTCCACTGATATTAATTTTTGTGTTCTTGTTTTTTTCTTGATTATACTTGTTTGATTTTTATCAAATGTAGATGTATTATTTCTTCTCTATTTCATATATTTCTGGTCCTACTCTTATTTTTTCCTTCCTACTACATAACTGGAAAATAACTGGATTGTTATTCTAGCTTCTTTCTGATACAAGTACTTTAAGTTATAAATATACATGTGAGTACTGTTTCACTGCAGAGATCCTGATATTTTAAGCTTTTATTATCACTTAGTTCAAAGCACTTTTTATTTACTTTTCTTGTGCTTTTTACTTGATCTCTGAAATATTTCTAAATGTTTCATTTACTTTTGAAATAGTTGAAATGTGGGTGTGGGATCCTATATATCTTAAGGTGATTGATTTCTAATGTAATAAATCATGCATAAAACACAGTCTGCATGATTTCAAATTAAAAAAAAAGTAATGGAAATGCTTTTTATATTGATTGTATTGGTTACATACATTTCAAAACTGATCAAATTGCATACTTCAAATGTGTGCATTTTATTGTACTTAAGTTTTACCTCAATAAAGCTGTAGGGGATAGGAAAGTGCCTTGACCTCCCATTCTCCATCCATCTTCTGCTCAATTTCTTTCTTCCCTTTATAGCAAAACTCATCCAAAATATTACCCATACATAGTCTCGTATCTGATTGTCTTCATCGATAGCATCTTTAACCTCTTCCCATGACACATTAATTACCTTTGCACTGCTGAAATTGCTTATGGAGCTCAGAATTACTAGTGATATTCATGCTGTTTAAAATGTTGTTTCTTTTCTAAAAAATAAAAAAATCCTGTGTCAAGTCTGTATAACATTATGTTGTGACATCAATATACACATAGTAAAATGATTATGACAATAAAGCAAATTAATATATCTATCTGCTCACATAGTTACTTTAACTTTTGGTTTGTGGTGAGAAAACCTGATAGCTCAGTAAATTTCCCATACACAATACAATATTATTAAGTATAGTCGTTATATTGTGTATTAGATCTCTAGAGTTATTTATACCACATAACTGTTAACTTTATTTCCTTTGACCATCCATCTCCCTATTTTCCCTATCTGTCCACCCAGTCATCACTGTTTGACTCTACATGGAGTCAGATTTTAAGATTCATGAAATAAGTGAGATCATGAAGTATTCTTATTTCAATTGGCACAATGCCCTCTAGGTCATTCTATTTGGTTGCAAATGGCAGGATCTGCTTTTTAAAAGGCTGAATAACATTCCATTATGCATGCATATATACACACATACTATAATTTCTTTATCCAGTTCTCTGTTGACAGGCACTTATGTTGTTCGCATAACTTCTTCATTATGGATAATGCTACAATGAACCTGGTAGCAGAGATATGTCCTTGAAGCACTGATTTCACTTCCTTTGTGTGTATCCCCAGAAGAGGGATTGCTTGATCATTTTTAATTATTTTTAATTTTTGATAGTACTTTTGTGTCTTTCCAAATCAGTGTCTTTATTTTCTTTTGTTGTTGTTGTTTTGTTTTGTTGGTCATCAGGATCTTAGGTGTGAAAGTTCCATCAGTGCCTTGAGACAGGTGAGATAAAAGCCAGTACCTTGAGAAGACACTGTAAATGTTTGGTTGTTAGATATGTGATCCCATTTTATTTCTTCAGGGAGAAGCTGGGAGCTGCAGTTTATCTCACACTTGCTCTGCACTCAACTGGGAGAAGATCTGTGGCAAATAACTGCCTCTCTCTCAACCCATGGCTTTGCTCTTTGTCACTTCCAGGGGCCTAGTGAATGTACGATCCCATCAGCTCTCAGAAACAGGTGGTTTAAACCCAAAACTTAGTCTATCACTGGAATCCACGGAGAGGAGCACTGGGGAGTGCCTACATGTTCATTCAGGATGCCACTGGTTTACAGATTGCCTGCTCAGTGGGTTCTCACATACAAGATAATTAACAGCCTGACCCATGAGCAGGAGTCACAGACACTGGCACATTAGGGGTGCAGTAAAACATGTAGGCAGAAACTGGCAGATAGCTATTTCTCCTTGCTAGCTCTGTACTAAGCTGTGGGGCAAAGGTAGCTGCTAGTCATTGTCATGTACCCATTCAAAACTACCTCTTTTCTGTGTGTTGCTGAGGACTCATAAATGGTGAGTCACATCAGCTCCTGGAGATAGGTGATTTAGGAGCCAGTACCTAAGGTAGGAGTTGTAAAAGCCGGGATGCTTGATGTGTGGACAAACCCCTTACAGAGACTTGGTTTTATTGCTGGTGCAAGCCAACTGGAGAAGGTATAGGAAAATGACCATAAACTCTTAGGCTCCTGGAGGATTGTACCTGCCCCTTTAAATCCCAGATACATTTGGTCACTTCTCTATTAAAAACCTTTCAGAACTTATAAACAAGTTCTCCTGATTTTTATTTGTGATTTCACTGACTGCTCATTCACAGTATTATTTTTAGGATTCTCCTTTTCCCTACCTATAAGGGTTTCCACTATTTTGACAGCTGATATTAGAATTAGTCTTGCTTCACTACTTATTATGATGGTGCTAGAAGCCATCCGTGCTCTCGTTGCCTGCATCAATAGCTTGTTCTTTTATCTTGTTGTTTTCTGTTCTAGGCTTTCTGCCTTTCCATAACAGAGTTGAGAGCTAGCTTATAAATTTCCACAAAAGAGACAGACAAAAATACCCAAGAATTGCACTGAATAAATATGGCAAATTGAGGAGAACTGACAGTTTGACAATTTTAAGTCCTCTAATCCACAAATATAGTAATATGCTACCATTCATTAAGATCTTGAATAAGCTTCTAATGTTACATTGTTTCTTGTGCAGAGTTCTTGAAAATCTTAGTTATACTTACTTTTAAGTATTTGATGATTTTGATGTTATTGTAAATGGTATTTGTTTTAAAATTTCATTTCTACTTGTTTATTGGTACTATATAAGATACAGTTGATTTTTAATATTTTTTTATTCTGAGACTTTGCTAAATAGGATTATTAGATCTCAGTATTAAAAAGAGTTCTTACGCTTTTCTAAATAGACCAAAATATCTTCTGTAAATAAAAATAATTTTACTTTGTTCTTCTAATCTGGAATTTTTGTTCTGCTTTATTGAAAAAGTTAGTTTCTCTGCTACAGTGTTCAATAGAAGAATGAGAATAGACTGCCTTGTTTGGATATTAGGGAAAGACCATTCCCTTTTCACATTAATTAGGTGTTAGCTGTGGATTTTTCTTAGGTGGCCTTTTTAAAGTTAAGAAAGTCTAATTCTATGCCTGAAGTTTTTACTGAGTGTCTATATTTTATTTTCTCGAATGGCTGTTAAATTTTGGTAAATGTGTTTTTTTTTTTCAAATAATTATATTATTTCATTTTTACTTTGTTAATCTGCTGAATTACAGAGTTTTTAAATGTTAAACCAGCATTTCTGAATTGAGTTTCACTTGGTCATTGTAGTAGGGTCCTTCAAAGAATTAATAGGACATATGTAAACACATAGATACATCATAAGGAATTGACTCACATGATTGTGTAGACTGGGGAGTCTTAAGATCTTCTCTTTGAAAGCTAGAGACCCAGAAACCCTAGTGGAATAATTCTGAGAACTGGAAGGACAATGGTTTAAGGCCAGGAGAAGAGCAATGTCTCACTTTAAGCAGTCAGGCAGAGAAAGAGGCTTCAGTCTTACTCTATTCTTTTCTTCAATTCAATCCTTCAAAGAATAGAGAATGCCCTTGCTCGCTGGGGAGGACAAGTTGCTTTAGCTAGTACACCAATTCAAATGCAAATTTCTTCTGGGGACACTTTCACTGATGCCCAGAAATGTTTAACCATATATCTGGGTATCATATGGCCCAGTCACAATGAGAAACAAAATTAACCATCATAATTTGCGGGAGCCCTGATTGGGGAGATGGCTGAGATTGTGGTTGGCTGCGGGCCATAGAGATATTTGGACATTGCCACCTTCCGTGGTCTCACGGGACTTGGCCCGGGATCTCGGGATACTTGAGCCAAGATCAGATCGGGTCGGCGCCATTTTGTTTTGTGGGTTTTTTGGTGGTGCGCATTAGAGTCGTTGTTAGAGCCGGAGAGAGAAGTTATCAGAATAAAAAGCCTGTTGGTTTCCAGTTTGCCTCTGAACTTCTTCCTGCGGCTTCGTTGCTCCAAGCGGCAATCGCTTCAGGCGGCGACAGGTGGTGGCCCGTACGGGGACTTCGGAGTGGACAGGTAAGAACTGAAAGGTCTCTAAAGATGGGTTTGAATATAACTAAATCCCAAATGATAGAGGTTATGGAAAGAATCCTTGATATACCTGACTCCGTTGTCAGTGAGGAGGATTTAGAAAAAAGTGAAAGTGATCAAGAAAGCGTAGCTTCCACTGGGTCAACTAAGACCAGTAAAGAGAGTATTAGAAGAGTCCCCAAAATGACAAAAATCCAAGCTGTTAGAGCTATTCGGGAGTTATTGGAGATAGCTGAAGAATACTTGCTCTTCATGGAACCTGGGACTCAGGATACTGCTGTCAGTGAAATTAGCAATAGTGAGGAATCTAGTAAAAGTGATCCTGAGAAAATGAGGAAAAAGAAACTAAAATAGACCAAGAAAAAGGACTGTCAAGTAGAGGAACTACTTGTGTCCTCTACTCCCCCATGGGTGGAATCCATTACAGAAAATATGAAGGGTATTACTAGGCGTTTGCATACCCTAGAAACAGAAATAAAAAGTCTTTCTGAGCGCTTATGCACTCTTGAGGGTAACTCACAGATACATTGGGAACTGCCAGTATTTGAAAAGAAAAATGGACAGAGGCTCCACCAGTCAGTAGATTTCAAAACAATAAAAAATCTCAAAGAGGAAGTAATGACGTATGGACCCCAAGTTCCTTTCATGTTGAGTATGCTGAAGTCCCTTAACACATTTAGCTTAACCCCCTCAGACTGGAAAAGTCTATGTAAAGCAGCATTAAGCGGGGGGCAATACTTGTTTCAGCAATCGCAATTTCAAGAACTTTGTATAGAAACGGCTAAAAGAAACACATCTGCAGGGTTTGGAGACCATAATATAGAAATGCTCACAGGAGAAGGGCAATTCGCAGACTTACAGACTCAAAAAAATTATGACCCAGGTGTATATGCTCAGGTAAACGCAGCGGCCTTAGAGCCATGGAAAACTGTACAAGGACCTGGGGATCTACAAGGTAGCTTGTCAAAAGTGAGTCAAGGACCTAATGAGCCATATGCTCACTTTGCTGATCGGCTTTTGAGAACTGCAGGTAGAGTGTTTGCAGATGTTGATCAAGCTATGTCATTAGTTGTTCAATTAGCATACGAAAATGCTAATAAATATTGCCAGGAAGCCATCAGGCCATGGAGAAATAAAAAGGATCTTTCCGTATATATACAACTATGTAAAGATATAAATGATGCCTTTGTCACAGGAAATGTGATTGCAGCCGCAATGAGAGGTGCTGCCCCTCAAAATTTCACAAGGGCTCAACCTAGACATTATAATCAATCAGGATATTCCAGGCAAAATTATCATAATCAATCAGGCTATTCTAGGCAAAATCCCAAAAGAGAAATAAGACCAAGCTCATACCATGCCCCAGGCTGCTGCCCCAGGTGTAAAAAGGGAAATCATTGGGCCAATAAATGCCATTCAAAATTTGACATCTATGGAAATCATTTGTTCAGGAATTCAAAAAACGGGGCACGGGGCCCAATGCCCTGGGGCCCACAAATGTACGAGGCATTGGAGGAGGAGTATCCTCAAGCATCCACTCAGATGCTTCCCCGACACAATCCCTACTACCCATCCACTCCCTCACCAGAGGAACAGGAGGAAATGTAGGATTAGACCTCTGTTCCACTGCCCGAATAGTGTTAACACCTGAAATGGGGGTTCAACTGATTCCCACAGGAGTCAGGGGACCTCTTCCCTCAGGGACTGTAAGACTTATTCTCAGGCGGAGTCCTAAAAGCTTATTAGGTTTGCAAGTGACCCCAGGTGTAATAAACTCAGACTACAAAGGGGAAATAAAAATAATGCTTAGCTCACCCCAAAGTATAAGTTCTGTTAATCAAGGAGATAGAATTGCTCAGTTGCTTCTCCTTCCCAATTTACATAATTCATTTAAAATGAGTATGCCTCAAAAAAGGAACAATAGAGGATTTTGTTCCACTGACTCGGGACCTATGGCTTGCTGGGTTCGGGATTGTTCAAGGAGGCCTATGTGTAAAATAAAAATCCAAGGAATAGAGATGGAAGGACTGATATAAACTGGAGCTGACTCTTTCATCATTAATCTACGCAATGGCCCAAGCACTGGCCTCTGCAAAAAGCTTCAACCAGTTTAAGAGGCTTGGGATATAATAACCTCCCAGAGAAAAGTGCGGTAATTTTAAAATGGGAGGATGATGAAGGGCATAAAGGAAGATTTCAGCCTTATGTTTTACCTAACCTACCGGTTACTTTATGGGGAAGAGATATTTTACAACAAATGGGAGTATACCTTGCAACCAAGCCTGCAGGTGTTAAATGTGAAAATCTACAGGGTAATCTTAACCCTAAAAGAAATCATTATCAAAAAGTACAGAGTAATCTTAACCCTAAAAGTAATCATTATCATAAAGGAAAAAGATATTTTTTTGGGGGGCCACTGAGAAAATAATTTTGAAAATAATACCATGGCTTTCTGATAAGCCAGTGTGGGTCCCTCAGTGGCCCCTATCTAAAGAGAAATTACAAGCGGCCCACCTACTAGTTCAGGAACAACTAGAAGCAGGACATATAGAACCTTCCACCTCTCCCTGGAATTCCCCCATATTTGTGATCAAGAAAAAATCAGGAAAATGGTGATTGTTACATGATCTTAGAGAAATTAATAAAACCATGCAAATCATGGGCCCTACTCAACCTGGACTTCCTAATCCTGTAGCTATTCCAAAAAATTTTCATCTTGTTACTCTTTTTTTTTTTTTTTTTTTTTAATTTTTTAATTATTTATTTACTTATTCATCATGCACAAGTATAGTATCTTTTTACATACAACTGCTTGTATACAAAGTATATAAGTACCATTCAGATCTTCAATCATGCATTTAGGATAATGATATCCATCTCATTCAATCACCAATTTTTTTCCAACCCCCCCCTTACTCCCTCCCTCCCCCTCCCTTTCCGTTGACCATTCTAGTGTTCCTCTGATCCTATGTATCCCCTTCCAACAACTCTGTGAACCAGCCTCCTTATATCAGAGAAAACATTCGGTACTTGGATTTTTGAGATTGACTAATTTCACTTAGCATTATATTCTCCAACTTCATCCATTTACCTGCAAATGCCATTATTTTATTCTCTCTTATTGCTGAGTAAAATTCCATTTTGTATATATACCATATTTTCTTTATCCACTCATCTACTGAGGGGCATCTAGGTTGGTTCCATAACCTAGCTATTGTGAATTGTGCTGCTATAAACATTGAAGTGGCTGTGTCACTGTAATATGCTGTTTTTAAGTCTTTTGGGAATAGACCCAGGAGTGGGATGGCTGGGTCATAGGGTGGTTCCATTCCCATTTTCCCAAGAAATCTCCATACTGCTTTCCATAGCGGTTGCACCATTTTGCAGTCCCACCAGCAATGTATGAGTGTGCCTTTTTCCCCACATCCTCTCCAACATTTATTGTTGTTTGTGTTCTTGATAGCTGCCATTCTGACTGGAGTGAAATGAAATCTTAGAGTAGTTTTGATTTGCATTTCTCTAATTGCCAGTGATGTTGAGCATTTTTTCATGTATTTGTTGATTAATCGTGTATCTTCTTCTGAGAAGTGTCTTTTCAATTCCTTAGCCCATTTATTGATTGGGTTATTTGCTTTTTTGGTGTTAAGTTTTTTTAGTTCTATATACATTCTAGAAATTAGTGCTCTATCTGATGTGCATGTATTAAATATTTGTTCCCAATTAGTTGGCTCTCTATTCACCTCACTGATTGTTTCTTTTGCTGAGAAGAAGCTTTTCAGTTTAAATCTATCCCATTCATTAATTCTTGGTAATAGTTCTTGTGCTACAGGATTCTTATTAAGGAACTTGGGGCCTAATCCGACATGTTGGAAATTGGAGCTTACTTTTTCTTCTATTAGGTGTAATCTTGTTACTCTTGATATAAAGGATTGTTTCTTTTCCATTCCCCTACATCCTCTGGATGCCCCCAAGTTTGCTTTTCCAGTTCCTTCTATCAATAATAATGGCCCTGATAAAAGATATCAATGGAAAGTGCTACCGCAGGGAATGGCTAATAGCCCCACCATATGCCAAATATATGTGGACAAAGCAATCCAACCCATTAAAAATAAATATCCAAACCTCATGTGTCTACATTACATGGATGATGTTTTACTGGCCCACCCTAATCAAAAAATCTTATTTAATATATTCAGTGACATGGCAGAAAATTTTAAAAAATATGGATTATATATAGCAGAAGAAAAAGTTCAAAGCAGATCACCCATATTACATTTAGGGTTTTAAAATCATGGATACCTTTGTTAAACCCCCCCCCCAAAATTTTAATAAATAAAGAACATTTGACCACCCTCAATGATTTCCAAAAACTACTGGGAGACATTAATTGGCTTCGCCCTACACTAAACCTCACTACTGGCCAACTAAAACCTTTACTTGACATCCTTCGCGGGGGACCCTGATCCATCTTCACCGCGAACATTGACTCATGATGCTAGGAAAGCTTTAAAGTTAGTAGAAAAAGCCATCGAAGGAGCTCATTGTGATAGATTTGATTTAACTCAACCGCTGATATTGATTTATTATTTCTTCACAATATACACCCACAGGAGTATTTTGGCAACAAGGGCCTTTATTATGGATACATTTGCCCATCTCTCCTAAAAGTATAATTGAGTCTTATACCTCCATTGTGGCTAAACTTATTCTTCAAGGACTTAAGACTTCTACTAAAATATTTGGCATTCACCCTGCTACTATTATTACTCCCTATTCATCATCACAGATTGAATATTTATGCTTCAATGATAATGATTGGGCTATAGCTAAATGCTCTACTTCTGCAAATTTTGATAATCATCTTCCTAAGTCTCCTATATTATCTTTTTGTATTAATTATCCTATTATGTTTCCACAGGTAATAAAAATTCAACCTATTCCTAAGGCATTAAATGTATTTACAGATGGGTCCTCAAATGGTACTGCTACAGTAGTCACTAAAAAAGAAAATATGTCTTACATAACTGCACACAAATCAGCTCAATTAGTGGAACTGGAAGCTGTGGTAAGAGCTCTGGAAAATTTTAGAGAGCAGCCCATGAACATTTTTTCAGATAGCCACTATATTGTACATGCCGTCCCAAAATTAGAGCTAGCAAGACCAATAGCACCTCAAACTCTAGCCTTTAAATTGTTTTATCAAATACAAAAACTTTTGTGGGCAAGAAAAGAACCTCTATTCGTAGGGCATATTAGAGCACATACCAACTTGCCTGGTCCCCTCCATGAAGGTAATCAAAAGGCTGATGACCTTACCAAAACAATATTTATACTTTCAGTGCTCCAGCAAGCTACTTTATTTCACTCCCAGTTTCACGTCAACAGTACCACCTTGCAGCGTAGGTTTAAAATCACAAAGGAGCAAGCCAGAACAATTGTAAAAGATTGTAAATCTTGTATGACACATTTGTCCAATCCTCATTATGGTGTTAACCCTAGAGGATTAATGCCCAATCATTTGTGGCAGATGGATGTTACTCATGAGCCAAGTTTTGGAAAATTGCGATTTATTCATGTGACCATAGATACATGCTCAGGCATGATTTTTGCTTCCTTACATTCTGGAGAAAAAGTTAAAGATGTTACATCTCATTGTTTGCAAGCTTTTGCTGCATTGGGCATCCCCAAAATGCTTAAAACAGATAATGGCCCTGCATATACGTCCTCATCTTTCAAACAGTTTTGCGCAAAATTCAATATAGCCCATAAAACAGGCATCCCATACAATCTTCAGGGTCAGGGCATTATTGAAAGAGCAAACTGCACACTGAAAATTATGTTATCAAAACAAAAAGAAGGAAATTGGAAAAGTCCTAGGGACAGATTGGCAGTTGCCCTGTTTACCTTAAATTTTTTAACTTTAGACTCTAATGGTTATTCTGCTGGAGAGAGACATTAGAACCCACACCAACAACATAAACCTTTGGTTTACTGGAAGGATGTTCTTTCAGGTACATGGAAGTGTCCAGATCCAGTATTAATTTGGGGGAGAGGATCTGTTTGTGTTTTTCCAAAGCATGAATCCTCTCCAATATGGATACCATCTAGATTAATAAAGCAGGTACCACATCAAAATGATCAAGATGAAGTTGTTAATGAATCAAGATTAATAAAAAAAGAACAAAATCAAGAGGACCAAGATGAAGGTATGAAATGATTCCCTCAAAAGAGTCCTTCAAAATATTTCACAACTTAAGTGTCGTTCCTCCCGGCCGGGACGACGAGATCTCTCTTTAGTGTGCACACAATTGTATTTTTTTTTTCTTTTTATACATTTCTTTATGTTTGTGCATTTGTCTACATTTCATGTTAATGTGACGTCACAAATATATGTTTATATGTTTGTGCGTCTGTCCAGTGTGACGTCACAAATAAGAAAGCGCTTATGAAAAAAAATATATATATGAACCCAAATAACTTTAATTCATTTAAATTTAAGAGTATTCAATTTGGGTAAATAATTTAATAAGTGAAGCTACCTTCAATTTTGTTTTATAGGTGTCCCAGGGATTTCTCTTTAGCGAAGAATATGACTAGTGCTGTATAACCTGATATTTTGGTGTTTTGACATGATAATGTTTATTTGTAATTAACTTTATTTGTTTTATAGCTGATTAATTTGAGTTATTTTGACATAATAATGTTTATTTGTAATTAACTTTATTTGTTTTATAGCTGATTAATTTGAGTTATTTCAACAGATAATCTCAAGGAAGGTTACAGAGACTCGAGGGTTCCAGCTAACAAATTAATTTTCCAAAGTGCCTTTAGCTTTTCTTTAATCTATCTTTATTGCAGTAAATACCCTCAGTCTTTCTTTGTTTTGTTCTAAATATGATATTTTGCCAGCTTATGTTTGTGGGAGCTCAAGCAGCAATGTGTGTGAGCAGAAATCAACTTTAATTTTCTAATCTAAGAATTCTATTTTTTAGTTTGACAACTCGCCTCTTGACTCAGTGCCGGAATAGCACTGCCTTTCCTTTAATAATTGATGCTTGAGTTTCTAGGTAGCGGGCCCTGAAGATTTGCCAGTGGCTTTGTCTAGACATAAAAAAGACGTCTGCGGCTACAGCTGCAGGATCGCGGTCGCTTCAAACATCCCTGCTGCTCAAGCATCAAACAACCTCACCAACAGTGTGGCCTCTGCTCTACATGCATGGGGCCTCCTACATCAACGTGTTATAACAAGTGGACATTTTGATCTTTCATTGTTTGGGACTTTAGGGGACAATGCCTTGCGGGTATTTGTCTAGAGGACTCAGCGTGTTACTTGATAGAACTTAGGACAGCTGATTTGTTTAAAAACTTTGATATGCTATACAACTTGGCTCGCCAGCAGAAGGCTTGTCGCCTTAATGCCGCACCATCTTCTCACAATTGGACGGTTGTTAGTCATCATACACAGTCGATCCTAAAGGGCTCCATTGGATGGCTGGTTCGCCAATGATGGGTAAGATCCCCAGAGGGGGACAACCTAAGACAGACACAGTCGCACAGGACAGTCTCATGTGGCCGACATATCAACCTAAGACAGGAGTCAAGGGCACAGCCTTGATTATCCGATGACGGGTAAGAATGCTGGTTGCACATAGACGTCCTAGAGCATCCCCTCTTTTAAAACAAAAGGGGGAAATGTAGGAGCCCTGACTGGGGAGATGGCTGAGATTGCGGTTGGCTGCGGGCCATAGAGATATTCGGACATTGCCGCGTCCCGTGGTCTCACGGGACTTGGCCTGGTATCTTGCGAGACTTGAGCTGAGATGGGATTGGGTCGGCACCATTTTGTTTGTTTTTTTGGTGGTGCGTGTTAGAGTCGTTGTTAGAGCCGGAGAGAGAAGTTATCAGAATAAAAAGCCTGTTGGTTTCCAGTTTGCCTCTGAACTTCTTCCCGCGGCTTCGTTGCTCCAAGCGGCAATCGCTTCAGACGGTGACAATAATCATTCAATATTATAGTTTTAGATAATGTTGGGTTTTATTGTTAAAATGTTGCTAAAGGTTTTTGCATCCATAATCATGAGAAATATTGGTCTATAATATTCTTTCCTACAATGTCTATTATCCAGATTTTGTGTTAGGGTAATGTTGGTCTTCTTCAGTTTTCTGGAAGCATTAGTGTAAAAATGCCATTTTTTAAATTATGTATCTTTTTTTTTAATCATAGGTCATTATTTCTTCTTTTAAAATTTTGTAAAATTTGCCAGTGAAGCCTAAAGATTTTTTTTTTTGATTGGGAGATTTCAACTTTTTCTAATAAATTGACTATTTTTCTTGACTTAACACTTTCTTAAAAATATGTGTTTATTTTGTAAGTTGTTAAATTTATGGGTATAATTTTCTTTTCACTATTTCCTTAGTATTGTATTAAAGTTTAGAGGATATGATGTCCTTATTCTTGATAAAGCAGTCCTCCAATCTCCTTAGTTTTTCTTTTTACAATTTCAGTTACCTGGGATTACCTATGGTCCAAACATATTACTGTTTTTCTTGACTTGCAAGAGAGACCACATGCCCATAACTTTTACTAGAGTATATTGTCATGATTATTTGGTTTCATCATTAGTAATTGTTCTTAATTTATTACAATGCCTAATTTATAAATTAAATTTTATCACTGTTCTGTATAGGAAAAGCATAGTACATAGGAGATTAGTTACTCTATTTGGTCTCAGACATCCACTGGCATCTTTGACTATATCCCATGCAGGTAAGAGGGGGCTATTCTATTGATTGTGTCTTCATTCTTTTTTTCTGATCAATCTGAAAGAAGTTTATTAACTGTTAACTTCATCAAAGGACAAGACTTTGTTTTCATTAATTCTCAGTTTTTGTCTGTTTTCTATTTTATTAATTTATTATTTATTTTCCTTCCTTCTTATGTATTGTAGTTTAATTTTTTTTTTTCCTGGCCTTTCAAGGTAGAAACTTATATCATTGATTTTAAGCATTTGAGGTTTCCAAAGTTTGTTTAAGAACTGTTTTGCTCCCAGTTCACAAGTTCATATGTGTAGTTTCTTCATCTCATTCAGTCCAAAATATTTTCTAATTTTCATCATGATTTGATGTAGAGGTGTATTGTTTAATTTTCAGGTATATAGTGACTTTCCTGAAGCCATTCTTTTGTTAACCTCTGTTTTATTTCCTGTGTGGGATAAGAATAAATGCCGCATGTTTTCAATTTCAAATGCATTTAGAATTTTGTTTATTTAGATGATCCAGAATTTTCTCTATTTGTTGTATATTCCATATTCACTTCAAAAGGACATATATTGTTTTTTAGTGTAGTGTTGTATAAATTTCATTGATAGTTGTTGTTAAATTCTTTTTATCTATACTTAACTGATTTTTTGCCCATAAATTTTTACTCATATATCAGTTGAGAAGGGAATACTGAAATTTTCAACTATAACTTTAGTTTTTTTTACTTTTCTTTTTCAGTTTTATAGGTCTTTCTTAGGGTGTGTTTTCTGTATTTGCCTCATATACATATAGGATTTCTGTTTCCTTGATGAATTACACTTAACTTTTGTGAAATATCCTCTTTTTTGAATGGTCTTTCTGCAAAGTATACTTTGTCAGCTATTAATATAGTCATTTAGTTGTCTTTTCTTCTATTCAGTTATATTCATTTTGTAATAAAATTCCCCCTTTAGGCTGTATAGTTTTGCAATTTTTGATAAGCACAAATAAACTTTAACTTAATCAATATGTAAAAAAGCTCTGTCACCCTACCCCCAATTTCCCCATGCCCCTTTAGCTCCTCCCAACACCAGCCCTTGGTGACAACTATTCAGTTGTCTGTCCCTAGAACTTTTCTTCTCCAAACTGTTCTACAGATGGAATCACATTACATGACACCTTTTAATTGTTCAAGACTTTCAGAATGATGATTTTGAGTCATCCGTGCTGTGACATGCTTAGGTAGCTTTTTCATTATTTGTTTCTGAGAAGTATGCCATTGTGTGGATGCAGAGACATCAATACCACCAGTTTTTCCAGTCATTCTCTTTCCAAGTTCTTGATGATCCTGTCACATTTTCTAGCCACTGGACATGAATCAGTATAGATGTATACCTCTGGCCAAATCTTCCAGGTAAATGAACAAATAACTGCATTGCTTGAAATTCTGATCCTTGGTTGGATTTGTCTTCACACTTGTCCTTAAGGGTTACTTCTGAGTGGGGCTGTAGTGCTGCAGCTATTCACTTTTGAGTGTGCCAGTGGAGCGTGCAGAACTATCTGCAAACTAAAACTGACGTTTTTATTTCTTAGTCAACTGGTTACAAGAAATTCCCCGTGAAATCACAAATGTGGGTCGAGAGTGAGTAGGCAATCTAGCAGTAGTGGGAGCCATGAAAATTTGGGTTACTTTCTCACATAAAACATTTGTGCCTTCCTATTTGCTCCTGTCTGGATTCATACGTAGCACTTCTTGATGAAGTACAGTGATGCTTGCCCAGCCTTATGGCATGGTGGGGAGACAACATCTGAAGGGCAGCTCATATTGCATAACAATTTGGTCACCTGTGATCAAGTTTTCAGTCTTAGTAGGCCTAAGTAGCAAGATGAAAATTGTATCTAAAATAGTAGTAAAATTATTTCCAAGGATGGTATAGCCTTTGCTCTAAAATTTTACATTTTGAGGATTTTCAGAGCATTCAGCTTTTATTTATGTGCACAGTGGTTGGAAATGTCTATGTTGGGTTTATATTCTGTCCAAATTTCCTGTAGGCTGCTCCCAGCAAATTGTAAGTGCTGTATATATACTAGATCAGGTCCATTCCTGGGAGACTCAAAACTACTCTGATAGCTGATTCTAGCTTGAGGTCTTTTTGATGGCCTTGCCAAACATTTCTTAGACTGCATGGCCATCTAGGACACTTCTACCCAGTCCCTTCCCTTTCTCCCTCACTCAGGATCAGATCTACATCACAGCCTGACAACTCTCTCAGCTTTTCCTGCCTCCATCCCTATTTTTCTCTCACCCAGTATTTTAGGAATACTGTGATAACTAATAAAATCCCTGCCTATTTAATTCTGCCATGGAATCTGCTCTCAGTTGCCTTCTCTTTTTAAGCAATTTTTTTCTGTGCCTGGGAAGGTGTTAGATTCCTAAGTAGTTTCATGTTTCTGTTCTTGCTCCTGAAAATCTATTCACTGATATTTCATATTTATAATTTTGAGGATTTTAGGACTAAAAGCCTGTTGTATAATCTTGAAGTTTATGATTTTCCTAGCATATAAATGTATATTAATTATTATGAAAATTTTGAATAAGGTACCTTGTGGCAACCACTCAAAAGAAATATATTAAGTCATGACTCCTTTCTTTCAGTGTATTGCAATTTACATAAGGGAAAATACACATTATATACTTAGTAACTAAAGATAATGTAAATTTCCATAAAGTCAATGTCCTTGTTGCTCATGTTCATTACTCTGCCTCAGTCCCTGGTACTGTGCTTCATACCCAGTAACTTCTCAATAAATACTTGTGAAATCTTTTAATGAGATAAAACAAAATCAATTGAAAACTAATTCCCTCACTTAGCAAATACACATCAAGCACAACTCTGTAGCAGGCACTATTCTGAGTGCTAGAGATGAGGTAAGAAATGAAATGAACAAGAATATCCATAATGCTAATGTTTGTGTGTATATGAGTGTGAGAGCCAGGGAACCAATAAATAAATAAATCAGTAAAATAAATCAGCAGTTAGACAGTGATTGGCATCATGCTGGAAAACAAAACAAGGAAGAGGGTTAGGGGAGAGTGGTGGTATTGGTGTTGGTCTCACTCAGATGAATTCAGAGAACAGCAAGAACTGGGAAGAGGAGCAGGAGTATCTGGACAGACATCTCAGGGAAGATCACCCCTGGTAGAAGAAAGCAAGAGCTAGTGCCCTGGGGGCAGCAGCATCTTTTGAAACCTTCACAGTCCATTGCAAGGTCATTGGTGTTTACTCTGAATGAAACAGGATACCTTTGGAGAAGATTGCTACTATTTGGTTAAGGATGATGGTGTTATAGAAATATAGAAGAATCTTGCAGACAGGGGAGATCAACAGCAGTAGAATATCGAAATAGAGTAGGTTGATTGCCAGCAAACAGGGATCCAGATGTATGTATTTACACCCCCAGTGCTTACCAAGTCATAGAAGGGGGCTCTGGACAGGGCTAAGTGACCATTCCTACTGGTGAGAACAGTTCATGAGGGTGAGTAGTTAAAGTTAATGAAGAGAGAGTATGAGGGTTAACTGATGGCAGAAGCTTTGGGGAAGACAGAAGGAGGTTAAGTCCTATGCTTAATTGGAGGCACATCCTCTCATTGTGAGCATGGAGACTTGGAAGTGAGGTGTTGAGGGAGTGCCTGTCTGATGACATTACTTTCTCTGGGAAGCAGGAGGGGAAGCCTCTGCGGATAGTGCAGGAGAAAGTTGAATGCTCTGATAATTTATTTATGTGTGCAGTGGTTGGAAAGTCTCTGAGCATGAGTCTTTGTGTGGCCTTCACTGTTGGTTTCATCTGTCTGAAAGCACAAGGCAATAAAAAAAAAAAAAAAAGAAAAAAGCCCCGTGAGCTTTATAAAAATATCTGTGGTAAAAACTAGGAACTGAACACCAAAGCAATACTGAATACATGGTAGGTAGATAGATAAAGGGACATGTGGACAGACAGACAAGTAGACTTAGATTCTCTAACAGGTTCTGGCTCCTGTGGGGGTTTGAATGAGTACATCTTTAATAATCTTTACAGTTCTATAAGATAGACTTTTTATTATCCAAGTTGAGATGTGAAAACACTAAGGTTCAGAAGGGTGAATTTATAAATTTTGCCTCAGGAGAGCCAGAATTTGATATCAGATTTGTTTGACCCCCCAAGCTTATTTAATTGTCGCTCATTATGTGCCTAGAAAATATGATTCAGAATAGTAAATCCTAAGCAGAGAAACAAGCTGTTAAGAGGAGCTGAGAGGAGAGTAATAAAGAATACCTAGGGGAACAAAACTTTGAGGGAAAAGGCTGGGGGGGGGCTGCAGTGATAGGTAGTTCTCTTAGGAAGGAATGACATAATAATTTTAAAATACATGGGCTTATTTTTCTTTCTGAAAGAGAGAATCAAAACATTATGGGATAAGTGTCAATAACCAGAACCGAGGAGCATGTCATTGTGTTGTGGTGTGTACCAGCTGCCACAGGAGTTTACTATTGACAGACTGGCTGGGAGACTGCATACTCAGTTCCCTAGTGTTGTGAAAGAAACCCTCCCAGGGTGTTCTAGGACATAGTTGTACAATAGCTGGTATTTGATTAAATCAGGCTAAAGAATAGCATTCAAGTTAAAAATGAAAAACAAGCCAGGGGTAGGCGAGGGCCCAGTTTATAGGACATTATCATATATTATATGTATATAATATAAACACCTTACTGTAGCACCTTAGGAGCCAGGACTGTATCTTGTTCACTCTTGCCCAGCATGATGCTCAAAGCACATTCGGCTCTATGAACATGTCAATAAGGAGATTGTGTTTTCTTTTTTTAAAATTTAATTTAATTTGTTATACATGCTTACAGAGTGCAATTGCTCTCATATTGCATATAAAGAGCACAGTTTTCCAAGACCCTGGTTTTACACAAAGTATTTTCACACCATTTGAGTTTTTATACATGCACTTAGTGTATTGATGTCCAATGTATTTTATTTTAAAGGCAAAGGAGCTATTGCAGGGTGAAGTGTCAAGTGGCATGATCATATTTGTGTTTTAAAATCTGGAGACATTCTAGGTGGCAGATGCAGAGGCAGGATGACATCCAGGGCATTTGGCATGTGGTAGAGATGAAGACTCTGGGATATGGGACAGAAGGTCAGTCCCTGCAGCAGGGAGAAATAAGATGAGTGGAAATAAGAAATAAGATGCTGCTGATCTCTCATTGAGTAATGAATATTCTGGAATAAAATCAGACAAGGAAATCAAGAGTAGAGTGATAGATTGAAAACAGTGTCTTAGAAAACTTGATTAAACAATGACTTGTAGGGTCAAAACCCAAAGGGTGAGGAGTGTTTTCATTATGGAGGCTTCATAAAGGTGATTAGACATTAGGAGGTGTAAGTTCAAGTCAGAGTCTTGATAGTAGGAATAAAGATAATGAGAGACATTTTTGTTAGAAATCAGTGCTTGGTGATTACATTGGTTTACTCATTAATTCATTTATTCATTGATACAGCATTCTATAAAGAATTTAAGTGATACATAGGTAAGATAAACTAAAGGAAGCTCCAAGATGTTGTTCATTTGAGGAAAGAGTACAATTGTGCAGAATAGAAATTTACACATGAATAATGAGAGATAAATTTAATTTGTGCATACATAATGATAATAATATGAAAAACAGTGGAAAATATTTATTAGTCACATTAATGATGAACCAGTAATTCTTGTGCAGCTTATGTGTATTGGTTCCCCCATCCCTGTGATATAGGCTATATTACTTGTCCCCTTTTATGGATGTGGAATCTGGGTCTTTGGGGTTAAGTAAGTTGTTCAAGGTCACAGAGCTATAAATGGTGGAACTTGTATTCAGATTGGGCTGGATGATTCTAATGCACACTTTGCATCATGTGCCACACTGTTCTGCCTTACACTTGTCGTTTCTAGTTGATAGCTGAGCGAAGGTGTCTGGAAGAAGTAGAGAATATGAAATTAGAGCCTCAGCCAAGGACATAGTAGTTTTTCCTTTAGGAGTCAGCAATGTGTTGGTGATACTTGGTGGTAAAAGTGTGGAGTGCATTTTCGCATATTTGGGATAAACAAATAGTGGAGATTGGATCTATACATTAAAAATGGTGCCATTCTTTGGGGGTTCAGGAAATTTCTATATTTTAAGGTAGAAGGTTCCCCCCCCCTCCTTTGGAGAGGGCACTTATAAACTTTTCAGTCAAATATCTATAAATTAAGTATAAAGAAATTTTGGAAGCCTTGCTTCAAAGTTGTTTTACTAAGTTCTCTGCTTAGTAATATATATTGAGTTGCTTAGCAGTGATGCTTTCTTAAATATGGACTTGTATTTCCATTTCTCTGAAAATTGAGAAGAGTATGTATGTGTTATGTATGCTCTGAACAGAATGCCACAAGACATCAGGCTTATGGCTCAAGAAGAAAGACTAGAAAAGTTATAGGTGTGTCTTCTTATTCTAGTGGCAAGAGGTTGAGCAAGCAGTACTAGACTCTGTTGTTTTGCTTGTTTTACAAATGCATTTTCATTTTTAATAAATTGTATCAAAGTTTGGAATGGGCTCCTGAGTTTTGCTATTGCATTCTCGGACAATAGGGACAAGCAAAAGAAAATGCTTTTGTGTTCCAGTCTTAGCTCTGACCTTGCAAAAGTCAATTATCTGTACCCACAATAATATAACTAATGGAATATGGCTTATAGGGTTAAATATATCTAACACACTTAACACTGTCCCAGGGACAGAATTCCTACAGATGCTAAATACTGTCTATTAGTAGTGATAATAAAAATACCTGAAATGTAGAGAGTCCTTGTAGTAAGCAGATACTATACTAATATTTCATGTGCATCACCTCATTCAATCCCACAACAAGTCAATATATGTAGATGCTATGATATTCTCACTTTACTTATGAAAAGACTAAGATACAGGGAGTTTCAAGGACTTCCCTTGTTACTAGGTTAATAGGTGATGGATTTGGTGATCAAGAAATATGTGAAAAAAATGTTCAACATCTCTAGCAATTATAGAAACGCAAATCAAAACTACTTTAAGATTTCATCTCACTCAAGTCAGAATGGCGATTACGAAGAATACAAGCAGCAATAAATGTTGGCAAGGATGTGGGGAAAAGGTACACTTATACATTGCTGGTGGGACTGCAAATTGGTGCAATCAGTATAGAAGGCAGTATGGAGATTCCTGAGAAAACTTGGAATGGAACCACCATTTGACCCAGTTATCCCACTCCTTGGTTTATACCCAAAAGCACTACTACAGTGATGCAGCCACATCAATGTTCATAGCAGCACAATTCACAATAGCTAAGCTATAGAACCAACCTAGGTGCCCTTCAACATATGAATGATAAAGAAAATGTGAGATACACACACACACACACACACACACACACACACACACACACACACACACAATGGAATATTCTTCAGCCTTAAAGAAGCATGAAATTATGGCATTTGCAGGTAAATGGATGGAGCTGGAGAATATTATGCTAAGTGAACTAAGCCAGTCCCATAAAACTAAACACCATATATTTTCTCTGATATGTGGATGGTAATTCACAATGGTGGGGAGTGCTAGGGAAGAATAGAGGTACTTTGGATTAGGTAGAGAGGAGTAAAGGGAGGGGAGGGGGCATACAGGTAGGAAAGATAGTAAAATAAATTGGACATTATTACCCCATGTACTTATATGACTACATGACCAGTGTGATTCTACATCATGTACAGCCAGAAGAATGAGAAATTATACTCCATTTATGCATGATGTGTCAAAATCCATTCTGTCATGTATAACTAATTAGAACAAATAAAAATAAAACGAATTGATGATGGATTTGGGATTCAACCCAGGATGCCTGACATGAGAGCCCAATCAATTCTGTCTTTCTCTATTTACTTGCTTCTATCAGAAGCAAGTTTCTGCTGCGGTGTTCTTTCTAAATTGACCATCCGTGACTTTGTGGTCAGGGATATAGCTTTTCAGCCTCATTACCTCTTGTCTTAGCAGCGCAGCTACTGTATTTGAGGCTCTCAACATAATAGAAGAAAAATCCTGCAGGATAGAGTTCTTGGATTGATGTGGAGAATGGCTTTTTTTTTTTTTTTTTTCCTCCTGTGAGTCTTAACTAAGTTGGTTCTAGATCCCAAGCTGGAACTTTCCCATTGGAAGATGTTGAGCTATTTGATAGTCTCCTAAGTGCTGAGTTTGCACCGTTGGGCCCTAAGAGTAACCTTGTTTCCAAATCAGTTTCACTGAAAGCCCAAATAGTTCTTTGTGATGTGCTTTTGTTATCCTCAAATCTCTGAAAGAGGGGATTGAAACTCTTACGTTGGTTTTAGCTATACTTTGGGGACAATACTGGTATAATCCAAGTAATATTAGTATGGAATAGACAGTAAATGAGATGGATGTCTTAACCTTTTCCTGATGCTGTAACAAAATGTCTTAGACAATGTAATTTATAGATAATAAAAATGTACTGCTTATACTTTTGGAGGGTGGGAAGTCCAAGATCAAGGTGTCAGCAGATTCACTGTCTGTTGCAGACCCTTTCCTCATGTGTCCTCACGTGGTAGAAGAGATGAACAAGTTCTCTTGGATATATTTATGGAGCACTAATCCCCTTATTCTTCAGTAAAGGGGCAGGGCATTTGTGCCCTAATAGCCTCCTAAAGGCCCCACCTCTAATTCCATCCCACTGAAAATTAAACTCAACATATTTATTTTGAGGGACACAAACATTTAGCCTGTAGCAGATGGTGAGTGTGGTCTGCAGAACTCTCTGTGGCAACAATTCTTCAGGCCATCCAAGCAACAGCCATCCTGGATTTGTGGCACATGTTAAATATTTGTGTATCAAGAATTTGCTGTTTAAAGAACATATCACCCCCCACCCCCAATTAGAGAGATTAGAGATGTTCAATCTGCATAAAAGTCAGTGTCACCATTATTTAGTCCTTTTTATGAGCTAGGCATTTTATATTCAATGTATTGGTGATCTTCATTATAGTGCTCTAGATAGCTATGATTATCCCTATTTTACCAAAAAGGAAATTGAGATTGAAGTGACGTATCCAGGGTCACATAGCTAATAAGTGGTTAAGCTGGGTTTAAACCTAGGGTATCTTATCCCGCAGTCTCAATTTTCTCATCATAAGATCCTTCCAGGGCAAAGGAAGAGGAATCAATGGAGATAAGCAGGGGAATGTCTGAGAGGAAGTAGGCAAGTCAGAGAGGGTTAGGACAGTTGAAGCTGTGGGAACTTCAGGGTGAAGACATGGCCAGTGATAGGAGATGCAGCAGGAAGTCTAGATAGCACAAAATGAGAGCAAGAAAAACAGACCAGGCTTTCAAGTATCTGTTTGTAATCTCCAATAAGATGGAAACAAGTTTTAACTCTTAGAAGTGAAGAAATGTTAAGAAAATAGTACCATTCAGATCTTCAATCATGCATTTAGGATAATGAAGATCTGAATGGTCCTTATATACTTTGTATACAAACAGTTGTATGTAAAAAGATGCTATATATGTGCATTATGAATTGTAATACATACTACTATAATAAATAAAAAAAAAGAAAAAGAAAAAAAAAAGAAAAGGAAAATAGTGACAACACTTAACAAAGCTTTATTTTTGGGGGGTTGGAAATTAAATAAACAAACAAAAAAATCCATAAATAAAATAACAAGAAAATCACCCCCATAACAGTGAACACATTAGTCAGCATGCACCAATTTAGGTAACACTAACAGTCTTCAAAACTTACTGGCTTAATAACAGCAAAAATTCCCCTCTTTGGCTGCATTCCTCCACGTCTCCTCAACTCTGGGACCCACACTGCTGGAATATCTGCCTTCTTGCATGCCAACAGCCAGTAGAAAGGGAACTTAGGACAGTCTTGCATTGGTAGTGTTCTAGTGGAAGTGGCAAATGACCCTGCCACTCAGAACTCTTTGCTCAGACCTAGCCTCATGGCCACATCTAATCACAGAGACACAAACCGGATGTAGGAGGTGGTAGCTAATGATTCCTATAGCATGGATTTGGAAAAGGGTGATAATATCCAGGGTTTTCTTTTTCCAAGTTAAAGTTTTATTTTATTTTTGTACTTGAAGAGAAGAAGGAAAAAAGCCAGTTGATGGAGACAGGTAAGATTTTAATATTAAAAAAAACATGCAAAAATGACAATGAAGTCTAGGGGGTGAGAGGAACAGGTAGGGAACACAGGAAAAGAATACACTGGAGAAGGGGCAGGTCGTCTGAACTTGAGGTGATTTTGAGTGAGATGAGTGCAAAGGCAAATATGAGAGTGAAGAGAGAGAGGAAGCCTGGAACAGTCCCTGTGAGAAATGGACTAGAGAGACCTAGTTATGCCTCATAAATCCATCCAGTGCCATTCTGAACAACCAGAGCTGAAAGTAGAACCCAAAAGGACAAAGGAAATCATAATTCTAGATGGCATCTGAAATAGTACTTTATTCCCTTTCTTAGAAAAAAGAAATTATGTGGTTTCCTTCATGTATGGGAAAAAATGACAACCCTGCAGCTTATGGTATTGCTGTCCATGTGTATAAATGTTTTTCAAAATGAACAATTCATGGATATGAGCATTTTCCTCACTGAGGGCCCCACTCATTTTCACTAGGCTGTCTGCTTGTGTGAGAATGGAAAAGCAAGTCATCCGTATCTTGGTGTATGTAGATAGAGCAAGAATTATAACTCAGGTTTCCAAGAAAATGAATTCTATTCCAAAAGTTGATTAGAAAATTCCCACAGAGGCATTTAATCAATGCCTGGGAACACATCATTGTTTTTCCAGAGTCAGGGAAAAGCACAAAGGTAATTTGCTGCATATATTACTCAAGACTCTTACTAAAGTTGCAAGTATCAGCATCCAAAGGTTTAAAGGCATCAGGACTCAGTCATCCTCTTTATCCTCCTTCTCTTCTCCCTCTTTTCATATCCTTTGTATTCTCTCTTTCTATCTCATCTACCTCTCTTTTTCTGTCCCCTTCTGAGATCTTTCTACTCTTTTGGCTTTGTTCTCAAGCTCCCTTCAATGGTAACAAGATGTTGTCCACCCTCATCTCCATGTGTATGTTCTCTAAGCTTTAACTCAAAAGGAAAAGAAAAATATTTCTTCCCAAAAGATTCAATAAAATTTCCTCAGGTGTGTTTTGCTGACTCTGATTGGCTGGATTGGGACACATGACCTTGCCTGCTGCCCAGGCAAGTCCACATCACATGCTCCTCTGCAGCTATGGAGGGGTGGATGGTTGGGAGAGCATTCCAAGGAGAATTATAGCATTAGAAACAGAGGCTGCTTGGGCCAAAACAGCATTTACTATCTTCAAAAAATGTAAAGTATAGTTTCTATACTTTCATATATTCTATAAAGTTTTAGACTTAAAGTGATGATGTTTCTAAGAAAATGTCTCAAAGAAAATAACAGTGTCCATGACTTTTTCAGTTCATCTCCTTTTCTTTAGGTGGCACTCTGAGTTAGGATTGTATTGAAAATCAAGATGAAGGTACTAAGAAAATAGCACAACCTAACATGAGCTAAAGTCAGAATATTTTCATTGATGGCTAACTAGAATTATTCTATAATTACTCTACCACAGCTCTGAAAGTGAGTCACTAAGAACTGAATATTTATAAGCTTTCTGACCTCAAAAAATTCAAAATCTTAAATGGGGTCACCTAAGGAGACTGTGGAAAACTTCCATGTAACTTTGGCAGATGATTTCAGTTCTTATTTCAACAAGCTTGGTATGAAATGCATGCCATCTGGTTACTGGGAAAATTCTAGTGCATATTAACTGCTTGTGTGAGAGACATTCCTGCCATTTAGTTGTAAATGATTGCACCTGCAAATGAAAAATAACAAGAAAGAAAAAGAGCATGTCTTATCATTTGCTCCCAGGGCTGGAAGATTTGATGACACAATACTGCTATTTCATCCACTTTTAAAATCTGTGTCTGATCAGTACAGCTGTTCTACCACAGCTATTTTGAATATGTTGTGCTGTATACTAGAACATAGGACTGTTGGGGGAAAATTTCAATGCAGTCAGTGAGGAATTTCCAATTCCTCAAGGCATTTCTGAGTATTTCAAGATAAAATGGCAGGTACTTTTGATTTTGATTTTAACTCTGTTAAATAAGTGTGTTTCAGAGAAGAAAATTTTATACTTCCCAGGTCTGACTCAGCTGAGATGGTTGGCAGTTCTCTAAGATGAAGTTATGTAGACACAAGAAAGAAATCTCTCCATCCATGTCCTTCTTCACTTTCCCAGAGAGACAATAGTGGTTATCTAGTGATTCTCTATGCATTTAGCTCCAAATTGGGAGATTCATAAGCTTTAAAAATTGAAAACCCTGTTACAAGGATGTAGCAATACTACATTACAATTGCTTGGTGTATTCAACCTTTATTTTGTTTGTGATGCACTATGTTTTGCTCTCAACATTCAAAGCCAGCATAGACTAAATGAGGTCTTGGTACACAGCAGAAGGATGGTAGAATTTAGAGTTTATTAGATAGAGTTTATTCATAACCTAGCTTTGTCACTGTATAATCCTTGGGAAATTACTTGCATTCTGAAGCATTTAACTTCTTAAAAGGGGATTAAAAATACTTATTCCCAGGAAGACAAGAAGTTTTAATGAAATATTATATGTGAAAGTGCTTGGCAAATAGTTTGAATTAAATACATGTTAACTAATGCTGCCCTCCCCCCAAATAAAGCATTATAGAAGAGCTCTATTGCTTTCAATCAATCTTCCCAAACTAATCTCATCTACCTGATGAATTTACAGCATACACAAATTACTCTCTGTTGAATGAGTGTTATTTACAGAATGATATTGCAAGCCCCTCGTGGGTGAGAGGCATGCTTTCCTTTCCATTTGTGAGTGCTAGGCATTGAAAAAAGAACGAGTGACTGTAACTAACAATCCTAACCAGAAGACATCATTCTTTTCCCCTCACACTTACAGAAACTTTCTAGGCAGTGTATTTTTAATGTCATCTTTTATTTCTAATGGATCTTTCATTATTACTGCCAGATTTTATCTCTTTGATCCAGCAGAGGGATTCAGCTATCAATGTGACTACACCACAGAAAACATAGCCAAGTCCCAGGCACACTGTTTAATCAAGTGGTAACCAGCATACTTATTCAATACCACCAACCCCAGGAGGACATGGATCTCTGTCTTCAGAGATAGAAACGGACTGCTAATTACGGCATCCAAGTAAGAACTTGGGCCACAGCACTGGGCTGGGCAGCTGGGCTTGCAGCATACCTGATGAAGCCTTAATTCAAGATGTATGATGTGGGAATGCAAAGCAAATGATAAAACCTTTAAAAACCAGTAGCTTCTTACCAAGAGAAAATAATAGTGAAGAATACAACAAAATAAAGAGATTAGGGATAATGGCTCTTGCCCATTTCCCATCTTCAAAGAACATCATGAGACTAAATAGTTTAATCCTTGCTTGTTCTTCTGGGTCATAATGATTTTGTTTTTCCAGAAAAAACTTTTAAACAGGCACATTACTAAAAAAAAGAAAATCAAAACTTCGTTATTATATGGAAGAAATTAAAGATAATAATATTAATATATTTTTTGCTCTCCGTCAAATTTTCAGGAATTTCAATGTGTTTCTTAAACATTTAATTTTACTGTGCCAGATTCTAAATGGTGGGAATTTATTGTTTCCCTTAACACCACTTTACCAGCTGATATTTGGGATTAATAATATATTTCTTTTAAATCAATGTTTTATTTTCAAAATGTTTCATATTAATTATTAATATGTTTCATATTAAAAATTATATTTTAAAGACTTTATTCTCTCTTGGCTAGAATTAGTTCAATTTACACTAATGATGTTTTGATTAAAATAATTTCTTTCTCAATGAATTCATGTGGTTTTAGAAAAATTATTTAATAGCTCAATATTAAAGTTGCATTTTATTAATTGGAGCTGGGATTTGATGTCTTGCATATTAAATGTTGTTGCTACTGGAAACATTACTTAAATAATTTTTGTTTTATTGCACAGGTTGGTTAAGGTCAAGGAGACTGAATCCCAGTTTGGATTTCAGAGATGACAGAACATATCTGTTTTGGGCTAAAAGGTACCATGTGCATAAAGAAGTCTTCTTTCTGAGAACATACCACTTTTCTATTTTAAGATCTTTAATATTTTATGCATTGTGCATTTGTCAGATGAGAAGATACTTTCCCCAGGAAAAGTATTTTTATTGAAGAGATTGTAGCCAAAAATAACAGCTTATGTTCCAGTTAGTAAAATTGACTCAAAATATATTCTAAAGATTATTATAAATCATAAATTAGAATTTTATCTTGAGTTTTTAAATTTATATTGTGTTTGGTGTTAGAATGACATTGAAATTAAATATATTGTAAAAACTCTTTAAATACTATTTGATGTTTAAGGCTGCTTTTAGTTCTTCAGCTGTCTGTGTTGTGTGTTTATTCTTTAATTCTTTATAGAAATGTAGTTACAAATTCTTATTTTATCCTTCACAGGCATTCAGTTCCCATTTCTAATTTTACTCCAAGATGAGGGCTTAGGACAGCAGATTGGGAAAAAAGACTAGTGTGGCAAAGAGAAAGATGAGGGAAGAAAAGAAAGAAAGAGCTTTGTTTTGTTCTTCACTCACCATTTCGTGGCAAATGACTTACATCATCTCTTCCTTAGCTTCTAAACTCCTGGAACAAGACAGGGTGGACGTTGTGTGACTTAGACTATTGAATTGGACTTCTTTTATTCTCTGAGGGCAGAATGACAGCACAACAATAAGAACACTTTTAGAAAACACACACAGGCACAAGGCTGGATGACTACTTGGGTTATTGGTGTAGGCTTGGGTGAGAAAATATGGATAGTTAGGAGCAAAAGATAGAGAACTAGAGGAAGAGGAAGGCACTGGAGAATCACACAGGAACTGTATTCTGGGAACCCACAAATGCCACTTCCTTGAGTACATGTTCTGTCTTCAACTTTCTGTGTCTTCCATACCCTCATTCCCCATCTTCATTAATAAAGTGGGGCTGTAATCCAGGAAAGTCAGAGTTCCTGGCTCCTATGGTTGAAAGATAGGTAAACACGACAGCTGGAATCACTATTTGCCCAAATGATTACATGTGGAAAGTTCTTATGGTTCTGTCACCTGCATATAACTCAAGAGCAAAACTCTATCTCAGGAACTGGATGTATATTGCTATCATTTTACCTGGAATGGACCTAAGCACTTTGCTTTCATTAGCCTGTTCCTGCCTAACTGGACCATGTCTTACCCCTAGGGACATATTCTTAGTTTAGTTCCCACATGACCTCACTTGCAGGTATCTTGGTCATTCTATATTGACTAAAGCACTATTAATAATGGCTTAGGGCTGAGGTTGTGGCTCAGCGGTAGAGCGCACGCCTAGCACGTGCGCGGCCTGGGTTCGATCCTCAGCACTACGTAAAAATAAAGGCATTGTGTACAACTAAAGCAAATAAATAAATATTAAAAAAAATAATGGCTTAGTACTCGTGACACCAGTGATACCAACAGCTGTTCTCAAGTTTGATGATCTAAAAATACAGGTCCCTAATGGTAAAACATCAAGACGGCCTCCTCCACCTTGATCCAAGCGTTCTTCTTCCATTAATACTGTCTTCTGTGCTATTTGTTACAGACAAGGAACAAAAGTGTTTAGTGTGTCATCAAAGATCTTTCATGATCTCCTGTTTACTTATATCTGTTCCTCCCACTTCTGGGCTTTTGTATATACAGTTGTCCTTGCTTCTAGGCCCTATTTATCATACTTAATTACCTGGCTAAGTCTTACTCTTCAGACTAACTTAGATTTACTTCATTTTAGAAGTTGATGAACTTATTCTCATAAGAATATAATAAGAATTATTCTTGAGGCTCCTGTGGCACACGCTAATAAGCTTGTTCTGTTGTGGCATTTCACAATCTGGTTTTCTTATTTCTCCTTCTTTGATTATGCATTTCCTAGGGCAGGTGTTGTCCTATCTCTGGCATTTAGGTGTTTGTTTTTGTGATTGAAACTGGCTTTGTCTAAGCATCAACTGGTAGAAAAGTATAACTTCAATCCATGATTCCAACTCTAAATAAATGGTTTTGATTTTGAGGAAGAAAAAGAACCTTTTAAGAGTTATTCTTATATGATTACAGTCATTATAATGATGGGCAGAAAAAAAAATAGACACAGCAAGAACAGAACTGAGTTCTTTTGGAATATTTTGCCCTTGTGTGTTTTCTTTTCTCTATACTCTCCCATTCTATACTTCCTCAATTGCTAAATCAGAGACATGAAGCAAAAAACTCAGTCACTTTGACACTTGATGACAAAAATTATGAAATCTTAGGATGAAAATTGTCCTATTTATCCATTCAATATCATATTCAGTATTTGAGTTTCTCCCTATAAGATTTTTATTATAACCTATGCTTTTAATTTACTATATTTTGATCCAGTTTATTTAGTTCATAAAAAATTTCAATGTGTTTATTTATTTAATGAAAATATGTTTTAAATCAATCATTAGTAGTATATACATTTCTTGAAATTGCATAAAGCAAATTAAAACCCCCTTTCTTATGATAATATTTCAAGTATTTGAGCAAACTCTCATGGTTTAACTGGGGTTTCTCTACTTGCAAATAAATATGAGATTTAATTGTTGATTAGGCTTAGTGCCCTATGAAAACTATTGTTTTATACTTCTCAAATTATGGTTTTAAGTGCTAACCTTCACAGATATTTGCACTAGTACCCAGAAGTGAAATACCAGTGATAAACCTCTAATTCTTTCTACTATGTCTTAAATCACATTATCATTATTATTTTGGTATGTGCATCCCACAATTAACTGAAACCAGGCTTTCTATACATCAAGTTGTCTAATTTTCATATTGTCATGCTAAGCTACCTGATGTTATACTAAATTTTAAGTACGTAGATAAAGTTGTCAGTGTATTAAAAAAGATATCTAGTGAACAGAAAAGCTGTTCACAAGTATTTATATAGATTGTTTACATGCCTGATGAGGGACCTCTGTTTCATTTTCTTGTAATTTGGTTATTGATTAGAGATTCCTGTTCTGTGTTTCCATACTGCAGTTTGATAGACCTTTTTAAAGTAAACACAGATATCTGGCCAAATCCATCTCTGCCTCACCACTGACCAGGTTTGGCTTTTTAGCAAAGTCTACATCACCCTATCAACATCATCTAAAATAGCAGTTGCTATTTTCATCTTTGCTCTTAGCCTGTTATTATTTAAATTTTATAATGACTTTGCTTGGGGATAAGATAGGGTATAAAAAAGCAGCATGTCTCCCCTATCCTGAATTTGTACAGTTACATTTATTTTTATTTTTTGGCCACAAGTGAATTTTTTTTATTTATTACTATCAGATTTCTTCATATTACATTTGACCCATCACCAGTCTATTCTGAAGACAACATTTTAATCTAATGTCTAACATATTTCATTCCATATATATAATGCATTTTGGAGATTTAAATGAAAGAATCAGAGTGCAGGTTTATTTATCATCTTATCAAATATGGACTTAAATTCATTCTACCAAAGCTTGTTCATTCTTCTTGGTGTGAAAGTCATTGTAGTTGACAGAGAAGTTCGAAGCAAAAGATTAAGAAGCTAAGTTTTTCTTTTATCACTCCTTATCGGTGACAAACAGCAAGCTGTGTTTTATATGAATGCATTTTTACTGTTGTTACCTCAGTATACCTTTATTTTCTTCAGAAAAATTAATCATTATATTTCTTCTCCTTGCTTACTTGTTTATGGCCTTTATTTCCCACTTAAAAGAAAATAAAGGTAATAAGAGTAAAAATTTTCATAAGATAGGGAAAGAAATTTTTAAATGTTCTGACTTTTTTCCTTCCCCCAAAGAGTCATGTGTTTATTTTTGAATTCCCACAATATTATTCCAGTTTGTCCTGTTTGTGCATTGCATTGGGAAAACATTTTTCACTTTCTGCAACTGGCTTTGTACTTTGTAATATATGCTGAAAATACATTGTCTGTTTTCTTTTTCTCTTCTTAAATATGCCATGGAAAGTGCATCTGCCTTTAGTTTCATGGATTTCAACTGTTCCCTTTTGATTCTTTTGCAGGACTTGTTATGTTGGAAATGAGACCTTTCCCAAAAACTCCCCCAGAAGCTAATGCAGAAATATTCAGAGTTGAAATGATTATATAGGAGTGTTGTAACCTAACTGTTCCATCTTACTTTGAATGGACTAACTGGGTGTTAACTGTTGGCAGGTGGGGCATGACTGGAGAAGGTGGGTCACTGGAGGCATGCCCTGGAAGGTTCATCTTCCCTGTGGCCTTTTCCTCTTTCTTCTCTGCTTCCTTTCCACCATGAGCAGAGCAGTGCTTCTCCACAGTGCCCTTTTGCCATGATTTATTCTGCCTCATCTTGGGCACAAACCAATGGAGTGGGCAACCATGGATTGAAGCTTGAAACTGGGAGCCAAAATAAACTTTGCTTCCTTTAAGTTGTTCTTGTCAGATATTTTGGTTATAGTGATGAAAACTCACTAACAGGGCTACTATAATGCATCACCTATTGTAAATTAGTCCTGTTTGAATTAGGTTACATTCTTATCGTTGCATGTTCATCAGAGGTCTAAATTATATCAAGTCACAGTGAAATCCTCAGCATATTACTGTGCTGGACTTAAACTGCAAGGTATTTTAGTTTACTATTTAATTAATATTCTTAATTTATTATTCACAATATGGATATTTGTATATAAATAGTAATAGCATGTAAATTGCACCTCCTGAAATTGCACCTTCTTTTTTGCATTTTTTGAAAAAAATTCTTCCAGAGTCTAGTGTGGGCATGGTTATCTGGGACGCTTTTTCTTTCATTCTTCTTTCTTGGTTAAAAACTTTGATGGAAGAAGGTAAAACACTAATACTGATAAAGTGTCAAGTACTATCTCATCACAGTGTTCTTAGTACCCCATTTACTTGATAAGTGTTGACTCAATCCTAGTTACTTTATGGAAAATCCAAGAGGGTATCAGGTATGCCCACTCATTTTTCCCGCTTTTTTTCTGCTGCCTTGCTGATGTTCTCCATTTAGGAGGCTTTTTTTTTTTTTTTTTTTTTTTTTTTTTTTTTTGCTGCTGCTACTGATGCTGATGGTATATTGTCAAGGCTGCTTGCTCTTCACTGGTTGAAGTAATGTGACAGCTATATTCATAGATATTCTATTGAGGTATATAATGTCCTTGAAATCTATACAAGGTGTTATTTCTTTTAATAGTAATCATCTTCCAATCTTTGTCTTATCAATGTCTTCAATTTACATTTAATGTAAATGTTGATTGGTTAAATGTGACATTTTCTTGTTTTCTAATTTTTCTGTTTTTAACTTCTCAATTTATTATATTTTTCCATATTTTGATTTGTGCATTATACTTGTACATAATAGTGGGATTTTTGTTACATATTCATACATGCACACAACACAACAATATAATTTAGTCAGTATAAATTTCCAGTATTTCCATTTTCCCTTTGATCCCCTCCCCATCCCATCACTTTCTCCTGTTCTACTGATTTCTCTTCAATTTTCATGAGCTTCTCCCACTCCACCTTTCTTTTCTTTTTTTTTTCTCTCTAGCTTCAACATATGAGAGGATACACACGACCCTCAACCTTCTGAGACTGGCTTATTTTACTCAACATCATGTTCTTAAGTTCCATCCATTTTCTTGCAAATGACATAATTCATTTTTATATATAGCTGAATAGAACTCCATTTTACATATATACAACATTTTCTTTATTCATTCATCTATTGATGGACACCTAGGCTGGTTCCATAGTTTGGCTATAGTGAATTGTGCTACTGTAAACATGGGTATGCATGTATTGCTATAATATAATGACTTTAATTCTTTAGGATAAATACTGAGGAGTGATATAGCTGGGTCAAATAGTGGTTCCATGCCTAGTCTTTCAAGGAATCTCCATAGTTTTTGTGGTAATCCACAATCCTACCAACAATATAAAAGTGTTCCTCTTTCTCCATATCCTCCCCAGCATTTACTATTGTTTGTATTCTTGATGGTTGCCATTCTGACTGGTATGAGATGAAATCTCAGTGTAGTTTTGAGGGGCATTTCCCTAATTGCTAATGATGTTGAACATTTTTTCACTTATTTGTTGGCCATTTGTATTTCTTCTTGTGGGAAGTGCCTATTTAATTTATTTGCCCATTTATTAATTGGGTTTTTTTTAGTGGTATTTTAGTTCTTTGTATTATTCTAGGTATTAATCCTCTGAAGAGTAGTTAGCAAAGATTTTCACCCACTCTGTAGGTTTTTACTTCACATTCTTAATTGTTTCATTGCTATGCAGGAAATTTTTAATTTGATTTCTTTCCACTTATTAACTCTTGACATTTTTTTCTAAGATTTGGGGATCCTATTGAGAAAGCTGTTTCCTGTGACTATATTTGGAGTGTTGACCCTGTTTATTTCTAGGAGTTGCATAGATTCTGTTCTAATATAATTGTTGATGTGTTAGGGCTTAAATGTTTCATTTTATTTTCTAATTGTTGGGTTTTAATTCTCTATTTTCTTCTTCCTGTTTTACTGTGGGTTAATCACATGTTTGAATTTTGATTTATCTATTGTATGTTTGAGTATGTCTCTTTGTGTAGAATTTTTAGTGATTGTTCTGAATGTATTATATTGGGTTTGGGTCATAATCCCAAAAGACATATCCTGAATGCCATATCCTAAATTTCAAAATCTTGAAAGATCAAATTTCTGAAAAGCATTTAAAAATTTTTTAAAAAGACATTTATCAACCTTTTAACAAAAATTTATTTGAGGAGCACATAAAAATATAAAGGAACAGTTCTTAATTCTAACATTAAAGTAGGCAATAATATCAAACATGTTTTGCCTATATGTAAATACAAATGACAGTCATATAGATAAAAGTTATGAGCAGACAAATGATATTAATAAATGGGTCAAAATGAAATGTTTAAATGTATATCACTATGGTTGATAACTGGGTATACCTAGCTTTATAACTCTTGCCGTCTCAAATGCCATAACAGATAACATTAGTCTTTTGATAAGATGGGTCAAAAACTACAGTGCCTCTGCCTACACAGTTATTAAAAGTCAGGATCTAGAGAAATTTTATCTTTCAAAAATGCAAATGTACATTTATTGAGGAAATTTGGACATGATACAAAGATAAAATAGATAGCATAGCAAATAAGGCATACCAAAATAAACAATAATGTTGACAATTTAAAATAGTGTAAAAAAAGTAAAAGAACAAAAAGATAAAAGAAAACCATCAAATAAGCAAAAAAAAATTAAAAAGAGAATTTTTTTTTTGCAAAAGCATATTACAGAGTTAGATTATGAGCAATCGCACAGAGGTAGTCCATAACTGCTGGCAGTACTCACGGACATTAAGTATATTTTGAAGTCTGCATCATGATGATTGGCTATGTTTTTCTTTTTGTTCACAGCTTTCATGGAGAATTCATTCATTTATATGTATATTTTTTAACGTGGCACGGTTCTTTTTGAAGGTCTCTAGCTCAATAAAACCAACAGAAGCATTCCCCACAATGCTTTCCCATCTTCTGTGGGATGCTTCTATGTTGATAGAAATCTGTTTTACATGTATTCACACACAGACCACAAATTTCCTGGAACCAATACTGGTGATGGAACAGCAACATCATTCTGTAAGTGTCTTATCCTACTGTGTACATACTTCTGTTCCAAGCAATCAGTTAACTTTACTAGTTTCCTCAAGTGTAGCTTTAATTCATTAAAAGCTCCTGAATTTCATCAGTAGAAAGGAATGCCAAGGCAGACAAATAATGCATTTTTAAACAGAAGTTTTAAGGAAAACTTGACCAATCCCTTTCCCAGAATCCTGTTTTCTACCTCTCTTATATAGCCTTTTCTCCCCCATAAGAATTTTTGGGACTTTGACTTTTAGGATTTCAACATTTCTGGGGATGTTAACTTTGAGGATTTCAATATTAGGGAATCTTAATATTTTGAAATTGTGAAATTTCAGAATTTTAAACCTTAAGGATTTTGATATTTTGGGGTTTAAGCAGGAATATAGGACTGTATCTTTTAGAATTGTGATTGGCACCATATTATTTTACATATTTAATTTGTTTACTTACTAGTGTTGACATTTTACTAGTTTGAGTAAAATATAGTAACCTTATTTCCCTTTAAGTCCTTGTAATTTCTCCTGATTATATAAACTTGTTAAATATTTCCTTTAAATACACTGAAAACTACTTCAAACAGCATTATAATTTGTGTATCAAATTTCAGACATAGTTTAGAACACAAAAGAGAAAAGCCTATTGTATTTACTTTTTACATATTTTCACTTTTTCTGTTGCTCTTTTATCCTTCCTGATGTTTCAGTCTTCTTTTTGTTAGGTCATTCTCTTTCAAGAACTTCCTTTAGTTTCATTCCTGAAGGACATTTCCCCTGGAAATGGATTCTGGGTTGACCAAAGTTTAACTTTCAGCATTTGAAAAATTTGCCACTTTCTTTTGGCCTCCAAGTTTTCTGATGAGAAGTCTGCTGTTCTTCAATTTCTCCCCCCCATAAAGCAAAGATGAAGCGTTTTTCAAGACTTTTTCTTTCTCTTTAGTTAGATCTTTTTCACTTTTAATCTATGAATGCCTTTGCCTAAGATATGTATATGTTTCAGACAATGTATAGTTGGGCCTTGTTTTTAATACATTCTTCTGGTATATTATTTTAATTGGTGAGTTGAGACCTTTTACATTCAGTCTTATTATATAGAGGTTTTTGTTGTTTTCTGCCATTTTGATTTATTCCTTTTTTAAATTTATTTTTATTCTAATTTGTTATACAAGCTTGCAGAGTGCAATTTATTTCATATTACATATAAAGTGCACATTTTTTCAAGTTGCTGGTTTTACATAAAGTATTTTCACAACAATTGTGTCTTCATACATGTACTTGGGGTAATGATGTCTCATTCTACCATTATTCCTATCCCCTTGTCCTCTCCCCTCTCCTCCCCACCTTTGTTCTATTTAAAGTTTCTTCATTCCTCTGATGCCCCCTCCCTTGCCTTTATAAGTCAGTATCTTCATAACAAAGTCATCATTCCACCTTTGGTTTTTTGGGATTGGCTAACTTCACTTAGCATTATTTTCTCTAGCTCCATCCATTTACCTGCAAATGCCATGATTTTATTCTCTTTTAGTGTTGAGTAGTGTTCCATTGTGTACATGTACCAAAGTTTCCCTATCCATTCATCTGCTGATGGGCATCAGGGTTGGTTCCACAATCTAGCTATTGTGAATTGTGCTGCTATAAACATTGATGTGGCTGTGTACAGAATAGAAGACACAGAGCCTAACCCACACACCTACAGTTATCTTATATTAGACAAAGTTGCCCAAAACATACACTGGAGAAAAGACAGCCTCTTCAACAAATGGTGTTGGGGAACTAGAAATACTCATGTGATAAAATGAAATTAAATCTCTTTCTCTCACCATGCACAAAACTCAACTCAAAGTGGATCAAGGACCTAGGAATTAAACCAGAGACCTTGCACCTAATAGGAGAAAAAGTAGGCCCAAATCTCCATCTTGTTGGATTAGGACCCAACTTCCTCAATAAGACCCCTACAGTGCAAGAATTAAAACATGGGATGGATTCAAACTAAAAAGCTTCTTCTCAGCAAAAGAAACAATTAATGAGGAGAATAGAGAACCTACATAATGGAAGCAAATCTTGACCACAAACACATCAGATAGAACACTAACCTCAAGGATATATAAAGCTCTCAAAAACTTTAACACCATAAAAACAAATAACCCAATCAATAAATGGGCCAAGGAATTAAACAGATACTTCTCAGAAGATGATATATAATCAGTCAACAAATATATGAAAAAATGTTCAACATCTCTAGCAATTGGAGAAATGCAAATCAAAAAAACTCTAAGATTTCATCTTACTCCAGTTAGAACGGCAGCTATCAAAAATACAAACAACAATAAATGCCAGTGAGGATGTGGGGAAAAAGGCACACTCTTACATTGCTGGTGGGAATGCAAATTGGTGAAGCCAGTCTGGAAAGTAGTATGGAGATTCCTAGGAAAACTTGGAATGGAACCGCCGTTTGACCCAGCTATCCCAATCCTTGGTCTATACCCAAAAGACTTGATTTATTCCTAATGTTTAATTCCATCTTAATTTTCATTTGTTTAACTACTCTTCTGATAAGATTCATCCTTTCCCAAGATCTGAAGTTCATTCTTAACTTCTATATATAGGATTTCTTTTAGTATTTTCTGCTTATCTTGGAAACATTTTATTTCATATTTGATTCTGAAGAATAGCTTTGCTGAATATAGCAGTTTTGTTTGGCAGTAATTTTCTTTTACAGCTTGACAATGAATCATTTTAAGATCTCTCAGATTTTATGGTTTCTGTTGAGAATTTGGATATTATTCTGATTGGTTTGCCTCTAAATATGACCTGGTATTTTTCTCTTGTGGCTTTTAAATTCTATTCTTATAGTTTGCGTTTGAATTATAATGTGTCATGGAAAGGTTCTTTTCTGATGTCTTCTCTTTGGGGTTCTAATGCCTGTTGTGTTTCTTCTCATTCCCATGGTTTAGAAAATTTTCTGCTATTATTTTTCTGAAGGATTATCAAGTCCATTAACCTGTATTTCCATTCCTTCCTTGATTCTAGTGATTCTTAACATTTGATTTCTTAATGTTGTCCCAGAGTTCTTGTATGTTTTGATGATATTTTCTTACTTTTTTTTCCTTAATGAATATTTAAGACTGGTCACCTTGTATTAAAGATCTGAGATTCTGTCTTCTACTTGATATAGTATATTGGTGAATATTTAATTTGATTTATTCAGTCTTTCACTTCCGAAATTTCTTTTGGTCCTTTTTCAGAGTCTCTATTGAAATTCCCTTTCCCCTCTTGTATTTTCTCCCTCAGTTTGTTCCTTAAATTTTCAGTTCATTAATCAATATAACAATTAACTTTTGAATAATTTGTCCAGTATTCCATCCACTTCAATATTTGTGGATTCAGTTATTGGGAAGTTATGAACTTTTGTAGGCATCTTTTTGGCCTGTTTTTAAATGTTTTCTGAGGTTCTATATTTGGTACCTGTTGAGATGAATTACTCTTCCTCTTTTAGGTGGCATCCTTTAGTTATTAGTATCTCTTTATAATAGGCCCTGGGCTGGGGGTATATCTAAGCTTCAGAGTATCTCATCAGCCTAATCAAAATTTTAATTTCAATCATTAGTACCATTAAGAGAAGAGAGAGTAACCACTAGTAACAGTGGTAACTTAATAACAAATCATGTTTCAATAGATGCTATAAAAGTTATAACTAATGATCTACAATTCTATTAACCAAAGAGAAAATGAGTGAGAAATAATATAGAATAGGCTGAAAAAATTAAGCATTAATGATAGACTACTAAATTGAATTGGATGAAGGTATAAAAATAAAGAAAATAGAAAAATAGGGAAAAAGAAAAAATGTGGAAGAGAAGGAAAGGGAAAAGAAGATAAAATGAGGAGAGGAAAGAATAAAAGAAAGAGAAAGAAAATGGGAGATTAGAAAGAAGGAAAGACATGTTGAAGGAGGATCCTATTAATTGACTCAATATGTAAAAATAGATAAATCTTTGAGAAAACGCAAAAAATGAGTAAACGCTAGAAATCAGTTTACATCAAGCAGTTAATGCAATAACAGTCATGAAGAAATTCAATTTTCTTCTTGCTGAGGTTTTTTTAAATGAAGACATTTCTCTTTGGGTTTTGATTTTAGAAAGGTTTGCTTTTGAGGAAGTTTGGGTGACACAGTTATCATGCTGTTTGTTTTCAGCCCTGACCCAAATCAGCCACACTTGTTAGGGGAGTCTGTATCCTGAGCTCCATCCCTTTATTTCCTGGTAGCATTTGTTGGGGGTGCATTATCTGATTCACAGTTGACTTCAACTCTCATAATGTGATGAGTTCTGCTCCCCCAAATGTTGAATTTTGAACATTAGAGAAGCATGCCGAGGCAAGCATATAAAGCAGGGTTTATTTAAAGGGCTAACATAGACTTCTCCCGGGAGGGAGGAGGGGGCCATTGCTGGTATCCTGGTATCCCAAGAAGCGAGGCAGTCTGCCTTTTTATATGTCCTAGGCTTCCTTTGTTCTCCTGCCCTTTCTCCCTTATCTCTCTCCTTCCTGCTTATGTGACTAGGCCGGGAATGCTCCCATGCTTGGTGGGATGGCCAAAAGGTGAGAAGCAGATGGGCTGAAGGGGGAAGGGCAGGATGGTGCAGCCCAAGACATATTAATTAACAACTGTATAGCTCCCTGTAGGGAGGAGCAATTCCTGGGACAGGTTACCTTGGCAATAGGTTGGGGCAGGAGCAGGTTTTTGGTAAGGGTGGAGGAAGGGCTCTGAAGGAATTAACATTTCAATCCCTCAGGGGACAGTCTCTAACTTCCAGGGACTCACTAAAAATTGGCTTTCTTGATCTGACATGACTCGATTTACCTATCTATACTATCTATATATACCTATCTATACTCCCTGACTCAACTTGTCAAATCTGAACATATTTTTTTTATTTTTTTAAAATATTTATTTATTTACTTTAGTTGTACACAATGCAATGCATTTATGTTTACATGGTGCTGAGGATCGAACTCGGGCCGCGCATGTGCAAGGCTAGCGATCTGCCGCTGAGCCACAACCCCAGCCCCTGAACATATTTTCTTCTCAGATTGTGAAACTGTTGCACAGTGGCACCTGTTTATCCTAAACTTGGTGGAAGAACTTCTTTTGTCTTGGAGGAGAGCTTCCTCTCTCCCATTGAGCTATCATGTACAAGGCACTACTTCTATCTATGGCTTTTATTGATTTTTTATTAATTTTCTTTCTATTTTAGAAACAAGTAGTTTTACTTTTCATCTAGAGCTAGTATCCAGATTTCCCCACTACCTTCCATATTAAGAATATGCTACCACAGAACTGTTGTTTTTATTCAGTATTGCTGCTATAAAATTGTGTGTTCTGATGTGCCATTTTTCTTCTTGGAAGGTTATTATCTGAAAGTTTTGTTTTGCAAGGCTCTTTCCCTGACCTGTTAGAAAAAGCAGTTTTTCTTAGGATTTTTTCTTTTTTTTTTTTTGGGGGGGCGGGGGTACCTGATGGCACTTGTGGATTGCTGGCTTCTCTAGGTCCCAATCTAGGATACATCTGGCAAAAGGAAAAATCAAGAAACTCACCATTATGTCCTTTCTGGAGTCCTGTGATCCATAGCCAATGTTCTTTCCAGTTTCAGAAAACTTTTGTTTCTTTTACATTTAATGGTCAAAGTTTTTTTGCTGTACTTAGTAAGAGCAGTAGAGAGAAATATATCTGCTCCATCTTTTGACACTTACACATTTAATATCATCAAAATTTAAACATTAAATCTTCAGTCCAAACAATTGGTTCCATATTTGGCTATAGAAACATTTAAAACTTTAATAATAACAAGGAGGAAGAGAGTATCATTACTTATAATATTGAAATTAAGATACTATTAGGTCTTGGGCTGGGGTTGTGGCTCAGTGGTAGAGTGCTTGCCTAGCATGTGTGAGGCAGCGGGTTTGATTCTCAGCACTGCATATAAATAAATAAAATAAAGGTCCATCAAAAACTAAAAAAAAAAAATTTTTTTAAGTTACTGTTGGGTTTTTATATGTCTGTATGCATTGGGAGTTAACTCTAACTTTTAATAATGGGAAATTATTCTCAAGTAAATAGTTATTGATAAAAAATGAAAAGTAGACACAAATAATAGTCACTTCCCATAAGATTTTAAAATGAAAAGTGTTTATTTAAAACTTTTTTTTACAAGAATATTTGAGAAATGAAGACTTTTCAGTGATAATATACTCTATTCTACCATTGTAATTGTTTAGGAAAGCTTAATATGACTTATTGTTCTCATTTGTGTATAACAGTATTATTTCTTTGTGGGACATTTTTTTCTATTGTGATACAATGCTTCAATTGTGAGTGTGTGTGTGTGTATTTTGATTATTTGTTTTATTTTATATCTTTGAGGTACTGCATTGTCTGCAAAAGAATTCAGTCCCACAGAATAAGCTCAACAAATGCATTAAATAAACTCAAGAAGAACAATATAAAAAGCTTTCCTTAACCACAGGTGACTTACCTTAGGTCACAGAACACAGAATTTCAGAGATGGAAGGAATCTAAGTGCTTTTTCACACTACTAGTCATCTTGAATTAATGCCCAGCAGGAAGATATGAAACAAAAATTGAAGCAATGTGCAATTTGTAGCAGAATGAGGTTAAGGTCAAAGTATAAATATACCCTAAGCATCCTATGTAGGTCTAGGAATGAAGGAACATATCTCACTTGAAGAGATAAGTGCTTAGCAGTTAATAATAGGCAAAAGAATATTGTAGAAATTTTTACTTAGGGCATTAATTTGTAATCTATAGGAAACTAACCTGCAATGAATTGTTTCTATGCTATTCTGGGAAAAATATATATTTCAATAGTAGAACTGGTAAATTAGAAACTTCCAAAGAAAAATAAGATTTCTCTATTTCCTTTCTGTTTACATGGGCTTTTGCACATGTTAAATTAAATATTTATTTATGTATTCTGGATATTAATCCCTTGTCCAAGATGCAAGTGGCAAAGATCTCACATTATGTAGGCTTGCTCTTCATGCTCTTGTTTCCTTTGCTGTGTAGAAGCTTTTTAATTTGATGCTGTCCCACTTATTGATTCTTGGTTTTATTTCTTGCACTTTAGGCGTCTTGTTAAGGAAATCAGTTCATGTGCCAATATGTTGACCCTATGTTTTTTTCTAGCACTTGCAAAGCTTCTGGTCTAATTCCCAGGTCTTTGATCCACTTTGAATTGACATTTGTGCAGTGTAATAGGTAGGGATCTAGTTTCATTCTTCTACATATGGATATTCAGTTTTCCCAGAATCGTTTGTTAAAAACGCTATCTTTTCTCCAACATATGTTGTCGCACCTTTGTCAAGAATCAGATGACTCTACCTACATGGATTTGTCTCTGTGCCTTCTATTTTGTTCAGTTGGTCTTCATGTCTGTTTTGGTGCCAATACCATGATGTTTTTGTTATTATACTTCTGTAGTATTATTTGAGGTCTGGTATTGTGATGCCTCCAGCATTATTCTAATTGTTCAGGATTGCTTTGGCAATTCTGGGCCTCTTGTTCTTTCAAACAAATTTTAGAACTGTTTATTTTGTTTGTTTGTTTTATAGATCTGTGAAGAATGTCATAAAGAACTAAAAAAATTAACACGAAACCCCAATAATCCAATTAATGGATGGGCAAAAAAAAATTTTTTTTAAACAGACACTTTTCAAAAGAATTACAAATGTTCAATAAAGATATGAAACAATGTTCAATATCTCTAGCAATCAGGGAAATGCAAATGCAAGCTACACTGAGATTTCATCTGGTTCCAGTTAGGACGGCCATTAGCAAGAATACAAATAATAATATATGCTGGAGAACATGTAGGAAAAAAAGTACAATCATACATTATTGGTGGGACTACAAATTGGTATACCCACTCTAGAAAGCAGTATGGCTATTCCTCCAAAAAGTAGGAATGGAACTACATATGGCCCAACTATCCCACTCCTCAGTACAGTTCACAAGTTATGGACCAGCCCAGATGCCTATTAACAGATGAATGGATAAAAAAATGTGGTATATATCCACAATTAAGTTTTACCTGGCCATAAAAAAGAATGAAATAAGACATTTGCTGGTGAATGGACGGACCAGGAGAACACCATGTTAAGTGAAATAAGGTGGACTAAGAAGTCAAAAGTCAAATGTTTTCTATCATATACAGAAAGTAGAACAAAATAATAAGGAAAAAAAAAAAAAGGCAGGGGAGATGCTATGAAGATGGAAGAGAGATCAGTTGGAGTAGAAGACTGGAATTGAAAGGGAGGGCAGAGGAATGGAAACGGGGAGGAATGATGAAATGAAATTGAGCCAATTATCCTGTGTACATGTATGAATGTACCAAAGTGAATTTCACCTTAGAAATAAATAGAAGGAAGAGCAGTAGAGTAGAAGAAAGGAAGCAGGGGAAGGGAGGAAGGGAGAAAAAGGGGAAGTACTGGAGACTGAATTGGAACAAATTATAATCCATATTTGTATGATTATATCAAATGATCCCAAATATTATGTATAACTATAATTTACTCATAAAAATATTTGTGAGCCCACAGGATAAATCTGAACACCAAATATTTGATGATATAAAGAAATTAGTATTAATTTTTAAGACATAAAAAAGTGAAAATGTGAAAGTAAACTTTAAAATATCTGCTTTTGAAGAGCACCAGCTAACTGTGTCCTCTGTAGTAAATACACTTCTTTCCTGTGTATAATGTTGTTCAATATACTGTACTTAAAACACATGCAAGTATCATAAACAGCACTGTGCTATTTTACATCCTTTCTTTTAAGTGCAGTTTCAACCTTTTCTATAGTTAGTGAATTTTTCTTAACCCAGTCATTTTCTAAAGTCTTAAAAAATATTCTAAATCTAATAAGGAAAAAAAATGAGTCTGTAAAAATGTATATAAATATTTCTATTAAGAAAATAATGGCATTCATTTCATGATGGAAAGTAATTCAATAACCTTTAATCTTACTGTTTTACTCATATTAGTATATTGATGTTCCTGATTGATGGCATAACTGAAGCTCCAAAACATTACTGTAACTAACAATATATAGAACATTGCTATTTTAGTCAGCTTTTCTCATTGCTGTGACCAAAAGACCTCACAATAACAATGTAGAGGAGGAAAAGTTTATTTGGCACTCATGATTTCAGAGGTCTCAGTCCATAAATGGCTAACTTCATTGCTCTGGGCTTGAGATGAGGCAGAATATCACGGAAGAAGGGTATAGAGAAGGAAAGCAGTTCAGGACATCACCAACAGGAAGCAGAGAGGGCTCTACTCACCAGAGACAAAATATATGACACAAATTCACACCCTCAGAGACCTACCAGCCTGCAGTTACCATCCAGTTAATCCATTCAAATGGATTATTTTCTGATGAGGTTAAAGTTCTTATAATCCAATCATCTCCCCTCTGAAACTTTCTCTCATTGACTCACATGAACTCTTGGGGAGCATCTCATATCTCAGCCATAACATTTGCTTTAGTTCTAATCATAGGAAAGATTAAGCTTTCCATGGGTAGAAGATTGTAAGATAGCTAACTCCAACCTGTGCTAAGGACAGATGGAATGATGATATTGAAGTGATTGTAATGTGTATTATTCAGATTTCAGTCTAGATCTTTTTTCTTTCTTTGGTTGATCACCTATGATATGTGATTTGACTTAGTCCTCTAAAGACAAGGAGTGGTAATTAAAACATGACCACTATTATTAGGGCTTATGAGAAAGAAGCAAGGACTACCGTTTTTAGGAAGGACATTTCCTCTGCAGCTAAGATTGGTGCCTCTACAAGGAATGACTTGGGACCTTTGGTGCCATCCTAAAGGGTAAGATAGAAGCACATTGAAGCACAAGTAGCCCAAATGTCTACAATAATCAGTATATCAGACATCTGCTAAGATTTTCTAGCTATTTCAGTTAGACAGGAATGAGGACTAGATGTACCAATGGTAATAGCAATCCTGAAGATGAGAGCTAAGCCAACACAAAGAGTTTGTTTCCATTAATATTACATATACAACATATATTATATATACATACACACACATATATATACACACATATGTGTTTAATGGAATATATATATATGTATATATGTATAGATAGGTGTCTATAGATATCTATATTCTTCAGATTGCTGCAGTCTGGGAAAATTCCAATTCCAGCATAAATCTAAATTATTTTTAAAATTTTGACTTCTTTGGAATTAATTAATTAATATTATACATTTGAAAATTAGTTCTACTTTATAGTTTTCTTTTGATACTGACCTTATAAAAATAGTTAATCAACGACTCTTTCTGGCAAATAAGCAATCACCAAGGAAACTAGAAAATACTTTTAGATAAATGAAAATAAAAACACATCATGGTACAATGTGTGTAACATGGCTAAAATAATGCTTAGAATGACATTTGTTTATGTAAATGCCCATATCTGAAAATAAGAATAACTTCCAAACAATTTCCTAACTTTATATTTATAAAACTGGAAAAAAGGTCAAACAAAACCCAAAGGAAACAGAACAAAGAAAATAATAAAAGAGTAGAATAAATGAAGAAGAGGATAAAAATAATAGAGAAAATGAACAAAACAAAGTATGTTTCTTTAAAAATGTTGACAATATTGAAAGCTGGTGTGAGATGCTAAAATAAGTGACTTTAATTGCTATAATTGATAATGAATTGACATTACTAATGCCTTTATAAAAATAAATATGAATATGAGGAATTACAGTGAACAACTATATGCCAATAAACTAAATAACTGCCAAATTGCTAAAATATAAATATTCAAAAGTAACTCAATAAGAAATACAAAATTTTAACATACCTATAATAGGAAAAGAAACTGAATTAGGAACTTAAAAATATCTACAAAGAAAAATCTCAGTCCTAGATCACTTCCCTGGTGATTTCTTTCAAATATGTAAAGATTTAATTACAATTCTTCACAAACTCCTCTGAAAAACAGAAGAGAAGGCAGTACTTATGAACTCACTCTATGAAGAGAGTATTTCCTTGATGTTAAACAGACAAAACAACTCAAGGAAAGATAACTACATACCAATACATTTTATGATTACTGACACAAAAATTTTCAACAACATACTTGCAAACTCAATATAACAATTAAAAAAAAAGTAGAGGAAAGAAGACAATTTTATACCACATTTAAATGGGATTTATCCCAGCTGGCTTACCATGTGAAAAGTAATTAATCTAACATGACTTCTTTATAGAACAAAGAACAAAAAACACACCTTCATGTCAATAAACAATAAATTTTTTTTCTAAAGAATCCAGTATACTTCCATAAATTCTTCAACAAACTCAGAATGGAAAGGAATTTTTTCAAGTGATAAAGGCATCTGTAAGAAACCCACAGCTAACATATTGTTCTGTTTTGGATGTGAGGTGTCCCCCAAAAGCTCACATGTGAGACCATGAAGGAAGGTTTAGAGGAGAAATTATTGAATTATAGCCTTAACCTAATCAGTGAATTAATCCGTGATGGGATTAACTGAATGATGACTGGAGGCAGGTGGGGTGTGGCTGGAGGAAGTGGTTCATTGTGGGTGTGGCTATGGGTATGTATTTGTATCTGGTAAGTGGAGACCTCTCTCTGCTTCCTGATCATCATGTGAATTGCTTCCCTCTGACACTCTTCTGCCATGATGTTTTGCCTTACCTCAAGCCCCAAGGAACGGAGCCAGCGTTTTATGAAGGAAGACCTCTGAAACTGTGAGCCCTTAAGTAAACTATTTCTACTCTACAACTGTTCTGGTTTGGTCTTCAAGTCACAGCAGCAAAAAAGCTGACTGAAACAGTGAAAGACTGAATGCATTTCCTCTTAAGATCACAAATAAAACAAAGATCCCCACTTACACCATTTCTATTCAATATTTTACTGGAGGTTCTAGCCAGGGCAATTAGGCTAGCAATATAAGTAAAAGACTCGGTTGGAAAGGGAGATATAACCTGTTTCTTTTTGCAGCAGCATGATCTAGTATATAACAAATCCCAAGGTATCCATTAAAAAACAATTAGAACTAATAAACAATTTTGGCAAAACTGCAGTATACAAGATCAATATATAAAAATCTTTTATTTCTACATACTATCAATGTACAATCTGAATATTATATTAAGAAAAGAATTCCTTTTGAATAAAATACTCAGGAGTAAGTTTAACAAAAGGGGTGCAAACCTATAGTAAGAAAACTAGGAAGTATTATTGAAAAAAATCATAGGAGACACAAAGAAATGGAAAAATATCCTTTGTTTATAGGTTAGAGGATTTAATATGTAAAATTCTAATCCTTGCCTATATTGATTTACAGAGTCAACATAATTCCTAACAAATTAACAGCTTTCTTTTTTGAGTGTAAATTTAAAAACTTATCCTAAAATTCACAATCTGAATTTTCAACTTGATTGGATCAAGAGGTGCCTATGATTTTTTAATCTCTATTTTTGGCTGGGTCGATGAGGGTGTTTCCAGCAATGACTGAAGTAAGGAACAGCAAACTGGCAGGAGAGACTGGCCCTGAAGGCAGGCAGCACAGTCCAATTAGCTGGGAACCTGGTTAGAACAAAACATGGAAGGAGGAGGAAGCCAATACAGATATAATCTCTGCTGGTCTTGAGTGGGTGCTTTGGTTGCTGCAGCAATTTTCTGAAGACTTGAAGTCCAGCTCCTTCACTCTTCAAAAGTGAACTCTGACTAGTGGTTCTTTAAGGAGTTTCCTGGTCTTGGACTGGGGCTGCATTGTTGGTCTGCCTCTTTTTCTGAGGCTCCAGCTTCTTGAACTGAGCAGTTACTAGTTCTTCTGGCTCTCTTGCCTACAGAAGGCCATTATGGTATTGTCCAGCTTCTGATTATGTAAACCAATCTAATAAATCCCCTTTGTTCTAATCATACATATGCATATCCTGTTGGTTCTGTTCCTCTAGAGAACCCTGACTAATATATTCATATGGAATTGCAAGGGACCTAGAATGTCCAAAGCAATCCAGAGAAAAGAAAAAAGTTGTAGGAACCACATTTCTACAAAGTTAAAAGAATCAAATCAGAATGGTACTGGAATAAAAGAATGCGTATAGATCAATGGAATAGAATTTTAAATCCAAAAATAAACAGTTATCTTTATGGTCAATTAACAAGAGTATCAAATAACTTAATTGTGAAAGAATATTTTTTTTCAATAAATGGTTCTAGAACTGCTGAATATCCATATACAAAAGAATAAATGATGGACCAATTCCATATAACACACACAGAATTAGGTCAAATTGATCATAGATATACCTTTAGCTAAAACTATGAAGATCTGAGGAAAACAAACACAATAGTAAATCTTCATGATGGTTAGGTAATGGCTTCTTAAATACTACACTAAAAGCACCACTGACCAAAGGGGGAAAAGCAGAATTTTAAAAATCAAATTAGAAACTTGTACTATAAAAATATGATAAAGATAATAAAAAGAAAATCCTTATAGTGAGACAGCATTTATAAATTATTACCTGATAAGGGAGTAGAATATATATCTAGAATACAATTAGAATTGTTTTAACTCTGCAATAAAAAGACAAATAAGTGCAATTTTAAAGTGCATGAAGGATATTAATAAATATTTCTCTGAAAAGATAGACAAATGGACAATCAGCATCTGAAAAGATGTTTAATATCATAAGTCATTAGAGAATGCAAGTTGAACCACAATGAAATGCCAGTTCACACCCACTAGGATGTTATCATCAAATACAGAGTAAAAAATGTTGGAGAGAATGTGGAGAAATGGTAACATTCCATGTGTTGGTGCGTATGTTAAACTGCATTTGCTTTGGAAAACTGACAGGTCTCAAAAATGTTAAACATAAAGATGAAACTCAGCATCTCCACTTCTAGGACTATATCTGAGAATTGAAAAACCTCCATTCATGCAAAATCTTGTGAATGAGTATTTATAGCACTATTATTCCTAATTTTCCTGAGGTGGAAATAACCCAAATGCTCATAAATTTATGCATGGCTAAATAATGTATGACATATTCTATTATTTTGCCACAGAAAGAAATGAAATACTGATTTAAGCTATGATAGGGATAAATCTTGAAAACACTATGTTATTGAGAGAAGGCTGTCACTAAAGATTAAATTCCATTATATAAGATGTCCAGAATAGTCAAAAGTTTAGAGACAGAAAGAGTTGCCTAAGGATGGGAGTGACTATTAGTAGATACAGGGATTCTTTCGGGGTGGGGGTTGATTAAAAAGTGCTCTGAAATTGGATTGTGAGATTGTTGCATAACTCTGTGCATATACTAAAAATATTGAATTATGTACTTTTAATGGGTGAATTGTTTAGTATTTGAATCATTATCTCAATAAAACTTCTAAAAATATGGTATTGTGGTATTTCTGCTAATTTGAGTTGGAACCTTATCTAGTAAATGACCAGAATGAATTAACTAAATATTGAAAAGTTATGGCTGAATGGAGAGAGTGACATTGGAAAGTTCATGTTTGGTTCATGGCTCTGAAAATGAAATTATATTTTCAACGCTTTTACAAGTTAACATCTGTCTCTGTCTATAAATGCCAATGGAAAGTGTAGTCAGTTTTAAAATCAGATTTACTCACTGGTCTTTCTCCAAGAGTGGCTAGCTTGAGCTTGTTAATGGCCAGATAAACACCCTGTGTTTAGTCTCACTGTTCAATGGCAGAGGAGAGTCATGACAAATCAAAAGAGTCCTTGACATAATATTATTTTATATATTATTCCAGATGAATGACAAGCTTTTAATGGATCCTTTGATGGAACTGTCCCTATGAAAAAAGAAATTCTATGAAATATGTAAATAATGTAATTTCTAAATCAGTTGCTTCTACTTGATTTTGTTGTTGTTGATGTTGTTTAGTTTTTTAATACAATGCTTACTTTAAAATATTCTAGCATTATCAAAATAAATTTTGGTCCAAAAAAATTAATTGCTCTTGTGTTATAGATTTAAGTCTTTATTCATTACTATAATTTGTATTCTTCAAGGAAAAACAACTGTTATTTGAACACAATTTTGCTTTTGAAGTGGGTTGAAGAGTCATTAATTGTACTTCCAGATAAAGCAATTTGGGAGGACAAGATGGGAGATAGAAATACATCTCGAAAAGTGATTAATGACATGGAGGGAAAGAATAAATAGCAGGTTCCCTTGGAAGTGGACTGTAAACACCCAATGTCTGAATGATATTGTGCATCTGCGACTCACAGCCCTGCACCTAAGACTCAATTTTTCTGCCATTAGAAACACAGCTGTTATATATCTTCTGTAACTGCAAAATGAAAAATAGGAAAAAATGTTCACTGTCTCCTTAGTTATTGATGTCTACTTTTATAAAGTCAATGTCTTTATTTTCCTTTACTTGGCAATATTCTCCAGTGACCAATAGACAGGTTGGAGTGATTAAAAAAATGGAAACATTGTACTTGAAAGAAGCAGGTAAATAAAGGTGGACAATGACTAAGAGCTTCCTATGGGGCTTTAATGCTCCTGTTCCTAAATGCTGAGTTAATCCTTATTACCCCTTTTTATAACTGGCATTTATTATTTAATTTTTAAATAATTTCCCCCCATTTGACAATTATGAACACTTGTAGGCTTAATGTGAAATAAAAGAGTTCAGGAATTCACATGTAGACATATGTATAGAAAGAATCAAGATCAGGATCCCCTTTTCCCTGTAAGACTTCTAAATTTGTAAATTTAGACTTATACTGGTCATGTAAAAATAAGATCAGACTTAACAATTTTCATTTACTTGAACATCAGCTGGACTGCCCCAAATCACTTTAAATTGCAATGTTGAAATTTCTAAATTTGTTTTTCTCTCAAAAATAATCATGTAAATCCCCAATAAAATAAAAACAAACACATATACCTTTCTTCTTTTTTTTTTTTTTTCTTTCTTTTTTTCCCCCCCTTGTTCCTGCATAATTCAGCAGAGGCTGGCATTGCTTGAGAAGGAGGGACTCTGTAGAGGAAGTTTCATGGTAGCAGTAAGAACATGAGTCAAGTCAGGTATTTTCAGAAGTGCTTGGTCAATTTTTTTTTTTTTATCACAGACAGAAATTTTATATATACAATAGATAAGAATTTGGACCAATAAATTTGCTACTCAATCCTTGTGTGAAGTGGATAACATGTTAAATATTTCAATAATTACATATCAGAAAAAAAAATTTCTCACTACCTCCATCCCCATGGAAAAGTGCATCATGTAAGTTTGTATTTAAGAAGAAATGATATTTAACTACTATTACAAAAACAATGCATGAGAATGTTCCTGAATAGAGTAATAAACAAAATGAATATTATAATTTCTGCCATGATATAAGAAAGACTTTCTGATATGTGCTGTTTCCAAACTAAATTTGTTGGCTGTAAATGCAATAAGAATTGTAATCAATAAGGTGTTTGACCTTTGAAATTCTGGACTATATTTTAAAATAGTCATTTACCAGAAAAGAAAAACTGTGTCAATGTTGCAATCTTGTAGTCACTGAGATCAAGGACTCTGAAGCTGGACCCACTAGGTTCATTATTGTCCTAGTCCCTGGTTCATTTAACTCGGAAGTTGTTAGTGCAACCACGTCTGCTTTGATGTTTCATCTCTAAAACTGGCATCAAAAAGCTGTTTCAAAAGCTGGTTGTAAGAATTAAACTTTTAAAAACTCTCTTTAATACTCAAGGGATCAAACCTCCATTTTTCTGCATAGTTAGTGTCCCCCTACCCCCAGTCTTGGCAACTGATTTGATTTCTGTTCCCACACTTGGACCTTTCCAGAATGCCATGTAAATGAAATCACAACAGAGAAGGCACTTAGGTTAATGCCCTTGAAACTCTTACATGTATCAGTGTTTTGCTCCTTCTTCTTGCTCAGTGGTATTTCATTGTGTGGATGGCTACAATGTATTTATCCATTCTGTATGTGAAGGAAATTATTGTTGTTTTCAGTTATAGGTGATTATGGATAATGCTGTCTGAGCATTAATGTGCAGATTGTGTGAATGTACATTTTCCTTTCACTAGGACAAAAACTTAGGAGGAGGATTGCTGGATTATATACTAACTATACATGAATTTTACCAGAAACTTCCAAACTGTTTTCCAAAGAATACATCACTATCTTGTACTTCTACTAGAAAAATATAAAGCATTCCAGTTGATCTAAATATCTCAGCGAGCACTTGGCATCTGTTTTTTTTTTTTTTTTTTTTTTTTTTGTTAACATTGCCATTCTAATGGATATGTTGTGGTTATCTCATTGAAGGTTCAATTTGCATTTCTCTAATGGCTATTGATATTGAGAAATTTATTTAAATTTTGTAATGATTTATTAATAAAATGTTAGTATTAATGCTTATTTGCCATATATCTTCTTTCATGAACTTTCTGTACAAATCATTTTCATATTTTTAAAATTTTAGTTTGTATCTTTGCATGGGTAGAATCTAATCTAGAGCCTTGTACATGCAAGGCAAGTGCTCTACCACTGAGCTATACCCCAGCTATCCTATTTTTAAATTTGATTTTTAATTATTGATTTTAAAGTTATTTCTATACTCTGCATTCAAGTTCTTTATCTGATATGTAAATGAAAATATTTTCTCCCGTGCAGGAGCCCTGTTTGGGGAGATGGCTTAAATTGCGGTTGACTATGGGCCATGGAGTTTTGGGCATTGCTGCCTTCCGTAGTCTCATGGGACTTGGCCCGGGATCTCGAGTGACTTGGCCGAGTTTGCTGATCAGGTCAGCGCCATTTTGGTGGTGTGTGTGGCGCATGTTAGTCGTTGTTAGAGCCAGAGAGAAAAGTTATCAGAATAAAAAGCTGTTTGTTTCCAGTTCGCCTCTGAACTTCATCCCGCGGCTTCGTTGCTCCAAGCGGCCATCACTTCAGGCGGCAACACTCCCATTCTATGGATTATCTTTTCATTCTTTTAATAGTGTCTTTTGAAGGATAGAAGTTTTAAATTTTGATGAAGTCTAACATAATCTTTTCTTGTATTGTTTGTGTTTTTATCATCCTATGTAAGAAATCTTTGCTTAGCTGAAGTTCACAAATATTTTCTTCTTTGTTTTAATTTAACAGTTTTATGGGTTTTCACTTTAGGTTTAGATTTACAATCCATTTTAGGTTGATGTTTGCTTATGGTAGGTTTATTGAAAAGATTCCTTTCTTCACTGAGTTGTTTGCTCTTTTGTTGAGAACCTCTTTACACTTTATATAAATCTTTCTCTTTACCAATAACATATTTGTTTTTATCACATCCATATAATTAATCTTGAAATTAATTAGTTGGATCCTGAAAGTTTTTGTTTTTTCAAAATGTTTTGGTTATTCTTGTTCTTTAGCCACTTTATATAAATATTTGAAGTAATTCATCAGTTTAAAAAAATTCTGAAAATTTGGATTTATATTTGACTTGTAGATTACTCTGCGAAGAATTGGCATTGTTAGTGATTGGCATGTAACTGATTCATGAATATAGTATATCTTTCTATTTATTTGGAACTTCTTTGATTTCTTTTATCAGTGTTTTATAGTTTTCAGTATACAGATTTTGTACAAATTTGTTGGATTTATTCCTTAATATAAGTATTACGTAATAGCATTATTATAATTATCTTAATTATTTTCTTATTTCTACTTATATTTTGTTGCTTTTAAAAATTGCACATTAATTTCAACTTTTAATTGTTTGTTCCTGGTGAATAGAAATACTATTTTCTTCTTGACTGCGTAATCTGCAAATTTGTTAAGCTCTTATTTATTAGCTCTGATAGATGGTCTTGGGTTGATGAGCCACCCCCACCCCCCCACAAGCAACCTTTTTTCATTTTCCCTGGGCAGGAGCCAATGGGTTTAAAGGTCACCCTGTTCTCCGGGCAAAGAGCCAATAATGTTAAAGGTCGCTCTGGTAACACCCCCCCCCTAGAAATCTCTACTTAAGCTCCTGCCTGCCCTGAGCTCAGTCTCAACAGCGCCTCCCTTCTGAGAGGAGGCAGCCACTATGACAGCTCCAGACCCACCGCCTCTAGCCCACTGCCCCAGCCGACAGCTCCACCTCTCCCTGACTCCTCTCTCCCACCAGAGCTTGCACACTCCCCTCTCCCTGTACTTCTTCTACCTCTGACCAGCCATAAAGGCTGGTGAATAAATCTCTGGCTGCATGGTTGTCTCTGGTGTGATTTTTGCCCTTCAAGCTCTATTACCATTTTTGGTTTTTTAAAAGGTTTTTCACAATTATTTCTCTGTAAATACAAAGTATTTGATCTCTCTTTAATCTACATGCTTTGATTTCTTTTCTTTCTTGTTTTTTTTGTTTGTTTGTTTGTTTGTTCTTTTTGCCAGACTTTATTGCTTAGGACTTCCAGTTTAATTCTGAACACCAGTGGTAAAAAGATAATTGTTTTCCTAAGTTAATTAGGAAATAATTCAGTCTTTCATCATTAATATGGAATAGCTGGAAACATTTTGTAGAAGCTCTTTTCCAAGTTGACAAGGATCCTATATTCTTAGTTTGCTGCTTTTTTTTTTTTTTTAATATATGACTAGATGTTGAATTTTCCCAAATAATTTTCCCTCTTGTACTGAGTTGAATGTTTCTTTGTTTTTAAACTACTTATGTGGTGAATCACATTGTAAACATTAGGCAAGTTTTATATTTCTAAGATAAACACAAGTTGGTCATGACTTCTTATCCTTTTGATATATTTCTGGATTTAATTTGCTTAATTTCAGTATGCAAGTTATGTATTTTATCTTCATGAGGAATAATGATCAGTAGTTTTATTTGCTGTGTTATCTATCTCTCATTTTGGCATTAATTTTTGTGCCCTGGTTGGATTGAGGATTCTTTTTCCTACATTCAGCTAACAACAGGTCACTCTGTGACTACAGCTGTGGTACCAGGTTCAGCTGCTGATGGTGGCAGATTTTAGCATCATCCATATAATGCTGGTTTTACAGAATGCAAGAGTTTTTACAGAATGCCACAGCTCCTATTAAGGAAAGTCTGGGGGCCTGGCAGTATACTGTGGGGTTGGAGTCCCTACAAATATCCCCAACAGAGTGTTACGTAATGGAGCTCTTGGGTGGAACTGATGTTGCACTGGAGGCCTCAGAAGGTAAAGTTTCCAGCAATGTGTCACACCAATCAGGGAAAGCATGCAAACCAGCCCAAGGGAATAATCATGTGAACTACAACCAGCAAAACTGTACAGGCAAGACTGCTCAAGCACTTGGTAACCCCCAATCCCACTACAGGGCCTCAGATGCCTGACACAGAACTTCAGGATTAAGTTGCTGTGCCAGGTTTCCATCTTGCTTTGGGTTGGTCTTTTCTTACTATTTTTCTATTCCTCCCTCTTTGAAACATAAATGTTGATATGGTGCCTGCCCCATCACATCTTAGAAGCATGTGTCTTTCTTTTAAATTTTTTTGCTTGGTTTCATAGTTGAGTTTGCTTTGAGTCTTGGAATAGAATTTGGACCTAAACTTTAAAGCAATGCTGTAAAAGTGAAGACTTTGAGAAATCTCGGGAGAAGGAATGAATGCATTTTGCATTGTGAGAGGATTATGAACCTTTGAACATGATGAGTAGAATGCTGTAATTTGAATGGTGAATGTCCCTCAAAGTCCCATATGTCAAAATCTTGGCCTCCGGAATGGCACCGTTGGAAGATGGGGGGACCTTTAGGAGGTGGGGCCTCAAATAGGTCACTGAGAATAAGTTCTTAAGGTGATTGGGGGAAAACACTCTTCTTTTCTGTTTCCAGGGTCATGATATAAGTGGTTTGCTCTGCAGTGCACTCTCACAGTGGTGTGCTGCCCTTGGCAGATGCTCTAAGAAGCCACTCAATTTTGGACTTGGACCTCTGAAACCAAGAGTGAAAATAAATCCTTTCTTTTTGTAAGTTATTTGCCTTCAGTATTGCATTATAATAATAGGAAGTTGGCTGATACAGGTACCCAGTTAATTTTCTCCTTAGTGAATGACTTGAGAAATATTCCCTCTTTTAAAATTTTTGCACAGAATTGGCATTATGTCTTAGGTATTTGGTGGAATTTGCTATTGCAAGTATATGGGCCTGGGATTTGACTTCCATTTTGGGAAGTTTTGAAATACAAATTCAAGGGCTGGGGTTGTGGCTCAGCAGTAGAGCGCACGCATAGCACGTGCGTGGCCCGGGTTCAATCCTTAGCACCATGTAAAAATAAACGCATTGTGTACAACTAAAGCATACACATTAAAAATTATTAAAATAAATAAATAAAAATAAATAAATATTTTAAAAAATACAAATTCAACTACTTTAAAGTTATAGTTTGTGCTTTATAGTTATGATCCCTATTTTATTCCTGATATTGGTATTTCACGTTTTTTTTCCTCATATATTCTGGGAAATCCGCTAATGGTTCATCAATATTATTAATTTTTTCAAAGATACAACTGTTTTTTAATTTTCAATTGTTTTCCTCTATAAATAACAAAAAACATTATGTTTGCTATATCATTGAAAGTTTTGCTTTGACTTGTTTATTATATAATTAACAAAATATATAATTAACATAACTATATATAGTTAATTTAATATACAATTATTATAGTTGTCTTAATTCCTTTTTCTTTCTTATTCTTGGTTTGATTTGCTCTTTTTAAAATTGTCTTTATAGGTGCATTATCATTATACACAATAGTGGGATTCATTATGTCATATTTATACATTCATTCTCTAGGACCTTCCCTTTATCTTGCCTCCTCCCTCCCCACTCTGTTTGCTCTCCTATATTGATCTTCCTTCTATTATTGTTATTATTTTAATTAGTGTATTATAATTACATACATATGTTTATTGTGGTGTGTTCATACACACCACTGAAGGAGCCTATAATCAAGGAGATAGCTAAAGATTGTGGTTAGCTGAGAGCCATAAAAGATGTTCTAGTTTCCACCTGATGTTGATACATTATTCAAAGAATCTTTGTATGCCCGTGAACACTGCATGACGCACCTGTAAGCTCGAGCTGTAAGCACGTGTCCTTGTTAAAGCTATATGTATATAACTGGGTGAGGTTCGTTAGTGTGTGTGGGGAAGAAGAAGGTGGTGGTTGGAGTTAGAGCATTTGGAGTGATTGCTGGAGCTGGAGAGAGGAGAAGAATAAAAGACCTTTTTTCATTTTCATCCTGCCTCCGAATTTTCCTGTGGCGTTCGCTGCTCCAAGCGACTTCCGCTTCAGGCAGCGACACACCACAAGCATAATTTGATAGATTTCATTCCCCATAGTTCCCCATTCCCTCTCCCACTCCTGCCTTCTCAGTCTCCTTCCTCTATTCTATAGATCTTCCTTCTACTTTCATGAGATCTTCCCCACACCCCTTAATTCCTTTTTGTTGCTTTCCTCTCTCTTTCTACCTTTGACATGGGAGAAAACATTTGACCCATGGCTTTCGGAGTCTGGCTTATTTTATTTGGCATGATGTTCTCCAGTTCTATCCATTTACCCACAAATGACATAATTTCATTTTTTAAAACAGAACAAATCTCTACTGTGTGTATATACACATTTTCTTTATCCATTTGTCTCTTTTTGGTTTGATTTGCTCTTTTTTTCTTTTGATATAAGTATTTATTTTACACATTTTTCTTTAATAAATGTGTTTAATACTATAAACTTCCAATTAAAGACTAATTTAATCTCACAAATCCATTTCACTCAATTTTTCTTTTGCACCAGCCTTAGACTCTGATGGCAGCTGCCCCAGCCGATAGCTCCAGAGACCGCAGCTGGCACGACCAGACTCCCACCTTCCGTTCAGAGCTTGCACACTCTTCCACCAGAGCTTGCACACTCCCTTCTCTCTGACTCTTTTCTCCCACCAGTGCTTGCACACTTCCCTCTCCCTGGTTCCTCTCCCCATTCCTTTTCTACACTTAACCAGCCATAAAGGCTAGTGAATAAATCCTTTGGCTGTACAGCCATCCTCGGTGTGATTTTTACCCTTCACATTAGCTATAACATTTTGTTCAGGTGTTTAGTGATTGTTTTAGGGTTTGTAGTGTTCACCTTTAACTTACCTGTTGCCGCCTGAAGCGCTCGGAGCACCGGAGCCGCGGGAAGAACTTCAGAAGCAAACTGGAGACAAACAGCTTTTTATTCTGATGACTTTTCTCTCTGGTTCTAACAACTAACTCACGCCAAACACACCACTAAAATGGCGCTGACCCGATCAGCAATTTCGGCCAAGTCACTCCAGATCCCGCAACAAAATCCCGTGAGACTACGGGTGGCAACAATGTCCAAATCTCCACGGCTCATAGTCAACTGCAATTCAAGCCAATCCCCAAACAGGGCTCCTGCATTTCCCCCTTTTTGTTTTAAAAGAGGTAATGCTCTAGGACGTCTATGTGCAACCAACATTCTTACCCGTCATCGGATAATCAAGGCTGTGCCCTTGACTCCTGTCTTAGGTTGATATGTCGGCCACATGAGACTGTCCCGTGCGACTGTGCCTGTCTTAGGTTGTCCCCCTCTGGGGATCTTACCCGTCATTGGCTAACCAGCCATCCAATGGAGCCCTTTAGGATCGACTATATATGATGACTAACAGCCGTCCAATTGTGAGGAGATGTTGCGGCTTTAAGGCGACAAGCCTTTTGGTGATGAGCCAAATTGCATAGCATATCAAATTGTTTAAACAAATCAGCTGCCCTAAGTTCCAACAAGTAACACACTGAATTCTCTAGACAAATACCCGCAAGGCATTGTCCCGTAAAGTCCCAAACAATGAAAGATCAAAATGTCCATTTGTTGTAACATGTTGATGTAGGAGGCCCCCATGCATGTAGAGCAGAGGCCACACTGTTGGTGAGGTTGTTTGATGTTTGAGCAGCAGGGATGCTTGCGGCGGCCGCGATCCCTGCAGCTGTAGCAGCAGACGTCTTTTTTATGTTTAGACAATGCCACCGGCAAATCTTCAGGGCCCGCTACCTAGAAACTCAAGCATCAATTATTAAAGGAAAGGCAGTGCTATTGCAGCACTGAGTCAAGAGGCGAGTTGTCAAACTACAAAATAGAATAATTAGATTAGAAAATTAAAGTTGATTTTTGTTCACACACATCGCTGGTTGAGCTTCTACAAACATAAGTTGGAAAAATATCATATTTAGAACAAAACAAAGAAAGACTGAGGGTAATTACTGCATTAAAGATAGATTAAAGAAAAGGTAAAGGCACTTTAGAGAAATAATTTGTTAGCTGGAACCCTTGAGTCTCTGTATACAGAGCAATCTTTTACCTGTTGAGATAATTGAAATTAATGAGCTATTAAACAAATGAAGTTAATAACAAAATAAACAATCTTAAGTCAAAACACCAAAATATCAGGTTATATAGCACTAGTCATATTGTTTGCTAAAGAGAAGTCCCAGGGACACCTATAAATCAAAATTGAAAGTACCTTCATTTATAAAATTATTTACCTAAATTGAATACTCTAAACCTAAAATGAATTAAAGTTATTTGGATCCATATATATATATATATTTTCTTTTTCATAAGCGCTTTGTTCTATGTGACGTCACACTGGACAAACAAACATACAAACATATATTTGTGACGTCACATTAACATGAAATATAGACAAATGTACAGACATAAAGACATGTATAAAAAGAAAAAAAAAATACAATTGTGTGCACACTAAAGAGAGATCTCCTCGTCCCGGCCGGGAGAAATGACACTTAAGTTGTGAAATATTTTGAAGGACTCTTTTGAGGGAATCATTCTATACCTTCATCTTGGTCCTCTTGATTTTGTACCTTTTTTATTAATCTTGATTCTTCAATAACTTCATCTTGATCATTTTGATGTGGTACCTGTTTTATTAATCTAGATGGTATCCATATTGGAGAGGATTCGTCTTTTGGAAAAACACAAACAGATCCTCTTCCCCAAATTAATACTGGATCTGGACCCTTCCATGTACCTGAAAGAACATCCTTCCAGTAAACCAAAGGTTTATGTTGTTGGTGTGGATTCCAATGTCTGTCTCCAGCAGAATAACCATTAGAGTCTAAAGTTAAAAAATTTAAGGTAAACAGGGCAACTGCCAATCTGTCCTTAGGACTTTTCCAATTTCCTTCTTTTTGTTTTAATAACATAATTTTCAGTGTTCGGTTTGCTCTTTCAATAATGCCCTGACCCTGAGGATTGTATGGGATGCCTGTTTTATGGGATATATTGAATTTTGCGCAAAACTCTTTGAAAGATGAGGACGTATATGCGGGGCCATTATCTGTTTTAAGCATTTTGGGGATGCCCAATGCAGCAAAAGCTTGCAAGCAATGAGATGTAACATCTTTAACTTTTTCTCCAGAATGTAAGGAAGCAAAAATCATGCCTGAACATGTATCTATGGTCACATGAATAAATCGCAATTTTCCAAAACTTGGCTCATGAGTAACATCCATCTGCCACAAATGATTGGGCATCAATCCTCTAGGGTTAACGCCGAAATGAGGATTGGGCAAATGTGTCATACAAGATTTACAATCTTTTACAATTGTTCTGGCTTGCTCCTTTGTGATTTTAAACCTACGTTGCAAGGTGGTGCTGTTGACATGAAACTGGGAGTGAAATAAAGTAGCTTGTTGTAGCGCTGAAAGTATAAATACTGTTTTTGTAAGTTCATCAGCCTTTTGATTACCTTCATGGAGGGGACCAGGCAAATTAGTATGTGCTCTAATATGGCCTACGAATAGGGGTTCTTTTCTTGCCCACAAAAGTTTTTGTATTTGATAAAACAATTTAAAGGCTGGAGTATGAGGTGCTATTGGTCCTGCTAACTCTAATTTTGGGACGGCTTGTACAATATAGTGGCTATCTGAAAAAATGTTTACGGGCTGGTCCCTAAAATTTTCCAGAGCTCTTACCACAGCTTCCAATTCCACTAGTTGAGCTGATTTGTGTGCAGTTATGTAAGTCATATTTTCTTTTTTAGTGACTACTGTAGCAGTACCATTTGAGGACCCATCTGTAAATACATTAAATGCCTTAGGAATAGGTTGATTTTTTATTACCTGTGGAAATATAATAGGATGATTAATACAAAAAGATAATATAGGGGACTTAGGAAGATGATTATCAAAATTTGCAGAAGTAGAGCATTTAGCTATAGCCCAATCATTATCATTGAAGCATAAGTATTCAATCTGTGATGATGAATAGGGAGTAATAATAGTAGCAGGGTGAATGCCAAATATTTTAGTAGAAGTCTTAAGTCCTTGAAGAATAAGTTTAGCCACCATGGAGGTATAAGATTCAATTATACTTTTTAGGAGAGACGGGCAAATGTATCCATAATAAAGGCCCTTGTTGCCAAAATACTCCTGTGGGTGTATATTGTGAAGAAATAATAATCAACATCAGCGGTTGAGTTAAATCAAATCTATCACAATGAGCTCCTTCGATGGCTTTTTCTACTAACTTTAAAGCTTTCCTAGCATCAGGAGTCAATGTTCGTGGTGAAGATGGATCAGGATCTCCACGAAGGATGTCAAATAAAGGTTTTAGTTGGCCAGTAGTGAGATTTAGTGTAGGGCGAAGCCAATTAATGTCTCCCAGTAGTTTTTGGAAATCATTGAGGGTGGTCAAATGTTCTTTATTTATTAAAATTTTTTGGGGTCTAACAAAAGTATCCATGATTTTAAATCCTAAATATAATATGGGAGATCTGGTTTGAACTTTTTCTTCTGCTATATATGATCCATATTTTTTTAAATTTTCTACCACATCACTGAATATATTAAATAAGATTTTTTGATTAGGGTGGGCCAATAAAATATCATCCATGTAATGTAGACACATGAGGTTTGGATATTTATTTTTAATGGGTTGGATAGCCTTGTCCACATATATTTGGCATATGGTGGGGCTATTAGCCATTCCCTGTGGTAAAACCTTCCATTGATATCTCTGATCAGGGCCATTATTGTTCATAGAAGGAACGGAAAAAGCAAACCTGGGGGCATCCAGAGGATGTAGGGGAATAGAAAAGAAGCAATCCTTTATATCAAGAGTAATAAGATGGAAATTTTTTGGAATAGCTACGGGACTAGGAAGTCCAGGTTGAGTAGGCCCCATAACTTGCATGGTTTTATTGATTTGTCTAAGATCATGTAACAATCGCCATTTTCCTGACTTTTTCTTGATCACAAATATGGGGGAATTCCAGGGAGAGGTGGAAGGTTCTATATGACCTGCTTCTAATTGTTCCTGAACTAATTGGTGGGGCCGCTTGTAATTTCTCTTTAGATAGGGGCCACTGAGGGACCCACACTGGCTTATCAGAAAGCCATGGTATTTTCAAAATTATTTTCTCAGTGGCCCCGAAAAAAAAAATCTTTTTCCTTTATGACAATGATTACTTTTAGGGTTAAGATTACTCTGTACTTTTTGATAATGAGTTCTTTTATGGTTAAGATTACCCTGTAGGTTTTCACATTTAACATCTGCAGGCTTGGTTGCAAGGTGTACTCCCATTTGTTGCAAAATATCTCTTCCCCATAAAGTAACCGGTAGATTAGGTAAAACATAAGGCTGAAATGTTCCTTTATGGCCTTCATCATCCTCCCATTTTAAAATTACTGCACTTTTATCTGGGAGGTTATTATATCCCAAGCCTCTTAAACTGGTTGAAGCTTTTTGCAGAGGCCAGTGCTTGGGCCATTGGCGTAAATTAATAATGGAAGAGTCAGCTCCAGTATCTATTAATCCCTCCATTTCTATTCCTTGGATTTTTATTTTACACATAGGCCTCCTTGAACAGTCTCGAACCCAGCAAGCCATGGGACTTGAGTCAGTGGAACAAAATCCTCTATTGTTCCCTTCTTGAGGCATACCCATTTTAAATGAATTATGTAAATTGGGAAGGAGAAGCAACTGAGCAATTCTATCTCCTTGATTAACAGAACTTACACTTTGGGGTGAGCTAAGCATTATTTTTATTTCCCCTTTGTAGTCTGAGTTTATTACACCTGGGGTCACTTGCAAACCTAATAAGCTTTTAGGACTACGCCCGATAATAAGTCCTACAGTCCCTGAGGGAAGAGGTCCCCTGACTCCTGTGGGAATCAGTTGAACCCCCATTTCAGGTGTTAACACTATTCGGGCGGTGGAACAGAGGTCTAATCCTGCATTTCCTCTTGTTCCTCTGGCGAGGGAGTGGATGGGTAGTAGGGATTGTGTCGGGGAAGCATCTGAGTGGATGCTTGAGGATACTCCTTCTGCAATGCCCCGTACATTTGTGGGCCCCGGGGTACTGGGCCCCGTGCCCCGTTTTTTGAATTCCTGAACAAAGGATTTCCATGGATGTCAAATTTTGAATAGCATTTATTGGCCCAATGATTTCCCTTTTTACACCTGGGGCAGCGGCCTGGGGCATGGTATGAGCTTGATCTTATTTCTCTTTTGGGATTTTGCCTAGAATTGCCTGATTGATTATGATAATTTTGCCTGGAATATCCTGATTGATTATAATGTCTACGTTTAGCCTTTGTGAAATTTCGAGAGGAAGCACCTCTCATTGAGGCTGCAATCACATTTCCTGTGACAAAGGCGCCATTTATATCTTTACATAGTTGTATATATACGGAAAGATCCTTTTTTAGTTCTCCATGGCCTGATGGCTGCTTGGCACCATTTATTTGCATTTTCATAAGCTAATTGAACAACTAAAGGCATAGCTTGGTCAACATCTGCAAACACACTACCTGCAGTTCTCAAAAGTCGATCAGCAAAGTCGGCATACGGCTCATTAGGTCCTTGAATCACTTTTGACAAGCTACCTTGTAGATCCCCAGGTCCTTGTACAGTTTTCCATGCCTCTAAGGCAGCTGCATTTATCTGAGCATATATATCTGAGTCATAATCTGTTTGAGCCTGTAAGTCTGCGAATTGCCCTTCTCCTGTGAGCATATCTATATTATAGTTTTCAAACCCTGCAGCCGCGTTTCTTTTAGCCGTTTCTATACAAAGTTCTTGGAATTGCGATCGCCAAACCAAGAATTGCCCCCCGCTTAATGTTGCTTTACATAGACTTTTCCAGTCTGAGGGGGTTAAGCTAAAGGTGTTAAGGGACTCCAGCATACTCAACGTGAAAGGAGCTTGGGGCCCATAAGTCATTACTGCCTCTTTGAGATTTTTTATTGTTTTGAAATCTACTGACTGATGGACACTCTGTCCATTTTTCTTTTCAAATGCTGGCGGTTCCCAATGTATCTGTGAGTTGTCCTCGAGAGCGCATAAGCGATCAGAAAGACTTTTTATTTCTGTTTCTAGGGTATGCAAATGCCTAGTAATACCCTTCATATTTTCTGTAATGGATTCCACCCATGGGGGAGTAGTCACTTCCACAAGTGACTCCTCTGCCTGACGGACCTTTTTCTCGGTCTTTTTAAATTTCTTTTTCCTCATTTTCTCAGGATCACTTTTACTAGATTCCTCACCACTGCTAATTTCACTGACAGCAATATCCTGAGGCCCAGGTTCCAGTGAGAGCAAGTATCCTTCAGCTTTCGCCAATAACTCCCGAATAGCTTTAATAGCTTGGATTTTTGTCATTTTTGGGTCTCTTCTAATACTCTCTTTACTGGTCTCAGTTGGCCCAGTGGAATCTACACTTTTTTGATCACTTTCATTTTTGTCTATATACTCCTCACTGAGAACAGAGTCAGGTATATCAAGGAGTCTTTGCATAGCCTCTATCACTTGGGATTCAGTTATATTCGAACCCATCTTTAGAGACCTTTCAGTTCTTACCTGTCCGCTCCGAAGTTCCCCGTACGGGCCGCCACCTGTTGCCGCCTGAAGCGCTCGGAGCACCGGGAGCCGCGGGGAGAACTTCAGAAGCAAACTGGAGACAAACAGCTTTTTATTCTGATGACTTTTCTCTCTGGTTCTAACAACTAACTCACGCCAAACACACCACTAAAATGGCGCTGACCCGATCAGCAATTTCGGCCAAGTCACTCCAGATCCCGCAACAAAATCCCGTGAGACTACGGCGACAATGGCCAAATCTCCACGGCTCATAGTCAACTGCAATTCAAGCCAATCCCCAAACAGGGCTCCTGCATTTACCACAATATCATATTTAGTATCAGAACTTTATGACAGTACAGTTTTTTGCTCCTATAGTGTTTGGACTATTATAATATATTTTCATTCTATAGCCATTTTAAATCCTACAATTAAAATATATATTTTTCACTTTAAATAGGTAATTAACTTTTTAACAAAAATTTTTGGTATGTATTTTACATATCACAATACTATTCATTTCAAATATACAAATAAAGGATTTTGAATAACACCAAGTATTGCAACTATCAGGATAAACCAACTTTAGAACATTTTCATTTCTTTACTAACACCACTTGTGACAATTTATAGTTAATTACAGTTAATTCCTGTTCCTCCCAAAGCTCCAATGAAGCACCAATCTACTTTCTAGGTATATAAATTTGCTATATGATTTTACTATCATGTGATCAGGATGTGGCTGCTCAGAGTTTCATACCTGTTCATGAGAGTAAGGAAGATCCCAGATGAAATAGTGATAGTTCTGTAGCCCATTTGTTGTTTACTAGACATCTGAATTTAAAAAATATTTCCTTCAGATTTTTTAAACAGGGACTCTGAATGGGGAGTGAAATGCCACACCAGCTCTTGCTGTTCTACTCAGCACATTTCTTTTTCCTATTTTTTAATGTGATTCTTTGGTAATTAATGCTGCTGTTTTACTCTGCCTTCCAAGTGGTAATCTCAGTATATCACCAAATTTAATAGATTTGTTGAAACTCATCCTGCTTCTTTCCTTTCCTCTTTCCTGTATTCCTTCTTTTCTTCCTTTCCAGTATTCCAGACGGAGGGAATATTGGTATTTATATTTTTTTTCCAAAACTGTTATTTGGAACATATAAGGATAATAAATTTAAAATTGAATAAGAAAAATCAATTTTGGTTATTTCTTCTCTATGTGGTTTTACTTTATTTTACATTGTTTTTAAATCAAACTGAAGTGATCAGCTTGCGCACACCTTCCCTTTAGAATATCACATGTAAGTGAAGCCGGGGCTGTATTGTCCTAACTGCTGGATTTTGTCCTTGCTGGTAGTTATCTTTGATGACATCCAGATTTCTATTCAGAGAATTAGTATAGATTGAAAACATGATATTAGGTGTTTTTTGACATTATAAAATCTTTATCTTTACAATTAAAAATAAACATTAAGATATAAGTGACATGGAAATTTGCATTCCTTCTTCCGTTAACTTAGATTGGACTTATTCCTTGTCATTCTGTTTTTCTTTGCACAATCTCTCTGTTATGGTCTTTTATCTTTTCACCTAACTCACAAAGTAATTTCTATGGTATTGTTTTGCAAATGGAACTGGACTAATCTTTCAAAGTACATGCCTCCCCTTTCATATATTCCTTTCCAGAGAAAATCTCTATATTTCTTAATCATTCTAATGCTGGGTTGTAACCTTTATCTCCACTTTATCATCTGCTTTTAGCCTCATTAGGGATGATTCCAATATCCTGATTTTGTAATTCTTGATTACCTTCATCTGAAAATGGCTCATCTTAAATATCTCAAATTATGGATTTATCTTCTTCAACTATAAATTTCTGTTCTGTCTTCAACTGCTACTTGTAGCACTTCTGCAGGAAGATCTTTTCACATTTTCTTGAGCACGGGGGCATTGCTTTCTCTAGGCACTCCTGCCATCTTATAATGTTGTCAGACATCTTAATATTTATCCCTTGGATGGCTATAAAAATTATGTCATCATTTTCATTTTTCCATATTTGTATGGGGCATTTATTCTCCTGTGAAATCCATGGTTTTTCTTTTTCTTATAAATGTGCAAGTGGTAAAAAGATATCTATTGTAAATACCTACCTCTTATCCATTAACTATTTTATCAATATTGTCTTTAAGTTAATGACAATCTTTAATAATATGTATTTTTGTAATTCTGGAGTCACAGTTATCAACTTTTTTCCTTTGTGGTTTTTCTTTTTGAAGTTTGGTTTTACTGCACCAATGTCATAAACTTGTCTTCCTGTTTCTTTTGATTTCCTTATTTAAGGAACAAGGTGTTTTGTTCATATTTACCTCTAAGAAGTCTACAGATAATTTTTATGAAGTGGGAGTAAGATCATATTTTCTGTATGACATATATTTCTCATTTTGTTTACTAGTGACCTACAAGGCCATCACTATTATTTTCCAAGTTGCTATTTTAGCCATTACTCATAGATAGATTACACATTAGATATATCCTTTGATTTCCATTCATCTATTTGTGTAGCCCAGTGACAATGCCACTCTCAACCTTATTCTTGTTTATTATTATTTGGGGTATTCTCAATTTAATTTTGGATTTTATAATTTAAAATCAATTATTTCAGTGAAATTTTTGTAAATTTGAAGGGATCTGATGTCATTATGATATTCTTTTTTTTTTATGGATTACACTTGCTTTGTTAACTTTAATAAAGTTCATTCATTATATCATCAAATATTTTTTGAGCCCCTCTTGCTCCAGATATTATTCTAAGGATTTGAGTATCACTGAGAAAATGGAACTTATACCAACCAGATAAAGTAACATACAAATAACATACAGAGTATGTCAAATAATGTTAAGCACTAAAGGAAAAACAAAAAGCTAAAGTACATTATTGGAAATCAGGACGGCAGGAGTCATGGGGCAAATGCAGTGGTTTTCCATTTACATAGGATAGTCCGAATAGGACTAATTTAGGAAAAAATAAGTAAATACTTAAAGAAATTGAAGGAGGAATATTCGGTATGGTTTGCTATGTTATTCTTCAAAAGTTATGAAGTTGGAAGCTCGGTTCTCAGTGTAGCAGTGTTGAGAGGTGTTGAGACTTTTGAGAAGAGGGGCTTTATAGGAATTGTTTACTCATTGGGGGAAAGGATTAAGGTGTGACACTGAGTTAAGTCATAGAAAAGTGAGCTGCTGGCTGGTCACCATGGCATGCCTATAATTTCAGTGGCTTGGGAGGCTGAGACAGGAGGATCTAAAGTTCAAGGCCAGCCTTAGCAAAGGCGAGGAATGGTAGCACCCCCCCCCCCCCCCCCCCGCCAAAAAAAAAAAAAAAAAAATAGAGTGAGCTGCTTTCTGATTTCTAGTTTTTCCTTGTAAGGACTTCCTCTCACGTGAGCTCCCACCATGATGCTGTGAGGCTTTCAGAAGAGCTGAGTTGATATCAGTGCTATGCTCTAGAACCTGCAGAACTGTGAGCGACATACATCTCCTTTCTTTATGTTGTATCCAATTCCAGATACCTTGTTTTAATAACAGAAAATGGACTAATAAATTATAGGCAGATCCCACAGCCAGGGCAAACGTCCTGTGATGGAATTGTGCCTGAAGAATTCCAGAATAGTAAGGAGGTTTGGAGAGAAACGAGGAGCTTAGAAGGTTAGGGAAATAATGGAGGCTGCATCTTGCAGAATCTGGATATCTCCCAAGGACTTTTGTCTTTATTTTAGGGGTGCTGAAAAGTTTTGCAAAGTTTGGTACAGAGGGATGTCATAATCTCTGTGGCTGAAGTAACGAGGCCAATGAGATGACTGATTGAGGAATCTGAGAGATGACAATGGTTCCAATCAAGAAAATCGTAGAGGGGATGGTTGGGTTCTAGAAATATTTTGATGGCAGAGCCATCAGCATTCATTGACAGAAGGAATGTGAATCATAAGTAAAAAAGAAAAGGTGAGAAGACAATAAGACTTTTGTCCCAAAAGGAGTTGCCACTTGGTAGAATGTGAAAAGTTGCAAATGAGATTAACAGTTAGTTTTGTTTTGTTGATTTTTAGATAAATATTAGACATCCTTGTGGATGTGGTTGGTAGGAAGGCAGTTATACAAATTTGGAACTTGATAGGCCTGTTATGGAGATATAAATTGTGAGATTATTTGCATATAGATAATATTTGAGCCATGAGGATGGATTAATGAATAAGGTAGTAAAAAATATATGTAGAGAAAGAAGCTTAAAGACCATGCAGAAAAGAAGGAAATAGCAAAAGATACTAAGAAGGTACAATTGATGTGTAGGACAAAAACAAAAACAAAGTGGTGAATAAGATATATTGAGAAACAGAGAGTAATCATCTGTGTTAGATACTTCATTAGGGCAACTAAGATGAAAACTGAAATCTGATCATTAGATCCAGTGGGAAGATGGGTCACCTTTGAAGAGAAGTTTATGCAGATTGGTGGTGGTGAAAGTCTGTTTGGACTGTTTGACAAAGAACTGTAGGAAAGACATGGAGTATTTGAAATCTGAGTTTTGTGACAAAAGGGAAAAAGAAATGGCTCAGTAGCTGGTAGCTGGCAAAGAAAGTTGGGGTCAGATGGTTTCCTTGTAATCAAGAAATACGAGTATGCACTGTTATATATGTTAATGGCAATAGTAAAAAAGAGGAAGAAATTTTGATGTAGGAAGCAAGAGAATTGCTAGAATGATGTCCTTGATGACAACATAGGGGACCTGGTAGAAGAAAGAAATGATTACCAAAAAAAAAAAAAAAAAAAAAAAAAAAAAAAAAAAGGAAATGATTACCAAAGAATACCATTATTTTTGGTAGTAGTCAAAAAAAGACCTATCATCACAAATTCTGGTTTAATAGGAGTCTGCCATGCCAAAGATGACATTTTTGCTAGAGCAGATTAATATGGCCTAGGGTAAATTGTGGGCATCCAGAGATTTGGTAAATGTGCCTTTTTTTTTTTTCTTTTTTTTAATCATAGTGAGGAAAGAGGATCCAAAAGCATTTGCATTCACACAGAATAGACAAAAATATACACTCACAGTTTTTCTCTTATTTTCTGCCCTGTATAATCTAAAAAGATCTGGACCTTATGGATATCCCACAGAACATCATCTTGATCTATAAATGGCATCATGCTGATATAGTAGGAGTAACAGGAGGATGCTATGCTGGAGACCTTGGTAAGTTACATATGCTCCTTAGAGTAGAAAACAGTCTATGAAGATCCTGTGGGGAAGCTGGGCACAGTGGCACACACACACTGCAATCCCAGTTGTTTGGGAGGCTGAGGCAGGAGGATTGTGAGTTCAAAGCCAGCCTCAGCAAAAGCGAGGTGCTAAGCAATTTAATGAGACCCTGTTTCTAAATAAAATACAAAATAGGCCTGGGGATGTGGCTCAGTGGTCGAATGCTCCTGAGTTCAATCCTGGTACCTGTGTGTACCCAACCCCATCCCCCCAAAAAACAATCCTGTGGGTTGCCATGACAGGCTTTTCTTAAGGCTTTAGTGGCCAGAGTGTGCTATCACACCACTCTAATGAAAAAACAAACTTCTGTATCTTGTCCACTAAAAAAGGAAGTGTGGTGTCTGGTAGGTCTCTTTTGGTACAGGAAACAACTCATTTGATACAAAGGACTATTGATCTTGCCCAGGTGACATGAACAAGGAAGATTTGGTTCACACCACCAGGTAAACCACTGAGTCCAGCTGAGGACAATGGGAAATTAAAACCGATAATAGAGGAGGAAAACAAAGGGGGTCAGTGGTGACCAACCACACTGATAGCTCTTTAGTGACACTATCTTGAAATGGTAACGATCCTATTTATGAGCATGCTTGAAAAATCTGTAAGGCACTCTAAAAATTTAAGTTGAGCTATTGGGTTTATTCTAGCATTTCTATTAGTAAACTAGTTGAAGATTGAAACACTTTCCTATTAAGTAATAGTATTCTGGATGTTTATATTACACATGTTTGGGAGCTAAAAGTAGCTGAAAAAAAATTTCTTAAATGAAAATTATGAAAAGAAGGCTATAATGAAATTCTCCCCTAGAAAACAGCAGTTGATGGAAATTTGCAACCAAGTACTTAGCTAATTCTTCTGGGGACAAAAAGAATCTCTCAAATCAACTGTTCAAATCTGGAATTGAATTTACTTCCTTTTGCAAAAAGGTCTCTTCCCTTTCATAGGACTCTGCTAAAGGGAGTTACTGAACCATCCATGTTGCAAATCAGAAGGAATTGTAGCCTCATAGTCATTACCTCAATGGAAAGTTGGAGCGATTCTGTAGCTGCTCCAGCTTGTAGAACCGCATGTTCCAGCTAGAAAGGTTAGCTGGAGAGTATTTTCAGGACACCAGGGAACTGTCTGATCAATGCTGGTGTCTGAAATTCAACTACTGTTCATTGTATTTAACAAACATTTGCCAGTTGCCTCTTTTCTGCCAGAAACTCTGGTCAGCATTTTAGGGGATTAAAGATGTGAACAAAACTCACATCCTATTGTCCTGAGATTTCAAGTCTTTAGAATTCTTTAAATAACAACACCATCATCATCAACAACAACAACAACAAAACACCCAGTGGCTCAGAGATTGGGGAGGGGACTTAACTGAATTAGTAGGTCCAGGGTGGTGCCCAGGACTACGCATGTTTAGGCAGCTTCCACTATGATTCTGATGTCATTGGTTATTGGATCCCATCCTGAAAAATACTTCTCTGTCACTTACAAAAGATTGTAACTGGAAGCAAGACCTTGTGGGAGGGGAAAATTCAGGGAGGGAAAAATAGAAGAACGGTTATATTAGCTTTTAAAATTAGGTAGGATTTTTTTTTTTTTTAAAGCACATTTACTGAAATTTGAATGAAATATTCAGGCTTAGATGAGAAATGAATCTCAATACGAGCCAGTGGACAGCAGTGATGTGCACCAACCAACAACTTCTTGGCCACTTTGGAAAGCAAGTGGCATCTGAGGAAGTTTCCTCTGGGAAAACTGGTGCCTTGAAGTCCATGTGGAGCTTCAGCCTGCAGCTCCCATGCCACTGCAGAGCATAGCCAAGTGGCCTATTCACCCTGTCCCTTTCTGTCTTCAAGAGTCGCAAGCAAATTTATTGAAACAATATATCCTTCTTTTTCATGTTTCCTATTTTTAAATGATGGGGTCAAACCCCTGAGAGATGCCTTCTTTGCATTCTAAGTAGTAACTGCCCCAAGGAAGCCATTGGAAGGGGAGTTGTTGAGTGCAGGCGCTTTTTTGCTTTCTTTTCTTGAGTCCCTCCCATCTTTTCTCAGCACTGGTACTCTGCCATTGCTTCTTGGAGGCTGTTTTCTTCCTAGGGATGCTGAAAACCAGCAGGTGTACTGTTTATCTCAGAGTCTAAAGAGTTAATCCTCTGGTCATTGTGGAAAACCAAAATAAATGGTTCTGGTTCCCAAAACCAGAACAGTTTTATTCAATTATAAATTATAAAATACCTTTTAAAGAAAGACAAATATCTACCCATGCATTTCTTGTGGCTTAAAAAAAAAATGATTCCACTATTAGAGCTGCATGTTTTGTCCAAAACACAACCCACATACTTAAAAAATTTACAGCAAGTTAACAAAATCTCTTGTTTGTTTCTAGTATCAATCCTGTGGTCAAAACACTTGTCATAGTAATAAACAACAGCATGATTAGAACTAACTTCAGTGGATTTGAGTCAATGTATCACTCAGAACACATTTTCAATTTATCACAATTATAGCCTGGGGAAAATTTGGCTTTTTGGCCTTCACTAGTTCGTCATTATTTTGAGATCAAGTTGTGCTCAACTCAGAGTTCAAGTGCAGGAAGACAATTAAACAAAATGTCTAAAAATAATGTTTTTGACTGCCTTGGAAGGGCTTCCCCCCCTTTCATTCTTCCCAAATAATAATAATTTAAGGATTTGTTGTGATTATACACAATGGTACTTTGGAAAAAAAGTGGCTTATTGGATCATGTAATAATTTTGGTTATATTAATTGAATATTTACTTTATGCCAGGCACTATATTAAGCACCTTATATACATTGCATTACCAAATAGTTGCTTCATTTTAGAGGTGAGCGAATTGAGTCTTTGAGAGTTTACAAGTTTATATACCTTTCTCAAGGTCATATTTTGAAGACATGATGGAAATAAAAATAAAACTAACTTCTCTAATAGCAGATTTCTTGACATGGGGTTGTGGTGGCGCATGCCTGTAATCCCAGAAAATCAGGAGGCTGAGAAAGGAGGATTGCAAGTTTGAGGCCAGCCTTAGTGAGGCCTTCAGCAACTTAGAAAGAATAAAAATTTAAAAAGAGCTGGGGATGTGGCTCAGTGGGTAAGTGCCCCTGGATTCAAAAAAGAAATCTTTGGCATGTTTTGGAAACAAGACCAGTGTGGCTATAACAAATTGAATAACAGGGAGAATTTTACAGAATGAGCAGAAGAAGGGAGTTAAAAGAAATTTCTTATAGAGATGTGTAGGCTATAGTGAAAGAAATTCATTTTAAGAACAGAAGGAAAATACCCTAAAGAAGTGTGATTACATGATGTATGCTTTTAAACATCATTCTGAATGCTATCTGATGAACAAGTTATAGAGGGACAAGAGAAGAAGCTAAGAGACCAGAGTGGAGGTTACTTCATTTGCCTATTGTAGTCTCAACTAAAAAGGTAGCAGTGGAAATGGACTCAGGATATATGCTGTGAATTATGGCAGGAATTGGTGAGGAACTGAATATGAAGCATGAGATAAAGATATTAATCAAGGATGACTCCTTGACTCCTCAAAAACTTGGAATGGAATCACCATTTGACCCAACCATCCCACTCCTTGGTTTATACCCAAAGGACTTAAAATAGTATAGCATACTACAGTGACGTAGCCACATCAATTTTATTGCAGTTCACAATATCTAAACTATGGAACCAACCTAGACACCCTTCAACAGATGAATGGATAAAGAAAATATGGTACATATACACAATGGAATATTACTCAGCCTTAAAGAAGAATAAAACTATGGCATCTGCAGGTAAATGAATGGAGCTGGAGAATATCATGCTAAGTGAAATAAGCCAAACCTAAAAATCCAAAGGCCATTTTTTTTTTTTTTTTTGATAAGCAGATGCTAATCCATAATGGGAGTGGGAGGAACTTTGGATTGTGCAGAGAGGAGTAAGGAGAGAGGCAGGGTGTGGGGATAAGAAGGACGGTAGAATAAGATGGACATTATTACTCTGTGTACATCTATGTTTACACTACCGGTGTGACTGAACCATGTTCAGCAAGAGGAAGGAGAAGTTGTGCTCCATTTATGTACAGTGTGTCAAAATGCATTCTACTGTCATGTGTAACTAATTAGAACAAATTTAAAAATTAAAAAAAAAATTCTAAAGAAAAAAAAAAAAAAAAAAAGAACAACCCCTAGGGATGACATTTGAGGGCTGAGGTAATATTTATTGAAGTGGGAAAGATTAGATTCGGAGGAAGTTTAGGGGAAAATCAAATCCCTATATTAGATTTTTTAGTTGATTTTTTATTTATTTATTTATTTTTATAAATTCAAAGTTGTTGTATTTGTAATAGTAGAATGCATTACAATTCATAATACACATATAGAGCCTCTTTTCACATAACACTGTTTGTATACAAAGTATATTCATACTATTCAAGTCTTCAATCATGCATTTAGTATAATGATATCCATCTTATTATACCACCTTTTCTCCCCCCCATACCCCCCTTGCTCCCTCCCTTCTCCTCCCTCCCCTTTGACCATTCTAGTGTTCATCTAATCTTCCTACATACCCCGACACCCAACACCACTGTGAATCTGCCTCCTTATATCAGAGAAACATTTGGTATTTGGATTTTTGAGATTGACTAACTTCACTTAGCATTATGTTCTCCCAACTTCATCCATTTACCTGCGAATGCCATTATTTTATTCTCTTTTATTGCTCAGTAAAATTCCATTGTGTGTATATGCCACATTTTCTTAATCCACTCATCTACTGAGGGACATCTAGGTTGGTTCCACAACCTAGCTATTGTGAGTTGTGCAGCTACAAACATTGAGATGGCTGTGTCACTGTAATATGCTGTTTTTAAGTCCTTTGGGAATAGACCCAGGAGTGGGATGGCTGGGTCATAGGGTGGTTCCATTCCCAGTTTTCCAAGAAATCTCCATACTGCTTTCCATAATGGTTGCACCATTTTGCAGTCCCACCAGCAATGTATGAGTGTGCCCTTTTCCCCACATCCTCTCCAACATTTATTGTTGTTTGTGTTCTTAATAGCTGTCATTCTGACTGGTGTGAAATGATATCTTAGGGTAGTTTTGATTTGCATCTCTCTAATTGCCAGTGATATTGAGCATTTTTTCATGTATTTGTTGATTGATTGTGTTCTTATTCTGAGAAGTGTCTGTTCAGTTCTTTGGCCCATTTATTTATTGGGATGTTTGTTTTTTTGGTATTGAGTTTTTTTGAGTTCTTTATATATTCTGGAAATTAATGCTCTGTCTGATGTGCATGTATTAAATATTTGTTCCCAGTTAGTTGGTTCTCTATTCACCTCACTTATTGTTTCTTTTGCTGAGAAGAAGCTTTTTAGTTTGAATCTATCCCATTCATTAATTCTTGATACTAATTCTTGCACTACAGGATTTTTATTAAGGAACTTGGGGCCTAATCCAACATGTTGGAAATTGGAGCTTACTTTTTATTCTGTTAGGCATATTGTCTCTGGTCTAATTCCTAGGTCCTTGATCCACTTTGAATTGAATATTGTGCATGGTGAGAGATAAGGGTTTAATTTCATTTTGTTGCATATGGATTTCCAGTTTTCCCAGCACCATTTGTTGAAGAGACTATCCTTTCTCCACTGTACATTTTTGGCGCCTTTGTCTAATATAAGATAGCTGAAGTTATATGTATTAGTCTCTGTGTCCTCAATTCTGTACCATTAGTCTACTAGTCTGTTTTGGTGCCAATACCATGCTGTTTTGTTACTATTGCTCTGTAGTATAATTTAAAATCTGGTATGGTTATGCCACCTGCTTTACTTTTTTTTTTTTTGTGGTACCAGGGATTGAACTCAGGGGCACTCGACCACTGGGTCACATCCCCAGACCTTTTTTGTATTTTGTTTAGAGACAGGGTCTCACTGAGTTGCTAAGTGCCTCCCCATTGCTGAGGCTGGCTTTGAACTCGCGATCCTCCTGCCTCAGCCTCTCAAAGTGCTGGGATTACAGGCGTGCGCCACGGCGCCCGGCTTGCTTCACTTTTTTTTGCTAAAAATTGCTTTAGATATTCTGGGTCTCTTACTTTTCCAGTTGAATTTCATGACTGCTTTTTCTATTTCTTTGAGGAATGTCATTGGGATTTTGATTGGAATTGCATTAAATCTGTATAATGCTTTTGGTAGTATGGACATTTTGACAATATTAATTCTGCCTATTCAAGAACAAGGAAGGTCTTTCCATCTTCTGAGGTCTTCTATAATTTCTTTCTTTAGTGTTCTATATTTTCTTTAAAGAGGTCTTTCACCTCGTTCATTAAGTTGATTCCCAGGTATTTTATTTTATTTTTTTTTATGCTATTGTAAATGGGGTAGTTTTCATGATTTCCCTTTCAGAGGATTTGTCACTGATGTACAAAAATGCCTTTGACTTATGGGTATTGATTTTGTATCCTGCAACTTTGTCGAATTCATTTACTAGTTGTAAAAGTTTTCTGGTAGAGTTTTTTGGGTCTTCTAGGTATATTATCATGTCATTGGCAAATAGTGCTAATTTGAGCTCTTCTTTTCCTATGTGGATCCCTTTAATTTCTTTCATCTGTCAAATTCCTCTAGCCAGAGTTTCAAGCACTATGTTAAATAACAGTGGTGAAAGGGGGCATCCCTGTCTTGTTCCAGTTTTTAGAGGGGATGCTTTCAATTTTTCTCCATTTAAGATAATGTTAGCCTGGGGCTTTGCATAAATAGCTTTTATAATGTTGAGATATGTTCCTGTTATTCCTAGTTTTTCTAGTGTTTTGAACATAATGGGGTGTTGTATTTTGTCGAATGCTTTTTCTGCATCTATTGAGATGATCATATAGTTTTTATCTTTAAGTCTATTGATGTGATGTATTATGTTAATTGATTTCTGTATGTTGAGCCAAGCTTGCATCCCTGGGATAAACCCCACTTGAACATGGTGCACTATCTTTTTGATATGTTTTTGTATTCGATTTGCCAGGATTTTGTTGAGAATTTTTGCATCTATGTTCATTAATGATATTGGCCTGAAGTTTTCCTTTTTTGGCTGTGTTTTTGCCTGGCATTAAGAAAAGAAAAATAGCAATGAAAATGAACAAAGGGAGATATTAAACTAAAGGAATTACCAACCAGAGGAGAAACCAAATCAAGTTAAATACCATAAACAAATAAAAATGGATGGGAATACGAATCACATCTCAATAATAACTTTGAATGTTAATGGCATAAATTCACCATTCAAAAGACACAGATTGTCAGACTGGATTAAATGAAACGACCCAACAATATGCTGTCTTCAAGAAACCCACCTCATAGAAAAAGACATCAATAGACTGAAGGTGAAAGGCTGGGAAAAATCTTACCACTCACATGGGCCACAGAAGCAAGCAGGGGTTTCCATTCTCATATCAAATAAGGTAGATTTCAAGCCAAAGTTAATCAAAAGGGACAAAGATGGATATTTCTTACTGATTAAGGGAACCATTCATCAACAAGATATAACAATTATAAATCTATATGCCCCAAATAATGGAGTACCTACATTCATCAAACAAACCCTTCTCAAGTTCAAGAGTAAAATAGATCACAACACAGTAATCCTAGGGGACTTCAACACACCTCTATCACCACTGGATAGATCATCCAAACAAAAGCTAAATAAAGAAAGTTTAGGCCTCATTAAAACAATTAATAACAGACCTAACGGACATATACAGAATATTTCATCCCTCAGTAAGCGAATACACTTTCTTCTCAGCAGCACATGGCTCCTTCTCCAAAATTGACCATATATTATGCCACAAGGCAACCCTCAGCAAATATAAAAAAGCAAAGATACTACCCTGCATTCTATCAGACCATAATGGGATGAAATTGGAAATCAATGATAAAACAAGAAATAAAAAAAAATTACTCCAACAACTGGAAGCTAAACATCATGCTACTGAATGAACAAGGGGTTGAAGAAGACATCAAGGAGGAGATTAAAAAATTCCTAGAGGTAAATGAGAACACAGATACATCATATAGAAATCTCTGGGACACTATGAAGGCAGTATTAAGAGGAAAATTCATTGCACTGAGTTCATTCCTCAAAAGGAAAACAAAAAACAAAAAACAACAAATAAATGACTTAACATCACACCTCAAAGCACTAGAAAAAGAACAGACCAACACCAAGAGCAGAAGACAGGAAAAAATTAAAATCAGAGCTGAAATTAATGAAATTGAGACTAAAGAAACAATTCAAAGAATTGACAAAACTAAAAGTTGGTTCTTTGAAAAAATAAATGAAATTGACAGACCCTTAGCGATGCTAATGAAAAGAAGGAGAGAAAAAACTCAAATCACTAACATCTGTGATGAAAAAGGAAATATCACAACAAACACCTCAGATATACAGAGGATAATTAGAAATTACTTTGAAAACTTGTACTCTAATAAAATAGAAAATATTGAAGACATTGACAGATTCCTAGAGTCGTACGAATTGCCCAAACTGGATCTGGAGGATATACACAATTTAAATAGATCAATTTCAAGTGAGGAAATAGAAGATGTTATCAAAAAACTACCAACCAGAAAAAGCCCAGGGCCTGATGGCTTTACAGCCGAGTTCTACAAGACCTTCAAAGAAGAACTAATACCATTGTTCTTCAACTTATTTCAAGAAATAGAAAAAGAGGGAGCTCTCCCAGACTCTTTCTTTGAGTTGATTTTAAAACATTGCAACATTTCATGTTTAAAATATGGGAGATGGGTTTTTGGGCCTCCCTGAAGGAAGCCAGGAGAACAGAGGGTGGAGTGGTGGAGTATGAATCAGTCAGCAGGAGTGATAGGCGGAGCAGGAGATGATCCCCCTGAAGGCTGGACATGGAATCAGAGGGAGACCAGAACCCTTTCATAGCAGTTTTCCACAGAAAAGTGAGTTCCCAGCTTCATGCCTAATACAGGCCTGAGCAGAAAGGTTTTCAGCTACAGCAATTAGCCATCTCAGTTTGGATACAGCTCTTCCTCAGGAGGGAAATTGGCCCCAAAAGCATGGATGCAGACTCATCTGGTTCCATGTACTCCACTGGTCAGACAGGCCACCCTTGGAAATCATCTTGGCGAAATTGCCAGGTATTGTTTTGCTTCCTGGGACAGACCTTCTCATCCTACACACACACCCTGACATCTAAAGCTCCTGTTGCCTCAGGGCAGACTTTCCTTCCAAGGAAAGCTTTCCTCTGTGATTCTAAGGTGATTTCCTTTCCCTCTTGTTCTTTCATGTTGCTGCAACTTCTTTTAATAATGATATTTTATTTCTGGTGGGGCATCTCCTACAACAGAACTGAACAAATTATTCTAATAACATTGTCTATAAAATGGCTCCATTATTCTAGTTGTGCAAATTATTCTAGCAGCACTGGAAACACTCTGTTACTGTAAAGGTTTTTTTTTTTTTTTTCCCTATTGTATATATAAGGGGTGGCATCAGCTGTTTGTGAATCCAGAACATTCTCTTTGGATGGTTCTCAAAGAAACACGTCATTCAAAGCTGTGTCAATAGAGAATTTAAGCTTCCACATGACTAGGTATTCAAAATGTAAATAACAGCTAGCGAGGGCATTTTAGAAACCCCAAAGTAAAAAGTTTACTGCCAAAGGGAAAAAAATAGCTTGAGAAGAGGACGGCAGGACAAATGAGGACAACTAGTCTTTTTTCAGCTTATTTTTGTTGGATTCATTTTGAGTTTTGTAAACCAAGCTCCAGTTAGATCTTAAGAAAAAAAAAAAAAAAAAAATCTAACTGACATAATTCCCTGAATCAATCTTCACACAAAAAGGTTTTGAACATCAAGGCAGTGTTAGCAGCTTTCTAGCCTCACGTCCAGATTGATCAGTTTAAGTAGCACTAAATATGTAACTTTATAAATGCCATTGAATAGGAGTAGGCAAAATAAAATTCCACGGGCTCTTTCTTACTATAGCCAAAACCAAACAACATCTGTTCTTCTCTCTGAAGTAACATCTAAACAAAATCAAGCATAAAATTATGATTGTTTTATTTTTCTTTACCAATTGTATACTGTGTTTCCTTAGCAAACTTACACTATTTTTAAAAATATATATTTTATATGTTATGAACATGCTATGAACTGTTATAAAACAGAAGTTGCTATATGAAGCTATTTCCTTGGTGAATATGTAAAATATCATTTTTCTTTCTCACTGTCACAGTCATTACGCGTCTTCACTGTGACTACACTAATCCTAACCATACATTAGATGCTCAAGAAAGACAGATGGAGTTACTTTGGGGACTGGAATTATTCCTTTTGGGTGAGAATGCCAAAGTTTTTGGCTATTCTTATATATTTGGGCTTCCTATGTTTGACAAATTGTGGGCATCTTGAATGCCACACTGTAGAATCCTGTTCTTCACTCACCGGCCCAAACAATTTGTAACTTATGAGAATTTGAGGGACTAACTCTGAGTGTTCACATGTGTCCTTAACATTGTTTAAATAATCTTCTCCACATCCCTAGGTTCATTATTGTCTAGGTAGGCACAAACTCAAAATAAAAAACAATGTTAAATGTAACAATAAAAAAACAACTCAATTCTTCTTTTGAATTGTGGTTTCATTATAGAATATTATTTTGTGTGATTTTCAAAGAGGGAAAACATCTCTTTTCTCCAAGAAGAAATGAAATTAGTTGGTTAAAATCAGTGTCTTCGAACATTATTTTAATTGAAGATATTTCTCTAGTATCCCCAAAGTGTAATAAAACTTTCAAACATGGTAAGTGAATTAAAAGCAGTAGACTCCTGTTCCATTCACTAAGTGAATAATTGCAGTGGCTTGATTTATTTTGTTTTAAGTTTCTCGCAGGAAGGCCCTGATTGAAAAAAAAAAATATTAAAGAAAAGTTTGTAGACAAAAGAGAAAAGTGAAGACATAAGTAAATTTTACACTCCAAAGAAATTTGGAGTTTGCTTGTTGTTTCTTCTTTTTTTTTCCTTGAAAATATTTCCTTCAATTTCTTTTATTCCTCAATAAATATTAGGGGTGGATTTTTAAGCAAAGTGGTAATTATTAGCACATTAACATTTCTACCAGACAGCAAAGATAGTACTGGCCCGTCAGCCCCAAACAGGATGGCAGCTTGGCACTGAGCCTTGGGCCACTGCAGTGAGTCATTCTCCCTCCTTCATCCAGTGAGGGGAATAAACTCCATTCTGCTGTGAACTTTCCTTTAGGACAACACCTGGTGCTGCTAACCCTGAGGTGTGCATTTATTTGTGGGGTTCCTAGTCCCAAATTTCAAAGCCAAAGCAAAGGCCAGTCTACACTAGGACCTTTAATAAATTCAGACAGAATAAAATTCCCTTACTAGCATTTAATCCAAACTGCCTTGTCCAGATGGCTTCTTACAGGGAGAGGGGAGAAGAGGGGATCCTCACGCTCTGCTTCCGTTTATGCTGGCGGGCTGTGATTATTGTTAATGACCCGCAGCTGCACTAGCTTCCCCACCACCTCTACCCTCTGCCCACCCCCACCTCTAGCTTTTCTCTTATTTAAGCTTTTCTCCAGTAAGCCCTGCACAGAGGGAGGTGGGAGTAACTTTTATGATGGATCAACCGTCAGGACTCACCCTGAATTTGGCTTCTCATGAAACCCGAACACAGCAGTGGGCTCTACTCCAAAAGCTTAAGCTCTGCAAAAGCAGGCAAACCTACAGTTAATTTTTCATAAGGTCCCAACAAACATTTATGCATCGATTCCAAAAATCATTTTAAAATTCCCTTTAGTCTTTTGAATTATATCGTTAGTTGCATTCAAGGCTAAAGAGTTAGACAGGTTTTGGATTTAGTGTTGTAAGGAGCACTAATGCTTTCTCTCACTGAGCATATGTAGAAAGAAGGACAAGCAGATGGGGAGAATTTTCACTATTAAATATTCTTATGAATACATCCCTTGTACTCTCTGCTCTTTTTGACTTCATCACTGCAATTGCTTTAAACAATTTGGATTGGGAAAGCCTTCAGATACACAGGGCTGGACATGTCTTTGAGAGGCTGTCTGGTCTAGACTTGTTACATTGCACAGTGTATCTGGTCAGTCGCCCTCACCTCCCTCATTATGTGCTTCCTGCACAGACTCTGGCTGCACATCTGCAAAAGATAGGATATGGCTGCTGTCACTCACGCTTGAGGTCATCACTGTTACTAATGTTAATGTTATTGGTGCTTGCTTCTGCCATTATTATTAGTATTAATACTAATGTTATCAATGTTAATGTTAAATAGTATTAGTGATATTTTTGACATTATATTTATTATTACTTTTAATGTCTATTCCTATTCTGTTGCCAGGATTTTTGAAGTCTCTGATAGAAACTTTCTCACTCTTAGGGGCCCATGGGTTTTTTAGGAGGCTGTTGTTCATGGTTTTCCAATCTTCCAAAGCTGTGAAGAAGGTGACTAAAACAAGGGTGAAAGCAATTCTCAGTATTTATGCATTGGCCATTGATCTACTTGTTCTCATTTAGCGTAGTTCTTTGTGTGTGTGTGTACACACAAATGGCTCCCCCCTCAGAAAATCCTTTATATGGAAATATTGTGAACTATGAACATATATGTTCTTAGAATTCCTCAATTTTCTTCCTCTATAGCCCCTTCTATTTCTCGTGTTTTGTGAATTTTTTTATCCTTTTCCTGAGATGAAGTGAGCCCATCAACAGTAATTACAAATCCTACTTGTTGGTTGGTCAAATGCAAAGATCACTTCCCCAAGGAAAATTCTGTGATGTATTCTTGCTACTATTACTCATTACTTTGTATCAAAGTTATTGACATCAATTTTCTATACACCTACAGGAGTATAGTATTTTGTATACTCCTTATGGATTAGAAGTGACGTAATATAGTACACACACACACACACACACACACATAATCTTATTTGAATGGTTTATCCTGATGTAAATGTGTGTGTGTGTGTGTGTGTGTGTGTGTATACATATATATGTGTGACTGTTTCAAATCAGGACATGTCATTCAACAACTATACAATAGTCCTCTTTATCTGCCATTTCACTCTGCTTGGTTTTAGCTACCTATGGTTAATTATAGTTCAAAAATACAGTATAGTTGAATGAAATATTTTTGATAGACTATATTCACATAACTTTATTAGAGAATATTTTAAAAATTATTTTAATAATTTTAGTCTTATGATTAGTTTTTATTAATCTCACATAACTTTATTAGAGAATATTTTAAAAATTATTTTAATAATTTTAGTCTTATGATTAGTTTTTATTAATCTCTTTCTGTGCCTAATTTATAAATTAAACTTTATCACAGATATGTATGTGTAGGAAAAATGTGTGTGTGTGTGTGTGTGCATCTGTAGTTTCAGGCAACCACTGAGAATCTTGAAAAATTGTCTCCCATGATTAAGGGGGATTATTCTGATTGTATTTACATATATATGGGGAAAAAGGAGAGGGAGGGAGGGAGGGAGGGAGGGAGGGAGGGGGAGAGAGAGAGAAAAATATTTTATTGTACTTACAAAAAGTAATGTTTAACAAATTAAACAAATTGCTTTGTAAAGAAGCTTAATATTCTCTTCTAGTAGCAAAACCCTCAGACTGCCATCATGCTCCTTCAGCTATGGTTGTATTTCTCCTCAGACTCCCCAAACTTTTTGAAAGAATTATCTACTATCTCTACCTTCACATCTTCCATTTCCACTAAATTTTTAGTCCACTGAAATTTGCCTTACACTACTGCTTTCAAGGTCAACAAAACCTCCATTACTTAAGTCCAAGGAGCTATCTGAATTACTTTTCATTTTTTACTTCATGCCACTCCCAATACTGTTGATTCTCTTCCTCATGTAGTACCCTTCCCCGGGGCCCCAGGACTGTCAACTCCTGTTCTCTTCCTCCTTTTCCCTCAGTTTCTTTTTGCAGGCTTCTCTCCTTTCTTCTACCCTTTACCACTTACTTTTTTAAGTATTTGTTTCCTTGGATATTTGTTTTAATTATAATAGAAGAAAACAGAATTTAATGCATGCCTATTGAATGAGTGGTCAGAACCTATTTGGAAAACTTTTGCATGTATTAAGTCATCCATTTATCATAACCAGCCTAGGGAGAGGTGCTGTTGCCACTGTGAATTGTTTTATGTCTAAAAGAAAGTACTGAAGGAAAGAAAGTACAGGGAAGTCACAGAGCTTGCAAGTGGCAGAGCTGGGATGTGACCCAGGTGGCCTGAATCCAGAATCCATGTGCTTAACCATGATGCTGTCCTGCCTTCTTTCCTTCTCACATGCTTTTTAGGTGAGCCTGCTCCTTGAGTATCAAGGGAACCAATTCAAATTACTTAGAAATAATCAGAATTATTGTTGTGTTTTGCTTTGTATGACACCATCTCAGGTCTTTGTGTCTTACAGGGTTCCTATGTGTCCCTTGATGAATTAGAGTGTTCTCCCTTGGCCTCTCACCTCAAAATGAAGGTATTTACTTGTTGTTTTCACTTTTCTTTGTGTAGAAAAGACTAAGTGCTGGATACATCTATTTAGCCATCTTGGAATCATTCCAATTTTTTGGTACTGAAGTGGAACCCAAGGGAACTTTACCGTTGAACTACATCCCCAACTCATTAAATTTTTTATTTTGAGATGGTCTCACTAAGTTGCTTAGGTTCTTGATAAATTGCTGACATTAGCCTCAAACTTGCTATCCTCCTGCATCAGCCTCTCAAGTCACTGCCGTTACAGGTATGTGTCACTGAACCTGGCCCTGCATAATTTCTTTTATATCAGTGATTCCTTTGGGGAATCAAATATTATTGTCCTATTCTGTAAGAAAATGAACAAACCCCCACATTTTTGCTTATAACTTGCCAAGTTCAAGAAGTCTCCAGAGCCTGGTTAAGAATTTCTAATATCCTTTATTTTGTGGTTTAGAGGAAGAGAGAAAATTAATGGTATTTCTTAATTTAATTACTTATGGAATTATTAATGAACTATGTTTCTTTTTTATTAAGCATGTTATTTGTGTATATTTGACATGTAAAAAACCATACATATGCATTCTGTAGGGCTTGATATGTTTGGGGATAAGTATATACTTGGGAAATCATCATGAGAACCAAGGTCATTGATACACTAGTCACTTCCCCAAGTTTTCTCCTTCCCCCTTAATTATTACTATTATCTTATGTATCATGTGTGTGTGTGTGTGTGTGTGTGTGTGTGTGTGTAAGAGCACTTATTGTAAAATCTACACTCTCAGAAAATTTTAAGTTTTTATAATACTATATTGTTAGCAAGAGGCAATGTGCTATATATAGCTAATATTATATAGTAAATCTCTGGAATTTATCTTGCATAACTAAAACCTCATTGGAGAAATTACCATAATTCTATTCTCCATTTCCATAAGCTTGCAATTTTAAGTTTCACATATAAGTGAGGTTGTATGGTATTTATTTTTCTGTATATGACTCATTTTACTTAGCATTATGTCCTCTCGGTCCATCCACGTTGTCACAAATAGCAGGATTTCTTTCCTTTTTAAGACTAAATAATATTGTATTGTAAATATATCACACATTATTTTACATATTCATCAATCAGTGAACATGTAAGTTGTTTCTATAGCATGACTATTGCTAATAATGCTTTAATAAGCATATACATGCAGGTATATCTTTGAGATCCTGATTTCAATTCCTTTGTATAAATAACTGAAATGGAATTGCAATATCATATGGCTGTTCTATTTTAAGTATTTTTAGGAACCTCCATATTGTTTTTCCAAGTGGCTGTCATAATTTCATTTCTATCAGCAGTGTACTAGGGATATCATATCTCCACATTCTTGATGACACTTACTACTTTTTTTTTTTTTTTAATGGCCATCCTAACTGGTATAAAGTAATGTCTCATTATGCTTTTGATTTGCATTTCCATGATGATTGGTGGTGTTGAATCCCTTTTGATTTACCTATTGGAAATTTGTGTGACTTTGGTGAAGTGCCTATTCAGGTACTTTGCCCATTTTTAAATCAGGTTGTTATAATTTTTTAATTAAATATCCTGAGTTCCTTGTTTGTTTTGAATATTAATCCTTTATCAGATATATGTTATACAAATAAAATGATTTTGTTGCTTGTTCCTGTTGCTGTGTAGAGGTTTTCAATATGATGTACTCTCACTTATTTTGCTTTTGTTGCCTGTGCTTTGGGCATCACATCCCCCATATCATTGCTAAGACTGATGTAAAGAAGTTTTTCTTTTACAGTCTCAGGACTTATGTTTATGTCTTTAATCCCTTTTGAGTTTTTTTCTATGTACAATGTAAGATATTGATTAATTTTCATTCACTTACATGTGTATGTTTGGTTCTCCTAACACCATATATTAAAGAGACCATCCTTTACTTATTTTGTATTATTAGTGCTCTTGTTGAAATTCAGTTGACTTTGTCAATTGGGTTTATTTTTAAGCTATTTTGTTTTACCAGTGTGTGTATCTACGTTTAAATCAGTACTATACTGTTTTCATTACTATAGCTTTGCAATATAAGTTGAAATCAAGAAGCGTGACATCTTCATTTTTGCCAAAGATTGCTTTGTTATTCAGGGTTTTCTGCAGTTTTGTACAAATTTTAGAATAAACTTTTCTATTTCTATGGAAAATTCTATTGGAATTTTGATGGGGATTGTATTGAAAATGTAGATTGTTTTGGATTGTACAGATACTAACAGTATTAATTTTTCCAATCCATGAACATGGGATATTTTTCTATTTATTTTGTCTTTAATTTCTTTCAGCATTGTTTTAAGATTTTCAGTGTATAAGCCTTTCATCTTCTCAGTTAATTTTGTTCCTAAATATTTTACTCTTTTTGATGTTATTGTAAATGCAATTGTTTCTATTTCATTTTCAGATGGTTTGTTGTTAACATATGGAAATCCAACTGATAAAACATACCTATGTTTTGTATGAAGCATCTTCATGGAATTTATTTCTTAGTTCTAACAATGTCTTTTTGTGGCACCTTCAGAGTTTTCTACATATAATACCATTATCATTAAACAGAGATAATTTTACTGTTTCCTTTCTGATTTGGATGACTTGTATTTATTTTGATTGCCTGATTGCTCAGTCTAAGATTTCCTCCAGTACTATATTGAGTAGACGTGGTAAGAGTGATCACTCTTGTCTTGTTCCAGATGTTAGAAAGCTTTCAGTTTTTGTTTTTGAATAATTTGAAGTTATATGTCTTGAAACTCACTGATTGTTCTGCTCAATTCTGCTGTCAATACAGATCTGTCAAAGATCTGTATTAAATTATTTTTGGTCAGTCATTGGGTTGTTCACTTCTAGAACATCTGCTTTTCATGGCTTGTATTTGTTTGTGGAAATATTAGCTTTGTTCATGAATTGTTTTCCTGATTTTAATTGTTTATGTGTGTTCTGTTGAAGCTTGCTGAACTTCATTGAGCTGATTATTTTGAATTATTTGTTAGGTAGTTCATAGATCTCTATTTATTTAGCTTTTTATCTCTTTTTATTATTTTTATTTGTTCTACTTAGTTGTACATGACAATAGGATGCACTTCAATTTGTCGTACACAAACGGAACACAACATTTCAATTCTCTGGTTGTACACGGTGTAGGGACACACCATTTGTGCAATCATACATGTACCTAGGGTAATGATGTCCATCTCATTCCCCATCTTTCCTACCTCCCTAACCCCTTCCCACCCTCCCCTTTGCTCAATCCAAAGTTCCTCCATTCTTCCCATGCCCCCCACCCTCCATAGATTAGCATCCTTTTTATCCCTTTTTTTCTTGTTCACTTTATTTCTTTGGTGATGCCAAGCTTTTCTGAACTTTGATGTCTGTGCATTTCGTCAGTGTTTATCCAATCTTTGCAGAATGATTACTTCATTCAATCTTTATAGACTAGGTTTGGTAGGGAAAGCCCTTCAATAGTAAACCTGGTCAAAGATTTGGTGGTGAGGTGTGGCAGACAGCCAACACAGGTAGGCTTTCTGTGGAGGTTCACAGAAGGTTTGACCTAATATCTGAGTCTGTAGGCAAGTAAGTCTGATGTCTGAGTCCAGATGGTCATCCTGGCATTTGGGGTCCAAAAGGAAAAGGACTACTCTCTGTGTTTGTGGATATAATCCTGGAGAATCCACATGGGCATACCTTGACCTTAAGTATATAAAGGCTGGTCTGGGATTGGAGTAATCTTGGTGTCTGGGTCCATGGGGGCTATCTGCTATTGGAATTCAGTGGGTCTGGACGCACACGGAGGGACCTAAAGCCTGGTTCCCTAAGGTCCAGCTTGGTGCACAGGTGGACATAGCATTTAGGTCTTTAGTGTCCTGTTGGCACTGAGGTAGCCTTGGAGTCTGAGTGCACATTCATTTCTTCTTTTCAAAATAAGAACCAAGGGCTGGGTTGTGGCTCAGTGGTAGAGTACTTGCCTAGCATGTGTGAGGCACTGGGTTTTATCCTCAGCCCCCCATAAATAAAAATAAATAAATAAATAAATAAATAAATAAATAAACAAACAAACAAATAAATAAATAAATAAAAGTTATTGTGTCCATTTACAACTAAAAATATTTAAAAAACAAAACAAATAAAGCAAAAAACAAAAGAAGAACCAAAGGTTCCCTATGGGTAAGAAAATTGTAAGTAGAATTGGAAGCCTTAGCAACTTGTATGAATTTTTTGGTAACTTAAAATTAGTGAAAATGTTGCTGTGCATATTTAAGGGTCTAGTTAAAGTTTAAAATAACATTTTCCTAATATAGCTTTTAATCATAGAAAATTAATTTTCTCAAACATTTCTTAGAAGCAAGGAAAAGAAAGCTAGTAGATTTATCTAGATTAAAAGTAGTGCAATATTGGAGCTTCAAAAAGCCAAGAGGAAGAGAAAATCTAAGATATTATAGATTGTTTTTGCTGAACTGGTTAATACATGGGGAAGAAACAAAAGATGATGAAGGGCATATTTTGTGGTGATTATGAACATGAACTTTATACTTAGGTGAACCTAAGTCAAAGATAGTGTGTTGCTGATTATCAACTAAATCACCTCTGTCAGCCAAAGTTTCATCATTTCCCTAGCAGAGAAAATGCCTCATGAATAATAAATATGAATATAAAATTCTTAGTAAAAGTCATTATCATCAACAAGCTAGACAAATTGAACAATTAGAGTTTAGATAAAATTAAATACCAATTTACATGAAAGAGGATATGGGAGAATTTGATAGGAAAATGTTAAATTATAGGGAGGAGTTCATAAATTGCTCTATTTTGAAATTCAGAAAATTCAGCATATGGTCCTGGGAGTAATTTCCTGAACTGCAAATAAAAGTCACTAGAATCATGCAGTCAAAACTGAAGAGTGAGCTGTGAGCATTCCTCTACCCACTAATTGCCCCAGGGTTGGGGAATCATATTAAGTATTGTTTTACTTGGCTTTTTTGCTGCTGTGACCCAAAGACCTGACAACAACAATTAGAGAAGGAAAAGTTCATCAGAGATTTCAGTCCATAAATGGCCAACTTCATTCCTTAGGGCTTGAGATGAAGTAGAACATCATGACAGAAGAGTGTGGTAGAAGGAAATGGCTCAAGAAATCACACCAGGAAGCAGAGTGAGAACTCTGCTCAACAAGGACAAAATATAAACCCCCAAAGACATGCCCCCAGGGACCCACCTCCTGCAGCTACACCCCACCTGCCTACAGTTACCACTAAACTAACCTGTATCAGATGATAAATGCACTGATCAGGTCAAATCTTTTATAATCCAATCATTTCATCTCCAAACTTTCTTTCATTATCTCACACATGAGCTTTTGGGAGACCCCTAATAGCTAAATTGTAACAAGTATTTTGAGGATTCTTGACTTTTTTTGGTTGTATAAGTTAATTTCAGCTAAATTTCAACAATTTCTTTAAGTTGCTAACCTTTTATATCTTATTGTTGCTATTTATGTCCATCAATCTTTTTCTTGTATCAATTAATCACTTATAGACACTAAGCTTGAAGAAAATGATGGAGGTCAAAAGGCAAGAAGCATGAAATATTGCACTGAACTCTGCTAGTCTGACACATGCCTGCTTAATATAGAATTATGACAATGAACTATTTCAGTTAGTTATTATAATTAAAAACAGCATACTTTTTAAAAGCTCCAACAAACAAACTGAATTCCTAGGAACCCCAAAGGTTCAGTTCAGTTCAAAAAAAGGTCAAATTTGATGTTGTTCTCTAAATTAGGTTTCCAAGCCCTAATTATAATGATAGACATTATTTTGCAAACTTGGAAAAGGTTCATTTACATGACAGATCCAAAAATCAAATGTTATTACTACCTTTCTTTTTATTTTCCCTCTTAAATACTGACTTCAAAAAACAAGTAAGAAGTAATTATGGAGAAGAGCATAAGGAGAAAAAAACAATGTATCCTCTTTTCTTAACATTAATTGCATGACCCTGTATTTATTAAGACAAATCACATTTCTTTCTAAGAGTTGACTCTTGACAAAATTATATGATCTTGTCTAAGGAGACAATTTACCCTACCAAAGCATTGTTCATTTATGATGATACAAAGCCCACTTAATTAGCAGATGAACAACTTGTTCCTAGAGGAAGCGTCTTACATTAGAATTTGAAAGTTAATTTTTACACTTGTTCATCAAATGTGAAAACAATTGTCATTGTTTTCATTGTTCTTCGTTGTTCTACAAACTGGCAGGGAGATGAAGACAAAAAAAATCTCTCACACGAGTCTTGGCACCTATCTTTGCAACTTCTGTCCATGTTGCATTCCAGAAAGGAAAGAAATAAATTCTGTAACTTGTCTCCTCACCTTGAACTTCTTTCTCTCTTTGTTTAGAGCATAACATAGCAAAAGGATTTCTTTTAAATTATTTATGAAATAATAGAACACGTCATGTTTACTTACATAATTTTATTCATCTAAAAATAGAGATTAATTAAGAAAGAGGGGCATGTGAAAATCTTGGTTTTCTTTGTGGTTATGCTCTGACAACCTTCATTAATCTTTGTGTGACCCCTTGTAATAGGTCTGTGGAGTCATCCTGCTGTTTTTTAAAGACCAATCTGAACATTCTCATTTATCCCAAACCACATCAAATCAAACCCAAACCACAAATCTGATGCTAAGCCCTTGAAGACTCACATTGATCTTTATAATAGGGTTATTGTAATGTTTAGCTGACACATAAAGATTTTAAGAAATTTCTCTTTAAATTCTGCTTCTTTCAAATTTCTAGTTTTCAGTAGCCCAATATCCCTACATCTTTTTTCCTTTATATTCAACATAACTGTTGGAATTCTGATTCCTGCCTGTACCAGAGATACAATCTTTGGGAAATTCCTTAACTTCCTTAGTTTCCATATCTGAAAATCAGAAAAAATAAATAATATTTCACAATGTTGCTTTAAGAAAAAGTGAGTTAATAAATATTGATTGAAAATACTATCACATAATAAAAACTCAATTAGTGTTAACTACTGCTATAATTATTGTAAAATTTCAAGGGATTTTCAGAAATATAAACTCAAGTTATTATTATCATTTAAAGGAGGGACTTTTCCAGTGGGTAACTTCAGAGCTCAAAGAGCTCTGAAAAAAGTATTTTACTTATAGGAATAGTAGCTTTGCTTACTAATCAGCTTTTAGCTTGTTGCTGTTAACAATCTTACATTTTTTAATTTTAAAATTATTTTCCGTAATTTTAACTCAACTCTAAATATTTTGATTTCTGTCTTAATTTTCTTATCTTTTTTCATTATTGTTTTTATCTTAGTCTTTATTTCCTCTAATTTTTAAAAAATTATCTCATCCCCAGCTGGGCGCGGTGGCCCACGCCTGTAATCCCAGCACTTTGGGAGGCTGAGGCAGGAGGATCGCGAGTTCAAAGCCAGCCTCAGCAATGGCGAGGCACTTAGCAACTCAGTGAGACCCTGTCTCTAAATAAAATATAAACAAAAAAAGGGGCTAGGGATGTGGCCCAGTGGTCGAGTGCCCCTGAGTTCAATCCCCGGTACCACAAAAAAAAAAAAAAAAAAAAAAAAAAAAAATTATCTCATCCCCATCTTCAATGGACTTATTTACCTATTTAATATATTTTAATTGTTCTTTACAAACTTTGTAGTATTTAAAAATATTTTAAACTATAATATTGGAAATGGTTGTTACTATTTATTGATTACTTTTCCCTGCAAGACATTGGTCTAGAACATCATATGTATTATCAACCCTCACAATATTATTTTCATTATACAGATGAGAATATTGAGATAAAAAGAGGATATGTGCCTTGCCCACGGTTACATAGATATTAAGAACAAGAAATTTTATTTATATTATTGTACTTTGTATTTTATTTGGATTACTTTTGACTTAATTTTGTTTTATTGTCTTCGTTATTATTTTGTCATTAGTAGTAGTGAAGAGTTAAGTTGAGGTGGTGGTGTCAGTGTAGAATTGCCTGCATTTTGTATAGGAGACATTAGATACATATATTTCTTCCAGTTGATGCTGAAGTCACCATTTCCAGATCTGCAATCTTTTTGGAGTGGAAAGCAGCATAAGTTTTGAGCCAGCTAATGACTTCTGTCAGTATTAAAGAAAAGTCTTTGTGTTAGCTTTTCATCACTGTGATAAATACCTAAGAAAATCCACTTAAAGAAGAAAATAATTATTTTGGCTCATGGTTTTATATGTTTTAGTCTAAGGTTAGCTGGCTCCATTGCTTTGAGCCTGAGTGAGGCAGAATATCATGGTGGAAGGGTGTGGAGGAACAAAGCTGTTTACCTGATGGTGTTTGGGAAAGGAGAGAGAGAGAGAGGGAGAGACGGGGGGAGAGAGAGCGAGAGGAGAGAAAATAGAGAAGAAAAGAGGAAAAAGGAGACCTGGGAAAGATATATTTCCTAGAGTAGCCCCCAAGGACTTGCTACCTACTACTCAGTTCCACCTCCTACAGTTCCCCAATAATCAGTTCCACCTCCTACAGTTCCCCAATAATCAGTTCCACCTCCTACAGTTTCCCAATAACCAATTAATTCATCAGTTTCTCAATGGATTGATCCATTGAAGAGCTCAGAGCCCTAATGAACCAATCACTTTCCAAAGGATCCACCTCTGACTATTGTTATTATGGGGACCAAGACTTCAAGATTGGGGACATTCCAGATCCAAATAGAATAGTCTTTATTATATGTAGTTTCCCCCAAATCTTTATTGTTATGTGGACCAAGAAGTTAATTCTGAATTTAATGTAGTAATATTTTAGAATAAAATTAACTAACTCTGGGAGAATATTGACAAACAAATCTTTAGTGTATAGTCCAAAGCTGACGAAAATGTGATACTAAATATAAAATGGTTGAATGAAGACTCTTTAGTTGTGATTGTTCACAAAGCTTTAATTAGCCTAGTTGTGTTATTAACTTCTTGGAATTTATAAGATTTTCATAAAGTATTATGCCAGATACCTTGATAACATCATAAATTGCATATACTTAATTTATGTAACTGATTGACATTATGTATCATTATGATGGTATAATGTCAGACTAGGTTCAACTCCTGGATCTATCAATTAAAAGCTGTCTGGCCTGAAATTAGGTTCTACTCTTTTTATTTTTTGGTGACAGTTTGCTTATCTATAATGTAGAAAAACATGAATATCCAGGCTTATAGGGTCACGAAAATTAAAAATAAAAAATGCTTGACCTACAGTAAGAAGGTAAATTTTCTGGCAAAAACAATTCAATAAATGGTACTGGAAGAGACTACTATTTTTAAAATTTCTACTTGAAAAACATGGTGTGTGTGTGTGTGTAAAAAGTAACAACACCCAATCATTCTATCGTTATTTTTGTGTAGTATTCCAAACCTTAAGCTTTATACCTGATTATAGTTTTGATGTCTAAGGAAAGTAATGCAAGTGTTAGATTTTATAGTGAATATTATTCTGTGTACTGTACAATGAGAAATACTCTTTCATTGCACAAGCTTCCCCTTAGTAGTCAGCAAGGACTTTAAGAAGCATGACCACAGATCTAAGGTTATTTTCCAAAGCTTTTCGTCACTCACAAGTAATAGCTTCCATAATTCTTAGAATTGGGCTTAATAACAATAACATTGTGAAACCTTGTAGTCCTGTGAGTTAAAAACTTTCAAATAAAGAAAATGGAATATAAATATTAGCAGATACTGAGAGAGTTTAGACATCATTGCTTAGATATCAGAAGTTATTTTTAAGACAATTCAACTTTTCAGAAATCCCAGGAGAATTGAAGAAATACACGTGAGGTTGATAACTTAAAGATTTCTCTTCCTCCTGTCAAATAGATGTAGTAAACACACTAGTATCAGACTAAACCTTGCTGCTTTTTCTGCATTAAGAGCCAAAGCTAAATGGTTGTGGAAAAGACCGGTTTTTCTCCTTCGTGGTAGAATGATTTTCCTTCTCATGACCTTTCTATTTTTCTGCTTATGTTTGACAGTCTTATGAAACTCATTTTTGTGCACCACATTAACCCCAGACTTGGAGATATGACTAGGTTTCATGTCATTTCACAGCTGCATTAATGCAGAATAAATTATTTTCCTTCTAAGTCATGCTTATCATTAGTTGCCAAAAATCAATATAAGAGTGACATGAGACTATAGAGGTTAAACAGCTAGAAAAGTATTGGGCATGTGGTTAGTACTCAAATGTTAATTATGTCATTTATATTATACATATTTGTGTATACACACGTAAGATTTATCCATGTGCAAAGATATACCTATTAATATTTTCAATCATTAAAAACAAACATTTGGGTTCTCAGAAAGCATTTTCTGTCTTCATGTACATTCTGGAATCTACATGGCCCCAATTAAGAAAGCTTCAAGAATAAGATTGCATCCACCTTTGCCTTGGTGCATTGTGGGAAGGATGTTACAGCTGCTGTCATGTAGGACAAAAAAGGAGGAGTTCTACCAAGCATTAGCAGTGTGATGTCCAAAATCCAATTTGGCTATGAAGTATGAACCAGTCACTTAGTAATTGCATCTTGGTTTTCACAAGTATGGATAGATGTGTTGAGTTTACTTTCAGAAAGTTGAAAGATAAAGTTTATGCATAAGGAATTTTTGACTCCAGAAATACAAATATGGATTATCTAGTTAGCTAGCTAAAAATGTATGTATCTCTATATATTACACTTAACAGAAAAAAAGAAAAACTTCTGAAGTAATCTAAAGGTGGTGGTAACCTAAGCCAATGCCACAGTGGTCATGAATGGGTTGATGGAGATTTAGGCTCCCTGTGCTGAGAGCTGAAGCTGGGAGACATGGCTCATGTGGTGAGCTGGTGGACTTTGTTCTATAACTGGTGCCCCTGTATAAAGTTGGAATCACGTGTTTCCCAAGCCATCAAAAACAATGGGAGATACTTTCTCTTCTGCCAAGGTAGCAGCAAGGGAGAATCTGTTTACTTCATAGGCAGGGGTTGGAAAATAGTCACCTGGGGGAAAAAATCAGTCTCAGAATTGCACTGATTTCTAAAAGTATGCTTTCTCTATGTCATCCTATACTTTAATTACAGAAACTTTAAGTGAAACGTTAAAATAAAAAAAATCATTTAAAACTTTTAAGAACATTATACAAGCCATGCATGGTGGCATACACATGTAATCCCAGTTACTTCAGGAGGCTCAGGCTGGAGGATCATAAGTTCAAGGCCAGCCTCAGCAACTTAGCTAGGCCATAAGCAACTTAGTGAGACCCTATATCAAAATAAAATATAAAAATGGCTGTGGAAACGATCCAGTAGTTAAGTGCCCCTGGATTTAATCCACAAACCCACGCCAAGGCACATTATAATAAAAATACCTAGCATACAGAATAAGGATAGAATTTTAAAGACTGCCGGAGAATAGTATCAGATTGAATATAGGGGGAAACCAATTTGGATCTCAGCTGATTTCTCAACCCAGACCCTCAAAGTAAAGGGGCCTGCAACAACATACACCAAGCTCTGAAAGAAAATGAATGCCAGCCAAGAATACCATATCCAGCAAAATTAAGCTTCAGATTTAAAGATGAAATAAAACTTTCCATTATAAACAAAAGTTAAAAGAATTCACGATGAGAAAGCCTGCACTACAGAACATTCTTAGCAAAATATTCCATGAGGAGGAAATGAGGAGAAAAAAAAAAAAAAAAAGGAAAACGAGCAAAGGGAAGAACTACACTACAGGAAAAGTCAATCAAAGGAGAAACTAAATCAAATTAAAAACCAGAAATAAGCCAAACTGAATACAAATCTTACCTCAATAATAACCCTGAATGTTAATGGCCTAAACTCATCAATTAAAAGACATAGACTGGCAGGTTGGATCAAGATACAAGACCCAACAATATACTGTCTCCAAGAGACTCATCTTGTTGGCAGACATCCATAGACTGAAGGTGAAAAGATGGGAAAAAATGTATCACTCACCTGGACCTTGTAAACAAGCAGGGTTTTCTATCTTCATATCAGATAAAGTGAAATTCAAGTCAAAATTCATCAGAAGGGACAAAGGAAGCCATTTCATACTGCTTAAGGGAATTATACATGAAGAAGACATAATAATCATAAATATCATGCCCCAAACAATGAAGCATCTATGTACATCAAACAAACCCTTCTCAATTTCAAGAATCAAATAGACCACAACACAGTAATACTAGGTGACTTTAACACATTTCTTTTACTATTAGATAGATCTTCCAAACAAACACTAAGCAAAGAACTATAGAACTAAATGATACAATTAATAATTTATATTAATGGACATATGTAGAATATTTTATCCATCATTCAGTGAATGCACTTTCTTCTCAGCAGCACATGGATCCTTCTCTAAAACAGACCATATCATATGCCACAAATCAACTCTTAGCAAATACCAAAAAAAAAAAAAAAAAAAAAAAAATAGAGCTATGACCCTGCATTCTATCAGCTCATAATGGAATGAAATTAGAAATTAATGATAAAATTTTAAAAATAGATCTACTACAACACTGGGAGAATAAATAATACATTACTTAATGATGAATGGATAGCAGAGGAAATCAGGGATGAAATAAAAAACTACTTAGAGGTAAATAAAAATTGCGATGCAACATATCAAAATCTCTGGGATATTATGAAGCCAGTGTTAAGAGGAAATGTCATTGCATTGAGCTCATTCATTAAAAGAACGGAAAATCAATGAATTAAACAATCTAACATTATATCTCAAAGCCCTAGGAAAAAAAAGAACAAATCAACACCAAAAGCAGAAGACAGGAAATAATTAGAATCAGAGCTGAAATCAACAAAATTGAAACAAAAGAAACAATTAAAAACTTGACAAAACAAAAAGTTTGTGTTTTGAAAAAATAAATAAAATTGATAAACCCTTAGCCATGCTAAGGAAGAGAAAGAGAGAGAAAACTGAAATTACTAAAATTTGTGCTGAAAAAGGAAATATCACAACAGACATACTAGAATACAAAAGATAATTAGGAACTATTTTGAAAATTTATACTCCAATAAAATAGAAAATCTTGAGGATACTGACAAATTTCTAGAGACATATGACCTACCCAAACTGAATCTAGAAGGACATATGTAATTCAAACAGATAATTCTCAAGCACTGAAATAGAAGATGCCATCAAAAGCCTACCAACCAAGAGAAGCCCAGGACCAGATGGATTCTCAGCCAAGTTCTACAAGACATTCAAAGAAGAATTAACACCAATGCTCTTCAAATTATTCCATGAAATAGAAAATGAGGGAACCTTTCCAAACTCATTATATGAGGCTAGTATCACCCTGATACCAAAACCAGGGGAAGACACATAAATGGAAGAAAACTTAGACCAATATCCCTGATGAACATGGATGCAAAAATTTTCAATAAAATTCTGGTAAATTGCATACAAAAAAAAACCATATTAAAAAGATAATACACCATGATCAAATGGGGTTCATCCCAGGGATATAAGGTTTGTTCAGCATACAAAAATTAATAAACATAATTCATCAGTTAGACTTAAAGACAAGAATAATGTGCTCATCTCAATAGATCCAGAAAAATCATTTGACAAAGTACAGCACCTCCTTATGTTTAAAACACTAAAAAAACCTGGGATAGTAGGAACATACTTCAACATTGTAAAAAACTATATATGCTAAACCCAAGGCCAACATAATTCTAACTGGATAAAAATTGAAAGCATTCCCCTTTAAAACTAGAACAAGACAAGGATGCACTCTTTCACCACTTCTGAATAGTGAGTTTTGTAAACTCTTGCCAGAGCAATTAGACAGATGAAAGAAATTAAAGGGATATGAATAGGACAAGAAAAACTCAAACTATCACTACTTGCCAATGACGTAATTTGATATTTAGAAGATCCAAAAAATTCCACCAGAAAACTTCTACAATTAATAAATGAATTCAGTAGAGTAGCAAGATATAAAATCAACACCCATAAATCAAACACATTCCTATACATCAGTGATAAGTGCACTGAAAGAGAAGTTCAGGAAAACACCCCATTCATAATAACCTCAAAAAATAAAATAAAATACTTGGGAATCAGTCTAACAATAGAGGTGAAAGACTTCTACAATGAAAACTGCATAACAGTAAAGAAAGAAATTGAAGAGACCTTAAAAGATGGAAAGATCTCCAATGCTCTTGGATAGGCAGAATTAACATTGTCAAAATTGTCATACTACAAAAAGCATTATACTGATTTAATGCAATTCCTATTAAAATCCCAATGACATTCTTCATAGAACTAGAAAAAGCAATTATGAAATTCATTTGGAAATATAAGAGACCCAGAATAGCCAAAGCAATTCTTAGCAAGAGAACGGAAGCAGGAGGCATCACAATACCAGACCTTAAATTATACTATAGAACAATAGTAATAAAAACAGCATGGTATTGGCACCAAAACAGATACATAGACTAATGGTACAGAATAGAAGACCCAGGGGCAAACCCACATAAATACAGTTATCTCATACTAGACAAAAGTGCCAGAAACATATATTGGAGAAAATATAGATTCAACACATGGTGCTGGGAAAACTGGAAATCTGTATGTTGCAAAATAAAATTAAATCCCTATCTCTCATCCTGCACAAAAATCAACTCAAAGTGGATCAAAGTCTTAGGCACTAGAACAGAGACACTGTGCCTACTAGAAGAAAAAGTAGGCCTAAATATCCACCATGTTGGCTTAGGAACTGACTTTCTTAACAAGATTCCTAAAGTGCAAGAAATAAATTCAATAATCAATAAATGGGATGGAATCAAACTAAAAAGCTTTATCACAGCAAAGGAAACAATAATGTGAAGAGAGAGTCCACAGTATGGGAAAAATTCTTTACCACTTTCTCCTCAGAGAATTAATCTTCAGGATATATAAATAACTGAAAAAACTTAATACCAAAAAATAAATAACCCAATCAATAAATGGGCAAAGGAACTGAACAGACACTTCACAGAAGAAGAAATCCAATCAATCAGCAAATATATGAAAAAATGTTCATATCTCTAGCAATTACAGAAATGCATATTAAAACTGCACTGAGACTTCATTTTACTCCAGTCAGAATGGCAATTTTCAAGAATACAAGCAACAATAAATATTGGAGAGGATGTGGGGGGAAAGTACACTCAGAAATTGCTGGTAGGGCTGCAAATTGGTGCAACTAGTATGGAAAGCAGTGTGGAGATTCCTCAGAAAACTTGGAATGGAACCACCATTGGACCCAGTTATCCCACTCCTTGGTATATACCCAAAAGGACTTACAATCAGCATACTACAATCACACAGCCACATTGATGTTTATAGCAGCTCAATTCACAATAGCTAAACTGTGGAACCAATCTAGGTGTCCAACAATTGATGGGTGGATAAAAAAAAATGTGGCAAAATACACAATGGAATATTACTCAGCCTTAAAGAAGAATGAAATTATGTCATTTGCTGGCTAATGGATGGGGCTGGAGAAAACAATGCTAAGTGAAATAAACCAATCCCCAAAGAACCAAAGACCAAATATTTTCTCTGATACACAGAATGCTAATTCAAAATAGGGTGGGGGCTAGGGAAGAATAGAGGTACTTTGAATTAGACAGAGGGGAGTGAAAGAATGGGAGGGGATAGGGGGATAGAAAGAATAGTAGAATCATTCAGACATTCTTCTGGTTGTACATGAGATAGAATCACACAGGTTGTGTAAGGATATATGCACATAGGAAAATAATGTTTGATTCACCTTTCACCTTTAGTCTGTGAATGTCTTTGCCTATGAGATGAGTCTCTTGGACACAGTATATTGTTGGGTCTTGTTTGTTTAATCCAATCAGCCAGTCTTTATTTTTTGATGAGTTAAGGTCATTAATGTTCAAGGTTATTATTGAGATATGATTTGTATATCCAGTCATTTTGGTATATTTCTGGATTTTAATTTGAATTAGTTTATCCTTTAACTCACTAATCCTTAGCATAGTTCCTGTCTTTGCTGGTTTTCACTTTTTTTTTTTTTTTTTTCATTTCATCTTCATGGAATATTTTGTTGAGAATGTTCTGTAATACAGGCTTTTCAGTTGCAAAATCTTTTAATGTTTGTCATGGAGTGTTTTTATTTCATCTTCGAATCCGAAGCTTAACTTTGTTGGGTATAATATTATTGGCTGGCATCCATTTTCTTTGAGTATATGTTATTCTAACACCTCCTAGCTTTCAGGGTCTGGGTTAATTGATCAGCTGAGATCTGGATTGGTTTCCCTTTAAATGTGTTACCTGCTGCTTTTCCCTGGCAGCCTTTAAAATTCTGTCTTTATTTTGTATTTTAGGCATTTTCATTATAATGTGATTTGGTGTGGGTCTGTGGTTATTTTGTACATTTGGTGTCCTCTAAACCTCTTGTATTTGATTTTCCATTTCATTATTTAGGTTTGGGAAGTTTTCTGATATTATTTCATTGCATTTCTTTGGTTTGTATCTCTACATCTTCATTTATCCAGATAAATCTTAATTTTTTTTCATGTTGTCCCATACTTCTTGGAAGTTCTTTTCATAGTTTCTAACATCCTTTATGAATTGTCAATTTTATTTTCAAGATTATATATTTTGTCTTCATTGCCTGAGGTTCTGTCTTCAAGTGGTCTAGTATATTGGTGATACTTTCCATTGAATTTTTAATTTGGTTTATTGATTCCCTCTTTTTGAGGATTTCTGCTTGCTTTCTTTTCAATATCTCTATCTCTTTATTTAAGTGATCTTTTACCTCCTGAATTTTATCTCTGATTTCACTTCTTGCATTGTCCTTTACCTCATGGATCAATTTAACTCTGTACATTATAAGCTCTTTCTCTCTCATTTCTTCCACTATGGTATCATTGTATTCTGTTGTTGGCTCATCGTGGTTACTTTGAGATGATTTGTTCCCTTGTTTTTTCATGCTGTTTGTGTGTCTACCCATCTAGTAGTGTGGATCTGAGGCAGTGAAGTTTCTACCCTGTAGAGTTATAGTGTCCCTGAAAGGTTTCTAGTACCTTGCCTTTGAGGAGGAGACAAATAATAATAGCAATCAATACAAACAATTTATAGCCTTAAACCACATAGCCCCTACATGACACCTACAGTTTTGTTGCAATAAACAGAAATGATATGTTCAATTATTGCCTACAATAAAAACAGTAAGTTTGCAAAAAAAGTTTACAATTTCAGATGGTGGGCAAAGAAGAATAGGAGTAGTGTAGTATTGATGTTTATGAGGATGGAGGAGAGAAGATAGAAGTAAAAAATTATAGGAAGAGAGGAAGAGTGAAAGAGGGAACAATTGAAGTTAATTGTTAGCAGGAGAAAAGAGACAAAGATGATCAAAGGAAAAAGATAAGTGGGATAAAAATACACATGTATAAAAAAATTAAAAACAGAAAGAAAAAGGTATAAATAAAAAAATCAAAACAAAACTGAAATGTACTAGTTAGACATCTCAGTCCTCAATAAGCTGATGCATGAAAAATAGTTGGCTTCAAAAATGGTAGGAATTTGAGAAAACAAAATACAAAGAAAAGACGAAGCCGGGCGTGGTGGCGCATGCCTGTAATCCCAGCACTTGGGAGGCTGAGGCAGGAGGATCTTGAGTTCAAAGCCAGCCTCAGCAATGCCGAGGCACTTAGCAACTCAGTGAGACCCTGTCTCTAATAAAATACAAAAAAAAAAAAAAAAGGGCTGGGAATGTGGCCCAGTGGTCAAGTGCCCCTGAGGTCAATCCCCAGTACCAAAGAAGAAGAAGAAGAAGAAAAAAAGAAGAAGAAGAAGAAGAAGAAGAAGAAGAAGAAGAAGAAGAAGAAGAAGAAGAAGAAGAAAAGAGAGAAAATATCTTGATGCAAAATTGAACAATTGTTTTCTTTGGAGTTCAAAGTTTTCTCAGCTTCCCTACACAGCAGTTAGGTGAGGTTGTCAGCTGTTCTGCATGTTGGATCAAGGTTGGGGGAAACTGCAGGTGGGCCCCAGTACCTGCAGGCTGGTACTTGGATCTGTGGGCAGCCAAAGCTGCTTGCTGGACTGGGCTGGTCTGCTGGCTAGGCAGTGTGTGGTGTGAGTTGGGGCCCTGCCTTGTTGGAGGTACAACTGTTCTGTGGGGTAGGGGGTGGATCAGGGCCAGGCACCAGAACCTGCATGTGGGCCCTGGAAACTGCAGTTGGTGGCAAAGCTGGGCACTAGACTGGGTGAGTCTGGAAGTTGTTCCACCTGTGGGGCAATTTGGGACTGGTTTAGGGACCCAGCTGGTTAGCACTGAATGGATCAAGGCTGGGCAGGGGCCTGACCTGCATGCAGCCTAGCAGTTGGGAGCAGTTGGCAGGGTCAGAGGCCAGGGTGGTGTTGGGAGACTGAGGACTGGGGAGCCAGAGGGTCCTGTTGGGTGCTGGACTGATGTCCTGGACTGATGCCCATTCCAGCCAGACTGGCGGATGAGGGAAGGAGTTGGGGGACCAGGTTGGTGCTGGGAACTGGTGAGTGGGGGTCTGGGACGGCCCCAGGAATCTGGTGGGTGCCAGACCATCTGGATGAACAAGCCAAGGGCATGGTGCCCTCACACCCACTTCTAACACCCCCACCCCCAGACCCATCAGTCCCCATGAGCCTCTGGACTCTCTTCTGCTTCCCTAACTTGTTCCCCTGGGGAAATACATCCATTTTCAGACCTTCCGTGGGTTTGCTAGTCTCAGACAAGCCCAGGCAGATCTAGCTGCAAAATCGTGGATTTGAGTTTCCAGTTTCCCCAGGCCATAGTGCCAAGATGGTTCCTCCATCATGGACCAGTGGAGAGGGTTTTTTTTTTTTTTTTTTTTTTTTTTTTTGTATATCGATTGATGAAACAAGCAGTCTTTGGTTTGGCTTGGGCAGAATGCCCCTCCAGAATCTGGAATTTTTACTCTAGACCTCACGAGATGTTTTATTTCCACTGTTTGAGTTCTGGGTAGCAGAGAAATGCTGCCTCATGCTAATCCACCATCTTGAGAAACATCTGTTTAATCTATTTTAATGTAGACATTTACCACTATAAGCTTCTCTGTTAGTGCTGCTTTTGCTGCATCCCATAAGTTTTGGTATAATATTTGTGTTTTCATTTGTTTCAAAATATAGTCTAACTTCTTGAGATTTCTTCTTTGACCCATTGATTGTTCAAGAGTATGTTGTTTTTAATTTCTACGTATCTGTAAATTTTTCAGTTTTCCTTTGCTTATTGATCTCTAGCTTCTTTTATTGTATTTGGAAATGGTGCTTAGTATGATTTCAGCCTTCTCAAATATAGGAAGATTAGTTTTATGGCCTAACATTGAGGTCTGTCTTTGAGAATGTACTGTGCATGCTTGAGAAGAATGTGCCTTTTGTTATTGTTAGGTAGAGTGTTCTGTATGTGCTTACTAGATCCAGTTGCTCTTTGGCATTATTGAAGTCCACTGTTTTGTAGTTGATTTTTCTGTCTGGTTGATTTTTTTCTGTTGATAAGGTGGTATTAATATCTCTTCCTTATCTGTTAATATCTTGTTCTTCCTTCAATTCTGCCAAGATGCATGTATTAATTATTTTTTTCCAGTGAATTAAACCTTTTATCATAATATTACTTCCTTTATTCCTTTTGACAGTGTTGAGTAAGTTTATTTTGTCTGAAGTAAGTCGTCTCTGCTGCATTGTGGTTACAATTTGCACGAATATTTTCCCATTCTTTGATTTTCAGTGTGTTTATATCTAAAGTGAATCTCTGTAGAAAGCATATAAAGGGATATTGTTTTATGTAGCCAGTTAGCCATTCTGTGCTTTTTAAAAAATTTTTAATTTGTTATATATGACAGCAGAATGCATTACAATTCATATTATACATGTAGAGCACAATTTTTCATATCTCTGGTTGAACACAAAGTAGAGTTACACCATTTGTGTCTTCATACATGTACTTAGGTGATGATATCCATCTTATTCCACTGTCTTTCCTACCTCCATGTCCCCTCCCTTCCCCTTCCTCTCATTTGCCCTATCTAGAGTTTATCTGATCCTCCCATGCTACCCCCCAACCACATTATGAATCAGCATCCTTAAATCAGAGAAAACATTCAGCATTTGGGGTTGGCTAACTTTACTTAGCATTATATTCTCCAACTCCATCCATTTATCTGCAAATGCCATGATTTTATTCTCTTTTAATGCTGAATAATATTCCATTGTGTATATGTACCACATTTTCCATATCCATTCATCTACTGAAGGGCATCTAGGTTGGTTCCACAGTTTAGCTATTGTGAATTGTGCTGCTATAAACATTGATGTGACTGTGTCCCTGTAATATGCTGTTTTTAAGTCCTTTTGAGTATAGACTGAGGAGTGGGATAGCTGGGTCAAATTGTGGTTCCATTCCCAGTTTTCTAAGGATTTTCCATACTGCTTTCCATATTGGTTGCACCAATTTGCAATCCCACCAACAATGTATGAGTGTGTGTTTTCCCCCACATCCTCGCCAACACTTACTGTTGTTCATATTCTTAATAGCTGCTATTCTGACTGGAGAGAGAAGAAATCTTAGAGTAGTTTTGATTTGCATTTCTCTAATTGCTAGAGATGTTGAACATTTTTTCATATATTTGTTGACTGTATATCTTCTTCTGAGAAGTGTCTTTTCAGTTCCTTGGCCCATTTATTGATTGAGTTATTTGTTTTATTGTGTTAAGGTTTTTGAGTTCTTTATATACCCTAGAGATTAGTGCTCTATCTGATGTCCATGTGGTAAAAATTTGTTCCCAAAACGTAGGCTCTCTATTCACCTCACTGATTGTTCTTTTGCTAAGCAGAAGCTTTTTTAGTTTGAATCCATTTTGTTTACTGATTCTTGATTTTAATTCTTGTGCTATAGGAGTCTTATTAAGAAAGTTAGGGCCTTATCTGACATGATGGAGATTTGGGCCTACTTTTTTTCCTAGTAGGTGCATATAAAAAGGAATATTGGTTTTTAATTTTTTCATTTATTTATTTTTTAGCCAGTTAGCCACTCTATGCTTTTTGATTGAGGATTTTAATCGATTTACATTGAAAGAAATTACTCATAGGGAAGGGCTTAATGTTAACATTTTGTTCATTATTTTCTATATGTTTTGTACTTGTCATTCTTTTTCTTTCTTGTTGCCTTGCTTGATATTTTGTTAATTTTGTAGTAACAGTGGATTTCTTTCTGATTTTCTTTTTTGTATTTTCTACATGTATATTGTGGCAACCATCAGGATTATGGAAAATGTTTTATAGTTACAGTAATCTATTGTAAACTAATAGAATCGTAACCTCAATTGCATGCAAAAACTTACACAACCCACTTTATCTTATTAATATCACAAATGGAATATTTTAATATTTTTACCAATTAGCATAGACTTGTGGTTGTAAGGTTTTTGTGCTTTTATCTTATTATTCTATACTTGATTTTAAAATGATTTATGTTCAACCATTACAGTATCACATGATTCTGCATTTGTTCATACATATATCTTTACCAGAAAGCTATATCTTTTCAGATGCTTTGGTGTTGCTGTCTAATATTCCTTTATTTAAACTCACATTCCTCTTAGCAATTCTTATTAGGCAGGTCTAGTAAATAATAGACTATTGTAGTCTTTTAATTTTATTATTAATGTGTTAATTAATTTTATTATTAATGTGTATACACCTGTATCTGTCACGTTCTAATGAAAATTCAAAAACCAGATAGAATTTTATCAGGTAAGATATGTTATGTAAATTTATTAACTATTTACAAGGAGTTAACTAAGATCACATAAGAAATAATTCCCCTTAAAGAATACTTTAGAACTAAGGGAGAGGATTCAAGAAAGGAATAATCTTGGAAGTTGGGGAAGGGAGGTGAATTATGTCTAGTCTGAGAGACAGACCTCATTAAGGACGGTATGGTTGGAGCCTACTGGTTCTTGTAGAAGTTCACTGGGTTGTTCCTGAACTGATCTAAAGTCAGGGAACCATAGCTTATTGGCATAGAAATACCTGTTTAGTGCTCACAAAATTCACTGGGAAGCCGCTTGGAAAGGGGTGCTATTAAATTTGCTGAAAAATCAACTGGGGCAGTAACTGTACTCTTGAAAATCTACCAGGAAGCTGCCAATGGTAGGGGAGGAGGATGTTATTGGATGTTCTACAAAGCTGTCACCGAAAAACTTGCTTGGGCATCCATGAAACTCTGTTGAAACTGCACTGAGGTTACTTGCTATTACTTGCTCCTGAAAGTCCACATCTAGTGGTGAGACTGAACACCCCAGCACTGGGAAATGAGACCCACTGAATATCCTGCACACCATGCCCAAGCTATAGGAACAAAAAGAACCAAAGCCCAGAGGACCAGGAAAATAATCTCCTTCGACATTTCTCATTGCCCTCCGCTGACAAAGCTTGACTTCAAGGTAGCTTTTAAGGGAGAAATGTTCTCGAATTACAAGGAGACATTGAAAGGCAGACTTGGAATTAAAAGGCAATAAATTGATAGTAGGCATAGCCCTTAACAAGAAAACTTCAAAAATATTTTGAAGTTTTTACTTTACACAGTTCAGCAATAAATGAATAGAATCAAACAAAAGTTGACTATATATAGAATATTGAACAATAAAGTTCACAAACCTGAAGTAATAAGTGCTTGGAAACATCCAACTCATATGGAATATTTTAAATAATTGTCCACAAAAGAAGTCTTAGAATGATAAAATTAATCAATACAGATAGACCATTTTATGTGATATAAGGATGCAAAATCAGAAATCAATAACAAAATATAGTAAAAAGAATGTCTGAAAAAAAAAAAAATAAAAAATTTAAATAAATAATAATGTAAATATTAAAAGGACACATTAAAATTAAATAACAGTTAAAGGAAAATATATTCAAATTTGTGGAATACAGCTTAAATGACTTTTAAAAGGAAATTTAGAGATCTAAATGCGTGTATCAGACAGAAGAAAAGCTGGACCAGTTAAAGCATAGCAAATTCAAAGTGCAAGGATTCTATGACCATTTGATCTCAAATTCCAGAGACTTTTTATTACTGATGCTATTATCCCCACATTATTTATCTTTATCTCCATGAAGGGAAATGCTCCTCACCTCCAGAAGAATCTTTCAGAATGTACAGAGGTCACATGTAGGTTAGAGATAAAGAAGTTCCTTGTCATTTCTAAACATTTCTTTCAATCAGAATATTTAATATACAGATAATTATCTATATTGCTTAGAGTGGAATGTATCAATAAATAATATTTTATTACTAAAATATAGAAATCCAATCCTCATGGTCCCAGGATTGATCATCTAACCTTGAAAGAAATGCATACTTTATAGGAAGAGAACAGCAAAATTACCCACTCATTTATTCATTCATTAAAGCCACAAGTATTTACTAGATGATTTCTATAGGTCATGTGTTTTTCTTGCTTTTAGGGACTCATTACTGAAAAATGTACAGAAGTCCTCCCTTATCTGCAGTTTCATTTTCCACATTTTTAGTTACCTGCTGTTAACCATAGTCCAAAATATCCAAAGGAAAATTCCAAAATAAACAGTAAGCTTTAAATTGTGCACTGCTCCGAGTAAGGTCATGGAATTTTCATGCCATCGCCCACTTAACAGCCCACCAACATGACTAATTCCTTTGTTCAGTGTATCCAAACTGTACAAGCTATCAACCCAATGGTCATTTACTGTCTCAATTATCAGATTAGTGGTTGTAGTTTCTCAGTGCTTATGTAAAAGGTTTGGTACAATCCAAGTTTTCATGCATCCACTGGGGGTCTTGAAATATATCTCCAGAGTATGGCATAGGGTAGAGGTGGGGTGCTACTGCAAACAAAATTCCCACTCATCTAGTACAGCAGATAGGTTAAGGAAAAACATAAAAATATATAGCATGATAGCAAGTGGAAAGTTCTATAAGGAGGAATAAAGAATTTAAAAAGATAGAAGAAATTGGTCAGGATCAGGATATGAGATAATTTGGCTATGAAAGTATTAACTAAGAAGGTAACTTTGAAAAGAAAGTTAAGAAGAAAATGGGTAACATTTTGGATCTGAGAAGGACAAAATGACCAGGTTTGGGAGGCCAGGGCAGTTACTGTTTATTATCAAGGTAGAAAGTAGTAGATGTGAGAGAGGCAGTGAAAAGGCAAGTAATATGGGGTTTTATCATTTTGTCTGAAACAGCCTGAGTTGAAGCTCTTCATCCTGCCAGAATTTGTAACAATCTTTCACGTTCAGCAGGGCTCTGGTTTGCAGCATAACAAATATATAGACACCCTATTTCTGTAAAAATAAAAGGTAAGCCTTTGTTTAGGTGGAATGGAAATAACATGGAAGTAAAATGATCTGACTTAACTTTTACCAGGATCACTTGGGCTGCTAAGTTAAAGAGAGCCTATGGGGGGGGGGGGGCAGAAACAAAGGCAAATATATGCAAAATCTGACATTCATTTTTATTGCTTCCATTGCTACCAGCCTGGTCCAAGCCCCCACCAGTTCTTAACCTATGTTGTCACTGGAGCCTCCAGTGACTTTCTTTATATATTTGTGTCCACATTCAAGAATGGTACATATATATATAAACATATATATATATGTTTATATATATATGTCATTATGTGTGTGTGTGTGTGTGTGTGTGTGTATATATATATACTTTAAGAAACATTTTCTTCCTCTGTTCAAGTATTCTTAACTTTTTCATGCCTGTATAGTTGTTAAGAGAAAAAACACATCAATTTTTTTTTTCTGTTTAATTCAGTTTCAAAAATGTTCAATTTTTATTCAAGGCTTAGCTTTGAATTCATTTAGAATGAAAGTCCCTGTGTAGTTTCCATAAGAAATAATGATGAATTATATCTCAGTCTCTCTTGTACTCAGGTTGGAAGACAAAGATCCAGAATCAAAGCTGAAAAACTCATATCTCCATTCTTGCTTTATAAGTGACACTTATCTCTAGTTGATGTAGAAACTCCCTAATGGTTTAGTTATATAATTCTATCAGCTGTAATGAATATCTTTAATTTCTTCTGTATTTTTTTTTTATTGTAGGTCACTGTTATGGTTTAGATATGTGGTTTCCCCCAAAAGCTCATGTGTGAGACAATGCAAGAAACTTTGTGATTGGGTTATGAGAACCTTAATCTAATTATTGCCTTAATCCCCTGATAGGGATTAACTGATTGGTAATTATAGGCAGGTAGGGTGTGGTTGGAGGAGGTGGGTCATTGGAGGAGTGTCTTTTGGAGTTTATATTTTGTCCCCTATGATATTCTATGTCCCCTCCATCCCAGAGCAACAGAGTTGGCCATCTATGTACTGATATCCCTGAAACAATGAGCCCCACAAATAAACTTTTACTGCTCTAACAGTTCTGGCAAGGTCTTTTGGTCACAGCAGCAAAAAAGGCTGATTAAAACAGTGAGTTTCCTTGTCAGGTTTTGATATTGAAATTTGAAAAGCAATCCTTTGTTTTGTAGAAACTTTTTAAAAACTTTCTTTGCTAGGTCTCATAGGAACTAGAAGTTTGAAGTCAATGGTTCCCTTAGGTTCTAGCAACATTTCTGATAGAAAGCTTAAATTTATCTGAATTATTATGCTCAGAAATCCATCTAAAGGGGACTATGCATTTCTCTAGTGAAAAAAATTCTTATAGTAAACATTTAAGTAGAAAACTGAAGACATTTGATTAGATATACAAAATAGTTTTATTTCTTATATCCTCAGGCTACATGAAAAAATGTACTGATACATGAAAAAAGAAGAGAGCAGAATGTCTGAATAACTTAGCCTAACCCAAACTTCTTTTCCATTTTCATTTCATTTGTGTGCATATTCCTTTGGCAGAATATGCAATGAATGCTCAACCATTCCCCTGTTTTTTTCCCTTATTGGTGACAGTGAGTTGAAAAGGAACAAATTTACCTTGACTTACCATCTCTAGGACTCTTCCCCAATTGTCTTTCCCCAGTCCTCCTGAATTCATCCATCTTCCATCATCTACGGCAAGTCTCTACCATAATATTTTGTGCTTTAATACATAGTCTTCTAAATTTTTTGGTAAATGTTATTTTGAATTTTCATATGAGTTGTTGTGTCATGTCAGATTGAAGGAAGTGTTTGTGGTGAGCTTTCTATATGACAATAATAACTGAGCCATTCAAGGATCCACAGCTAGCTGCTCTATAAAAAACCTGTACTGAGAATTGACTGTAAGCTATAATCAAATACTTCTGTGGTCCCTAGCTTCTGCTTCTGTTCCAAACAACTGGATGATGCTTTTAACATCTGCATTGATTAAGTATTCCCTGGATGTTTTCTGTATAGTGAAAGTACAGAGTTAGTACTTGGACCTGCAGAATGGATTAGAATCATCATGATGGTTTCCAACAACTTTCTGTAGGTCTTTAGTTGTAGACATATTTTATCAGCCTTAAAACCAATGAATTCACCATTTTGAACGTTTAAAATATAATAAATTTGAGGTATAGCTTTTCATACCTTGAGATATAAAACCCTTTATAATGCACAAATTAGAGTTGCATTACATTATTCTAATTGTGTGTATTCAGAGAAGGTAAAGGTTGGTACTGTCAATTCAAGTGGAAAATATAAAATATTAAATGTTTCATTTGCCTTTAATTAACTTACAAACAACCAAGACCTTTATCATGTTTAAAGTTAATTTAAACTTTAGAAAGAGCAACAATATTTTTTATCATATCTGAAAAGGTGATAAATTTCTTATATAGTTCTATTGCTATCAACTTGGATGCCATATCAATAAATGAGAGCAGTCATTGGGCAGAATTAGTTGGCTTTCAGTTGAGAAAAACTGATCTGTAACTAAATATTAGAAACAAGATCAGATGAAGAACTGTTATGTCATAAATTTTAGTTCTACAAAACTTAAGATGAATGTTGATGATGGAAACTAGGGTAGGAAGATAGAGAAGGCTCAATCCCAAGAGCCCAGGGAAGTGTCCAATGTAGAATAATCCTGTTAGATGTTTCCTGTGGGCCTTCTGTGTCCTTTTATCACTAAAACCTGCTCATGGAGATCTGTAGAATATTCATTATATTCATATTTTGGAGAGGGAGTTAAACAGTTAGTTTGTGATCCACTTACTTCTTATACTGGGGGTCACCCCCAATCCTTTTTGACTATACTCTAGGCGAATAGACTCTTCATATTTGCTAGGAACAGGATCTTATCTCTGAAATAGACTTGGAAAAATGTTCCTAAGGATTCCCAAGAGTAAGTAAATCCCTGACATGGCTCCTACAGAATGTCACACAGTCTCTCCAACTCTATAGAGCTCTGAGGAGCCCAAGACATAAAAATAGTGACCTTATTGATTCTGGACCAAGGGGAATGTGGTACCATCTTGGAACTACCTTCAACATCCCATCTCTCTCTCCTTCTTCTTCCTCCTTCTTCCTCTTTCTCCTCCTTCTCCTCCTTTTCCTCCTCCTCCTTCATCATTCCAGTAACAATTTAAGTGATGTTTGATGCAAGATAAGATTTCTATTTCATGTAAGTTTGATTTGATCATTTAATTCTTCATGTTAGCCCCCAAATCAGTTATTACTATGGTCTAAGTCAGTGGTTCTCAAACACTATTATATATAAACATTAGTTGGGAAGTTTATAAAAAGCACATTTTTGGGCTGGGCGCGGTGGTGCACGCCTGTAATCCCAGCACTTTGGGAGGCTGAGGCAGGAGGATCGCGAGTTCAAAGCCAGCCTCAGCAATGGCGAGGCACTTAGCAACTCAGTGAGACCCTGTCTCTAATAAAAACACAAAAAAGGGCTGGGGATGTGGCCCAGTGGTCGAGTGCCCCTGAGTTCAATCCACGGTACCAAAAAAAAAAAAAAAAAGCACATTTTTGGGTCCCTCTCATAGAGATTTTGATTCAGTAGATTTGAAGTGTAATGAAATGCCTATTTCTTAGAAATGTATATGTGACAAAGTGATTTGGAAATATTTTTAAAACCAATCTTGGTACAATTCTACAACTTTCTATTGCATAAAATATACCTTCAATGTAGTATAATTTATTCCTTGAATTTGTTGTTTTTGCCTATTTTTAAATATCAATTGCCTAATACAGAGAAGCTGGATTAGTGATAGAAACACTAAAGGGCAAATGATCTCATTGTCTCCTGTCATATAGAAACAGCACCTCTCTCCTCATAAAAGGGTTATTGAAAGTGTGGTTATTTAAAGTTTTGAAGTTTTTTTTCCAAACCATTTGGATATTTTTTAAAAATAACATATCTGAAAGTTTAAAATCTTCCTTTAGAGTCATAATGTTAAACAAAATTTATTCCCATGCAACATGTAAAATGCCTTTAAAGATGCATGTTTGAATTTTATTGTTTTTTTTTCATATGTATTTAGCTTTAATGACCCCTACTGTGCATTATCAGTGGTGATGGTGAGGCTATGTCCAAAGAGAAGAGTGATGCAAAATTAAAAGATCATTATGTGGGGGAGTGGGAAGAGTAGGGATGGAGGAAATAGTGGAAGAAGATGCTAGTAAGTCTCCTGTAAATGCACGTTATTTTGCCAAACAGAGAACTATTTGACAATTATAATCCTAACTTCTAAAAAAGGTGTGTGTGGAATTCTTACATTACCAAGTTCTACTGAGTGCAAGTCAGATTATAGAAGCAATTGTACTCTCCAGACAAAATTTTATGGCCACATTCTTGTTCTTATATTCCAGTTTTTAAAATCTTTCTCTTGGTTAATTGTAGTTTTTTTTTTTCACTTTTACTTATTTTACCATAAAACATTTTATATCAAAAAGGTAGACCTTAAATAATGAATGATTGGTAAACTGGGAAATTTATATCTAGCCAACTACTAGAAAATGTAAAGATCTTAAACTCTGTTTAGCCCAAGTAAAGTAGAACTTTCTGGTTCAAGGTAAAAAACAAAACAAAACACATACAGCTCCTTGGTTGTCCATTGGTTTTTACAAAACATCATCTTGATGAATTAAGAGTAAATGAATGAGAACCATATGGATAAATTTCCTTTGAAATACACCAGGGATTAAAAAGTTTAAGAAAAATTGTTCTTAGCGAATATAGTTTTATAGTTTTTGCTGGAATGAAATGTTTGAAAAACAGTTTGAAGTGTTTTGTGAACCCCATACTCAAAGTACAAAGTTCTTCAATCCAGAGGCAGAGGGTGAAGATGGTGAACTCTCAGAAAGGTGAAGGTGATGTTCTCATTCTAGAGGATGTCAGAGAATCTCCTTGATCATTGTGGAGGAGTTATTCAAATAAGGGTTCAACCTAGAATTTGGGCTTGAATATTTGCCCTCTTACTGGGTAGTACAGCACAGAGATTGCAAATGTAAGCTCTACCCCAGGGGTACTCATCCTTTTTTTTTTTTTTATTATTATTTCTCTCCTAAATAAATGTTTAGATTTTTAGATATTTTGTTTTTCTAATCCCTCTATATGAAATTCTATTACTGCAGATATACTATGTATCTGTTTATTCTCTGCATACACACACACACAGAGAGAGAGAGAGATGAATATATATCTTCATAATTGGAAGAGGCTTTTTTGCACCCCAACCCCACAACCAAATTTTATCCTCTTGAGGGCAATATTGCTTCCTCCGAAAATGTATGCTTTATTGCAGTGGCTTTTAATTGGCATTTTTATCCTTCAGGGGAGATCTGTCAATGTCTGAAGGCAATTTTTATTGTCACAACTACAGGGAAGGGAGGAGGCAGGGTGCTACTGGCACTGGAGGGTAGATACCAGGGATGCTGCCAAGTATTCTACATTGTACAGGATAGCACCCCCCTTCCAATAAAGAATGACCTGGTCCAAAATGTTAATAGTGCTGAGGCTGAGAAACCCCACTTTAGAGTCAGACTGCATAAATTTGAGTTTTAGATGATCCCTTTACTCACTGGATAACTTTGTGTATGTGAAATAGTAGTAACATAGTGCCAACTGTGTAGGGTTGGTGAGAGGATTAAATGAGTTAGTACATAAAAAACACTTAGAAGAGTATGTGGTACCCAGAGAATGCTCAATAAAAGTTAGCTATTATTTTAATCACGTTATATTAGAAATAGTAAATTTTTCAAATCAAATTGCAAAAGCATATAACATCACAAAATCCTGCTTGGAAATTTACACACATATTTCTTCATTTTCCTAAAGCACAGATAGCCAATCTACCCCTATTTGAACTTAAATTCAGAATTCATTTTTATAGTGACTAGCAAACTATTAAATTTGGCAGATTAGTGATGATATCAACAAATATAGTGGGAAAGAATCAAGGTTGCTACTCCAAATGTATTTTCATTATACTGTGAAAAAGAAAGGCTAGGATTTAACAGTATAATAAATACTTTCCTTGGGTTTCAGTAGACAATTAGGAAATGCCACTTTGACAGTCAATATATCCTGGTGGCACTTCAGGAAATGCTATTTTTTTTTAATGAGAATTTTCAGGTTCATAGCATAGTGAAATATGAATTAATGACTCCGATGTACTTGTGTTACAAATATCTTTGCCAAACACCGGCTGCAGGCTCAGGGTTTCTTGCTATTTATTTCCTTTCTATCAGGATTGCAGTTTTTGCATAGACAATGCAGAGGATATGAGTAAATTGGCCTTGCAGGATGTACAACAAAGCATGGCTTGTTACAGAAAATTGAAGATCATCCTCTTTTCCTTCCCTTTCATTTTATAAAATAAAAGTTAAGAAAGAAACAGGGTGTGGGAGAATCCTATTTGCTTTCATTTCCATTCCTTTAGCAAGTCACACTGACTTGACATTTCCTAATCTGAGCTGGTTTTCCAGGTCATCAGTTCAATTCCTCACTGCTCTCCCAGTCTGAAGTGTATTGCAGAAATAGACTGAAATCAACTATGTTATTGCTAGATATTCAACTTTTTCCTCCTCAACTGCCTCCTACAATCTCAAAACAAAAACAAAAACAAAAACAAAAAAACCTTTTAAAGAGATGGGGCTAGGGTATAGTAAAATGGAAGCTGCTGAAAGACATGATCAGGTTTGGAAAATGTTGTCTCTGGAGAAAAGATGCTTGGATTTGAATTCTGATTCTGCCCTCACTAGTTCTGTTCTTGTTCCCTGGTGAGGATAAATGGCCAATCACCTGAGATGGACTTACATCAGAGCCTGGCACATGAACATGTCCATGATGCGTTAGTGCTGTTGATGCTTTCCTCACTGTGACTACAGCCAAATTCTCATGGCAGTCAACTCAGTAATTTAAGAGGTTAGCAGAATGAAGAAAGAATACAGGTTATCTTTCCTTAAAATACCGCCACCCCATTGTTACGCTGCTTCGACAAGTCTCATTTTCTGTTGCACAGGGATTTCTAAGGAGAGTCCATTTTTTCAAAATGATGGACTTCTAAGTTTCACCCCAAAGGAAAATCAATTCCAACCAGAAACAAAGGCCAGCAACCTAATTCTTGGATCTTACTAAAAAGCATCCACATAAACCTTCCAATGGCTGGTTTAGTTTTATGAAGTCCCTGAAGGCTGTATACCCTTCAAATGTCCTCCTGTTAGGAATGAAAAGTTTCTTTATTGGGGCACTGTTGGTTCCCTGCAGCTTTCTGTGCTATTGCTGTACTGTCAGCATAAGAGAGGAGAGTCAAAGGAGCAGAGAAGATGGCCTTCTCTGTCTGGGGCTAGATTTGTAGCAAGACTCATCTCTTTACACCAACATAAAATTTTTCTTCTCTCTATTGCTATGATTTCTGGAAACATAACCTGGTTGCACCAAACTTACAGAAATGTCTAGATGGGAACATAACATTTTATTGAATTCATAGAAGTCTGCTTTTCTCCCCACTTCTGGGAATTTTGCAGTGAGAGGACTAGGAGTCACATCTGTCCTTCATGTATATAATCAGCCTCTTTTGAACAGTGAGTTCTTGGCAGAAAGTCAGTGGTGGAGGCAAGAACTCTCTTTAGAGGGTCCATACCAAAGGTTTGGGTCAGTCTGTCTGGAGAAGCAGACTGACTGTAACTCTACAGAAAGCACTGATGATCATTCAAAAGCTGGAGTCCTGCCTAAGCTACTGTTAACATCGTTCTGGAAAAACCATCTTATCTCTTTGTGCCACAGTTTTCCTCTGGTGCTTAAGTTAATGGCAGAATGTGGATATAGCCAAGGCTCACTACATGTCTCTATAAGGATCAAAATAAGATCACTAAAAATGCTCTGTAAACCACAACTCTCATGCGAATGGTACCTGGGGTTTACACAGTTCAGTGTATGTAAACTTGTTTTTTCTTTCCTTTTAACCCAATATATTCTTTAATTTCATTTAAGCTGTTCTCCTTTCTGACTGATAGCTCCTTGAAGGCCCACTTTTTTTGTGTCCGAAATCTCAGAGAACAGAGTAGAAGTTGATTAAAATTGTTGACTTTCCATCTAATTTTCTAGAGGGTATGAGAAGGAAGCTCCATAATGACTCCCTCTATAATTCATCTAGTTGAAATAGGAAAAAATGGAAAGTGAGCTATTACTTAAGATGCTGATTGCAACCATTTTATATGTGAAGAGATGAGAGAAGACACTGATGAAACAAGACCTATTTTAGGAACTAAGAATTTCTAATGCTATGGTTTTCCTGTGAACCACACTTTCTACAATAGATCTTAAGTCTGGCTTTTGCCCACATCAATAAAAACTATTACCTCTTTGCCCTGCTTCTATGTTGCTATTTTATTCTTAGGTTAAATGTGTGGGAGATAACATTTCACTCAAAGAAAACTTGAGCTGAAAGGCAAAGGGGAATTTCACAGCTAGGAATTTTAGGTTAACAGACCTTTCCTTGTGCTGTATAAAGTAGGATATGCACCAAAATTTTAGAAATGTCAGACCATTCTCTTATTTAGCTACTCAAAAATACAAGTTGACAGCTGAGTCTGAAAGCATAGGGACTGTTATTTAGACACTTATTTAGAATACATCAGTTAATTTTGGTGTGGGTGGAGAGAGATTGCTGCTTATTTGAAAATGCAATATAGACAGAATGTAAATAAAGCTAAGGCTATGGTTTCAAAACATGTGTATTTCTGCATGTATATTTTGAATACATATTAGGTGCCAGGGATTGTGCTAGCAGTAAGGATTTTTTTTTTTAATTTAATAAATGGCTATTGTCTCTTGCTGAAGAGTTGGGCAAAAATATAAAAATGGAATTTAAAAAAAAATCCGACAATGTACCAGATGAAATGCAATTAGTAAGTGCTGATAAATCGGAGGATGGAAAGATCATGAAGGTACCAGAGAGGTTATGGAGGCATTTAATGAAGAGGTAGAACTTGAGTAGGTTCTTCAAAGAATGGGTGGCATTTGAGTACAGGAATAAAAGGGATAAATACACCAAGGAATGCAGGTGGCAAGGTTGATGATGGGCATGAAATGGAGGGTTCTCATTGATAAAGGAGGATAGGGTTATATAGGCAGGTTTACATGGGACTGTAGTAGCCTTTGATTGTCAAGGGACAGATGTCCCTTCTTTTCCATAGGAATTATATGATAAAATGTAATTTTCATAATATTAACATAACCTTTTGCAGGATTGATTAGAGGGAAGCCAATAACAAGGAAGATAATGAAGTAATCCTGGAATAAAATAATGAGGATTTGAAATTAGGTGGTGGCAGGGGAAAATGCAAAGAAACAAAATACACAAATTATCTTTTTGTAATTCATGTAAAACTATCAGCAAAATCATGTTGCAGTTGTTGTTGAGAAGAACGAGCCAGTAGTGAGTTTCAAATTGTCAAATAATATTGAAAAAAACACTCTTTCCCTCAAGATGTTAGCTGCTATTTTAAGAACCTTCCCTTTTTTGTGACTTCTACTTCTTAGACTCAATTTTTTTTCTCTCAAAATGAATCAACCTTTCACAAAGTGAACCATTCACTTTTCATTGCTGCTCACAGATGTGCCATTGCTCTTTCCAGCAGCACAGAGCTTTTTCACTAATTTGGACTTAAGAAGTTAAATATTCTTCCATTGTCTAATAGTAGATAGATACTGCTAAGACTCTGAACACTTCTATGAAATACCTCTACATATTATTTTGCCCATTTTGCAGATGGGATCATTGAAGCACAGAGAAAACCCTCCCTGACTACACAGCCAAGAAGTAGATGGCTGGGGTTATAATACAGGACGGCAGGCTTCCATGTGCTTCCTATCATAGCTGCCTTCTGCCTCTATGATTTATGAAACACCATCACATCGTGCTGTCTCTCTTTATCTCCACAGTTAACTTGATGAAATATTCATTATTTTCCTTTTGCAAAGGAGACTTAGACTCATGAAGAAACAGCTAATAAATTTTATCCCAGGAACTTCATTCTGGCCCATTCTAGAGTTATTTCCCTCCATGGTGCTTCCATTATTCAGTTTCCATATACAGCAGAACTATGTGAGCTAGTTAAGATAAAAAGAATGTAGAGGAACAGTGTGCTGTAGTTTCATATTTTAATAGTTAGAAAATCAAATAATCATAATGCTTGCCATGTAAGATAAAAGAGATTTAGATCCTTTTTCTGTTTAATTCTTGTAATCTTTTGTAACATATGCTGAGGGTGCTCTGAGGAAAGCCATGGGATGTGAAGTGACTATTCATACCTCTACTACATCAGTTTTGTCTCCAGATTATGATGAAATAGAAAAAAGCTCTTTTTTATTGATTTATGAAGTAACTAGTAAAAACATTTATATCATCATCTATGGATCAAAGAAAAACAAGTATGGGAGCAGTAAATGCTTAAATATTTCGTCCCCAAGATGTTGCTGGAAGATTCCTTTGGTGTTTTATTGGATGAAAGTGCAGTTTCCTTGACAACCAGCTTTGTGAGCAGACTGCCTATACCTCAGTGTTCTACAGTATACCGTAAAAGTCAAAGTGTGATATTCTTACAAGATGCACATGAATTTGCTTTATAATTTGTATGTGATTTCTACAAGATAGAAGATGTTGGGCAACTAAGCAAAAGGAGGTTGGTTATAAATGCATAGGCATCCAGGACGATAAAAGGCTTTTAAATTCATGGATGTTACTTCAGTAAAAATTATCAGCTCTTTGTGATTATCTATTCATGACTATTTGTTCATGTACCCAGAAATAGGTCATTCTGGGTTTATATTGCCACTTATCTAAAGATAGAAACACTAGGAAAGTAGCAAGTAGTTATGACAGTTCTTTGGTAAGTTACCAGAAGGAATTCCAAATTGCTCAAGTTGACTATGAGCATCCATGCGAAGTCTTTCTGCTACGATTGCTTTTCCAGAGGACTCTTACTACCTCAGGGAACTTCTGTGCAGCCGGGGAGAAAGTGAAATAAATAGGATTGGGTTTGGCAGAGCTTTTCAAATAACTTGTTCAATTTCTAGAAATAGTGGGAACTCAGTCTCGCCTGTAGGCAGTTGTCCAGAAGCATCATATTCAGGTTCATCTTACTCCAGGGGTGTGAGGCTAAGTATTTTCCACTACCTTTTGCCCTTGTACTGAAAAAAAAAAAAAAAAAAAAAATCACAGCTTAATCTCCGTATCTTGAAAATGCCTTTAAAACTCTGCAATGTTTTCCACATACTTTGGCACATACTTTGTCTTGAAAATCTGTACTCCAAGGCAGTGTTCTAGATAAGGCATTCTTAACTTCAGGTATGTGGCTCTGTGCAGACTTTTACATACAGATGATGATATAGTTTCTCAAGTTTTAGTTCTTTCAGCAAACTTTAAATGAGTCCACAATTTACAGAAATGCTAATAACTTCTACTTTCCATAATTTTCTCTCTGCCTCTCCAGCCCTTAATTTGTTTATGTTTTAACTGAAAATACAGTTTTGCCCTCTTTCAATACAGTTTTTAATTAGTGCATTTTATTTATACAGAACCATGTGTTTCATTGTGGTGTTTTCATACATGCAAATAACATACTTGATCATGTCTACCCCCATTGCCCTCCCAGTCACCTCTCCCACCCATTTTCTCTTCTCTAATAGTCTCCCAGTTCCTTTCATAAAGTCTTCCCCCACCTAGATTCCACATATTAGGGAAAATGTGCAATGCTTCTCTGAGTCTGACCTATTTTGCTTATAATCATTATAATCTCTTGTTCCATGCATGTTCCTACAAATGACATGATTTATTTATTCTTTATGACTGAATAATGCTCCATTGTGTATATATACCACATTTCCTTTATCCATTCATCAGCTGACAGGCATCTAGGCCAACTCCATGACTTAGCTGTTGTGAATTGTGTCTTCTTAGCATTCCCCTCTGGTAAAACTTCCCTGGCTATTTTATTCTATTCCAGTTGTTCCCTTACATTGATTACTTGAATCAGATTGTTCTAAGCACATTAACAATATATTTTTCTTTACCCCTTTAATTAATTAAACCTGTAACTTAGTTAATATATAGAATAACACACATCAGCTTATCATACAATAAACTAAAACCAAACCAAACATCAAAGAACTGCATAAAGTCTGGGGTTTGGGGAAGATATTTTAGGGCTTTACTTTTAGGTCAGTGAGTACCTATAAATGCTTAGATAAGCAGGCTGTAATAAGCACTTGAATGTGAAATCAGGTAAATGCAAGGAGTTGCCTTCCTTTATTTAAAATGACACTCATATGGTACAATTCATGACATAATGAATGCAGATCACTCCAGAGGACTGATATCACTAAGTGCTGAGTAAAGCAGGACATCCTTCAGATTCTTCTGGAAGTGAGGCTTGATAGGCAATGGAGTGCCAAGGACAATGTGAACATTACGTCCTCAAATCTAATGGAGGGCATAGCCCCACTCGCTGGGGCTGGAAAGGGCCACAGGCACGCTTTAGAAACACAGGCTGTTCATAAACTTGCGAGTGTTTTGAGGACTGATTTTTTCTGCATGCACAGCTTTCTTGCCTTTATGGGAGACACAGAAGACATGTACAGATGCATACTAATTCCCAAACAGAAGGTTAAATGTTTTTTCAGATGTGTATTTTATGTTCATTATATATCACAGTTCATACATTTTGTGAAGATATGTCAGTGTCACCTTATTCAATGAGAAAATTGACTTACATCTTATTATCTAATTTACTATATTTTATGTAGTATAGTACTATATTTTTATATATGTATATCAAACACTTCTTTCTTTCAGCCCCACCAGACTTTCCCCAATAACTCAGAGACATTTGCTTTCTGTATTGTTGGAAAGAAAACTCAGGAACATCTTAGAGTCCAACATTCGTGTAAGCTGTCCTCTGTAACCCAGACAAGTTCAGATCTGGGCATGCTGCATGTCCTTTGATGACTCTCTGAAGCTCCAGGATAAAGGTCAACTAAAGACTACCACATTATGCCCTTGAACATTGGAGTCTGTGTCTTTCTAGACCCATCTCCTGCCAGTGTCTTATGCAGATTCTTTGCACCTGCTGTTCTGAATGACTAAGTTCTCCAAATACACCAGGGTGTTTCTTTCACATGTTCTGTCTGCTTCAAATGTCCTTGTCTACTGTCTCTGTTCAATTAAATTTTACTTGTCCTTTAAGATTCAGAATAAGAAATTTTTCTGATCCTTTTCTGATTTTCCAGTGTGATTTATGTGCCCTTCTTGGTGTTCACAGAATAACATGTATAAGATTCATCATATTAAACCGTCATGGTCATTATTTACTTCTCTGTCTAAACCATCAAGGCTATTATTTACTTCTCTTTTTCATGTATCTTTCCAACTAAACTCCTACAAATCAGTGCTTTGATCATCTTTATACCATAACTTCCTAGCCTGGTAATGTCCACTAAGTGTCCATGGAGAGAAGGAAGAATGAATGAATGAAAGCTTTGCTACCTAGACCTAAGAGAACTTTCCAGAACCAGATGAAGCTAAGCTGCATCATCAAGGCATTGTGAGCAAACAGTATTTGTGACTGCATATAATGATAACTTGTAAATACAGAGGTATGGGGCATAACAACGTTTCTATTTGGTTTTAATCAAACAGTGAGCACTATTTCAATTGTGTAATACATTCTTGATGGCGTGTGTGGTGTGTGTATTTGGGAGAGGAGGGGGACTGAATAGCAAATGTGACATATGACCTCTGGGAACAGTTCTAACTCTTTTGTTTCACTCATTCCTTTTCTATAGGCATTTAAATTACTTATCGTTCTTAATTTGGATTTTTCATATACTTGTAATACATACATATTTAATATATTTAAAATGCATTTTAATAAATAGGGGTATCCATATTTCCTTAGCATCCATATAATTATTAAAGTTTCAAGATCTGAAAAGTATTTTAAAATCATAGAAGAAATAATTAAAACTCAATACACTTGAAATTCTCTAATGGCATTTAAACTTCATAAACTAGTGTGTTTTCTTTCTTATAAATGAGACTTGAAGAACACAAAGCTGACTTCAGGCATCTACTCTATTTCCTCCCATTTGCCCTATGTGATTTCTTGCGAACATTATTTATATAGATTTGGTTCTAATTAGGGCCTGAAAAGCATTGCTTGACTGTATAGTCAAAACAACATAAGAAATAAGGAAAAATACCGTTTAACTGATTAGAATTTACTACAGCTCAGCATCCAATTGTTGAATGACCCCAGAGTATCCTTCACCTTAAAATCCCTGCCTGGAAGGCCATTCCAAACATTTATTACTTGCAGAATGAAAAAGTGCTTTCTTAAGTCTGTACTGACTTTATTTTCCTTTAACTTTCATTAAAAGCGCTTTGTGCTCTATAAGCAGAATGAAAAAAGTAATCCACATTATCCCCTCTTAGTATTCTGTGCACTCTCATTAGATCCTGTGTGTCACTTTCCATGGTGGGAAAAGATGTGTTCCACCAATCCTTGTGACTCATTCTTTTCCAGCTATTGTTATCTAGCTTTCACCTTCTTTCTTTTTTTTCAAATTTAATTAAGTTTGAAAAAATATTGAAATGTAGATATGAACCCTCAAGAGCATTTACTAGATTTTGTAGCATTTAACATTTAGAATTACACATGTAGGATAGATACATCCTGACAAAAGAAAATGAAAGCAACAGCTCTGATGGATGATGATAAAAACATTTCCTCTCTGGCCAGCATGTGATTAGGTACAATGTCACATAACAGCTTTTTAAGATTTTTGACATTAGGGACCACCTCTTTTATGTGCTCTGAATTGTTACTGGCACCCCATCGGTGTTTAATAAATATTAATACTGCAAAGTTTAATAATAAATGAAAAGGAAAAACTGATCTTGAGAAAACCCCATGGTGGATGGATGTTGGAAGATATGGTTCATTGTTTCCAAAGGCAGCCTTCATTTATTTCAGACATAACGTTAAGATTTAAAATTTTATCTGTTTCATTTTAAAATAGTATAAAGACTACTCATAGCCAATTTTTTCATTTAGTGCAGAGTAAAATTTCATTTTCGGATCAAACAGGAACACAGAGACATAAACTAAAATTGTAGACCGATTCATGATGTACAATTGGATATGCAGAGAATTAAGACCAGATGGGACTGTAAAGCTAGCCTCTAAATCTTAACATATAATTCAGTATGTTTTGGCAAAATAATATGGAATACCAATCGGGAAATGGGTGGGCACTAGAATCGTTCTTGTTCATTTTCTCACCATTTTTTTCTCCCCTGTGTTGTCAACCACATATACATGCTTGGAAACTGCCCATCCTGGAGATTGTATTGAGGTAGTTTTTACTCACTGTGATGTTGAATGTGGAAATAAGAAGTGGTTCTCCCAGAATAGAAGACACTTTATTGAATTTGATGAAATTAAGAGATGTTCGTTATATCTTGGAATTATTTATTCTCGGAGATGGGAAGGACATTAGGCCATAACATGTGTCCTTCTGTGTTCAGGTGGAGTTGGACTGTAGCACCTTATAAAGTTGGCTCACCTTATAAAGTGAGACTCCTTTTAGGCTGTGACCATACAGAATCAACTGGACACTTTTGATTAAAAAAAGAGTGTCTAAACCAGACAAATAATAGATTTGATTGATTTTGCTTACATCCCACCTCTCCCCAAAATTGTCTTATTGAAAAGAGAAACTGTCACATTAATTCATTTTTCTCTGATCTCACCTACTTGTAGAAGCATCTTTTCACCTATAAAAGAGGTATTACTTGTAATCTCTACTGTTTCACTAAGAAATTATATTACCATGAAGACCATTTATAGTAACTTCAGAATAAGAATTTTTCACTAAAAAGATGTAAGAAAACTTAAAAAGTTGAGTATGATGAACCAAATAATTCAATGTCTTTTTCAAAAATCAAGTAAAATAAAAACTGTTATGTGTCTGGAAATATTTGAGCCACAGATTTTTTTTTAACCACACCAATTGTGGTATATGAAGAACCAACGTATGGGTCAAGTAAACACAAGATTATACTTGAACTTTTTCAATTTCTAAGGTATTCTTAGATGCTTCAATTTTGACTTGAGAGAGGTTAGATTACCTAGTGTAAAATCCCAAATAGTGTCAAAGTATATTATGGCAATTGATGTTAACATTAAGCAGGCTTGAAAGTTCTTGCCAGAAATGACACTATAGTTCAAGACCACACCGACTGGCTAGAACTAAGCAACTCTCTGGAAAGCATTGCTTGTCAAAGATAAAAGATTTTGACATGTTTGCATGCCTAAAGTTTAAGCTCTGTGTGGATCACAAATTGGGAGACTAGCCATGGCTACTAAATATTGCTCGAATATTGCTAAATATTTCCCACTTGTTCTCTTCTCATCTGGACCTGAGACTAAAAGTGGCAATTTAGGTTATAAGCTTATATTCCATATACAGCCAGTGTGATTGGCAAGTAGCTAAAGAGAATACTCTAACTTGGGTTGAGGTAGAGGAGAGTGTCCTTGAAGCACACCATGAAGATCAATAAAAGCCAAAATGTCAAATTCCATCTTTTAAAAGTCAGTCCTTTATTTTAAAATTCAGGTTTTCCTTTTAAGTGAAAATGCCACTAGGAAACAAGAAAAATTAAGTTTTTAGTATTATCAGAATGCAATCTGTGATAAGAACAGGGATAAATATCTTCTGGGAAGAATCAAGGAGAGGTAGGTTAACAATGGCAAAGAAAGAAACCCCGATTTTAAGCTTTTCCAAGGGCAGTCCTAGGTATATGTAGCCCAAGGCATCCCACACTGAAGTAACAGAAGGGAAACTGGGGGGGGGGGGGGAAGCCTCAAGAATATGACACCATCATGTGGATATTTTCTTCTGTATAAAGCATTATATAACGATTATATAATGATTTTTCTGAAAGGAAAGTCACTATAACAATACAAGAAAATTTAGGAAACAGAAAATGGGAATCATCATACTTCTGCTTCTAGAAAGCAATTTTAATGTTTCCATTTTATATTTATTTTTTGCAAGCATAGGATGTTCAAACTACTAGCAATATAATTTTTAGACATTTTTATAAGTTTTTATTTAAGATGATATAAATATTATGGATACTTTCACTTTATCTTCAAACTTTGTAATGGTTGCAAAAACATTCTGTTATCTGGTAAGCTCCCAATTCGATCATTCGGCAATACTTATTTTATACTTGCCACATTCTGGGCACTGTTCTTGGAACCAGGAATACACTAGAGAACACAAGATCTGAGGGAGAAGGCAGATAATAAATAAATTAATATTTAACAAGATGATGGGTAGTAATGAGACTTTTGAAGAAAAATTTCTATCAGGAAAAGGGGACAGAAAATCGGTGAGCAGGAGACTGTTTCAGATGAGATGTTTTAGATCTCTCCTAGGTGGACATATTTAGAGACATTAAAGGAGGTGGGAGTGAATAGTGAAAATCTGGCAAAGAGAAGAGAAAGTACAAATGCCCTGATATGTAATCATGCTTAAAGTCTGTAGAAACCTACTATCCAGTCTAGGAGGAATGTGTTGATCCAATGAGAGAGTTCTGAATGAGGTCAGCATCACTGAGAGGGCATTCTGTAGACCTGGGCCTGAGGAAACAAGGCAAAGACTTTATATTTACTTGTGGGTTGGAGTTTTAAGAACAGGGGATGATCTGACTTCCGTGTTTAACATTGCATAAGGGGTTGGCCACAGAGACAGAGATAAGGGGTGGACTTTAAAATAGAGAAAACAGAATTTATTAATAGGTTAACTGCAAGATGTGAGAGAAAAAGATGAGTAAGGAAAACCTCAAGATTTTTGGCTTAAATATTTGGTGACATTTACTGTGTCAGACTATATGTTTCAAGAAGTTAAAAACAAGACTCTCATATAAATATCATGAGTGAGAAAGTCAGCAAGAGGATATAGTCAGTTCAAAGAAATAATTGGAGAGAGAAGTTATTTAGGAATGGAGAAAAAATACTGGCAAAGGACTGCTAGGTTAGACACCAAACTAATGAATGACCTACAGTTCCATTACGCCATAACAGTTTGCATTGGCATCATGATAAGACACAAATCTTCAAATTGACATGTACTTTAACAGAATGTGAGCCTATGGTAAATAATATATGTGAGCCACACAGAGGCACTTTTTGGGTTAGTCTATTCAACAATAATCCAACATTACATTGAAAATACAGAGTGTTCTTCCTTTGTTTTATTACTGTATCTTAGATATTTTGTTTTTATGAAATCTTAGTAAACTCTATCAGAAGGGCAAATTGCAGGAGAGGGTCAGCCATTATTTCATTGCTCATCCATTGTTAAACATTTAATTTATGTATAATATTTTAATATTAGACATAATAGTTTGTTCTTTTTTGTAGGGTGTTTTTCCTTAGATTAAATCCCCAAGAGAAGAAGCCATTGGTCCTTATGAAATTTATGAAAAGAAGCATTTGGATTTATTACCAATATATTATTCCAATTAGTTTTATTTTATTTTTTAAATTTAGCACAAAGAATACACTTAATACATTTCATAGCATTTTTTTTTAGTGTCACACTAATTATATTTATCTTGTTTCTTAGATTTTGTCTGCAGAAAAACCTCTGGACTTTGCTGTGTATATATGCTGGCAGGGGATGGGGTGGTCCTTGAATTACCAAAACTACTTCTAATTGAAAGGTTTACTTAGAACTCTTAAATATTGTATTTGAACCCAGAGCTGAAAAGATATTATTATCATTAAATGTGTCCAGTTTTAGTCAATCTGAGAATTGAAGGGAATTATAAGACATAGGTAGTAACTGTCTTTGAAGAAATTACAATTTGCTCTACAGATGATTGTGAATACAGTCTGACAGAATTATGGTAGGGAATAGAAAGAGGAACATGGACTTTGGGGATAGTTTTTCTTTTAAATTTTTTTTTTTTAGTTGTAGATTGACACAATATCTTTATTTATTTATTTTTATGGGGTGTTGAGGATCAAACCCAGTACCTCACATGTGCGAGGCAAGTGCTCTATCACTGAGCCACAACGCTAGCCCTGGAGACAATTTTAACAGGCACTGGATATATTTCTTAGTATCTCTGATTCTTAGTTTTAGTATCTGTAAAATGAGATAATAGTATTCAGATTGTATAGCTGTTGTAGGAATTAAATATGTATGCATAAACTATCATCAATATTTTACCTTCTCCCACAAAGAAGTTTAAGTGATGAAGGAGCCCTAATTAGGAAGGGCTGTTGCAGCTAGCTGGAAGCCATAAGTTCCACCTGATATGTATGTGACGCACCTGTAGGCACCCGAAAAGCTGAAGGTATATAACTGGGTGAAAGCGGTCCGAGTTAGGAGAACGGAGAATTCAGTCAGCCGGGCAGTCACTCGGTCGGTCAGAAGAATCAGAGCGGCCAGAACGTAGGCAGAGCGGTTACAGAAGAGAAACCAGATAGAAGAAGTAATGACTGGTCAGAGTTAGGCCGAGGCTCCTGAGGAAGACAGAAGACAGAAGACAGAAGAAAGAAGAAGGAAGAAAGAAGAGAGAAGAAAGAAGCTCTAATCTTTCTCTAAGCTAAGCTCTATCTTTCTCTCTAAGACTCTAAGCTAAGAGACAAGAAGACTCTAAGCTAAGAAGAAAGCTCGCTCTAAGCTAAGCTCTATCTTTCTTTCTCTCTAAGACTCTAAGCTAAGAAAAGCTTGCTTTAATCTTTCTCTCTAAAAATCTTTCTTTCCCTCTCTAAGCTCTAAGAAAGTAGAAGTAAAAGTAGTAAAAGCTTAACTCTGCCCCCGAGAGTTTTTATCCCGGTTTACGGTACCAGGTAGCTTACAAAGTGACTCAGTAATATTGATAATGTAGTTATAGCAGAGACTAGCACGTAATAAGCAATCAATAAATAGAATCACTGCTGTTGTTTTTATCTCTTAAAAACAACAACGCTCAGTCAGATTGATGAGATTTTATACTTGTTTCTTGGTCTATATTTTCCTCCACCCTGCCCACTTCCTTCTTCCTTAGAGCTTCCATTTTTCTGGTTCAACTCACTTTCCTACTTTTCCTTGAGACCTTCCCATCTGCAGCAAGATGAGTCTGCTATATCCCAGCCCAGCTCCTGTTTCCCCAGCACCTAGCACAACTCTGGCTTATAGATGAATTTCAACCAGCATGTTATATGAATAAATGGAAAAAGAGTTGAAAAGATCATATAATTATCTATTTTTGCAGTTATTTTGTAGAATCATGATTAAGCTAACACAATGCATCCAGAGTATGTGCCTGCCACAGACTTTAGCCTCTTTTTAGCATTTCTGTAAGCATACATGCAGTGTTATGTAAAGGCCTCAAGATTGGAAAACCCTTAAATGCACCTGTAAGGAAAGAGAAAACAATATGCAGCATATCATGGACTTTCTGTCTTCCCCTCTCTTCTCTTTTTTCCTATATCAAAACACCACACCTGTGTTATTTTAAATTACAAGAGCTACAATCACACAGGAATCTAAAAGGAATAGATTCCCCTTTAGAAAAACACTAATAATGAAGCACAGATAAAGAATCTGAAGACCATCATGTAAAGAACAGCATGCAGGAGACCAGACTTAATACTAATATGTATTAAGTGGTTGTCTAACATGTGATCGGCAAAATAGTGTTTGAGAGTTGGATCTGTTACAGATACCATTTGCTGCTTCTTGAGAAGTTTTCTCAACATAATCTTCATGTCATGTTCAACAACCAATGACAGGACAGGACCACCCACTATAAAGCTCTGGAATGCGTGTAGTCCACCCACCTTGCTAGAACACTGCCAACAATTAAATTCTATGGGAGCACACATGTAAATAGGACCCAAAAAGCAAACAGGTGTGCCTTAAACTTGGAAAATCAAAGGCCAAATGTAGACTAAAACAGACACACCAAAGGCCTTTGGGTAGCATTATTTTAAGTAGCTAAGAAGTTGTGATTACAGTCCAAGCAAAGCCATTTGTATAACAGAGATATGGGGGATTGTGGCAGTGGTGTCAAAAGAAACTGCAAGCAGCAGGACAAAACCACAAAAGCTATATCTCTTTCTACAGAATAAATCAACATTATTTTCATAGTGCACAATAGCCTGTGGTGTTAGTTAGCTTTCTACCAATATAGCAAAATGCCTGAGATAACTAACTTACAAAGACAAGAGGTTATTTTGACTCACAGATTTGGAGATTCCAGTTCATGCCCATTTGGGACTGTGGCAAAACCTGTCAGAGCAAAACCACATATCTCACAAACTGAGACACAAAGAGCAAGAGGAAGAGACTGTAGTCCCATAATCCCTTTGAGGGCCCACCCCCTAATGACCTAAGGACCTTCTATAGACCTCAACTTGAAAGATCCCACCACCTTCCAGTAATGCTACCCTGAGGACCAAAGCTTTTAACGCATGGACCTTTTGGAGCCATTCAATATTGAAACCTATAGCACGTCCTCTGCTATTGGTTAACTCTGGGTGAACTCTCTGTGTATGCGCTAAGGACTGAGTATTGCATATGTCCAGACAAGGTTGGGTAGTGGTAGTGGCATTAGTGTACCCACCCTAGATATCCAGACATATAAGTGAAATATAAGTGTTTTCTTGGATTTTCTAAGGGGATATGATGACTATATGTCTACAAAATTCTGTGGAACCAGAGACTTAAAAATGTGTCTCCAGATGACACTACTAGTACTCATCTGAAGAAGCAAATATTGTACTGAAGTTACAGGAAAAGTTAATGGGGAATCTATTCTTATAGACATAGACCTGAAAAAGAAGATCTAGGACACCAGGTGAGTAAAGTGACGTGAACCACAATGAAGATATTTCAAAAGTAGTAGAGTACTTGGAAGTCAAGGAGTATGGATAGGAGGAGTTTTAGATTCAACTTAGGAGGAAAAAAAGAATAATTACAAGAAAAGAACAAGAAAAGTTTGAGATAAACAGAAAAAAAAAAATGCATTCAGCTTCTGTAGATATGAGAAAAATGTCAGCTGGGCAATCTGGGGTAAATGCAGCCTGGGGGTTTATTAGTGACATGAATTAGTAGATCTCTGATTAAAAGTATCCTGTTATATTTTTTAGACTGGATCCAATAAAAGCAATTGTGAAAGTATTTTTATGATTATCTTACTGGGTGAATGTAGCAAAGATTATAGTACCTAACCAAATTCTAGAAATGGGAACTTGACCCCAATAGCCAGTTTTGCTTGGTAACTATTAACATTCTAAATATTGTTATCTATACCAACAACCCTAGCAATGGCTGCAAGCAGACAACAGCCACAACCAGAAGATTTTCTGGGAGGCTGGAAGAACCTTGAGAAGGTGTTTTCCGCATTCTCCAGCCTCCTATGGGATTTCTCTCACCCTAAGCAACTTCATATATAGTTAATCAAATAGAAAGAACTAGGACTTAAGAAGGTTAGAGGAATCAGTGTGACCACTGTCACTGTAACCATCACATGTCACTAAAGTACTAAAGTCAGTGGCAGGGAAGGCTTGGGGTTAATACTGAAGCTGGTTCTTTTCCAGGTGTACAGGGAATATATCAAGTGGACTCCTGTTGTACTGGCATTGGGTTATATCAGAAGTTGTCTAAAAGGGGGGCATAAAAATGCAGCTTTTAAAAAGGCATCTGTGGAGAGGAAACCCATCAGAAAAGCATTAGAGCACAAACAGAGGCCCAGATTAATGCATCTCCTGAATAATTGAACTGAAGAATTGAAGAGAAAGGTAATAGGTGAATTAAAATTATATTTAAGAGCATAAGCAAAAAACAAAAAGGTTTTCCCTTTCTATGCGAAGGGAACAAAGTAGATCGTTTTTTAAATGTTAAGACTATGTCATTTGGATGCCCTCATGACATACACAGATTATGTAAATTCTACAGAAACGGAAGGTACTCACTCCTTGGAAGTATGGCAGGGAGGCTTCATGGTTTTGATAAATCTATTTGCCCCTGGGCAGCTGCTATCGATCCTGGCTTGGCTGAGCTCATGATGTTTTTATGACAGTCAGGGATTTATTTCTGCTGGAAAAGTTCCGAAACATTTATGTCTTTCAGATATTTTTGAGAGCAATCTCATGTTCTAGGTAGAAGAATGTACACTCAGAAGAAGAGCTTGGAATTTCTCTTAAAATTTGAGGAATAAAAGGCACTATGGTGGGCGCTTTCTTATTTAATTAATTAGTTAATTAATTAATTTTTATTTTTGCAGTCCTGGAGACTGAACCTAGGGGTGCAGTACCATTGAACTACATACCCAATGCTTTAAGAAATACATGAAATACAAGTGACTTAAGAAGGAGGGGCGTTGAATTTTCCGGGTGCCCTTCCTTCGTCTGTGCCTTGACTCCCTCTGAGAGGGAGTCCTATACAGTCAAGCCCTATACAGTAGTGGGTGGAACTGGAGTCAAACTGACCCCATCCGGGCTCTGCCCCTTGGCAGTTGTGCATTTCCCTTCCCTCCCCTTCCCTTCCCTTCCCTTCCCTTCCCTTCCCTTCCCTTCCCTTCCCTTCCTCCTCCTCTTCTCCTCTTCTCCTCCTCCTCCTCCTCCTCTTCTCCTCCTCCTCCTCCTCCTCTTCCTCCTTCCTTCTCCCTTTTTTTTTTGGGGGGGGGGAACATGCCCAGCACTTTTTAATTTGAGAAAGGATCTTACTAAATTGCCCAGGGTGACCTCAAGCTTATAATCCTCCTACCTCAGCCTTTGGAGTGGCTGGGATTCCAGACTTGGGTGCTGCTTTCTTTAAAGCAATCCAGACTTTTAAAAAAACTGCTGGGTTAAAGAAAATCTTTAATACACCAAAGTCATTACTTTCTTTAGCCCTTTCTTCCAGGACTCTAAGTCACAAAATTATGGATATGTTTTACTCATTTTCTTAAGCCCTAATTAATTAAAAACTAGCTCTTCAAAAATACTGTAAACAGATCACTTCATTGGTATATGTCATGTACCTTTAGTTCTTAATTTGGGGCAGAAAAAAATTTATATTTTATGAAATTATTAACAAATCAATTTTGTAGTGGTTCATTCTAAGAAGTTACATTTGAATAACATTAGTCATTGGTTTCAGACATAAAGCAAGAATAATAACCATGAGGCTTGTTTCTTACTTTGTACAGATAATTGCCCCACATAAGGAGGGCGAGGTTACTTTGTATTCATGGCCATCCAATCTTTACAGTCTTATAATAGGCTTAAAAATCAAGAGAAGCCACCTTCATATTCTATCCATAAAACAATTAAAGTACAAATTAGGACGTTGCACTTATGAGCCATTATTTTATCCTACAAAGATTTTCGATTATTCGATTCCAATAGTGTGCACTTGCAACACTTATGACTAGTGCACATTTACAAGCTCCCTGCTGCCTGGGATTGTGGAATTCTGAGTGCCTTGTTTGAAAGACTCCTAATTGCTCACAGCTGAGTTCCAGCATTACCAGCGGTACAGCTACATTTCCCACCCCTTAGATGTGTTTAGTTCCCACTCCCATAAATGCAGTATCCAAGAGAAGTGCTTCTGAGCATGTCACTGCCTCATCAACTAATTTTCTCAGCCTGTCCCAGAAACAGCACTTGGAGATGAAGGGCTATTAGATGGTTCAGCATTCCCAATGCCAAAGATCACTGGACTGGTTCAGGTTAGTCTCAAAGCATTTTACATGAACATGAACCTGGGGCCTTTCTTCTATTCCAAGGTAGCCACAGTGTTAACTGTAAGTGAAATGCATGTTTCTCTGTTTGGATGGCTGCTGGACAGATTCCCAGAGCCTGTTTGATATTTATACAAAACTAACTGGAGGACCCAGCCAAGATGGGTTTGCCTTCTACCTTCAAGGGGCCTGGGTTAAGCCCTAAATCCTTTGAGATTTGCATACAATGATCTCATCCAAGTTCCTTGGAATCATTAGTAGTTGGCTACGTTCACAGCTTTGATTTGATGTGGTTAGTCAACAAAGCAGTTTGCTTATCAAGACCTACATATCTAGCATTAGAGATTCAGCTCCCCTAAGATTCCTTGTATTCTTTCCTGTGAGATTGCAGACAGACAAATCAGAATTTTATAGAGTGTTAGGATTTTTAATGCTGACAGATATGAGAAAAAAAACTGGCAAGAGGAAAAAAAGGTCAGATATTTTCACACTTAAATAATCTATTTCTTTCTAGAAATTGTTTTGAATATTTCAAGTTCGTGATTATTTCTTAAGTTTCAATTTGCCCATCTTTCACAGTCACTGGCTTTTAAGCACAGTTATTCCTTTTAGCAGTCTTAGATCAAGGATATACAAGTACAGAATTATGTTGATATCAAAATCTGTTTCTCATTAAGCATACAGGACTCAGTTCTAATCTCATACTCAGCACCCTTCAGCAAAGCTTCCAGGCAGGGTAAAAAATCCTATTCAGCTTACATATGCACTGCTCAAACACAAAATTCAAACTAAAATTCCTCTCCTATTGAAGTAGAACATATAAAACAATCTCTCACTTGATGAGGTATGAAAATAGTAAATCCTCTCGAATTTAAGAGGGAAGATCAATTTTCTTTTTTTTTTTCCTTTGGTACTGGGGATTGAACTCAGGGGTACTCGACCGCTGAGCCACATCCCTAGCCCTATTTTGTATTTTATTTAGCGACAAGGTCTTACTGAGTTGCTTAGTGCCTCACAGTTGCCGAGGCTGGCTTTGAACTTGCAATTCTCCTGTCTCAGCTTCCCAAGCCACTAGGATTACAGGCATGCACCACCAGACATTTTTAAAAGAAAATTTCTCTATAAAAATCAGTAGATTAAAACTGCCTTTTAAAAGAAATGGTAGAGCATTAATGCTAAAGGCATGACATTATTTAATTAATATTTGTCCCTTCACATAATATAAATGAAGACATGGTAGAACAAAATAAATAGTAAACTATTTAGAACAGCTCATATATTAAATGCTTGTAGGTCTTATTTTTTTTAGTCATAAGAAAAACATGATAAGAAAATAGGTAAAAATACAGATTTGTTAAAATAAAATAAACACATATGCTTACATACACTATCAAAACCACACACACACACACACACACACACACACAATTATAAAACGTCAAAGTTTGTCTTTCAGAAGCAAAAAAATTTAGGTCAATTTTCTATACTTTATAACAATGACAATACAATGATGACTAATACTTATGAAGTAGTAGCTGTGTGCTACATGGTGCTATCAGAACAGTAGGTGATATTATTGTCATCCCCATTTTACAGATGAGGAAACTAAGGAACAAAGTTGACATAAATAATGAAGCCAGAAGAGCAGCACAGATGTCTGGCTTCAGCACTTAACTATTCTATTCTGCATACTGTTGCTTGTTCGGTGTCAGGGCCATATTTTATATCTGTGTTCATAAACATGACCAGATGGTACTGTGAAGTCATGAAGTACATCCTGAATCAGAGGACAGATTATGTTTAATACATTTTGAATATCATAGTTACATGTTTCAGATTTAAAATTTTTTCCCAGTGAAACAGATTATTACATTTTATTAGAGTTATAACAGAAAATATCCACATTCAAAGTGATTTTTCACATTCATTACTAAGCACAATAATATATATGTCCCTGAAAATTTAAAGGTTAGAAACCGAGTTAAAACTTATTCTTATTTCTTTGTATAGAGTAGGTGAGCAATATATTTTCCTATGGATCATTTACAGCTAAAAATTTTACCTTGGAAATACATGAAGATTCTGTTCAGTAGATCTGTTAATGTGACACTAGATTAACCTTGAAAGGTTGAACTTGGTTGCAATTCAATACATATTGATATCCAAATTCCACTGAAGAGTGAGATCTGAGCATCATTCTTTACCAAGAAGTAAAAATACATCTTACTGAGGAAGGAAATAGTTGGCCTTTCTCATTCCTAAACCTATGTGCTTTCCCCACAGATCTTCTACATAACTTTGTGATTCTTCTAGACAAAGTTTTTATAGGCATTCTTTGCTGACAAAGTACAGTTAAAACAAAATGTATTTGCCATCCTTCCTTTGTGTCATGTATTTCTTGATAAAAAATTAATATTTAGAATTTAAAAAGCAAAAATGTGATAATGGGAGTGGATTCCAGGAGAAGTATTTTAGACAATTAATCACGTTTTCTCACAAATTTTACAGTGGAGAAATCTCCCATAGGAGTGGTATTTTTTAATTAGGAGATTCCAACAGATAACAAGGAAGCAATGATTCCAACAGCTGTGTATTTAAGAATGTCAGAAAGAAATGAAGGCAGAAAAGGAAACAAAATGCTACCTTCATGATGTTGAGGTTGTTGAAAATGACAAACATTTGTACCTGTCTGCCATTTAAAAATTAAATTTCCTAGTTGTATCATTCACAAAATAGGCCTTTTTATTAAAAATAGTAGTTGCAGTGCTAATGTAAATATAACACACAGTACTACTATGAATCATGTATCAAAGTTAATAATATGCTATGTACTTCATAACATGTCAATATATTTATTTATTTATTTATTTATCTATTTACTTAGTACCAGGGATTGAATCCACTGAGCCACATCCCTATCCCTTTTTATTTTTTTATTTTGAGACCAGGTCTCAATAAGTTCTTCAGGGCCTCTCTAAGTTGCTGAGGCTGACTTTGAACTTGTGATCCTCCTGCCTCAGGCCCCTGAGCCTGGGATTACAGGTGTGTGCTACCACACCCCATCTAGATAATTTTTTTATTAGAAAAGAATTATGAAACTGTATTAAGCATAGAAATAGGTACTATTAGCAATCAGCCCAGGAAATTAGATTTTATCAGGTCTCTTTACAATAGAGCATGAAGTATTGCATTTGTTTCACAGCTGCTTTATATATAATTACTGCACACTTCCCTCCCACAGGAATAAAGGGCTTTCTTGCAGAAAAAAAAACGAACTACAAAGCATTGTGAATTCTTAAGCAGTAAAATAAGTAAGTACAATCTTATATGGAGGAATTAGGTAAGAATGATCAAGAAAATTATTTCAATACAACAATTATCTACAACAGTTGAAAGATGTTCAAGGTCTAGAAAGAATTTCTTACCATATGGGAGTTATTAATAAATCAATGTAATATTTGACAGTCATTCTAATAGCCTAAGACCAGCTTCAAAGTCTGAATGTTTAGATATCTATGTTTATTTTAGAATATCAAAAGAAAAAGGGGAAATCAGGCATTTATACATGAAAATATGTTCATATATTGATATGAGAACAATTAGTAACTTATGGGATAAAGATAAACCAATTTTTTTTTTTTGGTGTAATGGTTTCCACTTTGTACATTTATAAAGGCAGATGAGAAAAAGCACTTCATGTTACCAGGCAGTGTAAATTCCATTAAATTATCCTTATGAGGTAACCAAACATTTAGTTTTCAACTCTGATATTTTAGCACTACTAGAGGTGGAGGTTTAGCTTCATAATATTACTTCCCTAAATAAACTGCATATGGTAGATGCAGAAAAATAATCTTTGGAAGATTATTTTTAACACTCTTCTCATATTCAAATTGGTTATTTATTGTACCTTGTGCTTATGAGAAAGTGGCATGAAAAAGTGGTATGTTTCATTTTAGTCTCATCATAATGAATCAAATCATATTAGATTCACATCTGCAGCAATGTACCAAGTAAGCATGGCCATTACATAATGAAATGCAGTGGAAAACCTCAAGCTGAAGCCTTACTTTGAAAGCAAATTAAATAATAATAATAAACCTTAAGTAATGCTTACATGGTACTGTCTTACATCATCAGTGATTCATGCACAAAATTGGTTATTATTATTCTATACTAAATTTGGTTGAATTTTGGATACCTCATTGGCAAAAAGAAATTTTGTAAAGTTTCCACTTTCTAATATCTTCTTAGAAGTTAAAATTTTCCCCTTCTCTAGTAATTTTCAGCTTTTTCCATTTGGTTGCTATTACCATTTATTTATTTTTTTTTAAGAGCTGCCAAGCAAAGATGTCTTTTCAGGACGTGGAAGTGGAGTGCCAATGAATGGTTCCAATATCACCACTTGGTGATTCCCTGCCAGCTGTCAAGAGGAAGAAGAGGTCATTACTCTTTTCTTGGCACTTCCAGGGAGTCATATGACTCATCTTTTCAGAGATACTTATATATATTTATATGAATCTGAGCATGTATCTGAGCAATATGGATTTAAGAAGGTTTTTAGATGAAGTAATGGCACCAAGAAAGTTATTTGTAAGTTTTATTACAAAAATATAATAAATTTGATATATGAAGTTATATCAGTAGCATTGAAAGAATGATTTGGTTGTTTGAAACACCAGCCAAGACCTAGTGTGCTTTTCTTTTAACTCCTCCTCCTTTTTAATTGAAAATTGGAAACAGCATGTACTAAGGAGTAGAAGAGGTCTTTTAAGGCAGTAGCTTTTAGGAAAAGCATGATATAAGACCCACACAGTGAGAGAGGTCATAAGGCATCTCAGGAAGCATCAGGGAGGGGTTAGTGTAGTCTTCTGTGTATGTGATTTCATGTAACTTTGGATGTATTACTTAACTTTCCATGCTTCATTTTTTCCCATTCATAAAAATGACAATAATTACACTTGCCACCTGTGTACCTCAAAGGAGAGAGGGAGGACTAATGAAATGTCTGTCAAGGGCTTTGAACTTTTCAGAATAAAGCTTTTATGACTCCATAAAGTACAAAGTAGTATCCTGAGCTTGTATTTTTCCTGGCATTTACTCCCATCTCTCAAGTTCTGTGCACGCCATTGGCTACTGTTGCTCACAATGTCTCTCCCTCCCTCCCTTCTTGGTGATTGCCAGAGCTATTCTAGAGAAATGCCAGGCTGCTGATGTTTTTTACTCAAGACTAGAGAGACTCTTTGATCTTGGTCGTGGTATCTGCAACTTTTGTTCCTGTGGCTTGTTTCCCTGTGTATGTGAGGTTGCTTTGCAGGCACGGAAGAAGGGTCAATGACATGAGAATCAATGTGGGAAACATCAGCTCAGGCATTCCCAAAGGACATGTTAATACTGAGAACAGATCTTTACAGAGCCAGCTTGGAATGCTACAAAACATCTCCCACTATTGTAAAAGAAAAGTTGGTCCTGCCAAAATGCAATCTTATAGCATATAAATGTTTTTAAGATATTTATATTCTGTCATCCTCTCTGTCATTTTTAACTTTTTGGTTTTCCTTACAAGTGGAGCCAGAAATAATTTCTTCCCTGTTGAAATAAAAACCTGAATCTTAAAGGTAGTCAACCCTCTTTGCGTTTGATTGAGGCGACTTTAAATGTACTTGATCTGGGTCCTCTGATACTGCAAGTCAGCAGTGCTTGTGAGGATCCTGAGATGAGTCAATGCTGAGGTCATGGTCAACTCACAGCAGTGGGTTATTCCAATTTATTGCTGTGGTGATAAAAAAAAAGTTGAAAAGAAATCTTGAGAATTCATGTGGTTCAGTCTCCAGCCTTTGATTTTTCTCTCAGTTAAGAAAAGAATAAGGCTCATAATTTTGAGATACAACTTTTGAAACAGAAGAATATAAACTTTCCCTGACCATTGTTCTTTCAGTAGGCTGTAATCACTAACTAATTCTATAATTTTATTGCATGTTTATGATGTGCCAAGCAACATTGGAGAATGCAGGGAAGTCAGGAGACTAGCTCAGGTGCTTTAAAAGACTCAGTCTAATTTGTCAGAAGAAAAGCCCACTTATTAGCCTTGCATGTAGACAACATAAAAAGTATATATCATTTTAAGCTGCTGTAGGTGGCACATGCATGCTTGGACACATGCACGTGTGTGTGCGTGCGCGCACACACACACACACACACACACACACACACTTTTCCTTCTTGGCTCTCTCATTTTAAAATGCTACCCTTTTGTCCTGGATTCTTACATTTAGTTTAAGACATCGAACCCAATAAAATATGAATTCCTTGGAGAGAAACTAACAATTTACATTGTCATCATTCATTTCTTGTCCCTGGAATGAGTTTCTGATCCTCAGAAAAAGTATGCCATTTGGTATTGATGAACTTACTGCACTTAAAGAAGAAATTCCCAAAGCTCTGACCGTGAGTCAGATTTGGGGAAATGAGTTGGCTCAGTAAGATTCTTCTTGCTATATAAATTAATTTGTGCATAATCATCTGTTTCATCCTATGGCTGTTTATCTGAGTTTTCTCCTTAGCCACTGAATTATTTTGATTAATGCCAATAACAAAAAGCATAGTGGCTATGACATCAACATGGTAAAATATGAACAACCTGATTATTGTACTTCCAAATTTTTTTCATATACATTCACTAAGGTCCTTTGTTCATTACAGATTTATCAAAGACATTTTTATTCTGGAATATAAAACACATGTGCTAATTAAAGACATGTAATTATACTGCATGCATGATGCATAAAATCCAGCTTCAGATAACTTTTATTCTTTCTCAGAAGAGATCTAACCAGAACATAGATAATGAAGTATAAATGAGATTTAATTTTACATGTAGCATTTAAAGTGAGAACAACAGCAATAAAATATTGTAGTGACCTAGGGTTTTGCTGAAGAAAAAAAAAAAAAAAACAGGAATAAAATGCCTATATTGTTCTTTTTTCCTAAAACTACAGTGAACTCTGCAGACCTTCCAAATATCTCCTTTTATCTTGAAGGTGTTAAGGGTTGGTAGGGGAAGTTATAATGCATTCTTGAGATATCTCAAAATTTCTGTATTTATTAACATATATTTATTCATCATCCCTATTAATGATTGTCACAATAAAATTATAAGGCCACAGAGACTGAAGAAAAGAGTTCCTTAAACTTCTTAAGAAGTTTACAGTTTGTGTAAAGATAAATAACTGGCCAGTCAATCACAATTGAGGGTGGTAAGTATGATGATATATGGACATATGGGTGCTTCTAGATCACATTTGGAGAATATGCACATAGCTTTGCTAAGAATGGTACCAGGCTTTAAATATGGTTTGCTCCCCTGAGACTTGCACTTGAGTTTAATATATTGTATTTTCCACATTACGTGTGGAAACTTAATATGATTATGGTGTTTAGACGTGAGAGCTTTTTGAAGGAAATTGGGATTAGATATCTTTACGGTGGATCACCCATGACTAAATCCTGGTGGCACTGTAGGAAGTGGGGGAGAAATCAGAAGATACACACACATACACACAAGTTTCCTGTCTCTCACCATGTGACACCTGCACTACCTTGGAATTCTGCCAGTAAAAGGACTTCATCAGATGTAGCCCCTTGATGTTGGATCTCTAGACTGTGAGCCAGTTATAGTCCTGTCTTTATAAGTCACCTATTTTATATATATTATTGGTAACAGAAAAAGGCCTAATACAGATGGCATGTGAGGGAAGGTATCATCTAGCCCTTGATGTCTTGAGTCTTAAAGACAAGAAGATAAATGATGGAAAAACTTCTAGGGAGAGGAAGCAATTGTTCAAATATGTATAGATGAAGCAATGCAATAATATGGAAACTATAGTATGTGGTTCACCATGGTTGTTATAAGGCAAAAATTGAAAAGTGTCAATCACATTTATATCATAATGATTGGATCAGCATTAGACATGGTTACAAAATAGAGATGAGACTAGAATCAGGCAGTTCAAACTGAAGGCATAATCATTTGCTCACAAACAGCCTACATTTTTAGAATTTTGGTGTTATTTTCACATTAAGTTATATAGAGTTAGTACACTTATATATGTGTGTTAGTCTTGTTTAAATATGCCACTAAAAGGTATTATAATTTTCATAATGCTTTGGATATTTCTTTACATTTTATACACTGAAAAGTTTTCAAATATGTAAAAGGATTGTGTCTCTGGCCCCTGTTTTGGGAATGATAGAGAATAGTTTGATTTGAAAGTATCTCAACATCTTGCCCAAATTTGTACAGTTTTATTCCTGGAAAAGCAGCAACATTACTAGACTCCTAGCCTGGTGCTCTCTTACAGTTCATGTCTGGCTTCTGTATCTTTATATAGTAATAGCAGATAAGCTGCTCTTAATTAACTTCAGTTCTACAATTACATTCAGGTATCACCATTTTGTGTTCGCAAATCTGATGGGGAAAATAAAGAGTCAATGTTAGAAGATTTTGAGGGGGGAGGAGGGTGCTAAATGCTTAAAAAGTAATGGAATAAAAATGATGGCCTAAATTTAGAAAAAGAAATCAAATACTTTAGTAAACAGATTAATGTTACAGAATTATAAGCAAGTGGACCCCCTTTCTTACATCCAGACCTGGGGAAATAACAGACAGAATAGCTTCTGCTTTTCCTTTAAATTGGGTCTTGCTCTTGTCTTATTAAGGACTTTAAAACATTCATATTTTTTACAGATGTTTAAGATCACTTGATCTAAAGATCCTCTTATGAGTCTTTATTTTGTAGGTCAACTCGTAATTTAAATGAGTGAAGCAGACAGTGGAACATATCTAAATTTAGCCACTCTGAGTGGGTAGTGAAGGATTAAAAAAAAAAAAAAAAGTCCTGGCAAATCTCATTGATGGATGCAAATCCTAAGAGTTTATGCAATGATGACACAGATTTTCAGTACCTAATATTTGGGCACCTGCAGATTAACATTCAGTAAACTGAAAACTTTAAAAGATCTGCTCAGTTTGGACAAATTATTTTCCCATCAGCAGCATTAACCACCGCCACAGCTGAAAAGACAAACAAACCACAAAACTCTGAGAAAGAGATGAATTAAGAACACAAGGAGGAGAACTTCTACAGACTGCAAGCAACACAACTTTCCCTTTCTTTCTACTGGATTATCTCCAATCTGCCCTAAATTGCTGAGCTGACATGTGGTAAACTTGGATGACCCAGTAGAGGCGAAACATATCCAGCTGTGCATATCTAGCAGCCTGCTATTTCACCTGGTATTTTTGGATAGCAGGACCACTGCCACACTTTTGGATCAATCACTTATAGTAAGTTAAACGGTTTCCCAGTTTCCTGGCACAGGCAATGAAAAATATCTCAGGAAAGATGAAGTTCATAGAGCAAACTTGCAAGTAACTTCTCACTCACAGGCTTCAGATTAGTTTAAGTTGGATTACTGGAGAATTTGTTCATTTAATTTATTTAATTGCATTTGCTGTTCCTGGGAGGAGGAGCTAGCTAACAGTTTGGGAATTCTGTTAAAAAAAATCTAGGTTTCTATAGTGAAGATTTTAATTACTGTAGAAGGTTTAACACACATCAGAGCTCTCCTCATATGCTTACTGAATCTGCTGTTGGAGTAGTAGAGGTATTTGTCATGCATGATGGATTGTAAGTCCCTGGAACTCAGAGTCTCTGTTCTGTTCATCTCATATCTAACCTCGCCCCAGGATGAGGTTGATAATTGTAGGTGAAATTCCAATAAAACTCAATGGCACAGCATTTAAAACTACCTTTTTTTTTTTTTTTTTTTTTTTTTTTTTTTTTTTGCATTTTGAGGATTTGTAATCCTTTACTGCACCATATTGTAGCATATGACAAATAACCAAAAATAAAAATGATAATAGAGAATATAAAGAAGATTGAGCACATTACTAGTTGTGTGAATCTATAATGTACCACACAGGGTGAGAAAAAGGAATGTTAACAACTAAAATGGAAAGGAAGAGAAAAACAGCAATCTATGTAGGAAAAGCTGCAGAGCTACAGATCTCAGCTAAGTATGGGAATGCTAAGTAAAGTATCCACTGAGGGCGGAGAGAATATGGGAAGGCACAGGTGGAGACTCACTTTTAGTATAAATCAACAGAAATTAATTGAGCACCTACAGGTACTATCAGAAAAGTTGGCCAACGCTACATTTTATGGTGCATTGAAAGCCAAGGATAGAGTTTGTGTCTTATCCCACTGGCCACACACAAGTCATTAACATCGAATACCTTAGATTGGCATGTAAGATCCTATACCAGCTGATCTAACCTTTGGGAATGGAATTACTTCTTTCCTCTGCAGGATAAAGGCTTTTCTTGCTAATGTCTTTCCTGAATAGTTTTCTTTTCTCCATTGCTGCTTGTGTGGATTGAAAATCCCTCTGCAGAACCATCCCTTCTTCCAAATTTTTCATCATTTTCTTCCCAGACCCTACATTTGGAGCTCATTTAAATTCACACAGAACCTACTAATGAAGTTGTTTTCTAATTTGTTTCATGGTTAATTATGAACACATCTACTGCATTATGACAGTATGGAGTGAGCTTTCTGTCCATTTCTTCTTTGTATACCTCCAGAAATTTGCAAAGAATACTATACATAATGGAAGCACTAAATATTCATTGAATGGATAAATGAGTAAGTGAGCAAAAAGTGAAAAATAAAACTCGATGGCTCAAAGCTCATTATATCATGAAAATATGAGTATCTTTTTTTGTGTATATCTGTAATAAAATCACATTTAGACTGGTAGCAGTAGTCTGTGGAGATAAAGATGGATTAGAAAATGTATTTAATGAACTGTATTTTATTATATCCAAGGATATTATTTATCTTAAACTAAAAAAAAGTACTAAGAAATTGAAGTCAGTTATTAAAACATTTATTTCACAGATGCATATTATTTAAAAATATTATTTTATTCAACTTTTCAAGACACAAAAAAGTCATGGGAACAACATTAGGGAATAGTTAATTGTATTGAGTCTTTGGTTGCAAACATTAAATTATATGCTGTGTCCTTTACAATGAAATGTCGAAAAAATTTTAAAATTTTATTTGTCAAGATAATGTATGCTAAATTTAAAATTCAAAATTCTGAGTTAGTATTACTGTTTCTAACATATGAGAAATTAAGATATAGATAATCATGTCAAATACTTTTGACACTATTAGAGTGTGGGTAAACAGAGTGATAAATCCTTATATGGTTTTATAACTTATTCTCAACTTCAGAGAGATAAAACACTTTCCAAATTATATTCTTTGGTAGATTTTAAGTTTATGTAATTTTAACAATACATTTTAATAAATAGTGAAGTTAAATTAGTTTGAGATTAAAATGTGCAGTAAATAAATGTAAATGAATAACTATTTTAATTCCTACTTGAACTACAAAAGCTCTCATTTTGCTAATTGTGAATTTAAGCTTACTGTTTTGAAAGGGAATTAATTAAAGAATTTTGTCAAGAAGCACATTGTATATATATTAAAGTGGAGATGATCTCTGTCACTTCTGTAATAATATGATAATATGATCCACTATAATTTTCCCCCAAAAAATGTGTCTGCCAACAAGTAGGGATTAGGAAGAATACTAGACTAAACACTGAATTAATTAATTGCAAACCATTGTTACTTCTACTGGTTCCAGTGCAAGACGATCAAAGATTTTTTTAGAGTTTGGCAGGAGAACCACTCTTTGACACATTATGACGGGGGAGGGGGGACTTAAAAAAATGTTAAATAGGAAAAGACATTACTATGACTTAAGAGAAGTAGAACATAGTGTATTTAACTACCAGAACGCTGACCTGGTTAAAAAGTTAAAGAAAAATTCTCTCAATAGCTTTTGCATTATGGGAAAATAGTAATAGTTTTTTTCTCGCTGTCAAAACTGTGATATTTGCTGTGGTTTTTTTTTTGCTCCTCAGTGTGCTGACAGCCACAGAGTACTTGATTCATCTCCCTAAGGATTTGCCATTTGATATCAACCCTGAAACTGGGCTTGGTGCAGAGTGGATGTGGGGGTGAGGGAAGAAGAGCATCCTTTTCTTCTAAGAGGCATAGAAGTTAGCTTTGGACCACAATTCATGGGTTAAATGGTGCAACCTCAAAGGATAGAATTCATCAGAGGCAGCTCTATTTATTGGTTGGCTTTCTATTTTAGATAATTAAAGAATATCATTATGGGTGGGGGAAAATAGGGACAAAAGCATAAGGAGAACAAAACCAAGAAAGGAGATAGAAATAGCCATAACTGACAGGGATCCAGATTTGAAATCTTAGTGACAAGAAGGCAAAAATGTTTACCCTTTCCTTCTACTTATGTGCTGTGCTTGTAACCCATGTGATGGGGGAGGGGGGTGAGTGTAAATTTAAATAGTCACTCTGCTGATCTGGAGTGCAGGGGGGAAGTTTAACAGTGCTGCACACTGTTCCCTCAAAGCCAGGCCCCATACCAATTTCATTAGAACCACTTGTTAAATATGTTAACAATAACAGAAATAGATCTTCCTTAACCATACCAAAACTTGTTGAAAGAGATTCAGAAGCCTACTAGCAACATTATGTAGGTTTTATGACTATTTGTAACTTTAGGGAAGCAGATCATTAGAGGGTGGCAGATTTTGAATTTTGCTTGGACCCACTAAATTCAGAAAGCAGCAGATTAAAAATCTTTCATAAATGTAAAACATCCCTAGAAGGTTTGCCTTGCCCACATTATATTTTGAACATAAAAAAAAAAAAAAAAACATAACAAAAGACAGGCAGCCCTATAGATTTGTCTTGAGTTAGTCATGAGGATACAAAGGACTACCACAAAATCTAATACTCATTCACTAATTATAAAACATCTATTAACAAACACATGAACAAAGCTTTAAGTATATCCTTTAGTGGAGACTCAAAAATAATTATAATAAGGACTAAATAATAACTTTAACACTATCATATACTCACAAGGTTATGTCAAATATTTCAAGATAGATGATTGAAAAGTATCATGTGACAGTGAAATCAGAGTAGTCAGCTGGCAAGTGGATTTGTAGAATTTGGCTGTGGCCTTAAGCACCCTTTAATTCAGTGGCTTTCAAAAACTCCTTTAGCAAAAGAAGTCATCTTTTTCTAGTAGAATCTTACATAAGACCATCATATAAAATATTAATAAAAGTAAAGTTGTTCTGGTTGAAGCAGGACAGAGAACAAATCCACTCAAATTTTACAGAACATGTGATTTAAGCTGACAGAATTTTTACTTTACTCAAGGTAATCAATAAGAAAACTGAGTAAGGGTATACATTATGTGATTACCATTTCAGATTTTTTTTTCCTGTAAATTGTTATAAATTTAAAGAAGAAGTCTGAACAATTTAGGTCATTTAGATTTGAAGATTATATTCGTTTTCTAGGGTGACCATAGCAAAGTACCATAGACTGGGCAAACAATAGAAATTATCTTCTCACAGTTGGGAAGGCTAGAAGTCCGACTGAGACCAAAGGGTTGGCCAAGTTCATTTCTCTGAAGCTTCTCTTCTGGACTTGTAGATGGTCATCTCCTCTCTGTGTCTCCATATGGCCTCTCCTCTATGTATGTCTGTGTCCTAATTTACTTTTCTTACAAGGAAATCAGTCACATTGGGTTAGAACCTACCCATATGACCTCATATTATCTTAGTTATCTCTTTAAAGGCCTTATTTCCAAGTGCAGTCATATTCCGACTTACTGGGGAGTAGAATTTTAACATAATGGGGGAGTACTATTCAGTCCTTAACAATGATCAATTCTGGATTAATTTACATTCTGTGAAATACAGAAATAATCCACATGAGATTTTATGACAGCTTTTTAACTGTTGATGCAGTGATTCTGAATGATGGAACATGACATGCTGGTAAGTGGTGTGGAAAGTAATTGGTTGCTACTTAATTCAGTATTTATATAACTAGTCCATTATTTAAAATTTGTGTTTTACAGCCATGTAAGAAAATATAAAATCAGAGTGGATTTGAAGGTCATTCTATAACTCACTCACATTCACTTTAATATCATTTTTTTACTATGCCTTGTGAAATGATCACTAAATTCTAGCTAATTAAATATCTATCACATAGTTACCGTGTGTGTGTGTGTGTGTGTGAGCGCACATGCGTGTGCGCACATGCGCATGCATGAACATATGTGTTGGGAAGATTTAATTACTATTAGGAAATTTTCAAATATGTGATATGACAGTTACATGTCCTCACCATGCCGTACATTACCTCTCCAGAATTTACTCATCTTGCATAAATGAAACTTTGTGCCCTTTGACCAATGTCATCTCATTCTTCCCTCCCCCAACCCTTGGCAGCCACCATTCTACTCTGTATCTATGAGTCTGACTTCTTAAAGATTCCACATAAAAGTGGAATCATATGGTATTTCTCTGTATATTGCTTATTTTACCTAGCATAGTGATATCCAGCTCTGTTCACTTGCTCATTGCAAGTGGCAGGATCTTCTTTGTAAAGCCTGAATAATTGAACACATTAAGAAAATTGGATATATGTATGCATAGATATGAGATATATATGTAGATCACATTTTCTTTATCCTTTTTCTTTTCTATCTAGTCATTGATGAACATTTGCATATTTCTTCATTTTAGCTAATTCTGAAATTATCATGGAAGTGCAGATATCTATACATGACCCTCTTTTTGACTTATTTGGATATATAGCTAGAAGGAGATAGCGGGATTTTATGGTAGTTCTTTTTTTGTTGTTGTTTATTTTTTAGGAAAGTTCATACTGCTGCTTACAACTTTATCAATTTAAATTCCCACCAATATTATAAATGGGTCCCCTTTTGTCATCCTAACCAACACTGGCTATCTCTTGCCTTTGATTGTAAAGTGAGAGGTGAGAAATGATCTTTCATTATGATTTTGATTTGAATGTTCCTGATAATTAGAGATGCTGAGCACATTTTCCTATACATGTTGGGCATCTGAATTTTTTATTTTGAGAAGTGTCTGGGTCCTTTATACACTTTCTGAGTTATTTGCTTTTTAATATTAAGTTTTGTAAAAGTTTCTTATACATTTTAGGTATTAACCCCTAATTGTGTATATGTCAGACAATTCTTTTTCCTATTCTTGCGTATTTCCTTTTCATCTTGTCAGTTGTTTCTTTTGCTGTTCAGAAGATTTTTCTGAAATCCCAATGACATTTTTTAACAGAAAAAAAGAAAGAATTATCTTCAAGTTCATAAGGAACCATGAAGAAAACTCAAATATAAACCTACAGGTTTTCAAGAGCACATAATAGGAAAAGAAAAAAATCTCTTCAACAAATGATATTGGGAAAACGTGAAAAATGAAATTGCATGCCTGTCTCATACCATACATGAAAATCAGCTCTAAATGGATCAAAGACTTAAAACATAAAACTAGAAATGGTAAAGCTCCTAGAAGAAAACACAAAGGAAAACCTTCTTGACATTGGTCTTGGCAATAATATGATACCATAAAGCATGGTAAACAAAATTAAATTGAGCAAATGAGATTACATCAAATTTGTTTCCATGTAAATCTAGAATGTCCACGGACAGTGATGCACATGTGACCCTCAGCCATCAGGTCTGTGGTAGCAGAGTAGAAGTTAACAACTGAGGAATAACAATCCTGTGCCCAAAACATTAATGTCAAGGAGCTGGTCCTCTTTGTGCTAAAATGCACAGTAAATTCAGAGGCCCAATGTATTTCCATTATACCTTATGCTACATTGGGTTAAAAGAAAGAAACAATATCATTTTTTAAAATATGTTTTTAGTTGTAGATGGACACAATACCTTTATTTTATTTATTTATTGATTGATGTGGTGCTGAGGGTTGAGCCCTGTGCCTCACACAAGTAAGTGCTCTACCACTGAGTCACAGCCCCAGTCCAAGAAACGATATCTTATTTCTAATTGTAGACTGCTCTGAGTCAAGGTAAGACTGTTACGAATTTTTTTTTTTTAAATGGAAGGCAACACACTTCCTCAGGTGTTGAACTCACATGCCAACTACGTTGGACCTTGAATGTGGCTCATCTGAGAATACCTGATGGGCTGTTGCAAGTGGCAGGTGGCTGAGGGCACCTGGAAAGAACATGGATCTGGACGTTGGCTGCATCCCAGCAATGCCAGGCCAAGTCAGAGGGGACCTTCTCAATCCATTGGCACTGCTACCACCTGTTTCTCACTGCTTAGAGTCTGAAGAGGTTATAAGCTCTTGCTGTTAAACATATTTGGAAGTCACAGTGCTTACATTTATAAATCTGCTGAGAATTTCCCTCCAATCTCCATTTCTTGGTTCCCATCTACTTTCAAATTCCTTCTTAAGGATTCCCAGTGGTGAGGTCTCACAATAGCCACTGTAACTCAAATCCTCATGTTCCAAAAAGAACTCAGCAATCCATTTTTAATTCCTACTTTCCTTTACAACTCAAATTATTCCAGAGCTAGACATTATGCTGGATATTAAGAGAAAGGGCATTAAGATAATTTTTACCTTGGTGTGAGTGACTAACAAGGAGGTTCTTTTCACTCTCTAGGAACACTTGCATTACGATAAAAGAAATTTGTTAACTCAAGTAAATTGCCAATTAATAGTTAGTGTTGTAATTTTAAAAAAGGTAAATATATATTTTTATACAGTAAAAGGAAATGTTTCTGGAAGGCAAAATTTTCTGTATGTTCACTCTCATTCCTCTTTACTCATATTTATAAAGTTTTAACTAAGTTTCAGGAATGTTATTTCCATTGAAACAAATTTCAGAATTTTTCATGGACTCTTAAAATAGGCTTGCTGATAATTTGCTATTTAAATCTAAAGACGTATTTATTTTGTCTCACTTGTTGAATGCATCTCAGAGCAGTTTGTGTTGCTGTAACAAGACCAAGTGAGTAATTTATAAAGAAAAGAACTTGATTTGTCCCACAGTCCTGGAGGCTGGAAGTCTAAGGGCAGAGTTTAGGCATCTGCTTGGCATCTGGAGAGGACCTTCTTGCTGGGTTCTTACATGGTGGAAAATGAGAAGGTGAGTAAGTACATGCAAAAGAGGAAGCAGTTATATAACACCCCATTCCTAAAATAACTAAGCCACTCTTGTGATAATCCATCAATGAGGGCTCTGCCCAGTTGAGCCTATCACCCCCCTTTCAGCCCCACCTCCCAGTATTGCTGTGTTGGGGACCAAGATTTCAATACATGAACTTTGTGGGACACATTATTCAGACAATAAGAGGTGTTTTCTAAGTTCATTGAAGAACATTTCATAAATTCCAAATATTTTTCTGTTGAAAACTTTGAGGCCATCCTGTAGGCAAACAATATATTATAGTGCATGCAAGATTTTGGGTTTTCTACAATTGTTAATAATAGCTTAAATGATTTTGCCTTGTTTTGCTATTGTTGGATCTATAATAACAGAAAGTAGCATTTAGTATCAAGGGCTCTGGTGTTTGACTCCATTGCCTCAAATCCAAGATGTAATTTTTACTACTTAATGAATTTAAGGCAAGTTATTTTCTCCTCCCTATGTCTCAGTTTCTTCCTGTGGAAAAATAGTACTTTGTAGATACACTATGAGGATTAAATCAAATAATGCATATAAAGTGCTTATCATAGAACTTGGCACCTTATAAATATTCAGTAAGTACTAGCTATAGTATTGTTTCTGCTGTTATTGTTATTTCTTTTATATCTCCTGTATGCTTCCAAAAGCAGACTTCATTTAATATTCAAAGTTCTAAATGTTGAACATATATAATGTCACCCCTACAGAGAAAGAATAATCTGGGCCATATAATTACAACAGTTAAGAAAGTGTAATGCCCACAGGTATTTTCAAATGAACAACACCTAAACATTACTTCATTTTCCATTTCTTGTTACTATACTAACAGTTTATAAATAAATATGCAGTAACCTCAGAGGGAGGCCTGGCATGTCCGGTTTAGGCAGTAGCCAGCTGGGCTGAAGGTTGCTGGCTTGGTGTCAAGAGCAAGCTCCCCTATGCTGATCATTAGTTGCCAGGAAATGCCTTCCTTATTAGTCATTATTGCCTGAGGATTTTCTAATTCTGCATGAAATGCTAACACTGTGAGTCTGGATTAGAAGATTTGTGCTATACTTCATTATTGTACTTTGAAGAAAAAAATATGTTATATGTATTTCAAAGAGATTTCAATGTAAGTGTAGATTTAATTGTACAATGATGAGTTAGAAAAAAGTAATTTGGCCTAGTAAGTGGGATTTGAATGTTAGAGATTCATTTTTTTTTTTTCAATGAATGTAGTAAGGGCACACTATGTGCCTAGCATTGCCCCAATAATAATAGGGCATGGCCTATTATTATTATCCATGCAAACATTTGGCATTTGTATTGTTAACTAGAAAACGATGGAAGAAACAGTACCATTCCTGTCACAGTGTTGTATTGACATAAACAGTACTAATAACAAATTGTTTGGCAAACGTGGTCATCTGAACTTAAATTGGATATTTGGATATTTTTGAGCAATTACCAATGATATTTGAGAACTCTTAACCTTTATTTCAAAAGTTCCACTTGAGAGCTAGTATTGGAGGTTTTTTTTTTTTTTTTTTTCCAAAAGCCATTTGATAACCAAATCTCAAAACAAGAAAATGCTGAATAGAGCCATTAGATGAAACTTTTCTGCTAAGAAAACTTAAAGCAGCAGAGAAATGACCACATGAAGGCCCTGGAGGAACAGCCAAGAGTACTTTCTTCAGATACTGTTGTGCAAAACTTTTTATTAGGTGTCAGTAGGAATAAAAGCTGCCCAATAAATGTGAGATGAATGAAAGAAGGGAGAAGGATGTGGGGGAGGGTGCTAACATGGACTGGCCACCTGGGCCTGCGCTTTACTGGTGTCTAGGCAGGAAGTTAACTATGTAAGCACAGCAGGGAGGAGCCGTCATCCTGAAAGCCTGTTCTCTCATCGTGATGCTTATACCTTGTCCTCATGAAGCCACGGACAGTTCTAAAGTGAACATGATCCTGTACTTTTCAAACAAATGTTTAAACATTAAATTAACTTTTATAATACATTGATGATTGATGAAATAAAATCCAATTTCTTGGTTTCTTTTTTTTTTTTCCTTTTTCAATGGTATATTATAATTATGCATAATAATGGGATTCATTCTACCATAGTTGTATATTCACATAAGGTAAGTTGATCAAGCTCTTTCCCCTGTGCCTTCCCTTTCTTTCTTCCCCTAATCCACTTGCTATAATCTACTGATTCCTATTTATTATTATTACCATTATTATTTTAATTAGTGCATTTTAATTACATATAAAGCTATATTAATTGTGGTATATTTGTACATGGTCATAGCATAATTTGGTAGAATTTTTCCCCATGCCATCCCTTCCTCCTCCCTTCTAGATCCCCTTCCTCTACTACATTGGTCTTCCTCTATTTTCATGAGATCCCTCCCCCTTTTTATTATTTCTTTCTTTAAAATTTTTTTTCTAACTACCACATATGAGAAAAAACATTCTGTCATTGACTTTCTGAGGTTAGCTTATTTCACTTAGCTTGATGTTCTCCAGTTCCCTCCACTTACCCACAAATGATGTAATTTCATTCTTCTTCATGGCTGAGTAAAACTCCATTGCATATGTATGACACATTTTCTTAATCCATTCATCTATTGATGGATGCCTAGGTTGGTTCCATAACTTGATTATTGTAAATTGTGCTGCTATAAGCATGGGTCTGTCCATATCATTGAAATATGGTGATTTTAGTTCTTTTGGATTAATACCAATGAGTGGGATAACTGGGTTATGTAGTAGTTTTATTGCTAGTCTTTTGAGAAGTTTCCACATTGTTTTTTAAAGTGGTTGTACTAATTTGCAGTCCCACCAACAATGTATAAGGTGATTTTAGTCCCCTTTCCCCCCCACACCTTCACTGGCAATTATTCTTAGTATTCTTGGTGATTACCATTATAACAGGAATAAAGTTAATTCTCAGTATAGTTTTAGCTTGCTTTTCCCTGATTTGATAAGTATGTTGAACATTTTTTCATATATTTCTTCTTGGCCATTTGTATTTCTTCTTTTCAGAGATGTCTTTTAGAACATTTTTCTGTTTATTGATTGGATTATTTGTTTTTCTGATGTAGCATATTTTGAATTATTTATATATTCTAGATATCAATCCCCTGTTGAAAATTGTATACCATGATCAAGTTGGTTTCATCATGTGGATGCAAGGTTGGTTTAACATATGTAAAGCAGAACTAAGATAAATAAACAGAACTAAGGACAAAAATCACATGATAATCTCAATATATGCAGAAAAAATATAACACCCATTAACTGAAGAGACTATTGCTGAAAGGAAATTATTTCAATATCATAAAGTTTGTATATGACAAACTCAAAGACAACATTATATTGAACAGAATAACTGAAAGCATTTTCTCTAACATCGGGTGTAAGGAAAGACTGTCTATTTTCACTATTCAATACAGTACTTGAAATTCTAGCCAAAGCAATCAGGTAAGACAAGGAAATTAAAAAGGTATGAATAGGAAAAGAAGAAGTCAAATTATCTTTGTTTGCTGATGACATGTTCTTTTACTTGAAAGATCCAAATAAACTCCACCAGTGGACTTCTAAATCTGATAAACAAATTCGGCAAATTAGCTGAATACAAGATCAACACACAAAAGTCAATAGCTTTTCTATATACCAGAATGAACCTGCTGAGAAAGAAATTAGGAAAGCAGTTCCATTCACAATATTCTCAGGAAATAAATATTGGAAATAATCTAACCAAGAAGATGAAAGCTTTTATAATAAAAATTGTAGGACACTGAAGAAAGAAATTAAAGAAGACCTTACAAATGGAAATACTTTCCCTTTGCTTGGATAAGCAGAATTAATATTATTAAAATCACTATATTATCAAAAGCAATCTATAGATTCAGTGCAATCCCTATCAAAATATCAATGATAGTTTTCATAGAATTAGAAAAAATAGTCCTAAAATTCATATGGAAGAACTTAAAATAGTTTTTTTTTTTTTTTTTTTTTTTTTTTTTTTTTTTTGTGATGCTGAGGATTGAACCCAGGGCCTTGTGCTAGAATACTTCCAAGAGTTAGAATAGCCAAAGTAATTCTGAGCAATAAGAACAATGCTAGAGTCATCACACTACCCAATCTCAAATCTTACTATAGAGCTATTATAACAATAGCAGCATGGTATTTGCTTTAAAATAGACAGAAAGAACAATGGTATAGAATAGAATACACAGAGACAAATCTACTTAGATATAGTCATCTGATCTTTGACAAAGTTGTCAAAAACATATGTTGGAGAGAAGATAACCTTTTAAGCAAATGGTGCTGGGTAAATTAGATATCCATATATAGAACAATTTCCTAGTTTATGATGGACATTTTCTTTTGTATGGTACATTTTAGGAGCAAAATTGGGCCCCAAACATTTGATTTTTCTGTAATTACTAGTTGTGCTTCCCCCACTATTTCTGTTTCTGTCCAGATAATTTTTATGATAAAGGTTCAAAACCAAAAACTTTAACAAGCAAAAATATGTTTTTTCTCTTCTTTATGGAGGATTTGTACCATGTTCTAGTAACTTAAAGCATGTGATTCACAGCACATGCTTAAAAACTCACAGTTTTAAGTAATTTCTCAAAAGCCACATTAGTTTGTCATGGCTTTTGACAAAATACTTAAAACTGAATGTAGTTGATTGAATCAGTTATCTGTGGTAATGGGCCAAAGGAACAACATAGATAGCTGGACTTGAGAAAATAGATTTTTCTTTTTTTGCAGTTTCAACTTCCTCTCTAGAGATTTCAAAGAAAAGAGGAAACTCAAATATTAATTCATTTCCTATGCCTTGTGTGCCAAATTACTTGTTTCCCATTGATACAGATAATAATAGTAAAGAATGAAGAAATACAGTGTAGCAGACTGATCCTGGAGCACTCCCCATGTTAATGCCCTGAATAAATCCCCTCTCCTTGAGTGTAGAGGGTACCTGTGATTTGCCACCTAGCACAGCATCTTTATAAAATAGGAAAATTCATTTTTTTTTTTTTTTTTTTTTTTTTTTTTTTTTTAATAGAAAGCAGCGTGCTGTGGCTCTGGCAGTGCTTGTGTTTCATAGGGTATTAAATATGAGCAACACATGTCTTTTATGCATTGCATTTCATCTTAGGACTTTTATTAAGAAAACAGTGTAATTCAGAAATCCTTTCTTTGCTAAGTTCAAAATAGTTTCAATTCTCACCACTTATTCATACTAAAAAAATTTCTTCTTTATCAGCTCCACTAACAATGTATGTATTACTCTTGCAATCATTTTTTTTTTTTTTTTTTTTTTTTTCCTCAAACTTCTGCCCAGACTAAAAGATAGGGCTGGGGATATTGGTAAAGTTCTTACTTGCCATAACAAGGTCCAGAAACACAAAAAGAAAAAAAAAATTAAAATATAACCCATTCTAAGGGTATTCAATTAGAAGAGACATTTTGTGTATGATAATTGCTTTCTCTTTCTCAAATTTAAGATAGAGTGTCCCAAATTGCAAAGGGTCATTTTTGTTGTTAACAATTTGCTGTCTACACAGAGGGGTGGCCCTATTAATAGTAGGGTTAAGAACTACTATGCAAGGACACTTATGTATTTTAGGCACTGGAGTAAGTAGGCCACTTAACCAACACAACTCTAGGAGTTGGTGATGTTCTTATCCACAATCTATAGATGATGGAAATAATCTTGCAGGAACTAAGTAATTTGATCACGGTCTCACAGCTTGTTCTTGGCAGACCAGGAACTTGAATTTACTGCATTTGATTAAAGAAACACATGCTCCAAAATACTCTGTTCTAAAGATTCTCTATTCTTTTTACCATTATGAACATTCTTAAAATTATGTTTTGTGTGTCTGTGTGTCTATATGTGCACACATATATTAAAGCTTAGAAAGTCTTACATTCAATGGAAAACCAAGGCTCAGAATTTTAAAGTAACTTGGTTGCATTTCATCTTTACTTAGTAGAAAAACCACAAAGAAAACTCAGAACACTAACCAGAGCAAAAGTCAAAAGAGGAGGTGGGGGTGGGGAAAGAAAAAGAGAAGGAAAATTACTAGTACTAGAAAACTAGAATCAAGATATATACTTAATTGCATTAATATTTAGTAGAATAATAAAATATCAGCATATAAAGAATAAATGGCTTTCTAATCATCATTTAGAACAACTATCTGATGCAATCACTACCTGAACTATTCAGCTTTCTAACTGATTCTGAAGACAGGTTATTTATCATGCATCATTGATTAGACAGTTTTCTCCCAAATAACAACACTGGACCAGCATGATAAAATAAGGTATACATTTCAATTCTGGCTCTGAAACACTTTTTTTTTTCTTCTTCACAAAGCAAAACCTTGTACCTACAGTTCAGACTTGTTAGAACAACCCCTCCTTGACTGCTTGAGGGGCATGGATGGTCACTGCATGTATGACACATTTAAACAAATCTCTCCACAACAGAAATGGTGGACTGCTTCCCAGTATATAATGGAATCTTTCTTTTTGTTAAGTCTTGAAAATCTCTCTGAGTTCACCAAGGGTACTCACAATGTTATACCAAGAGAAAAAAAATTTAATAATTTAAAGAACAAGACCCTTTACCTGGACATACATACACACACATATATGTATATCCAGAATCAGTTATCAATTTTATATTAAAAAGTTAAGTGAAAAAAATTCTTAGCAAATTTTATATGTTTTGAAATTTTCAGATTTATTTAACTGAATAGATAACGTCTTGTCACTGGTCCAATGAAATCAAAGCAGTCAATTAACAATTTATAACTTGTGATTTATAGCTGGGCTGGAGAAGGAAGCTATGGGTTAGAACATGTGCATATATGATAGAATGGATATCTACAGAGATAAAGTAAATGGTCCACTAGTTTTCAGTTCATAGATGATAAAGCCAGAATTGGAATCCAGGAAAATCAGAGTAAAGATGAAGTCAATATAAATTTTCCATATACCACACCGAATCCTTCTTCAGTGGGGGTGAATCCTCTTAAATATTTCATTCAGTGCTTTCTTCTCCTTTTAATCCTTTTATCTTATGCTGGGAATCTGTAGGCTTCAATAGCTTTCTATTCATAGCATAGAAGAAAAATAAGAGGGAAAGCAAGTAGGGGCTAAGAAAAATGAAGAGTTTACTTTTTATGTGACCCTCAGCTTTTTATGGTAACTATCCACAAAGAGCTCTGAAAATACCGCTCTGAAGTCTTGTGCCATAAAACCTTACATGATCTGGTCTTCGTATGGCCTCAAGTTTGTACTACTAACCCTGGTACTGATAGCTGCTATTTCAATGGCTGAACATAATAAAAGTCAATTTCTTGCTCAGTTGCAATCTAAGGCAGGGTAATAGGGAGGAGTGGGGGAAGATTCTGACATTCAGATACCCAGTCTGACAAAACTCCACTTCAACAGGGGGCTTCCCAATTTGACCCAAGGACAACACTCAGCTGACAGATGGAAACTAGTCACAGGGCTCCATGAAGATGTGAGAGGAAATGAAGTGACTGACTAGACCGTGGCTTCCTGCTACTACTGGTGAAGGGGAAACACACATCCTTGGTGGGTACCTAATTGTCTCCACCATACCCCCCTTGCTCATTTGCCTTTAGCCATGGTGACTTTGGTTTTGTTCCTGAACACTCTGCTACTTTGGGGCCTTGCTGTTCTCTTGCCTGGCTGATCCCCTTCTCTCCCTGAGTGGCTGGTTCCTGCTTTTCCTTATAGTCTTAATTCAAGTGTGTTATATTCTCAGAGAGTCTGTTCTTGAAGACTCAATATAAAAAAATCCAGTTCCCTATGATTCTATCATATCATCATCCCTTGTTATATAAAATTATGTTAATGTATTTGAACATCATCTCCCTGCCATTACTGTAATGCAAATTTATGAATACTAGGGACCTGATTTTATTTATTAATCTCTGTAATCATATTGCTTAAAGTAAAAGAAACTCAGTAAATATGTGACTGGCCCCCGCCCCACCTTATCCTTGAAGGATTTTTTGTTCCCAGACACTCCTGTGAATGCTTGAAACAATTAGCCCTCTCTCTCCTGTACTAAATATAATCTACAGCCCACAGGATTTCTTTTCTCTGAAACCATCAGTAATTATAGAGATCCAGCAATGAAATATTTATAATAGAGGTAATCATTTATTTATGCTGTTTTATATGATTTTAAATAATACCTTCAAAGTAATTTCTATCCTATGGAATAAAGGAGGAGAAAAGAGCAACCAGGAACATTAAAAGCAGAGATTAAAAACATGAAAATTTAAACACATCAAGTATGGCCAATAGTTTTTATTTTTTTCCCCTAGAAATCTGTCCAGAATACTTCTTCTGAAAGAAAACATCATCAAGGTCAGCTAGATAACTTGGGTAATATTAATATGTTTATGTTATTAATTGTTTAATGAAATCCATCAATTTTCCAACCTGTTTTAGATGGCACAAGGTATTTTGAAAAATCATGGTTGTATTCATTGGCTTATGCAGTCTCAAACATGCTGTGTAAAGTAGACTTTTACCAATATAACTTCAATTTTCATATAACTGAATATATATATTTTTGTCTCTGAGATTTCTATAATTTCATTATTAAAGAGTCCTGTTTCAGAAAGAATGTTTTGTATTTACTGAAATACTCACATTATCAGATCTCAGTGGGTGAGACTGAAGAAAATCTGGTTTCTAAAGGGAAAAAAATAAGAATTCAGAATTTTAGTAGGATTAGCTGAAATCACTGAAAGTGCTGAGGCAGAGAACCAACTACAGACAATGAAATCTGCATGTTATGAGACTTAGTGTTTTAGTGGAGAAATGCATTGTTGTTGGTTCCTTCTGAGGGCTGCAAGGGTGAATTTCTTCATGCCTCTCTTCAGTCCTGGTGGTTTGCTGGTAATCCTTGACATTCTTTGGCTTGTAAATACATCACTCTGATCTCCTCCGTCATGTTCACATAGTAGTCTCTCTGGGTTCATGTCTTTCTCTGGGTTCCAATATTCACCTTTTAAAAGGACATTGATAGGTCTCATCAACTTCATCTTTACTTGGCCATGTACTAAGATCCTCTTCCCACATAGGCCACAATCACAGGCACTGAGGATTAGGACTCTAAATTCATCTTTCAGGGTGTACAGTTTAACTCATAACAAGTATATAGAAGTATAAAACCTTTGCACTGGAGGGACTGCTTAAATATAAGACACATGAGTCAGACCAAGGTAATCAGGGTATGGTCCTTACAATCACATATATTAACATTCAGGGAATAAGGACTGCAGCCTTAGCCTGTGCAACAACACACAGAAGTGAGTTAAGACAGCATTCTGAGAAATGGTTTGACCCATTTCTTTAATGATAAAAAAACAAAATATTCTATGATAATGGGTCTTTCCTGGGGAGGTGCTAGACTCCCAAGTGTGATACCTCCCCAGTCCCTAAAAATTAGGTTAATACTTTCATAGCAGTATTATTTTTTTATATGAAGCCCTACTTCTGAAGTCCAAATTACATTATCCTTGACTACAAGACTAAACTGGACTACTTCATCTTGACTTCCTAGGTTAAGGCTGATAAGAAGATTGAACATCCTGTAGATGGTTTGTGACAACCATAGTCCACAGAAAAAAGTATTGTCTTGTGAATTTAGTGACCAGAGAAAATTCCATTCACCATGTGTCTTATCAGCAGAAGTCGACTTCCAGAAGGATGCACATTTGAGAACACATATAAAAAAATAGCAAAGTGATTGTGCAGGTTTAGAAATTCTTAGAAGCTTTTCTCAGACAGAATCTCTGGGGAGCATTGTCTGTAGAGTAGTACAACCTCATATCATTTTGTATAATACAACTGCCACATTCATGAGGAGAGTAAGTTGATAAGAAAGACTCTGAGTTCAAGGAAACTGGAGAAGAGATAGAGATCAGGGGAAACTACTAGGAATTATTGGGTGCTGACATGGTTCAATTCTGATTACTTTCTGTTACTAGTATTTTGTCAATTCATTCACCAAAGAGTTATTAAGTGCTTATTATGTGCTAGTACTGGTTTAGGAGCTGGTGACATGTAAGTTTGCCTTTATAGAGTTTGTAATGTAGTAAAAAGTTAATGAACAAACAACTAAAATACAGTATGCCAACTATCCCTAAGCTATGAGGACAAAAAAGTCAAGAGTACGTGCAAGGGAGGATTACCATTTTATTTAAGCCTTTCATGAAGACTTCACTGGAACGTAAATTTAAGCCAACACTTGGCTAATGTAAGAGACAATTCCATGCCACTATCTGAGGAAATGGCATTATAAAAGGAACCAGAGTTGTGTGGAGCAAGATTTCACTGACTAGAATGAAGAGATAGGTGATAAAGGGTATTATGTCAGCTCTTTAGGGGAAGGATATTTTCAGATCATTGTATGGTTCTAGTTTTTTGTTTTCTTCATTTTTTATAGTGAGTAAGTGGGTGGTCTTGAGTAGAAGAATAACATGTATAAATTATTTTTAAATAAGATTTTTTTCTGGCATCAATGTTAAGAATAGATCAGAATGAACAAAGGGTAGAGGAGGGAAAATAATTACAAGACACCTGCAATAAACTTGGAGTAAGATGAGGATAGAATGAACCAAGTAGTAGGAAGAGTTTTAATTTTCATTAATTTGGAAGATAGAGTCAACAAGACTTTGTGATGAACTGTATGTAGATTGTGTGGAAGTGAAAGATCAATGACGCCTCCACACTTTATATTGAGCACTTTGAAGGATGGAGAATAATTAACCGTAAGTTTGGTGGCAATCAGAGATTTAATTTTCTTTTTTATTTTAAATATTTTTTATTGTAGATGGATACAGTACTTTCATTTTATATATTTATTTTTATATGGTGCTGAGGATCAAACCCAGTGCCTCACATATGCTAAGCAAGTGCTCTACCTCTGAGCTACAGCCCCAGCCCATCTTCTTTGATGTTTTACTGGTTTCAGTGCCCCAAATTTGTTCATTTATCTGTCAGCAAGATAATATATTTAATTAGTATATTTGTGGATATATCTTTTAACTGAGAATGTTTTCAGTTTGTTTGTAGTTGCCCCACACAAAAGACACACCCTGCCCCTAATACTCTAGATATTATTTCATTGATTTGTGCAGTGCAGTCTTGGAAGTCAGGCTAATATTTAAAAATTGCTTTTTAAGTAGGAAAAATTGAAACACTACTCATTTTCATTGCAAAAATTTATACTATACACACATATGTGTATATATATATATATATATATATACATACACACACACACACACATACACACACATATAAGATGATAGTGAAATCACTTGAAATTTTACTGTCTGGAGACACCACTGAGCCACAACCCCAGGCCCCAGAGATTTAATTTTGAACATATTAGGTTTGAGATGCCTATTTAGATAATAGAGTAAGTAAATAATATTTCCATATGAGTCTGGAGTTTAGGGAATAAACCCAAGGATGAGTCAAAAATTTGGGCATTACCACCATATAAATTCTATTAAAGTCCATTGGACTTGATGATATTATCTGTTAGAGATCAGAGGAGTAAAACCTGGGTATCTCTGATACTTAAGAGTCAAGGAAATGAGGAGGAACTAGAAAAGAGGACTGGGAATTAGTGGCCTGTGAACTAGGAAAATAGCTAAGCAAGCGGCATCCTGAAAGCCAAGCTTAGAAAGTATTTTAAGAAGTAAAGAGAAATTCACCATCAAATGCCACTCACCAATCAAGTTAGATTGAGGATTTCCCATTATATTTATACAATATAGGTCATTATTATATGTAGCTGTAAATCTGGTTAGATTTAGATTAAGGAAAATTAGAATGAGAGTAGGGAGACAGTCAATATAGGATTTTGTCATAATGGGGTTGAAAAATATGGCCATAGGTAGAGGAGGAAGTGAAATTAAGATAGTTTTTTGTTTAAAGATGGGAGAAATACCAACATGTTTTAATGACAATGTGTATCACAGAGGAGGGAAGAAATTACAAGTGAGAGTAGGAAGAATTGGAAAATATCACGTGGAACTTGGTCTGAGTTCATTTTATGCAGCTATAACAGAATACTACACACTGGGTAATTCATAATAAAAAAATAGTATGTTTGGCTCATGATTCTGGAGGCTGAGAAATACAGGATATAGGGGCTACGTCTGTTGAAGACCTTCTTGCCACCTCATAAAATTGTAGAAGGAATCACATGGCAAAAGAGTGAATAAAGGAGCCCAAACTCATCCTTTTATCAGGAACCTACTTCCACAATAACTCATAAATTCATTCTTTTGGGAAGAAACCTCATGACCTAATCATTCCTGAAAGGTCCTACTTCTCAGCACTGCATTGGGATTAAGCTTCCAGCACACGAACGTTGGGGGATACATTCCTACCATAGTAAGTTCCTCCATAACTTGGGAATGGAGCAAATAGGATTTCTGAGACAAAGTTTAGATTTAAATATATGGAATTAGATCAGAAAACTATGTGTAGCCAATTTAGAAAGATGTAATGACTCCCAGATGTGCCACACTAGATTATGACCTGATTGAATAAGTTATTATATCTAACAAATTCACTGACTTGAAAGTAGTTCATCCAGCTATTGTGTATATAGAGGAAAGAGAATCATAAAAGTTGAACTAGGAAGTCCCAAACCAAACATTATCCACAAAGAGAATGCCAAAAGTTCAACAGTCATATTCTTGGAAACATGAAATGTAGAAATGGATGTTTTAAGTTATCTCCATTGAAAGTCATGAAATACATGAACCATGTAACTAATTTCATTACCCTAATTTTATGGAGACCAAGTAACGTTTAAGTTATAACTCAGCTTACTATCATGCTGGTCCTGTCTTCTGAGCATCAAGTCCTGATGAATAGAGTAGCCACAGTGTATTTCGGAGTACAAAGAAATATGCCCAGGGTGGACTCTTGACTTAGTTGTGCTTCACTGGGCATTGCAGCTACAATCTGACTTAGGACCCCAATATTCTGTAAAGTTTTAGCAGCCATTGCTGTTGTCATTCGTTTTATTCATCAAATGTGCCAAACTCTCCCCCACCCCCATTTAGGAACAAGGTAGGATTATTCTCTTGTGGGAACTTGCTTTGGAAGATGCCATGTGTGTAGATATGATTCAAAACATTTCTGGGCAAAACCTTTGACTAAGGATACTGTTTGTCATTTCCCTTTTTTCCTATCTCAGCAATAGTGAAAGTGAAGAGGTTGAGGCTCCATAAACTTGAGTTTCTGAAAGAGGACAACAGTGAACTTGTAGAGTGATAATTAGAAATAAAGCTATCACAAATGTGGTATATATACACAATGGAATTTTACTCAGCAATAAAAGAGAATAAAAATAATTACATTCGCTGGTAAATGGATGAAGTTGGAGAATATAATGCTAAGTGAAATCAGTCAATCTCAAAAATCCAAATACCAAATGTTTCCTCTGATATAAGGAGGCCAGTTCACAGTATTGTTGGGTCAGGGTACATAGGAGGATTAGAGGAACACTATAATGGTCAAAGGGAAGGGGGGGGAAGGGAGGGAGCAAGGGGGAAAGTGGGGGGAATAAAAGAAAAAGTGGTTGAATAAGATGGATATGATTATTCTAAATGCATTATTGAAGACTTGAATGCTACAAATACACTTTGTATACAAACTGTTTTGTGTAAAAAGATGCTCTATATGTGTAGTATGAACTGTAATACATACTATTACTATAAATTAAAAAACAAAGCTATCATTAACTAAATCACTGAAATCTTTGGGCTTCATTTTACTGAGGCATACTATCTTGAGAGTTACATAAAGGATTCATTATTTTCACATATGCCCAATACTAAGTCTTACTGAGTTTTGAAAGGCATATTTGCCAGTTGATAATACCATTTTCTATCATATGGTCAGCTCTTGTCTCTGGTTCACAAGCTTTTATTATGATTATCAGGTGGTATGGTAGAGCACAAAGGTTAAGAGCAAACCTTTGAACCCAGAGCAAGTCAAGTCTGTGCTGCCAATTTGGCATTAAACCATGCCATTTAAGTAAGAAAGGATTATATCATCATGGAGTATTCCTAGAAACTTACATCTTCTCCTTATGTTCACGATACATTTTTCTGCTTGACAAGTGAACACATTCATAAATTGCTTCACAAATTAGAGAGCTATATTTAAACCATATTGACACCTCTTGATCGTTGTTTCTCCTTCCAAACTAAATTCCCCACTCCCAAGTCCACTAAGGTACTAGGAAATTGATTACAATGATCATCAAACACAGGAATGAATCCTTGGTTCTCTAATAAACTATAATTTATTATATTTGCTTCAACTATATAGTGGCTTCTAAAATACTTTTAGTTTATTTTCGTACATAAGCTATACTAGAGCTACTCATTGCTAGAGATATTTCTTCTGAGATTAACAAAATGGCAGGTGACTTACTGTGTTACTTTATTTTATATTTGGCATATTTTAAAAATTATTATTGTCCAGAGTTTAGTAATATGTGTTAAGTACTTTATAACCATTTTAAATTTGAACTTCAGAAGCAATAGCAAATGTGAAGACCTGGATAGATTTTAAATATACTTAGGGGATAAAAATCAACAGAGCCCTGCACTAGGTTGAGCCTGGGAAAGTGAGTGCTTGAAAATGGCTTCTGAGTTCTGGCTTGAGCAGCTGATCACACCGGTGAAAGTGTTTCACTGTGTGTTATGGTTTGGTTATGAGGTCGTCCCCTAAAGCTCCTGTCTTAATGCAAGAATATTCAGAGGTGAAATTATTGGATTGTCAAGAGTTGTAACCTAATCAGTTCATCCTAGTTTGAATGGACTAACTGGGTGGTAGCTGTAGGCAGGTGGAATGTGACTGAAGGAGGTAGGCCACGGAAGGCTGGGGTGGGGGGTGATGCATTGGAAGGGCTCATTTTCTCTGTGACCCCTTCCTGTTCTTCATCTGTCTTGGCTTCCAGTCTGCCATACGCTGAGCGGCACTTTTCTGGCATGCCCTCTGCCATGATGTTCTGTCTCGCCTCAGACTCAGAGCAGTGCAACCAGCTGACCCTGCACTGAAACTCTGAAAATAAACTTTTCCTCCTCTAAGTGATTCTTGTCGGGTATTATGGTCACAGTGACAAGAAGCTAATACACTGAGACAGTAGAAGAGGAAGAGGCTGGAGGGAGGTTATGAATTTGGTTTTAAATTTACAGTAATCTCTCTTATCTTCAGTTTCACTTTATGGGTTTCAGTTACCCATGTTCAACCAAGGTCCAAAAATACTACATGCAATAATAATTTTAAGAGAAAGAGGTCACATTCACACAACTTTTATTAAAGTAGATTGTTTTATTGTCACTGCAGTTAATCTCTTACTGTACCTAATTCATAAATTAAACTGTATCATAGTTGTGTATGTGTAGGAAAAAGCATAGTATATATAGGATTTGATAATATTTGTGGTTTCATACATCCACTTGGGTTCTTGGAATGCATCACCTGCACATAAGAGGTGGAGGGTTTCGACTGCTTTGAATTTGAGCTGTTATTGAAATTATCCAGTTTTGATATCTACATCTGCAACTCATTGACTTCTATGATAGAAAAAAATTTTTTAAAAAACATGTAAGCTGCATAAAGGTGGGTAAGTTATGGGTGGAGATGAGACTATCTAGAAAGAGTATGTACAGTGAGAAAAAGCTAGAAGCTATAAAGAAACTAGAAGCTAAGAATGTAGAGATACAAGCCTTGAGAGATGGGATATCACATAATAAGTTTTCAAAATACGTGGAGGAGTAGCCAAGAAGGTAGGAGAAAATCGAGAGAGTTCTATGTCACAGAAACCTAGGGAAGAGAGTGTTTTAAGAAGGAAGGTCTGGTCAACAGTGTTCATGTGAGTAAGAAACAGGGAAGCCAGAGAAATGTTCAGTTAGCAACATGGACATGGTTGTTGAATGATTCGAAGTAATAAAAATGAAAGCTGTTCCAGGGTATAAATGAGACTGGAAGCCAGATTTTATGAGTTAAGGAATATCAAGCCCGAGATAGTAAATATGGTCAGCTTTTTCAAGAAGATTGGCTGTGAAATGGAAATGAATTGCTGAAGATTTTTGAGAGATATATACTTTTATGGGGAAATCTTGTCCATATTTAAAAGCTAATGGGAAGCAGATATTACAGGGTGATGTGGGTTTGAATATACAGGAAGCAAGAGATAATCAATGGTAGACCATTTCTGAGACCTCAGGGGCAATGTGATCTAAGGTATAGATGAGAAGATTAGCTTTAGATGGAGACACAGAGACTTTTTTCTGGTTCTGATTTAAATGAGCCACATACATTGTGTTATGTGTATTTCAAGACCAGTGTTATTTCAACTTTTATTTTTATATTAATTTATTCTGTATCTAAATGTTATATAGTTATTTCAAAAATTTTAAATGTATTTTAATAGTGTAATATTTTTAATTAAAATTTAAATTTTATCTGTATTATAACTATTTTGTGTGGTGTTTTGAGATTTTGTAAACTAATGATATGTGTTCAATATTTGTGATAAATATGCATTTGGAAAGAAGGAATTCATATTGTTGGTATATAGCTTCTAGACCTACATAATTATTAGTTCATTTACCATTTTCCATATGGGAGATGGCTGTGGTTAAGAGGGCAAACCATGGAGACACACTGGTGGAGTTCAAGTGCAAGTTTCCCTACTTACTAGCTGTATCACCATGAACAAGATATTTGACCTTTTCTCATCTGAAAACTGGTTGTAAAAAGAGTTCTTGCCTCAGTACTTTCTTAAAAAGTCAACTAACATACATAATACACTTAAATTAGTATGTGGTCCATTATAAGACTTCAAAATGGTTAGCTGTTATTGTTAATATTTTTACTGCTATTTGTCTCTTTGTTCTTCATGAGCTTGAGAGTGAATTGAATTATCTTCCCATTGTGCCCATATTCAATTTTATAGGTATTTATTCATATTAAAATATTATTATTATTAAAACTTTTTATTTCTAATCATTATCTATTTCCTTAGTGATGGATTTCAGCCATGAGTCTTTTTCAATCAAATCTAAACTACACCGTTCCAGTGGCATCTAATGAGATCAATCTTTTTTCCTATGTGTTGTTTACTGTGTTGGTTTTCTGGCCTAGGTATGTTTTTCTGTAGAACTATGTTAACATTGGTTTCCCACCCTTCATCATTTTAATTTTCATGGGAAATTGCTGGATCTCTCATTCACCAAAGGACTTCTTTTATAGCTATTCCTATTTCCATATTTTTATCTAGTTCTTTTATAGCTCCACACTTAAGCTCATTTTAAATGTCTCTTGGTCAAGCCAGTACATGAGAAGATTTGTTAGACATGTTCTTGCACTCCTCCTGAGAGGTACTTATGAACCTATTGCCCAAAATCTATGCTTTCAGTATTTTTATGTATGCTTAGAAATTACATACAGGTCTGCCACACTGCATATTTAGGCAGCCATTCATTTTCATTCTCTACCAAATATGTATGTGTACATATTTCAGTTCTGCCTACTATTCATTCCCCATGGGGAACAACAGAAATAGTTGGTGACTAGTCTGTTAGATGCATCTTAGCAGTTGCAACCACTACTCTTCAGACATCCTGTTGCTGCCTGAAGCGATTGACGCTTGGAGCAACAACGCCACGGGAATAAGTTCAGAGGCGGACTGGAAACAAACAGGCTCTTTATTCTGCTAGCTTCTCTCTTGCTCCAACAACAACTCCAACACCATCCACACTCCTACAACCACCACCACACCACCAAAATGGCATCAACCCACTCCACAATCCCCTGGGCCAAGTCCCGTGAGATCATGCAAATGGCACCGACCCGATCCGCAAGGCCCTGGGCCAAGTCTCACGAGACCATGGAAGGTGGTAATGCTTATGGCTCACAGCTAACCGCAATCTTAGCTATCTCCTTAATTAGGGCTCCTGCAACATCCACTTTAGAGGGATGTCCATCTGGTTATGACTGCTTCACTGTTTTAACTGTTACCATGACCTCTCTTCATTTGTAGTAAATAGCAAGATTGTTATCACTTGTTGCTAGGGATTATGGCTTTTAGGCATTATGTTGAAGGATTACAGTTCTACCACAATGTTGTAACACACTACTTTGTCTGGTAGAGTTATGAAAAAGAAATGGAGTCACAGGTACCAGGTGATAAATGTGCATCACATGTTGTCCTTAGTCAAAATAAAGCATTACTTTGTATTATATGTATATTTGTATTATAGGTAGAGTTAATTGAGGATGTTGGTAGGTGGTGAGCCAGAATGGGTAAAGAGCTGACCACCTCAAAGTGAAAATGAAGATTTTTCAGGAAGTCATAAATCATTGTTCACAGGAGAAGTTTTAGATTCATTTCATTATCCAGTATCATCTCTTTCTCTGGCTAATTTACATTCTTTTATGCATTCTTTAGTTACTAATAATGTTTTACTTCTGGGTTTCCTCTTGAATTATTTTTTCACTTGGTATCAGAACATTATTTTATCTTCCTTAATGAACTGGAACAAAGGAATACCAATTAGAGCTTTTCCATGACAAATGTGCTCTGTCATACTGTGGGTGTAATTGATGATTAATTCAGGTAAGGGCATAAACAAAGCGTACACTTCACCCTGCATTACAAACTTAAAATTGTCATTTCTCATATATGCAAGCATAATATCCTCTCTGTAACATCTTCTCAGCTTTTAGCTCTGCAAAATGCTTAATGGTTTAATTGAAAATAGATTTTGGTAATATCTATGTGGCTTCTGATATGGTAAACTGGTACTCATAAAAAGTTTAACTTAAATAAATTGTTACCTATTACCAGATCTTTCCTCACCTCTGGTCTAATAGTTACAAAATAGATTAAATTAGCATGAAGAGATTTTTGTCATGACATAGGTAAAAATCTTGCTGAACAGAGAGATACTTGGGTTTAAAATATAGATAATTAATTGAAAACTAAGACAAATTTTAAGTCAAATAGCAAAATTTGGATATGTAATATTGGATTTGAGGGTGTGAATGCATTAAAGAAAATAGAAACATTAAAAACAAAAGAACAAAAGGCATAGAAAGTAGCATGGCCTATCCAAGTATACTTGCTGAAAATCTTTTAAAAATGATTTTATAAAAGCTTGTGTGTTTTTTTATATTATGTAGCAAGGGATCATGATTTTCTTATTAAATATTGACTACAATGAAATCTTGAGTCAAAATTCTCACCTCCCACACCAATTTTTGTGGAAAATAAAGTATTTTCCTTTCAATATATTTTCCCTTTTTGTGTCTGCCCTCTTATTATAATGAATCATTGGCTTCTTCTAGATTGCCTGATACCTTCAAGTAAAAATAGATTTCTAATTGGCCAAATTCTCTTAGAGGTAAATTCAGTAAGTAAGTAAATAAATAAATAACCCAAGAGAGTGAGTAAATGTTTCCTTCTATTTTTCTCCAGGTAAGGTAACTGGCTTGATTCACCATGTAGCTTTAAAGCAGTGACATTCCAGCATGTCATGTATTGCCAAAAGTCATATTCGCAGGCCTCCTTTCTGTGACGTCTCCTTCTCTGATGGTAGGGACACTACATGCATTATTAATTCACTCCTTGCTATGCACAAACATCTGCATGTTCTCCGCTTTTCTCTTCCCCTACCTTTAAGAATGCCCATCATTCTTTATCTTCAGTTATTAATGTAACTCATTATGAGCTTCTCCAGCTGTCCTCAAAATGTATGCTGAATAAGACATGAGGAGGAAAGCTTTAAAAAAGCTTTCCAATCCCGGCAAGGCATTTGATGAATTGAAGTCAGAAAGCAGAAGAAAATTTTCCACACTGTATGGTTGGCTTTGTTACTTGGTCACCTGCACTGTAAGGTGGATGAATGGATACTACTTTAATCCAATATTATTATCAATGATTACATATATTCAGATTCAGAAAACACTTTCCCATTCAGAAATTTTTTAGGTATGGTGGAATTAAGTAAAGGAGTTCCCACCTGAATTCTATTGACTTATGATAAGCACTTGTAACTGTTACTAAAAATGTCTAATTTCTTCATTAAATTCAATTGTTTGCTTCCAATTGTGTTATAGATACAGTTGATCTTCACACTTGCAGGTTCTGCATCTGCAGATTCAACCCACCATCAATCAAAAATATTTGAAAGAATTGTGTCTGAATCAAATGTACACAAACTTTGTCATTATTCTCTAAACAACACAGTGAAAAGAAACTGATTACATAACATTTACATTGTATTAGCTATTGTAAATATTCTAGAGGTTAAATTATACAGGAGTATAGACATATGTCATAAGCAAATAATGTCCCTTTATATATAAGGGACATGAGCATCCATGGATTTGGATATTTCAAAGGGGTTCTAGAACCAATTCCTCTGAGCATACCAAAGGATGTCCATACATACTTAGTATAAATATGTATATGTTTCAGCATTTAATTTTAGTTGGTGATTGGTTTCACATCATCTCCCATATTGATCCTGTATGCTGCAATATTAAAGAGCTAGAAAACAGAACTGCTCATTGTATTTGTTAGGAATTGGATACGAGGTGTTCCCTGGAAGCTCATGTGTGAAACAATACAGGAACATTCAGAGGCAAAATGACTGGGTCATGAGAGTTATAATCTAAACAGTATTAATCCACTTGATGAATCCACAATTTGAATAGACTATTGTACTGCGTGGTAACTATAAGCAGGTAGGGCATAGCTAGAGGATGGAGGTCACTAGAGGCATGCCTTTGGGATTTATATTTTGTCTCTGGTTCCTGCATGTTGCTCCCTCTGCTCCCAGACTGCCCTGAGCTGAAGTAACTTTCTTCCTTCACATGCTTCTGCCAAGATGTTTCTCCTCACCTCAGGCCCAGAGCAATAACATCTGCCAACCACAGACTAAGACTTCTGAAACTGTGAGCCCGAATAAACTTTGCTCCTCTCAGTTGTTCATATCAGGTATTTAGGTCACAGTGATGAAAAAACTCACTTAGCATTCTTCCTTATATAGTACAAGCATACCTCATAAGCCCCATTTTTTTTTTTTTTTGCACTTCACAGACATAGCATTTTTAAATTAAATGTATTTCTTAACTGGTACATAAAAACACAAAAATTGTACACATTAATGGGGCAATGTAATGTTTCAATACATGTGTACATTGTGTAAAATTTAAATCAAGTTGAACATACCTATCTCCTCAAGCATTCATCATTTCAGAGTACCATTCACCCAGATACTGCTAGTTTTACAAATTGAAGGTTTATGGTAACCCTGCATGGAACAAGTAAGTCTCTCAGCATCATTTTTCCAACAGCTCAGATGATCATTAGAATTTTTTAGCAAAGTATTTTTAAGTGAGTATATACATTTTTAAGAAATGTTATTGTACAATTAATGGACTACAGTATAGCATACACATAACTTTTGTGTGTGTGTGAATAGAAATCTATTTTTTTGACTTTTTTTGTTTGTTGATTTTAGTTATTCATGATATTAAAATGTATTTTGACTTATCGTACATATATGGAGTATAACTTCCCATTCTTGTGGTTGTACATGTGTGGAGTTACAATGTTCATGTATTCATATATGAATATAGGAAAGTTATGTCTGATTCATTCTACTGTCTTTCCCATTCCCATACCCCACTCCCCCCTATGCAATTAGGTGAACCTCTACTCCTTCCTCCCTACTGCCTATTATAAGTCAGCATCCACATATCACAGAGAATATTCAGCTCTTTATTTTGGGGGATTGGCTTATTTCACTTAGCATAATAGTCTCCACTTTCATCCCTTTATCAGCAAATGCCATAATTTCATTCTTCTTTATGGCTGAGTAATATTCCATTGTGTATATGTGTCACATTTTCTTTATCCATTCTTCTGTTCAAGGACACTTAGGTTGAGCTGTTATGAACATTGATGTGGCTGTGTCACTATAGTATGCTGATTTTAAGTCCTTTGGGTATATGCCAAGGAATGGGATACCTGGGTCAAATGGTGGTTCCATTCCAAGTTTTCTGCATATAGCTTTTATATGCACTGGGAACTGAACTTGCATGTATAACTTTCTTGTTATGTTGTCTTGGTATTTTATGTATATTTATTTAATCGTATATGGCTCATAATACACACCAGGAGTACTGAAGTTTTACTTGTAGATTGTGATAGTAGGGGGTAGAAATTTATGAGAGGAAATAGATTTGGGAAAGATTGTGATGGAAGAATCAACAGAAATTGATATCTGATTATATAACAAGTGAAAGGTGAGAAGGGGGAAAAGTACATGACTTTTACACATGATTCTCTGGAGAAATGGTGGTACCATGATCAGAAGTGGGGACAAGGGTATGTGTTGGAAAAATCTTAATTCTGAGCTGGGCATAGAGTCAACTCTTGGTAGAGGGGATTAATGGGTTATTTACATTAGGCAAAATGCAAAACTGAAATGTGCAAGTAAGATTTCCAACCCTCAGGTCTGGATTTCTTCTACTGATATCATGACACTGACTCCATAGGCAAAGCTCTGTCCAAGAATCTGTAGCCTGGACCCCTGGGTGCTTCTCAGCTTGAACGGCAAGCCAACTGGCTTTACAGTCCCCCTCCCTCTGTAACCTTTCCCACATGACCCCTGGTGTTCCCTCCCACTTTTCCTGCCTCCACATGAATTGGAAGCCATGCTTTCCATCCTCAAGGAAAGAAGCCAGAAACCATGGAAGACTTACTTTGATATCCCACTCTTCTCTCTTACCCTTTCCATCACTGTCACTGGCAATGCCTCTCCTTCTCCCTACTTTTGAGTTCCCTCCACCCCTGTCTTGAACACCCTCAACTTGCTGGCATCCACAGCCCCCTCAAGGTGGGGCAGGGAATGCAGGATTGGTGCCCCTGTCCTCACCACAGCAGCCTCCTCTTTACCTGTGTCTTTTACCCAGCCTGCTACCCAATCCTGAAGCTACCCAAGGGAACCACAGGCAAAAGAAGAGAGGACAGAACAAGTTAGAGAATCTAAGGCTGGGTAATAGACCCTGGGGGTGGGGGGGGGGCGGGCAAGTGCCATGGGTTAAAGTCACAGGGTGGGAGCTGAAGAAGGCTGATTTGGCAAAACTGAAGATAGGTAAGTTGAGGACTTGTACATCAAGTACAGATAATGCACCCCAGCTAGGTGGGCGTGGGGGGGGGGGTTGGGTTGTAGGGGAGCTGGTATTCTGCTCTGCCTTACAAGTTTTTTGAGAACTGAAGTGGAAGAATATCCCTCCACCACAGCCCTGTCTCTTGCTCTCTGGCTTCATTCCATTTCTACCCCAACCTCCAGTTTTGTCCTTGTCTCCTCTCCTTCTCATTCTTGAACTTGACCCCTCCTCCCTTCTCTGATCATGGACTGTTTGGCCTTAGTCTACATCTATACCCCTCAAATAACAGCTGAGGAACTGAGGCCCACAGGGAACTCAGGGAGCAGAGAAAACAAAGAACGTGGAAACCAGACTTCTTGGACTTAAATAAATGATGTCTTGCAAGTTTGTTGTTGTTGTTGTTTTTAATGGGATCTGGAGTGGCCCATGGATAGAACAGGGAAGTAGGCCCAGGAAGCTCTGCAGAATTACTTTGCAAATGAGGAAAGCTGGCTGGGTATGTAAGTCAGGGAAGGGTTTTAGGGGTAGGACCCATTTAATATAAGCAAAAAAGCAAACTATGTCCTTGGGGAACTGCCTTTGGAGAGGGAGCAAAAAGGCGGTCAAGTTCACGGAGCAGGTGGATATAAAGGAAAATGAGTAGGAGAATGCAGGGTAGAGTGACCATAGTTGGAAACTGAGTGTTCATTTCAGCTCTGGCAGATTAGTCTTTTGTGAAAGTGATAGGCAAGGGTGCTGCCTCTAGGTGGACAGTAGAAACTAATCCTTTGGGGGCTATTAATAGAAATAAGATGGGAAGATTGAGAGGAAAGAATCAAATTAATTCATAGAGGAGGAATATCAGAGAGTTAGGGAGTGATCAACTGCACAGTGTTTATTCTGCAACTATTGATTTAAAAGCCAGTTTCTTTGAGTCCATTGTTGGTACAGCAAAACAAAGAAGCACATCACACAACATTGGAAAATCATCTCTGTTCTTGTTTTTACTGACTTTCTTTATTTTAACTTTGGTTATATTTTCAAATTAATTATATATTTAATATTCATAACAAGTATTAGCAAAGCTAATATTACATTGTTATTACTTCTCTTTGAAAGATGAGGAATATTAAGTTTGGAAATGATGTCATTTTTGCAAGGTCATCATATACTAAGTGGTAGAATATGGATTTGAGAAATTAGAATTTTATATCTGAGTGGTGATAGTTTTTTATTGTTTTAAAATTTGCTTTGAAATTAGTAAGCCTTGTATATTATATATGCTAACCTCTATAGTCCTCAGTAGCTCACAGTTTCATATTCATTATGTGAAAATAATTGAAAATAGTTACTTAATAATATATTTTTAAATAAGAATGTGAATAGTCAAAGTAATCTCATATCTTTAGATATTAAGCCTTTAACAGGTATTTTGCAACTTTTAAGTGATTTGTTCTATCAACTTCAGTTTAGAGTTGAATGCTGTAAATATTTTGTCTTCCATATAAGGCTCCTTGGTTGCAAATAGCAGAAACCAATGTGTCTTGTGGGAGATAGTAAAGAAGAGAAAAGAGTAAGTGATTAAGTAAAAATAGTTAGTAGCTCACAGAACCAATAGAAAGGCCAAAGAACATGTTCTAGAAAATTGTATTAGAAATAATTGAAGCCAGGCAACCAAGAAATCAGTCAATGTCACCATTGAGCCTATTGCTCTCAAATCTGCCGCTGTCATGTAACTAATATTTGGCAACCCTTTGATCTATGCAACCTTTAAGATTCAAAGATCTGATCAAGAGCCTAAACCACATATCTGTCCTTAAATTGACAGAGAATAGAATCATCACCTTCCATTTGACTTTGAGAACGGAAGAAAGAGCCTATGTAAACACTATTTGGAGATTCCCTTCAAAATGGGAAGTATTTGCATGTTGGTAAGCCACATAGCAACAATTTGGGAATGTAGTTTCCTGCTGGTTGAGACAAATGCATTTTATAAGATATTAATAAGTCGCATAGAAAGTTCAGTGAATAGCTTGGAAATAGCAGAGGAGTAGAGGAAAGTTTAAAAAACTGTATTTCTCAACTTTTTCTCTTTCTTTTTTTAAAATCATGTCACCATATTTACCTACTCTATTATGGAACATAGTAAGTATAATACCTATGAAAGTGCATGGTATGGTGCATGTACTCTAAGTGCTGCTCCATTTCTCTCCCTTGTGTGTCTTGAGTACTGACTTAAGAAATGACAGTTTTCTCATGCATCTGCATTGAAGATTATTTTTTATTATAATCCTAATATAAATCTTTAAAAATGACAGCTGGGAAATTGTCATCTTATATTCACCATCAGCATAAGCTTATGTGTCAGTGAATAAAATAGGATCCCAAGGAGAACTTGGACTAATCAGCTGTTTTAGGCATTAGAGCAGATAACTGATTTCTTGCTTCACTTCACTTGTGAGGGAAAAAGCTAAGTTTCTCAAATTGAAAAACATGATTACATATGGTTGAAAATTCAGGTAAATTCTGCAATTCATTCTCTTGTCTCCAAATCAAAATAATCATCTTTTCATAGTTTTGTTCTCCTTTGCACATAAATTTGAAAAGCTGTGTTTATCTAATTAAATTTTAGTTTGCATCATAAACAGCCTTGCCCCATTATTTAGATGCATTTACTCTTTGTAGTCATCTTGATACTGGACTGTCTAAGCATGAAACAGCATGATTTCCCTCAAATATTTCAGTTATAGAAAAAGATCTTCAAATACAAAGACAGTATAAAAATAAAAAAGAAAACATCCAATGGTTGTTCCTTTGTTAAATATATACATAAACACATACATATATACATTCACACACATGTAGGCATGAATGCATAGCATCCGTGCAATTTACAACACAACTAAAATCAAGAAAGGACAATAATGTAATACTATATCTCCACCATGTAACAGCTATTTAAAATATTTTTAAATGTCATTTCAAATATCTTTAACATAAATGATGTTTAAAAAATTTCTTTTCAAAGATAATTTAAAAAGATAATCTGATGATTAGAACAAGATGGCAACAATAGTGATTTTGCCCCTTAAATCCCCCAGGTATAAAACAAAGAGCTAATAGAATAGGGTAGTTAACACCAAAATCTCTTGGATAATCTACAACACATCTACAATAAATCTGAAACAAAATTAAGATATCATTGTATACCTTTAAATACAGATGCAAGAGATAAACTATTGACAACAATAAGAGCCGAGTGTCAGTGACTGTATGCAGCTTGAAGCAGCAAGGGAGTACAGATTGCCCTGATTACCAGAGTGCCAAATGAGCCAATGAGTACTCACTGGAATTTTAAGGGAACTGATATGAGACCAACAGTCAAAGCTGGGGCGGGAGTGGTGCCTCATATTAGCACATGAGTACAAAAGGATTGTGATAAGTTTGGATAGTGCTGGATGGATCTGTGTTGTAAGAACTTTTGAAATTTTCCCCAAGTTCCCTTCTAGGTCAAGGCTCTGAACTAAAGAAAAACTAATGGGTAGGAACCATATTTAGCAGGATAGGGACAAAAGAGACAAAGAAGAGAGATGGCTGAGATATAAGTGAGAGAAGGTAAGTGAACCAGCAAATCTCAGAAAGTATGCAATCATTTTTAACACTTCCTGGAAACAAAAGACTAGAGGGAGGAAGCACTATATTCCTGATGCTAATTGAGCTCACATTGCTTACCCTTTCTTCCTGATAATACAGAAAGTCTCATCTCACTTATTTAGGAACAATATAAAAGGCCTGAGGTCAGATCTTCTACATAATTATTACTGAAAAAAAAAAAAAAAAAGGTCTATCTGTATTGTATTTGAAAAGTGAAATGAAAATCAAAATGAGCTAGAATATTAACGAAATGATAGAAGTATAAAGTAACAACATCAATGAGAATTAGAAAAATCAGATATTTGATTATTAGAGAAAAAGAATATTTAAAAAGAAGTTGTCAGTGTGTTGAAAACAATTATAAAAAATAAAATAATAATTTGGGGAATGAATACTGAATGCAAAGGAGCATGAAAGGAAGAAAACACCATGTATTCTACTTCAAATAAATAGAAATTCAGTAGGAGAAATTTTATATTAATCACACACACACACACACACACAAAACAAACAAACAAAAAAAAAAAAAACAAGGAAGAAAGAGATATGGAAGATTTGAAAGATGTGTTGGATGTAAAAGATAGGCCAAAGATATTCACCACATGTCTATAAGGAATTACAAAGAACAATGCCAACATAATGGGAAAACATGACTAAAATTATAACTCAATATGTTGTTGAAAATAAAGATGTAAAACTATAAATAGAGCAGAGGATATGGCACAATGGTAGAGTTGCTTGCCTAATATGCATGAAGTCCTTAATACAATCCCCAGTAACCACACACACACACACACACACACACAGATAGGAATAATTTTAACCAAGGAGGTGAAAGACTCGTGCACAGAAGATTTAAAGTCATTCCCAAAAGAATTAGATGTAAATAAAGGAAAGGCAACCATGTTTATGTACTAGAAGACTTAATATTGTTAAGAGGATGGCTATTATTTATCTATGGCTTGAATGTGTCATGTGTTGGAAGAATCATGTGTTGGAAACTTGGTCTCTGGTGTTGCAGTGTTGAGGTGAGGGAACCCGTAAGAGGTGGAGCCTAGTGGAAGTTGGTTAGGTCATTGGTAGTGCTGCTCTTTAAAGGATTAATGTAGTTCTTACAGGACCTCAGTGAGTTTTCATGAGAGCAAGTTAAAAAAAAAAAAAAGGCCTATTCTGAAATAGGGAGCTACTTCCTGTTTTGCGCGTGCCTGCTTTCTTCCTCTTGCATGAGCTTCCTCCATGATGTTGTGTGCCATGTTGTAATATAGCCAGAAGGCTCTCACTAGAAGCCAAATCTATGGGGCTGCCCAACCTTGAACTTTCAACCTCCCAAACTGTGGTTAAATAAACTGACATTCTTTATATATTACCCATCCATGGGTACTTTGTTATAGCAACAGAAAATGAGCAAACACAATGACAATATTTCCAAAAGCCTTTGGGAATAGACCCAGGAGTGGGATGGCCGGGTCATAGGGTGGTTCCATTCCCAGTTTTTCAAGAAATCTCCATACTGCTTTCCATAACGGTTGCACCATTTTGTAGTCCCACCAGCAATGTATGAGTGTGCCTTTAGACCCACATCCTCTCCAACATTTATTGTTGTTTGTGTTCTTGATAGCTGCCATTCTGACTGGTGTGAAATGAAAGTGTTTTTTTAGAGTAGTTTTGATTTGCATTTCTCTAATTGCCAGCGATGGTAAGCATTTTTTCATGTATTTGTTGATTAATTGTGTATCTTCTTCTGAGAAGTGTCTTTTCAATTCCTTAGCCCATTTATTGATTGGGTTATTTGTTTTTTTTTGGTGTTAAGTTTTTTGAGTTCTTTATATATTCTAGAAATTAGTGCTCTGTCTGATGTGCATGTATTAAATATTTGTTCCCAATTAATTGGCTCTCTATTCACCTCACTGATTGTTTCTTTTGCTGAGAAGAAGCTTTTAAGTTTAAATCTATCCCATTCATTAATTCTTGGTATTAATTCTTGCGCTACAGGATTCTTATTAAGAAACTTGAGTCCTAATCCAACATGTTGGAAATTGGAGCTTACTTTTTCTTCTATTAGGTGTATTGTCTCTGGTCTAATTCCTAGGTCCTTGATCCACTTTGAATTGAGTTTTGTGCATGGTGAGAGATAAGGGTTTAATTTCATTTTGTTGCATATGGATTTCCAGTTTTTCTGAGCACCATTTGTTGAAGAGGTTATCCTTTCTCCACTGTACATTTTTGGCGCCTTTGTCTAATATAAGATAGCTGAAATTATATGTATTAGTCTCTGTATCCTCAATTCTGTACCATTGGTCCACCAGTCTGTTTTGGTGCCAATACCATACTCTTTTTGTTACTATTGCTCTGTAGTATAATTTAAAGTCTGGTATGGTGATGCCACCTGCTTCACTTTTCTTGCTCAGGATTGCTTTAGCTATTCTGGGTCTCTTATTTTTCCAGACGAATTTCATGACTGCTTTTTCTATTTCTTTGAGAAATGTCATTGGGATTTTGATTGGAATTGCATTAAATCTGTAAAATGCTTTTGGTAGTATGGACATTTTGACAATATTAATTCTACCTATCCAAGAGAAAGGTAGGTCTTTCCATCTTCTGATTTCTTCTATAATTTCTTTCTTTAGTGTTCTATAGTTTTCGTTATAGAGGTCTTTCACCTCTTTCATTAAATTGATTCTCAGGTATTTTTTTTTTTTGATGCTATTGTAAATGGGGTAGTTTTCATCATTTCCCTTTCAGAGGCTTTGTCCCTGATGTACAAAAATGCCTTTGACTTATGGGTATTGATTTTGTATCCTGCAAATTTCCCGAATTCATTTACTAGTTGTAAAAGTTTTCTGGTAGAGTTTTTTGGGTCTTCTAGGTATATTATCATGTCATCAGCAAATAGTGCTAATTTGAGCTCTTCTTTTCCTATCTGGATCCCTTTAATTTCTTTTGTCTGTCTAATTGCTCTGGCCAGAATATCCAGTAAAAACAGCATATTACAGTGACACAGCCACTTCAATGTTTATAGCAGCACAATTCACAATAGTTAGGTTGTGGAACCAACCTAAATGTCCCTCAGTAGGTGAGTGGGTAAAGAAAATGTGGTATATATACAAAATGGAATTTTACTCAGCAATAAAAGAGAATAAAATAATGACATTTGCAGGTAAATGGATGAAGTTGGAGAATATAATGCTAAGTGAAATTAGTCAATCTCAAAAATCCAAATACTGAATGTTTTCTCTGATATAAGAAGGCTAGTTCACAGTGTTGTTGGATGGGGGTACATAGGAGGATTAGAGGAACGCTAGAATGGTCAAAGGGAAAGGAGGGGAAGGGAGGGAGCACCAGGGGAGGGAGGGGGGAAAAAAAGAAAAGATGGTTGAATGAGATGGATATCATTATCCTAAATGCATGATTGAAGACTGAATGGTACAAATATACTTTGTATACAAACAGTTGTATGTAAAAAGATGCTATATATGTGCATTATGAATTGTAATACATACTACTATTATAAATAAAAAATTAAAAAAATAAAAAAAAATTTTCCAAAAGCAATGGACAGATTCAATACAATTGCTGTTCAAAGTCTCAACAGCATATTTTGTAGAAATATAAAAAATATATTCTAAAATTCATATGTAATCTTAAGATACCACATATAGCTAAAGCAATTTTGAAAAAGACCAAAGTCGAAGAAAAAAACACTTGCTGATTTCCAAACTTTAATATAAAGCTACAGTAATTAAAACAGTGTTGTACCACATGAGCACAGGTGTGTAGATCAGTGGAACCAGAAATAAACTGTGACACATATGATCAATCAGTATTCAACAAGGATGCCAAGGTGCTTGAATAGGGGAAAGGACAATATATTTAACAAATAGCTTTTGTAAAACTACATATCCACATGCAAAAGAATTAAGTTATTTCCTACCTTACACTATATAGAATCAATAACTCACAATGGATCAAAATCTAAATACAAAAACAAACTATAAAGCTCTTTAAAGACAACATGAAAATCCCATGACCTTGGATTTGTTGATGATTTCTTGGTCATGACACCAAAAATACAAGTAATTAAAGAAACAAGTATCCATAAATTAGACTTCATCAAAATGGAAAAAAAAAAAAACAACAACTTTTGAGTAAAATGACAACCCAGTGAATGAAGGAAAATATCTACAAATAATATATCTGATGAAGGATTAATATCTGAAATATACAAAGAACTAAAACAACAACGATAAAAAACAAACAACCCAATTTAAAAAAATGGGCAAAAGACTTAAGTAGATGTTTATCCAAAGAAGATATACAAATGACTAATAATTATTTGAAAAGACACCCAACACCACTAGTAATTAGGAAAATACAAATGAAATTCAGAATGAGTTGCTTCCCCCCACCCATTAAGAGAGCTATTATCACAAGAATGGAAACTAACAAGTGCTCAGAGAATGTGGAGAAATCGGAACACATTTGTATTATTGGTGGGAATGTAAAATCATGCAGCTGCTGAGGAAAACAGTTTAGCAGTTCCTCAAAAAGTTAAAAATAAAACTAACACATGATTCAGCAATTTCACTTCTAGGTATATACCTAAAGCAATTGAAAGCAAGGACTCGAACAGGTCACGTTCACCAGGATTCACAGCAGCATTATTCACAACAGGTAAAAGATGGAAGCAACCCAAATGCCCATCAGCAGATGAATGGATAAACATAATGTAGTATATACATCAAAGGATTATTATTCACTATAAAAAGCAATGAAATTCGGATACACAATGCAACATAGATGGAATCAAAGAAATTATTAGACACCGTAATGACAAATGTGTAATTCTAGTTGGATGAGACACCAAAAATAGACAAGTTCAGAGAAACAGAAAGCAGATAGAAGTTACAGGGTGATGGTAGTAAGAAGGAATAAGAAACTAGTATTGTATAGTACAGAATTTTTATTTAGGATGAGGAAAATGTTCTAGAACTGGAGAGTGGTAATAGTTGCACAACACTGCACATGTACTTAAAATGGTTAAAATAGATTGTAGTACATATTTTACTCCAATTTAAGAAATCATAAAAATATAAGTACTGAAAAAGTAGAAGTATGGGATTAAAAAAAAAAAACAAAATTCACACCATGACCTTCTCATACCTAAGAAAATCAGCACAGAAACATTGTGATAAAAGTGTTACAGTTGACAAAGAAGAAAGCTTTTGGAATTTCTAGCTCCTTCACACCCTAAGGCTTTTGCACCTAGACATTCCTTCAGCTTGAAATGTTATTTCTCTTAATTTTTGTCATAACTGACTTTTTCTTGACATCAGCTTTAAGGTAATCTCACTTGACATTCATTTCCTAGCCAACTAGTCTAATGAGACTTCCGGTCACCCTCTATCACAACATTATGATTTAATTTTAAGCATTGCTCTTATTGCTCTCTGATTTTTTTCAAGTATTTATTTATTTCTGTTTTCCTGCTCAGAGTGTAGGACCCATGTGAATAAGGACTAGTCTTTTTTTAATATGCTGATATATCACTGGGTCATAGGCTTATTCAGGCACATAGCAGTAAATAAATGATTATTGAATTCTTGAATGGAAATATACAAGCTCATCAGGTTTATGTATAAAAGCAAGATGACAATATATTTATTTAAAATGAGTATTAACATTATCAAGGAAAACAGAATATCTGAACCAATATGATTGGCATTTTTATTTCCATCGATCAGGTTAGCTTAAGTAGTCCTGCTAGAATCCAAGTGATAGTTTGTTGATGTGAAGTGAGAAATAATCATCACAGAATGAGAAATCTGTTATCAGGACATTGTCTCATATTTCTCATTTAAATGAGAAACAATGAAACTCAGAAGCCTGCTTTGAGAGCATGGAATTAAGATAAAGAGAATTAGAGGAAATAAATAACACAGTACCATTAAAATAATATATAATGGCAGTATTTTTAAATAGAAGTGGTCTTTCTTGTCTCAAAGTGCTTGAGATTTACTAAACTTATAAAATGAAGTATTAATTTAATTTAAAATGTATTAAGCACTTATTGTATGCTAAGCCTTGTATTTAACACTTTATGTAAATCTCATATAAGCCTCACAACAATCCTTGTTATGCATATTTATATTAATTAGGTTTCCATAGGAAACATATTTTACCCCAGATAATGTGTATGGGAAGACTTCAATTAGAGGTCTGTTTCCAGAGAGTGGGCTGGCTGTGGGAAACCAGGAAGGCATTGGGAAACACCCAGAGACCAGCAACAGCAACAATGTGTTATGGTCACTGAGAAAGGGACACAGGGAGAGCAGTGTTTCTGGAGTCTGGTGAGATCTGCAATCACAGAGGGTCAGAGGACCAGCCACAGGACAGGAGCTGCATTCATGCTCAGGAAGGGCACAGCTACTTCAGAGCCAGAGCCAGAGACAGAACAGGGGGAGTGGGGAGAAATGCTCTCATCTGCTGCCCTTTCCCTTCTTTCCTACTTCTGGGGCCATGCACAGACCCAGCCTTCCTGGAAGCTTGTAGGCCTGAGAGCCCAAAAAACAGCTTGTGAGAGTCACTTCCTGAGCCACTGGGCTGCACAGAGAAAGGTGGACAATGGGCTGGGAGTGGAGGTGGGCAAATGGAGGATAAGTCATTACATTAGTTGTGTTTTTATTGAACAGAAAGGAAAACTGCTAATAAGAAATAAGTAACTTGCCTAAATTCATTTGAAAGAAAGAAAGAAAGAAAGAAAGAAAGAAGAAAGAAAGAAAGAAAGAAAGAAAGAAAGAAAGAAAGAAAGAAAGAAAGAAAGAAAGAAAGAAAGAAAGAAAGAAAAAGAAAGACAACCGGGAGGCATTGCCTGCACAAAGGCCTTTTTCTGAAACTCTCTGATGTGTCTTGTGTGACACGAGGGAGGCTTTAGTTCTCTATCCCTCACTGGTGTATTGGTCTTCAGTGATGCAATATGGGGCTTTATCATTATATTCAGCTATTCATTTTTATGTTTTATATTTCTCCTTTCACATTTAATTCTCCTTTCTAACCAGAAATTTTAAATTGCTCATTCTTCTTTGATATTAAATTTTTTTTTTTTTTTAGTTGTAGATGAACACAATACCTTAATTTTATTCATTTATTTTTATGTGGTGCTCAGGATCAAACCCAGTGCCTCACACATGCCAGGCAAGTGCTTTACCACTGAGCTACAACCTCAGCCCATCTTCTTTGATATTTTACTGGTTTCAGTGCCTCAAATTTGTTCATCTACCTCTCAGCAAGATAATATATTCAAGTAGTACATTTATGGATATATTTTTATCTGAGAATATTTTAGTTTGTTTGTAGTTGCCCCGCACAAAAGACATACCCTGCCCCTAATACTCTAGATATCATTTCATTGCCTTGTGCACTGCAGTCTTGGAAGTCAGGCTGATATTTAAAAATTTCTTTTTAAGTAGGAAAAATTGTAACATTACTCATTTCATTGCAAAAATTTATGTCTTATATGCATATAAGATGATAGTGAAATCACTTGAATATTTTACTGTTCAGAGACACCAGTCATTCATATTTTTATGAAAGTTTTTAAGATGTCTCTGTGTATATAATATACACACATACTTTCACATTAAACATTAAACCAAATATTGTCTTCAATGGTTCATATATGTTCCTAAACAATGCAGGGAGCATCTTCTGTGTCAATGCATAATAGTTTTTGAGTTGCATTACACTGTATTAATCAGATTTTTATTGATGAATATTTAGGGTTTTTTTTTGTTATTTTCTACCATTATAAGTAGTATTGCAATATGAATTCTTGCAGTTTTTTTTCTCATGCTTGAGTATTTATCACAACAAGTTAAATTTCTTGAAACAGGATTGTTGGATTTTTATACATTTTATGTTTCACAATATAATGCCAAATTGCTTTTTATTCGTATACCTTATACCCTTGCTAATACTGTTATTTGATACATGATTGGATGAAACATGTATACCTTATCTTAAATTTTGCTTGGGTTTGAGGAATTAGATTGAACACCTCTTATAACAAATAATAAGCAAATGTCGGTTTAAAGTTTTTATCCATTTTTAATCAGGTTTTCTTTTTAATTTGTGGCTTTTGATATATTCTGGATATATGTTTTGAGATATGTGAATTTCTGTGGCTTCCCTTTTCAGTTTTAAATTTTTTCTACCAGAAATTCTTGATTTTAATAAAGTACAATTTATCAATTTATTCTTTTGTAGTGAATTCCTTTTGTACCCTATTTAAGAAATATTTACCTAATTCCAAGTTCCTACAGATATTTTCCTCTGTTTTCTTTATAGCATTCTGTTATTTTACTTGTATGATCCATCTCATGGTAAATATTGTAGTATCCTTACTGAGACCTAATTTCTCAGACCCATGCATCCATCCATCTCAAACTGCTGTGTCAGTTAATATGGCTACAAGACTCACTTGGGAAGTTTTACCTGTCCTTCAGCCATGGCAGTGGCCAGTAACTGACAGAAAGGTGTGTCAAGTGCAAAGCTCCTTGACTCCAAGAAAGGTACCAGGGGATACAGTCTATTCCCTCAGGTGCATAAATTTCAGATCAAGTCAAGGCCAGACCTTACCTGAGACCTGCTTATTGATTTTGACCCTCCCTTATTGCACTTCAATCCCTCTTGTTTTCCTGAAGAACACTGTTAGTACACCTCATGTAATAAATCATAGTCTATTTCTTCCCCCAGAGGTCTCACCTCAGACACATGCCAAGTTAATTTTTGTATATGGTATAAGGTAGGAGTCAAGGTGGGTTTTGTTTATTTATTTTGATATGGATGCGCAATTACTCCAGCATCATTTAATTTAATGATTATTTTTTTTCCTACTGAATTGCCATGAAAACATTGTCACCAAACTTGTGTGGTTGTGTTTTGGGGCTCTCTGTTCTGTTTCATAGGTTCCTTTATTTATGCTTGCACAATATGTTGTCCTATCTACTATAGCTTTTTGGCGAGTCTTCATATCAGATAGTGTAAGTACTCCAAGTTTGTTCATCTTCTTTAAGATTGACTTAGCTATTCTAGGCATGTCCATATGATTTTAAAATCAATTAATTTCCAAGACAAAATTCTGTTGATGTTGGTAGGCTGGGTGGCAGTCGCAAAAACATTTTCATACCCAAATTTTTAAAATCTGCAAGTATTATCTTATTTGGAAAAACAAACATTTAGATGTGATTAAGTTAAGGGTCTTGAAAGGAGAAGGGCCAGAATTATTCTGAAAAGCCCTGAATTCAATCACAAATAGTCTTAGACGAGAGGACTATGTGAAAAGAAAGGCAGAGACTGGGTGGATGTGGCCACAGGCCAAAGAATACCAAGGAATGCCAACAGCTATGGAAAGCTAGAAGAGATAAGAAACAGAGTGTCCCCAGACCTCCAGAGGGGTGGTAACCATCTGAAAGCTTGATTGAAGATTTATGGTCTGTAGAATTGGGAAACGTACATTTCTATTTCAGTCTGTAGTGATAATTTATAGCAACCATTCAACTAACATGGATTTTAATTGAGATTACTTTCTTTCTCTAAAGATCAATCAACATTTCACAATGTTAAGTTTTCTGATCCACGATCTTAGTATCTGACTGTTTAGGTGTTCTTACATTTCTTCCAGCAATGGTTTTTGGTAGACTTATTTACATTCTGTTTTCCTTATTATTTTGATTGTATTGTTGTTATTTTTATTTCTTTTACTTTCTTTGCTGTTTATGTTCTAATTTCTTCAAATGGCTGCTCAGTAATTGAATTTCAATTTTTCTTCTTTTTCTATGTATGCAATTATATCTATAAACCTCCCTCTAAAGACTACTTAAACTATATTTTACACATTTTGATCTGCATATTTTTTCTTATCAATCAGGGTAAATATTTTCTAATTTTACTTTTAATATCCTCTTTACTTATTATTATATATAAATGCATTGCTTAATTTCTACTCATGTGGAGATTTTCCAGTTTTAATTTTGTTTAATTTAATTGATTTTAATTGTTTTTGTCAGAACATATTTTGTATACCTTTATTTTTGTTTATTTATTTTTATGTGGTGCAGATGGTCGAACCCAGTGCCTCACATTTGCGAGGCAAGCGCTAGCTATACCACTGAGCCACAACTCCAGCTCCCAGAACATATTTTATATGATTCCAGTCTCTTCAAATTTGTTCACAGTTGTGTTTTATCACTAATTTGATCTATTATTTTAAACGCCCCTTGTATACTATAAAGTAATATCATTCTTCAACTCTTGTGTTTTGTAAGCATCAAGTTCAGTTGGTTAATAATGTTTATAAAATATTCTGTACCCTTAATGATATTTTGCTTTATCTCTTTCCTTTGATTTTTCACATATTTTATTATTATTTGCATGCTTACAATAAGATTTAGAATACCTATCCTTGACTTATCTTGATTTTCCCTCAATTAGAACATTACCCATTTTTTGAATGACATAAGAAATTAAAATTGTCTAACTCCATTTGTCACCACCCCTTATCCATAGCTTTTGAGATAATTGACAATATTTTATTTCTCCTTATGTTATAAATTAAAAGCATAATTATTACTTTTTCTTTAAAACTCAGTCCTTTTTATGGTTTGGATATAATTTGTTCTCTCCAAAGCACTTATTAATGCAGAAATATTCAGAGGTAAAATGATCCGGATCATGACAGTTATAACCTAATCAGTCCATCCTAGTTTGAATGGAATGATTGGGTAATAACTACAAAGAGGTGGGCTGTGACTGGAGGAGGTGGGTCATTGGGGGCATAAGCTGGAAGGGCCCATCTTCCCTGTGGCTTCTTCCCCCTTCTCTCTTTCACTTACTCTCTGCTACCTGACCTCTCCCCCCACCCCACCACTACAAGCTGAACAGTTTTCTTCCACTGGGCTCTTCTGCCATGATATTCTGCCTCACCTCAGGCCCAGAGCAATGGAGTCAGCCATCCATGGACTGAGACCTCTGCAACTGGGAACTCCAAATAAACTTCACCTCCTCTAAGTTGTTCTTGTCAGGTATTTTTGTCACAATGACAAAAAGATGACTAAAACAGTCTTTTATGTTACTCTACAAGTTTGCCTTTTTTGTTGTTTCTTCTTCATTCATGTGACTTTATGCTTCCATGTTTTATCTCATTTCAACCTGAAAAACTTCATTAGTAACTCTTACATTGCAGGTCAACTGGCACACGAGGTTTCAGTTTCTTTTTCTTTTCTTTCTTTCTTTTTCTTTTTTTTTGGTACCAGGGATTGAATTCAGGGGCACTCGGCCACTGAGCCACATCCCCAGCCCTGTTTTGTATTTTATTTAGAGACAGAGTCTCACTGAGTTGCTTAGTGCCTCATCATTGCTGAGGCTGGCTTTGAACTCTCAATCCTCCTGCCTCAGCCTCAGGAGCTGCTGGGATTAAAGACGTGCACCACCACGACTGCTATATTCTCTCATTTTTCAAGTACACATACTAATAAATTAAAATTATACATTTGCAGTCTCCTCCCAGACCTCATGTACTCCACAGATGTTATTGCATTTTCTAAGTTCCACTATTTTTCTTCAAATGTTATGTTGTATTTTCAAAACTGAAGTAAATATAAGAACTGCTTTTAAGAGTCTTTGTATGTGGTCTTCAGTATGTTAATTTTTCAAGTGTTTTTATATTTTCCATTTGTCACTGTAGGTGTTTTCTGAGCTTCTTAAAATCTGTGGATAAATACATTTTTAATCATTTGGAAAAATTTTTTAGTCATTGTCTCTTCTAATACAACTTTTGTCCTATTCTATCCCTCCTGTTGTATTCTTTGCCTCACTTTGGATATTCTTTATGTATTTTCTCATGTTTTATAAATTTTTATTCTAGGCAGTACATATCTTGTAAGGAATTACAGACTTCAGATTGAAATTTTCCCCCAGAAACTCTTCTCCATTTTTTTGGCTACCCATTAGTAATTGAGCAGCCTTCATTATAAGCTGAAACTTTATTTAGTGAGAATCAGCCCATCCATTGTTTGTTGCTATTCATCAGATGCAGAATAGATGACCTCGGAAGACCCATTTGAACTATCAATTTGTATTGCCAGGTCTTGCTCTCTCTTTCTATTTCTCTTCAATGTGAAAGACTGAGAGAAATTTAGTTATGACCTATGGAATTGTGAACATAATACTTCTGCACCTTTAATCTCTAATTTTTATATGTATTTATTAGAAGTTATGATGATTTAAACATCATAATGCATATAAAATATTTAACGCAGTGCTTAATGGAAAGTCATGTATGATTTTAATGATAATTCTTTCAGAAAGATTACTAGAGCTAAAATTTGCTTATATTGGTGATAACAGAGAGTTAGTCATGTTGACTCTGTGGATGTTTATATAAGGGACAGTAAAGCTAAAGGTGATGGCCAGAGCTGTGGCAGGTAAGTAGCCAGGCTCTGTCAGCTTATGTGTTCCAAACATGATTCTGACTGTGCTTTTCATCTCATATGCTTTTCCTGCAATGTGACTTTGACTGTCCTCCCAATGAGGAAACTTTTGTGACTTATTTCAGCTGATACATTATGGCAGAAATAATGCAATAGGATTTCAAAAGCTAAATCATGAGAGTTTTTTCTGCTTCTACTTTGTTTGCTCTACTATTTATGCATTAGTCCTTCAAGCCCACATCAGCAGTCCGGCTGCGCTGTTGTTCTATGCTAGTCCACATGAGGAGAGCACTGGGAGTTGCTGAGACTATGTAAAGACAAACATGCCCATCCAGCCCCGAGCTGACTCAGCTCTCCATTGTTCTGTTCTAATTCTCTCTGCGGCCTGACTAACCTCACAGCAAACCTGAGCCAAAACCACATTTCCAAGCTCTTCCCTAATTCCTGATTCATATAAACTCTAAGACATAATATAATGAGTGTGGTTGTTTTAAGCCACTATACAATAGATAATCAAAATGAAGTTTGGGAAGATGCTTTCTTTGTCCTTTTTTTTTTTTTTTTTTAACTTTCTTCTTCTTCTTTTTTTCTTTTTTTCTTTCAGAATAAGTTCTGCCCTACTAGTAGAGGAATAGTACATTGTCTTTCGTGCAGACTTGACCTATTAAGCAATTCTTCTTTTCTCAAGTCATGCCTAAACTTCCTCATAAGCATTGAAATGGAACTCGCTCTGTAGAATTTGCAAGATAATTGATTAAATAATCTAATAAACCAATTTACCCTAAAGATTTTGTGGTTATTAATGTTTTAACACATTTCTGTTCCTAGAGAAGCATTTAAATCTACTTTAAAACCATCTAAATTACAATTCAAAATAGATTGACTACTGTTTGAATTTTTAGATAGAGTAAAGATCTTTTGAGGGAAATATTTTTGAGAATTGAAGGAGGAGGTGTGGAAAGTTGCAAGATGTTCAATGCCTGGAAAATCACACTTACATGGTCTCTGCCTAGGGCCCATTCTTTCTTTTATCCTCAAGTAGCTAAAATAGCTACCATGAAGGCATCTCATTTTACTGTGATTTTTCACATGAAAACATAGTCAATGGTATTAATGTTTGCAAAGTGTTCTAAATTCCTTATATGAAAATCAGCCTATCTGGGCACAGTGGTGCATGCATGTAATCCCAGCAACTCAGGAGGCTGAGGCAGGAGGATCTTAAGTTTGAGACCAGCCAGCCTCAACAATTCTGTGAGGCCCTAAACAACTTAGTGAGACCCTGTTTCAAAATAAAAAATAAAAAGGGATTGGGGGATATGGTTTGGTGGTTAAGTTCCCCTGGGTTCAGTCCCTGGTACCGAAAAATAAAAAAAATTCAGCCTAATAATTACAAGATATTATTATCATTGCATATGCTTCCATAGGTTAATATTCAAACAACTCTCCAAGTTCAGTTACATTAGAAAGCTAATGTTTATAAGTCAATGCTAATGTTAGTCTGAGTGTAAAAACTTACTGAGCCGAAACTTCAAATTGTGAACGTCCATGAAACAATGAAGACAATAGTATCTTAATTAAATTATTTACCTCCTGACACAGCATATAAAAAATTAACATATTTTACATATTACTTAATAGTCATTTCTGTAACAAAGCTAGGTATTCCAACCTGACCTGCAAAATGTTAATGAAACTTCCTTCTCTTACAAAAGCTAGAGTCTACCAACTATGTGACATCCCAAAGAGAACTATATGAGCCAAGTGATTTGTGTCACAAAAATATTCTGTAGTGTATTCCCAGAAAAAACATCCGATAGACCCCATGGAGAGTCCTCAAGATTTTATTACAGAATATGTCCAAAATAATGCCAGACATTTTCCTGCCTGTTCTTTGAAAGCCTCTTGCTGTAGGCTAAAAGGAAAACACTGAACTAGAAATCAACATCTTACCTATTACCAAAACTCTTAATGCATTAATACTGGTGAACGGAGAAAATGTTTTCTGGATTTTGGGCTGCCCTCACTCTGTCCTTCTTTCTGTCCTCTGACTTGCCTTTTGATTTTCAAGTATGCTTCTGGGTCTCCTTCTCAAAAAGAAAAACAACAACAAAACAAAAAACAAAAAACAACCTCTACTCAGCACTTAGCTAAAATATAGGATACACTTGAAATTCTTTAATTTTAATGTCTACCTTCTAGCCATGAAGTTTTTGAATTCAACTTTGATTTCTCCATTTATTTCTTACAAGTGTTCACCCTATGACAAAGGCCTATCTTTTTTGCCTTGCAACGCTCTTGTAACCTACCTTTTCCCTTTCTGCAACCCCATATGGTGCCGTTGTCTATGATCAACATATAAACATAAAAATAGGCAGACATTTTACAGAAAAGGGGTCATTACTGTATTTTCTGCTCTGTACGATGTGTCAGCTTTATTTACTAACAATTCTGTACTGTTGGAAATAAAATGAGGATCTGTGTTAGCTCACTGAGTGGTGGGCTCCTTCTATATTGTTAATTGAACCATGTGATGAGCAAATATGACAACTTGGCACTGCACACTGACTTCTGCTGGGGACCATCAGATTGTGAGTAAACTTTGAGTGAGGCTTAACTAAAATTATAGCTCAGCTTGGGCAAAATGAGAAATAAAATAATTTCTTTTCTAATATGATTAGAGCTTGAATATTAAAAAATGATGAAAGCAGAAAAAGAAATCTTTTAATGTCTTTTTTTATATTTCAGTATTTGCAGTGGTATTTTGTGTGGAGATGCATACAGATTGAAAGTTGCATATTATCCCTTTAACAGTTTTTGATTATTTTCTAAAATGTTCATTTCCTCAAATATTATTTTACTCAGCAATAATGACAAATTTTATTAACTAAAAATTAAAGAGTTGGCATAAAAGGAATTCCACTGTAAAAAGCAAAATATTTCTGAAGTCACATGATTTAAATATGCCTCAGAGGCACAATAGAAATTCCGCAGCATGAAACTCTCAAATTTCTCAAATGAGGGTCTGTGTATCTTATGCCAGTATTTTCATTATATAATTAATTATTCATAATTCTTACTAATAAGGTACACAACATATTTTTCCCTAAAAATAATGAAGTTTGGCACCAAGATCTCCTAATGTATACAAGTCTAATTCCTGCAAATATAAGGGGATCTTTTTTGGTCAGAGACTGGTTTGTCAGGTTTTGCCATAAAATCTGTTCAAGACACACAGCTAACAAAAGAATTTTTCACTTGTAAATAATGGGCCAGATACAACCCCCTATGAGCCTTTTCCATTATGTTTCTTTCTTGAGGCTGTTCATTCTGTTTTCTTTTTACCATGGTTGGATTTGTTGGCATATAAAATAGCAGTTTTGAATGTTCTTTGTGATGGGTAATCCTATTAGGTTGGAAAAAATGATTTTCCTGAAATTTGGAAAGCAGGGTAATTTGCTTCATGCCCCTTTTCACTTATGCCCTTATTTGATCACAATGCACTTTTTAATTGCCATAAAATAAAAAAAGGCTCTATGTCTTTTTTTTTTTTTTTTAAGCACCCCTTTTTTCTAACTTGGGAGCCTAATTAGTCCAGATTGTATTAAAATGCTTTGTTTTTGCTGCTTTTGTCAGAGGAGACTTAGAACATGCTGCCTCCCTTGGTAGGTCACAGACTGAGGAAGCATGACCCAGGGAATCAAATGTCTGACCTGGCCTGACCCTAACCTCTACTTAAAATCAAGTCTTTACTTTTATTTAAAAACAGAGGTGTATTTTCCATGTATCTTTTTTTCCTCTTGTCCCAGCTGCTAGGAAGCACCCATGGCTATTCATCTGGGACCTCAGGGTGGGAAAGGACATTTTCCAATCTTCTCAGTTTTGGAGAATGGGGTCTGGGCTTGATTTACTCATGTTTACTTAGGGGAAATGCCACTATATTGTCTAGGAATTTCATGTGAGAGAAAAGCAACCAAAAAAAACAAAATGTGGAATTAGAGGACTTTTCCCTCTGCTGCACATGAAATGTAAACACTTATTTATATTGAATTAAAACTCATTCCTGGTTATACTAAAGCCCACTTAGATGAGACAGAACATTTGGCAGACATATTTAAAAATTACAGCAGGGAGAACATTTAATACATTGTCAGTTTTCGGTTGGAAATACAGGCGGCTGGGTGAGCCCTCTCATAATCATACTATTAATCACTTTATGGTTTTGTGCTCTCACTTCTGAGGCAAATGATCAATACCCTTAATTTTATTTCCTTTTGTTGTCTGGCTCTGTGATTCTTTTTTCTCTGTTTGTATGGTTGTTACAGTAAATTTAATTTATGACTGTGTAGGGTGATGTATCCTGTAGGTCATATCCTGTAATCTTTCATGTGGAGAATTCCCATGGAGTTATTCGGTGAGATTGGATGGCAGACTCTTTTGCTTTTACTTTAAACATCTTTGCTTTCGGGGAGTGGGGGGTATGAAAGGTTAGCTCATTCAGTGCCTCCCAAATTACAATGTACAGAGCTTTTATTTGCTCCTTTAGGCATGTAGTATAACTGTGCAGACTCGCTGAGTACCCTTGGAGGCGCCTTTTCCCTCTAAATTCTATAATTTGTACTTTTGAAAATAAAAACTCTACAGTGCCTCACAATCTTAAAATTTTCCCTCTCTCTACCTCTGGTTATCGCAGCTAGTTTAGCTTAATAAAGGGGCTGTTCTTTATTGTTGTCAACGCTTGCCAGTTGTGATATTTATTGCAACCGCCAAATGTCAGCTTTAATGATGACATGGCTTTAATTTTTTAGAGGAAGGCACATTGTTGTATTGACATTTTCGAATTCAAGTGTAGCAAACGTAGTCAAGTTTAACTTGTATGTGAAGCAAACATACCTCTTCAACCTGTAATACTTTTGCTGTGTTGATTTAATGACAAACAGAAAAGAAAAACACCAAAAATATACTTGAAAAGGAAAGTGAGTTGCTAAAAATGTCTCAAAAATGAAGATCCTTTTTTATTTTTCAGTTGTCCTATGTGAGATGACTCTAAGTTAAAAAACAAACACAAAATTAAATCTAGATGCACATGCTTTGATTTAAAATTACTGAAATGATTCAAAATTGAGAGGGTTCCCTAATTTGTGAAATACATAATCTCTGAGCCATGCCCGGGGCAATTTAAAATTATTCAAGCTCTTCGAATTTCCCAGAGTGCTTCAATTTGGACGTTATCAGGGTTCCAGGAATGTATAATGCATAAAAATTTGAGGGCTGCTCAAAATACTTTTTAAAAAAACAAAAAAGCCTAGCACAATAGTACACACCTGTAATCCCAGCTACTCCAGAGGCTGAGGCAGGAGGATCAAAAGTTTGAGGCCAGATCTGGCCACTTTGAGAGACCCTGTCAAAATAGAAACTTTTTCGAAAAGGGACTGAGGATGTAGCCAGCAATAAAGCACTTGCCTAGTATTCACGAGAACCTGGGTTCCTTCCCCACTACCAGAAAACAAAGCCATTCACTTGTATTCTGACATCTGGGCATGTGCAGACACTAAAGAATACATTGATGTGGAATTGTTTGAGTGCTCCAATTTACAAGTGATTGCAAGAGCCTCCTGAATCACTCAGCACATGTTCAAATATTTAAAACAGCCCCATTCAAGAAATGGGGGGGTGGTGGTGGGGAGGGGGTGAAACCAAATCTTCACTGAGGGAAAAGGGCCAAGAATTCAAACACTTCTTAAAAATATCATGATTTAGTGTGTGGGGAAGACGTTAAAAAACAAAGTCAAAATGAGCTTTGTGTCAAAGCCTGTCCTGATTTCATTTTATACTCTGATGTTTGTAAATAATATTTGAGCAGCCTGGTAACTTAATCTCCTTTGAATGGTCTATATATGCTCACACTGATGTCTCATTGGCCTCTTCTAGCTCACTGGTAGCACAGGGCCAAAAACAGATTTCATCTTGCAGAGCCCATCACTTCACATATTGCAGAATGCCTGGAGTGCTGTGTCAAGAAGGATCCAGAGGCCACATTAGACCACAGCGGTAAAACAAGTCATAGAGGGCGCTGTGCATTTGGAATCATGCAGCCATTTCCCGTACTTTTCCTAGACAGGACCTACACTTTTTCAAGATCCTGTTCAGATAATACCCTCAAGTTTTCCAAATATATTTAATTTTTAAAAATTTTAGTTCAATCCCTTTGATCTTTGTGAACACAACATTTTTACTGCTTTAGATTTTTAAATAATACAAAATGATGAAAAATGTTAAATAAATATAAATAAGACAATGCAATGACTCTTTGTTTTATTTTCCACTTCAGGTACACCTTTACATTAACAAATAATCCTAGAGAATTTCCACATGTCTCAATGTTGTTGGTCTTCTTGGTTTGCTGTTTGCCCCTTAGCTGGGAGACTTTAAGAAGCCACTTCTCCCTGGATTCCATTGGCCACACTGGTGAAGGGAAGGTATAAATAAGTATCTGCCTTTGGTCTTTTCATCTTGTGATCTGAGTCCTTCTAGCAATTGACTATATTTTCATAAGGCTCCTCTCCTCTGTTGCTAAAGGTCAGATTGACATAACTGAGAAGCAACCTGGGTGAAGTGGATCTCCTCAGCCTCCTAGGGAAAGTTCTCTAGTCAAGTGTCGGAACGTCTAACCTATTGTCCCCACAGTGACAGGTCATGGGCTAAGTGTTTGGCGTGATTTCAGAGGCTGCAGCAAAGCTTTCAATGCCTTTCTAGATGGTCCCCATTCACCCACTGATGCTGGTAATGACTTTAGGCTGGAACAAAAGTTTTACTTCCCAAATTAAAAGACAACAGTGCTGCGTAGTAGAGAGATAAGAAGTCAGAAGGGAAGACTGATCCAAACCTCAGTTCCATGATTCATTATTTTAATACACTTTCATGTGCTTCTTGGAGTCTCTGAGCATTAGATTCCTCAGATGTGAAATGGAAATAGTAATAGCCATCTCATAGATTTCTGGTGAGAAATAAATGTGACATAAACCAATTAGCACTGTTATAGACTGCATGTTTGTGTCCCCTCAAAAGTCATATGTTGACATCCCACTGAGGTCAGTGCTAAAATATGAGGCTTTGGCATTAAGTGGTGAAGGTGGAGTCCTGATTAGTGAGGTTAGTGCCTTTATAAAAGATATGACATGATTTCTCTCTGGACCACATGAGGATGCAACAAGAAGTCAACCATCAGCAAATCAGGGAGTCATCCTTCACTAGACTCCAATCTGTCCACTCTTTGATCTTAGACTACCCAGCTTCCAGAACAGTGAGAAGTAACTTTCTGTCGTTCAAGCCACTCAGTCTTTGGTTATTTGTTTTCATAGAGCTCACTGACTAAGAACTTGGGAGACTTTCAGTAATTACTTATTCCTTTTCTTCTCCTTTTTAATGACAATAATTTTATTTTTATCCTATGTGTAGAAATTTTAATCTAATATCCAGAAATGTGTATAGGGTTAGGTTAAGTATGGCTTTAAATGATGGGCCACAGTAATTGAAAGACATCCAGGTAGCAATGGAAGTCCTTAAACCCTCTGAACAGGAGTGACATGTTTACAGCTGTCTATCAGACAGTTAGGGGAAGGACAACTGTACATGTGTGGGTGAAGGTGCCCATGTAGGTAGTGACGATACAAAGACTAGGACAGGGATGCAGGGAAAGTCAATTACCAGGGCTTTATGCCTAATTGCATAGGAGAAGAGAAATAGCTGTAATAACCAGTTTTATTTTTTTAATTTTCTAGCAACTAGATCCTAAACCCTGGACAAATTATTTAAAACTCTTTGTCTCAGTAGAATGTATAGCAACTGGCATCAGTAGCCTGGAGACTATAAAACGGGAGTTTAATATGATCTTATATTTTACTTTTAACTTGCTAATTCTAAACGCATTGCATTTCTCCTCATGATAAATCACATGGGCTGTTTTTTCTAATTAAGATGTTGATAAATATAATCATAGTCACTGGCTAAAAGAATTGCACATAAAGCAATAAGAAGTAAATTAGAAAGATGTGCTTGCTTTGTAAAAACCTAAGAGAATCTAAAGTTCTAGTCATGCTTCTTGGCTGGGTATGGTGTGCCCAGGCTCAGGAATATTGAATACCTATTTTGTCAACTGGATACAAGGAGCAATTTCCCAGAGTTGATATAAGATTCAGGCCTGACCTGAAGGTGTAAATCAGTGGTGCTCAGACTTTGAGATTTCACGGTCCACAAAATTAGCAAAAAAAAAAAAAAAAAAAAAAAAAAACTATTCCAGAGAAAGTGCAAATTTTATTTTGACAAGTACCCATTTTAAATACCCAAAGTAAATAAACTCCCAAATTAAAACATCTTGTTACCATTATTTAATAAGATGGGAATAAATTTAATGCACAGAAAAAGAAATAATGTAAATAATCTCGAACAAAGAATCATCTTTTAAATCTAATGTTTAGCCTTTGCTATAGTTTGAACATGATCTGTTGCTCAAGGGTTCATATACTGGAAGACTAGTCTTCAGTGTGACCATGTGAGAGGTGGCAGACCCCTCAGGAGGTAAGACCTGGTGGAATGTGATTTAGGTCATTGGGAGCATGTCTTCAGGAAGGATAGAATTGCTTCTCCAGCAGTGAGTTAGTTTCTGTGTGAACAGTTTGTTAGAAAAGAGCCTGTTCATCTTACTCCAGTCAGAATGGCAGCTATCAAAAAAAAAAAAAAAAAAAAAAAAAACAAACAACAATAAATGCTGGCGAGGATGTGGGGAAAAATGCACACTCTTACATTGCTGGTGGAACACTTGTTTCATGCATGTGAGTGATGAATGGATGAACAAGTCAAGCAATCAATCATTGAACCCTTGGTGTTTGTAGTAGTTCTGAAGTTTTTGGCAGAAGCTCTTGATGGGCAAAGAGCAATATAGCCTGAAAATCAGTGTTGATGACCTCTGAGGATGTAGGGAGTCAGGTTTCAAAAGAAAACACCGTGTAGAGAATCCTCCAGTTAATGATGAGTGGTAGCAAGTGTAAGGTTTTTATAGTCTGGGTGCTCAGGGCAGGAAGTTGGCAGTCAATTAAATCAGTTCAGGTGAATTAAAGAGTGAGATTAACATTAAATTGATACATTCTTTTCCCATTGTAGGATTTTCCCCTCATACAATCAATCCATCCCCATCCACCTCAGTGAAGACTGCCATTTACCTTTGTCAGCTTTCACCACCTGCTACAGGTCTGGAGTAGAGCCACCCATTACTTCTTTCTCCCCATTTGTCTTTTTTCAGTTTTCTTCCTTTTTCTCCTTTCCTTCAAGCTCATTAGGGTGCAATGGGAGGAACTATCTCACCATTATTTAACAGATTCTCAAATGTGGACATTTTGATATTATCACCAAATTTATAGGTGCATTCCAGAGACCCACTCTCAGGTTTAAAAAAAGAAATTGTCCATTGTACAACTTAGAACATGGGTCCCCTTGTTCCATCATCCGATCATGCTGAGATAAACTATAAATTAGAAGCTTTATAAGTCATGTTTTCCCTGTGAATAATAAGCTATTATTTACACAAAAGTGGTAATTTTCTAAATTGTTAAATTAAAACTCAAAATGTTTTGTTTGTTCTGCTTTGGCACTTTGTTGATTTATATAGCAGATGTTTCAAAAGATCAGTGGCCAGGGCCTCTCTTGACCTATGAGATACAGCCTCAAGTACCCCAGATCCTTCTCAATTTATCCATTATACTTTACCTGGGAAACCTCTGTTGGAAGGTGAGAAGAGTGCTTATGAAAGCAAAAGAGAGATCTACGGTCGATGCATTGATGCACACCTGTAATCCCAGATCCTTGGGAGGATGAGGCAGGAGGATCACAAGTTTGAGGCCAGCTTGGGCAGTTTAGAAAAACTCTGACACAGAATAGAAAATAAAAAAGACTGAGAGGTATCTCAGTGTTAGAAAACATCAAGATGTTTTAGTATGTGTCTATTTATTATACAAAGGATGACCAGAAAAACATTGTTTTCCCTACATTGCTCCAGAAATTCCTTATAAATACGTTTAAAAGAATCTTCTCTTTCTATCAGAAGTTATTATGAAATATCTATCCACCAATTTAGCAAGACAATTTTTATCTTAATGTGTGAACTTCTCAAGGAAAAGTAAATGGTAAGCAACCATCTCAAAGGTCAATATATCTGAGAGTCAGAAACCTGTACCTTTGTTCCTAAATTCACTTCTGAGAACCAGCCCTATGGTTTATGCTCATCCCTTTCTCCCTCCCTCCCTTCCTTCCTCCCTCCCATCCTTTTCTGGAGGTAGGGACTGAACTCAGAGCCTCATGCAAGCTTAGCTCACACTCTACCACTGAGCTACAGCCCCGCCTCTAGCAACTCTTTTTTAACACCCAATTTGGTATTTCCATTCTACCCTAAATTCTCTTTCTCTCACATCCTCCATATTGTCACTAAATTAGTCTTCCTAGGATATATATGGAGAGAAAAATTGGTAAAAAGCCAATATAACTAATGTGTGACTATTATGTGCATCCAGATCATTGTCAAGTAATTTAGCTACAGTAATTTGCAGTAATAGTCAAGATGGTTAAAAGTATGGCATAATCCACTTCAACATATTTGTTTGGGTAAAGCTATAGTACATTGAGGAAACTGATTTAACAAGGCCTTTAACTACTAGATTGTACACACTGAACTAGCCTCAGTGTATGTGTTTTAAATGTATTTGTTCTATTATAGCAAATAATTTTATATGAAGCTAAATTATGGCTTGAGTTTGCAATGTCTATGTATGATAGATTTTTGGCAAAATACATTGAATAAAGTTAGTTGGATTACCTTTTCAATTTAAGATATTATAGTTTGGTAGTGTTTTAGACTCTGGCAGGAATTAGCTCTGGTGACAACAGATTAAAAATTAGAACACAAAAGCTCCTGAAGTAATTTCAACAATGGTTAAATGTAAAATTTGGGTAAATTTTCATGATTTTTAGTTGTGGTCATCTATAAAACAAGGTTGAGCTCTCAGAAAATTTTGCAGTTTCAGATTCTTCACATACAATTCTTAAAGTAGCCAAAAGAAAGAACACGTGATTTAATTAATAAATGAATGAATGAGTGGTTGCATAAATGGATAAGCACCTTCCAGAAAGATTGCTTCCCTCACTTATAGACAATAGTCAAGAGAGCTGTTAAAGTAAGGTGGTCAGCCTGTGATCCCGCCCCCGGGCCGCAAGCTTCAGGAACATCAGAGGAAATCTTGTGGTCCTTGGGATTATGCTATAGAATCAGCTGCAGGAGAGGAGTCTCCCATAAGAGAATCATCACTGGGTCCTGTTGTGTTGGAAAGCTTGGAGACACATTCTTAATTTGAAATTGTTCACATATACGGTCTAGATTTATGCATAGTTTCTCTTAGCTGATGTGGAAGACATGGAGATGGGAAACTCAGATTCCCCCTCAGGGAAGGACTTGTGCCCACTTGGTTGTCAGACAGCCTCTATTTGTTAGCTCTCTTAGAGCCGGTCTTGGCTCCAGAGAACCATCCTCCATTCCCTCTTCCCCTTCATATCATATTCCTCCACAGCTGCCTGAATCTGTTGACTAGGCAAAGGGAGAATATAAAGGCACAGTCCATCGGCCCAACATGGACACCATAAAGCACCATACTCACACTAGAGCCCCCAAGGTGTTTGAAAGAGGGTTGGTTAGGTCGGCATTATGGTTAACACAGATTGATTTCTCTTCCTGCCAGAAGCTGATTCCTTCACTGATGTCTATACCATTGTGTACCCCAAACTATGTCTCAGCATCTACTTTCAGAGAACCCAAACTATGACAGCTAGCTGCACCTCAGTAAGAAATGATAGTGCAGAAATAATCAACATTCGGCACTTCCCATCCGTCCTTCCTCTCTGGCACATCTTCAATCCCAGATCTAGGACCTTCTTTCACAGCTGCCTTTGTTTACTTAGAGATGGTTCTTAGAAAAAAATTTTAATGGTGTGGTTTTGTCAGTGGAATTAAGTGCCCATTTATAATTTTCAAAGACATATTTTTTTTTAGCCATGCGCAATAGAATATTTAAGTGACTTTCGGCATTGTTTGAGTTCACATGTACACAAATGCCTCACCTGAGAACAACACTTGCCTTACTGGGAAGCCACCTATGGAAGTTCCCTATATCCCTTTTACTAACTGGGATGAAATGCTTTATTTTGACTGGAACAAGTCTTTAATTTGACTGCCTAATGGAAGTATGAAGCCTTTACATGCCAACACAGAGGCAGATAAATCAAAACCTTTATTTATCATTATTAAGTAGTTAAGAAGTTAGGTAATTAGTTAAGCAAATCCTTTTGGGGTTGGCAAAGGGTAATGGGAAAGAGACTTTGGAGAAAGCAAATTAGACCCTGTAATGTGATCAGAGAGAAGCAGAGGAGCTGGGAAACATAGGGAGAGATTCCTAAAGAGAAGAAAAGTAAAAACTTAAGATGGATCTTAAGATATAATTCTGATACTCGAACAGCTTATTTGATTGATGGATTAAAGAAACCACCATTGATGTGGGGGAAAGTAACTTCATTATCTTTCTAGTATATTTTTAAACTACTAGATGTACAAATGCAAGAGATTCAGTGGTTCATCCTAATAGCATTGCTGCTGCAGAGATCATACAGGGAGTCAGTATTGAGTTTTGATTGACATTGTTTTCTGTGTTGATAAGGAGGATTTGGAGATACAGGGGACATAGCTGGGACATGTGTGAAAAGAGAACTGAGATGGTAGACAAAAGATCCCTACTATCTTCTCCAGCTCTGAAATTTCTGAACTAATTGGGCAAGGTTTGAAGATCTCCCTTACCACAATTTGTGTTTTGCAGGGTGAGGTTCAGAGCCAATCCTAGAAGAATTTATTTGTGGGAACATTATACTCTATGAACTACCAATCCTCTGCATATTTTCATACACAAGAAATCAGCTAACGCAAGTATAAAAGATAATTCTGAGAGAATATATTACAAAGGGTCATGTTTTGCTGAAGAAATATTTGAGTGCCTGGTAGCCTGGGTATAGATTATACTTACCTTAGTGGTCATGATCAGGCATATCAGCTTGCTATATATACTTATTGGTGTCATGCTATAATAAAGTGAAATAATTTAATTTCTCCTCTTATCACCTGATTCTGCTCAGTTCCATGGAATTTAGCATTACCATTTTTTCTCATTCCAAATTAAGGTTGTCCAAAGCACACAGAAAACTGAACTTCACAGGGATAAAGTAACTAAAAGGTTGAAAAGGAATATGTAGGTTTAGAGGAGATACAAAGAAAAAGCTCATTTTGCTGAGTTAAAACAGCAACATGTAATTTTCATTAGGGCAGAAATTATGCCTGATTCACTGATGTATCAATGTGCTTAAACAATGCCAAGCACATAGTAAGACCATATTAAATGTTTACTGAATGCACCAATTAATTCAGACTGAATTGTTTTTGTTTAATAAATGTGGTTGAAATTTGCTGTTTTACATTCCTCGCCACCAAAGTTCACCAAATACAAAGGGATTACATTATTTTGTTGTAACAGTAATTCTCCATGGATACCAATTTGCCAGGAAATACAAAGAACAAAGACCATGAGAGCAGATAAACAATTTGGAAGCTCAACCTCCAGGTGGGGAATTGAAATATCCTGGGGTCAGATGTTCTTGCCAACGAGCAACCTTTGTCTGCCGCAGCCATACTTGATCTAATGTTTTAGTTATAAATATGCATTTAATTTTAAGTAGAGTGAAAAAATAGAGAAACATTCAATGAAGTGGATGTTCCTTATTTGAAAGACATTTAATTATAGGCGTAATGACTGATTGAAAAACATGTGAAGACCCACAGTGCAACAAGAAGTCTTGCAAAACTGGGCCTGGAGAAAGATACTAAGTACAGCACATGCCTAGGGAAGCTTTAGATGATGATTGGGTAAGAGGATTTTTCCACCAAGAGAAGTCTGTCTATAGCAAGGTGACGGCTCCTACGAATAGCCCAGATTACAGGGCTTCAGAAATCTGCTTCATGTGATTTTTGTATAAAGGTTTTAATTAAATATATTCAGGGAACTTAGAGAAATCTTGAGCCAGAAAGCAAATTCAGAAAATGTGTCTATTTTTTTCCAGTGACTTTGAAGGAATTAGTTATGGTAGACAGTTTATGGTAAAGACATTTTTCCCCCCAAAGACATGATTTGCTGCATATAAGAACTACCACTAAACCAAAATGAAAGGCTTATTCATTAAAGTTGAAAATACTGATTACATCTCAGACGAAATGACACAGACCTGGTCTTTTTCTCCATACCAAAGCAAACTGTTATTTTTTTATAATGGTTTCAGTCAATAATCATATATCTTCACTTCAAGTTGCACTTCAACAAAATTGAATGCTTCAAAACTATCCCCAGGCACCATTAAGGTGATTATTACCTGCTTCAACCATAGAGAAATAGGGATGCAGACAAGTTGTGTGATTTGTCACATATTTCCTTGCATAAAACACGCAGAAATATTTTCTGGGTTAACCACTGGGCAGTGTTAGAGAATCTCAAACTCTGTGATAAAGTAAGTATCTTATAGGATAAAACAAAATTATTTATCTAATAAACCTTTTTGAGTATCTGCCACATGCTACAAAGATAACTATGGAAGTATTTTTAGTTGCAGAGAGCCCCTGAAGAACATTCCATAGCCAAATAATTGTGAAATCTAACATACTATGCAACCTAGCATATTGGGTGTAAACTAATGTAAATTAGTATATTGGGGAATAATTTCTGCTGAAAATAGCCTATTTAATTTCATTTAGCAAAATATCTTTCATTTATTTTTTAATTTTTTTCATGTATAGTATCTGGAGATCAGTGATTGTCTCCAGAACACTGAAAAGTACTATACTAAAATTGAAGGATTAAAGAATAAATAATATAATATTTTTTGTCCTCAATACTCTCTGGTGAGGTCAGACAAAAATATACATCATTATAGTAAAATGTAACTAATGTTATATTAAGTAATATACAAGGAACTAAGTGATTAATTTTGCCTAAGTACAGGGAAAGTTTTAAGTCAGTGAAATTTTGTCTGGCACGTCAGGAATGCCAGGATTGGGGCAACATTTCAGAAAGAGGCCACAGAGTGGGAAAAAATATCACAGGTGTATGAACTGGCACACTGTGCCTGCCACTCCTACAAATTGAGTGGGTGGGTCTGGAAGGAGGTGAGGAGAAATGAGACTTCACAGTTAGCTTGGAGCAGTAACTCCCAAAGTGTCTTGCTGTCTTGAATACCACTAAGGAATTTGGACTTTCTAATTTAGATAAGAGGGGGTCTTGGCAGGTCTGTGACTGTTTCCTGAAGCTGATAAGACTCAAGGAGTTAACATATTTGTTCTGTGGTATCATTCACACTTGACTTCCTCCCACCTTGCCAAACATTTTTTTTTTTTTTTAAACACCAGTATCCTCACTCCTCTGAGAAGCTCTGGAAGAGCTGGAAGAGGAAGCACCTGGAAGTAACGGCTTGTTTCCAGCAGTTGACTGTTAACAAGGCTTTACCAACATGGACTAGATCTTGGATATGTTACCTTATTTAGGCTTAACCATAGTCTCATGTTAAAACTCTCTGTTAAAAATAATTGGATGGGATGGTATTAACTTAGAATCTAGATGGCTTTCTAGAAACAAGCAATGTGCAGGTTCTCCCCAAATATTACATTCTTCAATGAACTGTGCACAGTGTTCAGAGAAGCAAAAAAGAAGCATTTATATTTTAACAGGGAACTCAAACTTCTCAACCTTTAAGGTTTCCTTGTCTTTAGTTAAATATACTGCGAAGTGGAGACCTGGTCTATTACAAAGTCTGTACATGTTCAAGTTTTGCATTACATTAGTTACTGATTTTATTTTATTTTAAATGTCCTCCCCTTTCTCTAAATATGAAGTAGATGTCTTTTACTGCCTAAAATTTGGCATTTCTGACACTCCTTTAGTATATACATATGTATGTACTCCAGGAACTTGTGCCCATGTTTTGCTATTTCCTAGAAATATGCACTCAACTGAGCAATCTGTTCAGGCTCTTTCTGTACTGTGGAAGAGTCCTCTTGTTTGAAGGACAGACAGAAAGACATCTCAAGTCAAGGGGAAAACACTGGCATTAGTCTCTGTAGATCCTGGGAGTATATATGTGTAATATAGCTCCAGCTAATTCATGAAAACATCATTTTCATAATTAAAAATCGAAACTTCCATTTGAGGTTAAATCAGAGGTTTTCTTTCCTGGATTGGTTGAAAATACTAAGCCACAAATGTTTCTTCTATACATCCCATCTATTCCTTCTGTCAGCTAAGTCAAATCCCTAACGCATGTTAGTTTCCCCCACCCATCCATAGCAAATTAAGTGCTTCTTGTGTAGGTAATTTCAAAGAGATACAAAAGGATCTAATTATGTTGACATTTTAAAATAAACTTATTGTCAGGTGTGGTGGTGCACGCCTGTAATCCCAGCACTTGGGAGGCTGAGGCAGGAGAATCGCTAGTTCAAAGCCAGCCTCAGCAAAGGCGAGGCACTAAGCAATTCAGTGAGACCCTGACTCTAAATAAAATACAAAAAAAGGGCTTGGGATGTGGCCCAGTGGTCGAGTGCCCCTGAGTTCAATCCCTGGTACCCCACCAAAATAAATAAATAATAAATGAAATAACCTTATTTTTGTGTGTCCTATGTACTTGACACAGGGTGAGTTCCTGTTGCTAAAGTAAATCAAATCTAGAATATAATGCTTTCACTTTAGTCTAAGTTCTGCACTAAAATGAATTCAATTATACCTAGGGATTAGAAATGTTACCTTTTAAACACTACTACATTGTACCCAATTCTATAGTAATATTTTGAAATATATAGTTATTTATTTGCTATTTTTTATATCTAATAACTTTAATATCCCCTTCATCTTCTGACCACTCAGTGAAGCATGTCCAAATGAATCAGATAGAAATAACAGACCTAGTATACACATTTCCTGAGTAATAGAAGGGACTGGAGATAAAATAAACATGCATATTATGTAGTCTACACTTTCGTAAATGTTCAAGGAGAGTTAAACTTAATTTTTATTCTGTTTCCTAGTGTTCTTATAGAAGGTATAATTCTGGTATTAAAGAGCAGCATCCTAAAAATTCAAGATGGAAATTCTGAATTAATAGGTTTTTATAAGTCCAGGAATAATCAAGCATTGCAATGTGTGTGTTTATGTGCATGTGTGCATACGTGTGTGTGTGTGTGTGTGTGTGTGTGTGTGTGTTATGTATGCCGGGAGACTTACAAACGCATTTTATCTCCTGTAAGTTCAGGATTTGAGATATAAGAAATGTGAGCAAGAAGAAAATGGATTATCACTGAAATTCACACAGACATGAAAGAAAACCAAAGGGATAGTAAGAAGCCTAACTTACAAAATATTAAAAAATAGATTATCCATTGATTGAATTTTGTTAAGGATAGGCTCATTGACTGATAGGTATAAAGTAAAAGAAAAAATAATTGAGATTTAATGTGGCTAATAGTATTACTCTTATTGTGGCTTATAGTATTACATTTTTAAAGATAATGGCAGGAACAGGGTTTTCTCAGTGAAGACTGCTCCCATACACCACCATCCCATAATTATGCTCTGAAAAAACATAGCCCGTGGAAAAAGGAAAGGAATTTTGCAGGTAGTTGATCTGGGTGTTAGTATTTGCTCTTCCACTTACAGGTTGTGTGATTCTGGATAATTTACTGCCTCATCATCATGAACTTGCAAGGGCTCATCTCACTTCTTTTGGGCTCAGATTAAATTTGTTACAAAGTTTTTACTACAGTGAATTAAAATTCTCTCTTCCTTATTTTCTATTGCTTTATTCATTTGTAGTTTTTGTCTTTTCATTATAATTTCACAGCTAACCAAGAAATGCTTTTTCATAAAGCATTTGAAGAGTATTTAATATGTCAAAACTCTGAAAAATTATCCATTATTTCACCCTGACTCTACCACTCTGCTTCACTGCACTCTACAAACTTATTAGCTCAGTGCATATTTTCACCAGCTTTTCAATGCACATCTAATTCCATACTTGATCAGAAATAAAATCATACTATTTGGATTTTTTGTGACTTGATTTTTCTTCAGAATTGTAAAGACTCTATGTAAGGCCATATAGTCCTAAATATTTAAGTATGCTACTTTTAAAAATAAACTTTTTAAATTATAGAACATTTTAGATTAACAAAAATGTAGCAAGGAAAATTTCCATATGTTTCTTGTTAATTTTCCTCCATTGTTCATGTCTTAGATACCCATGGTACATTTATTACAATCAATAAGGCAATATTGACATTGTTATTAAACTCAAGCTCATACTTTAATTGGATTTCCTTAATTTTTAAATAATGTCATTTTTCTGCTCCAGGATCCCTACCAGAATATAATAGGACATTTAGCTGTCATGTCTCCTTAGTCTCCTCCAGATTATGATGCCTTCTCAGCTTTTCTGTTGATGACCTTGATAGTGTGAGGAACATTGGTTATGTGTTTTGTGCAATATTCTTTGTGTGTGTGTGTGTGTGTGTGTGTGTGTGTTGCACATGTATTTTTCCCTGATGTTCTACTCATAGTTAGACAGATGTTTCTTGGAAGAATATCACAGAAGTGAAGCGCCAGTCTCGCTAAATCCTATCAAAGTACATGCCATTTACATGGCCTGTCACTGGTGAAGTTCATTAACCTTGATGGCCTGGTTTCTCTACAGCTACTCTTTTTATCATCTCTTTTCATACTGTACTGTTGGCAAAAGTTGCAGTGTCAGCCATATTTCAGGGCTGGGAATTGTGCTGCTCCTTTTCAAGGAAAGATATTTTTAACGTCTGAAAGTATTACATAGTATGAATAAACCACTATTTATTGTACTATTCCCATTTAATTTTCCAATTAAGACAAGGCTGAAATGAGCACCCTGGGTGCATGACATCTTTGTGTGAGTATTTCTGAAGAATGGCTTTGTAGTTTGAAAAGGGTAGAATTGCTGGGGAGAAGTGATATGTACATTTTTTTCTTGATAGAATGGTGTCAAGTAACAGGTCCTCAAAAAGATTTTACCAATTTACATTCCTTTGAGTGTTCATGAATGCACTTTTGAGTTTTGTCTTTTCAAAAAAGACAGAAAAAAGGAGCTTTTATTTCCCCAAAAGACAAAACAAACATTCCCTCATATTTCATCTATTTTTAATTTTAGTATTTTCATCAATTTTTGATAAATGAATTATCTTCATGTGTGACATGAGGGAGAAACTTAACTTTATTGTTTTTATCACTATGTCAACATTTTAAAACAAATATTTCATATTTTCTCTGTTTTAAACTATCATCTTTTGCGTAAAATTACTTTATATTATGCCAATACCATGAAGTTATAATTAATAAAATTTGAGGTATATTTTGAAAGCTATCTGGTAAAGCAAATAAACTACATTTTTAATTTTTCTTATTTATTCTGATTTAATTATTTTACACTTTACAGAAAAACACAGTCAAGTTGTGAAGTTCCATAAATATTTGGAATTTAGATTGGGATTTCACTTAAATTCACATATTAATTTGGGGAAAATTAACCCCTTAGCAATACTGAGTCACCCAATTCAGGAACATACATATTCTCCATTCATTCAGATGTTCACTAATCCACTCGATCAAGATTGATAATTTTCTATACCTATATGCTACATATTTTTGCCAGTTTAATTTTTAATATCTTACATAGCTTTATTGCTTTCATCTGGCTAAATTACTCAGTTATCTTAATAACTCCAGTTTTTGAATTTATTCTCTTATTTTTTGAGATAATTATATCTTCTGAAATTGCAATCTTTGGCTCATTCTTTTAAAGACTTACTCTTGGTCTTTCTTTTTCTTTTCATGCTGAACCTTGGTGCAGCGTTCAACAGTGGTGGTGTATCTTCTCCTTTATTTAACCATGATATTTTACCATTATTATGCTGTTTGCTCTAAATTTTGTTTTTTTTTTCCTCAGATTCTCTATATCAATTTAAGGATATTTCCTTGTTTGCCTTATTTTCAATTTGAAACCAGGAATGGCTGTTAAATTCATCAAACTTCTTGGACATTTTTTCACATATGTTAACCTAATTATTGTTTTCTACTGTTCTTTTCAATGAGCAATAATGGATCCTAGGGTGGGCTTCTCTGATGCCACATCACCACTGTGCAAAGCTTCCTATCAGCTGTTGAACTGTCTTATTTCTGCAATTAAACCTTATCTAGATGAGAAGTATTAGTCTCATGACATGATTCCAATTTCCCTTTAACTATGTTTTATTTAAGATTTTAGTGTTGATCTCTAGCAATCTGGGAAATGCAAATCAAAACTATATTGAGACTTCATCTCCAGTCAGAATGGCAATTATCAAGAATACAGATAATAATAAATGGTGGCAAGGATGCAGGGGGAAAAAAAGGTACACTCATAAGTTGTTTGTGGAGCTGCAAATTAGTACAACCATTCTGGAAAGCAGTATGGAGAGTTCTCAAAAAACTAGGAATGGAACCACCATATGATCTACCTATCCCACTTCTCAGTATACATACAAAAGATCTAAAATCAGCATACTATAGGGATACAGCCACTTCAATGTTTATAGCAGCACAATTTACAATAGCCAAGATGTTCATGCTAAATAATCAGAATGAATGTATTAAATGTGCATTTTGCTAGGTCATTCAAAGACATGTCTTACTCAGTATTATACAGGTATTATATTTTATGTTTTATAATAAATTTCTTGAAAGACTTCTAGAATTGTTGTTTATTTAGAAGCAAGTCTTTAACTATCTTTTAGTTTCCATTATGTGTACTCCAACCTTTTTCCTAAGAAAATTGTAGGACTATATAGTTTTTTTTTCTTTTTTTAGACCTAATTTTTTCCTTCAAGTTATCAAACTTATTTTTATAAACTTTATACATAGTATTCTCTTATTTTAAAATATTCCTCTATACCCATAGTTATGGACCTTTCTCGCTTCCAAAGTAATGTATACGTATCTTCTTATTTTCTTAATTAAACATGCAACATTTGTGTCTGATTTACTTCAGATCTGCTCATTTTTCTTTTCTATGGGAGTTTTAACAAGTTAACATAAACTTGGTGGCTTAAGACACTAGAACTTTATTTTCGAACAGTTCTGCAGGCTAGACATCTGAAAATAAGGTATCAGTAGGCCTGTACTCTCTCCAAAGTCTCTGCTGGACAATTCTATATTCCAGCTTTTGGTGGCTCCTATTGTTCCTTGGCTGGGACTGCATCAGACCAAACCCAACCTGGCAGTCACATTGTCTCCTCTTTTCCTCCCAACTTCCTCTGACTCCCTACTAGAAGGGTACAAGTGATGGCCTATAGGACCCAGCAGGAAATCCAGCATAAACCCTGCTCTCCAGATCCTTACTTCAATCAGAACTTTTGCCATATCTAGTAACAGTCACAGGTTTTGGGGATTAGGACATAGACATGTGATTTTGGAAGCCATCGTGCAGCCTACATTCTATTCCCCAATTCCAGGCAGCTATAAAAAACTTTCCACATTTTTATGAAAATTAAAATCTTCATTCTGTTCTAAAACCACACTTAAGCTTTCCATCTTTTGGCTTATATGCTGATTCTAGAAGGAAAATGGTGAAAATAGGTATAGTATTGATACCATTTCGTCTAGATATATTCTCTGGACATAGGATTATATCTAGATTAATTTGATCACTACAGTGCTAGGGACTATGCTAGTAAGTTGCCCCCTCTAATGTCACCACTCCTCCGCCAATTAAAAGATCATTTTCCCAGTGTCTAACACAAAGGCATCTCTTTTCTTCTTTTAGTCAATTCTGCATTTTAATTTCCTTTATATGTTCTTTTAATTGTTTCCTTCTTGTTGGCTGATATAAGACATTAGGTTCTTCTTGCCATGCTGCTAAAGTTATCTGGAACCTTGAATACTTTTTTCTTCTAAAATCCATTCTTCTTTCTTAAAAGGCTGTGACTTACTAACTTCTTGCACAGTTGCCTTCTTCTATTCTTATATCCCAAATCTTTTCATTTTGCTAATTTTTTTTTTTTTTTTTTTTTTTTGTGGTAGCGGGGATTGAACTCAGGGGCACTTGACCACTGGGCCACATCCCCAGCCCTTTTTTTGTATTTTATTAGAGACAGGGTCTCACTGAGTTGCTAAGTGCCTCGCCATTGCTGAGGCTGGCTTTGAACTCGCGATCCTCCTGCCTCAGCCTCCCAAAGTGCTGGGATTACAGGCGTGCGCCACCGCGCCCGGCTTCATTTTGCTAATTTTGCCTTCATTTTTCTCAATCTATCCCTTAGTCCTTTACTATGAAAGTGTGAGAGGTAAATTTTCAGAGACCTTAATTGTTTTAGAACATCTTTATGTGGATCTCACAATCTACATATTTCACCCAAGCATGAAATTCTACACTCATTATCATTTACCCTAAGTAACTTTGTTGTTGTTGTTGCTGCTGCTGCCTCCTCTACTAGCAATTTTTTATAGTTCTGATTAGAAAATGGCACCAACCTGATTGTTGTCCCTCTGAAATTGATTTTTCTCTCCTTCTGGGCAGATTTTGCAACTTCTATTTTATATTTTTATTTTAAAATTCCATGATGAAATTCAACATAGCACCTAGAAAATGTTTTCCACCTAAAATTTTGGTTCTTTAACACTATGCTTATTTGATGTGTTCAGTTGACTACAGTTTATTATTCTTGGTGTTAATCAGAAAAATGAATTCACCCAAAGGCTATTGGGTAGATATTACAGTCCTCGTGCAACTGGATCAGAAGGGTATTGTTGATAGTTATTCTTTCTTTCTACACTAATTGTTTCATGATCCGCATGTCTTCAGTAAATTCCTCTTTGTTATCTGAACAGAAAACCCAGACCCTTGTTATTTTTTCAAAGAATTGAACCCTAATGCTTCTACATAGCATGGGTTTTCCTTTTCCTTCCATTAACTTTTACCACTGACCATTAATTAGTTCTCCAAATGTGTCATTTTAATTGTTTTAGAATCAATTTAAATCAAACCTCTGACATGATCATTTTTCGGTATTGTTTACAACTTCTCTCCAGACTTTAAGTTAGGCACCAGGAAAATTCTATCCTTCATTGTACCAGACTATAAACAAAAACTTACCCAAGTGCACATGTGTATCCTCCTTCACTGAAGCCATTTTACATAATCACTGCAATTTAGTTTCTCCTTCTGCAGGTTTGAACATATTCTCTTTCTTTCTAGGGTCTGATTTTTTTATTTATTTATTTTGATTTTTCACTTTACTTTAACTCAGTAGTGGGTTGTTAGGGGATATTGGGACTGCCTTCAGAAAACCACATATTATTATCTCCATTGTTTCTCTTCATGGCAATTTCCTCAGCACTTAATTTCCATTCTCCGTTACCTACCTTACCACATTCCTTCTGTTTTTCCATCTGTACTATTCCTGGGCTTGCTTTTAACCTTCTTGGGAACAGGCACCATAGTCTATTGTTACAGAATCTCACTGTGGGACAAAATTCTTACTGCATGTAAGACGGGTTAGGTAAATATTGTTCATATATATCATGACATTAATCTAATAAATACTTACATAACAACTCCTGTAGGTCAGCCATAGCTTTGAGAACTGGAGAAAAGAATCAAATAAGGCATAGACGGTCCCTGTCCTTAGGAACTTACATTCAAATATTTTATTATATGATATCCTATTCCATCTAAGTTTGGATTGAATTTATTTAATATGATTACACCAAAATTGCTTTGTGTCTACTCTATGCACATTAGTGTGTTGGGCTTTCTGTGGGAGGGAGATGATGAAGACAGGAAGACCAAGGCCCTAAAGATCCTGACAATTTAATGAAACACATGCACTCTACAAGGATACATGCAAATTAAAGGAAGACCTTGCAAGTCAGAGACTAGGAGGGTGAAGAATGAAGCTTTGAATTCCAAAACTACAGTGGAATATCCTTGATGTAGGAAGAATTTGAGGTGGGTAGAGTTGAGGTACTGACCCACAAGAGTAAGGAAGGCATTGTGCTGCTATTGGCTCATGGGATCCTCTTCATCCCAGAGCAACTACAAATCCCTTTATATTCAGTTCACAGAACAGTGCATGGACCTCAAGGAATGATCAGTCTTCATGATGGTGAAGGCCAAGAACTTGACTGTCCTTGTCATGATTCTGTCTTATATATGGGCAGCTCTGGTCATCCAAAGAATCTCTGGAAGATTTATTTCTAACTCATTAGTTTAAAGAGTTTTTATTTTATTCAGTATCTTTTATTTATGTCATGTTTGAATCCCTGTCCTTACCCTTGCTGAATTCTCTTCCAAGTATGCTGCTGGTTTTCTAGAGTCACTTTCAAAACTATGAGCTCCTCTTGCTCTGACTTTTGTTTTAAAGTAGGCTCACAAAGCCATCAGAGTCATAACCTAGGAAGGAATTTTTCTTTCTTTATAAAAGTCAGCCTGTGCTCCTTACAAGCCTAATGAGCAAATAAAGTCCTGGATCTGAGTTGTTTTAAGAACGCTTAAAAGCATTTTTTTGGCAAATGTTCAAGGTTCTCTTTAAATATTTCACCATAAAGTTTCCTGACTGCTTCTCTTTGTGGAACTGAAGTGGCATGTTGGGAAAATATGTATTTTCATTTAAAATAAAAAGTGAGCACACAGTGAAAACATTTTGTCTCAAGAAGTTTGGATTACAAGCTTCAACCTCAAACTTCTCTTGAAGTTTTAATTCCTTCTGATATTTCCACATAAATATTTATCACATTTAAATATGGCTAATTCAATAATCAATAGTTTTTATTTTGGGGCATTTGAGAAAAAAGTCTTACCTAAATACATCATATTGTGTTTACTGAGTCTTTGTAATTTAGAAAACTTTTGTAATGCAAACCAAAAATAAATAAGCAGCAATAAAACAATAAAGATGGTACATTTCAAGTTATTTGGGAACTCAATGCTCAGTTTCAAATGTATTTGAGCATTAACATTTTTGTGGGGGTACTGGGGATTGAACTCAGGGACACTTGACCACTGAGCCACATCCCCAGCCCTATTTTGTATTTTTTTTTTTTTTTTTTGTGGTACCGGGGATTGAACTTAGGGGCACTCGACCACTGGGTCACATCTCCAGACCTTTTTTGTATTTTATTTAGAGAGAGGGTCTCACTGAGTTGCTAAGTGCCTCGCCGTTGCTGAGGCTGGCTTTGAACTCGCGATCCTCCTGCCTCAGCCTCCCAAAGTGCTGGGATTACAGGCGTGCGCCACTGCGCCTGGCTCTTATTTTGTATTTTATTTAGAGACAGGGTCTCACTGAGTTACTTAGCACCTCCTTTTTGCTGAAGCTGGTTTGGAACTCAGGATCCTCCTGTCTCAGCCTCTGGAGCCACTGGGATTACAGGCATGCACCACCACACCTGGCTAGCATTCACATTTTAATCATTTTCTTGATTCTTACCTGGCTTCTTAGCATCCTCACACAAAAAGAATGAAATGGAACACACCAAAATTTAAGCTTGTTTTTCACTTGTGTGCAAATTTGATAAAGAGGTTGGTGAAGAGATTGAAAATAATTCACCAACTTAATGTTACCTGCAAATATGAAATAATTCATGCTCTTCTCCTCATTGCCTTAGAACGCACAAATTGAGCTGAGAAGGAGAACACCACCCACCTGCTATGTAGAATCCTAGATATTTCCAGCATCCCCCAAAAGGCTTATAATCCAGAGTGTATGAACAATATGTCTCTGCACTCCAATTCAATTCCAACCATTTAGTAGTCATTTAAATGTAACTAAAAAGAAAACTTTTGAGAAAAATGGTAACTCTTAACTCAGAATTTACCTACAATCTTCTCTCACTCCCCCCCTAAAGAGTTATTCTCATTTTGTCAGTTTCTCTTCCCTCAAGTTAATCCTAGGTGACCCAAATTTCAGTGCAATGGATATTGACTACAAAATACCTGGCATTTGTAAATTGTTTGAAATTATAAGTTAATTTTTATATCATCTCATTTGATTCTTTCAACATATAAAATGTTTCTGGTTTATACAGGTAAAAATTAGGAAAGAACTGGATTGTTCTTGCTATTTTCTGGAAAATTGTATATTTTTGAGGGAGAAAAAAAAAAAAAAAGCTTACAAAAGGAATAAGTCCTGTATTGAGGTGGAAGCCTATTGCTGGCGAGTTTATCTTTGGACATAGCTGAGACACCACTCCTGCTGAGAATTCTTTGGTTCTGGCCTACCCATAACTGTGTCATACTCTCTCCTTAAATTAAATGTCTTATACCTATCCCCATTAAAAATATATCTTAGCACTCAGGGGTTGCTATGATTTTATTCACAGTTGGAACCCTACCAAAAAAAATTTCCAATTCAGATTCTAATCCTATTATAAGAATCAGGTGGAACAGCTGCAGTGGTGGATAAGTTAGAATCATTTAAAAATTTTGGAATAGTATGATTCCCTGACATACACAACCATATTCCCAGCCTAAGCCAATATACTGATCAGATTTATATTATGTATGTGGAACTGCTGAATTTTTTTCTAATTCCAAAAGCATTTAAAGAGAAAGTTCTCTTCCCACCAACTTATTTTTGTCCTGGTACCAAAGTACTCACTCAGAGGTCTGAGATAGAAATTGATTTTTTTGTAATGTATTTTGGTCCTAGGTGAGATATATGTGTATGTGTGTATATACACATTCATATAAACATACCTATAACAATAACTGTAACTGTATATATTTAATGAAGAATAAATAAAACTTTAAAAATGAAAGATACTTTATTTTAGAAACCCAGAATAAGGATCAGAGATAAAACATGAATCAGAATAGAAAAAAATGAAAATGCATTTACAGTTGTAATTATTTTATAAATCTGAGTTTGGCTTTTGTGTTGTCTTTTCTCTAGATTCCATCTGATAGTAACAGAGAAAGCCTTAAAATAAAAAAAGATATATATTTTTTACTATGTATAGCCAAACAATTTGTGTCATCGTGTACTTTCTAGTGTAAGGATTTCCTAGCTTTTCATTTGGTCATGTACCCATAAATTTATATTATATCTTCCAGATGCACAATTTGCTTCTAGTAGTGGTGAAATGTAGCCTTTGAAACATTCAAGACATGAACTTTGTGTATGTTTTATGCACAGTTAAGGAGATAGAATTAATCATTAAACAACTTTGATCCACTTATAGAAAAATCATATTTGATATTAATTTACTTATTCACTCACTTATTCCCAAGGCATGAGTTTAAGAGGACATATTGGTGCCAGGAGCAATGCCAGGTGCTGTGGTAATAGTGAACTAACACTCATTCTCAAAATAATACAAAAGAGACAGAATTCATCTTAAAATGCGAACAGGCATGTTCAGTCAAGGCCGCATTTCAATTCATAATGTCATTTCCCAAACTCCAGTGAAGCTGTGTTTTTGTTTTGTTGTTTTGTTTTAAAGGACATTTTGGTTGCAATTTATGTACTTAATTTGAAGCTAAATCACATTGCTGAGGTTTATAAGGATAATGTGCAGAACTATCCTGAAGGTTTATCCCAAATGCAGGCACAGAAACCTGACGCATGATTATACTCATGAAACACTGAATCTATTCTGAAACGCTGACCTCATTTCCACCAAAATAGATCTACATTCTACAAAATCCGTGATTCAGTGACATCTGTTTAATCTACCATGTCATTTGAATATGAATACGTGCAGTTTTTATACAGGTCAACAATGGCCTTTTCTTGTTTTCCTTGCAGGTTCAAGTTTCCTCTGTTTGCTTAGTTATGTCAGATCACTAAGAAAGCTGCCTCTTGAAAGCTGCTAAGTGGCTGACAATTTGTGTCTCTCAGCAAAATTTCATTCCATAAAAGCTCTTGATCAGGAATTAACTCAGTAAATTCTTTCACAAAGCTTTTTTGACTTTTCTGTAGCATTAAAGGAGTAAGAAAAAAAGACCACAAAATCCTTCATATTTCATCTCTGCTTTTTCCAATTTTTTTTTAAACATTTGTTTATTTGCTTTTAGTTGTACACAATGCCTTTATTTTTACATGGTTCTGGGGATCGAACCCGGGCCGCACATGTGCTAGGTGAGCGCTCTACCGCTGAGCCACAACCCTAGCCCCTCCAAATAATTTTTTAACCAGTAATGAATAAGAGACCAAGGAAGTTTGCTTTGTGGTCCACTTTCTCTTTGCCATCACCTGGTAAACCTAACTTGCAAAGTTCACAGAAAACTCACCTGCTGAGTGATGTGAGGGAACATGGGGCTCACGAACCTTTTTTGATTTACGCTTTTAAAACTTACAGTCTTCCTTCTTTGTCATTGTAGGTATTCTCCTTATTGTCATTTAAATCAATTGCCTTTTTTTTTTTTTACTAACTTCTAAAAATTCATTTTTTATAGGTAGAAAAAAAGATCCTATAGTTTGAACATAACTTATTAGCAAATCAGACAAAACTTTGTTGTGCTAAAAGTACCATGTAAATTCACATGCAAGGTTTAGTGTTTGAAACCATTTTTGATCATTGACATTAAATATCTGACTTATTTGCATCTTGCAAACTTATTTTTCTTTATTACAAGCAAATTCAGTTCATAAACTTGGAGGTGCTGTATAATGCTTCCTCATCTTATGGAATGTGCAAATACCATTTATATGGTGCCATTTGTACTAGAAAAATACTTTTTGAACTTGATTGAACAGTAGATCAGCAGTAGTATCACTTACATGCAGCATGTGAATTCCCAGGTCCTTTGAATTATTTTTGCAAAAATATTAGTTTTCAAATTTATTCCTTGTGTAGTAGAACATTAGGAAACAAATGTTTAATGTGATGTGTTGTAGTAACCACACTCTTTAGTATTGATACAGTATAAATAGAAATATTAACAACTGACTCTAGAAAACCAGCAAGATATTTGGAATGAAATATGTCACAAAAATCTCATCATTTTAAATAGAGGGAGGATATCCATAAAAAAACATAACCTAATGCAATTTTGTGGTCATTACACACTGATTTGAATAACCATCCATCAAGTTCATGTTTGGAGATAACTAGTATTTTTCAATGTGAATTGCTTAATAAACAATACTGTCTTGCTATTATCTTGGTTAAATTTGAAAATGATATTGCCTTATGAAAGAGAATGTCCTCATTTTTTTTTTTTAGATTTTAAAAATTTGTCTAAGTTTATCACATTTCCATGTTACTTGAAATATATAAAATTAGAATAAAACAAATGACAAGTATATAAATATTTATATAGGAAAAAGTCAAGTAATTAAAAAGGGTGATACAGAAATTGATGACATATGGCAAAAGTGGAAAAAATTAAAGCTCTTTGGTTCTGGCTGTAAGCATTGATTTTGCTTGTCTTTAACTCACCCAGGCATATTTTGTGTCAAAATGATGTGTAATTTGCTTTAAGAGTTAATTAAATATACACACGCATAATAAAAATATCTGGAAAATTGTTATCAAATGTTGAATGTGGATAGTGAACATATGGGTGTTTATTTTACTTTTCTTTTTACTTTGTGTATATTTGAAAATTTTTGTAATAAAAAGTTAAAAAAATAAACAACCTTATCCAAAGTGAATGATCATTGGAGAGGGCTTTTTTAAAGTTATGAAAGGATGTATTGCTTTATTTATTTGTTCATCCATACATTTATCTATTAAAGACTTACTGACTATTACATTTTAAGTGATACAGGTATAGAATAATTAATAAGCTATATTCCTACCAGGGAAAATCATTTGCTCAATGATTCACAAGCTTTTTATGATACCATGCAAAAGGAAAATGGTAATATTTCTGTAGCACACTGGGGGTAAGTTGGAGTGGATTTGGGGCATATACCTGAGGCTTAGAAAAATACATATTTTCTTTAAACAATAATTTCTAAAAGGAAACAGAAATTTTAAACATTAGGGAACACATTGCATATTGAATTGGTGTAACAAATCCACATGAAACTGGTAAATGAAAAACTTTATTTTATTTCCTTTATTTTAGTAGTCCAAAAATACAGTGTCAACAATTTCCATGCAGGCTCATAAAATAAACAATTCTGCAGTTAAGACATTTTTGATTTCAGATACCAATTGAGAAAAAGACCTTGCATTTAACTTCTTGAGCTCATTCCAACACTATTATAACTAACTAAGCTCAGAAAGTAATTTTGTTTCTTACTTTGCACTTTCCAACTTAAAAAAAAATTTTATCATTATTTTCCTTGTAACATGTATATAGCTTTGCTGGGCTTGTAGATTTGTTATAACTTTAGTTTGAGGAAGAGAATGTTTATCAGGTATATAAATCCAAATTTAACCTAACTGTTCATTATGCTGTTTGTTTAATGAGTTGGATTTTTGAAAATTTAATTTGCAATATCCATATTATTACTTTCCATCTCTACTCAAAACTAAAGTCAAAATTTGACTTTAGTTTTTAAAACTAAATATTTTTACCTATAAAGTACTTTGGAAAGACAGGCTATTACCACCACAGAAAATAGATTTGAAAATTGACTTTCTTAAAATATTGTAAATTTCATATAAATTTGAAAAATTAGGCATGAGGTAAGTAAAATAATGATAGGATATTAAATTACTGTTTATCAAACAAATAATGAAATTCTAAAATCTTTATAAGACAAATATTTCTTTCAATCATTGTATTAGTCCATTTTTCATTAAAGTAGTGAAATATCTGAAGCAGGTTAACTTTATAAAGAAAATAGTTTTATTTAGCTCACAATTTTAGAGTCTGAAAGTCCAAGCACAAACGGTCAGGCCCTTTTGAGGGCTTCTTTCGCATGTCACCTCATTGGTATTGGCAATGGGAGGAGAGTTTATGGGCAGGAGATCAGGAGAACACATCTCTAAACAGGAGGACATAGAGCAATTCAGGGCTCAGGTTTGATCTTAAAACAATTTACCCTTGCAAGAACTCAGGGGTACCAAGAGAGTTAGCTTAATCCAAGGACAACTCTCCAATGACCTTAGGCCTCTTGAAGGTCCTACAGCTTCTTAGCATTGCCACACTGGGGACCATGCTGGTGAGTAATCTCAAAACAGATTTAATTCATAGCAATTATGAATTTTGACTGTCTGTAGCTGACAATGTAAAGGCTTAAAGCCCATTTTAATGAGTAGTTTCATTTCAATTGCATGCACTTATGGTTGATTTTTAGAAGTCGATTCTTTTGCCATTACAAAGCATTAGTAAATTTACCATGTTGACACATCTGTGTGCTGCTGCACATCGGTTGGGTCCTCCTTGGTCTAGTGAGGAAGATAGACCAGAAGAAGAGCAGTGCAGTGTGCAAAGGACTAAAACAACCAACAACTGGCGTGGATGCTCAGACCGGGGAGGGTCCCACATGCCTGAGTGAGTTGCAGAGAGAAGAAATGAACACTGCGTTAGGACTGAAGAGCTTTCTTTTCTTTACTTTTATCACATGTCACTTCTTTCTCTTTTTCACTGACTTTTTGTTAATACAAACATATGTCTGTTTGTTTTGTTCTAACTTTACATGTTGCTGATGATAGAGAAGTAGGACAAAATTGGACTGAGCTTCAGAATCAAATTTATAGACTAGTTTTATTGAAAAGAGGCAGAAGGTGTTAAGTTCCAGTTGGCTGGTCCCTGTGTGCTTCCCACAGGCCTCAGGGAGAATGCTGGCTTCTGCTCCGCTTCATCCTGCTCCTTCCCTTCACTCTCAAACTCAGTTCTTATGAATAGTTAGGTTCTATTCTCGAAAATTCTATTGCTTTATCCAACCCCATTTCTAGGAGAAATACATTCAATTCTCTCAATAAGAAGCTTGTAAATACTTTTAGCTTCTCACTGCTATTTTGACAGAGCTACTCTTACTTCTCAAGGATCGTTTCAGAATTATACTATAATTCTGTTGTTTCCTACAGTCATCCGTTGCTAAGGGGGTAATGAAAACCAAGGTGCAAGGGTACTATGTCAGCAATTCAGCATGCCCTTTGGCCTTCCCACTCTTGTGAGCTCTTTTATAACAGAACTTGCATAGTAAAATCTTAACCGTGCTAAAAAATTGGGGTGTCGATCTGCAAAAGCATAAGGTAAATGGAATAGTTTGTTAACAAGGAAATAGACTCAAAACCTCCAAGAGTTTTGTCTTAATGTGAACTAGTACATTCAGACGGCCTTTTCTACAGCGTTGTCAATTCTAAATTACTGTGATGTTTTTCTGTTTCCAATGAGTCCGTCAGCAGGGGAAACCAAGCCTCCAGTTGATTTTTACTAGTCTGACAAGGTTTCCGTCATCCTCCCCCAGAACCCCCCAAATACAGAGAATGCTACTTCAAGTCCTTCTACCTTATTTCTGCTTAAAGGGACAGAAGGAGTCGCAGGGGCACTGATGAACTTGAGGAGAGATAATCAGGGGGCGGTACTTCCCCATGCAAAGGGAGAAGCTTGGGAGAGAGATCCCCAGAATGTGGTAGTTCCCCTAGGTGGGCTTGCAGTCATGTTCAGAGAGCCTCCAGACCACCTGGGAAGTACCAGCCTGTCCCTCACGCCCTCAGTGTAAAATAAATTACTAAATGTGCTTATATATGAGAGTAGTTATACATAATGTATTAATGTGTGTATGTGTATCTCAGTTGGTTCGGGCTACTGCAGCCAAATAGTGTAGACTGGATTGTTTGAAGAAAAGAAATTTATTTCTTCCAGTTTTGGAGGCTGGGAAATCCAGGATTAATTTTCTGGTGGATTAAGCTCTTTCCTGGTTAGTAGATGTGTGTCCTCATATGACCTCTGCATGAACAGTGTGAGAGAGTGAGGAAGGGGCAGGGAGAGAGAGAAAGGGTGATCTCTTGAAGACACCCACCATGAGCCCCCCACCCTCAGGACATAATCTAACTCTAACCCTAATTAATCCCCAAAGCTTCCATCTCCAAATACCATCACTCTGGAAGTTAGAGCTTCAAGGTTTGAATTCAGAAGGAACACATGTGTGATGTGTGTGTGTGTGTGTGTGTGTGTGTGTGTGTGTGTGTGTATTAATTCAATACCAGAAACATTTGAGTGTCTGTTAGTTCAAGGATTTTTAGAAGAGGCAAAAATCGATTAGGATCCCCTAACTTCCCAGAAGTAGCTTATTATCCAGTTTCCATGGGGGTGAGGTATGTCTGTAGATAACTAGCTACAACACACAGCAGAAGGAAGTAGGTAACAATACTAATCCAAAATAGGTACAGTGTCAGAGCAGCATGAATGTAATTAATTCCAGCTAGAGGAGATAAGTGACGCCTTCCCAAAGCATGTGCCACTTCAATGAGGTGTCAGGGCAGAAACGACCAAGGGTCATCACGCTCTATTCATTAATAAGATTCTGATTGTTTTCAGTGATAGGTCTTTGTGTGCTTCACAGCTCTACCTGTCACTGGGGGCTGGATGCTGAGTAATTTAAACTAGTGTTTATCAACCCTCCTTTCATTATCTTGTCCCTCAGGAGCCTTTGTAGATTTTCTTTTTCCCAATTTCCTTCCCACATGAAATTTTAATACTGCAGATATAGTATGTATCAATTTATGTGTATGGTATATGCATAACATTAGAGTAGAATGTTTTTTTATCCCCAACTCCCATTATCAGCTATGACCTTCTTGGGGATGATATAGTTTCTGTTCGTCCAAGTCAATCATGATAATTTAATTGCTTTTCCCAAGGCAGGGTGCATGGATAGTCAGGGAGCTATGGGGGGACCCTGAGAAGGGGCAAGAGCTGCAAATGTGACATTTGCTGCCTTAAGATTTGATCATGGGAAGGTATGATGATAAGAGTGTCAGCCACTTTGCCATGATGAAGGAAAACCTGGAAGAATTCAGAGAAGCTAATTTAACATTTTGACACCTGGAGCTGCCAAATTAACCAACTCCAGATTTGCTTCTATTCCAGGCTTCTTGATATGTTAGATAATAGATGTCCCTGTTTCTAGAGCCAGATTCAATTGATTCAGAACTGAAAACATCTCATACAGTAAAGGTGTTAAAGTATGGTAGCCTTGGACAGGCAGGGATTTCCAAGCTCAGAGACCACCATGTGCAAATGCACAGAGACATAAAAATGCAAGGACAGTTCAAGGTGGACTGAATTTTCTGGTATGAATTTGAAAATAAATGCTGTGATGGAACTGAAAGGAGTATGAGGCTAAAACCATACAGTGAGTCTAGATGGTGAAAGGCATTGTTTTTCAAATTAAATAATTTGAATTTTATGAAGAAGCATCCCTGTGATTTATATTTGGAAAGAAATACAGTGAATGATGAGATAGCTGAAGAGAGATTGAGAATAATCTTTAAAAGACAGTGGGAATATATAGATGAATGTGTATGTGATAAAGAGAAGTAGAATACTTAGAACTTGACGAATGATTGGGAAGACAGAGTGGAAGAGAAAGGATTAATGATAATTGCAAATTTTCTAGACTTGCCACTTCAGAGAAAATGGTTTCTTTAGCTGATATAAAGACTAGAATGGAAAGATTTGGCATTAGGAGTAAGGAGCTATAAATATACAAGAAAACTTGGTAATTTTTTGAATTTCAGATGCCAGTAGGATATAGAAATGGAAATACTTGACAAGACTTGTAAATCTCTATAATAATACCATACTATACAGTTTGTCGATAATCTGCATTTTTTTTCTTTCAATTACCTTCAATTTGACATTAGGATTCATAGAATGATTCTCTCCCAAGTTATTAATTAATAGGAAGATTTTATAGGAATAAGGAAGAATGTGATTTTTCAAAGTGCTTTGACAAAAGCAGCGCTTATGGATTTTAAAAATTCCCAGATGCTTCTTTACAATGAACACAGACTACCATTCACATGTTAGTAGACCCCTTGTAGGCGCTAATTAATTGTAATAGCTATTAATCTTTTCTGTTCTCTCTTAATTTTCTAGAGTACTTGGAGTTATGGTGCAGAAAATAACATGTAAAATAAAATACAGAATCTATATAGGCGGACAAAACTTTACTTCCTTAAATTGAAAAAGCTATAATGAGAAATACATAGAGCATAAATCTGAAAATGCTTATGTCTAAAGTAGAGCTGAATAAAACCACTACTTTGGTTGTAGCTAGGAACAGAAGCATTTCCTCCTTCTGCCCCCAGAATCAAAACAAAACAACCAAACACCACCAACATTTACCATGTGGGAATCCTACTGCCTTTCAACCCATTATTTTAGAAAGGCATTTTCTAGACTTTTTAAAGAGAGTGTTACATGGTTTTGATTGTTTCCCATATGTTTTGACACTTCAAAGGGATTTTCTTGCTGGAAAATTTAGGCATTTAATCCTCAAAAGGAAAATTCCACAACAGTGCTTTGAGAGAACGAGGAGGAAGTGTTTCACATATTTTTTGGGGGAAAGGAAAATAGTTCGTTTCTATCTTTTTATGAAATCTGAGAGTTCTTAATACCCAGTAACATTAGCCTCTTTCTCTGTGTCCATTAAAGGTTTCCTTGGTCTTCCCTTTTCCCTTTTCAGTGCATTTTCTCAGTACCCTTCTCCATGGGGCTGTCTCTCTACCATGTGGTAGATACGGCATCCAGTCTCAGGGTAGGCCCTCTGTGAGAATCATTAAATTGTGCTTACACTGAAAATCATACAAGGCAATAGGATGGCTGACTTAAAAAAAAAAAAAAAAAAAAAAAAGATACTTCTCAGTTCGTATTACTCTTACCAGGGAAATTCATATATCATTAGACAATAGCAATTTTCAAGTCCTTGACTTGCTACAAAACTTTAAGAATACAAAAATGCTTTAATTTAAGTAAGTGAACTAACTAGTACACTGAAACAAAGTTACATTGCATCACAATTTACTTTAAAAATGTAGAAATTGAGGAGGGAGCACTCTGGGTTTTGGATTCCTGTTTCAAGCGTGAAACCACAGAAGTTCCTGCAAAAATATGGCCTTGCTCTGAGTGAAATGTTTTTTTTTTTTTTTTTTTTTTTGACTATACACCACAGGATTTCTACTTTCCAAACATTGCTAAGGAAGGGAAGCAAATACCCTTTCCTCTGTTCGATATTCACTATCTCAAGGCAAAAGTAAAAATGGCAGAAAAAGAAAGCTGGGATATAAACTCTCATGTGTAGGAGTCAAAGAATCTGAGAAGGTTGATGGGCAGACACCAGCTGGTTGACAAACTGGAAAGTTAGGTTATGCCCAAGAAATAAGTGCCAAGAAAAGTTTGATTTCAAAATTTAAATTAAAGTACTTGAAAAATGCTTATCTTCTTTTATGATATTAAATCTATTTAGTAGAATAAGTTTTTCACTATTAATTCTAAAAGAATACTTAATATAAGTCAAACTCATGTGGTTTTCCCATTTTCACATGAATTATTTGTCTTTATTATTGAGTGGTTAAGCATTTTTTATATGTGCTAGATACAAGTTCCTTATCAAATAAATGATTTGCAAATATTTTCTCTTATTTTATGGATTTCCTTCTCACTTTCTATTTATTTCCTTCCTTCCTTCCTTCCTTCCTTCCTTATTTATTTATTTTTGGTATCAGGGATTGAATCTAGGGGCGCTTAACCACCGAGCCACACTCCACCCCTCTTTTAAAAATATATACGTTTTAGAGCTCTAGATTGCTTAGGGCCTCACTAAGTTGCTGAGGCTAGCTTTGAACTTGAAATCTTCCTGCCTCAGCCTCCCACACTGCTGGGATTATAGGCATGTACCATTGAGCCCAGCAGTATGTTATAGTTATATGTAAAAGTGGGTTTCATTTAACTTGCTTTTAAAGTCTCCCGGAACATTGAAGAAGAGGAGCTATACTTTTGGAGCTTTCTTTCTCAGTGCTTTTTCTTCCAATCATCTGAATCAGGAGAACATGATCTATCCTGCTGGCCCTAGGGACTCAGGCTGAGGTGGAGGTGGCATTAGAGCCGGGGCTGGAGGTAGAGTGGAGGCCAGGCTGCGTAAGGCAAGCTGGCTGAACTTTGCCAAACCTAATTTTCTTCTACCCTTCTTGTTTAGTGTCCTAGGGCTTCCATGACAAAGAGCCATGAACTGAATGGCTTAAAAGGAACGTATTCTCTCACAGCTCTAAAGTTGAGATGTCCAAAATCAGGATGTTGTCAGAGCTGGTTCCTTCTGGAGAGTGTGAAGGAAAATCGGTTCTGTGCTCTCTCCTGGCTCTTGGCAGTTGCTGGCATTCCTTGGCATTCTTGGCTTATATCATCTCCAGTCTCTGTCTCTGTCTCTGTCTTCACGTGGCCCCCCTCCCTCAGCTCTGCCTCTCAATTTTCCTCTTTATGTAAGGACATCATTTATATATGCTCGATTTAGGGCCAGCATGGCTTCATCTTAGCTTGATTATATCTGCAGAGAGCTCATTTCCATAAAGGCCAAGTTCACATGTTCTGGTTGGACATGATTTGTGGGGGACACCATTTGAACCAACATACCTCTCTGTGGTATCTTTTAAGATTTGAGTTTAGTTTCTGACACCTTCAATATGACACATGCGGGAAGTCAGCTAGCCAAGAAGAGAACGATGCTAAGACTTCTTAACAATGACCAAACCCGACGTATATCCTAAGCTGTATGGAAAGAACAGTGAATATCATTATCAAATTAGATTATATTAAGGGAACTAGTTGCATCTTGTTTTGTTACAGAGCTACTTGAACACATTTTATGTTTCTGTTCCTGGTGCTGGCTTTCACTTTGAATGCTCTAAAAGTGTCTGACTTCACACTCTCTGTGAACAGAGCTACTGTGAGTGTTTTGGATGCCACAGAGTGACCTACTTTAGATTATCAAAATTTGAGGTGTAAGAAAAAAATTAAAATCAATTTTGGTAACTAAATGGAGGAAGTAGAGGTATAGAAGATCACAGAAAGCTGTTAGTTGCACTTTCATGCTGACAGTCTGTAGGAGGATCCAAAGAACCATCTGTTTGTAAAGTCTCTAGACATGTTTTAACAGTCCTACATACAGGCAGCCTTAGATAATCACCACGGAAAAAGATTCTATTACACTGACATCATTTAGAAGGACTAATGATATTTAATACCACAGAAGAATAACCTAAAAAAAATAAAAAAAGTGTGTGTAGCATCCCAAATTATTTTGTAGAGCTTCCTATGAGCATAATATTTGAAAACAACATTGATGTAGGATCATGCCCTATCACCTCCATCTACTTTCATGATTTGCTTTTGAATGATTCAATTCAATTCTGTCTCCTACTAGATCTTTTATTAGTCACGATGAATGGGCTATCCTGAAATAACAACCTCAAAAACCTCAACAGCATAAAGCAAATGATTTTTCTTTCCTACTCCTGTGAAGTTGCGGGCTAATTGTGTATTGTGCTTCATCTGTTGGGGTAGACATTTGGAGGGTCCCATGATCCTGCCTCCTTGTATTCATACTTTCTATATCTCCTTGGATTGGCCCCTATTCTTGAGTATGTACTGAGCTTACTGGCTTAGTACTAATGAATAAAATACTGCAGAAATAATAGATCGTCACTTCCAAGATTAGGCTATAAGAAGACCCAGGTGTTCATCTTAGAAACTCTTGTGTCACTTGCCCTGAGGGAAGCTAACTGTCAGGATATAAAAGAGCTTGGGCTTGGATCCTCCACCACCCAGGTGAGCCTTCAAAGGAGACTCCATCCAGCCCTGAGAACAGCCTGACAGCAGTCTATGCAAACACTTGAGACAGAGGAATTGAATTAATCTATGCCTGGGCTTTTAAGCCATAGAAACTATGAATAAATGGTCATTTGGGGTAATTTGTTAGGCAGCAGTAGGGAGATAATATATCTGATAGCTGGAGGGTGTGCTCACTTTCCATAGCAACGTGGAGAAATCCATCCTAAGTTGACGCATATCCATTTCACTTACAGTTCTTTAGCTATAACTAAAGGACCAGCTAACTTCAAGGGAGGTTTGGAGAAATAGAAGAGTATATTTAACTCTCTCTGGGCATTTCTGTCTTTATCACTTGGTTATTTCCTCCAGCCATTCAGTCAGACATTCAATCAGGAAATGTTTGTTCTATATCTTCCTCCTTGTCTGCCTAATCATGGCTTCTGACTACCACTGGAGTCAACAAGATCGGGGAGTCAGGTGGGGAGGCAGGCAGTTTTTTTTTTTTTTTTTTTTTTGGTACCAGAGATTGAACTCAGGAGCACTCAACCACTGAGCGATATCCCCAGGCCTGTTATTTTGTATTAAATTTAGAGACAGGGTCTCACTGAGTTGCTTAGTGCTTTGCCATTACTGAGGCTGACTTTGAAATCAAGATCCTTCTGTCTCAGCCTCCTGAGCTGCTGGGATTACAGGCCACCGCCCCCAGCAGCCAGCAGTTCTTACAGGGTCAGTACTCCTACAGGATGACATCACTCTCTCTGAACCTGGTCAATGTTTAAAGATGACCTTTTTCTCCAGGGTATTTTTATGAACTTTTTTTTTTTTTTTTTAATGACCTTCCCTTGACATAGAACAGTGAAGGAACTTGACTTGGAATAGCAGATATTCTTTTAGACCTTTGATTAATTTAATTTTCAATGATTCAATCAAACAGATTTTCCTTTCCAGTGTCTTATTCCCCTCCAGTCAGTGCAATACACAGAAAGTAAAATGGTTCTAGGTCAGCCCTCTTTCTGGAAGAGCCCATGTTTTGCTCTTGGGAAGCACTCGGGCATTCTTCCAAATGCACACAGCAGCAGCAAGCTCTCTTCCCTCTGCTCTTGGGCAGGTGCCTGGCCCACCTTGTTTTATTTTCCTAGACTACAAATTGAATCTTATCATTTCTCTCTAACTGCAGAATCATCACTCCAAGTAATCTGACTGAAGGTGGGGATTCCACTATATACCTTAAATCGGAAAGGTTAAGGAATGAGAGTTCAGAGATGATTTAAGTTATAGAGAAATAAACTTGACTTGTAACCACCTATATGAATACAAACTCACCACACTATGTTTTAGAGGTCTTTGTTTTGTTCACTTTTGAATCCCAAGGGTTTATAAGACTGTCTGAGTACTTGTTGAATAAATGAATTGGCTAAGGTAAGGAAATTTGCTGACTTTTAGTTTCTAGGAAAGGAATTGAAAAAGCCTGTTTCAAGCTGCTGATCTTTGCTGGGAGAGGCCTCTTGCAGCTAAGAAGTTATTCTCTATGAAGGTCACACTAGCTCCCTAAGCCAGTACATTAATGCTTAAAGTCACAGCATCAGAGAAGAATCCTTTTGGTTGGTTGTTGCTTCTGTGCATCTGTTTCTTCAGGTGACCTTGTGGAATTAGGAGTTAGCAAGCGAAGATCCAAATTCTTTGTTCCTGGGTTACTTGATTAAAAGACATGCTGATTTTACCCCTCCCTGCCCCCAAAGTTTATATTTCCTCCCTCTATGCCTATGTTCTTATTATTCCATCTTGGCAAATGCTTCTCTGATTGCTTTCAAAAACATCTTTGCCATCACATCTAGTTTACAGCCAAATGCCCTTGGAACTTTCTTTCAGTTGGAATTGGCTACTCCTTTTAATCAATCCCTAAGCCTTTCATTACAGTTCACACATTATTACATGTTGTGATACTAACTGTCCTAATCAGTTTTTCCCTTCCTATTTACCTTGCTAGCTTAATTACCTTTGTATTCCCTACAGTGTATTGTATAGAGCCTAATACATAATAGATTCTTAAAAATGTTTGTCGAATGCATGGATTCAAATTGAACAAATACCAGAATTTGATATATTTCTGTTAGAGACTGTTGAAATATGTGATATAATACACATGTATCCAAAATGTCATTCCAGCCTAGATTCTTGTCTTAATATTCAACTCATCTCAATGCATTTAGGCCTAACACTTAACTGTATATGCTTATTATAGTTCTGAAATGATTTCCTCTTCACAAATAATATTTACTCATACTATTATGAGCTCAGAAGTTCAGGAGCTTTAAAAAGTTTTTGTTTGTTTGTCTGCTGTTTGTTTAATAGTCCTCATGGTACTTGGTACAATATTAAGCCTGGTACAGTTGTTACTAACTACCAACCAGTTAGTCAGTTGAACATTTTGTGTAAGATTCCCAAGAAGTTGATGTTTCTATAGTCTTTGAAGATGTTTTGTAATTATACTATTCGAAAATTTAAAATGCTGCATATAATATGATGAATTTTTAAAATCCAATCTTCCATGTTTTCTTTGACTTTCATCTCCTTAGAACCAATACATCTGAGCAAAAACTGAAAAGTTTATGTAAACTAAAGTTATCCACTTAAAAGCATTTAAGTGGTTAGTTCAGTTGTCCTTCCACTACTCAAAGCACAGATATTAAAGAGCACAGTAGATTTATTTAAAAATTTCTGAATACATGGCTTTTATTTAAATGGCACAAATTATAGACCTTAAAATAACTACAGAGAAACATTTTTAATTCAAAATTTTGATGCCAAGTATAATAATCCGTTAACAAAGCCAATGGAATCTCATGTTTTCACTCTAAACAATATGTACATTTTCAAAAAAGTAAAAATGTGTCTAATGGTATAATTTTTTAAATAAGAACTGGATTCTTAAAGAAAAGAAATTCTTGGTTCCTAAATTGAAAAAAAAAAAAAATGCCTTCTAGAATGTCACAAGAGTCCATTATGTAATGTTTTAGAATTACATTTTAGCTTAAAAGAAATACACACTTAACTGATACCTCTATGTCTATGTATTCACCGAAACATTGCCTTTTCAAGGATAGTGAGTAAGATCATTTGTAGAAAAAGAAGAGAGGGAAAGAGGGAGAGAAGGGGGCGGAGGGGCCGCTGGAATAAAATCCACTAGTAGAATTTAGTGTTTTGTTACTTGAAACTTTAACCCTATTCAGCTAGAGATTGTTTTGTAGGAAAACCTGGGTGTTAACATGTGAATGACTGAAAATCTATCACCCACGCCAAATATAGCAATGGTGCCAACAGAATAGAGAGTAGGAAGAAACAGCTGCTAACATCAGTTTGCTTATCTGTTAATGAACATCAGACTGTATCTCTTTGTTAGAGTTGTCCTACAGAATGATAAATTAGTAGATGGGAAGTGTTTAATATTTGGCATGTAGTCCAATAAGTCTTAACCATAATTTCTGTGTAGGATATGTTCCACTTCTACTTTATCAGTTTTGAGCATTAGAAATAAATTGAAATTCACTGTACATTATCTATATAGTGCACATACGTTTGAAAAATGTATATAACTTCTTCGCATAAGTGTACATATTGATATATTTAGACACTTTATAGATGCTGGATCTAATGCCTCATGAAAACATAATAAGCTTTTCCAGGGAAGTTATAACTACACTCTTAGTTCTTGTTATTTGCTTTTTTTTTTTTGTTTTCTTAAAAGATTTGGTCGCCGGGCACGGTGGCGCACGCCTGTAATCCCAGCACTTGGGAGGCTGAGATAGGAGGATCACAAGTTCAAAGCCAGCCATCAGCAATGGCGAGTCACTTACCAACTCAGTGAGACCCTGTCTCTAATAAAATACAATAAAAGGGCTGGGGATGTGGCCCAGTGGTCGAATGCCCCTGAGTTCAATCCCTGGTACCAAACAAACAGAAAAAAAAAGATTTAGTAATTTGCATTAGACCATGAGCAAAATGTAGTAGATCTAGGATTAAAATCTTGGCCTTTTTGACTTGTCATTCATTATTATTTCTATTGTGTCATGTGACTGCTTTAGATAACTGCTACTCTAAACCATTATCATTAAACTTTTATATATATATATATTCCATATAATTTATCACAAATTAATATGTGACAACTAAGCTTCCTTATTTAAATGAGGAAAACACAGTTGGAGTGTTTCTAAATTCACTCAGAATAGAACAATGTCAAGTGAATGTTTACTATTTTATCTGCTATTTACTTTACTAGGTTAGGTTAATATTGAACAAGCTAATAGTTCAGATTTTTGCATAAACGTTTGGTGGAAGAAGAGTGTTTTTATGATTTTTTTTTTTATGTAAGTACTCTATTAATTATTTTACAAGCATTTTTCTCCATTTTTGGAAAGACATTTTGGCAGAAATCATCAAACTAGAAGAACAGAGAAACCATTGATAGAAATTAATGCAGTAGTCAAGTATGGTCATATTTGCAAAGATCAGATAAAGGTTTCCATCCATCTGGATTCTATCTATTCTTCCCTCCAAAATATCAGTAATATTTGAGCCTTTTGATCTCTGCTGTTCAGGCTGTGGAACTTGGGATGAGAGGGGAAAGGGAAGATGAAGGAAAATTATGAATAGGAGCTTATTTGATTTTAACATTTGAGCATCCAGTATAGTGTTTGTACATAAGCCAGGTTTGCAAGATTATTTATATTAGGAAGCTAGTGTACAACTCCAGAATCAGTGCCGCTAGGAAATTCTTAAAATAGGAATTGTGCAAAGAAATAGACCCAAAGGGCAGGAAGTGCTTCACAGATACTCCAGAAGACCATAGTTCTATTGGGGATTTATTGAAGTCTTTAAACACTATTTTTATTTGAATTTCCTGGAACTACAAAATGTATGCTGTCAAAAGGTTTTGATTCCATTTTGGGAAACATAAAACTTTTAAACATTAGAATCACTTTTGCTCTATTATCTTTTGTAAAAAATAAAGTCACAAAATTTTGTTTTAAAGCAGATATTCAGAGTATCCACAAAAAGGGAAAAAAATACAATAGATGATAGTTAGCTTGGCTTTCTGGCATTGACCTAATGAAACTATTTTTAATTTTGTGGTCAACTTTAAGAGATTTCAGGGACTTTTAAGTACTTATCAATCTTTTGTTGTTTCACATTGACTCATTTGACTTAGAAATGGGTAGGTGGAAAGAAACTCTACTATGCATTTAATCTTAGAACATAAACTAAAGAAAAGACCTGAATCAGTCAAGAAAACGGACCTCTCTAGTATATGAGGCACGCAGTCTCCTGAAAGTGGACAAAGCAGTCATTTAGATTGAAGAACTCCTGAAACAAAACTTACCACCTTGCTGGAAAGAATAGGAGGTGATTGTCAAATACAGGTGGAAGAAAGTCTGGTCCAGATCATCACGCCCTGCCTTTTGCAAATGTTTAGTTACCGTGATAGAAAAATTTAATTCCACAACTCAGATGAAGCTACAAGGTCCATGACTCAAAGAGAAGGAATGGAATGCTTTGACTTTAAAAAGGTTTCAATTAACCATTATTTTAAATTACATTTTTAATATAACAAAAGCTTATCTGGCATCAGCCTCATATCTAAAAAAAAAAAGGGTTTCAATAACTTGGACCAGATTATATTAATCAACCAGTTGGTATTTATTGACTATCTACAAATATGCCATATGCTTGATGAGTGATGTTGAAATTGAAGCTCAAGGGTCATATGCATCCTCTCTCGTGTCTTACTAAAGTTCTTCAAGCTGAGCTGATTATTTCCTTTTTGGTCTATCATTGTGATGTTTCATATTTCTGCAACCCATAGGAATGAATGGTGCTTCTTGTGTCTGTCACCCCCACTGGATTGTATGCGCCACACAGAGCTGACACTAGCTAGGTCTTACTCATCTGGGTAATGCTAGAGAGTATAAAATCTTGGCACATAATTAACATTCAATTCATGCTTACTGAATGACTTAATGAGGCTAAATTAGATATGAATTCTATATTTATAGTATCTGACAACTAGGACAGGGAATGAGACCTAGGCACAGAACACCAGAAGACATACATTGAGAGATTAGTTGCCTGAAGTTTATCATGCAGAGTGGTGAGTTAGAGTGAATTTGCTGGGGGTGTGGGGGCGGAGATCAAGCAGCTCCGAATGACTTTCCCTTGTGCTTTCCAATTTTTCTGTGCCAACCCTAAGCTCAATTTGAAAACAATTGCCTATCTATTACATTACCTTCATACAATCAGTATCAATCATCATATTATTTATTTATTTAATAAAAACTGACTTAGTTTACATGATTTAAGAGAACCCCAAAGCAATGGTATACAGTGGGAAATATTACCTCTTTTCCCATTTCTCTGTCAGTATCTCTTTGTATCTGTGTTTGAAATTAGAGTTAGACATGAACTGAAATGTATTTGAACATGATTGCTGCTGACATGTTTTAACAGACAGCGTAAGTGAAATATGAACAAATCAGTTTAATCCTGGATCTGCAAGTTATGTGCTTGAGGTCTTAGACTGTGCATGTAATCTCTCTGGCTCTTAGTTATCTTGTCTAGAAAGTGGAGGAAATAAGACCTACCTCATTTATCTTTTAGAGATGTTTTGTGTAAGAAACTGTTTTGCACACTGTGAGACACTGTATAGTGAGGACTCTTGCTGTTACTGTACTTATGATTATTCGGCTAATCATGATAACAGGACTGACCCCGGATCTGAAGGACACATCTGCATAATTAGTGCCTTACCTCAGGAACAGTTCTCCATGTTCCCATCTGTGAAACAGCATCTGATAAGTCCTTAAACTCATCAGATAAAGTATACATTGATGGTCCCTGAAGAATTACTGGCACATTAATTTGCATGCTTAGAAACATCTGGATTCTCTAAAATTAGATTCCTGATGAAAGATCCCTGAAGTATTGCCAGATTTCTGTGTAGATAATTTTATTCAGTTCTCCAAACATGAATTGAATGTCTCTTAGAGGCCAGGAATTGTTCAAGGCAACAGAGTCTTGCAGACAGGAGATCGTGGCTCCTGCCTTCAGAGAGCTCACAGTTTATGGACACATAATTGTGCATATATAATTGAATGTTCACACAATATAAAATGGAGTTAAGTGTAATTATCACCTAAATTATCATAGTATTACAGGAAGTAATACATCAGAGACTTTCTTGTTGAGACACCTGAGCTACATGTTAAAAAATAACCAAGAGTTATACAGAGAGTCAGTGCAAATGTAATTCCAAGCAGAGGGAACATTATGAGCAAAGAAATTGAAACTAGGAAGAAAAAAATTTGATTATTCAATGTTGCTGAAATAGAAACCAAAAATGTAGAGAGGTAAGGCTGGAGAAGTCTGGAGAAGAGAAAATCAGTCTCTGAAGCATTCATGGGTCATGTCCTTGACTCTGTGGCAAAGAAAAACTGTTGACAAGCATGAAACAGGGAAGTGACATTGAGAGACATAGATTTGAAATAGGATGCTCTGGGTATTGTATTGATTGAAGGACACTAAGATTGGAAGCAAGGACACTGGTTGGGGACTTAGGGTAACAAGTCAGAGAGATGAACCAAGCCAATAGTAATTGAGATAGACAGCAATAGTTGTGAGAAATACTTACATAGGTGTAAACTAAACTTGACATTAGCTTTAGTGTGGCAAGGAAAAATAGAAATACATCAAGACATATTTGTACATCAGGTACAATATTTGTGGGATGCCACCTGGGAAGCTACTTTAGTGCTCTTTTACTTGGTACTGAGCCATGGGGAACTTAGGTCTTCCCTTGGAAACGATCCTGGCACTCCTTTGTGTAGGCTGCCCAAGGTGTGAGATCTCTGCCCTTGCTCTACTAGTGGGACAGCTCTCGTTAACTCGGAGTTGAGTGTAACCCACTGGAATTTGGACAGTCCACCTCCTACCTTATTTGGCAAAAGAACATTCCATGGAAAAACCTTTGATGCTTCCCCCATATAAATAAAGCAAACGTGGGCTCTCGCTCTCTTTCCAGTGTAGAAGCTCAACCTCTAAGGAATAAAAAGCCATCCCATTCCTTCTTTCTAAAATCATGACCTGTGTCCTGTGGTTTCTTCACTGTTTTCTCTTTCTTAGCTTTATTTCACAGCCAGCCCGTTACACGCAGAAGAAACCCAAATTCCACCACCTGCACAGGACATGGGTGAGAAATACTAGTATCGTAGATATGAATCTTAGTTCATGAAATCAAAAACACAAAATAAAACTGTATTTTATAAGATGCCTAGTTTCTGACTAGGGGGGATTAGTTGTGGTATAAAAAATTCATCAAGATCAAGGCCATTCCTTAATAATATATTATTATTATTATTATTATTATTATTATTATTATTATTCCTATCTGCCTTCTCGCTCCCCATGAAATGGATTTTGTCTTCTTGCCATTTTATTTTTAGAACACCCTGGCACATATATGTTGGGAACACACACACACACACACACACACACACACACACAAATATTTGTTTACAGAGAGAATGAATCTTGGTAAGTTCTGAGCTGACATGACTGTTCCAGCATAGTTGAGGGGGGGAAAGGTGGTGCTATTTTAGAGATTCCTTAGCACTTTTCGAACATTGAAGGAGTAAATTAGTGAATTAATTAAAACCTGAACACAGCCATAGCTGCTTTCTTTTATTTTCTGCTCTCTGCGTATCACTCCCCTGAGGCATGGCGCACAGAGCTGACTACATGGTGAAATAGAGGCGAAGAAAGAAAAAATTATTCAGGAAAGAAAAACATAATTAAAATAATCCAGCCAGGCTGCTTTCTTAAATCTCATCTAAGAATAATTCAAATGCTTTTTATTAGCTATCTAGAGTATTTCTATTAAAATGTAAAATTGATCTAAATGACATTGAATTAGGAAATTCGGAGGGCATCAGGAGAAATTCTCTTAGAGAGTTATAAATTTTTTTTTAAAACTTAACCAAACTATGCAAAGAAAAGTCATTTATTTAATGTATTTATGGCCATTCACATCTTACCCCCAAACACCAGGTCCCCTACTGTTACCTTCTTTTACTGGAAGTTTTCTCTGTCCTTCTTCCCTCCCTCTCTCCCTTGCTTATTTCTTCCTTCCTGATTGTTTTGTTAGAGGAGGAACCACAGACCTGGGGCAAAGTCATGCAAACCTGGTGATGAATTCTTTCAAGTAGGGAACACCAGATACAAAACTGAGCCAAACAACAACAAAAATATTTAACAGTGTTCATTTCAAGTCCTAGAGGGAGTGGAAGGAGAATCAATGGCTTACAGAAGTTTGAAACCCAGATCACAGCTCCCTCTCTCCAGTTTGGGGTAGGAAAAGAAGGTACAAGAGGATCACCTGTCCTTGATGCTGCCCCTCTTAGGTGATAGTCCATCTTATTGTTGGGTGGTGCTTGGCTGTAAAAGGCATGGAGGAATCATCTCCATCCATGTTAGTGGTGTTTTAACCATTAATATAGTCAAGAGGTAGCAGGTAGGAAGGATAAAGAAATTTTGGTTAATTTTCCAGCAAGACATGAGTCCACTCTGCAATGCTATTATTTTCCTGGTACTTCCTGCTTTATATTTAAAAAACTAATAATATTCTTTTCATTTTTCTTATCTTTGCTTTCAAATCATCCCCTATGCTATAAGCTTCTAGAAGTTTACTTGGGTAAATAGATTCAGACAAAATATATTCGCAAGATATTTTCACTTTATACCAATATTAGAATGATATTTGGAGAAACTTTCATTGTCTACAACTGAGTATCCAACAGTTGAACACCAAATATCATAATTATGTACTTTACGTATAGTTTTCACAATCCCATAGTTGTGTTATAGATTTTATGCTTTTTTCTTCCTATGAGGCAAATATTAGTGGCTTGCAAGTTTGAAATGGAAATTTAGAGAAATTAAATCATTCCCCTCCAATTACATCTTCCTTCAGTTGCTCCATTGAGATTTAGACTGAGGCAAGTCTTACTCCAAAGCCCTGAATTTTTCAGGACCCTGAAATTTTTAGGACACCTTTTAGTTCTAATTCCACCAGAAAATTCTTAGGCACCCACAGGAATGCATGAATTGTCATCAAAGGAGAAAGTTTCAAATTCTGCCATTTTTCATTTTCCTGTCACTAGATTGCTAATAAGAAACACAGTTGAACTCATATTCCAATTTTGTCTTTTACTAACTGTGTAGAGTAACTCTTCTCATGTCTAAATCTCCAGTTATTTTTTCATCCATCCAAAACAGAGTAAAACAGTAAGGAGGCAATAAAAAACAAGCATGATAATCCATTGCAAACAGCCTAGCACAAACCACAGCACAAAAGTAATGCTCCGTGAACGTGTTGCCTCATCTCTTCCTAACTAATTTTGACAATCTGTGAAGCATGCATCATGTTCTCTATAGACTATTCGGTTATTTGATAAACATGGATTTTAGTATCAATGTTCCAATGTAACTAAAATAAAAGCAGAAGAAATAAATGTCTGAATAAGAAACTCTCCTTTTCTTCCCTTAGTTTCTCTAAGAAGTTGGCCCAACATTTCTAGGTCTTGGAAATGAATCAATAAAGATTTCATATTGAAATCACTTCCTGAATATATGTCTGATGTAGAATTCTGTATCAAGCTTTTAGTAACAGTAATTCATAGCTTTCTCAAGTAGCTGAGAGTGATGGCAAGATGGACCGGGGTTGTATCCGAAGCCACCCTGTGAGTGAAGCAACTGTGCTCATAGCCAGGGCACTGAGCCAGGAGTCCTGAGCCAAGGATGCAACATTCCATCTGCTGGACTAAGCAAAGGTAAATGACCCTCTAACCCCAAGGGAGTCATTCAATTCAAGAAGGGGTTCTCACTTTTCATAGGACAGTAAAGCTTAAGAGATGCTTTGCTATATGACTGAAGAATGAAAAAAATTCTGAGATCTAGATAACGAAATGTATTGAGGTCATTTCCACCATATATTGATGGAGCTCAGAAACAGTGTCAGGATGGCTATAATTAGGAGATACAGTTAAAAATTTAACAGCACTCCAGATTTCAACTACATCTATCACCCTTGTTAACAGCACTCTCTTCCCCTTTGCACTTTATGGGGCTTATATAGTCTTCCCTTCTCTTCTTCAGTGTTTGAGAAAAAATATGCAAAGAAGAATATTAAAGAAATATCATCACCTTTTGGTGATATTTTGAAAAGATATTTGGGTAGAGCCAGAAAGTTCCTGGAAGGTAGACTAAATTCTGTCTCTGTCATTCTTTTGACTGTAGTTAATTCTAGACCTCTCTGACTGAGAGATAGAAAGTCATCTGGCCCTTGTGCTCCAGGTCCTCAGTTCATGCATGAGAGGTGATGACCCTTAATCTTATTGGATCTGTAGGGCAAAAGCAGACCTGCACATCCTGCACCTGGAAAGGCTAGTTTACAGCAATGCACAAGAGTTACCCCTTGACGATTTCACACTTACAGATTACTGCATCTACTTAAAGATAGACTTTATTTTGAGAGAGGTTTTAGTGTATGGCAAAACTGAGCAGAAATAGAATTTTCATAAAACCCCTGCCCACAGACATGCACATCTTCCATACTGTCAACATCCCACACCAGAGGGGTACACTTGTGACAATCAATGGATGTACATTGGCACATCATTATTACCTAGAGTCCACAAAATAAAATCACACATATTTTCTTATTGTACCTCCTCCCAGAGCCATTAATATTCTTTTGGCTTTGTGAAAGACCAAGAGTAAGCTATAGTGAGCAATGTTTTCCAAATACACACATTTGAAAACACAGGCACATTTCTATGTATACCCTTCTAGAAGAACCAGATCTCTAGGGTCTACCCATAAGTTATTATTTCAAAGATTTTATTTCTTAATCCTTGCAAACAGAGGCTAATATATGTTATATAAATTTTCCCTAGTGTTGATGATCTGTAAATAATTTAAATTACATCCCCCAGGAAAAAGGTTGCAAAAAGAATAACATTTGCTTGGCAAAGATGGACTATCTAAAAACAGCTTTGCTAAAAACAGGTTAATGTTTTTAGCAAATGACAAAACTGAACAAGTCATAATTGGGGTAACTATTTCCTTTCTTTCATTTTACAAAGACTAAAGCCATTGGAATAGAGGTAAGAAGGGGGTGATCTAATTACTTTAATGTGGAACATTTTTCCATATGTGGCCAATCATTTGTCCTTTGATAAAACAGTATCACAAAATATACAAACTGAATTTCTTACACCCTAAAAATTCAGTTTGTAAAGTGATGAAAAATGTTTGCCAAAGTTCCTATTTCTTCTTTGAAGATGATAGTTGATTATAGTTCCATAAATAATGGAAAGAGAAACTGTTTTTAAAGTGGATCTTTGGACCAGTTTCAAGACTAGCAAATTTCCTTAGCACCAAATGATTTTGACAATTGTATTTGCCAGAAAAGGACCCATAGGAGAATATATACATACACAGGCACACGCACATGCACACTTACACTTCCAAAGGCCTGAGAACCAGGAGAATTACTGGTGTAAGTTCCTGTCAAACTATATACCAGGAGAATACTGATATTATATTTTAAACACCATGAGATGAGTCAGATACAGCAAATTCTGTCTTATTCAGTCTTTTCCTTCTATTCAGGGTCTCAATAGGTTAGAGGATATTGGGTAGGGCAATTTGCTTTACTCATTCTACCAGTTTGAATGTTAATCTCACCAAGAAACACCCTCACAGACACATTCAGAATAATTCAACCAAATATCTGGGCACCCTGTGACCTAGTCAAGTTGACACCTAAAATTAACCATCACAATAATGTTATCTTTTCAATGCTAATTGTTTATATGTTTGTGAGTACTTAACTGTAGTGTGCTGGGTGATTAAAAACAAAGTTCCTGAGTAAAAACTGTTGGATCTTTGAGAAGTTGATCAGTTAATGGAGGACATGCAAACACTTAGTTGCCATAAAATTAATGTAAGCAAAGGGCTAAGGGTGATCAGAAGAGTGAATGGTTGGTCTGGAATATGGAGGCTGGAAAACAATTACTGAAAAGATAATATCTGAATTGGACCTGCATTGTGAGTGGAAATTTGAGAAGACCTGTGGAGAAATAGAAGGATGATAAAAGGCCCACAGTTGCACATAACCCCGTGGAATACTTTTTCTGGAATACTAAGAACATGGTCAGGATTTTACACTGAAAACAGGTCAATATCATGCAGGATATTGGCTACCTTGTAGAAACTTCACCGTCATGATCACATCCACCATTCATGAAGAGAGAGGTTAACCTAGAGAGCAGTGAAGTGCCCATGCATACAGTCAAGGCTTGATTCCCCAAGTGCTGGTTTCATCTTTCCTTTCTACCTGTTTTTGTTTCTTCAGTAATTTAGCGAGAACTGGATTTGACATTTAACCTACACCTTTAAATTTGGTTTCTGGTTTTGTTTTATAGACTTTTTGGAAAAATATTATACACAGAATTTGCCCTTAATAAAAACAGTAGTATTAAATACAAAGTGAATATTCTTTCCTCTTTGGTCAGTGTCTCTCCTTATAAACTTGAAGAATGGCTTTAAGCAACCATCTTCATAACCTTTGAAGCATACATACATGGGGTATAACAATCACCTTTGTTACTGTTTGGGTCTGGAATGTCTCCCAAATGTTCATGTGTTGAAGGCTTGGTTCCCAATGCAGAAATGTTCAGAGATGGAGATTTTAGGAAGCAATTCATTCATGACTTTGACTTCATCAATGAATTCATCCCTTCAGGGATTTGTAATTGGTGGGACTTGGTGGAAATTGTAGGAGGCAGAACCTAGAGGGAGTTGGTCCTTGAGGAAATACTCTTGGGGAGTACATTTTGTCTCTGGTCCCTTCCTCTCTGTTTCCCAACTGCTGTGAGGTGAGCAGCTTTCCTCTGCTACACCCTTCTGCCATGATGTGTTGCCTTGCCTTGGGCCCAAAATGATAGAGCAAGCTATCTATGGACTGAAATCTTGGAAACTGTGAGCCAAGATAAATCTGTCTTTAAGTTGTTTTTCTCAGGTATTTTGTCTCAGTAATGAAAAGCTGACTAACGCGAACTTCATCTCTACAAAACTGAATTGAATAAGCAAAAGGAAACAACTTGAAAATAGTATATAAAAAATCTTGTTTCACAATTGATGATTAATAATAGAGCATCTCATTACAAGTCAAGTGCAAAAAATAGTGCTCTTTGTGCTTCTGTGGGCAAAGATATTACAAGCTCAGCTGTTTTCATCATTTTCATATCCTTTGTATTCTCAGTCTTAAGAGCAACGTAAGCACTAGAGATCAAACATTCTAATCAAGTGGATAAGATTCTCTCTGATTACCAAAGTAACCATTTTTTAAATGAAACATTTCTATAACCATACACCTGTTTTCTTTTTATGATTCATTTTTTATCAAGAAAGTAACTAAATAAATAAAAGAAAAATTAATGGAGAAGGAGCCACATAACACCAGTCCATAATTAATTTTTGGTAATTTAACCCACTACAAGTATTTTTTTTTCTTTCAGAACTGGGATTCTTCTACTCAATTAAAATTACATACTTTACAAATCATTTTGAAAATGCTAATAATTTGAAGAAGGTATATATTAATAGGTTTGAATATTTATCTTCATATGCATGTTAATTTAGAAAACTTTAGTATATTTTTCTCCTGGAAAAGCAGAACCATTGAGATATGTACTGTGTGAAATAAGCCAAAAGGTAAGGTTAGTAACTTGTGCTGGGTCCCTATCACATAAGTGATCACGTCATAACTTTATCATATTCATTAGAGAGAAAAAAATTATAGTCAAGAGGAACCCTTTTGTATTGGTCACAAACATGGGTCTCTAACATATAAAAGCTGGCATATAGTTTTTTAAATTATCAAATAAGTTCACTTTACAAATCATTGGCCTATAATGTCAGAAAAATAGCCCATCATACCTTGAAATTTTATCTTTAAATAGGGGAAATACACAATGTGTGTGTGTGTGTGTGTGTGTGTGTGTGTGTATATCCATGAAAGTTTAGAATAGAGGGGTGCTTTGGATAAATTGTAGAAGCAATAAACAATAATTAACAAACAAAATAAATATTCACCATTGATAATTTTGTTTTCTCCAATGATAATGTAAAAATGTTTAAATTTCTTCTTTACAGTGCCAAAAACATACATTGGAGAAAATACAGCCCCTTCAACAAATGGTCTTGGGAAAACTGGAAATCTTATGTAATAAAATAAAATTAAACCTCTCTCTCTCTCTCTCTCCATGCACAAAACTCAACTCAAAGTGAATCAAGGACCTAGGAATTAAACCAGAGACCTTGCACCTAATAGAGGAAAAAGTAGGCCCAAATCTCCAACATGTTGGATTAGGCCCCAACTTCCTCAATAAGACCCCTATAGCACAAGAACTAAAACCAAACATTAATAAATGGGATGGATTCAAACTAAAAAGCTTCTTCTCAGCAAAAGAAACAATCAGTGAAGTGAACAGAGAACCTACAGAATGGGAGCAAATCTCTACCACATTCACATCAGACAGAACATTAACTTCAAGGATATATAAAGCTCTCAAAAACCTTTACACCAAAAAAAAAAAAAAAAAAAAAAAAAAAAAAAACCCAAACAATAAATGGGCCAAGGAACTGAACAGACACTTCTCAGAAGAAGATATACAATCAATCAACAAATATATGAAAAAATGTTCAACATCTCTAGCAATTAAAGAAATGAAAATCAAAACTACTCTAAGATTTCATCTCACACCAGTCAGAATGGCAGCTATCAAAAACATAAACAACAATAAATGCTGGCGAGGATGTGGGGAAAAGGGCACACTCTTACATTGCTGGTGGGGCTGCAAATTGGTGCAGCCAATTTGGAAAGCAGTATGGAGATTTCTAGGAAAACTTGGAATGGAACCACCATTTGACCCAGCTATCCCACTACTTGGTCTATACCCAAAGGACTTAAAAATAGCATACTACAGGGACACAGCCACATCAATGTTCATAGCAGCACAATTCACAATAGCTAGATTGTGTAAACAACCCTGATGCCCATCAATAGATAAATGGATAGGGAAACTTTGGTCTATATACACAATGGAACACTACTCAGCACTAAAAGGGAATAAAATCATGGCATTTGCAGGTAAATGAATGGAGTAGGAGAAAATAATGCTAAGTGAAGTTAGCCAATCCCAGAAAACCAAAGGTCGTTTGATTCCTTTGCTATGATGATACTGAATTATAGTGGCAAGGGAGGGGGGATGAGACAAATGAAGGAATGGTAAATAGATAAAAGGGGGGGAGAGGAGGGAAAGGGGCAAGGGGATAGAAACAATGGCAGAAGGAGTTTGACATCAATATACTAAGTGCATGTATAAAAACTCAAATGGTATGAAAATACTTTGTGTAAAACCAATGACTTGGAAAACCGTGCTCTTTATATGTAGTATGAAAGGAATTTCACTCTAAAAGCACATATAACAAATTAAATTAAATAAAAAAAATTTCCTCTTTACGCATTCTGCTCCTTTCCCATCATTCACTTCTGCTCACACTTAGTACATGTTTTGCTATCTTTTAATATCACCAGAAATTACAAAATTTCTCATATTTGGAATGGAGCAAAATACCAAGTACCAATTTTACTTTTATATGAAAACACTTCCAGAAAGTTATTCCAATGCAATTTTAATAATTACTTGTTGCAAATCACATGGCCTTTGACAGAAGAAAAATCATTTGCCAAAAAAAAAAAAAAAAAAAAATTATTTAAAAGTTTAAATAGTCCACTTTTGTTTTAGGTAGTATTATTCCTAATATTATCAAACTTGAATAAATTATTAAGGAAAACAATCTCTGATCTCTAAGAAGGTGATTGCAAATTCTTATCACATCAACTTTGTAACAGTGTCATTAAAAGTAGGTCCTAATAAATCTAAATTAACTTCTTCGATTATTGCTTTCCTGGCAGGAATCATGGTTAAAAGGCTAAAATTGCATTTGCTATATCATTTGAGCATGATGTGGACTTCTAAGATTAAAAAAAACAGTGTATGGAAAAGGAGTTTCGCCTTCTCTGACCTATTCCAGGCACAGCACTGAGCATGAACAGCTTCAGGAAAGGCAGTAAAACTTACTCCCCCCACCCCCCGCCCCACCTTTAGCTTTTCCAGGGGCAAAGAAAAGAGCAGGCAAAATACAGAAGGTCATGCATGACAAGCAAATGCAAGCCATTGTGAATGGGAATCTCTTTGGTATCTGAGATGATGGAGTTAGATAAAGACAAAGGGATGCTGAGGGTCAAAGTGGGGCTTCGTCCAGTGAGACAGACTCTCCTATTCACAGCTAAAGTAAATGTTCTTTTGGAGAATGAGGAGCAAATCAATATTTTTTATGTTCAATATTCAGCTCAGGACCAGCAAAAAGGCCCTCTTATTTCTGGAGTATTAGTCACAGATGTTAGCAGAATTATTTTTGTAACTCAAATAAAGCTTCATGGAGGAATTTTTTGTATATAGGATTTACACCTCTGTAGCTACGAAACTCCAGTAATGGAAATTGTAGGATTTGTCCAACTTCTTTGCTTTCTAGTTTACTTAATTTCAATAATTTGCTTTCATTTTCTAGAAAGCAGTAACCAATCATAAAATAGATGCTATACAATATAATTTAAGCCTTGAGAAGCTAATACACTTTGAACCCTTAGCCATAACTTTAAGTGAAAATGATGATAGTAATAATAACTCTGTGATCCAAACAAAAACAAGTAACCCACAAACTTCATTTTAAAATGAATATATTTAGTATACTATGTGAGGAAAGGGTCTGGATTGGTGTCTCTCAGGAGCAAGGGACTAGTAGAAAGATGTAACTGGACAAGCAAGCAAGTGGCTAGATTTTGAAATTTCAACCTAAAACTTATGGTTTCAGGATTTCAAGGATTCATAAAATAAAGAGAATGTAGTCAAGTGGAAAAGGACAAATACATAATTCATGAAGCGGGCCTTTCTGACATACCCTGCTGCTTTTGGCTCCTAAAAATAGATCATCGGTTAAGAGCAACATGTAATAATTTCCTTTAGAAAAGTGGTAAAGATATATTTTATTTGAAAGTGTTCTAAATTTTTGCCATATAAGCAATAGCAGAATCTTCAGTCTATTTTGGAGAAAGACATGGGTTTATACAGACAGATTTGAAATAACTTTTTCCCCCCTCCCTGTGGCCTTATTAGCATCTAGCTGGAAGGCAGCACATTCTTCTTTGCTTCACTGTGTTCTATGCAAATTACTGGGGTGGAAAGTGCCTTTACTAATAGATTTAAAATACACTTCAGAGTGATGCATTTTCTTGCAGACAGCATTTTTGACATGGAATCTTCAACTGGGGGCAAAGACATTTACCATCAATTTGAAATCCAGAGAATGTTTAATCTAGTGACATATCCAGTAGCATAAGAAGCCATTTCAGAATAATATGAGATTTAAAACATTGGACTGCAAAAGTATATCCGTTATCACTCTTCTCTAAAATTCTGGCCTTCGTTAATGTATTCAATTTGTCAAGTAGGATCATACAGGTGTATCAAATCCACATAGAATTATTTTCAAAAAACATTATGTTTATACTTGCTTAGGCCTATATTATTTTTCCTGTTTTATTCACAGACTATTTTTACTTATTTATAGTTTACAGTATTATAATTCAATAATGTATTTCAGACCTGTTTTCTTTATATAATTTAGATTCTCTTGTCATGAACTTAAAATATAATAGTATTTGAAATTTTATCATCATTTTGAGGTTAAACATTATAAAATATTCATTCCAGTTATAGTTGCATGTACAAACAATTACGTTAATGTAGCTGTTTTGAAATATTTCTGATTTAGAAAAAGGTAAAATGAATATACAATTTGAATGATTAAATTTTACTTATGTTTTTAATAGTACCCAGTAAGTCTTTTATGTATTAGTCCTATGAAACACTTTAATTTATGCCCAAAATTAGCATAATCTTATTAATTCTCATCTGTCTCTCAAGAAATGCCAGATTTACAAAAACATTCAAACCACAAAATCTATAGTGTATAGACTTCTAGTAGTCTACCTGTCAGTTCTGATTATTTTCAGTAATCCAGTTATTTCAATGACCTACTTTTTCAATGACTAGTAAAGATTCTAGGCAAAAATAAAAAGGTTTATTTTTTCTTGATGGTGTTTATTTTTCTTGCCCATGATTAATACAATTTAGTCAATATATTTATAAAGTTAACTTTATTTCTGGAATTTTTTACATATGTTTGTAATAAAATAATGAATTGTACATATTTCTCTCTTACTGAGACACATTGTATCTAATATATATTATGTGGATTCTATTCAATCTACACCTTTAGAAAGAATAAAAACTGAGTATTAATGTATCAATGAAATAGCTTCAAAGTATTAACAACTGCTGACCTAGTTTATGGTATTTTTGGTACTTTCTGTGGAAACATAATTGAGCTCAAGTTGACTCCTATGAATATAGTTTCAAGTTTTGATAATTATGGGGTTTGGTTTTTAATCCTTTTTTATATCATTCTCTAACCTCATTATACTTAACTGTACAAAGTACATTTAATCATTCTTATCGCACATACATGCACACACACATGTATTTGTACTAGTTTTATCTGAAAGCAAAGACATGACATTATGAAGTGACAAGATCTTCTTACCACTCATGCTGCTAAACTAGAACCTGTCAGGGGCAAATGATTGCTCTGAAATGTTTGTGATCATTTTGAAGTCCTACTCAATCAACCACAGAGGGAAAAAAAAGACATGAAAAACATCTTCATTTTATAATAGCAACATAAATATATAATATTAGTAACCTTTTTAAAATGCATCAAATATATGCTGAAATTCTAATCTTTCAAGTCCAACACAGCACTATTGTAATAATTATATACTAAATTGGACTTTCAGTATCACATGTTTATTTTGGAGTTTTTAATGCTTGTCTTTTAGTAAATGTTATAGGAAATAGCGTAACCACCATTCCATAGAAATATGTATTGCACTTTCATAAGAGTTATCAGCTGTCCTTTATGAATATACATAATGCACAATGTTAAAATGAGAAAGCTATAATTGGTAAATAGGTCAATAAGAGCACAGTTCAGAAGACAGCATATCATGCTGTCATTTGTTCTCATCCCCCCCATAATGAGGATGTTTGCATTGTAGGTTAAAAGTTGCTTCTGTGAAAAGCAAAATTCGAATCATACACAAAGCTGTTGGACCAGGATGACAGAGTTCTTAACAAGAAAGGATAGAGCAAGCACTAGCCAACCCCAATGTGTCTATTATAATAAAATTCAAAGGAAAGAACTAATCTGAGCAATGGATATGAAATAGGAAGCACATACTTCTGAGAGGAAAGTATGTGAGGGATGATCACAAAATGATTCGTGACCTTAAAACTATTGTGGTGCCATGATAGAGGGAAACCAACTTTCAGGTGCACAATAAGAATAAATCATTGACTTTATAATTTTTAAAATTTTTGATGTCCTCTCATTTATAAAATCCCATATGAAAGTCTTTTGTAAATAGCTGATACAGTAAATGTTAGAGAAAATTCTTCTTCACTAATTGTGTTTTTAGACACAAAAATCAAAAGGCTATTGCTAGAAGTTACAAAACCAATTGCCACTATCTACTGGGCTCAACTAGATTTAGTTAAAATGAATTAGATGCATCTAAGTCTCAATTTACCTGATTTCAACTTGAAAGGAAAAATTTGTAGCTTAGTTTGTATAGATAAAAAGAAAATTTGATATAATCCAAGTTTGAAACTAACCAAAATGAGGTCCTCAATTCTGGGACCTAAAATGCTAGCACTTTTAACCCTTCATAATCCTGAAATCTGTTAGGTTATAGCAGCAGGAAGGAAACTTTTCTAGTGAGAAATGCCCCCAAATAAAGTAAATGGACAAACAGACTGGATTTGCTTTTTTTTAAATAAAGCAAACTTTGTTCATATTGCTGTTCAGTATTCAAAAAAAGACATTTTGTGGCTAATGGAAAAGAATCTAAGCATTATTCTTTACCCTATATCGGGTATTACATGATGTCAGCAAAGATCATTTCTTGCATTACTTTTTGGCTTTGCAAAACTCTTCCTCTATATGACCATGATGTACTATGATCTTGATAGAATTAGGAGTTTATACTTTTCAGTCCACCAAATAAGATATGCAAATTTAAATTCAAATCACTTTAAATTAACATTTTCAATTTTGAATGTGTTTTCATTATTTTCTAGATTATTGCAATGAACTCATTTCCTTTACCTATGTAAAGAAATTTCTGTTTGCTAATAATTCATGAGTATTCTTTTAAGCCTAAAAGTCAGAAAATTCTCTAGAACTTTTAATTTTAACGTGATCAAATCCAAAGTATACTCAGGCATAAAGATCACATCCTCTACCACAAAACTCTAAGTAAGCATTTATTTTTGAACTTAAAAATAAATGTCTCCAAATCATTTATTAGTCCAAAAAATGAAAATAGATGGTCATGTTCTAGGCTGTGAAAGGATTCTCTATCTAATAATAAATAATAACTAGGTTAGGCTTCACTCTAATAATAATTACTGTGTTTGGTTTATGGAAGTTTATTAAAGACAGTAAAATATAATGATATAGGGTGAAATAAATGTGCAGATCTGATTTTTTGACTTCTATACTTCTATACCATATTAAGTTATGAGCAATGGTTTATGTCCTTACCATCACTTTGTTCTAATTAAATCCATATAATCTTTTGTTTCTTTTAATTTAATCAATGTAATACAATTATTTTATTTAACAAAGTCAAATTGTGCCAAAAGGCTCATAATGTAAAATAGTTGCTTCTGCTCTCTGACCTCCAATGATTCCAATCCCAAGACACAGTTGCAGTTGACCTTCAGTGTCTTTGGGTTCTACCTCCATGGATTCAAGCCATTGGTGGAGAAATTCAGGAATCTGTACTGATCACATGAAGACTTTTTTCTTATAATTATTCCATATATATAGACATATATATATGTGCATATATATATATGTACACACACTGTGTACTGATGTACTATAGAATAATAATTTACATGTCATTTACATTATGTTAGGTTTGGTAAATGATTCAGCAATGATTTAAAGAATGTGAGAAGATGCACATAGGTTAGATAGATACCAAGAGGCAATTATAGTTTCTCTGGGATCTTTGTTCTACTATCAACTCCATATTTATAAAAGAAAAAAAAACAGGTTATGTTATTTTTGATATAAAAATTCTTGATGGGAAGGTGATATTTTATGTTCTTATCAATATTTTTATTGCCATTATTTTTACCATGTGATCACCATTCTCTGTAAATACAAGTAGCATTCTATGTTTTTTTTTCTTTTTTTCTTTTCTTTCCTTTTTTTGTGTACTTTTTTTTTTGGATCTGTTGTCATATTAAATAATTTCTTAATTTTTCCAACTCTTTAGGTTTCTTTTGACAGAGTATTAAGTTGTCCTATACCTTCAACAACCTTTGAAGGCAACTTTCTGGGGTCAAGTGCACTGGATTTTTTCTAAAACTCCATGCAGAAGAGTTTGAGGCACTGCCTCAGTTTGAACTGGATGGAAATGCTTCTCCTATCACTCTGAGGATAGTAACTTAGCAGTAGTAACTTCAAGGACTAGGTGGTAGAAGTGGTCTCTTCTGGGTATAGAAATGAGGGTGGTTACTATAGAGTATTTAAAGAAAATACTAGACCTGATTAAGAATCAGCTTTTTTTTTTTTTTTTTTTTAAATCATCACTGTGCACCAGTAATTCTTCAAGCATTGATGATAAAAGGTCCTTCCAGGTCCATTTGCTGCCATAACCGTGCCTCTCATATATTACTGTATTAATAACAGTTTTTTAAGAGTTTTCTTATTTTTTTGAATTTTATATGTCCTCTGAATTCATCTTTATCTTTTTTCCTTTTATTTATTGATTTTTAATATGTTTCATTCATGTTGGAGGCCTTTGAAGAAAGCCTGGTGATTTTCAACTACAGGTTCATTTTACTAATGATTTTACTAAATATGTTAGGGGAAAATAACCCTGTGTGCCTGGGATATACTTGTAGAGTGGTAGGCTGGCTTTTTTTGGGGTGGCCCCAGATATCATGATATGAGGATTCTCTCTGTGGGGCAACTCCTGTGTGCCAAGGTTTCTTTCAGTCTTCTGCTCTGGGAACCAGTCTGGTTGCTGATATCCTGGGAGCTGAGCTGGGAAAACAGCTAATAGTCTAACTATTCTTAAGTCTCTTAGTCAATAGCTTGCTCTTCATTATTCTTTTCCTTTGCAGTTTTTTAGGGATCATCTTGTTCCATTCTGTCCATTTTTATCATCCTTGATTTTGTTTCTTAGGCTAGATATGCTTCTATATTTATTAAATATACTGTTTATTTTTCCCTCTATTCTAATTCTTTTGGGGCTAAATTCACTATAAATACAACGTTTTTAATTCTGAATTGTGAAGTAGTATTACAATTAATTATGTTACACCAAGGTTGCTTTAGAAATCTTTCAGTCTTTTGAAGACACATACAGATAAATAAAACTTAATAGTACATTAAAATACGTTTTATTAATATAATGAATGTTGATGGAACACTGTCCCCATAATCTGAGAAAATTTAAAAAATGAAACTAAATTGTTCTTTACATGATCAAAATTTAGCATTCCACCATCAAAATTCAGTTAATTATTGATTGATTACCACTTGGGATCTATGTAAGAATTTGTTGTTTTTTATATTGTTTGTAAGTTGCATTTTATAGTATAAAATTGTGTTTGCTAACCTAAATACAGTTACACAGGGTCAAACCAATCATGAGTCATAGAAATGCCATGAGGAACAAAAAAATGTACCCAAAGTGGGAGGTTGTTAGAAGTTCCCAATGAATTAGTACATGGACGATAATGTTGAATCATTGTTGATTGAGATTATTTTCCCAGGAATGATTGCATTCACATCTTCCTCTGTAAGGGTTAGAGCCAAGTGATCATAATCACAAAGCTTTCCTAGAATTTGTTAATTTACATTTACCTCTTTCTCAAATATCTATAGAAAAAGGGAGTGAATCACACAACTGAGACCATTCTTATGTACTGAACTGAAATTTAGTTGAAATTGTCTTGGTTATCCAAATAAAGTTTAAAGTTGTTAGAGCAAATTTTGTAATTTTCCTTGGGAACAAATGCTATACAGTTTCAAAATATAGTATTTCGTGTTACGTCTATTCTTGAATTCTGGTTTACATGGGACAAGCAGTAACTTATAGGCAGACCTAAGCTAAGTTCAGAAGTTGAAGAAAATTCAATTTAAAGGAAAGCTTATACCTTGAAACAACATGAAGAAACCAAGAATAAGCAGTTAAAGCTGAATGAAGAAAAGGGACAATTAGAAATCTTAATAATCATCTAGACTCCACAAGTCTATTTTTCTTCTATGCATTAAAGCATGTTTATGTTTGGTTAAATTTCTAATTGGGGGTGAGCCAAATAACTAACTTGCCATAAGCGATCTGCCTTATATGCCAAAGAGAGTGAGAATTAATTGGAATGACTGCTCAAGGATGCCCCTCTGGTTTTGTCAACCACAAAGCCCCATCACTCTCCTGTGTGAACAGACTTTCTAACATGTAAACAGAGTCGGGTCACTCTGATTCTCAAACACTTTCAAAGGTTCTCATCACCTACATCTATAGCTACAATTTTTGGTGAAGAATAATTGTAGAGCACCTCTTTGTATTCTCTAAGCCAGAATTTTAATTTTAACCTTTAGTGAAAGATCAGCACAATGGGTCACAACAGAATGTTCAGAAATATGAAATAGAAAAGAAATTTGTGACTCTCACTCACTGTAAATCTGGGTGCTTGTGCGTCCTCTGATTTGGCTAAACATACATTCCAACTTGTCTAGGACAAACCTCATTTATGCCTGTTTTCTCTCTAATATCTTTGGTTTTACCTTTCATATTCAAGGATGAATGGGTTGTATGATGAAATGTATTATTTATCCTAGTAATGGATGGCAAAGTCATTCTTAGTATAGGTCACAGTAAATTCTTTTTAAAAATGTATTTTCCTGCCGGGCACGGTGGTACACGCCTGTAATCCCAGCACTTGGGGGGCTGAGGCAGGAGGATTGCGAGTTCAAAGCCAGCCTCAGCAATGGCGAGGCACTCAGTGAGACCCTGTCTCTAATAAAATACAAAAAAGGGCTGGGGATGTGGCCCAGCGGTCAAGTGCCCCTAAGTTCAATCCCCGGTACCAAAAAAAAAAAAAAAGAAGAAAAAGAAATGTATTTTCCTAAGACTTTTTGTGGGTATTTATTTCTTAAACATTAATAACATAAAAATACTCTGAATATCCCTTTTTCTTTCTTTCTTTTATACCCTTGTATAACCAGTTGCTTTTGCCTGGAGAGCTTTGCCTCTCTACCTCATTCTTGCCTTTCAATAAAATTTTTAACTATTGTGAAGTCTTGGACTTATTCTGGAAATAATACAGTGTCATATCTATTACATATTAAACATTTGTGTACAGTTAACTGTTAAGAAACAGGTAACACTGAGTAACATAAACACATGGAAATGACACAATTTTGAAGCATAATGAGTTTGGAGTTGAGGGAAGAAAGTAAGGAGAAACGTTTGAATTTAATTAGCTATTTATGTTGGGGAAAATGGCCAATGAATGTGGATATGAAAATGGAGTTAGACTATAGAGAACCTTTAATGCCAGGTGACATGCAAGTTTTTTCATGACAAGCATGTGAAGACACACACAGACACATAGACAAATATTTACTCTAATTGGTGTTTGGTTGGCAGGTGACATGAAGAAATGGTCTTTCTGAAATAAGATAAAAGTATCTTGCATAAGTGCCTGGAACAGTTCAGAGCCTCTAAAATGAGAAGATATATGAAAATACTCTTATCAAATGTTTTAGCATGGGTCTTCCAAGAAAATAGAGTCTAAACCAAGGACTGGTATGCAGGTTTTTTATTTTAGCAAGTGATCAGAACAGAGGGAGTATAAGAATCAATGGAAAAGCATATTGTCCAAGGTTGCTGTTGAAGTTGTTCAGTATTCTAGACAAGGGAAGTTCAGTTCCCACTGTAAACCCTCTGTGTGGCTGTGTGGAAGATGCCTGGGATTGCCTGTCCACAGGGAGGAGAGAGTTGCCATGTCCTGTCCCTGTTATAGCGCTGACCCATGGCATATTGACTCCCTTTCCTACCCAGTTGACTCAAGTGTTCAGGTGCTACCAGGATATATATATATATATATATATATATATATATATATATGTATGTATGTATATATATGTCACAGCATCTTCTGGATAAAAAACACTGCCCAGAGGGTATGAGAAGAGACAAAGACCTATCTCATATACTGTCTTCATATAAACAGAATTAAGAACAGTATTTTTAAAGCATTTTCTAGTTAACTTGACTGTATTGTACTTTTAAAGTGTTAGTCTCTAAGCCTAAGTTTTTATACCTTCTGTCAAGTCTTCTTTGTTCATTTGCATGATAACTCTGTTGGATAAAGAAAGAGGTTAAGTGTTAAATTATACATTCATATGTGAATCACAATAGAAATATGATTTAAAGAAGTTATGATAAATCTGCTTGAGAAAGGTAAAAAAGAACAACTGTTTTCTTTGAGAGTGTAGAAACTGTCTTCATCTCTTATAAGCAAAGACCATATTTTATTTATTTTTGCCTACTCTCAGTGTTGTATCACAGATAGGGCATGTGTGTGTGCATGTTTGTGTGTGGGTAAAATAAATAACACAGTGCAGAAAAAGCAATGTCTCAATAACTATATTAAAGTAGGTTTGATACAAAAGGACTTCAAAAGCATTCTAGTATGTTACAGTAATTAATGATAATATTACATTCTCTGTTCTGATTCATTGTTATTTTGATGTAGATAACTAAAGAAAATTTTAATTTTAAAATGTTATTAAAATTCAGACAATATTTCTTTTATAAACTAAAATGTTCCCCTATAAGCAAATATATCTATGCCTCACAATTCACAATCTGTTTTACTGTTTAAAATTTTAATCACATATCAAATTTAAATATTCACTTGGAATGATGAAACTGAATTAGCTCCAGTGGTTTCTTTATCTCTCAATCACTCAAAACCATCACTCAAAACTACTGCTTGGACATAGGTCTTTGTAGTAGTAAAGGGTTAAAAGGTCTCATCCGAGCCCACTTGCAAGCTTAAATGGCTCTGGAGCAAAACAAATTCACTCTTGAAATGAGCATGCACAGCAGACTCCAAGCACGTTAGAGGCTGACTGCATGATTCAGAATTGCATGATTTAATTTCTACATACAATACAATGTTTATTAACAATGAATAAGCCAAATTGCTAAAATGAGGCTTAGATATGTATTACTAGAACTTCCAAGTAATCATAGATATTGTTTAGACCATGATTTTTTTCCAAGAAGTGTATTTAATTACATACATTTATTGGAATCGTGAAAATATGATAAACATTAAAAGTAGGTCAAATGTAGCCAGAACTATTATTATTTTTTAAATTCTCTATAGATAACAAATCCTCTAAATTCAGGAACAGTCCCTTCCACAACTCTATCTTTTGATAAACCTCCGATAGGTAGTGCTGCTTTTCTTTTTACTTTTTTTTTTTTTAACATGTAAGAGATATTTACTTGTATTCCCAGATATTTTGATGTTGGTAAGGATGTGGGGGGAAAAGGCACACTCATATATTGCTGGTGGGACTGCAAAGTGGTGCAACCAATCTGGAAAGCAGTATGGAGATTCCTTAGAAAAACTTGGAATGAAACCACCATTTGACCCAGCTATCCTACTCCTCAGTTTATAGACAAAGGACTTAAAATCAGCATACTATAGTAACACAGCCACAACAATGTTTATAGCAGTTCAATTCACAATAGCTAAACTGTGGAAACAACCTAGATACCCTTCGATAGATGAATGGATAAAGAAACTGTAAATATATATACACGATGGAATATTACTCAGTATTAAAAGAAAATAAAATTATGGCATTTGCAGGCAAATGGATGGAGTTGGAGAATAACATGCTAAGCAAAGTAAGCCAATCTCAAGAAACCAAAGGCCAAATGTTTTCTCTGATAAGTGAATGCTGATCCATAATGGGGGGTCATGGGAAAAATGGAGAAACTTTGATAGTGCAAAGGGGAGGGAGAGGTGAGGAGGGGGCATGGGGGCAGGAAAGATGGTGGAATGGGATGAACATCATTACCCTAGGTACACTAACTGCACATATAGTGTGACGCTACATCGTGTACAACCAGAGAAATGAAAAGTTGTGCTGCAATTGTGTACAATGAATCAAAATACATCCCGCTGCATATATACCTAATTAAAAATAAATTAATAAAAAGAGAGATATTTACTTCCAAATCAAGGTTATTTTACTATGTCTTACTCTAGAAGCTTTATAGATTTTGCTTTTATGGTTAACTCAATGCTCTCTTTCTACTTCTTAATATAAACTAAGGAATATCCAATAAGGTAGGAATTAAAATTCACTTTTTATTTCTGTGTGAGTGTTCAGTTGTTCCAGTATTGTTATTGAAAAATACAGGAATTTTGTATTGATTACACTGAAACTTTTGTTAAAAATCAATTGATCACGTGCATGGGGGTTTATGCATGGACCCTAGTGATCAACATCATTTTCCTCATTGATCTATATGATTTTCCCCTTTATTCTGATAGTATGGTGAATTATGTTGACTTTCAAATATTGACTCCATCTGGCATTTCTAGATTAAGCCTATTTGGTTATTATTTTTATGTTGTTAGATTTATTTTACTAATATTTGGTTGGGAATCTTGGCAAAAGCTATGTTTTTAATAAATTTTAGTCTTTGATGTTCTTTTCCTATAATGCTTCTCTCCTGTCTTGTTAGCACCATTCTGTTGCTTCCAAAATTAATTGAGAAATGTTCTCTAGCTTGCAAAAGAACTGCTGTAAATATGACATTTCATTTTTAAATGTTGATAGAATTTACCATTTAAATAATCTAGGCCTGGTGTTATTTTAGTGGGACAGTCTTGGTAGTGAATTCCGTTTCTTTATAAAGAGATATTAAGATTATCTTATTGAGTTAATATTAGCAAGTCATGTCTTTCAAAGAATTTCCATGTGGACTTCATGGTTCCTTCCTCTGCTTGGTTCTCTCATCTCCTCTTCCTTGCTCCATGAACTACAGCCACATCCTCTGCTCCTTTTTTTGATTTCTACCTCAGAGCCATTCTTACTCCATCAGACTCTGCCTGAACTCCAGCTTGCCATGTCATAGTGGATGTCATGTCCCCAAGCAAAGAGCCATGGCAATCCTGGAGTGTGTGTCTCCCTTCTCACAGGAACTTCTCTAGTGTTCCAGCTCTTATTTAGTACCTGGAACAGTAGCTTCTCATATTCCCCCTTGCTTCTCAGTTTAATAACTTATGATGGGAGGACTATTTTCACCCAAATTGCTCCATTATAATCAAGGAGGAATTGCCATATTTTTAAAAATTTTTTTGTCCTTATACATGTATTTAGGATAATGATATTCATTTCATTCCACCATCTTTTTCTACCCCCGTATGTTTTTATTCTTTATGTCACCATCTTAGTTTAGATACTACATAATATTACAATTCTTTATTTCTTTGTTTCTTTTTCTTTTCTTTTCTTTTTTTTTTTTTTTACTAATATTACAGACATTTGGTTTCCCAGGTCTCCTCTTTCAAAATGTTGAATTTAACATTTCAATCCTATCTCAAAATGATTCTTTATTGCATAAAGATTAATTACAAATTAAGTGTTTTGTATTAAACTATCCCTGAAGTCTGTTCTCAGTACATCTTTTCATACATAGTAATCTCTAATATCTTTGATTATTTATTGTGTGGGTTGGGCTTTCTGGGGAGCAAACCCAGGACCTTATACATGCTAGGACAACACTCCACTAAGCCACACCTTCAGCCCATTATCTCCAGCATTTTGGACACATTGCAAGCTCCAGCCAGCCTGGTCTACTTATGATCTTCTGTAGCATGCATCCCTCTCACTATGCATCTTTATTAGACCCACATTTTATAATGTTCTTTCTTTCTTCCTTTAATATCATGAACACCATATTAATTTTTCAAGGTCCAGTGTATCTTATCTCCCCAAGAAATGGCTAACTATACAGTGATATTTCTCATCACAACCTAGATGAGGTTAATTATTTTACAAATTCATACTACTTTTTATTATTTAATTTTTAAAGATAGCCGTATATTCCTAGGATATGTTGCAAGTTCGTTGGGAATAGAATTCATGGATTTAGCTTTCCCAATCCAAGAATGTCTTTTTTATTAGTTAAGGGTGTAGGAGCTGATGATAAAGCTATACTCTAAAATCTCAGAGGTATCACACAATATAAACTTATGTCTCACAAAAATATCTAACAAGGATTGTGATCATTAGGCATCTATCTTCCAAATGATGATCCAGGAGCCCAGTCACCTTCTATTTGCATCTCTGCCATCTTTAACACCTACCTTCCAAGATCACTGTGTTAGGTAAAATTATGCTAACAGTGGTTTTACTATAAACTATTGTTCACCTTCTGTTGGCTACACCCAGTCACATGGGTGTACCTATCTGCAAAGGAGGCTGAGAAATGGAATTTGGCTGGGTGTTCTGTAGAAGGAAAACTGCCATCAATTTTCCATTTCTGCCACATCTCCCAAAGTATGATTACCCTTTGTCATAAGTCTCATGTTTTCTTTCTAAAACTTTGATGGCTCAATTTTTGGAACTGAGGAAAAAGCTCAGGCCTTCATATGTGCCTAAGAATGATTACCATCTCTTATCTCAGTCCAGGTCAACAGTGAATTGGAGGAACCCAATTGCCAGGTAAAGCGATCCCAGCTTTTAGGTACAACATGAAAGCAAGAGGCCAGGAGAATAATGCCCCAAAGTCTACAAACACTTGATTTCATCCACAAGAATCAAATCCCAGTCTCCTAGATAAAGTTAATTTTTGAGGAAAATGGTGAGATAAAGCATGACCTTTGATCTCTCATAAAGTAATTCCTAGGTGCTTTGGTACAAACACTACAGTTTCTGCAAACTAAAACCATGTTCCTACTGACATTCTGAGGCAGAGAGAAACAATCCTAACCATACAGAAGGGGCCAAATTAGATTGGGGATTAGATTTGGAGTTTAGCATTATCTGTGTCTGGTTTCCCTATAGAGATCTTTTTTTTCTCTATTTCTCTCACCTAACATCCATGTACTCTATAGTTGAGTTCTTTTTTAGTTCAATAAACATTCACTGAAAGCCAGGAGTGCCTAGGCATATGGATATAAATATAATTGATACACACATATGTATATGCATATATATATACACACATATGTATGTGTGTGTGTATATATATGAATATATATATATATATATATATATATATATATTCCAATTTTATTCAATCTTTGTGACTAAATCTCTCCTAGCTCTCACTTTGCCCTGATCACTGCAGGCACCGAAGTCTTTTCTGTTAATTTGGCCTACTTCTTTGGTATTCCAATACTGCCCAACTTTGCCCAAAGAGATGGGCTCGCTTCCCTGTTTCTCAGACTAAATTAAGGAACTCAAGACATGTATAGCATCTCACACAGCATCTGCTTCAGAAATCAAACTCAACTGTCTTTCCTCCTATACTCTCCACTTGAATAACTGCCTCTGCTTCAAGGATTCAGTATACCTACAGGTAAGATAATCTATAATAAAAAAAAAAATCCAGAAAATGTTGCAATAGAAATAAAAGCAAGAGTCCAGGTGTAAGAACTGAAACTCAAATTAAAGACCGGACAATCAGGTTCAAGAACTCATTAACTAAAGAGTGAAACAATGAGGAGAGTTAGGGGAGAGGATATAAGATCGTAGTATTCCCCAACCATAACTGAGGCATGACCTCTGACCAAACATAGGGGTGATTTCATAGGCACAGGAAAAAACAGGTCAAGCCCTGAGGAATAAGAGACAGATAAATCTCTATAAGCATCAATGGCAGCTTTCTGACTATATTTCTTCTTACTTCTCAAAAAACTTGCTATGTACAGCCAGTGTTCCTAGTTATGGAAAATTATTTTCCCTTCTGTGTCCTATAATTCTGTCTCAATCAATCTTTTTTTTCCTATATTATACCACATGTGGTAGTTTTAAGTACATTTCTAAATTTTTTTAAACTTGTCTACCATAAATGTGAAGTTTAATTCTCTTTCCTGTGAATGGGTCCAGCCTCAGTAAATTATTTCCAGTAAGCTGAATTTGACAGAAGTGATGGCATGTGACCTCTGAGTCTAGGTTGGAAAAGGTGATGCATTTTTTTACTAAAATTCAGGATACATGTTTTAGGATCCCTGAGCCAACATATAAGAATTCCATCCCACTTGAAGCCAACCTGCTGGAGAATTACCTGGGAAATGGCTCACAAGTCTGAAGAACTCTGCTTTCCTACCCTTCAGCTATTTGGGTCTTCCCCACATTACCAGCCTGACACGTGCATGAAGTGATTTCAGTCCTGGTGTTTGAGCAGCTCTAGCAGAAGCTGAGGGGAGCAGAGAGGAGCCTTTTCTGTGTGCTCTGTCTGAAATCCTGACACATAGAAACCAGGGCTGCACTGTAGGATTCTTTTCATGGAGTTACATCTGGTGGTAGTTTGTTATGGAGGCATAGCAACTAGGACAGATTTTTCTTTTATGAGGAGTAGGATGCTGCCATCACAAAACCTAAAATGTAACTTCAGAACCAGGAGGTGGATGAAAAGAAGCTGGAAGGACCTTGAAGGAAGTGTTAGAAACAGCCTAAAGGGACAGGAAAACACTTAAAAGTTTGATGGCCATACAGAAGCTGCTGGTGAGGTCTTAAAGGAAAGTAAGGAGAACATTGCTGGAACTGAAGGAAAGAGAATCTTTGTTCTGTAGCAGCAGCAAGTTTAGTGACACCGTTGCTAAAGGAAAATTTTAAAATCAATAAATAAACCTCATGAACTGCATGCTTTGGCCAAGGAGATTTCTGGGCAAAGTATCTAAATTGTCTCTTGGCTTCTTGCTGTTTATAGTAAAATGTGGTGAATGAAAGACAAGCTAAAGGAAGAACTTTTGAGTGTAAAATTTCCAGTGCTTCCTCAGTTCTAAACAAAATAGTCACTTGAGTCTCAGAGATTTTCAAGTTTTTAAAAAAGACTCCTAAATAAAATCACATCTATGGTGGGGCTATAAGCCCTTCAATTAAAACTTCAGAAAGATTTAGTGTGTGACTTATAATGTTAACAAGAAAGACATATGCAACATATACCTTTTTTAAAATCTCTGCAGTGTCCTATAGGTGCTAATCAAAATTGTTCCTTTCAGATTGTGTCAATCAAAGTAGGTTGATAAGTGGTGTCCATGTTTCAATAGCTATGGTTTTGACATGAGTCTCCCAAAGGCCCATGGGTATTCAAGGCTTAATCCTCACCCAATTGTGCTATTGGAAGGTGGTAGAAAGTTTAAGAAGTGAGACCTAGATGGAGGTTTTCTAAAAACTTGGGTGTGTTCATGAAGGATATTTTATGACTTTAGTCCCTTCTTCTTCCTCCCTTTTTTGGAGTCCTCACCATGAAGTTTTGCCACATGTTCCCATTATGATATGCCTCCTCACCACAGGTCTAAAACCAAGAAGGTCAATCAATCACCAATACTCTGACCCAAAAGAATCATTTTCTCTTTACAAGCTGATTGTCTCAGGTGTTTGCTAAAGTGATGGAAAGCTAACACATTGCCTGTTATAAATAAAAGAAAGGAAAAAAAAATCAACTACCAACTATAGGAAACTATCCCCCCCCCTCTTTTTTTCCATTTTTACTCTTTAAATACACATTAATAAAAAAAAAAAAAAAAAGGCATGTGGTCAAATGCCCAAATAATAGACTCTTATGCTGTTTTCTGAAAATCAACTCAATATTAAAAAAATATACTCTTAAAAATTATGTAGTGATTAAACATGTAAATGACTCCACAAGTAAATATAATAATTATGAGTTTGCTGGGAAATTACAAAATAATAGCATCATATTTTATAGAAAAATATCCAAAGGACATTTTATTTTTGTGCCATTATGGTTTTATTGAAGTGGCTTGGGAAACATGGATAACTAATAAAGACAAAAGTGACATGTATCCTTTCTAATAACTCAGGTTTTTGGGTTGAGAAGTTAAAAATAGTTTTGTTAGAAGAGAATATTAAAATGTGAAGGATTCAACAAAGATTTACTTAGTTTCTTATATAAGTTGGTTATGCTTTTAAAATTCAGACTGAAAAGAAAGAAAAACAATATGAAACCATGCTCTCAGGAAACACACGAAGAAGCAGAAACACAGGGAGATTTGTAGGAAAAGCTCATATTTACCAAGTACCTGAATTTTTGCTTTATTTTTATCACTAGTACAACTAGATATTTTTCTAGGGAAAAGCCTGAGTATTATAGCTCTTTGTGTTTCTCTGGCTAGAAATGGAAATTATGTGCACTCAGTAACAATGAAAAATGAGTGAATGAGTGAATTAATGACTGAATACATAAGGAACACAGGCTCAGGAAAAATCAATGGAAAATATCAATACTTGAAGGACAAACATAGAACTTCAGTGAATTGAAAGAAATACATTAAGAATAGTTCAAGATATTAGAGAGGATCCAGGAGAAAGTAATCCAGGGGAGAGAGGTTTGAGATAGAGGGCAAGGGCAATAGATAGCCACATGCAGTTAATCATTAAAATAGGTCAATGTGTCTTTTATAGCATTTTGCAAAGTTCCAACTCACCTCCCTATCATTATCGATTGGCTCTCCCAAGAAAATCCCTACTGCCTTGAAACCCTCCTCTTCACCTTTTTTGTCTTCCCACCATTGGAATGTCCCTCAGATGCTTTGAACGCACAACACTGGGTTCTGAATCTGATATCCTAGCCACTGATCTGGCATGTGGGAGGTATATGTGTGCATGTGCAAAAAGGTGGGCATCTTTCTAAGTAAGCAGAATGAGAGGCAGATGTAAGTCTGATTAAATAACAAGTTAATTAAGGATACTTTTAAAAAACCCTTCTAGGTAAAGTAGTTGGGAATTCTTGAAATCTGGAGACTTCATATCATTAGTCTGAATCTTCATACCACCTAGGATCCAAAACAAAAGTGTGTTAGAGTATACCACTTGCACACCATTGTAGTCAGACAGCAAGAATATTTAAAAGTATCTGAACCAACTAATTTTTTTCTTCACAAGCTGGCAAAATAAAATTTTCAAGATATAAAGCTTGCTGAAAGAAATATTGAGTTATATACCACCACCTGGTTTTTTTTTTTTACATATAGTAAAAATACTCTGTTAACGTTCAAGATGAAGTCTCAAGAGGGAGCATGCCTAAGGATAATATATTCAGTTCCTGAATAAAAGGGAAATGTCTTTATTTAATATGTACCCAGACCATTCTAATAAATATGACAAATTTTAGGTGATAAAATAATTGAAGAAAGCTTTTGTTTACTAGTGAATGTCAAATTATTACTGGATAATTTACCTGTTTTCAACATGAATTGTATTCTAGAATGTGTTGTGATTTAATATGTGAACATGTTTACAGGAAATTCATAATTTGCTATCTAGTTATCATTATTACCTTTCAACCACAGCTGTGTTACATAAGATAAATCACTGGAATAAAATATTCAGAGGGATCTTGTATATATTTATAACTGCTCTATGCATGAGAAAGGTTAAACCGTGCTTATAAATAGTACAAACTGAGATATAGTGAGATATTTGTGATATATAGCAACCACAAGTATTTAATGTGAAAAGAATATCAGTCAAAGCAATTTGTTCCAAGTGGAGGGAGAGATAAGGGAGAAAAACCACTTCTGAACTTAATGGGTACTATAAGTCATTCATATTCTAAAACATGCATACTAATGTTGCATACAATTAAAAATATGGAAACTGCCAACAAGAAACTGATAAACTGATCTAAGTTAATATATAGTTAAGTCAAAATTTTGTTTCCAGATCAGTTATCTATTTGGAAGGCTGATTCACATTTACCAAGAAATGTTGCAACATTTTTGGAACTTGGTGTTAACTGAGACCACCTATTGCTCAGCATCGACTAAGGCAGTGGTGTAATTAATATGAAATAAGATAGAGATTCTATGTAGGTTCAAAGCATGAATCTTGTTTCTCCACCCTGCCTAAGTTGTTAATATGAATAGAAATAACAATAAGTAAATTGAACTTTATAATAAGTTTAATAAGTAAATTAAGGGTGGACTTTTATACATCATTGGTCTAGGAATAATTATATTTGTTTCTTTGCTTTTTTCATCTGTACACATTGCATTCCAGTGACATTAAAAACTTTTTAAATGGCACTCACATATGCCTTTTCAGGTCAGGATCTCAATGTTTTAATCATAACTGGGAAATAGTTATTTGCAATCAATTTTTTTTTTCCATTTTGAATTTTAAATTTGTCTGGTATGTGTTCTTACCAAGAACTTATGGATGTTTAGTCTAGTAACCAGCTTGCTTGGAACATTCAAGAGTGAGTTTTTTTGCTAAAACCATCAAAATTCAACATTTCTAGATGGAATATTACTAGATAAAAACATATCCTCCATTATCTATCACAATTACCAGACAGAGGCATATTTTCTCTAAATGGCTAGAAATGGGTAGGAGTTGAAAATGGGACATGGGACAATGGGGCCAGAAGAGAAATGAAGGCTGTTCTCTTAAAATATAAGTAAATGTGTAATTGGTGTTTGGCAAACCTGAATCATGAAAACTGGTACATAGATTCATTGAAAAATATTTATCAAGAAATAACTATGGCTGGGCATGGTGGCACATGCCTGTAATTCCAGCAGCTGAGGAGGCTGAGGCAGGAGGATCACTAGTTCAAAGCCAGCCTCAGCAAAAGCAAGGCACTGAGCAACTTAGTGAGACCCCGTCTCTAAATAAAATACAAAATAGTACTGTGGATATGGCTCAGTGGTTGAGTATCTCTAAGTTCAATCCCTGGCAAACCACCCCCCCCACACACCAAAAATAAAAAAAGAAATGACTGTGTGCTAGGTGCTGAAAATAGAATGGAAATCAAGGCAGGCAAGATCATAGCCACAATGAAGAAGAAGAATTTAACACAAGGCTTAAAAATACTCTGTACCCATAGATTTTTATTGATACTTATTATTTCAAGTGTTTAATAATTCCTCTATTTTAAAAATTGCTGCTTTATGTTGATGGAAAACTTTAAAAAACTTCCACTCCTTGTTCCTACTTCAAACTCTAGCCTTGTTCAATAAGTTCATCCCTTTTCTGTAGGATAACTTATCAAATTTTAGAAGATATCTCTCACGTATCTGCAGACTTTTTCTTCTCAGGTTAAACTCTCCCTTAGTCTTAATTCATTCTTCACATCACACAGTATCACATGCCTGACCTTTTGGGAGTAATCTCCTTGGTATACAATAAATTTGTCAATGTCATTATTCAACCATGGTGGTTTCAGAGCTATCCACCAAATTCCACAGGCAGTTCAACTAGTACAAAATGAAAAGGGAAAGGAATATGCCTTTCCTTCTTTTGATAAATCTATTCAAGAAAGCCCAAGATCACAGTGCACTGTATTTTTAATTTATTTATTATTTTTGAGGATTTTGTTTTCTGTGTTGCTCAGAGGAGGAATAGTAGGAGGATACCCTATTGTAGATCTTCTTAAATTCTATCTTTTCCAGATGGTTTTGGTCTTGACCCTCATGTTCTTTCTACTACTCATTTGTGGGCTGGTTTTAGACCTTCATTGTAGTATGTAGAATTTGATTTAGCTTGTTGTTCTGTCCTGCCAAGATCATTTTGAATTTGTAACCAACTCATATCCAATAGGTTGACTTCCTCTCCTAAGTTCGTGTCTGCAATTGGCTTGATCAGTATGCTATCTAGCTTTACCCAATCCTTGATAAAAGGTCCATACTGTCTGACCAGAAAATTCTGAATCTTCATTATTAGGAATAAAAAAATGAAAAATTATCAAAAGGAATGAAAGAAAACAAAATAACAGGAACATCTGGTCATCTCCTGTTATATGCATTATGAGGGTTTGAGGAAGAGGTTGCACCAGACCTGACCTTAGTAACATGTGTAAAAGCTGGGTGAGTTTCAATGCTGTGACTGTTTCAACTGGAATTTTCTGGGATCCACATTACAAAACAGATTCAGTCAGTTTGTGCTGATGCAGTGGATTTGGTAATTTAAAAAGTTTTGCTGGTAATTCTGATATAGGTAGCAAGTATCATTCATTCTGAGAAACACTGAAATACTGAAAATACCACCAACTTCAAAGACAAGCTAACTGTTCTCATACCCCAGCTCCACCATTTATAGGCAAGACAGGGCAAGCTAAGTAGTCTCTCTGAGCATCAGTTTTCTCATTTTAAAAATTAGAATTTGCATACCAAGTTCAAAGTTTTAAATTAAGATTTAATCAATGTAATGTATACAAGTGATTTGGCATATGATAGGCACTAATTAAATATTTTATTCTTTTACCAGTCAAACCCAAGATGCGATAGTTTGGCTTGACCAACAGTCCAACCACTTCTGGAAAAAAAATGTGAGTTTTTGGTCACAAATTGTGTGGCTGTATCAATAAGGCTGAATATAAAAGCAGCAAGATATGGGATTTCAGTTCAGAGGACAAGGTACCTTGCCATTACAATTGATATCTTCTAAGAGTAATAAATTGAAGAATCATTAAAGGCAGAAATACTGACCTTAGATGGAAAAGACTTGCTAATTAAAATGGTCTTAGAGTTTTATATCTGACAACACACAGGGTGTGGAAATTACTAGGCATTTTTGTCCTTGATTTCTGTAGATAAAATTTTTAAAAATTTATTTAAAAAAATACATTATGTTAACTGTTTATATTTCAAAGTAGAATCTGTTTATATTTAAAGTAGAATTATCTGTTCTTAATACTACAACCCAAGGACAGTATGTAGAAGCAGAAAGTAAAAGTACATGAAACGGTATCATCTGCATGATTCCACTCAGTGAATGTAGTATGTCTTGAATTTAGTGAATTCTCACAAATCTTTCCAATTTGTTTTTTATAACTCAAAGTTCTCCAGATGGCCAAGAAAGAAAAATAAAAAGAATTATGTTAAAAAAGTGATGATACCAATGAAAAAACAGTCCTCAATAAGATAAAGTTGCAGCTTTTATAATTCTCATATCAATGTGACAGTTTATAATTCTTAGATTGATGTTTGGAGAGAGAGATACTCTAAATACTTCGGTTCTAATCCAAGTCCTCCAATTCAAAGGGTAAATTGCTAATATGCCCATATCTAAACAAATTAAATGATATTAATAGTACTTTATTTCCTAGGGAAATCGCAAATAAAAACATCAAGCAATTGTATAAAAAAATGGAAGTTATTGTCATAAAGATGTAAATTTTCTTCGAAATGTATCATCCATTCAATTCTTGTTTGTATTTACCTTTATTTGTGATTATATACCAATACATGTTAAATGCAAAAACAATTTTAAACAATACAAAAACATAGAGACAATACAAGGAACTCTTACAACTTTACCCTCTTCCAAGAAATAAAGTTCTAATCTTTAAAAAATATTTTTGTGTACATTAATCCAGAGTTCTTTTTCTTAGCTATTATAGCATAAAGGAAGCATTTTTAAAAATTCTAGTTAGAGTTTATAATTGAACATCTAAAGTGCTATAAACTAAAGATAGACATGAACATATGCAATGGATCAGTTTTGGAGTTGATTTTGAATATCCATGCCAAACTAGAACAACATGAATTTCTATCCCTAGCATTTCAAATGAAATTCTTTTATAAACATTTAAATGTAAAGAAAAGAAAAGAAAAAATCTACTTCTCATTGTACTTTCAACTTTGACAGTCAAATTTAATGAACTAGAACTTTTCATGTGACCCAAATCTGTAATGGTACATAGTGAATTAGGGACATAGTAAAAGTATATTTGAGTTATATTTTCAAGAGCCTGAGACAAGGTTTTTGTGATTTCCTGGATATATCATTTGTAGATCAATAACTAAAAATGATTGATTACCTTATAAATGGTCAAATTGAATTGGTCAAAGAGACATTTTAATCATTAAGACAAAACTGTCAGATGAACTATTCAACCCTATATTGACAACTAACTACTTAGCAGTGATATTATTCAAAATTACTGTTTTACCTACAAATTGATCAAATCCATCTGACGAAAAGACATCACCTAAAGGAATATCTATTTATTTGTGAATAAGGATCAATGTAGACTAAGTCCACTTACTGTAGTTAACTAATTGAAAATTAGCATAAGAAGAAATAAAAATATGTGCTCAATACATTCTGATAGTAGATGCATATTTTTTGCTTTAATGACCAGGTTTTACTGAGTTTCTGCTTAATCTGTGCCATCAGAATGTGGGACTGTGTTCATATTCCCAATGTAAATATCTTTTAAATTATTGGTTTAATCAATAAATGTGTAACTAGCAATGAGCTAGATGATATAAACAAAATAATAAATCAATTTACTTGGAATGAACGCACAAAAATATGTCATGTAATTCAAGCACCTTCCCCATAATTTAGCTGTGTAAAGAGGAAAGCAAAGCTCCAATAGTTTTTACTATAATTCTTTTCTTCATTTGGCATATTAGGGCATCACTATGTCAATTAAAAAGGAACATAATTATTTGCTATTTAATGAAGAAAAATGGTTTATTGTTTGCAGGATCAGCATACCACAGTTACCACTGATTCTAATCTAACAGTCAATTAATTATGGCAAACTGTGGTACAGATTAGTTGGTCTCTGCCTAGTGTTGAGTAAACACTTTTGCACATAAGAATATAGGCATCATCTGGAATGATGTGGTTCAGCAGAACCTGACAGAAAGTGGCCCTGAGGGACCAGGTGGCATGCTGTGTCCTATGTCAATGAGTGGTGACTCCTGGGCATATGCTTAGCAAGCAGTGTATTAATCCTGATAGGGATTATCGAGGTTGTTACTGTAGGCAGGTAGGGTGTGGCTAGAGAAGGTGGGTTCCCGTGGAGGGTGTCTTTGGGATATATGTTTTGTCCTTATTGAGTAGAACTCTGTCTCTCTCCCTGTCTCTCTCTCTCTCTCTGCTTCACGGTGCCATGTCTCCAGCTGCTTTCCTTTGCTGTACCCTTCCACCATGATGTCTCATTTTGGGCCCAGAGGACGGAAGTCGGCCAACTATAGACTGAGACATCTGAAACTGTTGGCCCCAAGATAAATTTTTCCTCCTCTAATTGTTCTTCTCAGGTCTCTTTGTCGCTGGAGCAACAAAAACAATATCTTAAGACACATTCAAATTATTACAAGCATTAGTGTATTTCAAAAATATAAATTCCTAAAAGCTGAATGACCAGAGGAATTCATACAAACTAATTTTTGATAGCTACAGCTGAATTACTCCTTAGAAAATTGTTCACATTACCATCAATAACACTAGTGTCCACTTTCTTACATATATAACACCATATATTATCAGTCTTTTAATATTTAGCAATCTTTTCAGTAAAATCATATTTTGTTTTAATTCAGGGGCATTTATTCATAAATTTGATCACATTACACTTTGATTTTTATTTCTTCTTGTTATTGTTTGGATGTGAGGTATCCCCCAAAAGCTCACATGTGAGACAATGCAAGAAGGTTCAGAGGAGAAATGATTGGGTTGTAAAAATCTTAACTCAGTCAGTGATTTAATCACCTGATAGGGATTAACTGAGTGGTAATTTAAGTGGTAGGGTGTGGCTGGAGGAGGTGGGAATTGGGGTATATATTTGTACCTGGTGAGTGGACTTTCTCTCTGCTTTCTGATCATGATATGAGCTGCTTCCCTCCTCCACACTCTCCCACCATGATGTTCAGCCTTACTTTGAGCTGTAATGGAACTGGCTGTCTATGGACTAAGACCTCTGAAACTGTGAGCCCTCAAATAAACCTTTCCTCCTCTGCAGTTGTTCTGGTTGGGTCCTTTCAGTCACAGCAGCAAAAAACTGTAGATAAACTGCTTAATAAGTAATTCTGAATCTGTTCAATGTGCCTTTTGTTTTTTTTTCCCCTATTTTCATGGTTCCAGGGTTGATCAAACCCAGGGCCTTGCACATGGTAGGAAAACACTACTGCTATTCCACATCTCCAATTCATTTTCATAGTTTTTGTCCCCCCACAAATTGCTGTCAATTGGCAGTATAGAATTTTCTGGATTAGTTATATAGTAGTTGCCCTGGTATAATTATTCACGCATATTTTTCTCATTTTATAGTTGCATAATTTCATTGTATTAGAATGTGATGTCACATGTCTTCCCTTATTATTGTTTTATAGGTTAAATTATTTCTCCAAATTCAAGAAATGTGTAAAATAAAAGTAACACAAGTTATAATAGCTTATTTTCTAAAGGTTCTCTGCTTTTATACAAGATGGGAGACTTCTTTTTCTAGGAAGAATGAAGTAAAATGAGAACATATGAGACACAGAATGGACCTCAAGAGCTCTCTGCATGTCTTCATTAATTAATCTCTACTTTCTGTCATTGTAGGATTCATAGAACCACAATCAAACAGGGTTACTCACAAACATTTTAAAGATAAATAATTTGGAAATTTTCTTTGCTTTAATTTCCAAGTTAAATTTTATATTAGGAATAAGCCTTGTATTTTAATCATTCTTAGGGATGTTCAAGTTATAAGAATACATTTTAATCTGTCTTTCCCTAGAATTAGATTTGTAAAAATTCTTCTCCATGCATCTCCATAGAGATGTTTGTTAGAAATTTTCTTTGTTATATTATTCAAGTTCAATTTCATACTAGGAGTAAGTCTGATGCTTTTAATTACTCTTAGAAATGATTAAGTTATAAAAATACATTTTAATCTATTTTTCCATAAAATTAATTTTGTAAAAATTTCTTTGAGCCGGGCGTGGTGGTGCACACCTGTAATCCCAGCACTTTGGGAGGCTGGAGCAGGAGGATCACGAGTTCAAAGCCAGCCTCAGCAATGGCGAGGCACTTAGCAACTCAGTGAGACCCTGTCTCTAAATAAAATACTAAAAAAGGGCTGGGGATGTGGCCCAGTGGTCGAGTGCCCCTGAGTTCAATCCCTGGTACCAAAAAAAAAAAAAAAAAAAAAAAAAAAATAATTTGAAATCAGCATTCCAGGCAGCAGAGACATTTGTTACCAGTAACTAAATCCTCTCTGATGTAAGTTATAACTAGGAAGCTATTAAAGTTAGCAATGTTTTGTGGCTTCTTCTTGATCCTTAATTTTGATTTATTGTGTTGGTCATGGTACCAAGTATATTTTAAGACCACTGGTTCTTTGTTCCAAGGGCTGATGCCAATTTCTTCACATCACTAAAATGACCACTAGATAGGGAAATAATAATGCATGATATTTATTGCACTTAATTTCACTCACCTAAAGACAGAAATCAGAGAGGTTTGTTAACAAGGCTTTTATGTATTACCACAAAGCAGCATAAGAATTATAATTTGCATATTGCAATGAAAATGTGACCTGCAGATAATAGCTTATGTAAAAGATACCTGAGCACTTTGAGGTAATAGAAAATGGTTTTAGAAAAACAATGATGACAATACCTTTATAAGTATTTTAGTTTGAAAACGAGTGACGTACATATATTTCAAGAAAAAACCTGGAATCTGTAGTTTATTGACAATAGTGACTTTGAACCAGTTTTGTGTTGAAAGACACACTAGAAGATGCACTCTCCAAGAAGAATTGGAATTCTAGAATATTTTAAACTTTTATATACACAATAAAACAATATTTAGAAGCATGTTGTTTCTCCAAAAATTTTAGGAAACATACATATACATACATATATAGAGATTTTTTTAAAATTGCAAGTTATCAATATATTATATTTTGCAAAAGTAAATTGAATATATTAAAAATAGATATTTCTGGAAGAGATAATTCTAAGTTTTGAACTTCCAAAAGTATTAGAAAAAAATCAGTACTGTAATAGAAACTCCCCTCAATAATTTCACATATAGTGTGATTGTAAACACATAATTGAATATAGAGTCATAAACCTTGTATATTCAATATTTGAAAGTACATACATGTCTCTGTAATTTGCAAATTTCCCTTGAATGTTCCGGAAATATTTATTTTGATTTTGTCGTGTGGCATGCTTGTAAGCAGTGATGTCTTAGTATCATGTTTCCTTTGGCTAATTTTTGAAAAAAGACCTAGTGTATGCATCACTGAAAGGTACCCAGGAAAGCAGTTAAGTTTAACAGAATGCTCTCTTTAAATTCAATTGAATAGAACCAAACAGGTGAGATTCTGTTTTTAAATTTGTCAATGCCAAATATCTACATTATTTAAAAGTTTTCAAAAAGAATACATACATTTCAACAAATATACTATGGTCTTTTATAAATTCAATGATTCTTACATTATGTTAAACTTTATATTCTATTAAATAAGAAGTCACAAAATTCTTAAGATTTAAAGAAGGTGTTTGTAAGATCAATTGGCACTCCCATAATTTGATTCTACAAGGTAGTCACAAAATGTCAATTTGATCGATTTTTAAGTTTCCCCAAAGTGGGCATCTCATTAGTTCCTTCTGTTGTTAAAACAATCTTTTCCTTTTATTGATCTGAAATTGGTTCTTAGTGTCTTCCGGTTGACGCTGAATTCCGATGCTCTCTTCAGGACACAGGGTCTCTCCCTGCAGCTGTAGGAGCACCTTCTGCTGATGGCTTGCTGCTGAGTCTTTTGCCAGGAATGACTCAGGGTTACCAGAATCCACCTTGCACAAGCTTAGCTTCTTCCCATGGCACGCCCTCACCCACGGACTGCCTGTGGCATCTGTGTCTGATATAAACCATGTGTCTTTTATTTCTGAACAACTCCAAAGTCCATTTTAGCACTGTGATCCCTGTAGAATAAAATAGGCTTAATTTGTAACCTCTTCACAGTTCAGTTCTATCACTTCTTTACAGGTATTTTTCAACACCTACTTCTCAATGAACCTCCTGCATGCAAATCTCCATTTCAGAGTCTGTCCAGAATCATCTTATGAAAGCTCCACCACTTCCTTGACATGACACTTTGAAATCTTGCTGAACAGGTTGAATCATTTAAGCATGACCTAACTATTCAAAGCAATCAAAGGACATTTTCTGTGCATGTATCCTTTTAATATATAGCTTGATATTGAGGATTATTTAAGCAATTAACCCATTTGCTCAATAAATTACATCTAATGTTTGGGGAAACAATTTTTAAGAGTTCTGTGGTGAATTATAAAAATGGCCACTGATTCTTCCTGCTGCTGTCTGTATGCATATTTGCAATGTGTCATTGGAGTTTCTTTCATCAAGAGGTAGGTTTGGTCATTTCATTACTTCAACAATTGGGATATAAATTAAAATGACAAAAGCAAAGGTTTCAAAAGCACTTGCATGTGGGTATCTGTCTCCACTTATTGCTCTTTTGAAATATGAACCACCATATGAAGATTCCCCAGTTTGCTACTTGGGCAAGAGAGACCATCTGAAGCAAAGCTAAGACATCACAGATACACCAGTCCACTGAACACTAGATAAGAGGATGAGGCCATCCTACACAATCCAGTGCCTTCTGCTTGGCTAGGTATAGCTTGACACAGTCTAAAAGCAATACCTAGCCAGCTCACAACATAATAATGATAAATATTTGTAGTTTTAAGTCACTATGGTTACTTAAATTTGCAAATACTAACAAGTACAAACTCCTTATAGAACATACTGATGCGCAAACTTGTGATTCTGCTTTCCATCAGATGTTTTAAAAATCATGCTGGCACATTCTGAAAAGGTTTGTTGAGTTGTGTTGTTAAAAACATGAGTTTTATATTTTAATACTGATGAATATAAGGAAAATTTATGAGTCAGAGTTAAGTCGATGATGTAGGTAACATGAAACTAGGAATTTTTTTAAAAAGTCAGAATCTGACTCTTTAGTGGCATTCTCCAAAATATGTTCTGTAGAAAACTATCTCAAAGAGATGTTAATAAATTTTGCTTGAATAAATTTTTCCACGGCCAAATAAATTTGGGAAATGGTAAGCTGAAAAAAACTTCTTTATTGCAGAATTTTCTGGAGGTTTCAGTATGCTTATGTGCATTGATAATGTGTTCAACAGAAATATGTCATGAAATATTTATAAAATAAGCTGAACTCTACATCTTGGTTGTCTATGGACATCCATAAACCAGTTTTAGTGATCACACTCTGATACCTGGGATACCTGGGAAAACACTCTCTCTCATACTCTTTATCCATGTTGTTGTTGACTTATTAAGAAAGCCAGCTTGCAAACGCTAGAAAAAAATATCCCATTTAATTGGAATTAAACAGCTCATCTTTTTAGTACAAATAGTTTTGTAAAAGCAGTTTTTTAGATTTTTTTTTGCAGGGTGCTGGGGATTGAACTCAGGGACATTGAACCACTGAGCTACATCCCCATCCCTATTTTGTATTTTATTTAGAGACAGGGTCTCACTGAGTTGCTTAGCACCTCACTTTTGCTAAGGCTGGCTTTAACTCAAGATCCTCCTGCCTCAGCCTCTGGAGTTGCTAGAATTATAGGGAGGAGCCGCCGTGCCCTGCAACATTTTAATTACTTGAGTTAATAAATTTCATTTTTGTTTAAATAGGTTTGGATTAATATTTTCTTGTCATTTAAAATGGAAACACTCATAATCAAAAGATCAATAAATTCCATTTTTCCCCCAATAATTTTGGAGAACTAGTATTTCATGAAACCCTTTGGAAAAAATCTAGAGGATGTTAATACAATAGTCAATGCACAGACTCAACTGCCTGGATCCAAATCCCACTTTTACTACAAATTCAAATTGTTACTTCTGGTGTGACACTTAAACTCTTTGTGCTTTATATTGCTTACAAAATGAGTACCATATGGCTTACCTGATAAGGATTTTTGTGAGAATCTATTTAGTTTAGTACCTGTGAAATATTTAGAAACATGTCTAACACATAACAAGTACTCAAAATTTTATGTAGAGTGTATTGAATAGTAACTTTTATAATCATAGACTTTAGCTAACAATAATGTATCAATATGCCCTCTCAATTGTAACAGATGTATCACACAAATGTAAGATGTTAATAATAGGGAAAACTAGGAAAGAGGGGTGAAGGAAGTTTATGGGGACTGTGTACCTTCTGTAAACCTAGAACTTCTCAAAAAATAGGTTTTATTTATTTATTTTTTTTTTTTTTTTAAGTAATTCCAAACACCTGCAGTAATACTTGGGCAAAAGAAAGTAAGCATAAAATAGCGGTGTTGCTGTCTTTTGTTAAGAATATTACATATAACCAGTATCTATCTCTGACACATTTTCTACAGCTTGTAAAATTTTAAGCAGCTAGGAAAATTGTTTTGCTATAATTATCAGAGTCCCATTGAAATAAATTAAACTTGAAGACATTAGAAAAATTAGGTAGAGTAAATTGAACAGTGTTTTTTTTTTTTTTTTTTCTGGTTTTGTTTGACTTTATTTTTTAAATTTTTTATTATTCTAATTTGTTATACATGATTGCAGCGTACATTTCATTTCATATTACATATAAAGAGCACAATTTTTTCAAGTTGTTGGTTTTATATAAATGCTGGCGAGGATGTGGGGGAAATGGCACACTCTTGCATTGCTGGTGGAACTGCAAATTGGTGAAGCCAATCTGGAAGGTAGTATGGAGATTCCTAGGAAAACTTGGAATGGAACCACCATTTGACCCAGCTATCCCACTCCTTGGCCTATTCCCAAAGGACTTAAAAACAGCTTACTACAGGGACACAGCCACATCAACATTTATAGCAGCACAGTTCACAATAGCTGGATTGTGGAACCAACCCCTATGCCCATTAGCAGATAAATAGATAGGGAAACTTTGGTATATATACACAATGGAACACTACTCAGCACTAAAAGAGAATAAAATCATGGAATTTTCAGTTAAATGGATGGAGTTGGAGAAAATAATGCTAAGTGAAGTTAGCCAATCCCAAAAACCAAAGGTCGAATGATCTCTTTGATGTGAAGATACTAACTTATAAAGGCAAGAGAGAGGGGACGAGAGGAATGAAAGAGCTTTAAACAGTGGCTTTTAGAATCACAGATTTCTATGCTTTTTAATAAGTAAAAAGCTAATGATGATTTTCTAGTAGAAGAAACTCGGAAAGATGAAGATAAGTGATTTGCTCAAGGTCAAGTTGCCAGTAAATTAGGAAATAATTCTCATTATTATTATCCGTAACACTCCCCCCACCCCAAGAAGTTTCAAAGTAAGGAGTGATTATTGTTGAGAGTCTTTGAGGATTGCACTTCCAGTGGTTTAGTTTTTAGTTTTCATGTGGATAAGAACAACCACTTTAGGAAAAATGGCCACCTATACTTAGGAGTAGAATTCACGGGGGTCAAGTAAACAAGAACCAGTTTCACAATGTTTGGAATCTTACCATACAGGTATTTTAGCTAACTTTTTTTTTTTATATATATTAGGGCATATAAGGAGTTTGAGATGTTCCTAAATGAGTGCATTATTTTGAAAAATAGGTTCTTATTTTTAATGTAAGGTATTTGTTTTAGTTTTTAGTGATTTTCATTTTTAATATAGTGTTTATTCTTTATATAGGAATGTTATGGAATTTTTTTCTGACTTGTCTAATGAATTAAAACTAATAGAATATATTTGTTTCAATGCCTTTGAAAGATATTCTCAAATTACTAAACAAATAACCACAGTGAAGAGTTTTAATCCATTAAAAGTATTGATTTCTGAGAAGTTTGCCAGTGAGTTAAAAATGAGGGAGTAGCAGATGTCTGTTGCATAGTCGAGAACAAGAAACACAAATCATTTTTGATATCATAGTAAAAATTATCTTTCTTACTCTTTTTGCTTTTCAAATAGGTCTGTGTTAAAAATTTTCTATGGCCACAGAGTCAAAAACTCTACCTGCCATTCAAGAATGCTTGCAAACTCCCCACAAAGAGTAAGACTTCCATTGCTTTTGGGAACATGGTGTCTAAAGTGGTTGGCTCATTTCCAAACACAGTATTACATTTGCTCTCTCAAAGCCAAGTTGAATATAACAAGGATAATAAATCTAATTTTGAGAAGTAAACGTAAAAGCAACTTAGAAAATACCAGAGCATAATCCAAGAACAATTATATTACTTTAAAAATTTTTTAGAAGACATGAGCTCCAGATCATTAACACGTTAATGAGCAAAGTGATATTCTTGTGAAACATCTTAAATTTTATAAAAACTAATAAATATTAAAGAAAACTAATCAGAAACTCATGCTCCTTTTAGTCCGATGTGTAATTGAATTATTATTATTATTTTTTTTTAAATAGAGCTGTTCTGAGCTAAGTGTAGGTTTTGCTTTCCAGTATTGCTTGCCTGTGTCTTAACACTTTCTTAGGGACATTTTTGAATTAGTAAATGTTCATGATTTATCTGATGAGTGGCATTTTTAAACATTAAATCCATGTGTAAGTATAGAAATAACATTTTAAAACTTTCAAATGAGAATTATCAACGTTGACTTTCTCCGTCAATGCTGATTTTCAGCTACCACCGTATGACTTTACTTATCTAGGTTTAATATGAGAATCAAGATTTCTATTAATTGCTAAAAAGAAATCATTTAATAGATCAAAATTATAGGAGCTTGGATAATTGCATGGAATTTTGAAGAACAATATAGCCTTTCAATAACGTTTTCTCATAGTTATTACTTTCCAACTACCCTTTACATTTGAACTATGGAAAGGCTCAAAATTAATATTTATACTATATTAATATTTATCAGAATGGCTGCTTTTGTTCTAATCTATGGTTTAGTAAATCCAGGGCAAAAACAAAAAGAAAAGGATAAAAGGTTAATGTAGGTATCCCACTAGGATGCCCCTAGCATTTATTAGCATCTGAATTGAGAGGCAGAGTAGGCAATTTAGAAAAGGAAATAACATAGTTTCATTCCAGTATCTTAAGTTTGGAACCCATTTGCAAAATCTTAGCAGTATTACCACTGAAAACAGATCCATAGACTCTAGGTACCAATTAGCCAGCAAAGCCAAGCTTCCCCTTTTAATTTCCTTTACTTAACCCATGATTTAATTCCTTTCCACGTCAGTATTAGCAACCTATTGCCTTTGATCCTCTACTGTAATAAAAATAGATGGTTTATTTAAACAAAGTAAAAGCCTGTGTATTTTATTTTGCATACAAATAATCCATGTAAAAATTCCTACCTCTTATTTGTACAGAAAAACAATTTTTAGGTGGACTTAGTAGAATACTCTTCTACTTTTTGGTATGTGAATATTTTGAATATTTTGTGAATGTTTTGACTGGAAAAAAGAGATTCCTTTGAATGGCAACTTAAATTAGCAGGATACAATAAAGATAAATAGTGTGGTGGGAGGCATTTGGAACTCACATGAGAAACAGTATAAAATTCAGGATCCAACAAAGTAAGCTGTATGCTTCAATCATTGTTTTTAAAAGAATAAAGAAATGTGACACTGATTTTTACCTTAGAATGTGTATGATACTTTCAAGTACCTTATTCAAGATGGAACTCAGTGAAAAAAGTATTAATTGTATAGTCAGATACACCAGATTGGAATTCTACTTTTGTCCCTTAGCTACTTTTGGCTGGTGATTCATCTCCTTTAATTTGTATATATGAATTTGAATGTTTGATAGACATAGTTAATGGGTTGATCAAATGAAACTTGATTGCAGTTTTAAAGGAAAATAATGAGTATTGTCACCAAATTGATAATTTAAAAATCATTAGTATTTGCTTATTATAATAGCTAGATAGAATGCATTCTTGAGAGTAATAGGATTCAATGTTGATTTCCCATTGTGTCATCTATGACATGTAAAATAATTATCCTTATGAAATGGATGTGGAAAATTAAAAGAAATAATGAATTTGACCTGGCCATCCACTCCACACCCAGAAAAGGATTGTTACTCACCTGGGCTTTGGAAATCATTGTCCTTTGGTATAACTTAAGTCATCTCTGGGTCTGGCATAGGCATCAGGTTCTCATGCTACTATAGCTACCAATATGTGGACAGCCCCTTTCGGGGAATAGTGCAGGTACTGCCCAAACCCCCAAACTGTCAACCTGTAGATCTCTGTGATACCTATTTCATCTGTAGCATCTGCCACTAGAGACAGAATTCTATCTCCCACTGTGGGCTCATCACTATTTTTGAAAATTTTTATTACATGTTGTTTAGTTGACTCTTTATTATCATAGCAAAACCGTAGCTACAATCTGTGGAGATGACAAGAGTCTAACTGTATAGGAACAACTGCAGGACACCAAGGAAAGATCAAGTTTGGAACAATGGAGACTCTTCTGTAAAGGAACACCACAAGCCTGGTTTTTGCTTTGGCCTTTTGGTCTTCCTTGGATGTTAACTCTAACCTTTCTTCTAGTGGGTGGTTTTAATACTGGATTTACAATTACAAAGAACAAAAAAGAAAATGATTATGGCTGAAGGTTTTGTTTCTAAGAATGAACCATGAACCATGGCTTAAAACTGCCCCCCCCCAAAGGAAAATACACATAAACACACCAAACGTTTTCTAAACAGATAAATACATGTGTTTGTTTCATAAGAAAATAAATAAACACACTAAGAGGTTACATACTTTATCCAAAGCTATTTAAAAATCATTCTACAGAAAAAAAAAAAAAAAAAAAAAAAAAAGTTTCCAGGAACAGAAATGGAAACTCCTAACATTGAAAATCTTGCCTTGATTACTTTCCTTAAGATAACACAATGCTATTGACACTAAACAAATTAAAACCAACAGTTTTATGGTAGCTGGAGGTTAAATTTATAATGCAAATGACTGTGCACAGTCCTTTGCACACAGAAGATACTTAAAGGACAACTAGTGAATAAATTATACTACTCGTCCTCAGCACAAACAGATCACCTAGGGAGCTTTTAAAAAATACAAATATTTGCTGTTGCTCATCCCAGACCAATTAAAATACAGTCTCTGGATGGGAGTAAATGATCCTGCTCAACATACCCAATCTGTACCCTTGATCTCTTTCTCTGAGTTTCTTTTGCCCCACAGTTGTAAATGCTGCCAATTCTCACCCAGGTAAAACAAAATGTTGCATAGCATCCAACTTTAGTTATTGTTGCTTCTAATATGTTTCAAAAGAGTTTATTGAAAGAGAAGTCCCTATTTCTATCAGTATGTTTTCCTTATTCTAATGACCATTGCCCTTGTTGTTATAAAATGTGTTTTTTCAATGGTGAGGTCTTGGCTGAAATACTGCTATCTGGAATGTGGTACTGAAAACTCTTTTCAAGTAGATACCCAGTTGGATTAATGTGAATCTTGGTTTTTGACTGTATGGTGTTATAATGAAACTGAGCCACTGGGAGGCAATTTTGGGCCTAGAACTTAATATATTAATACATTTTAAGTCAAGGGGTTTGTGGGTACACAGCAAGCAAAGGTGGCATTAGCATCTGTGATGCTGCTGTCATGTACCAAAGTGAGCCAGTAATGCCCCAGTGAGCACACAGCTGAGAGCAGCTTTATTTAAATGGGTATAAAGTGCAGTTTTACTTTATTTGTGCCAGCCCTTTTCCCACACCAGCAAAGCTCAGTGAAAAGAGAGTTCCCATCCTATTAATTTCCCCTTAGGGGAAAGATAAAGTAGACATGCATCCCATATCCTAATTTTATGGAGCCCTGTCTGAGGAAATGGTTTCTATCTCAGCTAATTCTTCATTCAGAATGTTGGAATAAATGACATAGGTTGGAGGCTCAGAACATCTGTGAATAGCAGGAAGTGACTGGTAGATTTGCAAAGGCTGGTAAAGCTTTGCTTGATTGGGAGAATGCACTCAGCCTGAGATTTCCCCTCTGGGAGTGAGAGAGAAGAGTGGCATCTTCCTCCAGTGTTCACCTTCTCTGAGAATTCTCTAAGGGATTTTTTTTTTTTTTTTCTGTCACCTCACTTTTCACTTGGAGTATGGTGAAAACTGGCAGTTTGGAGGCCTGGGGGCAGTAGAGAACAATAGAAAGAAGTGGATGGTTTTCAGAAGCTGGCATGACTTTGCTTGATTAAGAGAAAGTACTCAACCTTACTTTTTTTGGAATAAAAAGAGACAAATCGTGTGCCTTCCATGTCCTGGATTTTCTGAGAACAGTCTGATGGATTTTGTTTTTTTTGTTTCATCTCACTCCCTAATCAAAACGAGAGAGATGGAGAGGAGTACAGTGTGCATCTTGCAATCTGGCTTTTAGGAAGACTGCCCAAAGGACTGCTAGCTGTTCTAGAATTACTAAGGGTATGGACAGGGAGTTGCAAACTGAGAACCAGATAGCATGGGACAGCTTACTGCTATAGAACCAAATAATTTTCAGAGCCCCAGCAACCAGAGCAAGAGAGTTCCTGATGGGGGGTGGGCAGAGTATACCAGGAGATTCCTCTACTGATCCTAAAATTCCTTTACTTGCACAAGTCCACAGAAAACATGTCCACAAGAAAAGTCTCAAAGGTCCCAGATCTCTAGCTGGGCTAACTGATGAAAGTGTTTCTCTGTACAGAGCTACTCTATAAACAATGGGAGAGGTAACTTTTTCTTCAAATGTGCAGATGCCAGGAAAACTTCCAAAGAACGTGAAGAAACAGATAAACATGACCAAACCAAAGGAACAAAAAAAGGCTCCAGAAACCAGCCTCAAAGAAATGAAAGCATGTGTTGTTACTGGCAAGGAATTGAAAATAACTGTTACAAAGATGCTTGGTCATCTTAGGAAAATAATTCATGAAAAAAATTCAGTCAAAGAGATAGATGCAGAAATTTTGGATCTGAAGAATACAATAACCAATCTGGAAAAAAAATTCAGAAAGTTTCAACAGCAGACTTGACAAAGCAGAAGAAAGAAATAGTGACTTAGAAGATAGATCATTGGAAATTGTTGAGTTAGAGGAAAGAAAAAAACTGAAAAATTAAGAAAAACTAAGGGAATTAAGAACCATTGACCAAACCAATGGTTTGGATGTTCCAGAAGTAGAAGAAAGAAGGAAAGAGGCCAAGAGCTTATTCAAAAAAAAATAAGGAAAGAGGCCAAGAGCTTATTCAAAAAAATAATGACCCCCAATTTCCAAATCTGGTGAGGAAAATTAACATCCATATTCAAAAACCCTAACAGGTTCCAAATAGAATGAACTCAAATAGGTCCACACTGAGACACATTAAAATTAAATTGTCAAAAAAAAAAAAAAAAAAACAAGATATAATATTGAAAGCACCAAGAGAAAAACATATTGTCATATGTAGAAGTGTCTCTGTCTATAAAACTATCAGTAGATTTCTTTGAAGAAATCTTATAGACTATAATTTGGATAATATATTTTAAAAGCCAAAATAAATAACTTTCCAACTACAAATTCAATATACAGAGAATGAAGGATTGATAAAGTCTTCAGGTAAAAAAAAAATAATAATAATAAAGGGAGTTTATCACTGCTAAGCCTGTCTTAGAAGGAATGGTAAAGGAAGTTTTCAACTTGCAGTGAAAGATTACTAAACAGCAGCTTGAAAATGCAGAACTATAAAGCTCATCATTAAATATAACTATGTAGGTACATACAGAACACTGTAATAACAGTGGTGCATAGATCACTTCCAATTTTTAGAAATTGTGAAAGAAAAATATACAATATAACTATAGTTACAATAATTTGCTAAAGGACATACAATGTGAAAAGATATTATTTGTGACATCCGTGACATAAGATGATGGCGAGGTAAATTTTGGAGTTTTGCAATTGAAGTTTAGTGGATATTAGTATAAAGTAGTCTTGCAACCTTAAAATGTTTTATGTGAGCCCTATAATAATCATGGAAAAAAAAAAAAAAAAAAAACAGAAAAAAAAAAAAAAAAAAAAGCAAAACAGAATCAAATCACCACACTTTGTGTTAGCTTTTTGTTGCTGAGATAAATAACTTTAATAGAGAAATGATTTATTTATGCCCAAAGTTTCGTAAGTTTCAGTCCATGATCACTTGGCTACTCACATCATGGCAGCTGGGAAGCAAAAGAGTTTTGAAAGGTCCAGGTCCCAATGTCTCCTTCAAGATCATACTTACAAGGATTTAATTTCCTTCCAATAGGCACCACCTTCCAAAGTTTTCACCTCTTCCCAATAGTTTTCACCAACTGGTGACCAAACTTTAACACATGACTTGGGGACACTCCAGATCCAAACTATCACAACCCACAAAGGCTCACATCCATCTCACAAAGAAAAATGTATTTTTAGTCCAAGAGTCCCCAAAGTCTTAATGGCTCCAGCATTGCTCAAAAGTCCAAGTCCAAAGTCTTATCTGAGATTGAAGGCAAACTAATAGCTCTGAGCCTCTGTGAAAATAAAAACAATGACATACTTTCACAATACAAGGGCACACAAGCTAAACAATTCTCTTCCAAAGAATGAATAGGGGAAAGAAAGGCTATGTTCAAACCAAGACAAAAATCCAGCAGGGCAAATACTAAAATCCTACAGCTCCATTTCTAGCACCTTGGGCACCTGGTGGCAGGAAGAAGGTCTCCAGGGACTTGGGCACTGCCACCTCTATGGTTTTTTCTGGCTGCAGCCCATGTGGCTTCTCTCTTAGGCTGGCTACGTTTACCATCTGCAGTTTTTCTTGGCAGATGATCCATGCTCATGACATCTCTAACTTCCTGAGGTCTCCATTCTGGCTTCAACTTTACTCTGCAACCTTTCCATGGTCTCCTTGTAGGAACTCTGCCTGGCCTCCAGGCCTTTCCTTTGAAATCTTGGTGCAAGCTTCTATACACCAAGTTCCTGCCTTCTGCATGCCAGCATAAATCAGCATTGTGGGGGTGATGCCAGTTTCTGCCACCTGCTTAAGCAGTAGCCAGGACTGCTAAGGCCATGACTACAGTGGCCTCTGAATTCTTAAATAGCTGAACATGAGAAAATGAATTCCAGGTAAAAAATTCCCTAGGTAGAGCTAGGGAACAGAGTGCCCCAGGGATCTAAGCAAAGTTTTGGAAAAAAAAAAAAAAAATTAACATTTTAATACCCTTTGCACTGTGATGGGTACTTTGGATCTTGTGGATTCCTGAGATGCCCTCAAGGAATCTTTCCTATTGTTGTATTGCAACAATATGGATTCTTTTTAATGGAGCTGATCCTTGGCTGTGGCTTTCAATGCATTCCTTTTATGGTAAAATGGCAAGTTTTTCAAATCTCTGCTCTGCTTTTTGCTCCTAGTTCTCACTGTGCTTCTGGCTAAAAGCAGCCAGCAATCTCCATGTCAATGCCTAAATGCTGTGATGCCTTTAAATTTCCCCTACCAGATTAATTAATCTGACACCTTTAAATTCAGTGTCCTACAAAGTTTCAGGGCATGGGCAAAATGTATAATACGAATCACCTGTAGTCCAGTTCCCAACAGTCCTCATTTCCATCTGAAACTTCATCAGCACAACGTTTACTCTCTGGATTCCTATCAGCGTTCTGGTCTTCAGAATTCTTGTCAGAAGTGCCCATTAGCTCTGTTTATAGCACTCAAGGTTTCTTCTAGCCTATTTATCTAAACTTTTCCAAAACCAGTTCCAAAGACTTCTGAACCACATGGCCATTTACAATCATAACAATGACCCTACTTCTTGATAGCAGTTTTCTGAGCTAGTCAGCTTTCCATTACCATGACAAAATATAGAGATAAACAACTTAGAGGAGGAAAGATTTATTTTGGCTCATGGTTTCAGAAGTTTCCATCCATGTTCACTTGGTCATGTTGCTTTGGAGCTGGAGTGAGGCTGAACATCATGGTGGAAACCATGTGATACAGCAAACCAGGTCACATCACCTTGGCTGGGAAGTGGAAGAAGGAGAAGGATCCAGGTTCCAAACATCCCTTTCAAGGGCAGGCACCCAATGACCTTATTTCCTTCCCCGGGGCCTTAGCTCCTAAAGTTTCCTCCATGACCCATAGTGTCACAGACTAGTGACCAAGCCTTGAACACGTGATACTTTGGCAATACTCCAGATGCAAACCATAACACACTACAAAGTATCACCGACTCACAAAGAAAGATAGCACAAGTGGAAATCAGTGGTGAAAGTATGACAAGACAGACATAAAATAAACAGCAAAATGTTAATAGTAAGCTCTTCATTATCAATAGTTACTTTGAAAGTGAATTGATTAAATTCCCAAATCAAAAGACATAAAATGGCTGAACAAACAAGAGACTTGTTTTAGAAGTAAAGACAGACTGAAAATGAAAGTATGGAATAAGATATTCCATGAAAATGATACCCAAAAGAGAGCAAAGTGATCATTGTTTATATCAGACAAAATAGATTTTAAGTCAAAATTCTAGTGAGAGATGAAGCAGGTCATTTTATAACGATGCAAGGGTCATTTGAGTAGGCCAAATACACCAATTACAAATACACACCTACATAATATGAAAGCTCCCATACATGTGAAGTAACATTGCTAGAACAAAGGAAAAAAAACTAGACAGTAACATAATAACAGTAGGAGATTTCAATGCCCCACTTTCAATAATGGATAGAATGTCCAGAAAGAAAATTAAGAAAGAAATAGAGAGCTTGACTAGTATTATAGACCAAATTATCCTACCACACATCTAGAGTACTTTGTATCCAAGAGAATAAAAATATACATTTTTCTGAAGCACACATGACATTCTTCAGAAAATATCACAATTTAGGTTTACAAAATAAGTCTTAAATTTTAGATCAAAATCATACCAAGCATCATTCATCATTTTCTGACTACAATGGAATGAAACTAGAAGTCAATAGTAGAAAGAAAATAAGAAAATTCACAAATATATGGGAATTAACACAGTCTTAAACAACAAATGGTTCATGGAAGAAATAAAAAGTGACATCGAGAAATAGACAAAAAAAAAAAAAAAAAAAGTTATCAAAAAATACACCAAAGTAGTAATACAAGGGAAGTTTACAGCACTAAACACCTCCATTTTAAAAGAAAGATTTCAAGTGCACAACCTAAATTTACACTTCAAGAGACAAGAACAAGCTAAGTCTTTAGCTACCAAAAGGAAGAAATTAATAAATATTACAGAAAAGATAAGCAATAGAAAATTGAAACACAATAGAAAAATGTCAATGAAGTTAACAGTTGGGTTTTTTAAGGATCAACAAAGTTGAAAAACCTTTAGATACACTAAGAAAAAAGAAGAGACCCAAATTCATTTGGACACAACAAAATGATGTTTCAGTCAATGATAAACTGTATATGTAACAGTGGTCCCATAATATTATAATGTAGCATACAATTTTCTATTTCATAGTGACATCGTAGCCAATGTAGCCATTGCATATTGTAGCAAAATTCATTACTCATGTTTTGTGGTGATCTGGTGTACATGAATTTACATTGCTGTTAATCATATAAAAGTATAACTCATACAATTATGTATAGAACATAACACTCGATAATGACAATAAATCACTATGATATTTGTTAATGTAGTTATTATACTATTTTTTTATTATTAATTAAGAACTTACTCCTGCTTGTAAAAAGGGTAACTATAAACAGCCTCAAGCAGTACTTCAGGAAAGATTATAGAAGATAGTATTGTTATCATAAGAGATGACAGCAACATGCATGTTATTGCCCCTGAAGACCTTCCAATGGTACAATATTTATAGAGAGAAAACAGTAATATTCATGATTCTGACCTTGTGGAGGCCTAAACTATTTTATGCATATTATGGTTTGGATATGAGATGACCCCCCTACCCCCCAACAAAAGATCCTGTTAATGCAAAAATATTCAGAGGTGAAATGATTAGTTTAATGAGAGCTGTAACCTAGTCAGTCCATTCTAGTTTGGACTAGATAACTGTAGGGGTATGTGGCTAGAGGAGGTGGGTCACTGGGGCCTGCTCTGGAAGGGTGCATATGCCCTGCAGGCCTCCATCTCTCTCTTCTCCCTGACCCTGTCATGAGGTGAGAAGCTTTCTTCTCCTGGACATTCTCCCATGATATAAGGGAACAATGCAGTTGACCATCTGTGGACAGAGACCTCTGAAACCATGAACTCTGTTTTAGTCAGTTTATTTATTTTTTTTCTGCTGTAATGAAAAGACCCGACCAGAACACTTGTAGAGGAGGGAAAGTTTATTTAGAAGCTCACAGTTTCAGAGGTCTCAGTCCATAGCAGTCCAGCTCCATTTCTCAGGACTCACGGTGAGGGAGAACATCATAGCAGAAGAGTGTAGCAGGGGGAAGCAGTTCATACGAGGGTCAGAGAGCAGAGAGAGACTCCATTCTCCAGGTACAGAATATATATACCAAAGCCATGTCCCCAATGCCTACTTCCTCTAGCCATGTCCTAACAACCTTCAGTTACCACTCAGCTAATCCCATCAGGGGATCAATGCACTGACTGGGTTAAGGCTTTCATAATCCAATCCCTTTACCTCTGAGTTTCTTGCATTGTTTCACACATGAGCTTTTGGAGGATACCTCACATCTAAACCATAATATTTTCCCCCTAGCCCCCCAAAGTTCATGGCCATCTCACAATGCAAAATACATTTAGTCCATTTCCAACGCTCCCCATAGTCTCATCAGTTCCATGGTTGACTAAACCTTCCAAGCCCAAAGTCTTTTCTGAGGCTCAAGGCAATCTCACATTGTAAGGTCCTGTGAAATTAAAAGAAATGTACAAGTATTCAATATAACAGAGGTACAAAATATAAACATTTTCATTCAGGAAAATAGGGGCATAGAAAGCAGAGATAGGACCGAAGCAAGACTGAAATCCAGCTGGGCAGACAAGTGCTACAGTTCCACATCTGACATCTGGGGCACATGGCATGGTGATGTTTTCTCCAAAGGGCTTGTGCAGACTTGTCTCCGTAGTCTTGTGGGTTACAGCCCAATTGGCCTTTCTGTTGGCTTGTCTCTGCTCAGTTCCCGTAGCTTTCCTCAGGAAGCATTCCATAGTACTGGCATTGCTTAATCTCAGGGATTTTCACTGCAGCTTCAGCTTCCGCCTCACATCTCCACATTTGCCCCTTCAGGGATTACCTACAAGGACTCTGACCCTGCTGCACTTTGCTTGGCTTCCCAAGCCTTCCTTTGAAATCTTGGTGGAAGCCTCCATGACTCACTAACTCCAGCATCCTGAATTCCTGCAGAACTAGCACCACATGGTAGACACCAAAGTCTGCCTCCATCTCGAGCAGTAACCACGCCTTCAGGGATTCTAGTTGCAGCAGTTTCTGAGTGTCTGTGTGGCTGAGCACATTGAAACAACTTCCTAAGCCCCCTTCTGCAAGAAGGGTGCCCCACTGGTCTCTTCTCCAGAGAATTTTTACTTTTATTCCCTCGAGCCTGAGATGGGTGTAGTCTTGCAATTCCTGATGCCCGATGCCCTCAAGTTATCTTTCTTATTATCTCTGGGCAAAATTTCTTTCTTGGCAGTGATGTCTTTAACAACAGCAACATCCTTTAACACCAGTTTTACTCCTACTTTTAAAGCCCAAGAGTTTCAAATCTTTCTGCTCTGCTTTCTGCTCCTAATTATCACAATAAATTTGGCTAAAAGTCACCAACAACATCATTGCACTGCCTGACTGCTATGCTGTTTAGACATTTCTTCCTCCTGATTAAGAAGTCCATCATTTTTAAATCAACCTCACAGAAAGTCTCAGAACACAAGCAAAATGTAGACAGTTTCTCAGCCAGAACATAACATGAGTAGCCTCTTGTCCAATTACCAATAGTGTCCTCCTTTTCCTCTAAAACCTCTTGAGCCCTGTCTTCACTATCTACAGTCCTATTGGCATTATGGTATTCTGAGCTCCCACCATAATTAGCCATTAAACTCTGCTTACAATAGTCTAAAGCATTTCCAGCTTGAACTGGTACACATCTAAAAATTCCTCCAAAAAATTCCAAAGTTTTCTGAACCATGTGATCAGGCTTGCCGCAACCCCACTCCTGGTATCAATTTCTGTTTTAGTTTTTTTTTTTTTTTTTTTTCGCTGTTGTGACTAAAGACCTGACAAGAACACTTGTAGAGGAGGAAAAATTTATTTAGGGGCTCATGGTTTCAGAGGTCTCAGTCCATAGAAAGCTGGCTCTGTTTCTGGGGGCTGGAGGAGAGGCAGAACATCATGGTGGAAGAGTGTGGCAGAGGGAAGTGGCTCACATGATGATCAAGAAGCAGAGAAAGAGACTCCACTTTTCAGATACAAAATATATACCCAAAGCCATGCTCTTGATACCTACCTTCTCCAGCCAAACCCCACCACCTTCACATTTCACCAAACATGTCCCTATCTTTAATTGATACATGCCTGTGAATCATATCAGAAAGGAAAGAAGAAGCATTACAGCTAATGCCATGGAAATTAAGTGAATTTTAAGAGAGTACTGTGAAAATTTTATAGTAAGGAATTGGATCGTACTCAAGAAATGAAAAATTCCTAGAAACCTACAATCTATCAAGACCAAGTTACCCCGTTACCACTCAGTTAATCTTATCAGGGGATTAATTAACTGATTGGGGTTAAGGCTTTCATAACCCAATCATTTCACCTCTGAGTTTTTTTGCATTGTCTCACACATGAGCTTTTGGGGACACCTCAGATCCTAACCATAATAAACCCCAAATAAGCTTTTCCTCCTCTGGTTGTTCTTGTCAGGTATTTGATCATAGAGACACAAAACCTGACTAAAACAGAGAATTTTCATTCATCTTAGATTTTAACCAAAACACATTCAAAGAATAAAAACAACCTTAAAAAATTAAAAAATAAAAATTACTTTTAGAATAAGGATATAAAAAAATAGCTATACAATGTGTTTGTGATTTAAGCTAAGTGTTATTACAAAAGAGTCAGAACGGTCAGATTTCTTTTTAAGTTTGTAAATGAAAAAATTACAGTAAGCCAAGATCAATGTTATTGAAGAAAACATTTTTATAAATTAATTGTTGCCTGAATGAACCATTTAATAAAATCTACAATAGTTAAGCCATCATTTCCTAAGGCATTCACATACATTCACTCTTACACTGACTCACCTAGAGCAACTCCTAATTGTGAAGGCTCCATTGATGGCAAGTGCCCAAGACAGGTTGTATTTTTAAAAAATCTTTTATACCATGTTTTCCTGTACTTTTTTCTATGTCTAGATATGTTTAGATACACAAATGCCAATGTTTTATAATTTCTAAATGTATTTAGAACAATAACGTGTTGTACAGGTTTGAAGGGTAAAAGCTATTAATAGGTGACACTATTGAGCCTAGGTGGGCAGTAGGATACATAATCTAGTTGTGTGTCACTATAGTTCATGATATAATTGCCTAATAACACATTTTACCAACATACCCCTATGTTACATGACACATGTCTATAAATAATGTCAGAAAGGAAAGAAGAGGCATTGCAGCTAATGCCACCTAAATAAAATGAACTATAAGAGACTACTGTGAAAATTTTACAGTAATGAATTGGATCATACACCAGAAATGGAAAATTTCTAGACATGTACAACCTAACAAGATTGAGTCATAAAGAAATAGCAGAGCTATGCTGTTTTACTTCTAGAAAGGAATTTGAACAAGTGTTGAAACCTCCCAATAAACAGATTCAGGACCAGATGGCTTTACTAGTGAATTCTACCAAATATTTAAAGAAGAATTAATACCAACCATTTAAAAACTCTACCAAGATGTTCAAATGGAGGGAACAGTTGCAAATTCATTTTATGAGGTCATACTACCCTATTTCCAAAGTCAGAAAAAGAGATTACCAAAAAAGAAAGATAGAAAGAAAGGAAGATAGGAAGAAAGAAAGAAAAATAAAAATATAGGTCAATATCTTTGATATCTTTGAAGAACTCAGGTGCAAAAGTTCTCAATATAGTACTAGCAAATATAATTCAATATCACATTAAAATGGTCACTCACCATGACCAAATAGCATTTGTCCCTGGGATAGAAGAACTGTTCAATATATGAAAATCATTCAATGTGATACACCACATTAATTATAAAAAAAAAGGATGAAAGTTTTAGGATGGCTTAAGTGGGTGAATAAAAAGCATTTGACAAAATTTAATACCTTTCATGATTACAAAAATTCAACAAACTAGGAATAGGAGTTTACCTCAACATAATGAAGGCCACAAATGAAAAGTTTACAGTTATCACATTACTCAATGGTGGAAAACTGAAAGCTATTTCTCCAAGATCAGAAACAAGGCAGTGACACCCATTCTTGCCACTTCTATTCAACATAGCACTTGAAGTCCCAGTCAGAGAAAGTAGGCAAGAGACAGAAAAGGTATCCAAATGGGGAAGGAGCGAAATACCTCTGTGCACACATGTCTTATAAGTAGAAAATATTTTAAAAAACCATCAATTCTTTAAAACTAATAAACTTAGTAAAGAAGGAGAATGAAAAACTCAGTTGAATTTCTATATACTAATAATGACCATTTCAAATATATCATTTATAATATCTTCAAAGAGACCAAGTATTGGGAATAAACTTACTGAAGAGGTGAAAAGTTTAAACATTATATTATAAAACTTTGATCAAAGAAATTTAAGAAGACAAAAATAAGTTGAAAGACATGTTCATGGATTGGAAAACATAATATTCTTAAAATGTCCATAGTACCCCAAACAATTTACAGATTCAATTTATTTCAAAGTTTCCATGTTGTTTTTTTTTCAGTAATGGAAAAAACAAGGTTAAATTCAAATGGAAGTATGAAAGAGCACAGACAGCCAAAACAATGATTAAAAAAAAAGCAGCAAAACAAAGTTGGAGGTCTCACACTTCTTATTTCAAAACACATTACAAATATACAATAATCAAAAGAATGTGCCATTAAATTAACAACCTACATATAGACCAATGGAAGAGAGTAGGGAGCCCAGAAATAAACCCACACATTTATATAGTCAATTGATCTTCCACAAAGGTGAGAGAATATACAACAGATAGAGGAAGGTCTCTCTTCAATACATAGTGTTGCAGAAGCTGGATAGCCATGTGGACAAAAACAAAGGGAATCTTTCACCTTTATCTTACACACGACACATAAATCAACTCAAAGTGAATCAAAAACTAAAACATAATATCTGCAACTATAGAACTTTTAGAATAATACCTGAGTGGGAAATTTCATGTCATTGAACTTAGCCAGATTTCTTAGATATGACAACATAAACATCACCAACAACAGAAAAAATAAGGAAACAGATGACATCAAACTGAAAATCACATAGCAGAAGAAGCAATCAATGGCATGAAACAACTATGGAATTGGAAAAAAAAAAATTGCAAACCACATATTTGATAAGGTGTTAATATTTATAAAATATAACTCCTACATCGCAATAGCACCCAAACAAATAACCTGATTCAAAAGTGGGTCCCCGCATAATGTGAGTAGACATTTCTTCAAAGGTGACATACCAATGGCATGAGAAGATGCTCAATGTCAGTATTCATCAGGGAAATGTAAATCCAAACTTCACTAAAATGCACTGTGCTTCCTGGATATCTTTGTCAGATAATTTACCTCTAGTTTCTGCTCTTGGAATCCAGAGAGAGATATTGGAAGAAAGAGGAAAGAAACAAGAGATTCCTTTCCCATCTTTAGTTTCTGACAATGTCAACAGTGTTCTTCATTAAAAGAAAACAGCCATCTGCAGCTCCAATTTCTATGTTCTTCAGGTCTCCTGCTGCCAGCCACAAAGAAGCCCCTCAGAGGTATGAGCAGCAGTTTCGACTTGGCAGCTGGAGTTACAGCCAGCTCCTCAGAAATCTGAATGTCAAACGCATGATGCCTCTTCCACAGAGCCTTTCTTTATAGAGCCAAGCACTGATCTCCTAGGGTCTAGTGAGTCCACCATTCCCTTTAGGTTTTCCCAATCTTAGGAGTGGTGATAGTTATTGATTTCTGGGTAACCTCAAGCATCCCTATAAACTTTTTGAGCTCTCCACTGAGGGTGTAAACAATTGCCTATATTAAATCATTTTCTCTTTTTTCTTTTTTTTTTTTTGTAAAAGTAGAATAATTGCAGAGAAGGGAGTTAATAATGACTGGGCTCCTGTCAGTGGAATTTGTTGTTTATTTAGCAAGGCAGCTGGTAATAACCTCAGCTGTGATTATGGCCCAGCTAGAATTCACATTTCATTGATGTATCAAAACTGTCTTTTCCTTTACCTTTTATTGTGTTTACATTTTCCTTGTTACATTTGGGAATTGGCAAATTTTGCAGAGAGATGGGGTTCCCAAGCTAGCAACTATATCATCATTTGAAGGGAAGAAGGGAAAGAAGGAAGGAAAAAAAAGGCAATATTCTACATCATTTGGCCATTTTTCATGGTTATAGAAAAAAAATCAATATTTATTGATACACATATTAGAAGATTAAAACTCAAAAAATAGAAGCTACTTGGACAAAATTAGCCAGCTAGGAAGTGGCAGAAACAAGACAGTAAACTGTCTTCTGATATCGTATCTTTTAGTTTTATTCCACAAATTTATTGACATATTATTGTATCATAAAAATGTCGTAGTATTGCTTCAGACTTCTCTTCCTTGGAATTAGAACCTCTATTGTGACAGATCTGTCTCCTCTAAGCTCTCATTCGCTTCATATAGAAATAGAAAAATGCCCAGGTATTTGTATGTATTTGGTGTCTGCGTGGAAAGTATCCATCTCTTTTCATATATGGTCATATCTCTAAAGACTCTGTCGCCTGTTGCTTCAGTCTTTAGCTGTGTGAGAGTCCAGCTCCTCCCCAAGCAAATTACACCCTGCACAACAATGGTCCAGGGGCTTGGAAATTGCACACAGGATCCTCTTCATTTCCACTGATGCAATAAAGGAACTATTTATCTAGAATTGATCACCTAATTCCCACCAATTTTCTGCAGCTGGAGCATTAGTGCTCTGACTTGTCCTTTAACTAAATTGTAGGGGCTGTACCAAAACCTCTGTATGATTAATACAATTATCTACAAGAAGATGTTAAATTAATTTCCCTTTCTAGAACGAATGTGTTGTTTCCTTTCAAACAACACCAGATAAAAGTCAGCATTGTTTTTTAAAAGACAGTTACAAATTAAGTTCTTCCCCATCACAAGCTTTCACGAGTCCTAATCTTTTTCTTATATGAATCTAATCAAGTTCATCTCTTAACAAAGAATGCCTGTGCTCTGCTGTAATTTGAAATTTGATTAATTTCTTTACTCACTTCAAAGAAAAAAGTTCGTGTTCTTTGGAATTTTGGTATATAAAGGGTTAAATTCCTGCTCTGTTCCAATCAGCAGTTGCTTAACTTCTGAAAGGCTATTTCTCACTTAAGGACTGGAGATCAACTAGTCACCTCTAGGGTTAAGTGTGGATTAAATGAGATAACATCCATAAAGCACTTAGCATTGCTTAATCAAGAAAAAAATAGCTTAAGAAAATTTATGATAGCTCTAATCATTTTTCTTTTCTTATGTGACTTTAAGTAAATTATTTAACTTTGATACTTTTGTGAGTTTTAAAACTTATTCTGCAAATCAAATGAGTTATACAAGAATGATAATTCTTGGAATATGTTAAACTAAATACCTGTGCCCATAAACAAAACTTAATTCTCACTGTTATCTCTTTCAATAAACCTTATCAAAGTTTTCTTCCCTTCCAAGATGAAATCATAGGCAAATTGCATAGGAGTCATACATAGACTTTCAGGTATAAAGAAAGACCAGTGCTGAAGGTCACATCTGGCTGTCTTATGCTAGTGAAGTGTGGACAGGTGACCAGGGATGGTAATCAGCATCTTCGTCTTCTTTTATTGGAGATTTTTTCCATGCTTCCTCCTCCAGTTGTAGTCAGAGCTGAAGAGAGATTACCTGAAGATGTAGTCACCAACTGGCTTTAGTGATTTATGTGTGTTGCACACCCAATTCTGCTGTCTTCACAACTGTCTCGCATGAATGGTTTTGAGGAACACTGAGAAAGGAAGCAATGTCTATTTTGAGGCTATTGGTTTTAAGCAACCACGGTATGAAGAAGTAGATGTGTTCTCCAGTACCCTCATAATCTACAGAAGTTCCCACCAAGTCACTCCTTTCCCCTTAAATTTATCATTCATGTGAAAATGGTATGCACGATATGAAACACACCTTCAGCAACATCTGCAGAGTGGCTTAGAATGCAAATTTATTGTCTTAAATCATGTACATTAGATGAAACCTATGCAGCCAGCACAGAAATCCCTCTGGAGGCTCCCATAGAGCAGCCACTCCATGCCTCTAAGTTTCTAGTGGCTGCACATTGCTGCCTCACTCCCATCTCTGCCTCTCTGGTCTCAGTCACGTGGCTTCTTCTGTCCCATGTGCAATCTCCCTCTACTTCCCCCTCCTAAGAGCATGTGCCATCACATTTAGGGTTCACCCAGATTATCCAGGGTCATCTCAAGATCACTAACAGTTATATCTGTAGAGACACTTTTTCCAGATAAGGCAACACCTGCAGGTACCAGGCATTAGGACTTGCCATAAATCTCAAAGATAAGGTGAATACAGTTTATATTAAATTTTATGACTTCTGCTTCTGTTTTGAACTATTCTTTAGAGTTATCTATGCTTCAGGGTCCAATTCCAAATCAACAGCTATAAAAACACCCTTGGTCATTGGACATTGTTTTAAACCTCACTCATTCGCTTAAAGGATGAAAAGAAAAAAGAAAAAAAAAAGTGTGTGTGGGGGGGGGACCAAGAATTAAATCTACAATGTGAGAAGTGCTCTATGTATTTTAATATTTTTCCTTCCATTGATCAAATGATACATCCCATTGTATGGATTTATGAGACTGTTCTTTTCTAGAGAGAAATTTGTTTCTTAATTTTACAGTTTTAATACGTCCTTTTTGTCTTCTCACCATGATAGTACATGCTGATACTAAAATATTATTGAGAACCAACTGATAAATATCAGACCATAACCTCCTTTGAAAGAGCAATTCATAGTTTGTAAATAATGGCATTTATGGAAAATACCACTTCAATATTTTCACTCCTGCTTTGTTTTTAGCAGATTCTTGTTAAGAAAATATTCCAAGTTTTAATATTTCAGATTACCTAGGATATTACATCACTTAATCAAATTACATCTTTGCACATCTTGATTCATTCATTCATTTTGAAATATTACTTTTAAGATCATGAAAATATAATAATAATTCTCATTTCGGTTTCTTTGATATTTTATCAAAACCAATATCCGACATCAGTCTATGACAATATTTGACTTTTTATCATGATTTAGTTTTTCCATTTTTAAGGACACTTTTATTCTATCATTACATTACAATGAGGGAAGCATCACAAGAAATGCTAGAAACTGCCTGTCCAAGTACTTCTTTTAGGGTATTCAGTTACTCTGTACCAAATTCTAAATTTTAACAAAAAGTAGACTTAGCAGCGTTGCTAAGGCAATCTTTTATGGAAGTTTGAGAAATTTATGTAAACTTATGTATGTCTTAAATGCATCACTCAATTAATTTTCAGAAATTTAACATACATAACCATGACCTAAGCCAAGGAAGAGGTGTTACAGGCACCTCAGAAATCCCTCCTTATGTCGCGTCATTACTGCACTCCTTCCCAATATGGACCCTCATTAACTTTTCTAAAATCATAGCTTGATTTTACCTGTCTATGAATTTTATTAAAATAAGATTCTATTTAGTTTGTGTTTGTCATGTGTGACTTTCTGTTTAATATCATGCTTGGAAAATTCACAACTATTTCACATACTTATAAGTAGCTATTTCATACTGATACACAGGATTTTACTAGAATTATGAACAATGCTAATACAGGAACTTTGGTAAAGATGCATGCATTTCTGTTTAGTATGTCCATAGGATTTGAAGTGGGTCATCTACTACACGAATGTTCAGTTTTAGAGGACACTGTCAAACAGGCAGCAATTCATCAAACTTTGTGCTGTTGCCGATCCTCACCAACACACCCAGTGCTATCTGGCCTTTTATGTTAGCAGTTCTGGTGAGGGTGTACAGATAGCATATTTTGGTTTTAATTGACTTTTTACCAATGAAAAGCATATACAAGTATTTTTTTTCCCTATGTTTATTGATCAATGACATATGGTTTTCTGTGAATTGCTTACTTAAATAATTAAATAATAATCAAAGTGAACAATGCTTTGTTCATTTCTCTGTCAGTTTTCTTCCTCTTTCTTATTGACTTTTAGGTAATTTACATAATCTATATATGATATTTTGTGGGGCAAGTGTTTTATAAATTGTTTCCATTTTATTCCATTAATTTTGTGTTATTCTGTTAATTTGATGAATAGTAGTTATTAATTTAAATCTATTTGTGGATTCAATCCCCAGCTCTGCAGAAAAACAAAAAATGCTATTTTGTTTTGTTTAGGAAAGTTTGTATTACTCCAAAGGCATGAAGATAGTCATCTCTGTGGTCAGCTTAAGCCATTATTGTATTGTTGTTTTTCTGTTCACACTTTGACCACAGACCATTTTAACTGATTTTCATTACTTAGGTGACTACAGATTAAGATACTATTTTTTCCCCAAATGGATAATCAATTTATGTAGTGCTACTTATTGAAAAACCATGAGTTACCCACTGCACTGTTACTTTTGTGACAAATTAGATTGGTATATATATATATATATATATATATATATATATATGTACACATACATATATATGTTTATATATAATACACACATCAACCACATATGTGTGTGTGTGTTTGTATTTACATACATATATTGGTAAAGGTGATTTTTTTACAAAACTTATCTATTAGTAAATATATAAATTTAAAACTTCTCTTTTAGTAAATATATCAATTTAAAGAGAATAGTACTATAAACCCATATTATCCAGCACCTTGTTTCAAAAATTATAAGCTCATGGTCAGCCACAACTTTTAACATATCAGCATATATTGCTTTCCATGATCCAATATCTTATGTCATTTTATCTATTGGTATTTTGGTATATCTTTATAATGCATAAGTTTTCCTTTCATAACAAATTCTAATATTATATGCTTATCACACTTAAAATAATATCGTAGCATCAAATTCCATTTAGGATTCAATTTCTGACTATCTCATGAACTTTTAAAGTTTCTATTCAAATTAAAATTTGAACACAATTTTTGTATTAAATTGGTTGATATATTGCTTTGATCTCTTCCAATCAATAAGTTTTTCCTCCTTATCTTTTGCAATGAGTATTTTCCTTGTAAGGCACTTGTTGAAGAAACTAATTCATTTGTTGAAGAAACTAGTTCATTTGTCCCATATGGAATTTCACATTTTGGGTTTTGTTATTTTAAACAATGGGTTATTACTTATTGGAACAAGATGCCTTTTACAAATTATTGATTTCTAGATAGTGAAACAAAGCAAAAGTCACCTTGATATCATCAAAGTAAAGGTATCATTTGAAATTTGTGCAAAGTGTATGTAAAAAAAAAAGATCTCTATTTTTATTAAGAGTTTGTCTAAATAAATAGCCTTAATGGAGTTCCATATACCAGATTTTTTCAACCACGGCACTATTGACATTTTATGCCGAGCAATTCTTTGTTGTAGGAGGATGTCCTATACTTTGTAAGATGTTTAACAATATCCCAGGCCCCTCCATTCTAGATACCAGCACCAATCCCAGTTGTGAACATATAAAACACTTCTCATTCATCTACTGCCATTGCTTGCTATTATATTTTTATTCCTATTCTTTGTATTTTCTCACTGATTTGTTAAAAGTTCCTTTAGAACTGAGGCAACGTTTTCATTTACGAATTAAGGTTATTGATAATTATTCTGCCTTTCTCAAATGGTCCTTATGAAGGCCAAATGAAATAATCCACAAAAACCTTCTTTGATCACTTTATGGAGTTCTAGTAAAAATGTTGGACATTTTTGGTTCTTGTATTTTTTGGTTTTGCCCCACCATTTTCAGTAGTGTCTTGCGCTTAGTACATTGCTGTCTACTCCTTCATTCCAAACTCCTTCATTTCCATATAGATGTCAGTGTTTTCCCATTTGTTTCCCTTTCTTTATGCTGATCAGTCAATTTTCCTCTTGACTTAATTCCCACAGTTTCAAGTTACAGCCTCCCACTATTATCTCTCAGTTTCTCACACAGAACTCTTTTTATCTCCTACATCCAACCTCCCTATTTCTGCTTTATTTACCTACACTCCTACTCTCCTCACCTTCAACACACTCCTAGTTCATAGCTTCTAATTTATGTTTTCCTCTTCCCTTCTATTTTAATAAATCTTTTCTGATTGTCCCTAAAAGTCTCTTGATATTTCCCCTTTGCATCTCCTAATCTTCTATAATTGTTTTTTCACTGTATTATTTTTGAGAAAAAAAAATATCAAGTGTCTAAGAACAATAAATATTTTTTAAAAGGATAGATAAGACACAGGTCCTGTCCCGGAGGAGCACAGAGAGGAGACAAGGGAAAAATTTTCTGTGCTAAGAGGTCTTGGTTATAAGAATGCTTCTACTTTGTGTTGTGAGGATCACAAATAAAAAATGTCTACTTTGAAGGAGGAAAATGACATTCAAGAAATAGAAGTTCCATTTTGTATTAATGGATAGTACTCAAGGGAGAAGTGGAGAAAAGGATTTTTGGCCTCCCAAAAATCATAATTCTTCTGTGTTCCTTAAGATGGAGGTGCGATCTCAAAGAGAGCGTGTGGAAATTTGTCCTTCTATGTGTTTCTTCATACATATGTTCTTAGTCATGCATTTTTATAGTTTTCTAATTGGACTGAAATCTCTAGGAGATGTTGTACTGTATTTGGCATCTAATACTAGATGGATCCACTCAGTGCTGTTCTAAGCATAACATTCATGACATGCTGCAAATCAGACAAGATGGCACATTCGACTTTCCACTGATTCTAGAAAGAACAGAACATAGGCCTCTTTGGTGCCTCAAAATAATCATCAGGCAATTAAATTCATTTTTTAAATACTTTGTATACAAACAGTGATATGTGAAAATGTGCTCTATATGTGTATTAGGAATTGTAATGCATGCTACTGTTATATATACAACTTCGAATAAATTTTAAAAAGTTCTTAAAAAAATTACTAAGTGGAATTCTTTTTCATATTGAGTCATTTTTAGTGGACAGTTCTCAATTCAGTGAAGATACCAGAATGTCAGATTTTCTTTTCCTCCCTAATTGTGTTTAGTAGAAGAGAGAAAATGTCTCAACTTCTTTTATTTGTTGTAACATTTTCCCCTTTCTCTTCCCACTTCCATTCATCTTGCTATCCATTCTCTTTCTTGTTTTTCCCCTCTCCTTCCATTCCCTTTTTCTTTCTCCTTCCTTCCTTTCTTCTTTCCTCCTTATTTTCCTTTTAAAGCAGAGATCCTGTCTAGATGACAACTGAGATTCCCCCTGGGTGGATTTTTTTTTTTAGTGCACGCCTGCCATAGTGTAGGAGAAAGTGCTGAGAAAACATCCTGGAGCCTGTTAGAAGAGTCTGAGTACACCCTAACATCTTCTAAAATTTTCCAGTGATTTTATAATAAACACCAGGCAGTCTTTTATGTGTAAGTTTATATTCAGTGGAGTGACTTCAAAGGGTGTGACTTCTTTTTCATCCATTTGGCCTCCTCTGTGCAGCAATCATGCTAAGGTGCTATTACTAGGTTGAGATACTTGCTCTAAAGATCCTGAGTGGCTTGACTGATTGCCAGAAATTTCAGTGGTGCTCTCATTCTTAGCATGAGCAAGTTAATATTGTTAATTAATCTGAAAAGCATGCATCATGTTAAAAGGCAGAATAAAGCTCTCTCTCGTCAAGTTACAAAAGAAGCAAATTCTTACTAACTGTATTGTTCCTTAGGGAAGCAATACAAGGCAAATTTATTCTTTCTTTCCATCAGTTGTGTGACGTGTGACTCCATGCCCTGAAATGTCACCAAGAACATCCTACCTACATTGTATGCAGTTTTTATTTTCCTCTTTCTGTATATTCTTTCTTGTTCCCACTTTCCTCCTTTACCTTGGCATTAAGGGAGGGTAAGGGGGGGAGCAAGGGGGAGGGAGGGGGAGAAAAGGAAAAAAAAAAAGAAAAGGTGGTTGAATGAGACGGATATCATTTTCCTAAATGCATGATTGAAGACCTGAATTGTACGAATATACTTTGTATACAAACAGTTGTATGTGAGTTGTACACATTAAAAATTATTTTTTTTAAAAAAAAGATTTTCTAACCAATATCTCTCTGACTTATTGATAAGTTTAATTGCTGACTGAGGGTCTAAGTCCCCAAAGGAAGAAATCTTCAGTCTTACAGAGGACTTTTCTGTAGATAATAAATCTTTTCTTAAGTCAAAATACAGTATTCTGTCTATGAAAAACTCTGACCAATTTGAAATACCAAATTCATTTTGTGTGTAATTTGACCTTCCTTGTTAATGTCATAACAACCATCTATTACATTAAATTGATAGCTTGAAAAGTTCTGGATCAACATCAGGCCAGCAAGGGCAGGAAGAGCTTTTTATAAGAGTTTGAAGGAGAAACCATCACTGTCTAGCCTTCCTCTTCTCTCCTCAGCAGTTCTAATTACATAGTCTAAATTCATGACCACAGCTCTAAATACATGACCTAGTAGGAGCATCTCCGGGTAGAATCTGTGGTCACAGGGACAGATGACAAAGCTTCCAGTTGCATCAGCTTCTTCCTGCTTCCCAAGAAACTTCGCACTTGAACCAGTGTGCTGTCCCTCTGCTGGGGCAGAGGCTGGAGGACAGCTGGAAGTCACTTTCCCTCATTGTCCTAGGATCGGAAGAGGGGCACAAGTAGACTTTTCACCCTTCAGTGCCTATAATAAGCACCCCACAAGAACCAAAGTTTGAAAGCTTGGCAAGCCCAAACATGCCTTTGAAAGAATTAAAATGAAAAAAAAAAAAATGAAGTTGTACTTCAATTATATTTATTTCCATCTTAAGGGGAGGAAAAGTAGTTGGAAATAAAATATTGCATTTTAAATGTTGTAAGTAAGTTTGGTAAATCAACATATTATACCCATGTAAATATTATTTTCTTTAAATGGAATGAGTGTTAGGTAAATATATATACTGCATCATCTTTAAGATATTTCCACTTGTATTTTTTCACATAGCTACTGAACCAAAGAGTTCAATATGAATTTATTTAGTCGAAACTAAGAGCTGCTGGATTCAAAGACAACACTTGAAACAATGATGTCAAGGTAAGAAGACACAATCCAGATGCATGCTACCCCTTATAAAGCCAAAGTCAAAATTATCTTGAAAATTACAAATGTGATGGGTATTTTTAGTGTCAGTCAAGAGGAAAACCCAGGGTTTGTACCATAACAGCAGTGCTCAGTTTTGGGTCTGGAATGTGGTCATCAACCCAGCTGAAAATAGGCAAGAGCATCAGTGTTTGATAGAACAGAGACTGCATTGCAATTGGTGTGTGTAGACAAAAGACTGATTCTTAGTATTGTTGGAAAGAGGGACTGCCACATCACAGACTGCTACTGTTCCAATGTCTCAGAATCTGCATGAGAAATAGAATAAATAGAACAACTATCCAGCAAAAACTTTATACAATGCCACTTCAATTTCAGTGGTAACCCATCACTGGACCAGAATAAATAGGTTTTATGTTTTGCAAGTGTCCATATTTTTAGGTTCAGTTTATGAAATTAAGTCTTCTTTAACTAATGGGATAAGATGGCGTTTCTTTAGAGTAAAACAAACAAATAAAACAAAAACCATTTGAGTTTTTATTCTCACCTGAAAGAGCTTTGTGAACCATGGATCTGTATACAGGAGCACAGCATTATTTCTTTCTGAGATAGGAAAATTCAGCACAATTGTGTAACCACAGCCTGCTTGATGCAATCTTTCTTTTACTCTTATGGAAATAAGACATGGTCATGTTTTCTCCCCAGACAGCTGGATTCAGTGACTTTGTAGCAGGGGAACTATTATTGAGGCAGGAGGTTATCCTGAGGGGGTGAGTTGACAATAATCAGGATTACATAGGACTCATAGGTCAAGTGTGAGCAGTGGAAACCAAACATGTCTTAGACCATGACGTCACCCATCCAGTGGGCACAGCTTCCTGTCTTCCCTCTCCCTGGAAAGTGGGAAGGTCAGCAGTGTGAGCTGTACCAAGGGCCTTTTGAAGCATATGAGGTCCTGACTGTGGCCACTGAACAGCCCTTGGTATGATCAAGCCTATTTTAAATCCCCTGGTCTTTTGAAATTCTTAGTTATTGGTGGTAAAATAATAATGCTGCAAGACATATTGACAGATACAAGAAATATTAAACAGGAATGATTTTAATCTGTTTTGCATCAATGAAAAATGTAAATCTAAATTAAGTATGGCAAAAGAGAATATCCTAAGTAAGAAAAAGTAAAATTAAGTAAGAAAAGAAGAAATTTAAAAATAGAGCTTGGCATGCAAGCGAGGTGCCCAGGTTTCTGCTTAGAGCCTTTTATCTTATTGACCCCATAATCTCCACCATCCCTTTCAATATATTTACCATTAAAGTACTTTTTTTTTTTTTTTTTTTAGCAAAAATTGAATCCTCCTCCCCCCCAAAAAAAAAATCACAGAACAGTTAAATATTTTGGCTAAAGTCACAGATATGTAGATAAATATGAGAAAAAATAAAATAGGATCTTTTAGTATAAGAAGTCAAGGGCAAGGGTACAGCTCAGTGGTAGAGCACATACCTAGCATGTGCAAGGCCCAGGGTTCCCTCCGCACCTTCCCAAAAGCAAACAAACAAACGAAGAAATGAAGGTGAAAGGGGGCTCAATTGCAGAAAAAGCAGTGATATTGAAATTGTTATGATGATTGTCAAACGTGCCCCCAAAGTATGCATAGAGGAAAGAGTGATGGTATAAGATTTTAACAAAGAGAGTTTGAATTTATAATTGGAAAAGAGTTGGCAGAATGTTGAGAAAAAATGAAAACTCAAGGTATGAGGCCTTTGAGCACATAAACCAAGACTCTCCAGCAAACTTAACTGCTTGTGGAAGCCTCCAGAAAACTCCACTCTATATGTTCCCCCACAGGCATAAATGCCACAGGTATCCCTTAAAACACAAGAACCTTATGAGAGGTAACAATCTTATGGGTAAGTTTTCCAGTGCCATTATTGGAGCATTTACCTCTAATCTTATACATTTAGCAAAATCATTATTATTATCTGTTAATATTTGTTTGTAAATGGAAATTAGAAAACATAGTCTTTAGTTTTTGTCAAATAAAATGTGATAAAATGAGAAGCCTAATTACTGGTAAATGTTTTAAAAATAGTTTGGAAATGGATTTGAAATTGTTAGGTAGGTCTTGCTGACTCCTTTCTGGTTATTCCTCCTACTAATTTGGTACCACTAATTGGCATGGGCTTCTATTATAGAAATGTGGCCGGTGAAAAGGGTTATGAGTTATGTCTGCTTTCTCTCTTTGCAATTGTAAGCATAGTGAATCTTAGTAAAGTATAAAGGGAAGTTTCCATCAGGGGCCACACCTTTGCCATAATAGTTATTTCGCATGACTTTTTTACAAAATATGGGTGGATTATTTTTTTAAGAACAATCTCAAGTCCTAAAGCAATTTACGTTTTCAAGGGTTCTAGTAAGATTGGCGAAAGGTCAAATGTAGTAAGAAACTGGCAGCTGAAATCCTTCTCTGGTCTGTGTATACTACTATCCAATTCTTCCTTGCTTCCTGGCTCTTTTATTTTATTTGTACATACCTTAGTTTCCTACCAGTCTGATATTATTTAAAATTCTCTGTAGGCCATGTAGTGCTTTCTACAGAAGTATGTTATCAAATAGTTGCTACTAAAAGAGCCTTCAATATTAATGGAAGAGTGAAAATGATTTGTTTCTTCCATTTAAAAAGGAGTGTTATGATCTATTTCAATGTGCTATACAAAAAAATAGCTAGAATTAGAGCTTGTTTCAAGTCAGATCATAAAACATAAAGACTGTGAAAGAACATGCTAAATGCATTGAGTTTTAAAATTCACAGCAAGTTTATAGTTTCATTTTCAAAAGTGCTATGAATTGTGAATCTATATGTGCCCCAAATGGTGACAAAAAGAACATTCCAGGAGATGTCCTAGGAAAATTTTAAAAAATATATTTGTTGAGAACAAGCTCCAAGTAACTGTATGAATTAAAAAGAAAGTGAAATGCAATGTCGTAGCTGAAGCAAACAGAAACCTCCCATACTCTGAATGATTTGGTTCATTTCCTTTGAACATGTTTATATAAGCATCAATCCGAAGGCAAGAAGGAAGAGAAAGCATGAGAAGATTAGATCTGGTGTGCAAAAGACAAAATCTAGGTGACTTCGGAGACCACAGCATACAGAGATGGGGGCAGAAGAGGAGTTGGAGGGGAAAATTGGGCTGCAATCAAAATGAACCAGACTCAGAGGTTTTATGTGGCTTCTGAGATTTCAGGCAGCTCTAATTCTGAGGAGCAGGATGACATAAGATTAGTTGTACTGGTAAATTCAGAATCATGTAACACTATCCTCACATCTGTATTTTCTGTGGAAGAATTCAAAGCTAAAGATTCTAAAGGAGAGAAAAGGACAAATATTTATTACGGAGACACAGAAAGTATCATGTTTTCTGCCACTATGCAAAGAATGACTTAATCCATGGCAGAAATTATCTATTCAAGTAATCCTCTATCCCTGGTATTATAGATCCTGGTTTGGCTTAATTGTCATGATCTAGTAACTGAGATTATTACTAGAAGATTGCAAATGCTGAACTCCTCTCTTGCAGGAAAGTGTTGTGGGAGCTGGTTGCTGAAAAATTTTTAAATGTTGATAAAAATGACTATTTTCATAAGATGTTGACATTCATAAACTTGAATATTCAAAGCAAGGAGGCAGTTGATCTGAAAACTCAGCAACATGCGGTGATTACATGTTTCTAGAATTCTACAATGTAATGCATAAAACTGTGGCTGCTGCTAAAGTCAGAATAATGAGGCTTTTGAATGTACAAATGATTAAAATAAGTCCAAAGAGTCTTTTTCACCATCACTAATCATCATGAAAATACAAATGCAAACCACAATGAGATATCACCTCACTCAAATGAGAACTATTTAAAAAAAGCTAACGATATCCAGTGCTGGTGAGAATGTGGAGAAAAGGGAACCTCAGCACATTTGGGGAGGAGAATGTACACTAAAGCAGCTAAATGGTTTTTCTAAAAAAATAGAAGTACCATGAAATTCAGCAATCCCACTATAAATATGTATCCAAAGTAAAGGAAATCAGTATATCAGAGACATTTTCCCTCTCATTTACAATGACTCAGACATGGAAACAATATAAAGGTCTATTGGTTGATGAGTAGATAAAGAAAATATGGCACAGGTACACATGGAGTACCATGAAATTGTAAAAAAATAATGAAGTTTTCTTGTGAGAAAATATGGATGGAACTGGAGATTATTATAATAAATGAAATAAGCCAGGAAGACTCACATGTGGAAAATGGAAAATTTGAGGTCATAGAAGTTGGGACAGAGTCGTTACTACCAAACACTTGGGAGAGTAGTGGAGAGAGAGGTAGAGAGATGTAGATCAATGTGTACTAATTTACAGTTAGGAGGAAGAGGTTTTGGTGTTCATAGTAGGGTGACTATAGAAAATAATAGTAAACTACACCCTTCAAAAAGCTAGAAGAAAAGACTTTGAATATTTTCACCATAAAGAAATGATAAGTATTTGAGGAGGTAGAGATGCTTAACCTGATTTAAAGTTTACACAATGTATGCATGTATTGAAACATCATGTAGTAGTCCATAAATATGTATGATTTTTATCTACCAGTTAAAATGTATTCAATGTAAATTAAAAGAGTCTCGTATGGGAAAGTAGATGGAAAGTTGACAGGTAATCATTAACGAAAATCTTGTGTACATGAAAACAAAGCATTTGATGCTGCTGGTTTGGCATGTGAGGAAGGTTGAATGGGGAGACCTTTTATTTCTGGGCCAATCCAGTTAATGATAATTTTGAAAATCATGATGATCAACATTATATATAATGTAGCATCAGATCACTGGGAATGCGTATGATTAGTTCAACCCAATCACACCACCTAAATAGTATATCAAATAGAGTTCAACTTTTACACTTAAAATGAAAAAGTATAAGTGGAGAATGGAATGAGAATAAATAAGAATTAATTTTAAAGTACTATAAAATCATGAATTGGGGACTATTTTAAATAGGGGGTGGCTTAAGGTAAAATTAAATGAAGGTGTGAGCCTCATTTTTGGGGGGGGCTGGGGATTAAGTCCAGGGTGCTTAACCACTGAGCCACATCCCCAGCTCATTTTATTTATTTTTTTAAATTTTGAGACAAGGTCTCAGTAAGTTGCTTGGGGCCTCCCTAAATTGCTGACACTAGCTTTGAACTTGCCATCCTCCTGCTTCAGCCTCCAGAGCTGCTGGAGCTACTGATATGCACCGCTGTGTCGGGCCAGAGTTCTCATCTTGAAGATGTAGGAAAATATCAGTTTCCATGCCCATTCTTGTTTTTGGTTGAATTCAATTACTTTTAGGAAATGTTCCCATTTCTTTGCTGGCTGTTAGACAAGGGTTTCTCCAACCCTCAAGAGACCACTGTGTCCCTAGCCATGTGTACCCTCCATCTTTAAGCAAGCAATGGTGCTTTGAATTTTGTGACTTCCTCTTGAATTTCGTGACTTCCTCCACCATCTGGAGGAACCTCTCCACCCTTTAGGAAGTCATGTGATTAGAACAAGCTCACATGGATAATCTCATCTTAAGGTCAACTGATTAAAACCTCAGATCTTAATTACATCAGGAAAATCCCTTCTCAGAGGTACCTAGAGTAGTGTTTGATTGAAAAACTGGGAGAGATGTTTTCACCAGGGACCGGGGATTTAGAGGGATGATGTATGAGAAGTTTGCCTATCATACAGTCCAAAAGGACCTGACCTAGTTAAAATGGAGAAGGAGAAGTTAGGAATTTTTTTTTTTTTTTTTGCATAGAAAAATGACCAAACATTATGGATACTTTCATTAAAAAAAAAAAAAGCAAAGTTGAGAAACTAAAGCCCCATGAAAGAACTGTAAATGAGTATGGGAAAAACAGAAGTAAAACTGATAATCTGAGGTGTACAGAATAGAATAGAAAATCAACATAACAGTAGAAGAATCCATGCTTCTCTTTTGGAATGTGGAAAGAATATGGACTGTCTGAAAATAAAAAAATAAAAAGGGTTAGGGATGTGGCTTAGTGGTTAAGCGCCTGGTATCAAATAAAAAAAATGAGAAATTAACAATAGAGGAAATCAAGTAAATAAGGAACCTGTGACCTTTGGAGAAGTAATAGTGTTTGGCTGAATATGTAGCTCAGGGTGATGAGCAGATCAAAGGAAGGAGGAAAAGCTTCGGGGACAGGAATAGAAATGTGTTAAGGATAGAAAAACACTAGGGAGCACAACGAGAATAACATGGTAAATTCAGGTATTAGAAGATCATGCAAGAAAAAACTAGAAGGCTAATCTTGAATTTACACCTAATATCAAAACAAAATTGCATTTCTTCTTATCTGATGATACAAGTTGATTGTGATGATGAAGTGTGATTATTATATGATGATACATGTGGCCAAGAGAGAGATGAAGATCACTACAAATGCACATGATTAGGAAATCCTGAAGCCAGGATATTAACTCTGATTTTTCTGATTTGTTTCATTCGGTTTTGTTTTAATCCTTATCCAACTTATATATGCACATGCAAGGCTAGGAGATTCTAGTAGTTCTTTTAGGCTTGTAATAGACAAAATTTACTGTGCTCTTTCTTTTCAATTTCCCTGTCTACGGAGGCAACTACTTTCAACATTTTAGCTGATTCTTTTGGTATTTACTTCTGTACTTTAAATAGCAGAACTAAATTGCTGTGTCTTGACTCTTTGTTCTAGTTCAGGTCTTCTTTGTCTTCTGTTGAGAACATGAGTTTTGTCACTCTTTTACTCCCATACCTTCCACCTCTTAAAACACACACACACACACACACACACACACACACACTCACACAATCTTCTCCCCTCTTCTCATTAAAAGTATCATAATTTTGGTTAGATCAGTGTTTACATAATTATGAATATATGAATGCTATTTTAAGCCCTGTTGTATACTAAAAGTATTATTCACCCTCTGGACTAAAATATCTTATTTTTGCATGCTTTTTTTTTTGTATATAATTAGCACTAATTCAAATCCATACTCTTTATCAGTTGTCAAAATCTCCTCTTAGTACACAACATTCCACCAATAAAACGTGTCTTTTGAAGACAGTTGTTCTGAACACTCTGACCTGCCACCATCCTGGGCTGATTTTCCTATATTCCTGTCCTTTAGTTACAGCCATCTTCCTGAACTTTCCATTTCATCATGATCCCAAAGATGCTCTTTGCTTTCCCCCTGCATTTCATACCATGCTTCTATCTGTGTCAGTACATATCCCCTCCCCACTCTTTTTAAAATGAAACTCTTCTTAGAATAGCTGCCTGTGAAAGAAATATAATGGATTTTTTTGGAGACACTGAATGTCTCTACCATTATACTTGATTTATGGTTTGGTTAGGAATCAAGCCCTAGGTTTGAAATAATATTTGCTGAGAATCTTGTAGACAGTGCTCCATTGTGTCCAGTTCCCAGTATTGTTCTTGAACAGCCTAAAGCCTTCCCAACTATGGATTCTTTTCATGGGACCCATTATCTTCACCTCCCTGAAAACAAATATAAATCTGATCTTTGCCTCTGGTGTTCTAAAATTTCATGTTTATGCACCTTGATATGGGTCAATTTTTAAATCTATATTCTTATGAACCATGTTCAACTGTGGGAAATATTCATGAATTATTTAATTGATGATTCCCTCCCTTCTGTTTTTCTTATTCTCTTTCTAGCATTTCTATTATTCGGATATTGTTACCTCTTTGTCCCTCTCATTTTCTTGTGATTTTCTTCTCCTAACTTTCTACCTCTTACATTTTTCTCATTTCATACTTCTCCACATTGGGGTAGATTTCTTTCACTTTATCATTGAACATGTTGATAGATTTTTCAGTTCTGCTAAATTCGTTTGTAGCATCTTCTTTTTTCATGAAAAATCTCATGTTTTAATATCAAAAAAATTGTAATTTCACCCTGCATAATCTTTTTTTGTTTAATTCAGAAATTTCTTTCTTTTCTCTGTTTATTTTGATCTCTCTTTTAGTTGGAAGATTGTTTTTCACAGACAGGTAATGATCTTTAGGTATCTGTTAATATTTAAAAGTAAGACATTTAAAGTTGATTTGGAACATTATTCTCCTAGAGTGGGCCTTGTTACTGTGATCATCATTATAAGTATGTCATTTTCTTAGGGAAAAAAAAATTGTCTTCTCTATCAGCTGAGCAGATTCCCCATATGATCTTTTAATAGCCTGCATAAAGATTATAGTCCTCATTGCTGTCATTCTAGAAGATAAGCTGGGGAGAAAGGTAGGGAATCAGTAAGTGTTTATTTAATCCTGCATTCAAAAGAATATTCCACACTCAAATATCCATCAGTCCAGAAACCTATCTTGCCTCTTATCAGTCTTTCGCTGGTATGAAATACTCCTTTGAAAACAGGCAATGATTGAGAAAATCTGAGGTCCTATTTGTTTTTTTGTTGTTTTTTAAACTGCATTTTTTTTAAATATATTTTTTTAGTTGTCAATGGACCTTTATTTTACTTATTTGTATGTGGTGCTGAGAAATGAACGCAGTGCCTCACACATGTTAAGTACTCTACCACTGAGCTACAACCCCAGCCACTAAACTGCATTTTAACTCATCAGTTTTATTGAGAAATAAGGTATACAATAAACCACATTTATTTAAAGGACAGATTCTAGTGAATTTTGACAGTTGTAGTTGCCTATGACCAAATCTCCACACATAAAGAATATATCTGCCACCCGCCAAGATTCCTAAGGTCCCTTTAAGTCAATTTTTCCTTCAGTCCTTACCCAAGACAGTGACCATAGGGGATTTGCAATGCACATAAAGGGGACACAGTTTGTAATCTCTTGTGCTTTCCTTCTTTTAGCATGATGATTTTGAGATTCATCCCAGTTGTTGCCTTACAGTGATTCTTTACTTATATTCCTAAGTAGTATTCCATTATATAAACATACTACCCTTATCTTATCAATTTTACTAACTGATGGACACTTAAACTATTTCCAGTTTTTGGCCATTTTCAATAAAGTTGTCACGAACATTCATGTATAAATCTTTGTATGGACATGCACATCCATTTCTCTTGACCACATACATGCTTGCAGTCCTAAGAAGCCACCATTTTTTCAAAGTGAGCATATCATTTTATATGTAACATATATCCTTGTTGACACACATTGATATTTATATATATATTTTTATCCCTGCTAAGGAGTGTGCAGTTTTAACTGTTGCTTAAACTTTTCAACTAATTATCTTCTTTTTAGTCCACTTGGCCTTTACTTACCAACAGAAGAATGGCATTACAAATTTTTAATTTTAAGGGGTATTCTTCAGTATTAATTAGGTTGTTTCTTGGCCTTTCTGTCACAGATTAGGGATTCAGTTTTTCTAGATTATTAAATGAGATGCCATCTATCTATATACACTTTCTATCCTCTAAAATAGGCTTGTGGTTGTCTCTACTCTCATTATCTTTACCTGTATATGTTTCCACATTTTAAAAAAATCTCTTTATTTTTATCTTAGTCAATTTTTGGAGGAAATATAAATGTGTTATATTTAATTCACCATCATTATTCCTCAACTATGTATTTAGTGTATGTTTTTAACATATAAAGTCAATGTCCAAACATGGATGAGATACAAGGTAAAACAAGTGTGTTGTTGCAATAACTGCTTCTTGGGGAGTCCCATTTGATAGGAAATGTGTATTAATATTTTCTGGAATACCTTTTGAGTGATCGTGTTCACCACTTCATACTCTGAATCCCTTTGACTAAGTAGCATGAAAGGAAGAGATGTCCCATAGGTAGAGGAAAGTGATAGACAATACATTTGTCTGCACTATGATCTCTTCTAAAGGAGTTTGAACTATAATTTCAAACTGTCACATGTCTAGAGAAATATGATCAAAATGATGATATCCTAGAAAAAATATAATAAAGGAAGGTTTTGAAAACAAGTGTTTGACATTAAATAAATATTTAAAATGGGAATAATTACTACTATTGATTATTCCAAAGTTATTAGGTAAGAATTGAGATAGATGAGAATGTACATTTAATAGTGTACATACAAACAGAAAAAAATCATCATTTGTTTTTGCAGGATGGTATGTTGTGAATTGGGAAGGAGACATTCATTCCTAGAGTTCTTTCTAACTCTCCAAGAACCTATTAATTAATCTTATAACATAGCATTATAGTTACATTTAGAACAAATTTTCATGTCCAAGAGCTTAGTAACACAGCATGATGATGGTTTTGTAAGGTTTAAGCTACACAGATGTGAGGTTGTCTGTCTGATGTAATGGATCAATAAATCAAGAAAAAGGAACTCTACAAAATACATTGTAATCCTTTAATAAGTATATCTAATTATAAATATTTCATCCTTCATTCTTCAGATACCTTTAAATATCCATGTTTAGAAATTAAACTAGAGAAGCCTAAATTATTCATTACATTTCACATTTGATACACAGGAAACCAGTTGCAATTTTCAAACAAAACTACATAGAAAGGATTACACTTGAAACCTATTTTTGTACAAGATTAATTCTTATTGGGTACTACTGATGGTAAGACAGGATAATGTGAGTAAAGTTCACAGTTAAACCATATCACAAACTAGAAAGATTAAAGTGCACTGGGTAGCCACTTCTGGTAATGTTCCCCAAAGGAAATACCGGCTAGATAAATGAAGTCAAGATTAGGAAACATGCACTTGATAAACACTCGCTATCACTTTCATCTGCTTTATCAAAGTTGCTGTTAAATAAAAAAAGGAAAGTTTTCTGCTTTTAATAAAGGACAGGTTTCTTCTTTTAATAAATGCCCAAATGTAATAGAATAAAATAGCAAGGAAGTTTTAATTATTTTTTATATTTTAAAAAAGAATAGAGTGGCAAGATGCAGTCTACATGTGCAATTTATGATCGTTAACTACCAATAAATTATGCAGTTTTTGCTTGGGTGTTTACTAGTTTTAAGTGTACTTTCTAGTATTTAAGGAACAAATCCATAATAAAAATAATCATATTTATGTGTCAGATATGTATAACCAAAATAATCAAGAGTTGTAGGAAGTACTATCAATCAAGTTACCATGCAGAGAAGATATAATGTAGAGGGATTGGGTGTGACAAAGCAATGTCTTTGAGTGAAATGGGGAAAGGGGCAGTTAAGAGGTGTGGTCTTAAATGGACAAAGGTCAACTAAAATGACTATAATTTTTCCTATTTGTAAAAAATGACATGCGTCAGCAAGAGGCTAGCATTAGAGTTTCTTTCAAATAGTGAACCATTAAAAACACATCTGTACTCACTCTTTGTCTAGTGAACTTTAGACATTAAAATTTCCCACTCATGAAGAAAGCTGAAAAGCTGAAAAGCTCCAATATTTTATTTCAAAAAGTAATTCAGGGCTTGATACATATATTTCACTGCTGCTTCTCCCCTTAGTCCATGCAGCTATCAGATTTATGTTGCTTCTGTAATGGAGACCATTCTGCATCCCAGAGATCATTTGCTTAATAAATTTCACATTGCTACTTAACAAATACTAAAACTTGATAAGCATGAACTGTTCTACTCAGGAATCAGATGAATTTCATTTATGTTGCACAACTACTAAAGATTAACTCACACCTTTGCTAGTGGTCTACAGCATTCTACTTTGGAGAGCATTCTACTTTGGAGAGTATTTCTGAAATACTTAGAAAGACTTGAAATATTTATATACTAAAGCATATATTTCAACTATGGAACAAGATGATTTACATGTTACATGAAGATAAAGAGGTAGCAGAGGGAATTTAAAATACAGGAAGAGCTTGGAAATTTATTCTTTTTTAGATGAAATTAAGTGCTGAGCACCCATGCAAGATTTTTTCTCTTGATTCACAGTAAGATAAAGAATATATCTGATTTAATTCAAAGTTACTTCTCCATAGCCAGCAGCAAATCCATTAAAGTGCTATTCTGAGTTTCATCTAAGCCATCATCAACATCCTGTGACATGGTCACTGAGTATAAACACATCTTCCAAATGCTGTACAAGTGGACAAAGATCATCTATATGATCACATTCGGAGCAGGAGTGGTTATGTAATAATTCAGCTACAGAAGTAGCCACAGGCATATTTAAGAGCACAAGTAAATAACCATTCCTGTGAAATTTTACAAGGGAAAAATCCTGATATTATTCATTTAAATGAAAGCTTCAAGCTTACATGTATGAAATAATAGCAGTCTTACTCTTGAAGTAGCTTATGTAGCTGCAATGTAATTACTTTGCTTTTGTTTAAAAGTGTTTATTTTATTTAACAAATTTGAAGGGATTTTTTAAGTGATCAAACATACACTGTTTTGGAAATTAATTTTGAGAAATATCCTTTGTCTTAACCAGTATTAACTTTTTGAAGAAATTATTTGCCTTGTCAGTACCTCAGTTTTCCCATCTATTAAATGAGTAGATTGGACAGGTGACTTCTAATTCCTTTCAAGTATTACACAGACCTGGATTCAGAAATACGTGTAATGTTTTGCAAAATGGTAGAGGTAATTAAGAAAATCTACATACTGAGTTCTGATTAAATTTCAGTTTAACAAAACCTATTTAAGGAAGGAGAAACTTTGAAAAGAGTAGATTGGAGGAAATTTTATAGAGAAAAAATTTCATCCTATGTTTTTCAAAAATGGGAAACTGAACCAAAAAATAACCCCTGAGGATTAAATTTGAAAATCTAAACATAAGGTGAAAACAGCAGCATATGGACTAAGATAAAATGTTTTCACCCCAGAACAATTGATTATACTTACAGAAAGAATCAATGTACTCTCTACAACAGGTTTATAAATGATTTGCCATTAGAAATAGAATGGATTATGTTCTCCTATGTTGGTAAACACAACTATCACTCATTATAAACTTAAACAGTAGAAAATTGAACTTTGAAATTTGCTAATGAAGGGAGCTAATTTATTTTGAATTATGTGCAATCTTGAAATCAAGAACTTTCAAGATGTAGTGCATTTAGTGCATTATATTGCACAACATGGTACCTTTTAAAGAAATGTGACAAAGAAATATGACAAAATATGACAAACATTTTCAGAATATAGGGGTAATGGGGATTGGAAAAGAGAACAGAAGGTGGTGGAGGGAATGGGGAAAGAGGAAGGGAGGTGGGGGGGTGGGGAGGGAGGAATTTCTTGAAATTAAGAATTATCTAATAATGGGTGATAAGTCCTGCATCCCAATATGGGAAAAGAGACATTTGAAATGCTAATGATAGAAAAGAAATGTTTTTAAGTATGGCAAACTTAGTAAAGAAGAAAATAAAATCACTATTATCTGCAAGTAGAAGGCTGAGAATTACTATCATTGTATTAAAACTTAATTCTTTATCATTTTTTTTTTCAAATTAGCCATGGAGGAATATTTTTCCTTATAATTGAGTTTATAATTCTCTCCACAATAATAATTGTACCTGTAACATTTTCACTGGGCTAGAACAAAAAAGTTGAAGACAATTTCTTCTGGAAGTAATTTGATTGTTTTCATGTGGAGAATTCCAGGGAGTATATGGCAAATAGCAAACCGATTCCATAATTTTGATTGAAGGATAATGAACATTCAAGATCTCATGAGAATGAAACATCTATAATTTCGTGACAATCTAGAATCCCCTTTAGTTCTCACCCTCCATGCCTCCCTTCCACCACCAAAGTACATCCAGTGGTGAACAGTGTGTGGCATGCCAGGCGACACAATTTGGAATGAGGCACAAGGGTTTGGTTGTGACCTAACTAAGGCTTTTTCTTGATAAACTACTGTGTATTAGGGGAAAGTTACTTGTGAATTACTGGTCAGCAGTAGGCCTTGCATTCCCTTAGGTTTAGCTACTTAACTACTTAGTTCACTACTATGTTAGCTGTTGAATTACCGTTTCCAAAATGACAAAGACGTTTGCAGAAGTCCCCTCCTCTAATCGATTTTCAGCCTACCATCCATTTTCCAAGCTTACCTGAATTTATGTATTCAAACAACTTCAAGCACATGCCTTATAAAGTCTTTTGCCCTAAGGCTGCTCTATGATGATAACAGAAACTGCTTTGCCAGCAGATACAATTTTATCATCGCATTTTGAGGTATTCTGCCTAAGGAGAAAATAACACTGGGAAAAATTTCCACTGAAACAGTATATTTTACATTATTATGACAAGATCTTAAAATGTTCTACATAAAATGTTAGTATAGTGCTTCAAAACAAAAGAAATGTCATTAAATATTTTTTCCCTTTCGGTTTTTAAGTAGACTAATGATTTTCTATGTAATGTTTAACATTTAAACTATGATGGTTACATAGATTACTAATCAAATATCCATCAAATATCTGCTTGTTCTTTGAAGGTAAAAACCAAGAAGGACTTAATGTTCTTTCTTTTAAGAAGCAAAGTTAAATATAATCCCAGCAGAAAGTTTGGAAATGTCTAATATAGTGTAGGGATTTTTTTTTTTTTTTACAGACTTTTTCAAAGAACAGCAAATATATCAATTTTTTATAAATAATCTATTTATTTATTTAAAAATACACTATGAGTGTCTCTATATGCCAGGGATATTTTTCCTTTTCTTATTTAAATTTCAAGCTTTTAATTATCCATTTGTGGCTAATTAAAATTTATGTATTTTACCAGAATGAAAAAGTTTATTATAAAATGTTTTCTGTAACAGATATATTGTCCTATATAAGCTAATTGTGGGACTGAAAAAAATCAGAAGATGCTGCTGCTAAAATTTAATCATTTTTTTCTTGTCACCATGTTCTAATATTTATCTTGAAAATTTCTTCCACTGTTCTGAAATTCTCACTATATACAAAGTTTCGTTTTCATTAAAAAAAAAAATAATAAACTTATCTTTTCCTTTCATTTAATTCCTGAAATTACTGCAGTCTTTTCCCCCTACTTTTCCATTGGTACTGTTGTGGTTGTTAGTTGTGGTTGTTAATTGTGGTTGCCAAGTATTAAGTACACTGCTCTCTCTTCATCTTTGGCTTCTTAGTCTTAAACAAAGAAAACCCTACATCCTTCCGAGACCTTCTTTCCCTGCCCTTCTAAGACATCAATATCTCCCATTTTTTCCTTACCTTATTGACTGCTGCTCACCATGTCTTTTGGCGGCACTCTTCAATGTCCAATCTATGTGTTAAATGCCCAAGGACAGTGTCCTGGGCACTGATTTTTTTTTTTCTGGCAATTATCTTTTATGCAATTTATGGATGATCTTATCTAATAATGTGCCTGCAAAAGCATTTATATCAATGAATCTCATTCCTGTTAGATTTAATGCTGACTAGGCATTGTATGTCTATTATTCACAAAAATATTGTTAAATATTTTATAACATTGTCTTTTTTACTATTCCCAAACAAAATTTACTGATATGAATGATCTGTAGACATAATTAGAAAAAAAATCAAAATAGTAACCTACCTCAAAGGTAGAGGAAAAGAAAAAGGAAATTAATTTATAATAAAATTATATGATTAAGCACTTAAATGTTTAGGTGTGGTTTTATTAAAAAGCATAATATGGGTAATGCTTGTGCCTACTTATAATGAATATATTGAATTTAGGAGAGGTGATAAATCAGAAGCCCTTACACACAAGAAGCAAAGGAAAATAAATATATTGAAAAGCAAAAATGGGATTGGGAATGAAAACCTAGTTTTGAATGTTATAACACATATAATTCATTTGTATATGATAAGAAAAAAATACAAAAAATGCCCCCAATGGAAGACAATTTGTCAAGACAAATTTCAGAATTATTGAAGTGGAAACAATAAGTAAGTTTGATATTCTGTAAAATAACTGTGACTTTTTTCTTAGTATCACAATAATTCCTATGCTATTGCATCACAAGGTAATGATAAAATATCTGAAGACCACAAAAGTATTTCCTATCTTAAAATTCAACCACAAGTGGAGATATACGTTTAGCTTCTAGTACTTAAAAAGACCTAGTACTCTACTTCAATGAGCAACAAGGGCTAGAGCATAGGTTGGAAAAAGAAGCAGTTATTTAAAAAGCTATACAGAATTTGTAGGTTAGACCTCTGAGAACAGAACAAGAGCAACAGTGAGAAACAACAGGCACCTCACACAAATATAACATCTCCACCCACAGTTTTCACTATGGGAAATGTCTTCTCTGCTCAGTGATATGGAATAACTTTTTAAAGTTTTATCAATGAACTTTCTTAATGCAATTGCAGTGTTTTAAGTAACATTTCTGAGTCTGTCACAAGGAACTCTGTCAGATGGATTTAATTGAGCCTCATGAATTTTAAGTAGCTACACTTTGGGAGCCTCAGGAGCTAGATGGCCTTTCTCTGAGGTTGAGTGTCCTCTGTGGTGCCCAAGAAGGGGGAGTTCTGTTCCTCTGAGCCCCATGGTCAGGCCTGCTCATATCCCAGCAATTCTCTAAAACCAACTGGCTCTAGGACACTGTGGAGCACAGCACATTCAGTTGTTACCAAGCTGTCATTCTGGCTGCATCTGTCAGCTGGACTAGTGAGTGGGTTGTCAGTTTTTGCCTCTGGGTCTGTTTCTGACTGCTGATTTGAATTCTGGCTCTGTGATGACTACCTCCTGGCCTTAGCCCCTTACTCTCCATAGTCACTGGGGTCTTAGACAACTTGTTACCTACCCTCCTTGTTCTTGGAGACTCTGCAGAAAGCTGCCAAAGCAGTCCTCTGGGCACTCAAGCCTTTAACTTTTGCTGGGCTTTGTTATTTCAGCTGTGATGATGTGGGCATGGCAAAGCTCTGGCCATGCTGTGGGAACTCTGAACTTTTTGACTTAATACCTTAAGTATTGATTGTATGCCTCTTGGTTCTTGCTGTAGTATGTCATTCAGCTAACAATAAAAAAGAAATAACAGGGGCTGGGGTTGTGGCTCAGCGGCAGAGCGCTTGCCTCGCACATGCACGGCCTGGGTTCGATCCTCAGCACCACATAAACATAAAATGCATTGCATTGTGTACAACTAAAGTAAATAAATAAATATTTTTTAAAAAGAAATAACAGATAGGAGCCCCGGTAGATAATCTTTTCCTGGAATGATATGGCATTTTCAGAATTAAATTGTTGTTGACACAAAGATTTGGGAGGAATTGCATTCAAGAAATTGTGAGAATTTGTTCCATTTCTGGTGAGTTAATTGATCTGTCTTCCAAATTATATGACTCATAGTATAACTAAACATATGTGTGCTTTGTCTCTTGATTGATAAATATTTTAAAGAGAATTCATCCTTATCACTATCAATACATGAGCAAACTTCTATATTTATCCTGGGAATAATTGCCAAAGTAAAAAATTGTGAATTCATGAGTAAAGACTTTGAAAAAAAAAAGAACAACATATTTGATTTTGTAAACTTCTCACAGTTCAGTAGATACCAGGTACTGATGATTACAAATCTATGGAAACATTAAAATTAGGAAATTGTGATATCTCACATTACATATTTCTAAATTCTAGCAAGAAGAGCTTTGTGACTTCTGAATTTAGAGATGTTCAATTTAGGAAAGAGGTCTCCTTTGTGATGTATCAAAATACTATGAATTTTAAATAGAGACTTAATCCTGAAATGTGTTTTACTTTTCCTTTTAGGAAAAAGATTGTTTTACAATCTTTCTAAAGAGGTAAAACTATAAGTTATAATTTTCTATTTTCCCTCTGTGGGAATCTCTATTGAAAAGAATGAATCTGTGTTGACAACCTTGTGCCCAAACCAGATGAATATTCAATTGCCTACTTGACAAATACCTGGGTGCTATCTTTGATATTTCTCTTTCCCCACACACTACGTGTAATTTGAAAGAAGTCCTATTCAGCTGATTTCCAACAGATGTGGTAAATATTTTCAATTCTTTCTATTTCCACCATTCCTCCTCTAGTTAAAGCCTTAGTTAGCTGTGTCTTCCACCAGGGCAGTTGCTCATTAATTGTTCCTTAGTATTTTATTTTGTCATCATCTTTTTTTCCTTTTTTCTATTTTGTAAACTTTTTTATTTGTTCTTTTTAATTGTACATGGAAGTATATTTTGACATATGATACACACATGGGGTATAACATACTATAGTGACGTGGCCACATCAAATATTCATAGCAGCTCAATTCACAGTATCTAAGCTGTAGAATCAACCTATGTGCCCTTAAATAGATGGATAAAGAAAATATGGTACATATACACAATGGTATATTACTCAGCCTTTAAGAAGAATGAAATTATGGCATTTGCCAATACATTCGGCCTTTGGTTTTTGTGCAATTGGCTTATTTCACTTAGCATGATGGTTTCCAGTTCTGTCCATTTACTGGCAAATGCCATAATTTTATTCTTCTTTAAGGCTGAATAATATTCCATTGTGTATATGTGCCATATTTTCTTTATTCATTCAATTAGATAGGCGTCTAATTTCATCTATTTAATGGCACCTAAATTGATTCCACAGCTTAGATACTATGAATTGAGCTGCTATGAACATTGATGTGGCCACGTCAATATAGCATGATGATTTTAAGTCCTTTGAGTGTATGCTGAGGAGTGGGATAACTGGGTCAAATGGTGGTTCCATTCCAAGTTTTCTGAGGAATCTTCGTGCTGCTTTCCAGAGTGATTTCACCAATTTGCAGTCCTATCAGCAATGTATGAGTGTTCCTTTTCCCCCACATCCTAACCAACATTTATTGTTACTTGTATTCTTGAGAATTGCCATTCTGAGAGGAGTGATATGAAATCTCAGTGTAGTTTTAATTTGCATTTCCCTAATTGCAAAACATGTTGAACATTTTTTCATATATTTGTTGATCAATTGTATTTTTTCTTCTGTGAAGTGTCTGTTCAGTTTCTTGGCCCATTTAATGATTGGGTTATTTGGTTTATTGGTGTTATGTTTTTGAGTTATTTATGCATCCTGGAGATTAATGTTCTATCTGAGGTGCAGATGGCAAAGATTTTCTCCCATACTGTGGACTCTGTTTTCACATTCTTGATTATTTCCTTTGCTGTAGAGAAGTTTCTAGTTTGATACATTCCCATGTATTGATTCTTGATATTACTTTTTGCTCTTTCAGAGTCTTGTTGAGGAATTCAGTTCCTAAAGTGACATGATGGACATTTAGGCCTACTGTTTCTTTAAACAGGCACAAGGTCTCTGGTCTAATGCTTGGTCCTTAATCCAGTTAGAGTTGAGTTTGTGCAGGGTAAGAGATAGGCGTCTAATTTCATTTTATTACATATGGCTTTCCAGTTTCCCAAGCACCATTTGTTGATGAGGCTACATTTTCTCCAATGTATGTTTGTGGCACCTTTGTCTAGTGTGAGATAGCAGTACTTATGTCTGAAGTTTTCTTTCCTTGATGTGTCTCTGTCTGATTTTGGTATCAGAGTGATATTAGCCTCATAGAATGAGTTTGGAAGGGTTTCCTCTTTTTCTATATCATGGAATAATTTAAGGAGGATTAATGTTAGTTCTTCTTTTTTTAATATTTACTTTTTAGTTTTAGGTGGACACAATATCTTTATTTTATTTTTATTGGTGCTGAGGATCAAACCCAGTGCCTCGTGCATGCTAAGTGTGCACTCTACCACTGAGCCATAACCCCAACCCCCGGTGTTAGTTCTTCTTTGAAGGTCTGGTAGAACTCCACTGAGAATCCATGTGGTCCTGGACTTTTCTTTCTTGGTAAGCTTTTAATTGTCTTTTCAATTTCATTGCTTGAAATTGATCTTTTAAAATTTTCTATGTCCTCCTGATTCAATTTGAGTAGGTCATATGTCTTTAGACATTTGTTGATGTTCAGGATTTTCTATTTTACTAGAGTATAAAATTTCAAAATAAGTTCTGATTATTGTCTGTATTTCTGTAGTGTCTGTTGTGATATTTACTGTTTCACGAATTTTAGAAAACTGAGTGCCCTCCCTCCCCCCATAGTTTGGTTAAGGGTTTATCAATTTTATTGAATTTTTTTCAAAGAACTGACTTTTTGTTTTGTCAATTTTTTGGATTCTTTTGTTTCATTTCATTGATATCAGGTATGATTTTAATTATTTCCTATTTTCTACTGCTATTGGTGTTGATTTGTTCTTCTTTTTCTAGGGCTTTGAGATGTACTGTTAAGTTATTTATTTGTTGAATTTCTATTCTATTATTGAATGAGCCTAATGCAATGAACTTTCATCTTAGTGCTGCCTTCATAGTGTCCCAGATATTTTGATATGTTTTATTGCTATTCTAATTCACCACTAAATATTTTTTATTTCATCCCTATTTCTTCAGCTATATATTCATCATTCAACAGAATATTAAGTAGTCTTCAGGTGTTAGAGTAGCTTCTAGTTTTTATTTTATCTTTTCTTTCTAATTTCAATTCATTATGATCTAATAAGTTATGTTATTATCTCTATTTTTTTATATTTGCTAAGAGTTGCTTTGTGGCCCAAGATATGATTTATTTTAGAGAAGGAACAATGTGCTATGAGAGGAAAGTGTATTTTCTCATTGATGGATGAAACATATATGTCTGTTAAGTCTAAATTATTAATTGTGATTTTTAGTTCTAGAGCATCTTTATTTAGTTTTGTTTGAGGGATCTATCCAGTGCTGAGAGAGGTGTGTTAAAGTTACCCAGTATTATTGTGTTGTGATCTATTTGATTCTTGAAATGTATGAAATGTCCTTTTTTGTCTCTTATGATTAACTTAGGCTTGAATTCCACTTTAGCGAATGTGAGAATAGAAACTCTTGCTTGTGTACAAGATCCACGTGAATGATATGTTTTTTCCTATCCTTTAATCTTCAGTCTGTTCATGTCTATTGGAGTTGAGTCTCTTGGAAATAGCATGTTGATGGGTCTTGTTTTTTAATCCAATCTGCCAGTCTATGTCTTTTGATTGATGAGTTAAGTCCACTTACATTCACTGTTATTATCAAAATATGATTTTTATTCCCTGTCATTTTGATCCATTTCTGATTTTTAATTTGAATTTGTTTCTCCATTGACTTACTGTTCTATTAGTGTAATTTCTTTGTTGGTTTTCACTTTTCTTTTTCATTTCTTCTTCAAGAAATATCTTATTGAGTATGTTTTGTAATGATGGCTTTCTAGTTGTGAATTCTTTTAACCTTGGTTTATCATGGAAGGTTTTTATTTTATCATCAATTCTGTAGCTTAATTTTGCTGGGTATAGTATTCTTGGCTGACATCCATTTTCTTTCAGAGATTGGTGTTTATTATTCCAAGACCAACTAGCTTTGAGGGGGTTGAGAGATCAGCTAAAATATGGATTTGTTTTCCTGTGAATGTTACTTATCATTTTTCAATAGCAGCTTTTAAATTCTATCCTTATTATGTATATTAGGCATTTTCATAACAATGTGCCGTGGTGTGGGTCTGTTGTAATTTTGTATATTTAGAGTCCTGGAAGCCACCTGTATTTGATTTTTCATTTCATTTTTATTTTTGGGAAGTATTCTGATATTACTTCATTGAAAATGTTACACATTCCTTTTGTTTGTACCTCTGAGCCTTCATCTATCCCAATAAATATTAAATTTGGTCTTTTCAGTTTATCCCATATTTCTTGGAAGTTCTGTTTATACTCTCTTAACATCTTTTCTCCATGGTCAACTTTGTTTTTAAGATTATGTATTTTGTCTTCATTGCCTGAAACTCTTTCTTCCAAGTGATGTTGTTGATGCTTTCAATTAAACTTTTAACTTGGTTCATTTATTCCTTCATTTTGAGGATTTCTGCTGTTTTTCTTTTTAATTTTTATTTTAGAATCTCTTTATTGAATTGATGTTTTACTTCCTGTATTTTGACTCTGATTTCACTCATTATACTGTCTTTTACTTTGCAGATCATTTTAACTATGTACATTCTAAACTCCTTCTCTGACATATCTTCTACCGTGGTATTGATGGATTCTTTATCTTGGTTTGTTTGGGGTAATTTGTTCCCTTGCTTTTTCATATTGTCTTGTATGTCTGTCTATCTTAACCATATGAATCTGAAGCAGTAGTTTCTGTCCTCTGGAGTTATAGTGTCCCTGAAGTTTTCCAGTACCTCACTGTTTAGGGGGAGACATATAACAGCAACAACCAATGCAAACAATTTATAAGTTAAACCAAATAGTTCCTATATGATGTATTCAATGTTAATTATCACAATAAACACAAATGATATGATCAGTTATTGCCTACAATAAAAACAGCAAGTTTGCAACAGGGTTTATAATTTCAAACGGTAGAGACAGAACAGAAGTGATATAGGATGTGATGATTATGAAGGAGGAGGAAAGAAGAGAGAAGTAAAACTTAAAGGAAGAGTGAAAGAGGGAAGAGTAGAGATTGGCTGTTAGCAGAAGAAAATAGTGAAATAGAATCTAGGGAAACAGGTAAGAGAAAATACATAAAGTAAAAATTAAAAAACTAATAATGAAAATAAAAGAATACAAAAAACTAAAATATAATTATTATATTACTATTTTATAACATACTAATTATAAAATATAATTAGCATATTATGTTATATTTGTATTACAAACATCCTAGTCCTCAAAAAACTGATCCATGAAAAATAACTGGCTTCAAAAATCCTAGAAATTAAGGAAAAAACCAACTATGTGTATGTATAAATGTCCTGTATAATTAAATTCACAATTAAACAGAGAAAAGAAAAAAGAGAGAGAGGAAAAAAGCTCGATGAAAAGTTAAAGAATTCTTTCCATTAGAATTCAAAAGATTCTCAGTTTATCTTCTCAGCAAATTAGGTGAAGTCATGTGGAGCATGATGTTCCACGCTTCAGATTGCTGGAGTGAGAGAGATGATCCCACAGGCAGAATTCCTGGAGGCAGCATTAGGCTTAGGTGGGCTCCAGGCTCTTTGCTGAATGCCAATTGCTCTGTAGATTTTTAAATCAGTGTACTTCCAGGGTCCGTAATTGCTGGTCCATGCTGGAAAACTATACCCCAGGGATCTCCCATGGGTTCCATTCATGTTATGGAAGAGCCAATTCTTAGTTGCCTACATCACCTGTGGCCAACACGTTTCCTGGTCTTGGGTTCAATCTTCAAACTCAATCACTTCCAGCTGGTTCTGAAAGAAGCAGGATTGGAGGGTGTGGGGTAGGGCCATGGTAACAGCTGTACTGTTGGGAATTTCTTCCTAATTTTATCCTATCCAACCTCCTGAGTCCCCAGTCTGCTTTGGGAGAGCCAGGAAAGCAACTTATCTATTCCACCATTTCTTATCATTGTTTTATACACAGCTACCAGCCTCAATTTTTAAAGACATGATTCAGTTCATAACACTTCTCTATTAAAACCCCACAATAAAGTCCCAAGAGTCTAGGTTAAATTTGAAGTTTTCTCTGGTTTGCAAGGTGTTTGGTAATCTGACTTCATCCTATTTGTCCACCCCATCATATGAATTCTTCCTTTGCTCTATTACTTTCTGGTTTCATGTTTGTTTATTTTTTGTGAAAACTTTTCCTGCCCAAGGATGTCTTTACTTTCTTTTCCAAGAATGTCCCTTGCCATAACTTTCTGCTTGGTGTGTTCATTTTAATTTTGCAGTTCTCAGGTTAAATGTCACCCCCTCTGCCAGGTCTTCTCTAGTTTTATCCTCCATTATTTTTAATCTATTTTAAAAGCACTTACACTATCATTATTTTGTGTAATTTGCTGTTTTCATGCTTATCATATTTTTTTTCTACTAGAATGTATGCTCCACAAAAGCAGAAATTTATTTGTCTTGCTCATTACTATATCCCCAGCTTTCAGCACACGGAGAGGCTCAATGAAACTCTGTTGAATTAATAAAAACTTTTAGAACTATTTCTATTAGTGACATATTGAGAAGTATTCTAAATTCTCCAAAGTACATTGTCCTTTAAATGTATGTAATTAAAACATTAGAAGATTAAATCATTTCTCACTGTTTCCAGTTAAGAAGGTGATTGAAGACCATCGTGTGTATACGCATGTGTGTGTGTGTGTGTGTGTGTGTGTGTGCGCGCGCGCATGTGTGTTCTATATTGATGACATGAAAAATAAAGGCCTTTTTTTTAGGGTAACAATATGATCTTTTGGAGACATACAAATCAGGCAGTAAGTTTGCTAAGATCCAATTCAAGGGCTATATCCCTTTTTCTTAGAAAGAGTTGTAGTTATACCGAAGGTTGATTGATCTAAGTCAATTGTGCAGATTTTCAAACGAGATCTTGAAGTGGGGAAATAAGAATGCAAATAACTATAACTATTTTCCAATGAAATCTACTACCCTCCATTACTTGAACCTTATCATACAATTCTAAATATACCTCAAGCATCATGAGGTATGTAAGAAATGGAAAAGAAGAAGGAAGTAAACTAGAAAGGCAAAGCAGAGATGCACTTTTGTGAATTTATACTTTTAGCAGACTCAGTGGGGAAAAGATTTAGAATCCACCAACAAATCCAAACACCTTTAAGCCACTTCCATCACTTACTGACAACATTTAAACATTTTAAATTTTATTCAAATTTTTTAAAGAGACCTTAGTTTTTACAGAAATTTTAGATTTCCAACCACTTGAGTAAGTAGTGCAGAGAGTTCCTATACACCCTCTGCCTCTACACATATACAGCCATTGCTATTATCAGCATCTTGCACCAGAGTGGTACATAAGTTGCAATCAATGAGACTACATCGACACACCATTATCACCCAGAGTCCAGAGTTTACAGTAAGGTTCAATCTTGAGGTTGTAATTCTATGGGTTTTGACTGATGTGTAACCATGTTTTCTTGACCTTAAAGTCCTCTGTATACCACCTGTTCATACCTCCATCTCCCCTAACTTCTGTCAAACACTGATTTTTTTTTTTAACTATTTTCATAGTTTTGCTTTTACAGAATGCCCGGTAGGTGGAATCATATAGTATGTAACCTTTCAGATCAGCTTTTTAAAAATTTTGTAATATGCAATTAAAGCTCCTCCATTTCTTGTCATGGCTTGGTAGCTCATTTCCTTTTATTAGCACTGAATACTATTCCATTGTCTGGATGTACCTCAGCTTATCTATTTACCTATGGAAGAACATCTTGGTTGCTTCAAATTATGGCAATTATAAATATAGCTGCTGGAAACATCTCTGTGAAGGATTTTATGTGGAGCAATAGGTAAATTCCAAGGAGTATGATGGGTGTTTCATGGAAAAAGCATGTTTAGTAAGAAACTACCAAACTGTTTTCCAAAGTTGCTGTGTTATTTTGCATTCATCAGCAATGAATGAATAATTTTGTTGCTTCACAACCTCACCAATGGTTGTTGTTTTCAGTGTTTTGGATTTTTACCATTCAAATACTAATAGAAATGTATGGTATCTCATTGTTGTTTTAATTTGCAATTCCCTGATGACATATGATGTTGAACTTATTTTCATATGTTCATTTTCAATCTGTCTATCTAATTGGGTGAGGTTTCTATTCAGATATTTTGCCAGTTTTTAAAAATCTGGTTGTTCATTTTCCTAGAGTTTTGAGAAATCTTTGTATATATAGAATCATAGTCTTTTATTAGAGAAAAAAGTCAATATTCTGACTCATCTTTTCATTCTCTTGACAATATCTTTTACAGAGCAGAAACATTTAATTTTAGGGATATCCAGCAGATCACTTCTTTCTTTCATGGATTGTGGCTTTGATGTTGTAGTCATAAAGTCATCACTATACTCAGAGTCATGCAGATTTTCTCCTATATTGTCCTCTAACATTTCTATAGTTTTGAATTTTACATTTATGTCTATGAGCCATTTGATTTAATTTTTTGAAGGTCTTTATATCTTTTTTTTTTTTTTTTTTTTTTTTTTTTTTTTTTTTGCATGTGAATGTCCTGGTTGTTCCAGTGTCATGGTTGAAAAGGCCATCTTTTCTTCATTGTGTTGCTTTTGTTCCTGTGTTGAACACCAATGGAGTATATTTATGTGGGTCTATTCCTGGGCTCTCTCTTCTGTCCCACTGATCTTCCTATTCTTTACCAATAAACACTGTTATGATTACAATGGGTTTGTAGTGAGTCTTAAAGTAAGTAGTGTCAGTTCTCTAATCTGGGTCTTTTTCCTTTCCTTGTAAACTTCAGAAAGCAATACTCTTCATTTTTTATTATGCCTTTGGATCTCATGACACTGATATATATATATACACAATACATATATATATACACACATATACATATATACACACACATATATGCATAAATATATGTATATATATATATTTACATAGGTATATTTACTCACAAAATCACTATTGAAATCTTTTTATTAAATGGTATATATTGTAAACATCAAGATGCATGAGTTTGGAGAGGAAGCTCTCAATAAATATTAACCATCATCACCATCATTACCAACAATAACATCCTTCTCCACAAAGGTTAAAAACAATGCTTAAGTGAGTAATCCAATATCACAGCTGGCCAGTGTAGGAGGACACAGATCTGGACCATTTGATTTCAAGGCTGGTATTCTGGCTACTACTTCATGCTATGGATGTGGAAGCTGTAAACACACTCTGAAACCACTTTTCCCATCCCTTATTCTCTTGGTAAAACTTTTATGATACCATGTAGGATGCATTAGAAAGCAGACTTTGAAATTAACTGAAACTCAGCTCCTAAAGGTAATATTATTTCTCAAGTGTATATAACGTATTATGTAGACAAATGAGAGTATGGTCTAATTAATATTATCTAATTGAGAGATTACTTATATAAAATGTTCTAGAAACCTTGGGAATACTCAATGGAGAAAGTCATTTGATTGTTCTGAGCCAATTAAGGCACCTCATGAAAATTCTGTAAACATTATAAAGCATAAGAATACTACATTATAATAATAAACACATCATTTTCTAAATTATAATTGTCTAATACTTGGACCATAATGACCTATCAATAAATATTTGATGAATAAATGAATGTGATATGTTCATAATAGCTTTTACTTCTTGTTATGTTTAATATTACATAAATATGTAAACAATAAAAATACAAGGTGATAAAATAGTTTACAGGGAATTTAATATCTAATCTATAATTGCTCTATATTAAATGAACTATAAATTCATTTTTCATTAGAGTATATAATAGAGGCTATTTTCATTTCATTTAATATATTTATGTTGTTATTTTTTAAGTATTTACACTATACTTAATGTGTATATATTGCATTAATATTTATAGTACTATAATTTTAGATTGACAGAATAATAAACAATGTAATAGTCATAATCTGAGATAAATATTTGGGTTTTTACTGGAATTTCCAGTGCTAATAGCCTTTCTTGTTTTCAACTATAGGAAAACACTTGCACAAATGCATACTTCATAGTATAATCTTTTTCTTCCACATTGCATTACTTTGGATTAAAAATTGGAATTTGCTATAGCTGAAAGAAAAAAAGACAGAAAATACATTGAAAACTAGTTAAAGAGAGACACTTAAACAATTTTTCATATTAAAATGTTTCATCTTTTTTATAGGTAAAATAAATGGAATCTCTAGACATCTATTAGGAAAAAATGAATATTAAAAATAAAGTACAAGGTAAAATTTCTGGTAACAAATTATACCATTTCAGGATAAAATCATGCAACTTATAAGTTAAGCTTTATAAAGGAAATGTGTATTAAGGAAATGTTAAGTGGATTTATTTGCAGATAACATTCTATCCAATTCTTTCCTGGCAGTCCAGAGGCCCAAGAAAATTTCAATACAGACTGCACTTTCTAAACCCCTACTATCACATGGTCTGCCCAAAACAAGGATGAGATCCCTGAACCATAAATGACAAAACCTCACTATTGACTTTGCTCGCCTTTGAGATCTCCAGGGCCCACAGAAGGCAATGGTGAGAAAAGTTACTCCCACTCTGTGAGAATGCCTCCAGGGGACAGTTTTCCTTCCATAGAAAAAAAAATGAAGAAAAAAAAATTCAAAGAGCAATGTCAGACTTTGGGGGAGGGTTTGTGCCAAAATGGAAGGGAATAAAGGACTGTTTTGAGTGAGAGTTCAGGCTTTCACTCAACCACTGATTTCTGATCTGGAAAATACTGTTGTGCCTTTATTCCTTGAGAAAGACAAGCATGCATCTCCTGTGAAGACACTTGTATTATATGACTAGCTACAAATATTTACACATTTAAAAGTTACTTTGGGTCATCCTACCATAGATATAAACCTGTGGAGAACTACCTTCCAAAAGCCCATGTAAGTCTCATTTTCATCTCTTTCTAAAGACTTAGGACCAATGTTTATTGCACTGGGAAAGTAAAAAATCAGCTATTGTTCGCAAATGGACAGTTTTTTTACATTATCTCTCCTCTTTCCTCTCCTTTTTCTTTCTAACCTGGGTAATGACACAACAATATTAATGAAATAAAGTTCTAAACATGTAAAGGTTGGTAGTTATCCTCAACACACATTTCTACCTGGAGTCTTGCCAGTTGTAACTGACAATGCCAGAGCTCATGGGCAGCACGTGTCTCTTCATCCTGGGCAGTCTGCAAGACTCAACTCTGAGAGCCTTTGCAGGTAAGGGGACCTGTTGGCCAATGGGGTATGGTAGAATTGATGTACCTATCTCCAGATCTGACCTATAAACATTCTCATTCTATGCTCTATGTTCTTTTTCTTCATACTTTATCCAACCACGTGTAGAAGATTCCACAGAGAAATTCAAGACTTTAGGAGAAGCAATATGGAAGAGGCCTGGGTCCCTAGATAGCAGTATGCTTTTTACCCCAATGCCCTGAACATTCAGAGGAACAAGAAATAAATATTTATTGTGTTAAAGCAAGATTTCTAACTAGTACAGAAATTCAGACAGAACCAGTTTCTAGAGTTAGGGTTTCTTCTCCACCTCAGGAAAAACAAATTCAGATAAATAAAAGTCTGAGACTTGCAAACAATGCATGGCTTTTCTCCCCATGTTATCCAGATCCGGACTGTGAGAGATCTATGCAGTTCTCCACAAGTTCTCTTGAAGTCCAAAGCCATTTATTACCAGCAGTATAGCAAAGATTATTTTCCAAACCTAGAAACCAGGACACATGATTAAATAAGAATTCTAACTTCCTGTGTTGTCACTTACTATTTATAATTATTTTCAGTAAATATCTTTTGAATCCTGCTATATGCTAGGCACTCTAGTAAGTTGTAGCAGATACCTGCTACAAAAGTCTAGACTCCAGCACCTAGCACAGTATTCTACAAACAGTAGGCACTCAAATAATTTAGTGATATGAAACAGACAAACTTACAGAAAATTAAATTGGTATGACATAGGAAACCCAGGTGGTGCTTCCCATCGCCCTTGACATAAAATGAACACTCAGGAATGAGAAGTGCAAGAAAAGCTTCCTATAGCTAGAACTCTGGGCATATTGAATCAGTTCTGATCCACTCTTCTGTGTGAGTGGTCTCCTATGATGTGAGACATTTCCTGTGATTAAGTGACTCCAGAGATAAGCAATCAGCAACATATGGCTAGCCTTGTCTTTCCCTCTCTGATTAACCATTGGATATTTATATACATATATACACACACCCATATGCTAACATATATGATTAACTACAAAGTGATTGATTTAAGTTCCCTGAGGTATTTCACATCCTGGTATTAACACAGTCAACTTATATATCTTACTTATTCTGGCTTTGAAAGAAATATTGATAGAAAAGGTCTAAAATTTATGAATTTATTAAGTTCTAAACTTCAGTTTAATTGTTACAAAAATATCATTACAAATTATATAAGACTAAAAATTTCTGGCAATTGTTTTTTAGATGAGGAGACAATCTAAATAATATTTTACTGCATTTAGATGACAAGAAGACAACAATTATCAAACTTTTGAGAGTAACAGAATGTATTATAAGCAAAGCTCATCAAAAAGAAGGCGCTACTCTATTACAATTTCATAGGATAAGTTTAAGTCCTAATTTCTATGCTTTAAAAAAAAAGCATCAATTTTTTGTAAAAAAACACTTCATCCAATGTAATTCAGAGTGTTTATAAAGTCTTTAGTGGAAACTAGCAAAGACAACTCTGTGTTTGGATACTTTTCCTTCAAATAGGTATAGATATGTGTACATATTGATATAAATGTCATTTAAAGTATTAAATTTAAATATGGAAAATAGAGTTTATAATTTAAATTCTATTTTTATGTTTTTTATGTTTATGTTTTTTTTATGTTTTAACTGTATTTTTATGTTTCTTTTGTGTCCCTAAAATAATCTGAAACACTTCCTACTTCACACTAAATTTAAGTACTGTATAATAATTCTTTTATTTATGGATGAGGATAATCACAGTAAATATTAACTTAGATATATAGGTGTAAACACCACTGCAACCCTGCAACCTTTTCATATCCTCTCATCACTCTATAAAACACACAAATGCTCAGCAGTGTTTGTAGTTACTGCCATGAGGCATTTTTGTAGCTTCAAGAATGCCTTCAGGTCTATCTGTAGGAAGTCTTTGATTGCCAAAAGCAGTTTCATCAACAGTGGAAATTAAAAGCTACCTTCAAGAGGCTTTTAGAGATGAGTAGGCTTTCTGGGGCTGCTCTGTAGGAAAACTGCCTGAAAAAGATGAACTATTCACCAGACACAGAGCTGAATAATTTACGTGTGGTGAGTTCAATCTCCTTTTAAACTACTTTTCTCATTGCACATTGATTAAAATGTCATTAAAAATAATGAATGCCTAAATATATGAGTGTTCCCCTAATTATTTCAATGCCTATTATCTTTAAAGATCAAGTGATTTTCATAATAGGTACCATGGTACAAGACTCAGTTTCTTTTCTTGCCTTTTCTGGCTGTTCATGTTGGACTAACTGAAGGTATACCCATCTGGCACCATGTAAACTGGCTGTTGAAAAATTGGAGAATCAACATTTGGCCACATGATGAACTAGGGCATAGTCTATCATTCATGTGTTTCTCTAATGAGTCTTCATCTGATCCCAGGAATGACATAAACTTTTCTATTATGTATCAAATGTTGAACTGACTATTTGGAAAATGCCCCATGTGCTATAATTTGGTATTCTGTGACTTAGTTTTCAATCTCTGTGTGATCCATCTTTAAATACTTTGTCAACAAACAAAGTGTTATTTTGAATTGTTTTCTTTTCATCTCATCATAAAACCATCCATCAGACAATTTAGACAAAGAATGCTGGCATAATTGGGCTCAGATATAGTGTTTCTCTGCTTCTCTCTAGTCACAGGACTTTCCATGAGTGTTCACTTAGAACATGAAGACGATCCATCAGCTTTATTTTCTAATGAGATACATGCAATGGTACTCTCTATTAAGTAAATGTCTCTAAGTGCAAGATTCCTTCCAGTTCAGTATCCCCATCCTGTGTTACCAAAAATTTAACTTTAACTAAGAAATGGAACTTGATTTCAGAATGGACATATCTTTTTTTTTTAATTTTTTTATTATTTATTTACTTATTCATCATGCACAAGTATAGTATCTTTTTACATACAACTGCTTGTATACAAAGTATATAAGTACCATTCAGATCTTTAATCATGCATTTAGGATAATGATATCCATCTCTTTTAAGAAAACTCATCATATATTTCTTCTTGCCATTCTGGTTTAACAGCCTGGAACATTTAAGGTAGTATCATCATCATCACCACCGAAACCAATAACAGCCTAACATCTGTCAACACAAAAATGCCTAAGTAGATTCAGTGATGTTTTTTATTGGGACATCAAGTCAGAACATTTCTATGGATGTCCTGATATAAATCTATATACATGTATTCAATTGCATATTCTGGAATGGAATAGACTCAAAATCAGTTACTGTAATCTTGGGCCTCATAGTGTGTTTCCTCTTGAAAACATTCATATTTCTTACATCTACCAAGAAATGAAAAGATTCACTTATGTTTCACTGAAAAAGTTAAAGTTTATTTATTATGAATATAATAAATGGAAACAAACAGATGTAGTCTGTTTTGAAATAGAAAATATCTTCTTTACAATGGCATTTTTATTAAAAGTACCTTTTTACAAATATTATAATTTTGTGAAATTAGTACTTCAAAATCATACGAGCACTTGGCACCAAAGTGTAATCTGATCCTTGGAGCAGCATGAAAAACCTAGCCAAATGTAAAAGGGGGACAGATTTAGTATTTCAAGGGCACAGCATTTTAAAATTAAAAGTTTTTAGTAAATTTTAGTAACATCAAAGCAAGTGAGCTTAAAACATGTATATTTTTACTTGTGAATGTATGTATACATATCAGTAATTATTGATCTTTCAGATTTGCCAGATTACTTGTATGTATAATGTTGTTTAATTGGCCAAAATATTTTAAAGGTGGTATTATAACTTCCATCTCAAAACTAAAAAAATACATATTCAGTGATGTTTATAAACTACTCTAAATTCCAAGATAATAAACTGGCTGCTTTGGACATGAAGTAGAGTCTTCAGGTGGGGTGAACAGCTGTGTTCTTTCTACCAACCTTGGTTTACTATGTAACTTAAAATCAACCAATTAAAATACTACAGTTTTGACATAGTGTTTTTGGTTTTTGTTTCTGAAACTTAACTTTTGTATTAAATACTTGTAAAATAAGCATGGGGTAGGCAGGAACATGATCAAAATTTTCTTTGAATGTGAGCAAGTGTTGTTGAGCTATTGACAGGACAGTCCATAGTTAGCCTGTAAGTTATTTTTAGAAATTAGGTCATAATAAATAAAAATTAGAAATTAAAATCTAGTCATAATAAATATCATAGGTTTTATACCATTGGGGTGAGTTTCACAACTCTAGATTTTGGAAGATCTAGATTTTGGAAGTAGAGTGATTGTTTTCAAAAGTTCCCTTCTGGTCATTATCACTGTCAATCAGATCATGAGAAGGGAGCCATTCAGCAAAGAGAAGTAACATAAAAATTAATTTAAGCTATTAAACATACTTCATGTATTAATCACTTAAATACTTCCTTATTCATTGAGAATAAGGTGTTTGAAGGGATCAAAATATAGAATATTTAAAAACAATTTGGTGTGTCACCTGTAATAAGTACTCTGGACAGATTTGAACATGATGTTTTTTGAATCCTAACAGCCATTATGTAGCAATTGGAATTTCTGCACTTTAAAAGATGTCTGAAATGGTAACAAGACTGAAGTAATGACCAACACTGGGCAACAAGTTGACCAAACAGTAAAACAACATAATTATTTTAAAAAAGCAAGAGCATAGAAAAGTGTCTCTCACTAATTCATTATTAATTACTTTGATTAATGTAAGAATATAAGACTCAGTTCATAGGAAATTGTTTTAGTCACACATATTTAATATGACAAAAGGTAAGAAAAACAGCAACAGCAATGATAATTTTTTTCTCATGTCAACACAATATTTCAGTCTTATGGTTTGGATTTCCTTTTATTTTCTTTTCCTCATAAACATGGTTATCTACATAAAGATAGATATTTTATTGTGTGCTGCCAAAATAGTCAATCTGCTTAACTTACTTTTTTCCCAATATTCTTGTTTTGCGTAACAGACTTATGCTTCTTTAAATTCACATTTCCTTCATATTCTTTTTTAGTCTTTCCCCAATTTGCTCCTCTTCTATTTTACAACATATTCAATTTCTCTCTTCCATTCTAAAATTTTATTTAAAAAATCTTTTTCTTTGCCCTCTGCTATTCTGCCTCATTCTGTCTACTCCACTGTCCCTAGTCTCAACCATGGTGTCTATAAAATCAGTGAATAAGCCGGGCGCGGTGGCGCACGCCTGTAATCCCAGCACTTTGGGAGGCTGAGGCAGGAGGATCGCGAGTTCAAAGCCAGCCTCAGCAATTGTGAGACACTTAGTAACTCAGTGAGACCCTGTCTCTAAATAAAATACAAAAAAGGGCTGGGGATGTGACCCAGTGGTCGAGTGCCCCTGAGTTCAATCCCCAGTACCACAAAAAAAAAAAAAAAAAAAAAAAAAAAAAAAAAAAAAATCAGTGAATAACAGAATATTCAGTAGACTTTCCAGAATGCACATAGGCTCCAAGAATATGTCTCAAAATGTATAGTACAGGGCTGGGAGCATTGATCAGTGAGAGAGAGCACCTGCTTTGCATGCATGAGGCCCTGAGTTTGAACCCTAGCACCATACCAAAAAAAAAAAAAAAAAAAGCAAAAAAATCTACAGGGTAAAAAATATTATTGTTATTATTGTTATAGGTAAATATAAAGAGTATTGAACACAATTGGTAATCACAGTGTTCGCGTTTTATGTGTGAATGTGTTTTAAAAATTTTACAAAGAATCAATTAATATGGGTGGAGGAAGCAAGTTAGTTGTTCAGAGTTTATCAAGACAGAGATAAATAAAATATCTTGCACAAACCAAAACCTCTGTGTATGGCATAGAAATGCAAAGAAAGTATGAAAGTATAAATGGCAGTGATGAACTTCCTTCACTCACAGCCCTGACCATCCTGCAAGTTTTGAATTTATCATGGATTTAACAAAAAGAGAAAAAACTGGAAGACATGGGAAAGTTTAAAGATCCTTAAAGAATTTGAAATATTGACTCTTTGCCAGTTCTTTTCCAGCCCATTCTAAACCAGACAAAGAACTGCATTTAAAGTATAGTATGAAAAGTGTTTCTGATGAAAGGAATTGTTCCCGCTTTATAGAAGCCAAGTCCCAGGTCCTCAAAGTCATTAATCATACAATCTATCTTGACTTGTTCAGGGTCGTGTATGCTTGGTTTTCCCTGTAACTTCAGTTTATTCCAATTTAGTGGTTTCATGTGGTTTACTCCCAAAGAAACTGTCTTAAGTATCTTATTGCACCAAAAGGGTATGATTTCCTCCAAATACTATTAAAAGTTTGTATCTTAAAAATCTAAAGGTGTGTGAATCAGATGTCATGAGGACAGCCAAATACTTTATCTACATCCTAATCAAATCCACTTATGTCATCATTTTTTTTTTTTTTTTTTTTTTTTTTGCAAAATAGGAATATTTAGATATGTTAACAGCATCCAAATTCTTTTGGCCATTTATTTTTAATCTTTTTTTTGCACACCCTAATCCCCTTATTGATTAAAATGAAGTGATAGTAATTATACTAAATTAAGTACATGACTTTGAATTCAGAAAGCAACCGGGTCTTTAATCCAACCCTCGATGCACAAGTAAGACTGTCTCATTCCCCTCTGCAGTAAAACTAGAAGTTTGGATTCAATTTCTGCAAATGGTCCCTCCCAGTTTAAATGTTTTAATCCTGGAAATCTACAACATTTCAAAATTAAAAGTCGTAATGAATTGAGAACTGTGTGAATATGAACCTTGTAGAGTTTTACACAAGTCTAAAGTTTGCCACTATAGCCCTTCTCCAACTCAGAAGTTTGTCTGAGGGTGATTTCTAAGTTCTTCTTTGGCCTACCTTGAATCAACAGAAAGCACGGACTCTGGACACTACTTAGAACACACTTTACCATTGTTTTTGTATCTGTTTACTAATACATGATTGCATACGTAGCAAATTCATTCTTAGACTGTTGGTTCATTGAAACATCATAACAAGTGGTGAAGTTATGGGCCCAGAGGCATATTTTGATTGTCACAGGCTACCAATATTTACAAAAAGAGTTTCACAATCATGAAGGTGATAGTGACTCAAGGTTTTTAACAAAAGATTATTTTAAATGACATGAATGCTAAAGTAGATAATACTTTTTGTTTGTTTGCCTTTGCTTTTTGTTTTTGTCTTTAAATTTTGCTAGTTTGGTTTCATCGAAATAAAAAAGTAGTTCAAATACTATGATTCCTTTGTACTTTGTTCTATCTTATTTTATTTGTTACTTATTAATGGATAAATTTCATATTTTTGGACTAGTAGAATAGAAACTACAACTGATCCAAAATGTTCATAAAATTAGAAAGAATGGGAACTGTTTTATTCAGTTCAGGCTGCTCTAATATAATATCATAAAATCGGTAGATTATAAACAACCAGAATTTTTTTCTCACACAAATTTACTTCTTCCCCAGAGGTTGGCAATTTTCTAAGTACTTAAAATACAAAGTGAGAGATTGACTTTTCCTATAGTCACTCTCCAGTTGGAGATTTTATACATGGGCAAGAATTTGAGTTACAGCCACAATATTATTGCTGAAGCTTGTTTAGTTTCAAAGTGTTTAAAATGAAATGACCAATAGAATGCCAAAATATTGAGAAAGAATAGTACTAATAATAGTTAAAAACAAAATAATGAGCTAAGCCAGAAGCCACAAGAAAGCATTTCCAAATTCTAAGGATAAAGTATCCACATATGTTTGGATACATATCACATATATCCAAATTTTAGGGGTATATGTGAATGACTGGAAGAAAAAAACCTAAAGATAAAAGAGAAAATGAAACAAAACAATGTAATTTTTAAATTATGATTCAAAATACCATGGTAGAAGTAGCATAGCAACGTTTAACAGGCAGAACCTGGCACTCCTGGGTTCCAACCCTGAATTCTGTGATCTTGGTCAAGAACTTCACCTTTCTGTGTTTCTGTTCGCTCCTGGGTGTGGTGGTTCTGAGCTCGCGGAATTTCAGAACAACTAAGCATAATTATGAAAGTACATCAGTTCCTTGTCAAGGAGACAAAGTTTCTATTGTCATTTTTAGTATCTATTACAAACATTTTTATTTATTTTCATTGTCAATATCTATAATCAGCAAATGCAAATATTTCAAGTTTTAATTATTACATTAAAATATATAAAGTTCCTTGGAGTTTCTTTTTGTTTGGGAAACATTCTTTGTGTTTTTTCTTTTTTACCTTCCATGAGATTCACCCAGTTTTCACTATGATGAAATGCAGGTCTCTATTTTAAGCATCTTTTCTGGGAAGGTATGTAAATATGTGATTTGCAAAGAGCACAGCTAATAGGTCTTGTAACTTTAAAACATCTACTTTCCACTCCCCCACTGCTGCCCTTCACTTCTCTCCCTTTCTTGGTCACCAATTGAGTACAAACTATCTGGCTTTGAAGTGTTATCTATGTAAATTCTTCTGCCACAGCTGGACAAGATGCTTTCAAGAGTTTTTCTATTTCCTGTGTGGTAAAGTAGCTTTCCCCTAACGACTATTTCCCATCAGTGCCCACAAAGACCTACCTTCTTAACCACGGTTTCAACGGTTTCTTACCACTTCCACCTTTCTATACAACATTGCATTTGGAAGGAGGTTCACAAATATTTGTTCGCTGGGCTGTTTCGACTGATAACATCTCTTGGGACCTGAGCTTTGACGTACAATTCTCTTCTGGACCCAAAAATGCAACTGTCAAACATTGGCAGATTATATACCAAAACTGAAAATAAACTTCTGCCTCAAAAGTCACAGTAAGATAGTTCATTGTTTTGCTGTTTTGGAAGATAGAACTCTTTATATTTTTATACAAGTCAAAGCAAAAGTATTTTATCACTTATCTATTTGGTCAACTTTTGTAAAATTTTAACATCAGGGCTAAATCATGTGCTTTCTTGATAAATGTATTATTTTTAGTTGCAACTATATACCTAAAAATAGAGTATCAAATTAGACTGATAAAGATAACTATAAGCTTTTTATTAGAAATGAGAGAATTCTGGTACCTTTATTCTTGTAAAATAAGAAATGTCAAGACATTATTTGTGTTTTAAAATGTTCATCTAAAAATAGAAATGTCTGATATTAATTATGTGTTGCCAAAACAAACTATGAGTATTATGTCTTCATTACTGATAGAGTATTTTAATTCAGTCTTTAGAAATTGTCATCATTTCACCTGTTCATTTTTTAAAACATCAAATGTATTTGCATTGTCTTAAATCAATTGATTATAAAAGTTCAACATAATTTTTTTCATATAATCTCTTACCACTGGTATTGAGTTTCCCATTTCATTGTCTTTGCTTTTCTGGTATTCATTTACAAGATATTTTCAAGTGGAGTTTCACCTGAATAGAAAATTTTCTAGTTCATAATATTTGATGACTCAAATATCCATTATGGTTGAAATCTTTTCCTAATATGCACACTGAATGGCAATGATATGTGTAGAATAAAAATGTTAAGTAAGTATGTCCCAAGGCAGAGTTTATGTTCATTACTGCTATAAGCATCGGAAAGTGTGTATTATGGAATGCTTGTTTTTCAACACAAGTAGCTGTTCCACACACAACTACAAACATGTAAGTTTCTATTATTTAGTAAATTTGAGAATTTCTTGCTAAAACACAGTTAAGTAGATTTCTTTACCACATTTCTCACATACTTTGATTTATTAATACTGTGAACATCCCAGAGTAAGATGTCATGTAACCCCCTTGAAGCATCTCTTTAAACTATGTAAAACCCTTTGGATCTATTAATATGTAAAGCAAGTATGAGCAAATCACTAATTAAAGGTCTGCTTGTGCTTAATATGCACACATGTAAGTAACCACCAACCATGTTTTTCTTTTACAATATGTCACCTTTCCTTTCTCAAAGTCATCACCTCCATGTAGACTTTGGTTTCTCTCTGCTACTTCAATTATTTGTCATGAATCAAGTGATTATAAAAGTTCAACATAAATTTACACATACTCTCTTACCTCTGGTATTTATTTTCTTCATTTAGGATCTTTGCTCTATGGTGTTCATTTCCAAGATATTTTCAAATAGTGTTTCAATGAAATAGTGCCAGAAGAGAAACTTTTCCAGTTTGAAATATTTGATGACATAAAAATCTGATTCTCTGCATCTAGTTTTCTCTTTCTTGTTCCATCTTGTAAATTTCATGATATTAATATTTCCAAAGCAGTAATAATAAAATCACAAATTTCTCTGAATATTTGGCATGGCTTCCTTGACTAACAGCAAGAATTTTTACAATGTTAACTAATATGCAAGGGCATCTATAAGGCAATCCCAACATGTATTCAGATTCCATCATTTCATGACCCATCTGTTTGAGGAAATGAGCTGATCACCACCATGTTAGAGATTTATTTTTTTTATATATATATTTGATCACATTATTCCCTCTATTGGGAATATGCTAAACCTGCCTGCTCCTTCTGAAATCCAGCATATTCCTTGGTTCTAATCAAATTGACATTTCCAGAACAAAACACTCAGATCCTTTCTGCAGGATACAATCATCTCTTCATTTAAAATTCTATAAACATTTCTTACACACTCTTTGAAGAATATATTACATTTGTGTCTAGTTGCCATAGTTTCTAGATAAATTATAAAATATTTTAGGGTGAGGGAGATCATACTGGGGGAGGGGCAGTTTTCTACTAAAAATTTCACAGATTGGTTTTAGGCAGTGGTCAACTACATGTGAAATGTGTGCAGGAACATTCATCTGGTGATAAAAATCTCAGTAATCACAACTCTAAAAACTAAGAATCACTGCTTTAATGGCTGAACCTTAACATATTCCCATATCACCACCAGCAGAATAGTTTTGATTATTTTATCATTTGATTATTTTATCATTATTTATCATTTTTCATTGAATATACTGAATTTTAGAGGTTTTATTTTAAAATACTGTATATATCTTCATATTTTTTTCTCTGTGTGAAAAATAGAAAAAAAGCAAAAAACTCTGAAGAAATGCACATTTCATTCCTTTTTTTCCTAGTGCTATAACAATCCTTCAAGATCCTCAACCATCAGTCTCAGATAGGTGCCTGAACCCTGAAGACAATTCCTAGGAGTGTCGCTGCCTGAAGTGATGGCCGCTTGGAGCAGCAAAGCCGCGGGAATAAGTTCAGAGGCAGACTGGAAACAAACAGGATCTTTATTCTGTCAGTTTCTCTTTCTGGCTCTAACAACTCTAACACGTACCACACACCAGCAAACAACCAACAACCAAAAATGGCCCCCACCCCGCTCCGTGCTCAGCCCAAGTCTCTCGAGATCCCAGGCCAAGTCTCGTGAGACTATGGAAGGCGGCAATGTCCAAAACTCCATGGCCCGAAGTCAACCGCAATCAATAGCCATCTCCCCAAACAGGGCTCCTGCATTGGAGAACACTGGAATACATCTTATCTAAAATGTCTATTTATGACCATGATGCCTACCTATCATGACTTAAAATTCTCCCTACAACAGTGGTTACTTGAGGCATCCAACCACACTGTCTGCCATCCCAAAACCAGAGGCCATCGCTCCTCTAGGATCACTCGTTCATTAGAGGTGGGGGAAGGGAACCCACACATGCAAATCAATATTTCTAATACATCATACTTCATGCTGCAGGCTAAATCTTTGAAGCAGACAATAGTCTATTAAAAAGAGGAGTAAAGACAGACATTCCTAGGAATATCCCACAAGTTATTTATGAAGAACCTCAGGGAAGATTATACTAGTTTCCTGACTAAAATTCTCTCCTGCAAAGAGTCATGCAAAATGAAGACCTCACCTTTGAACTTTTCTCTCAATCTTTACCTTAGGTTCACAAAAGATGTAATTTTAATGGAACTAACATGCCGTTGAAGGTTTTTCTCCCATTTCTAGTTCAAAGCCCTATTTATGAAAGTGAAGGTGAGTTAGCTATATGCATTTGAACTCAAGTGAGATGCTTGGCTGTAGAGCTACCAGTCACATCTAGTAAAACTTCATTGCTCCTGGTCCTCTTTACCATCCTGAAACAATTGACAGGTGGTGGTTTAATGTCTATACAACATACATATAGATTTGATATGCCTCCTGATGATGGCATGCAAATTATTTAGACATCTGGAATCAATTTAGCAACCCTGTGAACTTTATGTAAATAGCTGTTATCTGACTTAATGATTTTAGTGGTTTTGGATGCCAGAATTATCAATGGTCCTGGCATACATATTGGGATTAAAGAGTTCACTTCCTTTTGGGCTATTTCACTAGGAAGAGCTGTTTGAATCAAACAGAAAAAAAAATGGTTAAAGTCATTATCAAAACTGGATAATGGTCAATGGTAGCCTGTGGGAAATCTAAGGATAATTTAATTTGTTTCTCTAGTGAAAGGGCTAGCATTATTGTTTAAAATTAGCCCTTTTTCTACCAGTTCTTGAGGAAGATGTTTTATAACAATTGTACATGCTTTTTTATTTTTAATTTACACTGTCACTGTTATTGCCCTAAATGATTTGGACATTATAAACTATTAGAAAGTAAAACCAAGGAATGATATGGCTAACTAGTTGGTCTTCTCACTAAATAAATATCATACTTTGAGGTCAAATTTCTTTTTATATCATTCTAACCAAGAACTCCATGGGGAAACATTTCCTCTATCTATTATAGTCCTGACAGATTTTAGAAACATGGCAAGCTGGTTTGACTATCCCATTTTTAGACAATTAAATGTCATTCAATCTCTGTGCTTTATAAAGATAGGAAGAAAAATAATAGTAATAAAATAAGTGAATTAAAAGCTCAGATGAAATTTTGATTTTAAATAGTGAATAAGTACTAATTTTAAAATTTACAAAGAGCAAATAATCTGAGTGGAGGGGGAGATAATAATGAGTCTTAAGAACAGTGTTCCTTTCAGCCTTCAAGGGCAATTACAGATCCAAATATTAAAAATACTATTAAGCATCCACAAGAACAATTATGAGAGTATAAATCGGTTGATGGATAAACAATTTATTCTACTCAGGTGTTGTGAAAAATCTCCTACATTATAAAATTTGTTTGTTTTGAGATCCAATTATATTACCTTACTCTAAAGTAACTAATCATTTGCTAAAATATAAATACAACACTGAGAAAAGACCTTTAGCTGTCAAAATGATTTAGATATTATCATTGAATAACCTTCTCTTTTCATGCCAAACAATTTCCTTAATTAAATCTTTAGATAATATACTCTCAGAATGAACTCAATATTGTTTATTTCATCTTCCAAAGTGAAATCCCAAATTATACCCTTTCGTTGTCCTTCGCATACTATCTTCCAACTTTCAAAACACATCCCTTGAAAGTGTATTAATTTCTCATGAATGCATTGTTTCCTTGCTTATACCTGCCTTTGGTAGAAAACGCTCTTAATTTTAGATGCCAGGTCATTAACATTTCTATAAGGCACATACCACAATGAACTACCAAAGTTAGATACACAAGAACAGTTCAGAATCAACAAATTCCCACTGTAAATAGCATAAAACAATATGTTATCCTGGACTTACATTTTTAACTTCTAATTTATTTGATGTAAGGAAATGGGCTAAAAGATTATGAAGTAAATAATCACCCATATACAACAGCATAGGTGAATTGTCATAACAATAATATTTTTAAATGGGGATAAAGTCTTTGCTGCTTAGGTTGATAGGGAATCCATGCCTAATGTGTCAATTTTGTTCAAAAATCAGCTTTTCTACAGTAAGGCTGTAAAATTACTAATATTACTCTTTGGCAGTCAGTACATATACTTTACACATTACCTTACAGGCTTGGCAGTTTAAAATTTAGAGAAAACCAAGGCTCAAATAAGTCAGAAAACTTGAATGTAGGTCAGTTTTTTTTTACATTAGAAACAACCAGTCTGTTCCATGTATTTGGGAGGGAGAAGGAGGAGGAGGCTTCTCTCAGATGAAAGTGATCACAGAAGGGCTCCTGCCACCCACAGTGTTGAGGAGATCAATATGGGGCACTCACAGACCCATTCACAGTGAACCAGTAGGAAATGTCTACACTACATTAATCTCCTATCTTCAACACACTGGTCACATTTTAGATGTTTCTCACAGAGCTCAACCATAAAATGACCCACTTGAGATATGTAACCTTTCAAAGTGTAAAAATGGACTTATTCCTCATTTTGAAATTTCAAAACCTTAGTCTTGTTTTGAGATAGACATCTCATTCATTTAATTTCATTTCAGGCCCACCCTGAAGCACAAGGCTGAACTTAAGAACACTTTCAATCTGGATACTTCTTTATTTTAAGCCAGTATTTATTTATTGAGCACCTACTGTGTGCCAGGCTCTACTGCAGAGTTACACAAGTAAACAAAATAAGTCCCTTCTCTGAGGAAGCTACATTCTAGTGAGAGAGAGACACCTGGTTTCATCCCCACATAGGTACCTAGTTTTCTCTAATATGCCCATGTGCATTAGGGAGCCTGTATAGCAAAACAATACTATGAAGCATTAGCCTGGCTTTGCTACACACCTCTTCTCTCCTGGACACACACATTTCCTTTCAATCCAGCAATGGCCCCTAGCCCAATTCCTCTATTGCTACAGGGCTTGACATGACATGCTTGACACCCAAGAGAGAGACATTATGACAGAGCCATTAAAATATTATAATGTTGGCAGCAAACTGTTGGCTTTTGTGAATTAATCAGTAGCCCAGGCTTAGGGAAGAAAGGACTGGAAAAATATGAAGTAATTTCCTGTGCTGCAAATGAAGAAAAGATTATTACAATTAAAGCTTAGATGATAGCCAAAAGGCCTTCCTTGATGTTAATGATTTGTTTTGCTTTTCAAATGAATTCTTTGGACTATCCTCTCTTATCTCACTAACAAAAATCAGTATGAGTTATTGTATTTTTAAATTTCAATATATAGCATGAGAAGTATGGGCTACCTGGATGGTTCACATCAATATTTTCAATATTCTACTTAGGGAATTATGGATATATGCTTTTGAAGAATATCAACTTATATAATCTTTGAGTATTTTAACTAATACAATATTTTCAACTCATATTTTTCTAAAAGATCTAAAGTGATTCTCCTTGTGAAAAAAAAAAAAGGACACTTTAAGAGAATAAAATGCAATGCCCACTTTATTTTCAATGTCCTTTTGAACTACTTACTAACAGCTTGTAGAAATAAGAGATGACTTATTAATAAATTCTGTTTTGAAATAAAATCTTTTCACAGATTAAAACAAGACTATTACCATACTGGGATAACTCATAAATCTACAGACTTTCAGGCAAGGTTAACTCAGAACATTCAAATAAAATTTTGGCCAGAGATTGCCCTTGCAGCCTAACAGCCAAAAGAATAAAAGTTCTTCTGAGGTTTATATCTTTTGGCTCAGTGGGTAACATATTCAGGTTCTAAACAGAGAAATGGAACTCATTGTGGTTTTTGGGAGAAAAAAGGTACTGGATCATTTTAGATTAATAAAAGTAAAGAGGATTGATGGTGCTTTTAATCAGAAAATTCAGTTTTAGCAGAATTTCTTAAATACAGAAACTTTGGATCACTTCAAACAGAACTGAATGTGATTAAAAAGAAGTCATGCTTTTGCTTCATAGCTATTTGGTAAGGCCTCATTGAATCCAACAAATTAATACACAAGCACGCACATAAATAAAAGTCACATTTCCCCTAGGTGAAATATCTCAGTGTCAGTTTTGACAGATGCTCAATTTTTGTCATGATTTCGAGACTTTTTCTCAGATGGTGCTGTGATGAATGTTCTCAAGTTTGTTAAGCTGATTCCCAGCACTGCACTGAGTATTATCTATCTATCTATCTATCTATCTATCTATCTATCTATCTATCTATCTATCTATCTATCATCCATCCATCTCCAACTATCATGTAATTATTAAAGAAGAGAATGGAACAAAAAGCCAGGCTCACCTCTTCTGAGGCAAAATAAGAATGAATTAGCATTTTAGGAAGTCAAATCACATTTTAGAAACTTAGTGTTGAAAAATAAAACAAAATAACATGTCTTTTTCACATATCTGCTTTGGCAATCCTGTACTTAATGAAAGCAATTTTTGTTTGTTTGTTTTGGACTAAATATAGCATTCCATGTTGATAAGCATAGTTATTGATATCTGTTCAGAATCCAATAAGTTAAAAATCAATTTTGGATATAATATTGAGGTTACATAAGGATATTATTAAGTAAGAAAAATCAAGGAATTGTGACATTGCTCTGGAGATACAAATCAAGAGTCCAAGTTCTGATACAAGTTGTGATACAAGTAAACTGAATGACTTTACTTCTCCAGGAATAAGTTTCCTTAACCATAAAATCAGTAGTATGAACTGCACCGTCTTTAAGTTGTCATATAATTCTGACATGATATTCTCTAAATTCCATGTTGTTAATTTTACAGTATGAATTTTATTTATTTTTAAATCCAAATATTTTTAGGGGCTTCTGCTTTAATACATGTACCTTTACTTTTATTTATGTCATTGATTAAATGGTGAATAAGACAGCATCCAATGCATGTCATAGGAAACCAAACTGTAGATTGATAGTGATTCAGAGCTTGATAATCTAAGCATGGTTATTCAAAACTGTCAATGATAATTTTACTATCATTCATCCAACATTCAATTATTTTATCTGCAAGAATATCATGAAAAAACTGATTAAATGCCTTTTAGAATCAAGATTATATTCAGAGAACAGAGTTCAGTATGCATTTTCAGACCTCTGAAAATTATGCTTGAACCTTAGTTACCTTTTGTATCGGTACTAGACTGTAGTAAATCAGTAAGTCGGAAGGTAGTATGTAAGAGGGAAAAATATAGACATATTTGTCCCACAACCCTCTCCTACTTTGCTTGAAGCACACACACACACACACACACACACACACACACACACACCCCTCTGGTTATTCTTACTCCTTATATAGAATGAGGCAGAACATTGTCAGTGAGAGAGGTAGTGAAGGGACAAACTTGAGAGCAAATGATATTGAGTCTACACATTGGAATCTGAGATTGTTCTGAATCAAGTAATTAGAAACACGTCACCTTGATCGGTAATCTACATGTATTACACATACAGATCTCCCTAGGGCAATGCCAGATGAAGCCTCCTTAGGAGGCAAGAAGAAGCCACAGTGGCTAGAATGGTATAGGCACCATAAGGTTGTTTTGGGGCAAAATGCATTTTTTATGCCTAAGATCCAGGAGAAACGTAGACCATTCAATAGATGAAAACATCAACAAGATCATATATTTCCAAATGTGTTAATCGTACCTGAGATATTCACCTGATAAGCAGTCTAGCTCTATCTGTACAAACCACAAAACCAGGGAGGGATAATGAGGGACATAGGGCAGTTGCCCAAGGAAGGAGGAGTCACAATTTCATGCGTATTATCAACGTAAGCAGTTTTCAGGCTTGGAACCCTTTGGTTAGAGAAGAGAGCCGGCCTTCATGAGATGGACCCTGCATTACATGGGAAGTGTAAAGGTAGCAATTCTCCAGTGCTTTCCAAAAGGGTCTGCAGCTATATTTTTTCAGGTAACTGATAATTGCTAGATATTTCAAGGACTGTTGGACTTAAGACCTGAATTAGCAGATAAACAGGGACCGGAGCTAATATCATGGCACCTGTGTTAGAGTAAGGGCAAATGAGGACTGGGTAAGAAATGTAGATTCTGGCACAGGTCCTGTTCACAGTGTGTCCACCAGGCCCATGAATGGTCACCTCCCTGATCTTAAATATATAATTGGAGTAGTCACACTTCATAACTGGAAAAACAAAATACCACACTGCCCATTGGTCTGTGAAATAGGAGTTACTATAAAAAGAAATGCTAAATTGAAGCCTCTGAAATGGCCCCTGTACCTTCTAGTCAAGACAGGAAATCCAGTGCTTAATCCCAGTACTTAATTCTGGGAAATTAAGATTTCCCAGGAAATCCCAGTACTTAATTCTGGGAAGCAGCCTCAATTAATGCCACTATTAAGAACCTAAGGATACATAGGTAGTCCCTATGATATCTTTATTTACTCACCAACTTACAAAAGCCTTATGGGTCTTTGGGCAGGACAGTGGGCTACAATAACGTGAAGAAATTTATGCCTTAATTATAGACTCTGCCCCACACAATATCTTTGCTAGAGCAAACCCCATGCATGCAGACATGTAGTGACTGATCTAACAAATTCATTATTTTCTATCCCAACAGTTTTAATTTTTCTGTGATAAAAATTCTTATTTATCTTAGCCAAGGGCTGTGCTATTTTTTTATGCACAATAGTCATAGCAATCTAAAGGATCTCTTACCATCTTGATCATCTTCAGATATTCACAGTGGTCCATAATATCAACGGTGTCGTGTTTATTTGACCAGATGCATACGGAGAAGGAAATACATGGATGAATTTATAAGACACAGGATCACCAGAGATAGTTCCAGGCACCTACCTGAGAATGGAACATCCATTGATGATTCTCACCATGAGCTGGGTTCTCACAGATCTGAAAATTCATACATTTTGTCAAGCCCCACAATGAAGCATCATAAGATAGAAGTGATACATTTAGGTTTAGAAGTGCTGAAAATAAAATAGAAGACTCAGTTACCTGACCTTCTTCAGCTCTCATCATCAGCCACCTTGATGTTGGCACAGGGGTTCTTTGTGCAACTCTGCTGACAGTGAGGAGACTATCCTTTGGCCCAGCAGTAGGGATTCTCACTCATCAAGGATGATCTAGCAACTGCTGATACCTATGTTCAGTTTGGCTGCAGTCGAACCAATGCTGAGTCTTGATAAAACATCACTCCTGAAGGAAATCAGTCTTCAGTTACTTGGTAGTAGGTTGACTGCTTTGGACTTCTTCCAACATGGAAGGACAGTATTTTATCTTGACTGGAATTGATACATGTTCTAAGCATGAGTTGCCTTTCCTGCCTAGGGGACCTCAGCCAACATTACTATATAAGGATTTATAGACTGTCTGATCCACCAACATGAGAGCCCACATAAATATTTCATTATCAAAAGGAGGTCTGACAATGGGTGCAGGACATGAAATCTGCTGATCCTATGGCATACAGCAAGCCTTATGGAAAGCTGAAGCAGTAGGCTAAATATGCAGCTGGGACACCAAGCAAATACCGGGTTTCTCTGATTTCTGTAGTTATTTTGTTCAATATTTCTTCCCAGCTCCTCTGCAGATTTCAAGTCTCTTGAGGACAAAGATACTGTTTTACTCATATGTTTCTCTCTCAGCACCATACCTTGTCTATAATTAGCTGCAATTTGTAGAATTGAATATGAATAGAATTGAATATGGATAGAATTTTAAAGATTCCTTTAAAACATCTTAAAAATTTGCCTACATTAGTGTTTAAAATATAACACAACTTATGCATTATTAATGGTATTTGCACACTGTATTTATTTTAGGCAGATGATACATTACGCAATAACATTTTGGGGTGAAATCTACTCCAGATTCATGAACCACAACCAGAAATACTACCCCAAATTGTGCAAAATACTTATTCATAAGGTTTTTATTTTTAACCTTATAACAGTATTGGATTTTAATTCTAGGATCTTTTGCTCTCTGTATAACATACATGTACTTTCCACACTAGATCTCCATTGAAAGGGTTCAGAACTCTGGCACTGAGTTATTATTGTCAATTGACTGACAATCATACTACTTTGATCCTTCTATTAATTACTTTCTGGACAATGCTTTTCTTGGATTATGGATTTCAAGCTTATAATTTCTTGGAGCACAATTCGCCATGGGATGCTGCATTCTGCTTCAAGTGGTAATTTCCTAAATGAATTATTCCTTTTTTCTTCAGAATGTCTTCAAGGAACTTGTCAGGTTGAATAAATAGATGCTAGCAATAACATTGGACTGTGCCATAAGAAGCCTACATTCTAGATTTTTTTAATCAAATATTATCTAGACTAACTTCCATATGAAATTTGTACTTCCAGGTGTGACACATGTTAATGTCACAAGGGTAAGCAGGAGGAAGGTGTGGGCATGAGAAAGGAATGGCAGTGGAAAAGATGACACTCTCCTTTTCTTGGGACAGACATTTCATGTCAGACAAATGGTAGAAACTCATGTAGTATAATAGCAACTACAAAATTAATTACATATTCTCTGCTTCTGTTAGTTCTGCAATGATATTAGGTAGAATCCATGGGATATTATTGTTTTGATGGATGAAAAGAGTCAAATATCAGTAATTTCATGAGATTAAATAAAATAAAAAACTTATAAATACTTGAATGAAAAGCTAAAGATTTAAAAACACATTCTAATAGTATTATAAAATTTTAAATTGGAAGTATTTTTAAAACACTTCCACTTTCTGATATTTAAATTTCTTCTCTAATTGGAATCACAGGCCACTTTGGGATTATAAGTCTCATTATTCTATCACTGTCAGAATATTCTGAGTGACAGGAAAACATCAACCTTCTGAGACTCTCCCATGTATTTTTGGATGGTTTATCATTAAAAAAATAAAACATCTTTAGCGAAAACTGAACTCTATTCCCTTGTACTTCAAACCTGATTGTGCCAGTTCGGCCTTCTGAGGTTACTGAGTAAGTCTGATCACTTCCATTTGACAGACCCAGTAAAGCCATTAACTGAATAGATGAGTGCACATCAGTATTTTCAAGCATTTCTCATGTCTTGGAGATGAGTGTTCCTGTCATTCTAGTTGAAAATCTGTGGGTGTGCCTCTTTAAATGTGCTACCATCTCACAACATAGATATTTTGACATTATCCTTACAGCCTAACAACAGCAAAAAATTACAGTACTTTGTTGGCCTGTTTGTCTCATGGCCAGTGATGTTGCTGATCTATTTTGAGTTTTCTATGTCTTTGATTTCCACCAGCACCTCTCATGTCATAATTGGCTTCAAAGCCACACCCTGAACTTGCCTTACAAATCATACATCAATTCATTGCTGAAAATGTTGAACTGAACAGAAGTGAGGACACATTTTTGTGACACTGCATTTGAGATCGTACTATGTGGTATCAAAGATTCTTTTTGACTTTATAATAATTTGAGAACTTGATGTATTTAATTGTTCTCATTTCAGAAGAACAGGGATTGTAAGTTTGGCTATAGCAGTTCTGTATCTATCAATGACATAGTAGATGACTAACAAATCAGAACAACTTACAATGACAAAATTCAGAACAACTTAATCTATAGGTTTTTTGGGGGGGGGGGGGGGGGGGGGGGGGGATTGTGGATGTGGGCTAGAAAAAAATTTAAATATATTACACATTACAACATTATATTTTGAGAAATTCAAATTCAAATCCCAATATAAACTGTAGAAAAAAATCTGTGGTACTAGTTTATCAACAAATGGGTAGCATACTATATAACATATGAAATGTATGAGTATAATAATATAAATATATGAGTATAAATTTTACATTTGTTTTGGTTCCCCTTTGCCTATGAGTCAATACTCTGGAGAATCATTTTATTATTTTTTCTGGATTTCATTATAAATACTTTACCATTCATTAGTATGGATGTCTATTATTGCCAGTTCACTGACTTCACTATAAACCTTCACATGGAAGAAAAATGCACTTAGAACCTTCTTTGGAGCAACTCAACTTCTTGCTATTCTATCACTTAGCATTCACAAAATACCATTTATGATGAGAAAGAGAGATGCATTCCGGCATTTCCCTTCCCCCAAAATACAACTTGGACAAGAAAACAAAGAGAGTAGCATAATTCTTTGGTGTCACAGGAGGTTGTCATATGTTTCTTGAGCAATTGAATATAGCAATTGATTAGTTCACTATATAAGTGTTATAGAAAATATGAGCCAACATTCTGGCAGAGGAATAGCTATTTAATTTTGCTTTCTTTTATTTTTTTATCAACTCCAATTACAAATTATTTGACTCTATTGAAGAAAGAGATTTTAGCATCCATGGAAAACTGATGTAATTGAGATCTGTCATCTGTTAGGCTCACAGCAGGAAGAACTGTGGTAGAGTGAGCTATTGGAGAAAAAGATTATTACCTGGGAGAAAGGAGCAACAAGGAGATTATAGGATGACCCTGGCTTTTGGAGATTTGTAGGCACATAGGAAGAAAGTTGAAATTTGACAGCTTAATGCCTTCTGGACTTCTTATGCAATTCTTTTATTATTTCCCTTATGATTGCTATCTTGCTATATTTTTGGAACTCATAAGAAGAAGGCTGAAATCATTTTGAGTTAGCACACAAGGTGTCCCTGACCCCTAAAGATATCACTGAGATATTAGTGAATGAATGGGTCTTCCTCTCCCAGAGACTGGGGGTGTTCAGGGGAATCCTTATGTACAGAGGATTCCTCCAGGTGTTGTGACAAGGAACAGTTCCTGTACCTCCAAACTGTCAGTGCCCAAACTCCTCACTTTCCTTACCAATAAGACCCTAGCCATTTTGGAAACTCTAAGCTCTCAACCTGAGTTCTTTGAGACAACAGGGAAAACTAACAGCCTGTCTAAATTCTCAGTAACCAGAAGGAAGATGATGATCAGGCAGAATAATCAGGGTTCATTTGCAGTGAATTAAAATTTCTCATGGGGATGAAAGAAAATCATAAATAAAATAATATTAAGAACACCTGAAACTTAAAAACCTGTCTTGCTAAAAATAATTTAAAAAAAAGAAAAAGAAAACAAGCATTATTATTTCAGAGTAAGAAATATAGTAGCCAACTTGAGAAAGAGGAAGGCCAGTGTGGAAATCACAATTAGTGGTTGAAGTGATCAAGAGCCAACATTTCAAATAACAAAGCAAAAATACAGAGAAATGGCAATCCTGAGGGAAAACATTAAAAAAAAAAAATTGAAGGCTAGTCCCAGAGTATAATATAAAAGACAGAATTTCCTAAAGGAGAAAAGAACAGAAAGAAGAGAGGCAGTAATTGAACTAATTATTTAAGAAAATTCCTCAGACATGTATAATCAAGTCCATAGAGTAAAAGGACTTTGGGTACTAAAATAAATTGATGAATAAAGAAACACATCTGACATATCCTGACAAAACTCCTAAAAATGAAAAGATTAAAACACAGAGAAATTTAAAAATATACAAGCCCCCAAAATAGAAACAAATTCACCTACAAAGGGTGGTGGGAGGCATATTTTACATCATATTTGTTTTTAGTGTTAGTTGAAGCCAAAAGGAAAAGGAGCTGTGACTCAAGATTTCCGCAATCAGCTGAGATCTTATTTATTTAAAAACATGTAGTAATCTGGAAAACTTACCACCCAAATAGTCTGCCTGAAGAAAATACCTGAAAAAAGACTAATAGAATAAAACAGAATTCCTAAGACACTAGTAAGGAAGAAAGAAGGTGGTAATCTATGTACTTATCCATCTACCCTCTATCCGGTCTTCATCTATTAATCTACTCATCTCTTTATCTATCTTTCTCTGTCTTCATGGAAAGAGCCTAGTACTTGATCATTTAATACTAGGTTAAAACCTCTTGAAATTGAAGGGGCATAATGTAAGGAGTGGAAAGACCTAATATAACTATTCTAAAGTTTTCATCATTTTTATTGTTATTGTCATGAGAATAATAGCAATAACAACTAGACAACAATTGAATGTTGTCCTGGATTAGACAGTTCATGTTTATTGGAAGAGTAGTTGGTCTTCTTAATTAGATACTTAGTTGTAGGTACTTAATTGCAAGAGCAAGAAAAGGAATAACCATTAACAAAATGGCAACAAAACTTACAAAAAGAAAAATAAAATAAAGAGCAATTTGGCCAAATTAAGAATAAGAGAAAAGAAAAAGAGGAGTACATTTCACATACCAAAAAGGTTTAACAGTAATCAAATAATGAGCACAAAATTCTGTACCAGCATGGACAAAGTCACCCCTGAACTTGTGAAGAAGGACTACAGAGCAGGTCTTGGGCATGGACAGAGAAAACTCCTTCTTGATGGTAGGGAAGCTCCGGCTGACTTGATGAAAATGTTTAAGGCAGCAAAGTAAGCTATTTTAACTAGCGTGCTCAGTGGCTGCATACAACCAAGGAATGAAAACATGTTAGAAAAATCTTATTTATGCATGTCTGGCTGAAGCATACCCAAAGAAAATGTGTCATAAAAACCTCAGAAGGAAGACCATTCATTCACTTGTGTTAAGAGCTAGACTCAGGCAAAATAGTAGAACTGGCAAATAGATATGTACTTTTTTTCTTTCACATTAGCTCTTCTAGTTCAGTGGTCCCAATCTTCATCCAGATGCCCAATAAACCACCCACTTACAGGGCCAGCCCAGAGCTTTCTGAATGCTGAAAATAAGCTTGTTTTCATTCCACTTAGTAGAGATGAGACCTTAGAGGGAATGGAAACTCATTGCCTGAGCTGTAGTTTACAGCATTAACTTAATTCTTCCAAATTATCACGTATTGTAGCTGCAGTTACCTATTTACCTACACAGAAACCTCACTTGTTCGAACTGAAGAGATGACATTAATAGTCTTTTACTGATTTAGAATTAACCTCGAAAAAATCAAACCATCTTCATCCATTTAGTCAATCCTTGATGTATGACAAGTAAAATGCTTATTGATGTTTGTTATTAAAGGGAGGAAGCTATGAAGATTAAAAATGGGAAAGAAAACCAAAGTTATTCATATAGAACACAACTGAGTTAGGGGGTGGATAGATAGATAAGTTTCTGTTATGGCTACCCTATGAGATAGTATGCTTAAGTACAATAAATTAGTTACTTTTATGTTGACTAAAAAATCATACATTAAGTACATTCCCAGTTACCAGGCTCCTTAGAGAAGTTATGGCAAGTGACTTACTATATTACCCAAATGATTTTAATAAAAAATTCATTTAAAAATTTGAAATTATATAAAAAGCACAACATAGAAACTGTGCATTTCATGACACACATGTTTCTCAGATATTCAGTTGTTATCTGGGTATATATTAAATGAAAGAAATACAGTGGATTTTTGGTGGGTATGAGTTCTTACAGGAATCAGAATGTATATGGAGTTGAAATTAACAAATTTAAAAAAAAAAAAAACTAGTCCAGATTATGTTACCTTCCATTTCATTGCAATTCTTCATAGCTATCATTTCTAGAGAATATAAAGGGAGAGTAAATGACAATAGACTATTTAAGATGTATGGCATTTTCATTATCATGAGGGCTCAAGTGGTGATTGTGAGGACACGATTGTGAGAAGCAGGAGATATGGATTCCAAGATGTGCATGGCTATTCTCCTTCCTATTGCCAACTTGCTAAGTGGCCATGGGTAGGCAAATTCATCTCAGTCTTAGTTTCTTTAACTGTTAAATGATAGGGTTGGACCAGAGAAAAACTATACTTCTTTTAGTCCTAAAATAATTATGGTCACAGTATCATAGCTAAGTAGAGACATCATGGCAGCCTTTAATTACTGGTGATGTTGCTAGTACTTAAGCCATAAGGAACTTTAGCTTTGGCCGGATCCATAACAAAACAATAGCCTCTCATTTAGAAGAAAAACTCTGCAAAATATTTCTCATATGAGCTACTGAAATTCATTTTCAAAGTTCACAAAAATCATTTTTTTTTCATTATTTTATTCCTCTCTAAAAAATAGTAAAGGGAGTGGTACATAATAAGAAAGAGATCCCAAAGGAAAGATTCTTCTCCAATAGTACCTTAAGAGTAGGGTCCTAAAACAAGCAGATAAGTAAACTTATACCTTTATAGGGTGCACCTTTTTAGAAAGTTCAAGTCTGATAAAGTCTTTTTATTTCAATTCAGTAAAAAATGATTGAACAAACTTAGTGAGACCTATTATCTTCCTCTTTCATTAAAATTATTCAGGGATGTTAGAACTACATGTACAAATCCTTTTGTTCACTGTTCATTTACTTACTACTTTGAAAGACAATGTAAATATAATTTTTTTCTTAGGTCTGCTCCTATGCAGCAACTTAAGACTCTGGGGCAAGCTACTCGCTTTCTTGACCTAAGCAATGATAATGAACATTTATTTAGTGTGTGTTAGGCAGGAGCTATGCCAAGAACTATAGAAGTACTATTTAATTTTTTCATCATAACAACTTATAAGGTAGATATTGTTATAACCTCCAATGGATAGATGAGGAAACCAAGGGCCAGAGAGAGCCCAGTGTTGCATGTATAGGAAATAATCAGCAGCACCATCTGGTTTCAGAGCCAGCATGTCTAGTCAACATAGGACACTTCCTCTTTATCCTACGGCACACATAGGAACAAAAGAAAGTAAACTTATCCCTAAATGTAATTCAATTAAATTATATAGAGGCTAATTAGTAAACTATATTTCCTGTGAAAAGTTTCAAAATGTTCCAATGCAAAGCAAAGAGATGTGCATGGAGCATTTTACACAATATACAGAAACTGTCCCTGGCAGGGCTCAGTTCTCTGTCCCAGCACCTAGCAAAATGCCTGGCATATGATACAGTAAGTACTCTCTCTATATATTTATTTATTCTATAAATTAATATTTTAATTACATGGGTGAAATGCAAGTTTGATTCTGTGGACTTTACTCTTTAGGACTCTGTTGTGTTTTAAAACTTGTTTGATTATTTTGAAATCTTTCACTACATTCCAAATGCTGCCAACTGAAGTAATGCTGTTCATTAAGCTTGTGAGAAAAAAGGAGGATTATTAGATGATTAACAAAAAAATTAACAAATGCAATTTGTTCATCATCAGATCTTCTCTTGAACAAGGCTGTTCATGTTTCGTTTCAAAAGGAAAAAAAAAAAAAAAAAAAAAAAAAGCCAAACCCCATGTGGGTTTTCTCTAAGTCTAACATATACTTTTCTAAAATAACAAATGTAACTAAGAAGTTTGCATGATTGGTATAAAAATACTCAGTTAATTGGTAGTGAGCTTTTCTTTTTATAGTTGTCTGTATGTTTAAATGTTGGGTTAGGAGTAGATACATTTTTACTAAAGAAAGTCATTTATGCTATATTAAAACTGATGATTTTGCTGTCTTATAGTATTCATAAATCCCACCCATATCCTCCTAAAAGTTCAGACTGCCATGTAGCTTTTTGAGCTATAAAATATTTGCTTTCTTGCGGTGCCTTTCCTAAATCAACATTTATACCCTGACCCAGAGAGAGAAGGAAAGTTTGTATCTCAGTGAAGGGAAGTGATTGCTTTGATCAAAATATTATAAATTCATTCATTTTTATACTTTTTTCCCTTGTCTATCTCAAAGTTTTTAAAAGCTGAGTTTTTTAAGACTTTGCAATGCAAAAACCAACCTTTAAATGAAGATTTAGAAAAATATATATAATTTCAATAACATTACAAAACAGAAAGTTCTTATAGAAGTTCAACAAATTACAAATGTGAAATAATTAAATTTTCTGGAAAAATAATACAATATAGATTATAAAATATAAATTCTAACATTATTTTTTTAAAACTCTTGAAATACATTCTTCTTTCATGAAATAACATTTATTGTCTGCCCACTAGTGACTTAATTTTTTAAAATTAATGCTGATTTTTCATACTCAGTTGAGAAATAAAAGAATATCTGAGTCACTTTTTTAAAAAACATGGACAATATAAGACAAAGCTGATAATCATAAAATTGGAGGGGTCATGAGGTGTTTTTGAAACTTCATGTACTTCTGCATTATTTGATTTTCTTATATTTGTAATAAAATGCAAATTTTAGAGAGAAAAAATTGACAAAACTATGTTAAATTCCAAATATAGTCTCGAATGTTTCTTTTATTATTCAAAACTTTATCTTTTTTTCATAAGTTTATTTTATGTATAAAATATTCATAACTGACATGAAATATTAGCTTCAGAAAAAATACTAGATAGCCTAGGGAATGAGACTTTCTTTCCCTCTTCTTCTCCCTCTCTCTCTCTCTGTACACAATAATTAAATAACTTTTGACTTATATATGTCAACTGACAGGTTAAACAGTGCATGTATTATGTCATTTATTTCTCAAAATAATTTGTATAAAATAGATGTTATTTCTACTGATGAAGAAACAGGCTTAGAGAGTTTCAGTAATTACCTAAGTTTATATAGATAATGGGGAAAAAAGCCAAAATTTAAATATCAGGTATTAAGTTACAGTATAACCCTCTTTATCCTGACATTCCACTCATTCTTTCAGAACATCTGCTATATGCCAGGCACTGTGTGTGTATATACTGCTGACTTCTGGCTAAGTATAGCTGACAATAAATACATAAACAGCTACATACTCAGTGATAGACTGCTAAGATGAAAATCAAACAGGGTGACATTATGGGCAATGGTTGGGAGATGCCAGTTACTTTCAGCTTGGTGGTCCACAAAGACTTCTGAGGAGATATCATTTCAGTTAAGATTTTATATCAAGAAGGAAATATGCATAAATGAAAACAAAGGAGGAGCAGTGTGACCATAATACAGAGGTAAATCTTGGGATATGCAAGAATATGCTGGAACCAGAGTGTTGACCAGTGAGGCTAAAGCTTCCTAACCTGGGAAACAATGATACGGAATTATATTAGAGGATAGAGACAAGCAACAATCAAACAGGGCGTTGTTCAGTAGATAAGTCATTTGGATTCATCCTAAGTATTATTGGGAGAATATTTGGATATTTCAAGTAGGAGAATAGCACAATCATGGTTTTGTTTTAAATTGATTACTCTTGTCTTTATGGAGAAAAATGAATTGTAAGAAGGAAATGAAGCTTGGTGTGGTGGCACATGCCTATAATCCCAGCGGTTTAGGAGGCTGAGGCAGGAGAATCACAAGTTCAAAGCCAGCCTTAGCAAGTTGGTGAGGCCCTGAACAACTTAATGAGACCCTGTCTCAAAAAATAAAAGGGGCTGGGGATGTGGCTCACTGGTTAAACACCTCTGAGTTCAATCCCTGGTACTGAAAAAAAAAAAAAGGCCCGGCGCGGTGGCGCACGCCTGTAATCCCAGCACTTTGGAAGGCTGAGGCAGGAGGATCGAGAGTTCAAAGCCAGCTTCAGCAATGGTGAGGCACGTAGCAACTCAGTGAGACCCTGTCTCCAAATAAAATGCAAAAAAGGGCTGGGGATATGGCCCAGTGGTCGAGTGCCCGAGTTCAATCCCCAGTACCACACACACACAAAAAAAAAAAGGAAATGAAGATAAAATCTATAAGAATTATATATGGATATAGATGTATAGACTAACAGACAATTAATTATAGGCAACTACACTTTAAAATGCATTCATTATAATGATAATCCTGAAATCACTGGGTACAGAAGTGCAAAATTAAAATACATGCTTTTAAAAACCTCTCATTCTATGAATAGCTCTTGGAAAATAAACTTGTAAATATTTTAAAGTTTTTTATAAAACTAACAGCATTATGAAAAGCCCATCTACAGCAATGTAGAATTTAATGTGTTCTTTTAAATAACATATATTATGACTTTTTTGACAATAGCATTTTATATGCTATATGATTCATGCTTTAAAGTCATATTTTAATATGACAACACAAATTCTAGCAAGTGAACATGCTTTTGATGTAGACTGATTTGATAGCAGTTTCTGAATACTAATAGTATATTTCAGGCATGAAGGAAGCATATTAGGGACTACAGCATCAATTTGTTATGAAGCTTTTCTTTTGTTTATTTTTGAGATTTTTGAGATACATAATACCCCTTTTAAATCTCGGTACACAAAAGATCATTTTCATCTTTTCATTAGCACTTTAAATTTGTGTATAAAGAAAATTTACTGTAATACTAGTTCCTCCGGGTTCATGCAGTGCAGATCTGAAAATGTCTTTTGTTAAATCACAATACTGCAAATGAATAATTTTTGAATCAATGAACATTTAGAAAAGTATTGTTTATCTCAATTACACCTAAACAGTTTTTAGAGCAATTTCATATCTTTGGATATACTGGTACTTGCTACACTCAGGAAAACAGCTAATTAGTGTGGATTACAAATATAACAATTGTGGTTTCTCAATACAGGCAGGACTGGCACATGAAGATACTTTCCTAGCAGAATGTGTTTCTGAATCTGTTCATATTATCTTAATGTTATACGTCACCATAGGTAGTATTAATCATTATTACAAGCCCTTCAATGTTGAGCAGTTCTCATGAAAGCATAGCTGTCTTTGACATATGACTTGGTGGATGTTCCCCAAAGCACACATACAGTCCTAGACCATCTTCATGTTAATAGGAAATTATTTTCACGCCACCTACCATTTTTATAAATTTTGTTTTGAAGAGGTCATAGATCATGGAGAGATGTTTAGCTACTTTGCTTGTATCTTGTAATAAGGCCTTTGTAAAACTTTTGGGACAACTATTATTAATTATTAATTTCTAAATTTTTTATAATACTAATAACATATTTTTATCATTCCTTATGAAAGACTTATAATTCAAAGGGCATATCAGGTAAAGTATATATGAAAAATAGATAATTGGAAGTGTGAGTCTACTTCCCTGTAATAGGCTGGGTCTTTTCATTCAGTTACCCATTTGGCTTGGTCATTTTATGAAACAGAAAGCTGAGCATCTATTCATGCAATTCAATCATCCAGGACCTAAATTCTTATGATAAAAATGTTTATAAAGTTTTATTGATTAATTAAAAGTACTTATTAAGCTATTAAGACATTTAAGACAATGTACTAGGTCCCTGTATCTAAGATGAGTCAAACATACATACATTCTGCCTTTTAGGAGATGTAGGGCCTGACAAAGAAGATAAGCATTCATAAGTAAAGAGGGAAGGAAATATGTTCTTGGGAGCGGATCCATTGTGGTGCTGTTGGAGCTGACAGGTGGTGAAGATTGCTTCCCAAGGCTTAGGGGCCTTCTTTTCTTCCCCTTTCTTATCTATTCAATCTTTGGTTGGCACATAATATCTGTACATATGTGTGAGGCACAGTACAATAATTCAATAGATATACATGATGTGTAATTATCAAATCAAGGTAATTAGAATTTCCATCTTCTCAAACATTTATCATTTCTGCATGGTAAAACCTTAGACTCTTTCAATTATTTTGAAATATACCATACGTTTTTATAGACAGTGGTTACTATTGTGCCATAGGACTCTAGAACTAATTCCTTCTGTTTCTTTACTTTTACAAAGCTTCTGTCCATCTTCCACTGCCCCTACCCTTCCTAGACTCTAATAACTACAGTATTCTTTTCTTCTTCTATTAGTCAAACAACTTTAGCTTCCACAAACAAGTGAGACCATTTAGAATTTGTCTTTCTGTGTGTGGATTATTTCACTAAGAATGATAATCTTCCAGTACTATCCATGTGGCTATAAATGAAACGATTTCATTCTTCTTTTTGGTTTAGTTGTATTCCACTCTGTACATACACAAATTTTCTTTATCTATCTATCTATCTATCTATCTATCTATCTATTTATTTATTTATTTAAATCTTGGTTGATTCCATATCTTAGCTATTGTGAATAGTGCCTTAGTAAACATGAAAGAGCAGGTACCTCTGATACAGTGATTTCATTTCTTTGGATACTCTTTCATCAGTGGTATTGTTGGATCATAAAATAGTTTTATATTTAGTGTTTTTCAGGAACCTCCACACTATTTTCCACAATGGCTAGACTAATTTACATTCTCATCAACTGTGTGTGAGAATTTCCATTTATCTACATCCTTACCAACATTTATTATATTTGGCCTTTTGGTGATGGCCATTCTAACTGAGTCAAGATGATATGTCAGTGTGGTTTTGATTCACATATCCCTGATGATTAATAACATTAATAACATTAATTATTAATAATACCTATGTATTGTAATTAATATTAATGATTAATCATTTGGTCATTTGTATAAATTCTTTTGATAGATGTTTAATCCAGTCATTTATCCATTTTAATCAGACCATTTACTTTTTGCTGTGAACTGTTCTCCTTGTATGTTCTAGATATTAATCCCCCGTCAGATGAATAGTTTGCTAATGTTTTCTCCTATTCTTCAGATTGTCTTATAACTTTCCTCATTGTTTCCATCGAGTCATGCCTATGCTGCAGGGGGCAGTGCTGGACAAAACCATGAATACCCAGAGATGGGGATTATGGAGAACCATCCTGCAGTCTGTACACCAAGGAGGAAGGTCAAAGTTTTGGTTTAGCTGAAGGGCATGGCATTCGTCAGTCAATGTAATCATGTTGGGAAAGAAGTTTAGATTCAGATCATGGAGAAAATGGAGTGCCATAATCTGAAATTGAACAATATTTCATGTATAAGAGGGACTCATAGTAATAATTTTGAACAAAAAGTAGGAAAATTAATGGCATTGAGCTTTGGACAGTTTAATATGAAAAGGAATTGTAAAATGCATAAGGAGAAAAAATGATCGGTTTAGGATAAAAGTGAACAATTCATTAATTTGTTGAAAAAAATGAATCAAATAATGGTATGAACACATGACCACAAATTCAAAATTTAAAATAAAGTTCTTTGTTTCTTAAAGTGCATTAGGAAAAGCAAGAGCTCGTTCACCGGCTGGTTCTTTAATACATCCAAATTATTGGTTTCCTTTTGTCCATGAATGCAAGGTAACATGATTTGGAGGAGCCTCTGTAAGGAGAAGTAAAGCTATGAGACACAGGTGTGGGATCTGAGACCCCATGATGCTCAACAAGGAGAAGAGGTAGATTTTGTAAATATAATCTAGCGTCTTCAGGAGACTACACAAATCAAAAAAAGATTAATGATCATTTGTCTAAAACAATAGTGAATATGCATCATTTTGCAAATATTTTAAACTCTTGTCTCTAACTCTTGATAAGCAACACCATCAAATTCAAAAAAAGTCTGTTTTTCAAGGGCATTATACAAGAGAAGTAGAAGTACGAATAAAGAATGACAGAAGGAAATAAATAAAACTATGCAGAGTTTGACAATATAAAGACATCAGAGAAAGAGAAAAGTTGATATTTTGAGTCAGCATGATTAGGAGATTAATAATAACTGAAACAAATGGAGTGTTGGGAAAAATATGATTTAGGGATAGGAAGAAAAATTAGTTTCTAAATATGTGATTTAAATTTGGATGTTTTTGAGAATTGTTGCTGATGATGTAAATTCACACTTAAAAATGCAGCACTGGACAATTGTCCATACAAGGGACAGTCAATTGCAGACCTGTAGACTTGAGGAGTCTCTAGGTAAAGGTGAAGCTGAAGAGTACAAGTGAAGTTGTTAATGTAGTAAAGATGGTAACAGAATGAGGACAGTAAACATGTCTTTATAAAGTATCCATATCTCAAAGACACAAGAAGCAAACAGAATTGGAAGAACTTTAGAGAGAAAGTATATATAGAGAATGAGGGTGAAGGTAATTTAAAAAAAAGTAAAGAGTATGAATCAAAATAAAATAGTACAACCAAGGAGAGGACACTGTAAATGGTGTGAATCCAAGTCCCTTGAGTGGTAAGGAAAATGTCAACTAAGCAAGACAAGTTGAAAGTAATAAGAAGGGATGGGACAAAAGCAAAATGAAATCCACATGCACCCCCCCCCCCACACACACACACCTTTAAAGTAACTGATTTAAAAGAAATATGTTTTTTAAAAGTATGCTCAAATAGAAAATTCACTTTTTACCTCAATTTGGTCCAGAGGATATTAGTTTGTTATCTCCAGTTTATAATAACAAATTAAGTAGTATAAAATGGAAGAAAACCATAGATTTTACAAATAAGAGGTTATTGAAAATCTTTTTTTTCTTTTCTTTTTTGTACTAGGGATTGAACCCAGGGCCGTTTAATCACTGAGATACATCCCCAACCCTTTTCACATTTTAATTTGAGACAGGGTCTCGCTAAATTGCTGAGGTTTGCTTTGAATTTGCCATCCTCTTGCCTCAATCTCCTGAGCTGTTTGGACAACAGGCATGTGACATCACACCTGGCTATTGCTAATCTTGGAGAGAGTTGTTTAAAATGGTGGAGCCAGAAACCAAAATTAAGAAATAAGAAGAAAGTGGGGTCAGGAAACAAACAAACAAACAACAACAACAACAACAACAAAGTATCTGATTTTTATCAATATTGTAAGACTTGAACAAACCATCTCAGGTAGTCATGAGGATAGCCATGGGAATGCTGTATCTGGCTAGTGACAACAGGGCATATTGAAGCTAAATACCATGTCCCAATTAGAGACAAGGGCACCAATCAGAGTGAATTGGAAACTCAAATAAGGAACCAGCAGTGGTTGCCAAGGGAGCAGAAGTTTGGCCAAATCTATTTTGGCATCTTGCTATTTTTTAGGTTACTTTTAGTTGCCATGTTGCCAGTCTCCACACAGGCTTCAAATATCACTCAAGTTTTCAGTGAATAGCTTACCTTTGAAAGGTGAAGGGAAGTTACTAAAAGGATAGTGGATTGATTGAGTATTCAGGTGTTGGGCATTTGGGGTTTTATTTGTAGAAGACATGAATCGTGCACAGCTGTGGGCTAAATGGCAGCAGTCATTGTCAGGAGTTGTATTTCAGAAAGAAAAAGAAAGAAAGAAAGAAAGAAAGAAAGAAAGAAAGAAAGAAAGAAAGAAAGAAAGAAAAGAAAGGAAGGAAGGAAGGAAGGAAGGAAAGAAAGAGAAAGAAAGAGGTATTTGATGGAATTGGGTCCTGGAGCAGGAAGGAGGGAATGGAATAGGGGACCCAGATGTGTGCATTAGCTTTTGAGAGAGAAAATGGTACCTCTTCCTCTGACTCTGCAGGGTAAGAAAAAAATTCACAGAGATAAAGATACATTTGAAGTAGAACAGAAGTAGATGGAACCAGCTGTCACTGCCAAGTTCTGGTTTATCCAGCAGCAGCATAATCACATAGAACATTGGGAAGGGTAGGGTCACAGCTGACCTGTGCATGCCCATGCTAGGTCTTCATGTTGATGCAAAACGTGTTGTTTTCATCCTCCTGAAGAACAGTGACTCACATTTTACAATTTGCATGACTGGTTTTATGTTCTTTGCTTGGGTTCAGTCACTCAACAAATATTTATGGAGGTCCTTTTTGTTTATTTTTCTGGCTAGGAAAGTATTTTCTCTGTATAAAAACCTATACAAATGAAATACAAATGCAATGTCTTCTAATTAGCAAGAATTTCTTGAGCATGTATCTCATGTAAAGCTCTGTACAACAGCCAACAAAATAGACGTTGTCATATAAAATGACAATCTAGTGGAAGAAATTAAATTTTCCTCAAGTTCCCCATAATACTCTTCCTATGGTTGAATATTACATAGTTTTCTGTGTATTCCATCTATTAGTTTTCTGATTTAATATCTTTGGATAGATTATCTCATTTTGAGAGTTAGGTTTTTCCTAGGGATAGAACCCAGGACCATGGACATGATAAGCAAATGCTCCTCAACTGAGTTAAAATTCTAACCCCAAAATTTTCCTTTTTGCTAAGTAGAGATTGTAGTTACATCATGCTATATTCAGAGACGAATTTTGCAATTTTAGGCAAGACAATCTAAAAAGGATGTCAGAGAAGGAGCTTGGAGTTAGAACAGATTTCAAACACGATCTCTCTCTTTACAATCTCTCCTTGAAATCCTCTTAGTCAAAGCTGTATAATTGAATAGGTGCATTTACATGAAATAAAACACATTCATTAATTTATCCAGTCAATAGATTTTGAGTGCCTACTTTGAGTAAATGATGTTCTAAGTACTGTTTACTCACCAAAGCAAATTGCCATGAAAACCTAATTTTTCAGGAACAAACAAAACCTGTAGGGAAGAGCTAATAGTAAATACTTTCGCATAACCAGTATGCTTCAGGTTAGAATAGGGACATTAAAATTCAGATAGGGAAGAGGGAATGATGGGAAGAGAAAATTTCAGCTGATTTGAAGGATGGGTAGGCAGATTTCTTGATTTCCCCCTGGCTGCAGCTATATACTAACTTTTCACTTTATTCTTCTCACATATTAGAATTGTGACTTCTTAAAGGTATATAAGCATTTGCCCTCTCTGTCATCTCTTTCTGTGGAAAGGAAACGGATTTATACATTAGAGTATATGAAAATAAAATGCATGTGGAATTACAGAGTTTTGCAAATTTGTTAATGTTGGTTGTTTAAGTCCTTTCTCCTTTTTATTCTCAAACTTCCATTAGTTTTTAAACTTCCCACCTACAAGAAACCATAGAGACTGTGACATTGGTTATTTTGCATATACTGCCTCAGAAGAATGTTAGGATAGCTATAGTGCTTGTCACTATGATTTATGATAGGGCAGTGACAATAATATAAAGACACAGAATAGACCCCAGCTATCCAGAGTTAAATAGTGGATGAGCTAGGAGTACATCATCTTGCTGATGTTTCTATCCCCAACACTCAGCAAATTATTGCCCCAGCAATTTTCTACATTTTTTCACTTCCTAAAAATGTCATGTATAGTCCAACATAAAATGGAGAAAAATTATGCACTTCTTACTCAGTTTGTTCCTGTAAAATGATGTTCCAAGATCATCAAAAGTTTGTGCTTAAGTACTCATTCAAATTCAACACACACACATTTATTGAGTACCCAAAATTATGGCTATACTACAAGAAGGTCTGGTAAATAAGAGAGGTATTTAATACAAAAAAAGTGGAAAGAAACTACTTCTTTGCAGGGCAGGGCTTGTTGGTGTTGAACATTTTTTTTTTCCCCCATAGGGCTTACAAATATCTTAGCTCCTCATCATCCTTAGGAAGGAAACATATAAGTAATAAACTACGACTAAAATGACAAAGAAAAATATGGTTTAAGAAATTGTACCCATAAGGTCCACAGTGAAACAATAAACTTATCTAAATGTTTTGTTTTATATACTGCCAGTGGAGAGGCTCATAAAAGCTGGAGATTTTATCCCAAAGTGTTTTCAGAAGTGATCTCAGTGACATTGCAGCTTGATCCTCCCATTTCTCTGGGGACCACTCTGAATCTTTCACGCATGGGGCAGCAGGCAAAGAGAAAAGACTTCCTCTGCCTCCCCTCCTTAACATTTTTCTGGTTCATCTCGGGCAAAGGGAAGACTTTTTAAAAATGTGTGCGTAAAATATTTTCTCACCCCGTTTTGGTTTAAAGTGTAACGTTTCAAAAAGAACAGCTCTCTAGGTTACAAGAATTCCATTATCTGCTTGTTAACTTATTTAAAACCGGCATTTTTCAAAACAAACTATGCATGAAGCCTATAGGAGAAGTCAAGAAGGTATACAGGGAAATACGGAAATGGATGTTAGAAGAATGAATACATGAATGAACACTGCAAAACCCACACTCAAGCTGCCAGGAAAAGGAAGGCTGCTAAGACTGGAAATGCAAGGAACAATAGGAAGTGTGTGTGTGTGTGTGTGTGTGTGTGTGTGTGTGTGTGTGTGTTTTCCCAGGGAGTGAGCTCCAAGCAAGCAAACACAATATGCAGTTTCAGAGGCAAATAACATTCACACTTGGAAAACTTCCTGTACTTTACAATCTTGTGTTAAATCACAATCAGAACATTAGGTGTGTGGGCTCTAAGTAAGTTTTCAGCATGGGTGCCTAAAGAATGAGTGTGCACATTGGAAAAACAGTTGGCAACACAAACACAGGGTAACTTGGTTGATGTGGGCAGACTGAGGGGGAAACTTGGATCCCTGAACATTGTGGTTTTTAAATTTAGTCCAGACTCTGGGATGCTACACAGGATTAACAAGGGCAAACTCTAGGGACAGACACTTGTGGTTCTGACCCTGGCCCCACCGTTAGTAAACTATGTGATGCTTGGGAATCTAGTTCATCACGTGGAGCCTCAGTCCCATCATCTGTTAACCAGAGATAAGACCTGTCCCTGTCTTCAAGGGTGGTGGTATGGAATGAATTAATATATGTGAGGAGCTTAGGACATATCCTGACATGTCTCCTATGTAAATGTTACTTTTATTATCATTACAGGTCAAATTTGTAGCCTAAGTGTGAAAAGCGAAAGATCGACACATCTGACTTACAGGAATGTATACTCTGATTCTCTCCCATAGTGTGGAGAATAATTTACTGTTAAAGAAAAAAATAAAAGTTCAACAAGGTCATTCTCAATAGCATTAAACCTACCATTGGCAGCATAATGAATAGATTTTGCTTTAATTTGCTAAGTCAAAGTAAACACATTTTTAAATAACTAAAATAGACCTTTAATTTATTTATTTTAAAGAATATCATGCCCTAAACCCAAAGTCCCAATTCCGCTTGAAAATTGTTTTAAAATATGACCCATTTCTTTAAAGTTTCATATTTTATTATTTATTCCCTTGGAGCTCCCAACTTTCAAATAAAAATGAATGTATTTCTTTTAAATAAGAGGAGGTCTGTGCTGTGCACACATCTAGATTCTGGTAGTGCCAAGGGGATTTTTTTTTTTTTTTTTCAAAGCAGCAGTTCATGTTCAGCTAGAGCCAAACGGAACTTAAAGCTCAAAGGGTTTGACTAAATTTAGAAACCACAGTGTTCAAGTGGTTCTAAATTTGACAGAGAAAACGAGAAGCTAACCAAAATTGTGTATAAAATGATCTTTTCTATTTTGATAGCAGGAGGGACAAAATGATGTTTTCTCAAATTTAGGAAAATCAAACCAGCAACTAAAGATGAGTGAATTAAGATTGAAACATAAAACAAACGTATTGATATTCTGGAATACAATTTTTTTTTCTCATCAATATTTTGGATGGTTTTTCTAATAATTTGTGAAGTAGAAAATATAAAAGTTATTGATCAAAATAATGGGGATAAAAGAAAACTATTCCTCTCAAGTGTATAGTGTCTACGCCACGGCATCTAGCCTGAGTTTTAAAATTAGCAAGAACAGCTGATGTTTGACACAGTTCATAATATAAAACTGAATTGCCCTCCTGGTTTCACATATCAAGTCTGCACATTGTACATGCAGTATTACACAGTGATGTTTTTAGCTGTACACAATGGGTTTATTTGTACGTGGTGCTGAGGATCGAACCCGGGCTGCGCAAGTGCCAGGCGAGCGCTCTACCGCTGAGCCACAACCCCAGCCACACACAGTGATGTTTTTAAAATTGATTTAGTGAATTTCTGATTTCATATTATTTTAATATTGCCTGAAATTTTCAATTCCAAAATAAAGCACTGTTTTCTATGTTTTGTTTTGTTTTATTCCTAAAACACTTCTTTGTTGCATTCATAATGGTGCATATTGAGTATGCTAGGGGGAAAAACTACTCATTTTATTTTTTTCAGGGCAGAAATTTCAAGAAAGATGATGTTTATTTTTAACATTCTGGGGTTTCCCTTTAAAATTACTGTAATCCAATTACTTTTTAAGAAATAGCAAGACACATAAATGCATATAATGTAATTTTCAATTTTATTACAAAGGACAATGCAGAATGTGGTATCCATTAAGTTTTTGCAACAGAAGTTATGGGGCTTTAAAAATTATAGCAGGGCAGGATTTTAGTAATTTGGAAGCTACCATGGTCAGTTAATTTAGAATCAAGTTATAGGTGAAAGTAATGTATTTTCTGAAAGAAAAGAAATGCCATTTTTTAAAAACCACTTGAACCAACCTTTAAGAACTCTATAGTTTCTCTGTGTGTTCCCTAACTCTTACATAGGTTCATGAAAAAATGGTTTCAACACTGGAAGGGGATGAAAATAATTCCTGGAATAATGGTAAAAGGAATTCTTAAACAGTCATTCAGAACAACAACCCTACTTTTCCTAAGATATTCTATTGAAGTCAGAGCTTTTTTTTTTTTTTTTTTTTTTTTTTTCCATTTTAGAGTTCCTGTGCTCTGTTACACAGGAATAATATTATCAGTAGAAGCTAAAATTTGAAATGATGAACCTTTTCCAAATTACATTACTTCTGATAAGTACAACTTCACAATTTTATTACATGATAAAAAATTCAAATTTAGATGTATGATAGGTTAAAAAACTCTCCTAGAACCTCCCTAAGTAAACACTAAATGTTGAAACCAATAAAGTTTTAGGTCAGAAGATTAGTGGTATTCCTTGTAATAAGAAAGCTAAAATCCTAACATTTCTATTGTCTATTTCTACTATCTGCCTTATTTCTGAAATAATTTGTTATAATGTTCCATGTACACGAATACATCAATAAATTAATGTTGGATCATGAATTTGTATTCGAAACAGTATTGTCTATGTTTTCTGGAGACTATTTATCTCTTAGTTTTTAATAAAGTATTTGAACAAAGTACAAAGGGCCTAAATTAAATCATACCAAGTAATAAGAGGTAACTGAACATTATTCTCTACTGGCTACAAGTGGATATTTTTTAAAAATTATTTTAAGATTAAAAGAATATTGATTTTTTTCTTATCAAAAGCCAATGTTTTCTCTGTAAGGGCTTAGATTATGCTGACAGGTGAAATTATAACAGCATATCCAGAGATGATTTACATTAATATGAGTTAGAGTGTGTAGTTTTATACCTGATTATAATTTGATTTTTATTTATCCAGTGTATCAGTTAAGATCTAATCAAAATCACTAATTTAACAAAATTTAGAAGAGTGACTAACATGCTAGCAATACTCAATAAGATTGTTGAATAAATACATGAAAATTCACTCTGAAAAGCCAACGCAATAATGAAAAAACAAAAGACATTATAAAGTACTTCATAGTGAAATTTTAGGATACCAGATACGAAAATGTGATACTAAAAACCTTCCAGATGCATAAATGGGATCACATGTGGGATCTAGAATATAACATTTAGACTTCTGAAATTAAGTTAATTCCAATCTAAAATTATATGCTCCATTTAAAAAAATCAATCAGGAGAAACATTAAAGCAACTTTGGATACATTATATCTTACAATACAAATTTGTAATTTGCTCTTCCATGGGTAGTTATACTTCAGCAAAATAATGGAATTAAGTAGACAAAGAAGACATAGGTTCATGAAAAAATGGTTTCAACACTGGAAGGGGATGAAAATAATTCCTGGAATAATGGTAAAAGGAATTCTTAAGAGAACAGCTATGCCCAAGACTATATGAGAACACGAAAACTAAGGCATGAATGTCTCCAGGAATAAAAAAAGAACTACTAAATTAATGATAAAGTATTACCTGGTAAGACTGACAATAAACAAACATCAGCAAAACATTGTTTATAGATGTTTTAATGCTTATGGTATAGCAATGCAGGAAAAAGAAAGGATAAAGAAAAGTCCAGGAAAAACAAAAAGTTAATTAAGTAAGGGTTCAGAGCTTAGTAAACTAATTGGTACAGAAGTGATCAATATAATATACTTTTAAAAAGGAAGTGGAAAACTCTGAAATGTAATTTAAATAAAATTATGATATGATTTTGTTGAGAGGAGATGTATTGGACATTTGGTATTAGGTGCAAAGGTGCTCATTTTAATGTCACTTAACAAGAAGTCATTGATAGCAATAAGATATATTATTTAATAATAAGGTAAAAACAAAAGTCAACATAAGTAAAATACATATCACAATAAAGTAAAAAAAAAGTTTCTATTATTCCTTCAGCCTCATTACTAAATGCATATATTACTGCTGTCAATAACTTTCTATTATGTAACTCTAAAATGAGCACTTTTGCACCATATTAAATGCCTTCTTCTCCCCTTCCTCTCAAGAAAATTACATTATAATTTTTATTTAAATCTCATATCAGCATCCTTCTCTCTTTTTCCTCTAAGAACCACTATTTTTGTTAAAATATTGATTTAGTAATATTTTTAAACATATGAAAGTTTAATTTTTTAAAGACTATGTTAAATCTCTCTCTCTCTCTCTCTCTCTCTCTCTCTCTCTCTCTGTGTGTGTGTGTGTGTGTGTGTGTGTGTAAGCAATGATGTGAGGAGAAGGAGTTTTCTGTCTGAAAAGACAGCATGAGCACATACAAGGAAATGCTGCTGTATACCATTATTAGTTTTTAAGGCTCCTTCATCACTCAGCTCAACACTTATAATACAGTCCCTGTTGACTTCTCTGTCACCAATCTTTCCCTTTAATCCCATCTTTCACATCATTTCCAGGATTATGTCCTAATCACAGATCTGGTCATTTTCCTTGTTCAAAAGCCCCAAACAACTGTTCCTCTGTGTGAGTTAATTCCTTTACTAGTCAAACTCCAACAAAACTTCTCAGGTTTATTTCTTCTTAATCATTGTCATAAATCTACACACTATATATAAAGCATTATTTTTTTCCTTTCTAAACAGACCATCTATTCACACTGCCATCCAGTTCTATGCTAGCATCTGGGCCAGACTCATTCTTGTACACTTTCTTATCCAGTCTACCTGATTTCCTATTTTTCATACATAAAGACCTGATGGGCCCAGAAAAATGGCTCCAGTCCTCTAAACTGATGTATCCTTTTTTTCCCTTCCATGTTCATATTGTGTATTGAGTTCCTATTAGAACAGTAGCAATATTCTGTCATGGACCACAATGTGGACCTTTTGCATACCTGATCTACAAGACAGCATACCTAATTTTTCCTTGGGTAGAGAATTCACTTATTAGAGGGGTACTTCTGTAAACAATTATCACAGTGCATACACAGAATAAGTATGCAAGAATTGCTTGTTGACTTAAAACTATTTAAATATAGTGAAAAATACATATGCCTGTTCACAATTATTATTCATGATGAGTCTATCAAAGGTGGTGACCACATGTTCTAACTCCTATTGTTAGGAGAAAGGGAAGACCCAGAAACCACTTGCTTAGGTTTTAAATTCCTGGTAAATTATTCCAAAAGTTCTATAAAACTTATATTTGAAATCATTTATTTAAAAATATTAAGAAAGTCCAATTAGAATTGCCCAAATATGTTAGAGTGAAAAATCAAGTATAATACAAAATCCAAGGTCTGATTGGTAGTACTGACAACAACATTTTAGTAAGAAAGTGATCTATTGGATTCTATAGGGTATCCAAAAGTGAGAAAATCTTCATAATATAAGCTGGAGATCTTTAGATTTAATGCTTGACATTCTAAAAGTTAGTTTAATTTTTTATTTTGTTATTTCTTTTTCATTTCAACTTTATTAAACTTTCTGTATAACTCAGGAAGGATACTTTTTGTCCTCCCCAAACTTACTTGTTGGGTCAAATAAATTGATTTTTAGATTTGAATATGAGCACTTCTAAAAAATAGTCCAACTGGTCATAATGCCAAATATGTCAACAAAAGGAAACCAAGTGTATTTTGCAATGGGTTTGTGAAATACTTCTCTCCTCCACTGCTGTGTCATGTAAGTTCATAATAGATGTGATCACTGTATGCAGTGTGTTAGTTTCCTGAAGCTCCAGCTGCAAATCAAAAATTCTGAGGACAGGGGAGGATTTTTACCCCTCTCATTTAAAAACGAGAGGTTAATGCTGAAAGGAGAAAATTACTCCTATACTAAGTTTAGCTGCTAAATATGAGGCGTTCTGAAACTACTTGTAACTCAACATTTCCTGAATGATTTTTATCAGGCTGCTAAGTATGAATACATTGGAGCAACACTTTCATGAATACCAGATTGTGAACTCTTCGAGATTTAAAAATATTTGAACTATATAAATTAAAAAAATGAATAACAAATAAATAATATCAATACAAGTTATTTGTCAATAGTCATTTTAAATATCTCTGTAACCATTTTCTTATTTTATAAACACCAATGCTGCATACCATCTGCTGATGCTTATTTTAATTCATAAAAAGACTATGTTTAAATCAAAATGTAAGCGACAGAATCAGAACAAAAGGGAAAGGGCAGGAGAATAAACTGAATAAATTCCAAATATGACTTCTTAAGGCAGACAATATAAAAGCTATAATCTTAGTTTAAGCCTTACGCTCTTTAAACACAGTAATTATAAGACATCTGCTGGGAACACAGCTTTGCTATTGGATAACCATAATTGCCCTGTAATATTTCCTGACACTCCCCCAAATATGCCCCATTGCTAATAATTCATTCACATTTCAGCACCATTATTAGCTACTAATTCAAACAACCAAGACAAAGACAAGGAATGGATGACCTTGAACAATTACCCATTCAGTGAATGAAATTTATTTAGTGCTTTTCAAAGACATAACTGCTTTCCTGCAATTGCGAATTGCACTCCAAAATCAGACAAATACAGACAAGAGGGAAAAAAAAATTGTTGCATAAATCTAAGTTTCCTTCTTTGATATTCTTAGAAGAATAGTGATAAAACTTATCCACATATTTTGCATTTTGTAAGAAAAAAGGGAAGTATGAAGTTCAAGCAAAAACAAATTTTTCTTGTAATTAATAGAGACAATTCAGTTATGGATAACCAAGCATATATTCAAACAGTAATTTCTTTTCTCTTTCAATCTGTGAGAACATTTAAGTATCACATAAATTCAGAGCCAGAAAAAACATTTCCTTCTCACAGAAAAATGGTGGGAGTTTAATGGACAGCTCCTTAGGGGTCTCGTTTTGCAAAATATTTTAAGCACAATCTGCCAAGTTAACACTCCTCTTCCTTGCCTCCTCCATGTTTCTCAAGAAATTTGAATTTTTAAAGAAATGTGGTACTCTTGGCCTTTTCTAATATGGAATGTATTAAGAGGGAGCCCATAAGTAAATGCTTACATATGCTTGTGAGAAATAAAGCAGACACCTCAAATTGATCTATTTGCCAACAGAGGGGAAAGGGAACAGCACAACTGAAAACCAAGGCAAAGGAAGTAACAAATGGCAAGGACCAACCTGCATCATCACTATTCACTGTATTTCTTGTGTGTATTGTGGTGCATTTTCTGGTTTGGTGTGGTCCACTTAGAAATGCAAGAAAAAGGGACATAGAAAAACAGATTGCCCTGTAGCACTCACAATGAGAAAAGAGTTTCAGCATTTTCTACCATCTGAAAATCCCAGCAAAGAAAGAGAAAACATACACCAATTTAACATAAAATAAAAAGAAAAACACAAGAAAGCAAGTTTATTCCCTTGGCAATATGAGCTTTTATAAAGTAACTGTTACAACATACAGAAATGGGTAAAATATACTTCAATTTAAAACAGCTTTCATATATTGAAGCCTCTATTTTTTTCTTCCTTTTCTTCCTCCTCTTCTTCCTTGTCCTCTTTAAAAATTTTATTCTTCTTACAGACTTCATTATAGTTTAAATTTATATTATATATTTTTTCAGCACTTCAAGAAAAAGTCATGAAAGATCATTATTTCTAATTGTCACGTTCCTTTTCTACCTCAGTATAAGTTTCCCAAGGTATTACAATAGAGTTTCTATTCTATTATTTTTTCACATCAGAAGAGCAAAAAAAAATATTAGTTATGTCAGTACTTCTTTGATTACATTCAGTTCAAAAATTTGATTTTAGAATATCAGCTTAATAAAAAAATAAAATAGAATTAAATCATACAGACCTTACCATATTTGTTTTTCAAATCATCACTGCTTTCAGGGATGTTTTGTACAGTAACAGAAAATCTCATGTTAGACCATATATTGTATCATAGAGGAGAGAAATCCTTAAGATTGCAAAATTCAGCAAAAGAAGACCTTCCTAATTGATAACAAACAGAAATAGGCCAACGGGGAGAAGTTGACGAGGAACCTGAAAAACATTTGTTCTCTGAAATTTGATGCAAAATGAACAAAGTTCCAAATCAGTCCTCATGGAGCCCCAAATGATCACACATCACTGGGAGATTCCCCTAAGCACTGGGGTGGTTCTAGGATCTTTTTTTATGAAAAGCACATAAATTAGGTGAAATCATTATCAATTAACCACATATAGGGTCAAATACTAGAGGCTTTTCATAAAATAGGTTTCCCTTAGAAGACATTATAATAGGGTTAAAATGACAAAGTTAAGCTAATAAAAACCTGATTTTCCATCATTGGTCTCAAGGTATGTATTAGAATCACTACCTACTGTGTGTGTATGTGTGTGTGTGTGTACATACAAATGAATATGCACATAAACATGCATACACATAAATAACACACAGATCTAATATATATATGCATTTACAAAAGGAATGTCAGCTTGCCGTCCTCAAGGTTTCATCTTGATATTTCTAGAAAATTCAGAGGAAAGTCTTCTGTGTGCTTTAAGACAGTCTTTTAAAGTCTGCATTCCTGCCCTTCCTTTTCTTTTAGGCAGAAAAGAATTTCTGGAAGGTGGACCTCCCTGTTGCCAACAGCATCTGCACTCGTAGAGACAATCCAATGTCCTCACCAATGGAACGATCTCTCCATGCTCCCCAGAATGTACAGCATTGAGATTCCCAAGGGATTCTGAGCTTCTTACTGCCCTCTCTGTTCAAGAACAATGCAGAAATTCCTCTTTCTGGCCTTCCATGTCAGACATTGCTCAACAGAAGACCAAGTAAGCCCTGTCTTCTCACAAAACACCTCCTGGAATTGATTTCTTTTTCATTCCAAGACATGAGTTCTTTCCATAACTCAGAGAATAGACCACCTGTTATTACCTTCATTTTTTTTTCTCTCTGCTGGGCAACTCTATACAAATATTTTCTCCTTATGCAAATGTCCTCCTGTAAATAGGATCGTGTGCTTTTTATGGGTGAGGTGCTTACCCATATGGTTTCTTATGTGATCCACAAACAAGCTGATGATGTAAATGCTCCCATTATCCCCATTTTAACCATGGTTGAATGCAGCTCAGCGAAGTTAAGTGTCTTGGCCAAAACCACCTGGGATGTTTACAGCCTTAAATATTATGCAAATTGCATAACCCACTCTCAGTGGGCAGGTCTAGAATCGCCTGAATTCCTAAAATGAGCAAAATTTTGTGTGAACTGGGATGACTGCCATACATTCTAAATTGTGGGAGGCACTGTAAAAGATCATACTGGCAATAGGCACCCACATGGAAAGGTGTCAGTGCCAGGGTAAAGCAGCTCTAGAAGGGGCTCATGAGTTTGATTATATTGAATCCATGCTACAGGTTCTCCTCAAAATTACCATCTACTTATGTCGCAGTCATATGAGCAGCCTACATACTGTTGAGCAGCACTTATGAGCCTCCCATTATAACCTTATCACTGAAGAGGTAAATTTGAGTATCACCAACTTCATCTAAGGACTTGAGCTAGCAATGGTACAGCAAAGTGATTGAAAGCATGCCTTTTGGAGCTCTATGCCTGGGATTGAAACTCAGCTTTGCCACTGAATGTTTATGTGGTCATGACAAGTTACTTAACACTTCCTCATACGTATTATGGGTCAGGCAGTGTGATGTCCATGATGGACATAGTATGAAAAGCAAGTTAGCATGTACAGAATGTTTACAGCAATATCTGGGCAATGGTAAAAACTCTCTAAGTACTTTGAAAATTAATGTATGGGAAAAGATGGCATGGAATTACACAGTTGAATCAGACCAGCAGGTGCCTCCTCATTTTTTCTGGATTCTAATTTAGCTCTTTGCTCAGTATGTATGAGAATGAAACTCTTTCCTTGAAGCGTAGAGAATGAGGAATAGGAATGAATTTCAGACTACAACTGTATTTTAGTTCTAACTTTCAAACTCACTAAATCTCATACCAAACTGAAATATTCTTGCTATTTGATTCCTATTTGCTTTTGGCAAAATTTGCATTTATCCATACAAAGAAAAAGGTCCAGAATAGATAACTGGCTATCAAATATCCAACTCTTGCAAAATAGCATTCTGATGAGAGGAAAGTAAATTAATCAGAGTCATGGTGATTAAATGTCTTTGAAAATGCACTAAAAAAAAAAATTGAGAAAAGCTAACAAGAGTTTTGTAGAAACCCAATTTCAGCCAAATTCTAAACATCACTCTACAAGCTCATGAAATGCCTTGGAACTGATTAAATGGATGCATTGTTGAGTTACGCAATTATTTTTTACTTTAGAGACACTCAAGTACATTTATATACAATTTGCTTTTGCCTGATTTTATTAAAAGAAGAAACCCTATGTGAGTTTCTTCTCACATTTGCATAATAAAAATATTAATATCTGGGTAAAGGTCAACTCTATATGTGCATTTGCCTACTTTAAATAATATTTGTATGCCAAGCATTTAATATCCTCAATACATTTTTCTGATAAAAGACTCAAATAATTTTTTGTACTAAATTATTCTGACTACAGCCCTTGTTTGGAAATCATCTAAAGTTCATTGTGGATATTTTAGAATGTTACTATTTTAGGAAATAAGTTAATGTGTTGGCCTATAGCCCACATTCCATTTTATCTGGAAAATTATACAGCACAGGCCATAAAGCATATTTTTCTCCTTCATAAAGAGTTGTGCAGTGTCATGATGTTAATTGCATGTGTATGAAGACAAGGGGCCTCTTCCAGGATAAGGACAATATCTAGGAAGGTACTTACCTGCCTTTTCTGTTTTTTTTTCTTTCTTTCTTAATCTTTAAATTTTTTAAATAACATTTTTAAGCAAAAATTGTTCAGATCAAATTGCGTCTGCTTACTTGTATTTTTCTATTTCCATATATTTCCTTTTTTAGAAATCTTCAAATTTCTTAGCTAAAGTTCAGGTTCTAGTTTGAACTGTATACTTCTGGTTTTCCCACATTTTATTTCAGATGTTAAGCCAAGCTTAAATGAGATTCATATTTTTTCTGTTATTTTCTGGAAAAACAAAGAATCCCACAAATTCTATATGGTTCTATATTATGTATGTTTATAAGAAAATTAGACAGATAAAAAGATATGCTGTATATAAACCTCAGAATTTAGCTTTCAAAATTCTCTTTACATTATTGCCACTTTAAAAACTAAAGTAAGAACAAAATGAAGGAAGGCTAATATGAGGATAAGTGAACTTATTTAAGTAAGGAAGAACTAAAAATAATGTCTTAAAGCAAAATTACTATTTTGCTTGAAGGATCCCATTATTGCTGAATATTCAACATGTTTGACCAACCTTCAGAGGCATAAAATACAAAGAAAGGCTTATGTGATCATTTTATAAAAATATTTGTTTAGGAAATAAAAGCCTAGTTCCATTTATTAATTACATTTTTTCAAGTAAATTATTTGGAAGTATTCCATTTTTATTATTTTGTCACACAAGTAAAACTCTTCTTTGATCTCACTTCTTATATCACACCCCCAGGAATCACAGAATTGCCCCGGATGCTGCCTTCTCACAAGGCTCAATTCTCAAAGCATGATCTGCCCAGAATTTAGACATCAGATTCTTTGTCTTGGGACCTAATTTTGCCAGATAGCATATGAGGAAACTGAAGCAATACCACACATGGGAGCTGGTTACCAAACTGTACAAAACTATAAACAGATCGAAGTGTCAGTTGAAAGAAGAACCAACAACAGAAGGAAAACTGTGACTTCAGCAGACATTAGCTTGGTTCTAATCCGACCTCTAACCAATATTACAGATAATTAGGAATTGTTTTCCTTTAAAATCTGTATATTACAGTAAAAGAGAGAGAGAGAGAGAGAGAGAGAGAGAGAGAGAGATAAAATTAGAGACTAAACCAAGAGTAAATCCATCATAACTGTTTGTGAGAAGAGGCGGCCAAGGGAGGCCATAGAGCCATCCCTGTCTGAGGGTAGGGTTAAGGAGCCCTTTGGTCTGTATGCCATACAGAGAATGAGAAGTGAATACAGTGATCCTGAATGAACCAGAGTTGAGAATGGAGCTGATAGCAGATAATGAGAACATAGCAAGACTTTTCTTGAAACAGAAGCTGATCAAATATTAATGGCGTCTGCAAAGAAGATGAACTGATATATACACCCTTGAGAAGAAAGCACCTGAGAAGCAGCAATTGGAGGTTACAACCGAAACAATGTAAGAATTCTCACCCATTGAATTGAACATAAGCATGGAGAAATCTTAGGAGCTATTATTGACACATGAATTATAAAAGTAAATTATAGAATAAATTTGTTTCCTGTGTATTAGGGCAAGACATGCTCATTTCTGGGTTTTAGGATTTGCCACCTGCCCCCCCCAAAAAATTGTAATGTGTATGTGGTTTATTTTATTTTTCTAAAGATACTTACTTTTAGTGTTTCACATAATTATGTCTATCTATATATACTTAGTGTAAAAAATATCTATGCAGTAGAAATCATACTTCAAGCACAGGGTTACATATTAAGGAAATTGAAATATTAGAGTCTGTCCTGAAAAGTTTACAACATGTTTGGTGCAGGAAGATCCTAAACCCACATATATTTATACTATAATGTAATAGGTACTGTAATATGTTTATATGCAAAGTGCTATAGAAACAAATGAGGGGATAATTCTGATTGGACAAGAAAGGACACAGTTTTTAGAAATATGAGTATCAGCCAGGTGTGGTGATGCACTCCTGTAATCCCAGTGGCTTGGGAGGCTGAAGCAGGAGGATCATAAGTTCAAAGCTAGCTTCAGCAAAAGGGAGGAGCTAAGCAATTCAGTGAGACCCCATCTCTAAATAAAATACAAAATAGGGCTGGGGATGTGGCTCAGTGGTTGAGTGCCCCTGAGTTTAATCCCTGGTAACCCCACCCCCCTAAAAATATGGATATCTTTGATGTGAGCATTCAGGAAAGAAATGTCCTAAAACAATGAAATATGACTGCAAGAAAACTTTACATTTTGTTTAGTTCAACTGTCTAATACTAAACATAAAGAAAATGAAACTCAGAGCTAAGTAATTTACTAAAAGGAACAAAAAGTAAAAGGCAAAGAGGAATAAAATCCAGGAGTCCTGATTTCCAGGTCATTGTACTTTCAATTTCACCCAAGGGCTCTCTTCTCAAATCACTGTCCTCTCCTCTTGAATTCTATGTTTGTGCCCAAATCAGACCACTTAACCCAAGTCCAATTCACATCAATAATACAAGACCATTACTGAATAGGAAAACACTTAAAGTCACATCGGTATTTAAAGGTGACAATGATTCAAGCAAAAACTGAGAAGTGATATTTTTTGGACATTATTTCAAGATATTTCCAATTATTTATTTCACTTGCTAGAAAATGTGATATTTACTTACTATTTAGTTTAGCATAAGCAGAGCAATACTATTTCTTTTTTTAATTGAAAAGTCAGAAGTTCTTAGGTGACAAATGTTGTTACTTAGATTATCCTTGGAAACCCAGAACCATCTGAAAACTACTTGTAAGGATGTAGAAACTTTTAATTGGGCCTTCTGCCATTTTGACAGATGGTCAGAAATATAAGTAGCCAGAATACCATATATTTGCACTGATGGCAAAAGTGTTCGGTGTAATTCTCAGCTTGATCACCCACATAGCATTCAATGCAGATTTACATGATCATGATTAAAGAGGTGAATGTGGTAAATATGACTCTTCATTTAGTGTCTAGATATAGATGCTCAGATTTTTCTGATGCCTTGGAGTTCTCTGATTGAAAAATCCACATTCATTTCTAAAGTTACAGAAGAATGTCTTTAGGTTCTTTGCAGACCTCTCTATATTTTAAGCACATGCTTTTATTTGGATGCACTTTAATCCCACAACACACAGAAAACAAATTGGTCACTCAAGTGTGAAATGTAACCATATTATGCTCTTGGAAGAAATAAGCTGAACATTTATACATTTATAACATCTAGATTTAATGTTTTTATCAGAAACAGATTTATTGTAAGTTCCCAAACTTGAGGTTTAAGATCCAATTGATTTACATTATTGATCTGATTTGTACTCAAGGCTTTAACAAAATAACAAAATGGAGCAAAGACTCTTTACATGGTTCTGACCATTTGAAATACGTAAACTAGTTGGGCCATGTGGTGATCCAATGTCAATTATTGACTGCTTATTGAGGAGTCATTATAATCACATAAACATAACTATACTTGGGTAGATTATAGAAACTATGCTTCTGCAATGTAATCTTTTTAAACAAATTGGTGATTGATCTCAATTTTATTCTCCCTTTCAGTATAACTAATGTGAATACAATTAGTCTATTAATTAAATGCTGATATGGTTATTAATATGAGTGGAAACCTTTTAATGCATATAAATTACATAATGCATGCTAATATAATTTTAATGCATGCTACAGTATAATTTGCATCATGAAAATTGTGAAATTTTGCAAATTCTTCTATTGATTTCCATTATGTGCAATTTTTCAAACATTAAAGAAAAAAGCATTTAGCATTTCAACAATTACGCTGATATTGAGCACTATAAATATTTATTTTTGCCTTTAATTTTAGCACATGGATTATGATGAAACGTTAATCTTATTGTAGATATTTGAAATGTTATGGAATCATGGGAAATAAAATTTGTTATCTTATTTTCTTATTACTTTTTATTAAGAGAAATTGTGTAGGTTTTATGGTGCATAGTACTCTGAAATCTTATAGAATAATATGGGATACACATTTCAACAAATGGCAAGAATTACTAATATTTTCCATAAAATTATATACACCAAAGAAAATAACCATACTAGCTGATCTCTCCCTTAAGGGAAATGAGGTGGGAAAGATGATTGGCGTGGCTATTTCCTTATCTTCTTTCAAATACAGGGACAATAATAAGGACTCAATTCCTTCTTTCCCCAGTTTGAAAAATAGTATGTGAGGAAGATTTGGCACAACACGTGGAATATAAATTATATTTGCTAATCTTTCTTCCCACCCACCTGCCCTTCAAACTGAGACATTTCTTGATTGGTTATTTGAGTATAGTGGCAATTCAAATGCAAATAGAGATCCCCTTTTGCACTTGAACTCACAATGACCTACTTCAGAGCTTTTAATAAATAGGTCATAATGTAAATTCTTTAGAACCAAACAAAGAAAGGCATAGAGATTCCAGATTTTTGTACATGGCTTACATTCTTTTCAAATATATAAAAGTTCAGTATCCCACTGGTTGGGTGGGTACAGGATTAGACAAAGGCAGTTTAAATTTTCTATCTTTTTTATCTTTGGCTCAGTAGGGGCTAAACTGGAAGCAAAAGTGTAATAAGGCAATTCTTATCTTACTCAAAAATTAAATTGTTCTAATTTTAATTTGTTTTTTTCTACCAGTGTTTTCTGTAAAATTTTTTCTGCATGTACTGTATCATAACACAGCATAATCAGCCCAACAGAGTTTCACAGATTGATGAGTTACTTTGAGATGAGGTGCTTTCTCACAAGAAATATGTAAAACTGTATACAAAACTAATACATATTGTTAATTATTATATAATTTTAATTTTTAAGTAGATGTTATCTATGGTTTGATAATACTATATTAGGATATAAAAGTGTAAAGAATGTAGAAGTGTTGATAAAGTTTAAATTTGATTAAGGAAATTTAGAGGATTTTTCTTAATTTTTGGCACAGAGTTCATGATATGTCTTTGTATAAGTAGATGTAAATAAAACCAAAACATTAAAAAGAACTCTCATGTTTGGCCATTACAATGATGTGCAATATTTAGGACATTTTCAAATAGATTAGCATTTGGATTTTTACAGATGAAAGAGAAAGTGAATATCTTAGATATCAAAAATAACAGAAAAAAATGGATAAAATGTAGTCCTTCTCCCCTCCTGTTCTTCCCAAACTATATATTAAATTATGATCATGTCATCCCTCCACTGTAAAGTGGAACATAACTACTCTGTCTTTGGATCCATGTTATCCACCCTCACATAATCCTCTCTACAATAAATAATCACATCTTACATTCAGATTGTCTTTTTTTTTTAAGCTTCCACATGAAAAAGACCATATGACAATTGTCTTTCTGTGTCTGTATTATTTTACTCAATATAATGTCCTCTATTTCCAACCATTATGGTGCAATTAACAGGATTTCATTCTTCCTTGTGGCTGAAAAATATTCTATTGTTATCTACATCACATTTTCATTGCTATTCATCAGTTTATGGAAGGATAGGTTGATTCCAAATATTATGAACACAGCTGCAACAAATGTGGACCTGTAGGCATCTTTTTGATATGCTGATTCCATTTCCTTTGGACATATAACCAGAAGTTGAGTAGCTGGTTGGTTTAGTGCATCTATTTTTTATTTATTTTTTTATTTTTTTAGAAACCTTCATACTGTTCTTTATAATGGCTGTACTAATTTGTATTACTACCAAAAGTGTATAAGAGTTCCTTATTCTCCATATTCTCACCCCCCCCCCCCCCCCCCCCCCCCCCCCCCCCCCCCCCCCCCCCCCCCCCCCCCCCCCCCCCCCCCCCCCCCCCCCCCCCCCCCCCCCCCCCCCCCCCCCCCCCCCCCCCCCCCCCCCCCCCCCCCCCCCCCCCCCCCCCCCCCCCCCCCCCCCCCCCCCCCCCCCCAGGATTACTATGTTTTTATCTTTTGATGTTAGAGATTCTAAATGGAGTAAGATAATATCATATTGTATTGTAGTTTTGATTTACATTTCACTTATGGCTAATGATATTGAGCATTCTTTTTATATATTTATTGTACACTTGTATTTCTTATTTTGAAAAATATTTGTTTATATCATTTTCCCATTTTTCAATTGGACTATTTGGTTTTGGTGCTTATTACATTTTTTGTTACTTAAATATTCTGAATATCAATCTTTTTTTCAGATGAATAGTTTGCAAATGTTTTCTCCCATTTTTTAAATTGTTTCTTAACTTTGCTGATTCTTGCCTTCATGGTGCCATTTGTCTATTTTTGTTTTTGGTGTCTGCTTGTGGGATCTTAACCATAAAGTCAATTTCTGTATCAATCTTAAAGTGTTTATCCTATATTTTCTTCTAGTAGTTCCATAGATTCAGGACATTTAGTTTAGGTCTTTGATAAATTTTGAGTTAATTTCTGCTTATGGTGAAAGGTAGTGGTCAAATTTCAATCTTCTGCATGTGAATATGTAATTTTCCCAGCACCATTTATTGAAGAGATTGTCCTTTCTCAAATGTATGTTTTTGTGACTTTTGCACAGAATCAGTTATCTATAACTGATGAATTTAGCTCTTGAATCCCTATTCTATTCTGTTGGTATAAGTGTTTTTATACACATACCATGCTGTTTTGGTAATTATAGCTCTGTAGTATGTCTTGAAATCAGGAATTGCGAGGTCTTCAACTTTATTCTTTTGCTCAGGATTTCTTTATGTCCTTTTAGTGGACATATGCGTTTCCATGTGAATTTTATGATTGTATTTTCTAGTTCTGCAATTTTGGCATTTTTTGGTACAAACATAGTTTTATGAAAATATTTTTACATTTTGATTTATTTTTGGTGTACAAACATTGGTATTTGGGGAAGATTGCTTTGGGATTGCCTTGAATCTGTGGATCACTTTGGATAGTATAAATATTTTGAGTAGATCAATTCTTCCAATCCATGAACATAGGAGGTCTATTTGTTTTATTGTGTCTTCAATTTAGTTCATCAGTATTTTATAATTTCCATTGTAGAGTCTTTCATTTCTTTGGTAAATATTCTGAGGGATATTTTTTCATTATATCTACTAGATATAATGAATGAGACTTCTTTCATGATATCTGTGTTAGCTTTCCATTGCTGTGATAACGTACATGAGAAAATTATCTTGAAGGAAGAAGTATCTATTTTGGCTCACAGTTTCAGAGGTTTCAGTCCATAGTCAATTTGACCTGCTGCTTTTAGGCCTGTGGTGGAAGGGCATTGTTGAGGAAAGATGCTCATCTCATGGAAACCAGGAAGCAAAAAGAGAAAGAGAGTGGGGAAGGGACTGGCATCACAATGTATCCTTTAAAGGTATAATCCCAATGACCATCTTCTTCCAATTAAGGCCCACCTCCCAAAGTTTCCACCACCTCCTTCAGTTCAGAACCCTACCTTTAGCACATGGCCTTTGGGAGACAATTAGGATTCAAACCATGAAAATTTCTTTCTTAGCAAGAATGTTATTATTGTATAAAAATGGCACAAATTTTTGCATATTGAATTAGTATCCTGCAACTTTACTGAATTCATTTATCAGTTATAGTCTCTATCTGTCAAGTTTTTGGGTGGAATCTGTTACTTCTATATATTGACTCATATCATCTGAAAACAGGAATAATTTGACTTCCTCCCTTCTCATTTGTATACCTTTATTTTTTTTCTTGCCTAATTACTCTGAAATTTCCAGTAATATATTGAATAAGACAGGTGAGAGTAGACATCTGTGTCTTATCCCTGATCTTACAGGAACCTGTTCAGTCAGGTTTTCTCCATTCAGTGTGATATTGGCATGTATAGTCTTTATTATGTTGAAGTACATCTTTTTTTTTTTTTTTTTTTTTTAGGGGTACTTAGCCACAGAGCAACATCTCCATCCCTTTTTATTTTTTATTTTGAGACAGGGTCTCACTAAGATGCTTGGGGACTACCTAAATTGCTGAGGCTAGCTTTGAACTTGCGATCCTCCTGTCTCAGCCTCCCAAGCTGCTGTGATTAAAGGTGTGTGCCATTACAACAAACTGAGGAACATTTTTCTATACCTAATTTGTTGAAGTGTTTTTCTTTTATCATGAAACAATGTCGAATTTTGTTGAATGTTTTTCTGTATCTGTTGAGATGGTCGTGACTTTTTATCTTTCATTCTGTTAATGTGATCTATTACATTTATTGGTTTGTATATGTTGACCATCTTTGCATCTCATGATAAATCTCACTTGATCATGGTAAATGATGTATTTGATGTGTTTGGGTATGTTTTTGGATTTGATTTGGTAGTACATTGTTGAGAATTTTTGCATCTATGTTTACCAAAAATATTGGCCTATAGTTTTCTTGTTGTGTCATTGTCTGGTTAGGGTTTTAGGATAATTCTGCCCACATATAATGAATTTGGAAGAATTCCCTCCCTTTCAAAAATTTTTGTGGTACCTTGAGAATTGTTGTTAGTTCCTCCTCTTATATATCTTGTGATTTTGATGGTTTAAGGTATTAATAAGGTTTAATTCTTCTCTATTTTTCTTTTGTGTATTTTCCAGTGGAATTGATACTTCCACATGCTTTCATGATCAGAGCTATCTTTCTTTAATTTTTGGATGAAGGATTCCCTTAATCATTTTTTACAATGTTGATCTTATGAGGTATTCCATCAAATTTTGTTTCCCTTGGGAAGTCACTTCCTTTTATTGTTAAAGGATAGTTTTTTTCTGGGTATTGTATTCTTGGTTGGAAATTCTTTTTTTTTTTTCTTTCAGAACTTGGAATATGTCATTCCATTGTCTCCTGACTTGTAAGGATTATGTTAACAAATATGCTGTTGGTCTAATGGTTTTTTTTTTTTCAAATATGTCTTGGCACTTTTGCTGTTTTTTAGAATTCTTTCATTGTCTTATACTTTTGGCAGTTTGACTGTAATATGCTACCATGAAGATGTTTTCTGGGCATATCTATTTGGAGTCCTGAGGACCTCCTAGACCTGCATGTCCATATTGTTTACAAAATTGGGGAAGTTGTAAGCTATTAGTTTATTGAGTAGGTTTTCACTTCTCTTTTCCTTTGACATTCCCAAGATTTAAATATTTGTTTATTTAAGAGCTCCAAGAGTGTCCCATAAGTCTCAGAGTCTATCTTCACTCTTTTTAATAGTTGTTTCTTTTGTTGTTGTTTTGATCTGACTTGGAATATTTTTTTTTTTTAAATGTGTCTTCTAGTTCAGAGAGTCTTTCTTCTGTTTGATCTAGTTTCTTAAGGCTTTCAACTCTATTGTTATTTGCCTTATGGAGTTCATCACTTCCAAGGTTTATTTTTTATTCTGTTTAATCTTTTTTTATTTTTAATTTTTCATTCATGTCATGAATTTGTTTCCTAATTTCTTTCAATTGTCTTTCTGTATTCCTTTCAATCTCATTGTGTTTCCTTATCATTCTTTGAATTCCTTATCAAGCATTCCCTCAATTTGTTTCTCTGGGGTCTGTTGGTAGAAAGTTATTGTGTTCTTTGGAAGGTATCATGTTATCTTTACTTCTGTGTCCTTATTTTGAGATTTATGAATCTGGTAGATCTGTTATTTCTATCAATTTTATAGCATGGGTTTTGTAGAAAATGACTTTCTCCAAAAGATGTGTCTTAAGGTGTTGTTTTGGTAAGCTATGTTTACTTTGGTTCCATGTGGATACCACAGTGCATTGTATTCTCCCTAGAGGTTTTACAGCTATAATTGATGGCTTTGTGCCTGCTCAGAAAGCCCTTCTAATTCTAGAGCTATGAGGAGAAAGGGAGTGGTGATACTGTGGACATGAAGCTATTCTGGATATGTTTGCAGCATCAGTGATGGTCAGGGTGTGATGATATGTTTTAAGACTTGGTGGAGTGACAGATCAATTGTGGACTGGCCAAAACAGAGACAATGGGAAGACATATAGTATAGAATGCATGCCCTTAGTCCCAGTGGCAAGGATGGTGCTGATGGTCTCCACCTCAAGTATGTCACCATGCTACAATAGTCTGGTCACAAGGATTGGCATGGGAAACAACAGAAGTTCCTTCTCTTATGTCAAAGGTATGGTACATATTCTAAATAGATCTCCTTTCTGGACTTTAAGCCTGTGAAGACTGTGCAACTCTCTTGTCATTAGGGTTGCTTGTAACCATGTGATGGGGTCTTCTCTTACTCTCTTATCCATTCTTTCCCCTGAAATGGAGAGTTCTCCCAGCTGGGGAACCAATGTTGCTGTTGCCAGTGTGCTCTCTATGCTTCAATCCCAAATCTCCATGTCTTACAGGGTTCTGTGTCTCCATTGCTGAGTTCCAGTGCCACTCACTAAGAAATGGAAATTTTATTAGTTATTTGGGTTTTACTTTGTGAAGGATGATGAGGTGAGTGCTGGTCACCTGTATTCAGCCAATTTGCCAGTTCCCAGGAAACTCAAAGTCAGAATTATCAAGGGCCATAGGTTATAATAGCACAACTAACAATGTAACTATAAAACCCACATGCAAATTTAGCATCTGTGTGACATTATATCAATGTAATAAAAGAAAATGGAGTGTTAAATGGTGGTCTTTAAAAAAACCGCTTTATTGTAGTTTATAATCCTCACATTCACTCGCATTGTAAAAATGTCACACTTGATAAATTTGTTTTAATCACAAGAAAAAGCTAAGCTTCAATTAAAATATTTTTTGCTAAATGACAATTATATACATACAAACATATATACATATGCATCTATATATACACATATGCATTTATATATTAATAAAATCTACTAGCAGTTTGACTGAACTTTATCCAATACTTCTACTTCACTATATTATGGAAGGTGATGGCAAAAGCCTTAAGAGAAAAATTTCCTCTTAATCCCTAGTGTCATCAGGTGCATCTTTTCTACTCTGACTACTCATATTTCATAACTTAACCAGGCATACCATTTTAAAATGAATAACTGAGCAAATCTAATATTTGTTACAAAAAAAGTAAGTCAATTAAGTATCTATTTTATTTCCCCTGAAGTCAAGAGATGTGACATTTTTCCTATCATATTTGGTCTTATCTGATAATTGAAGAGACACAGTATAAATCTCACTATAGATTAGGCATGACTTTTTTAAATAACTGGTCATATCAGTACTATAATCAGTTTCCACATCAAAGCAACATATTTTCTATTGATAGGCTAGAGCTCAATGATACACTTGAGGATCATTAATCTCATAATTAATATCTCATTGAGATCAACTGAGGTTACCACTGGGCCTTAGGCTTTAGAGTTCATGAATTCGTTTCTTTGAAAATATTTATTTGCATTAGTTAATATTTTCTCAATGTTTTCTTCCTTAAATTGAGTTTCTACTAAGAACTAATGTCGCTCTTCCCTATTTTCCCCTTAATCTGTTACATTGGATAACATAAAAGTCTTAGTGTGATTTAAATTTTGAACATTCTCAATAGAATAAATTCTTTTTGCATTGTTTCTGATTTCTTGAATTCTTTGAGAAAGTGTGACTCAATTTTTACTCTTGGGTTTTCTAATCATTCACTGAATTATCTAATAGGTTTATCATTCTAAATTATGTTTATTTCCGGAGCAACAAAGCTCTTTATGGAAAACTCAGGCACAAGTGTACAAAGTAATTATCCATTCAGTTGTTGATTTCGCTTTTTAAACAAATTACTTATGTATCATGAATATGTGTTTTAATCATTTCTTACAGTTTTTTGTTAGTTCATCAAAAACTCACTGAGCATCATGGGTCGTGGATAAATTTTATTTCTTCCTTCTTGAGTTACTGTTTTCCATGCCAAATGTGATCATTCCATCAGCAAAATTTCTTAAATATAATCTTAAACAAGTGGTGATGTATTAAAAGCTTAGATTCAGGAAAAAATACCTGATGTTTTTGCAAGTGTACTGCTATAAAAATTGGCAGGCATAACTTGTATATTAAATTAATATTTAATAAATGCATTTAGAAAATAAGTATGAGTAAATTAAGTTTTCACTAGACTATTATGTGGCCCATACAGTAAATACTTCTATTTTAATGGGATTTTTTGAATTGAACTCAACATTAAACTATGTTTGCTTCTCTGTTATTGCCATGCTATTGATTGGATTATGTGATGACAAATAGACACTTTCAGAAGGTACAAACTTGTGTGAATTTATGTCATTAATGAATTATGGAGAGTTTTTAAACTTTGCATAGCATTTCAAGGTTTTTCTAGTTTTAAACTGAAGAATTGGTATCAAAATCATGTTAAAAATTATGCCAACTTTGGGCTAAAATTGTGGCTCAGTGGTAGCATTATGAGGCACTGGATTCCATCCTCAGCACCACATAAAATAAATAAATAAATAAAATAAAGGTATTGTGTCCATCTACAACTTAAAAAAAAAAGAATCATGCCAACTTCATGCTAAGAATTACACCAACTGCTGTGCGCTCCTTTATTTCCAGCTCTGCACATCACCACACATTGGACACACCTGGTCCTTTCTAGATGTCCTTGAGAGATATAGATGCGACCATGTCCTGTCTACTGTTTCACCAGCTTTCTTAATGTATATATATCAAGTATCCAACTGATACTCTGTTTATCCATATATATATATATATATATATACACACACACACACTCACACACACACACATATATATACACACACACATGAACATTTGTATGAATATTTGCATGTACATATAAAAACACATTCATAATATAACCTTCATTAATACATTTTTTAAATTTACAAAAACATTTTTTATAAGATTGAATTTAAAGCAGACATGGCTTTATTTATAATAATGCTTCATCAATAGGAGAAGAACCTTCATACTAGAAAATGACTGCAGAGAGGATTTCCATTAGTGAAGAATTTAATCTTTTTCCAGAAGAAGCTGTAGCAGTGACAGTGATCATGGAGGCTGAGGGAATTTGAGCCTGAGGCACCTAGCATATTCTACAAGCTTCTAGGACACTTCGCTTTATTCTTTGAAAGCAGGAAAAGGAAGAAATTTAAACTTTCTGCATGTAAATATTTTCTGTTCAAAATAAACTTTTACATTGAAAAAGCATACAGTTTATTGCATCCCAAGCATTTCATCTCCACTGTGCAATGGAAGCTTCCATGTCCCAACTTTACAGATGAGGACACTCAAGGTGGAGATTTTCATGATTTTCAGTTTCATTTTGTTAAATACAGGGAATTTCAGAAATCTAAGCCAGGTTAACTGGCTTCATTGTGTGGGTTGGATCCTCTTTGACATAATGTCTGCTTAACTACTAAATTTAATTGAGGGGGATGTTGGCTAACCTCACTGGTGGTGATTTTCAAAGTCACTTGTTTAAATTTTAGTGTCAGTCTCTTAAGTCATTTATTTTTTTCTTGAAAACACAAAATGATTGGTTATCTGAAATACATTAGACACTGAGCTTTACTTATTCTTCTGGACTGAAAATTATCTTCTTCATTTAATTCTTCCATAAAAAGCCTACAAAGCTTAACATTTAAAGACTCCAAATTCCTATTCTTTCAATACATTCTGCAATATAGCAATAAAATGTAATGGATATAAGCTGAAGAATCTCTGAATATTTATCACAAAATCTGGGAAAAGTACATTTTACATTCCTAGGTTATTCAATTAATATGTCATAAATCACAATTATATCAAATATTTTAGCCATAAAAGGGATATATTTGTGTCTTTGAGGAGGGATCTTGTTTCTTCTAATAGAATGACTTGACAATTTTATTATGAGTTTTGTTACATAAGTGAATCTTCTTTTCCTTTTTCTGCTAATAAAGTGCTTTTAGAAATAAATTACTTCAATTTGTGTGTAATGGATGAGGACATTAGCACAATACTGTGAACTGTTAATCATGACTGCAAGTCACTTATTTTTACCCAGGAATATCTCATAAATTTTGAAATTGGGTAGTGGCCACTAAATTTGGCTGTATTTCTTACTGTAAAACCATGATAAGTCAATGCATTATATTAAATTAAATGATAGAAATTGATGATTCTAAGGATTTCCTCTACGCCAATTTTACAATGATTAATTCCAACTGATACTCTGTTTATCCCTAGAATTGAAATGGACCATGGATCTTGTTTCAATGAAGAAAACAGAAATGTCTCTAGGTATTTCATGCAGTCAGAGATTTAGAACTGTCAATTTGTATGAGGATTCTTACAATCTACTACACGTACTAGCACAATGTCTTTATGATGACCTTCCTAGGATGACTGAAAGAAGATTGTCGCACTGATTTACCAAGAAGGCGAGACAGCAATTGTTGAGTCTGAGAATACAAGATCTTGATTATAATGCAGGGATTGGGAAGCCAGAATCAGGACTCTTGCATCACAACCATTTATCCTCTGGAAACAGTCTGGTCACTGGAGCTAAAATGCCATTAATATTCAAGATAATAGAGACTAGACTCTGCTATGGCAAAATCACACTTTGTCAGATAGCCCTAGGTCTTTCATAGTCAGCAATTTGAAACCATCACCACGTTCTCTTAACTTCCACAAAGCAGACCCTAGAATCTCCTTTATCTGCCAATACCAAATGGCAAAAGCCTTAAGTTGGCTTGAGCTTCTTGGTACATCTAATTGGAGGAACTGAATTTACATTGCTAATCACAGTTGCAAGAAAGTCTTGGAAATATAGTTTTTAACTTTTTTACATTTTGCAGAAAAGAGATGCACACAAAAGGAGAGTAGACTAAATAGGAGGTTCTAATTAACCACATCTAGCAGAGATCCTGGAAGGTAATTAATAAAATTTTTACAATTTTTAAAAAAATATTTAAATTATGTACTTAGTAAGAAAGGTAGGAATAGTGTTCCAAGAACAGTTAACTTCAATGACCCAGACTCTGAAAAATAGCCAAAAAGTTTTCAAAATGATATGTGTGATTTGAAGAGTACATGCTTCACACATTATTAAGTTCTTCAAGCAAGGTGACGTTTATGTAAAATCTTTGCAGTTTGTTTTAAGATTTTTCTATGAGGCATGAATACTAAAAAGGATTTTTAAATCTTCTTTAGAACCACAGAATTTTCTTGCTACCAGCTTTTCTTCTATCTCTATATTCTTTCCACAGGTTACTTCTTCCATTTGCTTCCTTTAAAAAACAGGGATATATTTTTTATTTCAAAATAAATATATCCAGCTGAGATACCTTCCTTGAACACCAAACTTGCAAGCCTAGTACATATTCACTATTTCCTCATAAATGTCACATAGACACACCCTGAAAATAGAGGCCTGATATTCTACAATTTATGATCAAATCTAAATCTGTTTCTTTCTTATTCCCCCATCTCAGTAAATAATACCAATATCCATGTAATTACAAAAGACAGAAACGTAAATTTCTCTTTTGAACACTATGTAGAAATCATCATGAAGGCACTGTTCTAATCTGGTTGAAAGGATACACTTTATTTTCTCTCTCTTGAATACTTCTTTTTAAATTTTCTTAAACCTAATAAATGTAAATGCTTTGATCATTCATCTGATTGCTCAGGTTAAACAATTTGAAATCATACTTGCTACTTTCTTTTCCTAATATCACCTATCCACTCCATCAGCCAGTCCTGAATGTTCTATCCTCACAATATACTTCAAATCTCCCCCTCTTTTCCCTCCGTGATGCTACTCCTCAATCTAAGCAATCATCATTTCCTCCATGCTCTGCAGCAATGGACTACGAACATTCTCCAAATTCTACTTTTCACCCATCTAATCCATCCTCCTTGCAGCCAATGTCATTCAATGACCCACAAAGCCATTTGTCATGCTCCCATCCCTCTTTTACCCTTTCTCTTCTAATCTTCCACTATTTCATTACACCAAGTCACATTGTTTTTGAAGGTTCTTTGCAAAATATCCTCCTCTTTTCCAATTCAAAATCTCCACTCTTACTGTTCCTCTGACTCATGGCACCTGATCATTTAGAAGAGTCTTAACATCAGCTCTTCTCCGAGAATTTTTAAACCTACCATTTCTAAATTAATTTCCTCGTTAAATGCATTAAGATTGTTATTTCCTTCTGCTTATTTCCTTCTGAACTGTTCATCATCTGCCTTCCTCATCTGACTTTATGAGTATATATGAACAACTGTATATTATTATTATTTACCATATATCCCAGTGTCTAGTAGTGAGTTCAGCACATAGCAAGTGCTCAATAATTATTTATAACAGTTTTTCCTAAGTGAATGGCTCACACATGAAAGCATAAACAGAATTTTCTACAGAGTTCCATAAGAAAAATATATACAATTTATATATTATAGATATGTACTATACATACACATATTAATTATTAAATTTAGACAATAAGCATTGTTAGTATTTGTATTGACAAGGTTAATCACTCTTTGTCAGATAGCCCTATGCCTTCTAGGGTTAGCAATATGCTCAGGTGACTGAGCATTTGTAATGGAAAGTGACCACAAGAGTTTCCATACATATTGGTTCATTTAAGCACATTGAGACATAGATTTGTGTGTCTGATTATAGATTTATGGATTTTTTTCTTTTATTGTAAGTTGCTATATATGACAGCAGAATGCATTATAATTCGTATTACACATATAGAGCACATTTTTATATATCTCTGGTTGTATACAAAGTATATTCACACCATTCATGTCTTCATACATGCACCCAGGGCAATGATATCCATCTCATTCTACCATCTTTTTTTTTTTTTTTTTTTACCCTCTTGCCACCTCCCTTTCCCTCCCTCCCCATTGGCCTTTCTAATGTTCCTCTAATCCTCCTATGCCCCTCCCCATCCCCCCATCCCCACTCCTGTCCCAACCCCACTGTGAATCAGCCTCCTTATATCAGAGAAAACATTTGGCATTGGCATTTGGATTTTGGGGATTGGCTAACTTCACTTAGCATTATATTCTCCAACTTCATCCATTTACCTGCAAATGCCATTATTTTATTCTCTTTTATCGTTGAGTAATATTCAGAAGATTCCTTGGAAAACTGGGAATGGAACCACCTTATGACCCAGCTATCCCACTCCTCAGTCTATACCCAAAGAACTTAAAAACAACATACTACAGGGACACAGCCACATCAATGTTTATAGCAGCACAATTCACAATAGCTAAACTGTGGAACCAACCTAGATGCCCTTCAGTAAATGAATTGATAACAAAAATGTAATATACATGGATTATATTTTCAAATTTTAGAAATTTGTCATTTTCAAATTTGTCCAAAAATGGACAAATGACCAAAAAGGATTTTTGAAATCAAATAGAGATTAAAGATACTACAAAAACAGAAGTAAAACAAGCAATAGGGAAAGAACAGAATTAAGACTTTTACAATTTACAACTCATTCATTGGTTGTGTTAAGAAGTAGAAGTAATAACATTCAAATAGGTTCTGAAAGGAGGCCAAAGACATTAAGAATTATCAAGAGGACTATTTTAAATATGGATTTGCTTTCTTTATAATACATTGAAATTATATGAACATTTTGAAGTGTCCTTGCATTCTCATAACACTGTTTTCAGTTCTTTAAACCTTCTTCATTGAAAGTCTAATATAATATGTTTTCTTATTAAAAAGTAAATACAATTGCTAGAAAATATAAAATATTAATAAATAAGTAGAAAAACTAAAATTAAGCTGTGATTTCATTGTGTACAGATAACTTTCATTAAATACTATTGTCTTCACACTGTATGTCCTCACATATAAACTTAAATTCACTTTAAAAAAATGAGAAGATTTCAAATTGATCAATGTATGTTCATGCAAGGCTAGCAGATTTATGAAAAAAGCAAAGCAAAAACAATTTTAAATAAAAAGCTTCATTTTATCCATGTTAAATAGCCAATACTTATAAAATTAGATAAGTTTATTAAAGTCTTATAACTAGGCATTTGGCTAAAATGTCCACAAATATTTTCCAACTTAATCCTTATAATTCATTTACAAAATAGCTGTTCTTGATTATTCTTCTTTTATAAATGAAAAATTTGAAGGTTAGCATATTGAAGAAACCTTTTGAAATCACTGGGCAGGTGAAAAGTG